>OW052250.1:5432500-6879228 GCA_932526585.2 Philonthus cognatus | reverse complement strand
ATCACAAAAACCATCTCAATCATATACGAACGATTTCGAGAGTGAACAAGAAAACATGAGCTATCTTACCGGCGATGAAGAGAACATCAAGAGTTCATCAAGTTACAAGTATATGTCAATCAATAATCAGCACTCTATTTCGTATACAGACTTAAATGATGTCATTGAACGTTTATGGATTTTACATCGCACACCTAGATCTGTAACTACAATGTTAGAAATTGAGATTATCGAGGCTGAATTACGCCAACAGAACATAATTTATTAATAGCTAATCGAACTTATGTGACGAACAGCTATTATCAATTATATACATACGCTAAAGCAACGTCTCTCGTTCTCTCTTAAACCGCGCCGTAAAGACCTACTTACATATCCGCAAATTATGACTCTTTTGTGTAACAACTGTTGGAAGACATTTAAAAGAAAGGGTAATTTATCTCGACATACGCAAAACGAAATTTGCTTTAGGAACAAGATCAAGGCCAACAAACAAGAGAATATATTATAACCGTTTCGAGCATTTTATGCTGAAGAACTTCAAAAAGTTAAGCACTCTGATGTCTATTTAGTGGAAAAGGTATTAAGACGAAAAGGGAACAAAGTGTACGTGAAGTGGCTTGGATTAGACAAATCGCACAATAGTTGGTTGGAGAAATCAAATGTTTTGTAACATTCTTTTGATCTAATAAATATATATTTATTGTACAGAATAATTTAGTGTGTCATTAGCTTTGTACCTAACAAGATGGTTAATAAATTGTTTTGTATCCTATCCCTCATCATTACATCTTTTCTGTCATCGGGATTTCAATATAGCATTAGCGATGTAGTAAAATATATGAATCAGTTTGGATATATAAATGAAACCAATTATTTTTTACAAGACGAAGACGATGAATTATTAACCAATGCAATTGAAACATTTCAAGAAAATTACAATTTACCAGTGGATGGCGAACTAAATAATGACACCATTAATTTAATGAAACGATCAAGGTGTGGCTTTAAAGATATGGTGAACTTTAAACTTGGAAAATATTGGCAAAAATGGAATTTTAGAAACATCACATGGAATTTTCCAAGAGCATCAAAAGAAGAGATTGAATTGACCAATAAAGCATTTGAAATATGGGCTAAACATTCAAATTTAATATTTAAAAGATCTAGAAGAAATCCTAATATTATAATTACATATCAACACGAGCAACACAAGTTTTATCAATGTAATAATAAAGAAGAATGTCCATTTCCACTAGATGGAAACGACATCATTCGCTCCAAGTACAACAACTGTAAAATCTACTTCTGAACAGCCATCAATAGCTCCTAAGTTGTGTTTACTACATGATTTAAATACCTATTTAATTGTTGAAGATACACTATATTTATTTTATGAAAAGTGGGTTTGGTATAAAAAATTATATGAAGATAAAATTAGCCCACCTTTACTGATAACTCAATGGTTACCATTTCTACCTACAAATTTTACTAAAATTAATAGTATTTATCAGAGACTAGATGGTAATATTGTGATATTTTTAGGTGAAAACCTGTATATTGTTAATCCTGAAAATTTATCTTTGAAATATATACTGACTTTTTCTGATGTTAAAATTATAGGAAATTGTATTGTTCAAGGTGTTATAAATACATACAGAGGACAACTCAATAAAATATTTTAAAATACTCTACTGTTATTATTTAGTATTACTCACATCTCCCCTAATGGTTAAAAGATAATTTTAGTGATTAAAACTAATACGTAGACCGATGGCTCACAATGCAAATATATTTCATAAATAAATTGTTGGTCCTGAAAAGGACCGTTTTTTAAAGTGATGATATTGTCTACCAACTATCATCATCATCATCATCATTCGTCGGCACCACAGGAACCGTTGACGTTGCAGGGGTGGTTGCTTCCTCATCAGAAATTTCAATTTCCGTGTCTGCATCAAAGATCCCTTCATCGTCCGAAATTTCAATCTCCGTGTCATTATCGGATATGTAGGGATCTTCGGATATGTACGGTTCCATCGCTAAGCATCCCATCCTCCAATCTAACCATCTTTGTCTTTGACTTATCCACTCTTCCCTCCACTCTTCCCATCTTTGTCTTTGTATTAGCCTCCTCCTCTCTGCCACTCTTCGCTCCCTTCGCCTCCTCCCCAACCTATACAATTCCCAGTTCTGGAAATTCTGGTTGGGTGGAGTTCTTGGCGTGGTAGCAAAAGATGTTGAGGCGAGCGGAGTTGATGTGGAGGTTGATGGAGTAGGATCCGTACTTGTGGAGGTTGATGGAGTAGGATCCGTAAGTGTGCGATCTGTTGAAGACGCACTCGGGCTGGAATTATTCAAATAAATCCTCAGCACGTTTTCACGGCAGATCCGTCTCCGACAGATCGCACACTTACGGATTTTCGCGATGCAACCCCCACAAAATAAATGACCACACTTCAATGCAAATCCTACCCAATTTGTTAAGCAAATTGGGCATTCCCCACACCTCGTACCCTCGGTAAATTCGTCACACATTATTTTTTTGTTAGGTACAAACTTAATCGTAACACTGAATAACTTTTAAGTGCGAATCGCATTATATATTGCGAAAATATGTGGAGGTGGTCATTACATTCTTAAATACCAACAACAATTCAAGGTTAATCTCGAATTTCCTTTGATGATAAAAATTAATATCCACGATTTACTGAATAATCATAATGCAAATAAGCAGAAATTGGAAACCAAGCAAATGCGAACCACCCATCGCGCGTGCAGATTTGTAGCGTCAGCGTCTAGTATATTTCCCTCGATTTACTAAATAATCGTAATGCAAATAAGCAGAAATTGAAAACCAAGCAAATGCGAACCACCCATCGCGCGTGCAGATTTGTAGCGTCAGCGTCTAGTATATTTCCGTCGATTTACTGAATAATCGTAATGCAAATAAGCAGAAATTGGAAACCAAGCAAATGCGAACCACCCATCGCGCGTGCAGATTTGTAGCATCAGCGTCTAGTATATTTCCCTCGATTTACTAAATAATCGTAATGCAAATAAGCAGAAATTGGAAGCCAAGCAAATGCGAACAACCCATCGCGCGTGCAGATTTGTAGCGTCAGCGTCTAGTATATTTCCGTCGATTTACTGAATAATCGTAATTCCTCTATTTAATAAACAATTCGACTTGAAAGTTATTTGCAAAAACAGCTGTTTGACGATAAGAAAAAGAGGAAGTTGATAAACTCTTTTCGCTTAAACCCAATAATAACACCTTACAGCGTGAAATAAAAAGTACCCTCGATATAGATTTTACATCTGATAAAACTATTGGAAAATTATTGGGGGTCCAAATATTTTAATTCCATTCCGAAAATGGGAATTACATGAATTACCAACCTTGAAAAATTCTCGAGATGATATATGGGCCGTAAAAACCTCCAGCAGTTTAGAAAAACCCCGATATGTAATTGTAGCCTTTCAAACAAATAAAAGAGGTGTAGCTAGTGAAGATGCAACCATGTTTGATCACAACAATATAAGGAACATACGAGTTTATCTCAATTCGGAATCATTTCCGTATGATCACTTGAATTTGAACTTTGATAGTAATGATTACTTGACTGCATACAACATGTACTGTCAATTCCAGCAGAGTTATTATAATCAAATAAACAAGCCCTATCTATCGTTCACTGATTTCAATAATTGCGCAATATTTGTATTTGACGTGTCCAAGCAAAACGAGAGCGTAAAATCATCAGCGGTGGACCTGCGCATTGAGATGGAGGCCTCTGAAAATTTTAAAGATAATACCCGAGCATACTGCCTCATTTTGAGTGATTCTATTCTTGAGTACACACCTATTTCGGGAGTTGTTAAAAAGATTATTTAAAATGGTCAGAAAACTTTGTTTCGATTCCATCCCAACTACGTTCATGTATGAGCTAGAAGAGGAAGAGAATGATGGAATAAATTGGATGCAAGAAGCTCTTGACAGACTTAGATTTAAGAAGCGCATCCGAGAAACCGAAACATTATTAAGTCCAGCTATCTTGACAAGAATTACGTCGCCACCGCCACCTCCACCGCCACTTAAGATGTTGTTCATCGACATCCAGGGATTCAACGTACCTGACTTTACTCCGAAGGAACTTGCTGCCACCTATGATGGAAAACACCTCATCGTTTACGTTTTTAAGCCTCCTACACCATTTCGTAATCTCAGTTCGGATTCAAAGAAACAAGTTAGGTGGTTGGAAAACAATTACCATGGAATTCCATACAATAGTGATGGAAGTGACCTGAGTGAATTACCGAAACTGTTTAAAAAATTATCTGCGGATATTGTTTACGTTAAAGGTTCACAAAAGTGCGCTTACTTGAAGCAATTTTATGATAATGTTGTAAATTTAGAATTCGATGATCAATGTCCTAATTTTAGTAAAACTCTGTATGCTTGTCAATCACATAGTAATAGGTTTAGTGTGTGTAGCATTGTTAATGTAGAAAAATTGTTTAATTATGTAAAGAATGTTAAATAATAAACAGTTTTTAATTAAATATTTATTTTATTTAAATTTTATATTCATTACAGGAGCCTTAATACCCCCACAAATAACACATACAACTATTACAATAAATAGCACAAATCCAGATGATAATATAAACGATGTATAATTCATTTTAACTGCTGATAAGTTGTCGCCACCTGGGAATGAAATTAGTGGCCTTCTCACTGCTTGGGAATGAAATTTTAGTTCAAACACTGATGACACTTATATTTTGGTGTGGGTGGTCCATCGATGTGGGTCCTCCCCGTATTGTAGTGTTCGAAACAGGGTAGTCTTTCCTTGCAGTAATGCTTCAAGCTTGGCGGTAGAAATGGCCAGATATTTAAAAGCTCCAGACCTTCCACCCTCTTCAAGTAATATTCTGGTAAATATTTTATATGATCAGAGTTTAATTTACATTCGTGGTATGCTTCTATGGCACTGTTAATGCGATCCATTAGAGGCTCTCGTTCCGTATTTGTAAACTGCATTATTGCAACAATGTATCTTGAATGCTCACACCTTACACCACTTTTTCCCCACCACTTTTCCTCTTATCAACGTCCGACCGGAAACGGGAATGAAATAGCTTGGGAATGAAATAGCTTGGGATGACCTTGGGATGACCTTCGGGATGACCTTGGGATGACCTTGGGGATGACCTTGGGGATGACCTTGGGATGACCTTGGGATGACCTTGGGGATGACCTTGGGATGACCTTGGGATGGCCTTGGGGATGACCTTGGGATGACCTTGGGGATGACCTTGGGATGACCTTGGGGATGACCTTGGGGATGACCTTGGGATGACCTTGGGATGACCTTGGGATGACCTTGGGATGACCTTGGGGTGACCTTGGGGTGACCTTGGGATGACCTTGGGATGACCTTGGGATGACCTTGGGATGACCTTGGGGTGACCTTGGGATGACCTTGGGATGACCTTGGGGTGACCTTGGGGATGACCTTGACCTTGACCTTGACCTTGACCTTGACCTTGACCTTGACCTTGGGGATGACCTTGGGGATGACCTTGGGTATGAAACCTTGGGTATGAAATGGCTTCGTACCCGCTAACTCTCTCTACTTACTCTGTTGTCTTTTTCTTGTTTACTGGCGGATTGAACGGGTCATCCTCATTTTCGAGGGCGAATAGCCTCTCCTGAAGAGTATCCATGTATTTGCATTGTTTTGCGATTTGTTCCCTCAATTCGGCCATCTGTTTAGCGCGGAGAATTTCTGGTTTTTCGATCAGTTCAGACTGGTCTATCTTTTTTTCCTCCAGGACAGCGTACGCTGACTTGTGCAATTCGGGGGTTCCGGGGCCTCCGGCTCACTGAGCCATAATTTCGTTTGAACGTTACTATATTCGCGTCCAAACGAAATTACGGGATTATTCCACTATGGTAATTAATTCGCCTTTCGGTCGTACGTGTTCACACTTCGGCTTCACGGATCGGAATCTTGTTCGGCCGTTAATGGGTTCATTTAAAAACAAACATCTCCGCTTTGAGACCATCCCTGCCTGCCGCCTTTCCACTCTTTACTTCCTTGAAGGCCCTCTCCATATCCTCCTCTGTGAACTCTTCCCCTCTGTCTTCTCCAGTCCCCAATCTCCTTCCACATCTCCGCTTTGAGACCATCCCTGCCTGCCGCCTTTCCACTCTTTACTTCCTTGAAGGCCCTCTCCACCTCCTCCTCTGTGAACTCTTCCCCTCTGTCTTCTCCAATCCCTCCTGGTACTCCGCTACCTTCCCTGCATTTTCTTGTACATTCTTTCAGTGGCACCCCTACCTGCCTCCTCCTTTCCCCTCTCCTCACTTTTTTGTTTCAGTTTGATTTTCAACAATATTTGGTTTTGAGATTTATCTCTGTGACGATTTCTTTTATTTTTGCACTGGTTCTAGAGATCGCCACTAGTTCTGATGCGGGTGAATTTAAGTGGAATAAAACATTCGTTGCACTTATTATTTGTATATTCACCTTTAAAATGTAGAAATATTTACAAAATATTTACATTTCTCACTTATTGCTAATATATGTTGACTGTTTGTAGATTTTATTTAGAATGATTACAAAAATGAAAATAGAGTTAAAAATATGAATATTCACAAAGTGGGGAGAGCGTTGTAATTGGTCATTGACATTTCGTGGGTGTATCTTTGGCATCCCTTCCTTCAAGTGAAGTAAGGGATAGCTTTCCTTGATTTTACTGTACGGTCGTTCCGTACCTGCTTTAAGAGTTTCCAGATGTAAATGTTTCCACGAAACATCGAGTGACCAAAACAACACCCCCCGGCGTGAGGAAGGGTCTGCTCAATTTTACAACAGCCCATTAAGAATTTGAATAAAATGAATTTCTAAAGAAATACAAAAGTATGCATGGAAAAATAGAAAAAATATAAATATATAAATGTACATATGAGCCGCAACAATATTTGCGTGTTTTTCTTTTTCAAGAAAAGTTGTGACATATCACGTCAGTTTTGACATGGTATTTGATATTTATTTGTGTTTTGTTTTACATCTTTGACCTTTATTGGATGTAAATCGGCGCAAAAAGTCGACATAAGCATGTGTCAATAGTGACAGTTAACATTAGTCGAAATTTTTCACGACTTATGGGGGGGATTGATCCCCTAAATCCCCTCCCCCCTCCATCCCTATCTACCCCATTGACTTATATGCTCTATTGTTTTATTTTATTAACATTTATCGACAAATTGAAGTTGAAAGAATTGTTAAAACACATGCTAAGCAAAACAAAATATCATTCTTTGCTACCCCAGGTTTTAATACATGAAACAAACAGAAAAATAGTAAACACATCATTAAATAAAATAAAAGATAAATTGTGCAGTTCAATTCTCTTGTACTTTTCGGTTTTAATTAGCGTTGGGAAGTCTTCGACGAATACACCGGCGGAAAGAAACAGGGTGAAAGAATCGACCCACTTCGTTTTACAAACCCGCATCCAAGGGGTGGAAAAGGGGTCGCGGGAGGTGTTAATATAATACCGTCAGTCGCTAATGAAGTGCGTTGCGCTAGCAAAAATCAACCGCCCAGACGATCAATCTGGCAATTTTGATTTTTCTCTGATTGATGCGAATAAAAGAAAACGAAAAGGAAAGGGTAACAGTTGAGTTAGAATTGGATTGATTGCGGGGGTTGGAAAGTTTTAAGCGTGAAAATGTTGAAAATGTAGGGAAAATGTTGATAGGGTTGTGTTTCTCATAAAAATAATGATAACGAAATGTATTCAATTATCAAAGAACGATAATAATAATAATATATTTAAAATATATTGTAATAATAGATTTACAATAATTTACAATAAGCAATAATAATAATTCCCACCGGGTTCGGCAAAATTCCCGGATAGCTGTAGACCTAATCTCCGGCGTCATGATTGGCCTTAGCAGCGGAAATAGATGACGTAAAACCCATATTAAAATTTTTTTTTTAAAAAATAAGCAATTAATCAATGAATTGCAAGCACTTGCATGCGATAAGACATAATACCAAATTATATAATAATAAGTGTTGTGTTCAGGGGTGATTATTAATATAAATAATTACACACACAAAAACACTTTTAGTTTTGATTTATTCGGCACGTGTTCGACCACAGGTAGTTTTACAATGAGTCAAGAGATGTCGCTATGACTATTAAATCATAATTAAGTTATTAATACATCACAATAAGGAAGTTTAGTATTCAGTATTATTTTACGATATAATTTATTTGGACATAAAATAATAATAATAATTTAATCAATTAATAATAAAAACTATAATCATACGATTAAAAATTATAACGTAAATAGTCGCATGTTAGTCTATTTTTTTTTTTCAAATATAGTACATGTTTTTTGACGATAAATCTAGTACTTGTATCTCCCTCTTCACAAAAAATCAGCCTTACTTTGTTAGTAATTGTACATTCCGTATAATACAAACAAATTTATTCAAGCTAATGATTGGAGTAGAAAGGGCTTTTTCGGCCCAATGGCTGACCTTAATTCGAAAAGTTGCGCTGCGGGCAAGTAATTGATTAAAAAACACGACCGGCAACAACTTTGGCGGAGCTGGAAGGGCTTTTCAGTAATGTATTCAAAAGTTACTCCCCCTCTAGAGTTCTTGTACAGGTAACAATTTCCGATTGATCACTTTGGGAATTCAACGACAAGTTTTCGATTCTTATGTAATCATAGAATCAAACAGTTTTTGCGAAAGCAGCAATAATTCAACAGATTCTATTATACCGGGTGTTGACTTGGCGGACGCAACATAGGAAATCCCATGTAAATTTTGACTCTCTTATTTATTTTCAAAACAAAATATATTTATCTTATTTTGTAGAGGAAAACATTCTGAGTTCATTCGTGTTAACGTTTATCACTTTACCTGCAACCACATAAGAAAACAGTGTTTTCTTAACCACCTTACTGATCTAGAAAACATTATGATAATCACGCGTTTGCTGTAACAAAAAAATGACAAACGTCAGTTTTGAAAAGTCATCGTACAAGTGCGACACGTTATTCAGGTAATGTCTGATTCAAGCGACTGTGAATTAACGCCCTCGGATGTGGCCGCACGTGCCAAAGCGATTAATGATATGCAGTTACCCGAAAAATCGCGGGCGCGGTACATAAAATGTTATACCAAATTTATGGAATGGCTCAGCTCGAGAAAGATTAAATCCTTTACTGAAAATGTGCTTGTGGTATATTTTGATGATCTCAGCAAAACACTTTGGAGTTGTTACTCAATGCTAAAAACCACGATTAACAACAAACATCAAGTGGACATATCAAAATATTTGAATTTAAAAGCATTTTTGAAAAGAAAACCAAAATATTGCAGTTAATACACAAAACTCAATGCGAAATGGTAGCTTTTCTTTTAATAACTGTTCTGTAGTTATAAATAATCATTATCATTATAATAACTAGTTTGCACAAAATAATATGAAAATAGATAAAAATAAAACTTTTTGCCAGTTGCTACTTAAATCTACATTACTATATTTGGTGTTCGCATGAAAACTATATAGGTGGTTGCAGGTAAAACTATGTACAATACGCGTGTGGTAGGCATATTACGTGCTCGTGGAGTTAACACACTCGCCGCTGCGCGGCTCGTGTTTAACTCTACACTCGCACGTAATATGCTGTTTACCACACTTGTAATGTAATATACTATTACGTTTCTCTAAGTTAAAATAATTTAGAAAAAGTAATGTGATATAATAAAAATATTGACATGCCATGGAATTGAAACAACAATTGCGGATGTCAAAATGGCAAAAGATATCGTAGTCACTTGATTAAAGTAAATGTTTTCGAAATGATTTACACTATATAAGAAAATATACTCCTAATAAAGTGGTATTATGCAGACCACAGTCATTACGATGTTGACGTTATGTTTTTCTGTCGTTAATTTAGCAACAGCAATATCTTGTGCTATTTTGACATCCGCAACTGTTGTATCAATTCCATGGTATGTCATTATTTTTATAAAATCACATTACTTTTTCTTAATTATTTTAGCTGTAAATTTTCTGACATTCGTTGATTTTTAAAAGAGTTTAATTTGAAGCTTTAAACGAGTGTTTTCCACTCCCAGACTAAGCATGAAGTAAAATTTCGAGTTTAGAAAAGCCCCGTGAAAATTTGTCGAGGGTCGCGCAGCGACCCGAGACAAATTTTCTGGGCTTTTCTAAACTCGAAATTTTACTTCATGCGCCACGCGTATAAAACACTGATTTCAAGTGAGGTTCAAATATGCATAGAGTTCACAATATTTTAGTGTCTTATACACGTGGCGCATGAAGTAAAATTTCGAGTTTAGAAAAGCCCAGAAAATTTGTCTCGGGTCGCTGCGCGACCCTCGACAAATTTTCACGGGGCTTTTCTAAACTCGAAATTTTACTTCATGCTTAGTCTGGGAGTGGAAAACACTTGTTTAAAGCTTTAAATTAATTAAAAAAAAAAACAGGGCATATCCGCAATTGTATCAATTCCATGGTAAGTCATTATTTTTATAAAATCAAATTACTTTTTCCTAAATATTTTAACTTAGATAAACGTAAAGTGTTAATGTGTGAACATACATAAATTTAATTTTTTTCCCTCTTTCCCCTTTTCAACACTTTAAAATTAACATGCGATTTCCTATGTTGCGTCCGCCAAGTCAACACCCGGTATAGTAGAATTCATGAGAGGTGTTCTGTGATTACATCGTGTCTTTAATGTACTTTTTTTTGAGTTAAAATGTTTGTCGGAAACACGTTACTTGGCTCGTATATATACGCATTACTTGATTAAAGTAACCATTAATTTTTTCAGTTTTGCTTGAAAGAATATATTTTGCAAAATATTTGCAACAATATCCATACAGATAACCCTGGTATTATTTTGTTTGTTCCCCAGGCGTGAAGAGAATTTACATTTTGCAGGATATTTAATAACACCCTCCCCCGCACGCACCCCCCGCCTCCCCCATCCGAGTTTGTAACTTGTTAATTGCATCCCTTAGGAGCAGCTGAAAAACGTCTGCGAAAACACGACGTAGGACATGTTATATTAATAGGGCGTCGATCATTCAGGCCCCAGAAGCCCGCATCCCCCTTTTGTGCATATCGGCCGTGGATTTATTAAACGGAATAAATTAAAACGTAACACGTGAAGGGGAATTAATTACTACCAATCCACCCACACTCAACTTCACTTCAATATAATATACAGATACACACAAAACCACACATTAAACAAAAAAAAATCAAAAATGCAATCGCGGATCGACCAATCCAGATGTTCAGGCTTTCCTAAACCTAAAATATTTACTTCATGCTTAACCAAGAAGTGGAAAACACTCGTTCGTTAAAGATAAGTATTCTGCAACCAAATATTGGTAATTTTATTTATAACTATTAATGCAGAAATGTTCAGTATTCCTCAGCACTGGGTCGGGACCACACTAAAGAAGTCCGAAACGCGTCTGTGGGTACCTGGTGCCGGAATACTGAACACAAATTAAATTTTAATTTTATTTATACTTATATAAATATATTTATTATGATGTTTTATTATTTACATTCGCCGGCCCATTTGTTTATTACACCGGCGTATTTCGTGATTTATAGTCAATATTTATAGCTGCTATTTTTATAAATAAAACAAATACACTAATAATTTATTATTATATTTTAACAAAAAAATATATATATGACACGGTGTTTGCGCGTTCTAGTTTTCAGTTTTACATGTAAATGCCGGATCGTTTTTGTTTTTCAGTATTTAAAATGATGACATATAAATCACAAATCGGATACTCGTTGCGGAATTATATTTACGTGGGGATGAAATATGTTTGTGTGTATTTATGTATTTGAAACAAAAACACGCAAATTAATTTTATTAATGTTGCTGCGCAGCAAAATTTATTAGAAAATAAAAAATTGTGATTATAAACTACAATGGATTAGAAGTAATACAGTGCGATCGTTTAAATTATGATTTAGAGTAGGCGGCATTATTTTTGTGCGGTTGCCCAGACTGCTTCTTGAATGATAGCATACATTTGAGGTTATGCTAAACTATGTGTTAACAGTCAGTAGTGCCAATCTAATTTAAAACTCAAAGCCTACTTTAAATCATGTTTTAAGCGATCGAAGGGTATTTATCAATTCATTCATTAATATTATCACTAGGTTTTTTTTATAGAGTTTAATTTAAAACGTCTAACAAGTGTTTCCACTCCCAGATTAAGCGTAAGGTTAAATTTCATGTTCAGTAAAGCCTTAAAATTCAAGCCTCTGACTTACTATTTAAAATTATATACGTATATGATACATTCAGTGGTTTTCTGTCAAATATACTTTTACATATTCCAAAACAAATTGCTCTGGACGTTTTCATTAAAAAAATATATATATTTATACTACCATAAGATCAAAAACATGCATTATATTTTCAACTTCACATTGTTTCAGTATTTTGTACGCTGGGCGCATGAAGTAAAATTTCGAGTTTAGAAAAGCCTGAAAATTTGGTTTGGTCGCTCCGCGCTTCGCGCTACGCGACCAAACCAAATTTTCAGGCTTTTCTAAACTCGAAATTTTACTTCATGCTTAACCTGGGACTGAAAAACACTTGTTTAAAGCTTCAAATTGAACTCTTTTAAAAACACAACGAATATCTGAAGATTTACTGCGTGTAATTTGGATACGTATACTTAAAAAAAACTGCGAATTCATATTTTTTTGACACATTTCAATGCTGATAAGATACCCGCATAAATCTCACCCTTTTCCTTTCTCACTCACTCCTATACACCCCCCCAATTCATTCTCCTTCTCCATCTCTTTTCTTGTTTATTCCCGGACGATAAAATAAGACGTCCAAGGAGCTTTCGATTCGTCGAGATTAAACGCGCACTGCCCGCCAAAAACAAATAACGCCACGTCAAGATACAGCTCCAGACGAATTTGTAACCTTGCTTTTTTTCCGCACCCGAAGAGAGATAGAGAGAAGAAGAGGCCGGATCTCGCGCAGAATTTTAATAAAATTTAACACGATTCGCGATGGGAATAAATCGGGGCAAAACATTGCGGGGTTTTATTGATTTTCAGCGTGCGTCTAGTTTGTATGCATACGTTTATGTCTGTGTTAATCAAAAGTTGTGGCAAAATATCGATACAGTGAAATTGATTTGAAAAGTATAAGAAAAGCTAAGTACAAAAACGTGGTTTCATGACATTCAAATACAATGTGCGGCAAAACAGACAGCGCAGTTTTGAAGGGCTATTACAAAAAACGGCGCAATTTAAAGAAATGGGGTTTATTTTATCCTAATCGGTACATCATACTGTTTTATGCATTAAGTCCTGAAGATGACATCAGTAAGATGATGACCCCCAGCAGCGATACATTGATGAAGGCGATTTCTGAAATTTTCGGCCGCATTTTGGCTCATCTCGATGGGTATAGCGGCGATTTCCTCGCAAATTCGATCCCTGAGTTCTTCCAAGGTGCGAGGTTAATGCCTAAAAACCCAGGTAGCCCCACAGGAAGAAGTCGCAAATGCTCAGATCAGGGAGCGTGCGGGCCACTCCACATCACCTCTCAGAGAAACAAGGCGCCCAGGGAACACCTGTCGCAGTTCGTCATTGAAACTCGAGCAGTATAGGCCGTAGCCCCGTTCTGCTGAAACCAGATGTCTTCCAGATCTGCTTCCTCCATCAGTTCTTCCAATCGAGGTTGAAAAAAATGTTCCAACATGAAAGCATAACGTTGAGCAGTGACAGTTACGGTTCGTCCGTCCTCTTCAAAAAAATAAGACCCAATCACCCCAAATTTGGAAATTGCACACCACACGGTGACTTTTGGGGAGTGAAGTGGTCTCTCGTGAAGTTGCCTTGGGTTATTTACAGCCCAGTATCGAAAATTTTGTTTATTCACCCCTCCACAGAGATGGAAGTGGGCCTCGTCACTACTGAAAAAAGTTGACCTCGCATGGATCCGGTTCAGCATTTCTTGGGAGCGATTCGTGCGGTTTTCATAATCAGGGGGCATTAACTTTTGAACAAGCATCATCTTGTAGGGGTGGAATGAGTCTTCATGCAATATCCGTCTTCGAGAGCGATCAGCAATGGCCAATGCAGTTGCATGCTTCCGGGCAGAGCGCGTAGGTGACCGTTCGATAGCTTCTTTTACTCTTGCTACATTTTCGGGTGTTCTTACCGTTCTGGGTCTTCCTAAACCCCTACGTCTTTGTGTGGAACCAGTTTCTTCTAATGTACGCACCCAACTCGCGATTAAATTACGGTGAGGGACGGGATCACGACGCGCAAGATTGAAATGCAGCGCTGGGTGGCGACGGCAGAACGGCCATTTTCAAGAAACGTGCGGACTGCGAAGCCTCGATGTTCTCCAGACCAAACCATGGTAACGACTAAAAACGGCATGACCCCCCCGACACAATGATATCCCTCCCAGGTAGGTACACCCACCACACGAGATGTACTGGGCGTTCCAAACCGCACTGTCTGTTTTGCCGCACCCTGTAGAAAATTGTTTAAAGCTAATGCTTGAAGTCGTTGGCTACAACTTTAATCTGAGACATTTTTTTGATTAAGTTAATTAAGGCCGTAGCCAGAAAAAAAATTCGAAGGGGGTTAAACAAATTTCGGGGAGGTTAATAGTAAAAATATTGTTTTTGCTTGCATAAACAAATTTAACATTTTGAAAATTCGGGGGCGAAGGATTGAACCCTCATTATCCCCCACCCTGGCTACGGCCTTAAAGTTAATATGCTTCTATATTTTTAACTTCACTTGAAATCAGTGTTTAATACGCGTGGCGCATGAAGTAAAATTTCGAGTTTAGAAAAGCCTGCAAAATTTGGCTCGGTCGCTGCGGACCGAGCCAAATTTTGCTCAAGGCTTTTCTAAACTCGAAATTTTACTTCATGCTTAGTCTGGGAGTGGAAGACACTCGATCGTAAATTTTCGATTAATCAATAGGTTGTGTATTTTTTCGTTGTCTGCAACTTTTGTTTAAAGCTTTGTTGGATTGAATAAATAATAAAGCTACAGTTGATAAGTGATTAATAATAATAATAATAACCCTCATTATCCCCCGCCCTGGCTACGGCCTTAAAGTTAATATGTTTCTATATTTTTAACTTCACTTGAAATCAGTGTTTAATACGTGTGGCGCATGAAGTAAAATTTCGAGTTTAGAAAAGCCCGCAAAATTTGGCTCGGTCGCTGCGCGACCAAGCCAAATTTTGCTCAGGGCTTTTCTAAACTCGAAATTTTACTTCATGTTTAGTCTGGGAGTGGAAGACACTCGTTCGTAAATTTTCGATTAATCAAAAAGTTGTGTATTTTTTCGTTGCCTGCAACTTTTGTTTAAAGCTTTGTTGGATTGAATAAATAATAAAGCTACAGTTGATAAGTGATTAGCAAAATAAATCAAAAAAATCTGTCTCGGTTTATTGAACAAAAACAAAAAAACTTTGGTGAAAAGTGTTTAGGTAAATGTGGTTTATTTTTTCGTTGGCTACAACTTTTATTTGAAACATATTTTGATTAAGACGTCGAATGCCATAGTCTGTGAGTTGTTGGTCTTCATTAGATTTGACCCTGCAAATCCAAATTTTCAGGTTTTTCTAAACTCGAAATTTGACTTCATGCTTAGTCTGGGAGTGGAAGACACTTCGTAAATTTTTGAATTATCATATTGAATCAGATGTAAAGGAGGGGGAGGGTGAGCTTACCGGAGGCGTGGAGGGTGGGGATAATGTGCCCGGTATATAAAGGAGGGGACGAGAGAGATGCGAGGGGTTATAGATGAGTAACTATAACAAGTATTGGATACAAGTTGGCAATGATGAAAGTGAGGAATCGGCTGGAAGTGGAGGTAGAGGAGAAGGGGATACTGCCAGAGACGCAGGGGGGATTTAGAAGGAGTAGGGGGACGAGGGAGCAGGTCTTTACCCTGGCGCGAATGGTGGAAAGAGTTTCCATCACTCTCAAAAACGATGTGTATATACGGTATTCCTAGACCTAGCGTGTGCGGATATCATGGTGTTAATGGCAAGAGAGCATGAAGGGATGAAAAACATGTTGAAAAGAGCGGAGAGGTTCATGGATAAGAGAGGAAGGAGTGTGAATGTAGAAAAAACGAAGCGGGTGAAGTGAAATAGAGGGAGGGAGGGGAAGGTGAAAGAATTGGAGTGGAAGAGGGTGATCAAAGTTTTAAGTATTTAGGGTTTATGTTCAAAGGGAAAAGAGGGTATGAGGAGCATGTGAAATGGGTGCAGAGTAAGGCTAGGAAAGCGTGGGGGATTTCTTGGGGAAAGTGGTTGGGGAATAATGTGAAAGTTTCATGTAAAATATGGGATGCATGTGTGAGATCGGTGCTTATGTATGGAGTGGAAGTGTGGGGGACGAAAGGATATGAGTGAATGAAGAGGGAACAGATGTGGTTCCTAATGCGCATGTTATGTTGGAGGTGGAAAGGTCCACGCCCAGCTACATAGTGCTTCAGGAGACTAATTGGAAGAGTTTAGAGTGCGAGGCAATGGTGAGAGTGGTGAGGTATGAGATAAGATTGTGGGAACTGGAAGAGAGATTGGTGAAGGATGTATGGGTGAGGAGCGTGTCTGTGTGTGTATGAGAGTGTAGGGTTGTCGGAGGTGAAAGTAATGGAATAGCTAGGGAATGGGGTGAAGGTGGATGAGTGAGTGAAGGGGAAAAGGAAGGAGGTGGAAGGGCAGGAACGGCAATGGCGTATGGAGAGAAGTGAGTACAATGATATGTATGGGAGGTGGCAGGTGTATGGAAGAGTGCCGAGATATCTGATAGAGAGGGGATGGAGTAGAGAGGAGAGGGTGATTGTGGCAAAGGCGAGGTGTGGATCGGAGATGAGAGGAAAGGAAGTATGGATGGGGAAAGAATATGGAAGGTGTGTATTGAGTGAGGATGGGAAGGATACGTGGGGCCACTTGGCGGAGTAATGCGAGGGGGTGAAGGAGGAATGGATTGGAGCCAAAGGGAGTAGAAGGGTGATGGAGTGGATGAGAGAGGATGGGGTAGGGGTAAGGACGTTAAAGAAGCTAGGGAGGGAGAGAGAAAATAGAAGGGATGGGATTTAGTTTTATAGAATGTAAAGTTTTGTTAGTTGTGTGTGATGGGGAATGGCAATAAAGGTCAATTTTTATTTTTTTTATTGTTGAAAATCATGGAAACAGTAACAACACCAACAACAACAAAAATCGAATAGCTTAAAGTTTTAAATATACTGCTTAAGAATATTCTATTTTGAACTTTACTTGAAATTCAGCCAGTGATTCCACACGAAAAACTTTTAATATTTTCATTGTAATTAAAAGAATCTCCGAGTGCATAAAACTAATCCATACGATTTAAATAAACCGAATACCATTTCTATAATGGAGACCTTTTGCATCCGCTCCAAATAAAAAGAAAAAAACTTCTCTAGGCTCAATTTTCACTAATCTTTGTACATTCGCGATGGAAAAATTTCCCCCAGCACTTGGAAAACATTTGCGGTGCGTCCTTTGATTCCGCCGACTTTTACGTGATATTATTTTTCGTCTAGCCCGAAGCCGTTTGATCATAGAGAGAAGGCAGGCGCCCTTTTGAGCAGCCGAATTCAATTCGCTCCGTAGGTCATTAATGCAAAACTGCAGACTTGCGGCTCACGTGAAAGGAGACCTCCTTTTGGCAGTGGGTGCAGCACTATATAAAACAACCACTTAACATTTAGTTATGTACACCCAACTTTTTTTTTAATTAGAGTGAATAGTATACGAAGAAAAAAATAGCTGATGAATAAATAAATTTAAGTTTGGAAATCATTAGGATTCTATCCGAAAAATTATGTTCTAATGCAGTAAATACACATGTACACTTGTGCTGTTGCCCAATTTTTAACCCAATTTTGACACGTGGGGTCTAACAGACTCCAACACCTGAAAACAAATAATTTGGTTAAAAATGATTTTTCTTCTAAATCTATAATAAATTGATAGTTGTATTTTAACAATGTGTGTTAGATTCTACAGATATCTATAACATAAGAGTTTACTCATTTCATTTTTAAGAAGTCAAAAATCCTAATAGACATTTGTAATACCACTTTTTTCTCTTTTTTTTGCCACAAAGATTATATCAAACATTTATTAAAATAACTACTTCCCGAGCTAATACCCCGACAGTCACTGGATTATATAACAAGTGTTTGCTGTTACGTCAGGGTGTTATCTCGGGCTCAGTGAGTGTTAGATATAGTCTTTGTAAGACTATGATTTAATAAAGAAAACACTTGGTTAAATTTCACTAATATTTTGGTTTTTTATTCCAACTAGTTTCGACTTTGAGTCATTCTCAAGGAGTACCCTCCTTGAGAATGACTCAAAGTCGAAACTAGTTGGAATAAAAAACCAAAATATTAGTGAAATTTAACCAAGTGTTTTCTTTATTAAATCATAGTTAAATATGTTTCACCACGTGAAAGATGAGAAACTTGTTCACGTTTGTAAGACAAATTAGTTGTAAATTGCGTAAAGAATCTCGACACTTTTCAAGTTTTATAAATATATTTGTTAATAAAGGAAACAATGAATTTAAAAAAAATCAGAGTTCAAAGAAATTCAGGAATAATAATAAAAGATAACTTTCATTCTTTTACTCAATAAATAAAGTAAGTGTTAATATTCTCGAATTATAAAAAATATACCCACCCTTTATTAAGCAACAATAATTTCTCTAATTCGTGCACATTAACACTTCGCAACAGGCATAACAATAAAATCCCAAAACTTTCAATCCTCGCCGGTCGAAAGGTCTCTGGCTATTAGAGACATGCGGTCCTCTCGAAGCTCCGACGGGTGGTTTTATTAAGTCGGGAGTGTGCCTAAAAATGAGCAATAATAATGTAGACCTCCGAGGCTTCGAGATGTTTAAGTCTCTCGGAGTTGTTAGGCTAATGCCCGTTCTGCACAAACAGGGCCATTACAACACGAGCACTTCTGGCAACTACGGCGAAATGTTGCGGAAGAAAACCGTTTATAAAATGCAACGCGTCCCCCTCCTGGGATTAAGGGCGTTGAAGTTTAGCAGTAGTGAAAGCTCGAAAATCTCGAGCGATACACCGAGAATTTTTAAGTGTGTTTAATGTAAATTATTATTTTTAAGGAAGAAATATAAGATATTGAAGCGATAGATACAGAATTTCTGTATTAAAATGTACGAAATTTTACTTAATGCTTAACGAGTAAGCATTAAGTAAAATTTCGTACATTTTAATACAGAAATTCTGTATCTATCGCTTCAATATCTTATATTTCTTCCTTAAAAATAATAATTTACATTAAACACACTTAAAAATTCTCGGTGTATCGCTCGAGATTTTCGAGCTTTCACGAGCTTTAAATTTAATTCTTTTAAATAACAACAAATGATGGAAATTTTAGACTGCCTAGAAAAAGACATCTCAACAAACTGTATCTTTTAATTGTGAAATCTTAAAAATATACATTCAGGATCTTGTCGCGACCCAAAGTTTCGGAAACGGTGCAATTGGTTAGACAATAGAGACCGGTTTTAGGATTTTTTGACCTTGAAAAGGATGAGTGGCATATTATCAATTGTTTGCAGCATTTCCATTGGGAACTTTTGAGCCCTATAACCGAATTGGCTGACAGAGGCCGGCCGGACCAAACCAAATTTTCAGGCTTTTTTAAATTCGAAATTTTACTTCATGCTTAATCTAAGAGTGGAAAACACTCGTTTAAAGCTTTAAATTGAACTTAAAAAAAACAACAAATATCTAAAGATTTACTGCATTTACGCTGTAATTAGGATATGCATACTTAAAAGAAAAAGTCCCTGTATGTATATTATGATTTATCAATTTAAAGTATCCATAAATTGTAACTATTTCTGTTTAGAACCAGAGCGGAATTAAAATGTAATCCGAACAAAGGACGTTGTTCTAATTGCGGCTTTCTGGAAACGAGTGCACTTCCGGTTTGGGGCGATATTTAGTACAGGTGTAGATTCTGCGGTTTTGTTGGAATCAGTTTACAGAAGGGCTGTGTTAATTCTCTGAACGCCAGCTGATTTCTTAAGCTCAATGTTATTTAAAAAATATCCAATAATTAAAACCACAAATTCCAACACTTTGTCTACATTTTTCCTTTTAATGATGCCGGAATGGCAATGAAATCAACTAGATATTGCTTGCGTTCTCGAACGAACTTTAATTTAATAACTTATCTTGAATTCTCACGAACCATTTTTTTCTATTTTACTTTTATCCCATTCACACTTTAACCCTTTTGTTTGCTATCGCCCTGTAACTCGGAGAAGAAGAAAGAAACAAAACAGAAAAAAAACAGATCGGGCATTCACAGTTTCATTTTTCACTGCGACTATCCAGGTAATTAGTGTTCCAGACTTGCAATTAGCAAATGAGATTCGTCGCAGCACCTGAAAGCCGAGGCCTCGGCTTTCCGTGTAAATCTCGTTACACAACTGCAATTATTATTTTTCGTGTGCGCTCGCGGACAAATGGAGGGTCGACCAAAAAAATATAAAAAAGTGGTGCGAGCACTTTCAGTAATTACGGAAAAGACGTCGCGACTCTCTGACACTTTTTTTTAACTTAAAATAAAGTTATTTACAAAAAATATTAATCTTGTTTTACAACGAAATTGTTACCACAAAAGGGATTACTTAAAAATTGGTGAAAACATTTAATTTATGTGAAGCTTTTTTTGTTAAAAAAAAGTAGGTTTTTAAAAAATATTGTATTAACCGAAAAGTTACCAATGAAAGCGCTGAAAACAATGAGAACAGTTAATAGTATACGGCTCTTTCAAATTCATGACATCCTAATACCGGCCTCTGTCAGACAATTTGCTTATAGGGCTCAAAAGTCTCCAATGGAAGCGCTGCAAACAACTAAAACAGCTGATAATATGCGACTTATCCTTTTCTAGGTCAAACAATCCTAAAACCGGTCTCTATTACCTAGTTAATTGCATCGTTTCCGAAACTATAGGTCGCGACAATATTCCAAATGTATATTTTTAAGATTTCATAATTGAAAAATAAACTTTGTTGAGATGTCTTTTTCTAGCTAGTTTAATATTCAGGAGTGGCATCTTTCAAATGTTGTCAAATGTCTAAAACCTCAATCTAAAAATCCCCAAATATCACCAGATTTCTCGCACTGTTGACAGATTACTTCAATGTTTTAAAGTTCTCTATTAACAATGCAACAAATCTGTTGATATTTGGGGTTAGATTAGCTTAGATAAAAGTTACAAAAGATAGATTATTAGGTTAGGTTAGGTGGTACGACGTGCACTAATTTATGTTTTATGTAGGTACGGTAATTAAAATATTTATCTTGTTTTAGAAAAAAATTGTTACAACAAAAATTATTACTGAAAAATGAATGAATGAATGAACATTTAATGCATGTGTAGCGTTTTTATTGAAAAAAAGTAGGTTTTTAGAAAATGTTGTATTGACCGCAAAGTTAGTGATCTCCAGGCGCTGAAAACAATAAAAACAGTTAAAAGCATACGGCTCTTTCAAAGTCATGATATCCTTAAGCCGGCTCAAAAGTCCCCAATATAAGCGCTGCAAACAACTGAAACAGCTGATAATATGCGACTCGTCCTTTTCAAGGTCAACAAATCCTAAAACCGGTCTCTATTACTTTTATGATAGCCAATTGCATCGTTTCCAAAACTGTGGTTCGCGACAAGATCCTGAATGTATATTGTTAAGATATCACAATTTAAAGATAAACTTTGTTGAGATGTCTTTTTTTAGCTAGTCAAATATCCCGTATTGGCATCTCTAGATCGTCAAATATCTAAAACCTCAACCTAAAAGTCCCCAGATATCACCAGATTTCTTGCATTATTGACAGATAACTTCAATGTTTTAAAGTTCTCTATTAACAATAAAAAAAATCTGTTGATGTCTGGGGTTAACTTAGGTTAGATAAAAGTTACATAAGTCAGGTTTGATAACATGCTAGATTTAATTACATTGGGTTAGGTTAGGTTATACGACTTGCACTAATTTATATTTTATTTTGAATTACAGCCCATGCAACTCTTAAAGTTAGATATAAATTGAGGTAGGTTTTTAAACGACTGCTAAAATTGCGCTTTCAAATATAAGTTATGTACACTGGTTTGGTTAGTTTAGTTTTGATAAGATGCACCATAGTTAAATTTGCTTAAATAACACGTACAAAAGTTTGGTTAACCTGAGCTGACTTAACTTTTGTACCGGTTATTTAACCTAACCAAGTATTTAATATAAGTTGGATGCTATACTTTTTTTATGATAAGTGGAGTAGGTACCAGTTACTTAGGCTACATTTTATGACTATTACTTAGGTTAGGTAACAGATACTGAGATTGGGGTAGTCTACGTTACTATTAAATAGATTATACCATTATAACCAAAGAATTTGCTTAATAACTGCTAAGTATGTAGCAGTTACTTAAGTTAGGTTTCATGACTAGTACTAGGCTGGGTAACAGATACTGGGGTTAGGCTAGGTTTATTTACTGTTGTATAGATTATAATAGTATTATAACCAAATAATGTGCTCATAACCTTAGTACTTGTCTTCAAACTTAGCCTAAGTTTGATCAAGTTAAGGAGAGGAATAGATGGGCTTGATATCGTCTGAAATGTTAAGAATTCCTCAGCATTAACGTTAACTATCTGTCAAAATGTATCCTATTGATTTTGCGAATATATTTATGAAAATCATTAAATTTTATTACATGTAACAACTCTTGTGGAATTTTCATCAGTTTTATTAATTGTTGAAAATTTCATTCACTTTTTATAGCTTTAAGAATTGCAATAATTAAATAAATAAATTTTAATTGCTGAGCCCTTGATTATTTTTATTATTATATTTTGCCTATGATATTCTAAGACCGGTCTCTGCCAGAAAATTCAGACAGAGATCAACAGCCTTAATAGTTGACGGTAACATACAGTTTTAACGCAATTTGTAAGAATGATCTAATAAAACCTTATTATTTGACTGCGTCAAAACTATATGTTAACGTCAACTATTAAAGCTGTTGATCTCTGTTTGAATTTTCTAGTAAAAACCGGTTTTAGGATATCATGACCTTGAAAAGTCTGAACCATATTTTTATATTCTATTTATAGAAAAAAGTGTTATAATTCAGAAAAAAAAGTGGATGAGGTTCATTATATCATCTTGAGAACTGTGTATATATGCTAAGGTCCATTAATAAGCCTGTTGATCCCTATCCGAATTTTCTGACCGGTTTTAGGATGTTATGACCTTAAAATGTCTAAACAATATCTGCAAATTCTATTTATAGAAAAAGAGTTGTCTTTCAGTCTTAAAAAAGTGGCGAAGATTTTATTATGTCATTCTTAGAATTGTGTTAAAGCTGTATGCTAACGTCAATTATTAAGACTTGATCACTATCTAAGTTTTCTGATAAATACCGGTCTTAGGGCGTTATAACCTTGAAATGTTTGAACAATGTCTACATATTCTATTTACAGCAAACAGAGTTTTTTTTTCAGTATAAAAAGTGGCGGAGATTTTATTGTGTCATCCTTAGAATTGTGTTAAAGCTGTATGCTAACCCTCAATTAATAAGGCTGTTGATTTGTATCTAAATTTTCTACCAAAGACCGGTTTTAGGATGTTATGACCTTGAAAAGTCTAAACAATATCTGCATAATCTATTTACAGAAAAAAAGAGTTATAATTTAATATAAAAAAAAGTGACTGAGGTTTTATAATAACATCCTTAGAATTGTGTTAAAGCTGTTGATCTCTATCTGTATTTTCTAACAAACACTTTTTTATGCTGAATTATAACACTGTTTTTCTATAAATAGAATATGCAAATATTGTTCAGACTTTTCAAGGTAATAACATCATAAAATCGGTCTTATGATGTTATGACCTTGAACAGTCTGAACAATATTTGCATATTCTATTTAAAGAAAAACAGTGTTATAATTCAGCATAAAAAAGTGTCTGAGGTTTATTCGAAGAGATTTTTTGTAGTGGTTGAATATAATTGGACGGTAGAAAATGTTTGTTTAGAACAAGGCGTGCGAATGAAACATGTTCTTGTAAGTTAGTGGCCATTATATATAAATTTGGTCGGAGGGCTGTCATGTCGGCGCTAAACTGGCGTATAACTAGCACACGGTCGGACCCGGACTTAAATCTCCCCGCCCTCGGCTCTCTCTCTCTCTCTTCTCCACCCTGGAAGGACTTAAAAGGGGAAAAAGAGGGATTTATGTTTCCACTGGCGGTTTTATTAAAACCCCCCCAGGAGTAGAATCTGGAATCAGAATCGCGGAATCAAGGCCGGCTATTTAAAATTGACGGTTTTATTTCGCCGCCTCCGGATTTACGCGGACCGAAAGGTCAATTTTAGTCAGGCGAGGTGTGGTTTATTCCCGCGTTACTTTGAATGTAGGTGTCCCACTCAAAACCGACGACAGACTTTCCGGTTGTGTTCTGCATTTTACGACGGGCCCCACTGGCTGCATAAGGGCTGCGCTCGTTGGCCAAACTAAATTGAAATTTAAAATTAATGAAATTATTTCACGAGAGGATGTTCGGATAATATAAGTTTTATGAACGACATTATAATCCTGCAAGTATAGTTTTACAGATACCTACATTGCATTACATTATTTATTTATTTTACTCAAAGAAAATTGATAGATATCTGAAATAAAAATCTTTTAATTATGAAATATTTTTTATATAAAATATACCTACAATCTTTTCTTAAAGTATTCTTGCACATCTTAAAGCAGATGAAATAATTAAAGGTAAAATATTTGTAAACATAAGCACAGGTTAAGTGAAAAATGAATTAAACATATAACCAGTGTAGCAATATTTCAGCGTGTGTCATAAAATAAAGTTTCAATATTTGGAAAATCCTAAAATGTTTGGTTTGTCAATGCGCTACGCTTTACTTCGCACCGACAAATGAAAATCTTTAGGCGTTTCTAAACTCAAAATTGTACTTTATGCATAATCAAGATGTAAAAACACTCGTTAGAAGCTTCGAATTGATCTTTTATTCAAAAATGACGAAAGCCTGAAAAATTGTCTGATATTATTAGGAAATTAATAAATTTGATTTAAACCATGGGAGGTCCCGCCACAATTGTTTTCTTTTTAATTATCTAACAAATATGTAACTTTCTCAGTTTTGTTTAATACTTTTAAAAATATAATATAGAGAGATTTACAGGCTCTCTATATTATATGTTTAAAAGTATTAAACAAAACTGAGAAAGTTACATATTTGTTAGATAATTAAAAATAACAATAGTGGCGGGACCTCCCTGTAAATTTCGATACTTAAAAAGTCCTCATATCTTCGTTATTTATTGTTTGATTCAAATTCCGGATTCTAATAATTTTGATTACATTTTTGGTGGAGATTGCATTTTTTTGGTTATATTGAAAACATCGCTAAATGACTTTATGAAATTTACTGTGAACACTAAGAAAATGTGCTTTTTTCAAAATGTGTAATTCCAGCACTTTTAAAATTATTGAATTGTGCAATAATGTAATTCAAATTTTTTTAACTAATTATAAACAACAAAATATTTCATCCAATATACATATTGGATTATTACCAGAAAAAGCAAAATTAAGTGGTTGGAATTTAAGTTACAGGAGCTCAAAGATAATATCCTCCGTGATAATTACTAAGAGTCAGAGCTGGGACGAATCGCCGTAAAAAGGATTCCAATCACGAATCTGAATCACCTAATATGATTCGAATCACGAATACTCAAATAAAGGATTCGTAAGATATAAATATGATTCGAATCAAAGATTCGAACCCTGTTTTTTCGAATCAGGAATACAAATCCTTTTTTACAACCATTAACATATAAATATCGGCATCAGTTGTTTTAAAAAAAATATTTAAAACCTATTTATTTATTATTGACACTGAACATCGTTGATAACAGATTAAATATCTGTGTTATTCTGATTAAAGATGTATTTATGTGTTTTTGAACTTCATTTCAAATCAGTGTCTTGTACGCGTGGCGCATGAAGTAAAATTTCGAGTTTAGAAAAGCCCCGTGAAAATTTGTCGAGGGTCGCTGCGCGACCCTCGACAAATTTTCTACGCGGGGCTTTTCTAAACTCGAAATTTTACTTCATGCTTAGTCTGGGAGTGGAAACACCCGCTCGAAACTTCAAAGTAATTGCTTTGATAAGAACATTAATTGAAAATGTTTTTATAGATAATAATTTAGTTTTCAAAATTTTGCTTAACAATATTTAAAGACAAACAGACAATACAAATTTTTTATTTTAATCCTCACACTTAATTCGAATTATTTTTGACGATTTAAATCCTTTTGTAAGTATTCGAATCCTTTTGTGGGTATTCGAATCCTTTTATAAATATTCGAATCCTTTTATGAGGATTCGAATCACCTGCACTTGGATTCGAATACGAATCCACTTAAAAAAATGTAACGAATCCGGATCACGAATCCAGTTGAACTAAAGTATTCGAATGCCACTTTTGAATCCTCTAAAAGGATTCGAATCTAGGATTCGAAACCTGCCCAGCTCTGCTAAGAGTATTAGTAAAATTAACACATTTTGCAAAAAACGTTCTCAATTTTTTTTAACCCCGTTGTTTTTTTGTTAAACTCCTGATAGTCAGTTAATAGCTTGACTGCAATGACTTGTACTGTTACTACAGCTATTTGGCAGATAAAGCGTACCATATAGTCAATAAAACCGAAACCAACAAAATTTACTTATACTCTTAGTACTTATGAAGTACTATACAAGAAATTTATTTTATTTTGTCCCTTCAAAAAAATCCCATATTTTGATTAAAACTAGAAATGAATAAACTTTGTTTACATTTTAGAAAGCTTAAAACTAAGGGATTATAAAGTTAATTGCAAACATTTAAGAATTATCGAAACATTTCATAAATTAAGTGTTTTTAGTCAAAGCAAATAACAGAACGCTAAATGTTAACTGTTGAGGCTTCTACTTCGTTATACATCATTATTAACATAAATAAGACACTTAACTTTGTTTGTGTAACTGAGGTTTTTTTTATTGTGACTATAGTTTCGACAACTTTAACTTGTCATTATCAGACTACAAGTGTAGTCTGATAATGACAAGTTGAAGTTGTCGAAACTATAGTCACAATAAAAAAACCTCAGTTGTACAAACAAAGAACGCTAAATATTTAATAAAATTAATATATTTGTTTTTATTTATTTATTCTATTATAAAAAATAAAAAAATGTCAAATAACCAACAACATTAGCAAATATAATTAAACAATGTATACACTTTGTTTTACGCTAGATAAACAAAAATCCGTTTGCCAACAATTAATTTACAGAAGCTCAAACTTGACTAAAATAATGCATAATATACAAAAAAAATTTATGTTTAATTTTAGCACTCTAAAAAATATTCAAAGAAACTCCAAATTTTGATGAAAACCACAGACATTTTTGAGGAATGAAAAAACTTAGTTTTAATTTAAAAAAGCATATGATTAATTTAAGGGTTCCTTTATTAATTAAAAAACAAATAATAATAAGAGAATATTAAATATTTAAAAGTTAAGCAGAACATTTTTTTTATAATCTGTGTTTAAATGTTAGAATAATTAATATCCTGTTGCTGACAATGAAATTATAAAAACTCAAAGATGTTCAACATTCTTTTAATGTATATATATATATATATATATATATATATATATATATATATACATATATATATATACATATATATATATATATATATATATATATATATATATATATATAATAATCTTTATTAAAGATCAGTACAAAATATATGTTTATAATATGGAATGAAATGTATACATCTTAAAATTTGATCTTGATCTTTGAAGGGCTATCGACATTGATGTTTTAGTTTATGTTATTGATGAGATGAGATGTACTGATAGATGGTATTTGCTGAATGCTTGAATTTAGGATTTTGATTGGGATTGCGGGAAAGGCATAGGTGATTTAGGGTGTCTACGATGTGTGGGTTGGTGGCGAATTTTGTAATTAGATGTGTGATGGGTTCTTCAATTGGTATTAACTGGGTACGTTGATATAGGAGGGCATTAGAAGGGTTATGGAGTGGATTATCTGGATGCCTAATTTTTGTTAGTATTCTAAGAGCTGATCGTTCACCTACTTGTATATTTTTTAAGGATGTAGGATTGGGTTCATGGAATAGGATAGCTGCATAATCAAGCAGAGGCCGGAAAATCATTTTATAAATGTGTACTGCTGTGTTGGTTGAAATTCCTTCATCCTTGTACGTTAAGGATCTGAAGTGCCGAGCCCTATTCTTGATTTTCAGCTTAAGGGATTTGGTGTGGGCTTTAAAGGTAAACTTGGTGTCAAAGGATATTCGAAGGTATTTGCATATTATGAGTGGAAATAATTGGTGGTGATTAATAGCGACGGAATATGGATAATTTTAATTCGGTGGTATGGGATAAATAATTGGGATTTGTTACAGTTGATTGTTAATCTCCATTTACAAAACCATTGTTGTAGTGTGTCGATCAGCTCTTGAAGTGTGCCTTCTGTAGTGTTGAAGCATGACTTATTAATGCAGCATCGTCTGCAAAAAGTAGGCAATAGGAGGAAGGGTTAAAATAAGTAGGATCGGGGTGATAGATGTCGTGGACAAAAATGTTATATAGTAGAGGGGATAGTGGGGAACCTTGAGGGACACCTTGTTCGGGGATAAAGGAACGTGAGTAGGAGTTTTGGATGCGTATATGTAGGGAGTTTAGGAAACTATCAATTAAATGTAAAAGGTGTGGGGGAACTTTAAGGGCGTTACATTTATACAGCAAACCTCGATGCCATACGGAATCGAAAGCTATTTGGATGTCTAGCAAAAGTATAGTGGATTTTTGGCCATCGAGGTGTGCTGTTTGACAGTTGGATGTGAGTATGGATAGAGGCAGAGTTGTGGATTTGTGTTGGGTAAAACCGAATTGGTAGGGTGGAATGCGATCGGATAAGAGGTTAACAGTTTGTTTTTAAGTATTGACTCAAATGTCTTTCCCAGTACAGGAAGCAGGGTGATAGGTCGATAGCTGCTAATTAATTGAGGATCGTTATTATGCTTGTGTATGCATGTTATTATCCCCCTCTTCCATTCCTGGGGGAAGTTTTGAGTCTTGTAAACATGGTTGAAAATCTTTAGGATATATTCGTGAATATTATCTGGGAGGGATTTAAGGACTTGGCGGGATATGTTGTCATTACCGGGGGCGGTGTTTTTACCCTTGTATAATACTTCGAAATATTCCTCCCCATTTATGTCATCTGGGATATGGAATGTGGGATTAAGGTTTTGGAAGGTGGTATACCATTCGTTCACTTGTTTGAAAAAGTTATCGTCATAAGTATCGCCCTTGGTTATCTTGTAGGTGTTTTCGAAAAAGTCAGAGAAAAGGTCCGCAATAACATTTGTGTCGTATATTGCCTCTGCAGTCGTGGGATGTCTGATGGTCTCAAGGTAGTTGAATTTCCTATATTTTGAGAGTTTTTTAATTTCGTTCCAGTATTCTTTGCCATGTGACTTATTTATATTTTCACAGGCTCTAATCCATCTGTTTTTTTTTGTATTCTAGTATGAGGTAGTGAATGTCTTTGGTAATTTTATTGAACTGTAGTTGTAGGTCCGGTTCGTCTGTAAGTCGTAAGTCTCTGTACAATTGTCTTTTATATTTTATCAGCCTAAGAATGAATTTTGGCAAGGGGTATTTATAGGGCTTTCTGGTGAGTGTAGGAGTGTGGTTTAGGATGGAATTAGACATTTTTTGTAGGAATTTGGAAATTGTATCTGGGTTTAATTGGGTGCTGTTAACTATAAATTCGGATAATTCCGAGTTGACCTTGTCAATGTCACATTCTTGGAATTTGTATATGGTTCTAGGATTTGTACTTAGCGGAGGATTTGTTGTGAGGGAGAATTGAATGGATAGGTGATCTGAGCCTATGTCGGGTATTAAGTGGGAATTTTGTATAAGGTGACGGATATTGGAAGTACATAGGAATACATCAGGAGTAGAGGATTGGTTATCGGTCATAATAAACGTAGGATCAGTGTGTATTCGGACAAAGTTTGAATTTGACATAAAGGAAGATAGTTGTTTTAATTTCATCTTATTTATATTGAAGTCCCCGATTATGACAACGTTGTCGTAGAGGGATGCTTTTGTGAGGATTGTATCTTCAATGGAGGAGGTGTGGTGTATATAAACTAGGAAGAGATGAAGGGAAAATTGTGGTAGTTCAACAGTACAATGCAGGCATTCATTCATAATATTATTTACTTTGGGTGGATTAGCTCTTTTGAGTTTAATTTCCGGTTTTGTTGCGACTATTGATCCACCACTTTTTTTTTTTAAATAATTGTGTTCATGTATCATTTTCTTCTGTTGTACACTCAATTTATACATTGCCAACAAATAATTTAGAGATGTTCAAATTTGACTAAAATATCGCAAAATATACAAGAAATGTGTCTTTTATTTTGGCACTGAAAAATATTTTAAAAAAGTCTAAATTTGAATAAAAACCACAGAAATTGTTGAGGATTGAAAAAACTTAGTTTTAATTTGAGAAAGCATGAGATTAGTTTAAGTGTTTTTTTTTTATTTATTAAAACAATAATAGATAGAGAATGTCAAATATTTAATAGAGTTGAAAATTGAAAATCGACTTACTCTGAGTGAGTCAGACGCTCATATGTTTTAAATTTCCGTTACGTTAATTATTTTATATAAATTAATAAATCATGTAAGTAGCTATCAGAGCGGGGACGAATCCTCGTAAAAAGGATTCGAATCACGAATCCGAATCGCCTAATATGATTCGAATCACGAATACTCGAACAAAGGATTCGTAAGAGATAAATATGATTCGAATCAAAGATTCGAATCCGGTTTCTTCGAATCACGTATACAATTCCTCTGAGAATAAATTTGATTTTTTTTTTGCAACCATTAATATATAATTATCGTTACTAGTTGTTATAACAAAAATATTCAAAACATAATTATTTATCTTTGATTTGGTTGGCGTTCACTTTGTGGTACATCTTTATAAAATAATATTAAAATTATTAATTAAAGTGGTAAAACAAAGTTAAGTGTTTTAATATTATAATTATTTATTATTAACACTGAACATCGTTGATAACAGACTAAATATCTGATTCCCTGTTACTCTGATTAAAGATGTATTTGTGTGTTTCTAAACTTCACTTCAAATCAGTGGTTTGTACGCGTGGCGCATGAAGTAAAATTTCGAGTTTAGAAAAGCCCGAAAATTTGTCTCGGGTCGCTGCGCGACCCTCGACAAATTTTCACAGGGCTTTTCTAAACTCGAAATTTTACTTCATGCTTAGCTTGGGAGTGGAAACACTCGTTGAAAACTCCAAATTGAACTCTATTATAAAATCGACGAATGCCTGAAAATTACGTAAATAATAAATTCACTAAATATCATTAAAACCGGGAAAGTCAGAGAAAAATCATGGAATTATATTTAAATTGACCAAAACACTATCAAAAAAAGCCATATGATTTTATTAAATTTATAAAATTAACTTAAATATTAACAAAAACAATGAAAACAGTTTAACAAAATGGGGGTTTCTCACAGAAGAAAGTTATATTAAAATTCCAGGCATAAAAAAATTGAATCAGAGAATTGTCGAAAAAATGTAACATTTCAGATTGTAATATTTAACAAAATTTTGAAAACTAGATTATTATCTTTAAAAACATTTTCAGTCATTTAATGTTCTTATCAAAGCTTTCAGTTTAAAGTTTCGAACGAGTGTCGTCCACTCCCAGACTAAGCATGAAGTAAAATTTCGAGTTTAGAAAAGCCCCGTGAAAATTTGTATCGGGTCGCGCAGCGACCCGAGACAAATTTTCGGGCTTTTCTAAACTCGAAATTTTACTTCATGCGCCACGCATATAAAACAGTGATTTAACAAGAAATTTAAAAACACACAAAAGACATTTCCGGTCATTTTCTTATCAAATATACAGGATGTATAATGAAATTCCAAATGAATTTAAAAATCTTAATTTGAGCAAGTTTAAGTTGGCAGTTAAAATACATTTACAGAAGTGCTAATAACAATCATGATGGCTAGATTTTCAATGTATGTAACACAAAATATATATGTATATATTTACTTTATATGTGGAATACACTTTGTATCTACGAATTAAACAAAGATGATCAAATACTCTATATTTGTTCATGTTTGTTTAATTCGTAGATACAAAGTGTATTCCACATATAAAGTAAATATTTAATTTAAGGTTTGGATGGTAGAACAGTTTGAGGATTACTCCAACACTGAATCCCGTCTTATGATGCGCATTTTGTTACATTCAATTTTTCCTAATTTTACACTAATATGTATATTTATATATTTTTTTTGTTGAATGTTATTATTATGCAAATAAAGGATTATTATTATTTTTCATGTTAATCCTCAGAATTAATTCGAATTATTTTTAACGATTCAAATCCTAAGTATTCGATTTTATAAATATTCGAATCCATTTATAAATATTCGAATCCTTTTATAAAGATTCGAATCACCCACATTTGGATTCGAATACGAATCCTCTTAAAATAATATAACGAATCCGGATCACGAATCCAGTTGAACTAAAGTATTCGAATGCCTCTTTTGAATCCTCTAATAGGATTCGAATCCAGGATTCGAATCCTGAATGATTCGAATCCTGCCCAGCTCTGGTAGCTATCAGAGTTCTGTGTAATAAGTTTTCTTTAAAAAATAATCAATACAATCATGAAAACGTCTGGATAAAGCTGCATCGATGGAATTCACTCGGAAATAATATAAAACCTTTATTGGTTCCGTTTGGATGCAACAATAACACTGCCCAGTGCAGATTCCGCAAGTACTATTACGTGGATAAGCTGCTTCTCAAACGAGGCAAGACGAGATTACAATCTCGTATATGTATGTGTGCAATTTCTGAAAGATTTCTGTTAACCTCCTCAACAAAAAATAGAAATATTTTATCACATTATTGAATTAGAATTTTTCGAATTCCGATCCTGGTCTTGATTTCGACGCATTTCTTTAAAAAAAAATCATTAATACTAAGTTTGTATTGAGCTAGAATTAGAAAATATAGATCTCGATTATGTTCTATTAAGATTTATAATAAGCAAAAATTATAAAAGCCCTGTGAAAGTTATTTATTTGGGGAGTTTGTATTGTCCTAAAATTGGTATCCATTTAATAACGTGATTTTTTATAACGATAAAAGTGCGATTCTTTGTGAAATCTAATACCCCGAGGATGAGTGTTTCCTAAGTCTTTGTAAGACTAACTTGTTGTAGATTACGGAAAGAATCTCGGCACTTACATTGTTTTAAATATAACTTAATGTTTATTACTTTTAAACCAATGATTTATTCATGAATCCATGAAAAAAAAACCATACGTTAAACATTAACCGTTTAAATATTGATCATCTAGAAAAAATCGACAGCCCCGCGCGTTCCGCAAAAGAAATAAAATTGGGGAGAGATTTTTATGGGAAAAAATGAAATCCCACTTTGTAAACATAATCTACATTTATGAGGGCGTGAAATATTTCACCATTCTAATCCAATTACCAAGCACACATGGAATTCGCATTCGGTTCCTACCAGGCTTATTGAAAAGGAAAACGCCGAAAAAATTCTTCCCCGGACGCGCGTATAAATTTAATAAATTCCAGCTTTTATCGGCATTAAAATTGAACATTTATATACGAAATCGCACCAAGTGAAATCATAAATACGCGGATTGTAATATTTGGTTTTTGAATATATGTAATGGTTTAATCCCTGTGAATGTTTGGATTATAAGTAATAATTTCTATCTTAAATTAATTTTATTGTTTGTTCCCTAACCCATTTTTACTTTCCCCCGTATGTAATACAAAGGGAAAGTATTGTTTTCGTGAAAATTTTCCAATCAAAAATTTTAGCGGAAATATCCGTTTTGAGGTCCCCTGAGTCGAATAAGACCATTTTTGAAAAATGTCTGTCTGTCTGTCTGTCTGTGTGCGCTGTACCGCAAAAACCGCTAAAGATATCGAGATAAAACTTGAAACTTAAGCTTTTTGTTACAATCGGAGGAACTGAAAAGCTTTTGGTGAAAATCGGAAAACCGGAAGTGGTACTTTACTCTTAGCGTTTTTCAGTTTTTTCAGATTTTTTCAATAAATGTCCATCAAACAAAAAATTCTTTCAAATAAAAGTTGTAGATAATAACAATATGATGATGTATTGTTCACTTACTTTTTGTCATAGCACTCTTAGTTTTTGAGATATTTCAAAAGTTGTGTGTTTTATCTAGTTATTGGTGTGTGACAGTGTGTGTCGATACAATTGAAAAATGTTTCAAATAAAAGTTGTAGGAAATGAAAAACTAAAGATTTTTTGTAGATTCTATTTTTGTTATAGCACTCTTAGTTTTTGAGATATTCAATAAATAGTGTTTTTTATCTAGTCATTGGTTTGTGTCAGTATGTGTTGATCCAATTGAAAAATGTTTGTTGTAGTTATCAAAAAGTTGAAGACATTTTGAAAATAATAATTCTACAAATATTTTAAAAGTGATTTAATACGCAATTTACGGGGGAAAGTACTATAATGGACACATCACCATTTTTTATTAGTATAAAAATAAATCAATTTTTATTAGTATGAAAATTAAATTGCTTTCAATATAAAAAGTGAAGTAAGGAATATTAGTTTTTCTTCAATAATTTTCTCACTTATCACTTGGTGAAACATTTTTAAATGTGATAATGCTGTAAAACGCGAAACTAGTCGAGTAAATAGTAAAGTAAAAAAATTGTGAAACAAACCAAGTGTAATTTAATTTAAACCTTCATTATCAATATATTAGTCAATATTAGTCTTTCTTAGTGTAATAATCACTTCACGTAAACTAGAAAAGTTACAGTTGCTTTCAATATGCAGAGATGTTTCATTTGTTCGAAACGGCTATTAAAAAAATACTCAGGGAGATACTTAAAAAATAGTTTTAGATTTCAATAAACTCTCCACTGGATTTTGCTTCCATTTGGACATTTTTCAAGTTACCGACATCAATTTTTGCAACTCAATTACTGACCTTCCCTCGTATATTAAGTAATTTGTAATATTGTAAAAGTTAATAATTTTGTTATAAAACGTACAATCATGATAAGTTCATTAGTATGAGAATTAAACAGGTGGATTTCATTACGTATCCCATAACATGGAATGAGAAGAGGGGGCTCAATAAAACTTGAACAACAAACTGTTTTCCAATAATGTCGAAAATTTCGCCCGTACAAGCAGATGGGACGCGTTGCAATCAACTTTATATTACTGCGGAAAATGGCAATCGGCCCCAGTTACTGATTATCTACTTTCTAGGAAAAGTTGTGCTATTATTTCCTGCCTCCCCCAGGAACGCCCCTTAACCACCTCTCGACCGGAGAGAGAGAGAGAGAAAGTTTCCAGGGTTATGACCGGCAATTCATTTCTGCACTGATTGCTTTTATTGTTACAATAAATGGAGGATGAGGGTTTAATGGTTGGGAATTTATATACATTGGAAGTGTTAGGAATTATCTCGTTTAAATCGAAACTATACTAAAAAAAAGATATCTGCGCCAAAAATGAATTTACTGTGTTTGAGCAGTTTACTTATATGTTTTTTTTTTATTTGTTTGCAGATAATTGAGCTAATCGCCGTTGTAATTATGTAAGTATGTTTTTATCTTTCTATTTTTAAAAGTGCCCACTTGAAGTGAATGTATGCGAATTACAAAGCACGTTTTTATTTAAGGGGGTATTACCACTAGGACAGCGTTTTCTTGACGGTTTTTCTGAATTTTTTTTTTTTAATAAATTTAATACATGCGATCTTGCGGTTTCTTGCAACTTGTTTAAAGATTCATGAACTATAAAAAACAATTTTTTATTCTTTTCAATCGTCCGGCTTGGCCTCTAAATCTGGCCTCAAATAAGGCCGTGTTCGCAGTGTTTTTTTCGCATGGCCGGCAAGTTATTTCGATTCTGTGATCTGAAACATAAAATGAAGTAGCAGTCATTAATCTGTGTTAAATTATCTAGAGTTTGAACCACCGACAATAAAAAATCTCGATAAATAAAAAAAATGGAAGCTATTTGAAACAAGTGGTCGCTTTTTGCCCCCTTTTTTCTGACTTTAAGGCTCTATGGAAAATATCAAATATTAATATATTTGAATGATGGTAGTTGAAACTCCAGAGAAAAATGTGTAGAACTGAAAACTTAAAGTGCAAGTAGATCCGTTTCATAGTTTGAAAAAAAGTTTCCGGCCAGCGAACAAAAAAGGGGTTTCGAGAAAAACGCGTTCAAAGTTTAAACCATTTTTGGAGATTTTTACCTTTAGTCAGCTATGCCAGCTCCGTACAGTAGGCCCTCCTCTTTCTCTAAAAACTGGGTTTAAATGATTTGCTCCTGCCAGCGTTGTTGGATGGCCTTCTGAGCTGCTGGAGTCAGGCAAAATCCAGCCTACGTTTCGCGCTCCGCACCTGGAAGGCCTTGGCTTACAGGCTGATATGGATTCTCAGTGTCTCCATCGTCTTAAAAACTGCCGAGAATCTCTCGTTGAAGATACTGGTAGCTAGGAAGGACGCGATAGCGACGGTTTTTGCACCACAGTTGAGCTGCTTCGAAGTCAGCTTCCAGACACAAGCATTCAAACTTTTGTTTGAGTTCTGCGTATTTCCACCCAGCCACCTACTTAACATTGTTTACTTCAACAAGCGAAATACTAACTAACAAATACTACTAACTACTAACTAACAAATTCGTATCATAAAACGGCTTTGGGGAATAAAAATAGATACTATCAAGTATCAATAAATGCAACAAAAATAAAATCAATTTTTTATAACTCCCGAATGGTAATACCACCTTAATTACGAAATACTGTACGTCCATATTGGAAATATTTTTCATGGATACCAAGAAATCATATATTTGTAACGTTTTACGTGAAAATAATTGACTTATCATAACATACTTTAACTAAGCACATTCCATAAAACAATGGCAAAAAGATCTCAGGTAGATAGCCTATGATAGGACAATTTTAATTATAAGATCGTATTATAATATTATAGAATACTGTATATAATCCCCGAACTAAGATATTTGTATATAGTTGACTTATAATTAGTTAACTAAATTTGCCATATATTTATATTTTATTTATTAAACAAATTTTAATGACACCCCTTTGCTTCAAAGTGCCTCATATTTTATATTGATTATCTACTTTTAATGAAAACATGCTTCTATATGATCAATATTTAAGAAAATATCAAGAATAAACGAAAACAACGATACGAGTACAAGGGTAAAAAATAATTATAACTTTACAGTTGCATTGTCCAAATGTAATGTCTTTTCATTCAGTAATTATTATGTTGATAACTTCCGAATTTACCAATTAATTCTTCAATTTAGGTATAATATTATTGTCGACTCTTGAGGATGGTCCCGAAATCGAATTTCCGAATGACCTCCTATTGATTTTGTATTACAAGGGCACCGAGTTCGGGTAGCGGGCATTATCGTAGGAGGCGGCGGCTTCTCCCGTCGCCCTCCGTTTCTGGAGCCCCCGATTATATTTACTTAATAAACGATATTGTCCTCGGGGTTTTGTGTTACCTTCGTTTTATTTGATCCGCCCGGATGTAATTGATCGTTTGCGTGACGCGCCGGAATTGACGAGATAAAAAATAGATTGCCATAAACAGTTTATAATAAATACAAATATAGAATGAGAGGCAAACATTTGTTTTAAAGATTAATATGAGAAAAAGAAAACGTTGGTTGACACGAGACAAAAATTGATGGTAAAATTTAGTTTAAATCTTAATACTTTTTTTATTACAAATTATAAAATATGTACATTTATTATTAAACATTTATTAAATTATAAATATGCTGCATATTATTGGTATATCAGTATTTAAACTATATACAGAGAGTTTTCTGTAACACCGAACATTTTCAATGTTTATTTTCGTATGTTCTATTTATTAAACCAATGCATCCAATACGATTTGACACCTTTAATTTTTAGGTTATGTGTAAATTGAGTTGCCTATATGACAATTACAAATTGTAGCTAATCAATCGCAATATTAACCTTTTTTTTTATTGACGCCATCAAATATGTTATCTGTTATGTTCATTTCTGTATTGATGTATTTCATGTTTCATATATTGAATAAAGACTATTTATTATTATTATTATTATTAATGCCTCAACTTGTACATACATTACGTTTTTCTTTCAATTATGCATGTCCCAATTACAGCGTATATGCCATAAATCTTTAGATAATGCTTGTGTTTTTCTTAAGAGATCATTTTGAAAGTTAAAATGAGTGTGTTCCACTCCCAGACTAAGCATGAAGTAAAATTTCGAGTTTAGAAAAGCCTGAAAATTTGGTTTGGTCGCGTAGCGCGAAGCGCGGAGCGGCCAAACCAAATTTTCAGGCTTTTCTAAACTCGAAATTTTACTTCATGCGCCACCGGTACAAAACACTGACGTATTACGAAGTTTAAAACGCACCGCTAAACTTTACATTGAACCAGTGTTTTGTACCGGTGGCGCATGAAGTAAAATTTCGAGTTTAGAAAAGCCTGAAAATTTGGTTTGGCCGCTCCGCGCTTCGCGCTACGCGACCAAACCAAATTTTCAGGCTTTTCTAAACTCGAAATTTTACTTCATGCTTAGCCCAGGAGTGGAAAACACTCGCTTATAGCTTCAAATTGAATTCTTTTAATAAACCGAGCATCGGAAAATGTGCAACGTATGCATATGGATACTTAAAAGAAAAATTCTCGTTATGAAAATGTTCGGTATTACATAAAACTCTCTGTATGTGAAGATTGTTAGAATAGTAATAAAAAGTGGTTAAATTCCTTTCTTCACTGTTTTTATTTAAGTACTATATGTACATTTCAGACAATAAGTGTCCATTATCAATAGTTAACTATTGATAATGGAATGATAGTGTCCGAAATGTACATACAGGGTGTCCCCGAATGGTCTGTACAACGCTCTACCACATATTCTCTGAAACAAAATAAGACGATTTAACTAAACTTATCTCTATCCAAAAGTGGTTCCTAAGCCATCTACGAGGCCTCAAAGATATTATTATTTTTCGTTATTTTTCAAATATTTTTATTTTGGAATTAGGTAAGAAAACCTTATATGGCACATTTAATTACATTGATACCATGCACTTTTTGCGATATGTTTCTTTATCCTATGTTTAAAGTAAGTGGTCAAACTAGGACCATCGACTTCTTAAGATACCTAAATCTTTTTATTCAACAGGTCAAATCATAAGGAATACTTTTTTTCTGCAAGATCATTCAATTTTACGTATTTTTTGTCTCTTATAAAATTTTGCTATTTTCCCCACAACAGACCATTCGGGGACACCCTGTATAGTACTTAAATAAAAACAGTGAAAAAATGAATTTAACCGCTTTTTATTACTAGTATTTAAACTGTCAATAAACCCTTCAATAATTCCGAGCACTTGTATGTTATTCGTAAATGTTTGCAAAAGATAAAAAGGAAGAGGACAATCGTTTTACGGCGCATTTATTAAATTAATCGGATTTTTTCGCGAGCGGCGGAGCAGTAAAAACAAACAGAGGAAAAAGTTATTTTTTTTCTCTCTGTTGGTGTGCATTCCGGGGCGACGCGTTTCCTCCCTTTACGACACGCCGACGAAAGTCAATTTCGCGATATTTTTATATGGAACGCCAATAAAACATGTCGTAAAAATGGATTATCCACGTCGTTTAGGGTTCAATTAGGTAACGTACCGAATGGGCTTATTTTTATATTTGTATTTAGATCTAATCAAATAAAACACGAAATCATTAATAATTAACAAAGCTGGGAATCAAAGATTCGAATCCTGTTTTTTCGAATCACGAATACGAATAATTTAAGAATACATTTGATTTTATTATTTTTTTGCAACCATTAACATATAAATATCGTTATCAGTTGTTTTAACAAAAATATTTGGGCCAGCGGTTGAGCCGCTGGTTTCGCCAATCGTTCACGGCGGTGATCTGGGTTCGATTCCCAGCCGGGGCGAGTAATTTTTCTAACGAAAAATATTCGGCCCGGAGTCCATGGGTGTGTGTGAATGTGTTGTGACGTCCAAATATATAGTTATAGGTAATTAGCAATAAGTTAAAGAAATAAAACAAATACAAATATAAATAAAATGATGTTGGCTAATGGGCAAGTTCCCAAGGCCAGGCAAAAAGCCAAACCCAATAAAAAAAAAAAACATATTTAAAATTTCTTGAATAATTTTCTTACTTATCACTTGGTGAAACATTTTTAAATATTTAAAAAGAGAAAATTATGAAACAAACCAAGTGTAATTTAATTCAAACCTTTATCAAAATATTTGTGTTACTCTGATTAAAGACGTATTTGTGTGTTTTTGAACTTCACTTTAAATCAGTGTGTTGTACGCATGGCGCATGAAGTAAAATTTCGAGTTTAGAAAAGCCCCGTGAAAATTTGTCGAGGGTCGCTGGCGCGACCCTCGACAAATTTTCTACGCGGGGCTTTTCTAAACTCGAAATTTTACTTCATGCTTAGTCTGGGAGTGGAAACACTCGTTCAAAACTTCGAATTGAACTCTATTATAAAATCGACGAATGCCTGAAAATTACGTAAATAAAAAAGTCACTAAATATCATTAAAACCGGGAAAGTCAGAGAAAAGTCATAGTATTTTATTCAAATTGACCAAAACACTAGCAAAAAGGACATATGATATTAAATTTGTCAAAATCACTTGATATCGATTAACCCACTCAGGGGCGTAGCGAAGCCTTAACTTTTGGGGAGGGGGGGGGAAACACCTATAATTTTCCAACTTCAAAATTAAAATAAAAATGTCTATTTTTATATTATTTTATTTTAACACATTAATATAACGTAGTACATTGATTTATATAAATTAAGCTTAATTTATTATCCAATAATATAGTGCTTTGTACTTCCTAATATATTTTATAACATATGTACATAATTACATTTAACCAATACCTAATAAAACATGGAGTTTTACAATTTGAATTAGTTTATTATAACTCGCCTATGCTTTAGTTTAGCCCAGGAGTTCACAATATTTGATAATTAAATATTATCAGTAATATCAGATTCTGTTTTCAAAAGCATTAATGCGTCTAAACGATCTTCCTTCATGGTAGAACGCAATGAATTTTTGACAAATTTCAATGAACTAAAGCTTCTTTCATTTGTTGCCACTGAAAACCCGGCTGTATATATTAGCTGACATAGTTTAAAGGATAACGCAAACACATTTTTATTTTCCTTCACTGTGTTCATCACTTCCTGCATCGATTTCACTTCGTTTTTAATGCAGATATCAAATAAGACGTCTAGTTCCGCCTGCAGTGCAAACTCATCCGGCTTATCACAAGGATATAAGGGTGTCAAAGTTTCTATGGTATCTAAGCTAATGTTCTGCTTTGACAGAGGCATAGAAAATAATTTAACAAGAGGATTTACAATCTTTAAAACCTCATTCAAATTATTTTCTAGGAACGACACAAGAACATCTAGAATATTAAAAAATTCCTTTCTATAATACTCTTTTAAAGAGAAGTCAGAAACTGACAATTTTCATTTTGTATAGCACAGTTTTTAAAAACATTAAGCAGCATACAAAATCAAAATTTAAGATACGTTTAAATAATCCATAAGCTTTGGCTTGAGTATTGTTATCGACAGTTCTGCTATTAAAAATCTCTTCTAGCACTTCAACAATTCCTTCAAATGAAGTACTTACTGCCTGAAGACTTTCTGCACGTGCTGTCCAACGTGTTTTTGACAAGTTTTTTAGAAGTATGGCATTTTCAATTTTCTCTAACTTATTTCTTAAAGGTTGAATTCGCTTTGTGCTAGAGGTAAAAAATACATGCAATTCTTCTAAAATATTAAATGTATGTATTGGGCTAGCTTTACAACAGTGTTCCACAGCAGTGTTAAATCGATGAGCTTGACATGGTACATAAGGAATGTTACGGTGTAGTATTTCAGAAATGTTGTTTTGAGTACCATTAAACTTTCCCGACATCGCTGCTGCTTGCCAACTGCATTAAGCCCTAACCCATTTTCTGGGAATATATCCATTTATATCATATAATTTGCCAACTGCCTTAGCAAGGACCACTAAGAAAAATGGTGAAAATCTCATCCTTATATCGTTATCCTAACCAAAGATATAGTAAAATGTCTGGTAGATTTGCCCATTTTCAACCGCTCACCATATAAAAATATATGTTAAAATGTAGTAGGCTTTTAAGCTCCTTTGTTTTATGTTCCAGAGGTTAAAAACAATAATTTAAGGAAAAATGAAAACTACTTTTCCCCATTTATATGTTTTAGAAAGGGAAAATGTAAGTAAATTCATGATTACTTAAAATCTCAAAGAATAGAAGAAGGCTATGAGATTAGTAAAACCTCTAAGACAGCGTATATTTACTAAAATTAAAAACACTTATTACAATTAATCAATATTGAGACGTGTTTCGATGTTTTTTACCACTTTATTTAAATAATTCTACGACTCGAGTTTCGATATATTTAGTGTTATTTTCAAGTTTGACAATTTACAGTGTTTTTTAGCTAAAAGGTATTAAACAGTGGTACAACACATCCGGTTGTGCGTGTAAATGTGTTACACATGGATTACGGGATTGTTTGAAAATTTTAGCGGCTTCCTAATAATTTTAATCTCCGGTTAGGATTAAGATATCGAGATGCGGTGTTCGCCATGTTTCACACGATTTTTCATTTTAATTACCTATCGTACTTTACGTATACCTTCTAGTTTGAACATTTACAGAAAATGGGAAAATACGGTGATTGTCTCAATCGCACCCTTTGGCGTTTAATATCGAAACTAAAATAAATCAGAGTTAATTATGTTTTAAAGTGCATTTAATTATTCATCAAATGATCCCAAGTTTATTAAATTCAATGGAACGTAACAAAAGTTACAGGCATTTAAATAATTAGGCATATTTGTTCTCCCGCGCATCTTATGTGAGACATAAAAAAACTAAAAGATAGTTAAAATTACGTAAAATTGACCATAGATTAAGATTTTAATATTTTTCACATAGCATTTATTTGATAAAAATTGTTTACATCTTTTACTATAGAGATAGTGGAGAAGCTATGAACTTAAAAATAATTTCCAGAAATTTCTATTGGTCAATTTTATAATGATTTTTTTTACCGCAACATGCTACGACGTATAGTTTCTGAGATACAGCCAATGGCCACTTTTAATCAAAGACCCGGTATATTTAAAAAAAACATTTTCAGTATGTAATATAATCATTCGTTCTTAGAAATCATAAAAATATGTACAGAATTTTACCTAAAATTAACTTTTAGAGTTACCTCTATAATTGCTCGGCTGGTAATGGTCTAATTTTTAATTTGCATATTTTTAGTTATTTCAGCATAAATGTTTAATTAATTGTTTTTTCTTTTTGATATCTTGATTTTTGCTAGACTTCATTGCTTTAAATTTATAAACTATTTTTTTTGGGGGGGGGGGGGGGGTTGGCTTTGGCCTGGCCTTAGTTACGAGACTATTAGCCCCATCATCAATGTTTATTATTTGTATATATTTGCTTATTTTAACTTATTACTAAGTACAGATAACTATATATTTGGACGTCACAACACATTTACACACACCCATGGACTCCGGAACGAATATGATTCCTTCGATTTTTCATCTATATCGACAAACTTTCAGCATACATTTTTAATTAACTGGTTTTTTTTTGTAATATTTTAATCCTTGCTAAATTTCATTGCCTCTAATTTATAATATTCTATTTTTGTACCTATTTCTACAAACTTTTATAATACTTTTCTATTTGTATTTCATACACAAACTCAACTATCCCTCATCTCTATATTCGCACAAGTCAATCTGCTACATAACTGAATTAGAGTAAACGAAATTATGTCTAACGCAACCCACACATAAAAAAACAGGGAGACACAATTTTCATGCGGCGTAGCCGTAATTTATAAAGTGACGGGAAAATTAGATCTGAAAGTTGAAAGAATTGGCGAACGGCCGTAAAGGCCGGGGACATTAAAAAGTTGCCAACTATCTGCACCGGATTTTAAAGGCGGACTCGAAAGCGTTCAGGTTATAGTTTTCATTTACATTTACTGCGTCCCACTCGAGGTTGTAAAATATCCAGTTTAAATACACTCAACTGTTTTTATTTTTCGCTGGAAGCTTGTTTAACGGTATTTAACGGTTGATAAGATAACTTATTTCATAATTGTGGGGCTCAGTGGAAAAGTAATACAAGTGCTATTTTCTTAAAAAGTGGTATAAGTACAGACATTTACGAATGAGTTTTATATTTAGTGATAGAAAGAATGGTACAATTGAATATTGTTTATATTTATCATCATCAACATGCAGTATTTTTTTCTTTTAAGTGTAGGTACAAATTTCTTGAATTAATTTCTCATCTGGCACTTGGTGAAACATATGAGATATGTAAAGTTATTAAACAAATAAAAAACACTTGGTATTGTTTCACAAATTAAAACTTTATTCCGTCTAGTTTCGGTTTCTTCCTTCTTCTTCCTTTGAAAATGGTCTAACAAACCGAAACTAGTCGGAATAAAGTTTTAATTTGTGAAACAATACCAAGTGGTTATTATTTTTTAAATAACTTTACGTACATACAAAGTTCTGTGAAGCATGGTTTTCGACTTTTATTTTGTTTTCTCTCTTGACAAATTAGCGGCTGCTTATTTTAACAATTGAGGGGCTTAGTGGAAAAGTATTGTAAGTGCTATTTTCTTAAAAATTGTTACAAGTACAGATATCAACATATTAGATGTATACTTAGTGATAGAAAAAATGGTACAATTAAATATGTGTATATTTCAATATAATATACAATCTTGATTAGACTTTTCTCTAAAAGTTAAACTTTATCTTCTTGAAATGGATTTAGGGGTTTTTAGAAATAGGTGACTCAAATATCGAATATATTGAGTTTGTTATGTTAAACTCATAAATTACCAAAACATATTTCTACATAATAGAATATTGTGGAAAATATAATCTCAATCAAGTTAAGTAAAGTTAATACATTATTTTTAATATGAATCAAGTATATTATATATATTCCATTTCTATTAATTTTTACAAACTAATTTACATATATTAATAATTTTTGCTTATTGAATTACATAGCAAGTTAAGGTAAAGAATTGCAGAGTGAAAATGGCTAAAAGAAATCACTGGAAATTAGTTATAAGTCCCTACCTCCGCTGCTAGAGAAGGTAACATCTATCGCTAAATACAAAACAGAAAATATAATCTCAATCAAGTTAAGTAAAGTTAATACGTTTTCGATGACTTATAAAAAAATACTTACAGAATTCCTTAACGGAAATAACTCAAAAAATAGGTTTATTTTACTCGTTTCACTTTTGTCGCAAGGGTGCGATGTATAAAACGAACTGTGTTTAGTTTAATACCATAAAAAATTATTTATATTACTTTTACAGTCTATAATTTAATTAAACCCATCTTTTTGCTCTCCCCTTTTCCGGAATTCGATCGGAACGTTCCACAAACTAAACCTTAATTGAAATATCGAAAAGTATTCAAATACCTCGGAGCACTTTAATTTAAAGAGGTCACGTAAATAGAACCCGAGCCCCCCGGTTTTCGCCGCCCCTTTTCCACCACCTCCCTTCAGCCCTAAACGATTTCGATTTCGATCTCGAGATTAACATCCGAGATTAAGTTGCGGTTTTCCGGAAAACCGACTTTTCTGCCCACCCCTCTTTCCCATCCAGCGAGGACACATTCCGCCCCTGTGCGCACTTGCATGTTTGACTTTCGCCGTTTAAGTTTTAAATCGATGTTGATTTATTAAAGACGTCGGTTCATTCGGAATAGGAAAGGGTACTGTTTTGATGAAATTATCGAATAATCGTGGATCTTATTATAAGGGGATTTTTTTATAGCCAAAACGTGCATTTTTGCTATAAAATTTATACGTTTATAGTTCGTCAGAGAATGCAAGCAATATCTAGTTGTTTTCATTGCCATTCCCACCTCTCTAAACTCCCTAAACACAACGTTAAAGCAAGCGTTAAATATATGACGTTTTGTTGGTAATTGCCCCACAGCGTTGCCGCTTCACCACTCGTAATAAATCCAGGCGAAAACTCCGAGTCCAAAGAAAAGTTAGAACATTTCAATGCACGTTCAAATTCATATTGATAAATGGCAGTTTTATGTTATTTGGTGTGAATCTGGGCCCTCTCCTTGCTGCGTCACTACAGCTTAACCATAATTCACCACTTTTTAACCATTCATAACTCAACGTTAGAAATCTAGCACCTAACGTTTTCGGACGGGTTTTTAGGTTATGTTGAATGTATACATGTACTCTTGGCAACAATGCGGGGACTTCAAACCCATTAACATATTGCCTGGATTCTTGGATATACAGTAGAACCTCGCTATACCGGGCCTCGAGATACCGTGATTTGGATATATCGGGGTCATTTTTCAGGTTTCTTTTTTTTTAAAGATGTTAAGTTTAACAATTGACTGTGTACCGCCCTGATTAGGTAAAACGTTCCGGCGTCATTATTGTATTATATAGTATGTCTTGTTATGTAGGTGGCTACTGCACATATGTATATATATATGTATATGTCTCCTTCAGCTTAACAGGTTAATAACATTCAGCAATAGTTTAGATAGTGGTAGTTTGTCTGACATTTGCATCATGAATCGTCAATTAAACACATTTAGGTAATTTATTCATCAATTCACATTTAGCTAGATAAGGCCCAGCAATTTCTTGGTCTGTTAGAAATGGGTAAACTGACGGCGGAGTCGTCAAGTGAGTCTCAGGTTGGTGGTGACACTCTACGGAGTTAATTTGATTGCGCTTAAAATTATAATTTCATTACATTTTTAGTTGGATTTTTTCATTTACATTTTTACTCTTCCAAACCTTTCTATTGAAACGTGTGAGCGCACCAAGTTAAATCTATTTCGTGCACCTAACCTAAACCCGGCATCAATAACAGTAACCATATGCATAATAGTCATTTCACGGCAATAAACTTATAAGCGGCAACAACAGGGCAGGTAAATGGGCCTCCAGCGTCGATTTTTGAATCCCTCGAGCTTAAGCCCGAGATTTCAAACACCGCGCGCTGGCTGGCATGACGTTCCTAGAAACGAGTGGCGTGCGCCTCCCTCCGTCGGTGACAGAGACGGAGAGAGCCGACCGGCACCTGTAGACAGGCACCAGCCATTGTTGCTGTTTGTGCGAAAACACGTGCGTCGTTTCGCACTAAGATGCGGCCACGTGAATAAAAGTTAATCAAATATAAACAATTGCGGTGATAACACCCCGGGTTATCCAAGAAACAGTGTAACACAGTGACAATTTCCAGTTTTAAAATGTGAATGTGCCGTTTGTTTTTAAAATTTCACTTTTGCCGTAACCACGCGGTTACGATTTTTTGTACGCAATAACCTCACTCTTAAACATTTTTTAAATTCAACAACCACCATGAGTATCGATAGGATAATTAAACAAATGCAGCGTCAGTTTAACAATAGTTTGTTCAAATAATCACAAATGTAAGCTCAAAATTTATTCGCTAATTATTATTTTTTCAAGAATTCGTCATTAACTAATAGTTTAATTCAGATCAGTAATTGTTTGTTTTTTGCTCATTGTTTTTAGTGTTAACCCTGAGGAAGGGACAAAATGAGTCCCGAAAGCTTGGTATTACAATAAAGTAGATTACGCACATCTCTCCTGCCGTATTATTGGTCGAATGCCCTGTTAGGAAATTTTCCGAACTCTGCCTCTAACGTAGTACGACCGTTACTTCTTGTGCTGGTATATATATATATATATATATATATATATGTATATATATATATATATGTATATATATATATATGTATATATATATATGTATATATATATATATATATATATATATATATATATATATATATATATATATATATATATATATATATATATATGCGCGTGTGTGTGTATGTGACTATTATACAAATTACATATATTCGGATATACCGTGTTTTCCTTATATCGTGCTAGGTATAGCCAAAAGCCATCCCGGTATAACGAGGTTCTACTGTATATGGACTATATCGTTTCACCTATCCTGGGACATTCTGTATACTACTAATTGCATAACAGGTAAAGTGATCTAGATTTCTTATAAATGTATTTATACGGAAAAAAAATAAGTAATTCGATTGTAAATATAAATAAACAAAACTTTCCACCTGCACCGGCGAAAATCTCGAGTTTATTAAAACCGGATTTGAATGATAAAAGAGGAACCTCTGGGAAACTCGGTAGCAACTTTTGCCCGGAGATTTCGAAACCGGAATCGAAAGGAAAAAGGACGAGTCGGCCGCAAAGCGCGGCAGTAAACTTTATTCTTTTCCACGCAAGTTCGCGCTTTTGATTGAGATACTGTGTCTGTGCTCGAAATATTTTACTAGAGCAATAAATTTCAACGACAGTGGCTCAATACAAGAACAAGCAAAAAAACTGTTTATAAGTGGAGAGAAGAGATTGTGTAAATTGCTTAAGGGTAAATCCTTCAACTATGAAGTAAATTACAGAAGCTTAAAGTTCACTATAAGAAAATTAAAACAAAAAAACAAGTGAAACAAAACGAATAATATTTAAGTTTAAAATCTATTAAAAACTAATGAAATTTATGAATTTTGAAGGAATTATAACTCTCATATTACATAGTTGTGACATATTTTAAAGTAACGAGTGTCTTCCACTCCCAGACTAAGCATGAAGTAAAATTTCGAGTTCCGAAAAGCCCCGTAAAACTCAAAATTTTACTTCATGCTTAACCAAGGAGTGAAAACACGCTTAAAATTTTAAATTTGATCAATTGAACACCTTTCAAAAACAAAATTTACAGAGTACACATCATAATATGTATACTTAAACCCAAAATTTCCTGTATGTAAATCGGTCTTGACGTAAACAGAATATCTAAAATTACATTTCACACAAACATAATTGACGTATTGTTTGGAAATTAAGACTTCGCCGAGGATTTATGGGTGTCATAATAAATTGGGCACACGTGGGATTAGAAGGACACGGCGTAATAATTCTCCGTTTCTGTCTGGCAAATCCGCACTGCATTCCAGCCTAATGCGCTTAAGATAAAGTGCGAAATGTAAAGTGAAACACGTGTTTTTGTCAAGCTGTGACAAACACATAAACCCGACCCCAATCCACCTAGACTACCATAATTTTCCACCCCGAGCTTTCGCTACCAAACATCGCTACAGTTTTCATGATATTTTAAACTGGAAATATGTTTTTTTTTTTAATTAATTTATATTACATTTTTATTTCGGATTATATCTTTTGTTTGGTTCTTATTACTCCTTCAGAATAACAATAAGCTCAAACTAGCCAGAGAGAGGTGAAACAAACCAAGTGATTTTTATTTAATTATCAATATTGATAATAGTTGAAGTTTAATTTATTTCGGTCAGACTGAATTAATCCACAATCATTCAAGACACGAGCCGGAACGCGTTGAAATGGGCAAGCATTTAAATTGCAAAAAGGCGTGCACAATGCTCCCAACATAAATCACCGGTTATTGCGTTGCCAGTGAGGGATATTAATCGATCGGAATTTATGCGAAATTAACAAATTTCATTTCGTGTTCAGCTAATTATTGCCGCCATAACTCATCGCGATATTTCACGTACTTAATTTAAAACATAATTTTTGCCGCGTCCGCCGAATAAACCGAAAACCGGATTTTCAGTTGTGATCGGAACGGGGTGGAAGATGTAACCGGATTTGAGCTTGTTACGTCCGCCCCCCCTCGGAATCGGAGTTTCGCGGAGGGAAGGGGCGGTTTTTCTATTTCGCCGTGTGTTGAAATCAATGTTCGAATTTACACTCGATTGCCGGGGTAAACAACTACATTATTCAAAATGCATCCTCGCGGCCTGCATTTTTCCATTCACGTACCGTTATTTATATCCAGCACATCATGGGAGATAAAATACATCAACACTTTTGTGATTTAATGTAGTTTTCAGCTTTATATCAGAAATATTTCCATTAATATAATTAAAACATTAATTAAAAGATATTTTTAGGAAAGATGCGTTTTTCACACCCAAGAGTTCGCCCAAATGTCTGTGCTAGGAAATTATATAAAATTAACTTATTCTTAATCTTTAACACGTTGATCGCTACCTGTCTCCCATAATAAGAACGTTAAAGCAGCGGGGATCCGAGAAGGCTGCGATTCGGTCGCCATGGCAACCACTTTTACATTGCTCTTATGGGAGACGACTGTCACCGGGAGTGGAAAAATCGAAGAATTCTTTTTAGAAAGTTCAAATTTTCACAGGACCGAAAAAAAAAAATTCCGCGTGTCTTAGGCTAAGCGGCGTTCAAATCCCACCGCGTTTTCTATTTTAAATCATTTTTTTAATTTTACGCCGGGCGGAAGATTTCCTAACCTCAATACTTTACACGCTGGTCTTGCTTCACACGGAAATTTTTCAGGTCGCGCATAGCACAATTTCGATGGGATTTGACCTGGGCTTTCCAACGCGACACTTCCGAGCGTTCAAATCGCCCGATTAAAAAATATCGCATTTAATCGATTTTGCAAAAAAAAAAATAGATTTTCAAAATTTTGCGTCTATCGTGTTCAGAATTCCATTAGAAACACGACCTATCTATCGAGAATTTTTTCTATCGAGGAAAAGTATTTTTTTTGCAATTGGAATTTCATAAAAATATATACCGGGTGTCTAAATCTCGCATTTAATCGATGGTTTTTATTTTTTCTTCAAAATGTTTTGTTTAAACGCAGATCGCTAGGATTAAATTTAGCGGTGTTGGGACATGTTTTTTTTTATTTTCACATTTCGATTTCGAATAATTATCCGCAACCGACAAGATGAAACAAGACGAAACAAAACAATTAAAACAAAAAAAAAATTTGGATTTTAGATTTGGATTTCAACTGATTATCCGCGACTGAGAAAAATGCAAAATCAAAAATCTACATTTTTTTTCACGGGCTGTCAGCACATTTTCGGTCGAAAAATTGCGATAGAGGAGTTTGGTTTTCACATTTCGATTTTGAATAATTAGCCGCAACCCACAAGATGAAACAAGACGAAACAAAACAATGAAAACAAAAAAAATATTTTTGAAATTTTCATTTTGATGTTTTTTCGCGAAAAATTGCGATAGAGAAATTTGGATTTCAGATTTGGATTTTGACTGATTATCCGCGACTGAGAAAAATACAAAATCAAAAATCGAAATTTTTGACCAAAGAATATACCTTCTTTCAATTTTTTTACTCAAAAAACACGATTCTGGAACAGGCCCTGAGAACCATAGTAATTTTCATTTTAGCGATCTGAAATTTTTACTGGGCAGAGAACTAAACATCCCGCGTGGAACTGGCTATATGGCGTTAAAATCCGACCACGTTTTCTATTTAAAAAAAAATATTGAAATTCAGACTTTTTTTTCCTCGAAAAATTGCGATTGAGAAAATCACCGGGGCATAAAATATCGAAATATTCATTTTAGCAACTCGAAATTTTTACTGGGCCGAGAACAGACCGTCGCGGGTCCCGTAGGCTATTCGGCGTTAAAATCCGACCCTTTTATCTATTTTAGTGAGCTGTAACTATTAATCCGAGGCGAAGCCGAGGCAAGCCCAACCAATTAAAAAACATGTATTTGATCGACAATTTACCGACGACGGGAAATTCGAAAATGATAACCGTAGTCCAGTGGCGTATTCAGGGGGGGGGGGGGGGGCACACGGGGTCCCAACTTTTTTATTTGAGGCACCTGAGCAAAATGGTGTTTTCGTCGATTTTTTTTTATATCTTTCCGTCACATATCGCAAAAATAAAGTCCTAGACCGTTTTCATCGACAAAAATAAATTATATAAAATAAATAATAATAATATAAAATAAGTCAGACTACATCACCCCCGACAAACTTGCGAGAGATGCGAGCTCAATCAAAGTCAGACTACATACTACGAGTACATACAGTAACAGGGTCCAGCAACAGCAGTACGAGCTGATAGTCGAGTGCTGCTCCACATTGACCACACAACAGTAAAACAATCCAATCCGTGAAAATTACGATTTTTTTTTGGTTTTATTTTAAATCGAATCAAGCACCGAGGCATTTCAAAAAAATCACCGCTTCGTTTTTGTTTATCGTGGAGCCTTCAATCGGTGCGAGTTTCGTTTGTTCACATTTGTTTCGTTTTTTTCAATATTTGATATAATTTGAGTATAATAATTTAAAATTGACTTATTGACACGATAGTAAAAATATGTTTTTATACCCTGTTTGCCATTGACATTTTTCCTATAGCAATTTTTCATAGAAATGTCCTATTATTAATTAAATTCGCGGTGCTCAGCAAATTATTTTCGAGCCAACAAATGGCCGCCTTCCCGGTGTTTCAGCAAATTTTCGGTCCAAAAATTGCGCTAGAGAAAATTTGTTTTCGCTGGGATAAAGGAGCAACTACCCTCTCTATGTGCGAGCGAAGCGAGCAAGGCAAGCGAGCGAAGCGAGCGGCTGGAGCAAAGCGACCATCTCTTCCAACCTTTTCACGGACCTTTACATCCATCCACTCCATAACCACTACAAAACAACGATTTACCTTGCAGTCACCACCATTCGGCTCATGCACCAACGCCTCTCCCCCTTCCTTTCCTCTTGTTACTATTATACATATATTTTTCTTCAACATCATTTTTTCTTTTAATTATGCAATTCTCTTTACATTTCTACATTTCCTTGATTCGGCCCTCGGCTCCCCAGTTGGTAAATCGGGCTAAATGCTAACTACCCTCTCTATGTGCGAGCGAAGCGAGCACCCTAGCGAGCGAAGCGAGCAAGGCAAGCGAGCGGCTGGAGCGAAGTGACCATCTCTTCCAACCTTTTCACGGACCTTTACATCCATCCACTCCATAACCACTACAAAACAACGATTTACCTTGCAGTCACCACCATTCGGCTCATGCACCAACGCCTCTCCCCCTCCCTTTCCCCTTGCTACTATTATACATATATTTTTCTTAAACATCATTTATTTTTTTTTAATTATGCAATTCTCTTTACATTTCTACATTTCCTTGATTCGGCTCTCGGCTCCCCGGTTTATAAACCGGGCTAAATACTAGTATAATAATAAAAATATATAAAACATATATAGCTTCAAATGTTTGCTTTATTATTCTGTATAATTGAAACAAAAACTTAAGCAGCGGCCTAAGGTAATAACCTCAGGCCGCTGCTTAAGTTTTTGTTGTAATTATACAGAATGATAAAGCAAACATTTGAGGGGACTTAAAAGTTCAGGCTACCTAGTTTACTTGTCTATATAGTTATACTAGTTGTTTTGGGAGGGTTTGTGCCCTATGAAATATTGTAACTCGCAGCAGGAGCTGCCGTGAATTTCATAGCAGTTTTTTGCGGCGGCCGACAACAAATTCGGAGAAATTGCTTGGGAACGGTAGCGAGAGGAAACTGACCTTTGGTGTGTCGGTATCCGGGTCCTTACAGCTTCTCCTGAGGGTGTAGCTCCGAGATGATTGTCACTACTTAACTAATCTCCGGGGTGGCGCGAGATCGACCGTCGCGCGTCGCTATACATTTACGAATCTCCTCTCTCTGTCAGCGGATCAAACAAGGATGGGGGATGTGTTGTGCATAGCAAAAAAAGGGTAAATTAGGAAAAAGCGAGCATGTTGCTAACCGATTAGAAAAACCGCTTGTTTGTACCGATCGCTAGTTCTGCGGCACGGGCAGCGCTATGCTTTACAAGTTGTTTCTGCATGCGGCAAAAGCTACATGCCGCGGGGCCCAAACGCAAATTTAATTGCGGCACAAATAAACGCCGCGCGACGATCAATCATAAACTGTTAATTTGTGTTTACTTTGCATTCATATACATTTTTCTTAAACTGATAATATCTCAGCTGTGTAATCATTTGTTTCCACACTTAAAGAACCGTACACTATCGTTTTAATAACTCACAAAGTTAATTGTATATTTATGCAAGGCGCAGGTGAGTGAGAAGTTTCGTCCAGATTTACGAGGCGATAAACCCAGCCGCCTCGGGGAAAAATCTATAGATCTATATATGCATACGTAAAATTTTTACAGCCCCGAGAAAAGAAACGTATTTATTCGGATATAAAGTCGGGGCCGATCTCGCGCATTCATGCCCGCTGAAAGGGAGGTAAATAACGGACTTCGGAGGGGGCGGCAAACGATTGGATTTCTCTGTTGGGAGAATTGGCTCATGCGAATATGTTTAGATATGCATACACAGAAATATACAGGGTGTTATGTCTGGCATTGATTTTATAGGTGCATCAAATTAGTTTTCTTTTTTATTAAATTATCTCTCCGACAGTCAGTATTATTTATGTAATAATATGTCTATATTGATTAAATGTCCCGATTATTAATGTTCAATAAAAAAATACCTCTAGAGTAAATTTGAAAAAAACGGATTAAATCATGGCATTCTAGAGGTTTTCTGTATTATTGAACAACAAAAATTTGGTTTAGTCGCCAAACCCATTTTTTTAAAGCCACAAAAATGCACTGACACTCAAATTAAAGCTAATTTAATTCTTATTACGCTGTTTTATATTTACTGGTTGTTTTGAGTTATGTGAAATAATCAATCACTAATAAAACACGGTTTGATTTCCATTCTTCACTAATTTAGTTTTCGCTGTTTTATAAAGCATTTTAACCCATTAAGCGCCATTGATGCATATACGCAACATTATTAATTTGTTGTTAATTGAATTACTAAATGAATTAATTTGATATATTATATTATTTGATTTGACTTGAAAATGTATGAAGAAAAACGTAAATATTTTGTAATTTAAATATCTCAATTATTACTCGTAAAAAAAATGTTTTCAGTGTATTTCTAACTTTACAATATTTCAGTGTTTTATGCGCGTGGCGCATGAAGTAAAATTTCGAGTTTAGAAAAGCCCCGTGAAAATTTGTCTCGGGTCGCTGCGCGACCCTCGACAAATTTTCTACGCGGGGCTTTTCTAAACTCGAAATTTTACTTCATGCTTAGTCTGGGAGTGGAAATACTCGTTCTAAACTTTATATTGTACGTTTTTATACAAAATCGACGAATACCTTGCATTTACAGCGTATACGTTATGTATATTTAAAAGAAAAATTCACAGTGTGTGATACAATAATTCATTAGTAAGAATCATTAAAAGAAGTGTAGAATTTTACCTAAAATCAACTTTTAGAGTTAACTCTATAATTGCTCGGCCGTTAATGGGTTAATTAAACGATTATACCTGTATTTTGTATTATTTATAATTCTCTAATATCGATTGATTATTGTGTTTTGCGAAAATGATAAAAAATATTAGTCGCGTTGTTTTGGAAAATAAACCAACCGATATATTTGCATTTTGTTTTTCGAATTTTGGGTGCGACAATTGCGGGACGAGCGCACGCGAATTTCAATTACAAACCGCCATTAAAACTAATCGGACTGAAACGCGGAACTGAAGCCACTAATTATCGCCGCTATAATTATCATCCTAATTACAAATGTCACATAACTTCCGTAACTATAATCCGTCCCAGCCACATGAAAAGCCCCATCCATCATCGAATCGCTAATTATACGAATTGGGTTTACCTTTACTTAACAACAAAAACAATAACCTACTTTAAACATAAGTATGCAATAGTAACACACATATTTTGTTATAATATAATTGTATATCTAAGTTACAACTTATATATATATATATATATATATATATATATATATATATATATATATATATATATATATATATATATATCTATATATATATATATATAACTGGCTTGAGTTTTTTGGGCTGCTTTCTCGCGTTGGTTGATTTATTTGCGCTCGCTCTACGTTTCGGCAGCATCACTTCTGCCATCCTCAGGAGCTTTTTTGTATACTGAGTGATAGATGTCACGTTCACTGTCAGTACATTTGTTTTGTAAACTAGGGACTTGTAGTCTAGATCTGCTGCGTGTTATTGGTCCACTCGATGTAGAAGGTGTTAAAATTTCTTGATTTGTGTCCGATGTATCTGCATTGTTGAAATTACTTGAATTTGTCTGAATATTCCGAAAATTGTTGGATATTGGAAGCAAGTCATTTTTTTGTTGTTTTATTATATTCATCAAAGGTTTCCATGTGGTTTGTAATCTTGTGTCATCATCTCGTTTATTGAGGCACAAAGGATGTTTTTCTATTTCTATGGCTTCACGTACGATTCTTTCTTCAAATTTTGGGATAGAACTAATTACCGAAGTATTTTCAAAATCTATGTTATGGTCTGTATCAAATTTATGTTGAAATAATGAGGAATTTTGGTCGTGATTTTTTATGGCTAATTTATGTTCTTCTCGTCTGACGCTAATTCTTCTGTTGGTTTGGCCGATATATGATTTATGGCAGTCTTTACAGGGAATTTTGCATATTCCTTGTTTTTCAAGGAAAATTTTGTCTTTAGGGCTACGTAAAAGTTGTTTTATCGTAAGATATGGTTTGAACGATGTGTGTATGTTAAATTTTCTGAAAATATTCGAAATTTTGTCTGTAACTCCTTTTATATAAGGAAGAGTTATTGTGTTCGTGTAATCTGTGTTTATAGTGTTTATAGGTTTTGGTGTATTGGCCCTCTCAATTAGTTTGTTTCTTGTGTTTTTTTGGAATTTGTTTGATTTCAAAATGAATTTGAGTGTATTTATTTCCGAAAGTATGTTGTTTTGATCTGTGAGTTTGAACGAACGTGTAATTAATGTTTTTGCTACTGAACAAATTTGAGCAGGATGATGATGTGAGTCGGCGTTTAGGTATCGATTTGTGTGAGTTTTTTTCCTATAAACAGAATGTCCCAGGTTGCCATTTGATTTTTTGTAAAGTAAAATATCTAAAAACGGAAGTTTGTCATTTTGTTCTATTTCCATGGTAAATTGAATGTTAGGGTGAATACTATTCAAATGGTCCAAAAACATGTCTGCATTGTTTCTACCATGAGGCCAAATCACTAATGTGTCATCAACATATCTTAGCCATAGTTTTGGTTTTAAATTATAACTGCTCAAAGCTTTCTCTTCAAAAAACTCCATGTAAAGATTAGCTACAATTGGTGATAGTGGTGAACCCATCGGAGCACCTTCTATTTGTTTGTACTTTTGGTTGTTATAGCTAAAGTATGTAGAGGTAAGACACAGGTTTGCCAATTCCATAATATCCTTCGGAGGACTGTGTTTCTCTTCTATTATTTTTAGAGCTTCTTTTGTGGGTACTTTTGTGAATAGGGATTTAACATCGAAACTGATAAGGAGGTCGTCACTGTCCAATTTAATATCGTGAATAATTTCCAGGAGATGAGAAGAGTTTTTTACAAATGAGTGCATTTGTTCCGAAAAAGGTTGCCATTGTTTTGCTATAAATTTGGATAATTTATGTGTGGGCGATCCGATTGCACTTACAATTGGTCGTAAGGGAACACCATCTTTGTGAATTTTTGGAAGACCGTACAATTTAGGGCACATCGATGACTTTTCTCTTCGTATAATTACTTTTTTTCACGTCGTCAGGTAAGTTAGCAGCTTTAATTTTGTTTTTAGTAATTTTTTCCAGGTATGTGGTTGGATCGGATGCTGATTTTGTGTATGTTGGGTCATCTAAAAGCTCAAACATCTTGTTGTTGTAGTCATTCCAGTTCATTATAATAACACTAACGTATACAATATACGAGGGTCATTTAAAAAGTAAGAACTGTTTTGGTTTTTGGTAAATACAACCAACGTTTTTTCCAAAATATTTATTTCTACAATAACCAACAATCATAGCAATTTTTGACGTAATTTTCCAAACGGGAAATCAGGTTAACGATCCCCTCGTCATAGGTGTCGACCGCCAGTTGATTTAGCCAACCGTTTACCATGTCTTCAACGTTATCATCTGTTTGCATCCGTTTTCCGAATAAAAGTTCTTTAAGTTTTCAAAAGAGGTGAAAGTCGGAAGGTGCCAGGTCGGATGGTCGAGACATTTCCATTTAAACGTCTCTAGCAACGCTTGCGTTCTGACAGCAGTATGCGGATGTTTGTTCTTTTACCATTCAGCACATTCCCTTAATCACATCACACCTTCCCCATACACTTCTACGAGTTGCCGATGGATTTCAGGACGAATGTTTTTTTCATTTAAAAATCGAATCACAACGCGAACTTTGCAATCGGCGAAATTAGTAATGAGCATAGCTGATATTAAATTGCTGCACAATATCTTCTACTTTCGCTAGCAAGTTGAGACTAACTGACAGAATTGACAAATGACCAGAGAAAACGTTAATAGGTTAAATGATCTTCCGGATAACGCTATGCGCGGAGAGAGGGCACTAGCGGTTCTTACTTTAAAAATGACCCTCGTACATATATACGAGGGGTGATCTATGTTCGTAGCATTTCTGGTGTTAAAACTGCGGCCTGTTTTCCCAACAAAGCAGCCTGTTTGTCTAACAAAGAATTTCTGGTGTTAAAACTGCGGCCTGTTTATCCAACAAACTTTAGGGCAATCATTACATTCTAACAAATATATGCCTAATTTACTATCAAATTATACGTTATGGTGTCCATATATTAGTTAATTTTATTTAGCAGTAAATAATGAATTTAAAATGTAATAACTATTAATACAAATGAGCTGAAAATAACGAACATGATTGTGTTATTATTAGAGTATTGTTGTATTTATTAAAACTTCTTATCCACAATACAATCTCGCTTTGATTGATTTTTTTTTTCCTCTTTCCGCAGACGCCGTTAATGAAATTTTAAAAACTCCGACACGCGATCCGCAAATCAACAATCAATCACACCCCCTCGTCCTTTTCATTTCCTCTATGAAAAGATCCCTAGGGCTAAATAAAGCTTCCCATCTGAAAAAGAAGTAACAGAAACCTTGTACTTATTTTTTTTCTTTCTGCAGGTTTTATAAGAAAGTTTACGTTCACAAATATAATCTTAATTTTTTGTACTGTAACATAAATTAAATTTGAAATAAAACAACACAGTTGGGAGGGTTTCACTTTTATTGTTGAACACTGCAACATGTTTCACCACACAGTGGCTTCATCAGGCAGATGAAATAATTATTTCATCTGCCTGATGAAGCCACTTTTATTGTTGAACACTGCAACATGTTTCACCACACAGTGGCTTCATCAGGCAAATGAAATAATAATCATTATTTCATCTGCCTGATGAAGCCACTGTGTGGTGAAACATGTTGCAGTGTTCAACAATAAAAGTGAAACCCTCCCAACTGTGTGGTTTTATTTCAAATTTAATTTATGTTACAGTACAAAAAATTAAGATTATATTTGTGAACGTAAACTTTCTAATACAACCTGCAGAAAGAAAAAAAATAAGTACAAGGTTTCTGTTACTTCTTTTTCAGATGGGAAGCTTTATTTAGCCCTAGGGATCTTTTCATAGAGGAAATGAAAAGGACGAGGGGGTGTGATTGATTGTTGATCATCAATTAAATAAATAAATTAAATTAATTCAATATAATATTTTAATTTTCAGTATCTTAAGTCCGTTCACGGCCTTTTTGGGACTGAGTTGGCTATGATTTATTTATTTATGTAAAATAAAGTGGCATATTTATACCATGTACACAATTTTAATCCAAATTGCAATGAACATCAACCTTGAATGCATTCAAAGTTAATGTTCATTGCAATTTGGATTGGAATTGTGTACATGGTATGAATATGCCAGCTGATTTTATATAAATAAATAAATCATAGCCAATTCTGCCCCCAAAATTCATTATAGTGCATTATTTGTCATTTTCGTGTCTGTCATTAATTGTTAAGTAACCTTGAAATGAAAACAACCTAACCTAACACAAAAAGTCTCAACAAAATTATAAGATAGTCATAGCCTACCCTGACCTAAAAAGATCATGAATGGCATATACATTTACTGCCTAAGTTTAGGCGTTCGCTGTTTTCTCGATAATATCCAATTTTAAACTACTAACTAGCGTTTTCACTCCTTGATTAAGTATACGAATGTGATGGAAAGTATAAGATTATTTAAGTAATTCTTTAAGCTCTATCTAAGCAGAAATGATGCAATAGTTGTTCAATGAATTCCAATAATTTCTTATAAAGACAATAATATAAACAAATAGTTGTTAATATTGAGTGCTTAGCACTCGAAATGTATATCTACCGAAAAAAAAAAAATAAAAAAATATTAAAGTAAAAAAAACAAATATTAAAGTAAAGTAAGGAACAAAAAGTGTTTTCATTGTGATTAAATACTCCACATATTATAAAAACGAATTAAAATTAATATCGACTTTCTAATTTTAATTCGTTTTTATATTTTGTAAATATTCTGCAAACTATTGACAAACTCAATTTTTTTTTTCTTTATGTTAAATTTTCTTTATACTCCACATAACTCAAATAAACAATTGATATTAACAAAATCAATTGTGTAACAAGAACTACAGGATTTTTTAAAAAACAAACTCATTTTATTAAATTATATCAATTCTGTAGAAAAAAGTTGTTGGGTTTGTTAACTTTATGTAAATATTTTCCTCAACGTTACAAAAAATTCATATTTAGGTCAAAATAGGTCAAGATTCACCAATCTTTTATTTCTTGCTGAATTTATTCTGTTGATCAATATTTTATTAGTCTGTACGTTTATATTTAAAATACTAATATAAAATCGACATCAGCACTGAATTTCAGAAAAATCATGTCAATAATTTGAATATTCTTTGGATACTCTTAAAACAAACGCTCGTTTTTGAACGAAATCTTTTGACTCCATTGAATTTTCACAGTAATTCAAAATAAATAGCTTCATAAACTGGCTTATTATTTCAAATTTTGTAAAAATTTAAAAAAAAACAGCTTAGGTTGCCGAGGCTCTTTAATTTTTGTAACAATTCTAAATAATTATCTCTACAAATTAGCTTGTTATCTTAGTCAAATGTGCACGCTTTTTTAAACTCGAAATATCTACTTCATGCTTAATCAAGGAGTGGAAAATCCTTGTTCAAAGCTATTAAAACTTTTAATAAAAACACCGAATTCGTAAAAATAACACCAAGATAATTAACGAATCTCGTATGCATAAAAAAGTAACAGTCTTTTTTACCTTACTTCACTTTATATTCTTGTATGGATTATGAAAACTACAGTATATGTTTCTTTCTTATTTATTTTTAAGGATTCACTATTTGTTATTAAAGGTTTTAATAGTTTTATAACAAGTGTTTTCCACTCCCAGACTAAGCATGAAGTAAAATTTCGAGTTTAGAAAAGCCCCGCGTAGAAAATTTGTCGAGGGTCGCGCAGCGACCCGAGACAAATTTTCACGGGGCTTTTCTAAACTCGAAATTTTACTTCATGCGCCACCCGTATAAACACTTGACTTATCTGAAGTTTAAAATATATGAAAAACATTTTCATATTAAAGTCAGTAATACAACAACACAGTGAAATTTTTTTAACTGTACGGGGTGCAGCATTTTCGGTAGTATTTTTAAGTAAAGCACCATTTTTGTGAATGAAATATTTTTGTTATTTAAAAAGATATTGACATGCTCTAAAAACGTTCATGTGTACTTTTTTTAAAGAAGAATAAGCTGATAATATTTTCGGAAAGCCTACAAAAAATGCAATCGACTGAAGTCAAGGCAAACTATGATTTGTATTTAAAATAACACAACTTTATGCCATTAGGTAAAACCGAAGACAAAATTTGATATAACCATGATATTCTTCTAAAAAAAGTGCCACAGGAACGTTTTTACTACATGTCAATATCTTTTTGAATAAAAAAGTTATTTCTATATTTCAAAATGGCCAAATGTTGAGTTTTAACGTATAACTCGAAAATAATGATTCCAATATTTTCCATATTCGATTTTTATTAATATCTCAGTCATTTATTATTTTATCAAGATAAGAATTGTATGTATTGCAAAAGTACCTGTAGAATATACAATTCTTATCTTGATAAAATAAAAAATGACTGAGATATTAATATAAATCGAAAATGGAAAATATTGAATTTTTGGCTATAACTTGAAGTTTGTCTCAAAAAAAGCTCGAGGATGCGCCATCGATTTTTTTCTATCTCTTCTAATAACCGAAATTCCCTATAGTAACATCCAATTTGGGCCACTTTGTACAAGGTGCAGCATTTTTTATGGTTTCTTCAAGTAAAGTAATACCATAAATATAAACGATAGACAAAAACTTATATATACTTCCAGAGCTCTTTTTTTACAGCATATTTCATGTGCCTAATCAAAATTTTTCTATATTTAATAGACAAATTTTGATTAGGCACATGAAATATGCTGTAAAAAACAGCTCTGGAAGTATATATAAGTTTTTGTCTATCGCTTATATTTATGGTATTACTTTACTTGAAGAAACCATAAAAAATGCTGCACCCTGTACAAAGTGGCCCAAATTGGATGTTACTATAGGGAATTTCGGTTATTAGAAGAGATAGAAAAAAATCGATGGCGCATCCTCGAGCTTTTTTTGAGACAAACTTCAAGTTATAGCCAAAAATTCAATATTTTCCATTTTCGATTTATATTAATATCTCAGTCATTTTTTATTTTATCAAGATAAGAATTGTATATTCTACAGGTACTTTTGCAATACATACAATTCTTATCTTGATAAAATAATAAATGACTGAGATATTAATAAAAATCGAATATGGAAAATATTGAATTTTTGGCTATAACTTGAAAACAAAAGAGGATTGCTAAATTCTGTTTTCGACATTGAGTTTTCCTCGAAAAAAGAGCGTGAGGATGCACCATCGATTTTTTCTCTTTTCTAATAACCGAGATTCCCTAAAGTAACATCCAATTTGGGCCACCCTATACATCCCAAAGCAAATTGCTTCAAGAATATTTGGTTGGAGAAAATACACTTTTTTAAAATTGATTATTGGGCGATTAAACATAAGCAGTGCGTATATTTTAAACACTTTCCAAAATTTTTACGATTTATACGAGTGGTGCATGAGATAAAATTTCAAGTTTAGGGTTTAGAAAAGCCTAAAAGTTAGTTATTCCTCGTGTTACTTCATCTGTAAAAAGTAATTAAACCAGAAGGGAATCATTCTGGTCACTTTCTATTTTACAGATGAAGTAAGACGAGGAATATTTATCTCAACAAACAAACGAAAAAATCAGCGTAAATCTGCATAAATTAATTTCTCATTAAAGCCCAGTCTGTTTTAAACGAAATACTTCCGAATAAATAGAAATTATTTAAAGCAGAGCCGTAATTAATGGATTTCGGAGTAGAGCGGTGGATATTTAGATTGTCGCCCTTGCCGGTCCGCACTTTTCCCTGTAATCCGTTTCCGGTGGATACAAACAATTTAAATATTTACGAGAGATACTTCAGAAAGTTCGCTTATCAAGGCCGAGGGCCGTAAACGATTTAAATTTATTCGTACCTCTCCTTCCTTCCTGGCAACGCCAACATCAGAAATGGAAAAGAAAAACGGAAAATTGATGCTCGGGAATAAATTCAGCAGGTGACTACCCTCGGTGTGTACAACCACGTTTAGCAAGTGAGAACAACAAAAAAAAAGATTAGTGAATCTTGACCTATTTTGATTTATGTATAAATTTTTTGCAAGGTTGAGGAAAATATTTACATATTTTTTTTTTGTTTAGTTGAATAGATGCTAGCGAGTTATATCTCATCCAGCATATAAATTATAATTTTACTTAACAATCATCACCATCACAACCACCCTTACATAAATAAACTTTAATTTTACTAATTTAGAGAAATTCTCCAGTAACAGAATTGTTTTTAAATTCTGTATTGTGGAGGCTTCTACTTCGTTATACATGTTAATTACACAATGAAACACTTTTAACTTTGTTTGTATAACACGTTTTATTTAATGTGACTGCAGTTTCGACAAATTTAGCTTGTCATTATCAAATATGGACTCCATGTTTGATAATGACAAGCTAAATTTGTCGAAACTGCAGTCACATTAAATAAAACGTGTTATACAAACAAAGTTAAAAGTGTTTCATTGTAGAATTGTTTTTATTTTAAATCAATTTCTGTTGGAGATACAATAAAATAATAAAATTGATCCTCCAACAGAAATTGATTTAAAATTAAAACAATTCTGGTACTGGAGAATTTGTCTAAATTAGTAAAATTAAAGTTTATTATGTTAGGGTGGTTATGATGGTGATGGTTGTTAAGTAAAATTATAGTTTATATGCTGGATGGTTATGATGGCGATGATTGTTAAGTAAAATCATAGTTAACAAACCGAAGAACTTTTATTTACAGAATTGATAAAATTAAATCAAATGAGTTTGTTTTCTTGTCACAATTCCTTAACTCAATTTAATAATATGCCTTATAAAATTGTATCTTTTAATTAATCACAGTCACAAAGCGTAGCAGAATAACTCGATGAAAATTAAAATTAGACTGATTTGCATACTGAACCTTAATTTCCAGCAGGGACAATTAGGTATGGAAATTTAAAAAAGTTTCATCCGAAATGTGCTATTTCAATTTTCTCACAAGAAGTTTTACTCATCTTAATGAAACTTTCAATACAATCATACATAGGCGTAGCTAAGGGGGCACACTTTAATTCCTTTCAATAATTGTTTTTAAAATAATTGAGCAAAAATTATGTAAGTAAAGTTTCTCGAGACAAACTATTCAAGATTTTCAGTCCATACCATCAAATATAAAACCAAACCGAGTTCGCTATTAAACCTAAACGTAATTACGTAATATATATTTTAAACTGCATAATAAATCAGTGTTTTATACGCGTGGCGCATGATGTAAAATTTCGAGTTTAGAAAAGCCTGAAAATTTGGTTTGGTCGCTCCGCGCTTCGCGCTACGCGACCAAACCAAATTTTCAGGCTTTTCTAAACTCGAAATTTTACATCATGCTTAACCAAGGAGTGGAAACACTTGTTAGTAGCTTCAAATTAACCTCACAAATAAAAGAATGCTCCAAAATGTATACGCATCCGGATATGTATACTTGAAAGAAAAATTCACTGTATGAAATCTTAGTGTATATTCTAAACTATTTTTTTTATACCCAAACAAAAGCGGAATTAGAAATAAATATGACTTGGTGTACTTTACCTCCCACATACAGATTTAGATATATCCGGTAAAATATTATTAATTTCAATTAAAATTAGTCTATAATAAATGCAATTATGACTTCATGAGAAATTTTAAATGAATATATTTTTGGTTCATCACATATTTTGAAAGAGATGAATTTGCCTAATACTCACAGCCAAAATTTTATAATAATTCATGAAGTGAATATTAAGTTATGGCATTTGGAAAAAATAATGTCAATGAAAATTAAGCTAAAGTAAGCACCGTTTCGATTTTAAGTGAAAATACCAAGAAAACTAATAATAGGATATTTTTGTTTTTTTATATATTTTGAAAAAACTAAGTTAGCTTATTACTCACAGTAAATTTTATAATAATCCGTCCATTGAAATTTGAGTTATGACAGTTTGAAGAACCAATTTCAATGAAAATTAGGCTATAATAAGTACAATTACGACTTTATAAAAAAATAACTGCAAAACTATTGATAGGGTATTTCTGATTGATCACACATTTTAAAAGAACTAAATTTTCTTAATACTCACAGCAAATTTCATAATAATCCATGAAACGAATTTTAAGTTATGGCATTTGGAAAAAATAATGTCAATGAAAATCAAGCTAAAATAAGCACCGTTTCGACTTTATGTGAAAATTACAAAAAAACTATTGATAGGATATTTTTGTTTTTTCATATATTTTGAAAAAACTGAGTTAGCTTAATACTCACAACAAATTTTATAATAATCCATCGATTGAATTTTAAGTTATGACAGTTTGAAGAACAAATTTCAATGAAAATTAGGCTATAATAAGTACAATTACGACTAGGGATGGCAACGATACATCGATATATTAAATATATCGATATTTTTTCAAATATATCGATATATAAATATCGATGTAATAGTTTCGATATATCGCAAAATATATCGATATTTTTGTGTAAATACCTATATCAAAAAACTAATTAATTGCAAATTGCACGCACCACAATTTGGCGAAACTTCAATCTAGTTTGTTTTATCACTCGTTAAATTTCTCAGCACCATCTAGCGTCGAGAAGCGCAAATAACTTATTAGGTACCTGTATTTGATACAATAGGTACCCGAATTATCGGCTATAATTGGGATTCCTTTGAATTACTTGAACGGAATCCAGTTCTTCCCCGAAAATTTTTGTCGGGGAATACCCGTTCGAAGTTTATAAATACACCTCAACAAAAAAATTTTCTGCAGTCTGCAAAGAGCTTTGAAAGTGTTTGCTGTGAATAAATAATAGTGTGATTGTTCAAAAGTTTAGTGAAGTTGAAAATAAAATAATCTTGATTTATTACATAAATTTAAAGTGACTGATTGTTGGTCCTGAAAATATGGCTCCTCCGAGAAGTAACATTTGGAAACATTTTCAAAAAGTTACTCCCAATACTGCTAAATGCAATTTGTGTGCCAAGGTGCTGAAGACTTCGGGCAATACAACAAATTTGAAAACACATTTAAAACAAAAACACTCCTCCATCTTACAACATTTAACTGAGGAGAAAAAGGAGACTGATGAACCAAAGAAGAAAAAACGTCCATCCCAACCCGAAAGTCGAATGGATGTAGAAACGGCTGGGACTAGTAGTTCACTACATCAAGATGAGGTATGACTAATAGAACCGCAATTGTTAATGAATTTATTAGTTAATATTATTTCTAGAAAAATCTGATTGCTTCACAAGAATTTGATGATGATGTTCATTCATCAACTTCAACAATGACGGTTTCTGAATATGATGTTGAACCAAGCACAAGTACAGAAAAATCAAGCTCATTATACAAGCAAGCTACAATTGTGTCTACCTTCAAAACAATTTCATCTTTCAAAGGTAAAGCAAAAGTTTATAGTACTTGCATGAATGCATCATTTGTTTTTATTTTTAGATGGTGGCTCTAAAAATGTGAAACTAACGGAAGCATTAATAAAATTTATTGTTCAGGATAATTTGCCATTCAATATTGTAGAGGGTAAAGGTTTTCTGTCTTTGATGAAACAAGTGGCACCTTTATACAAAGTACCAACCAGAAACACCATCAAAAATAATGTTGATAGAAAGTTCGAAGTGATTTCAACAGCATTTAAAAATATATTGAAAAAATCGAAGTATTTCACAATTACGACGGATATATGGACTGCCGATATGCAGACCAAAAGTTTTATGGGCATCACTGTCCACTTTGTACATGACATGAAGTTAACATCAGCGACAATAGGTATTGTTGAATTATCAGAGTCTCACACGGCAGACTATATTGCTTTAGAATTAGGCAAAGCTCTTCAAAATTGGGGAATTGATCCTAATGATGTTGTTGCTGTAGTGACGGACAATGCAGCCAATATGGTCAAAGCTATGCATGACAAATTTGGGAAAAACCGACACATCCCATGCTTCGCACATACCCTCAATTTGGTGTGTGAAAATTCAATTACAAACACAGAAGGTTTGAGTATTATTATTGACAAGATACGATCAATAGTAGTATGGTTCAAAAGAAGCGTTAAGGCTAGTGATCAATTAAGAAAAATACAAATCGATGCAGGAACGATAGAAGGAAACATTAAAAAAATGATTTTGGATGTCAAAACTCGCTGGAACTCCACATATTACATGATAGAGAGATTTCTACTAATGTCATCTATGGTCAGCAATATTTTGTTTTCCGATGTTAATGCTCCAAATATGATTACTGCAGCCGAAGTTGAGCATTTACGAGAAATATGCAAACTTTTGAAGCCACTAGAAAGGATGACAGTAGAGATAAGTGGCGAAAATTACCCCACAATAAGTAAAGTAATACCAATGATTGGTTGTCTGATAAACCAGTACAACAATTATTCGCCCCAGTATGAAGTAGGTAAACACTTGAAAACATCATTATTAAAAGAAATCGAAAAGAGGTTTGGTGCTATTGAGAAATCTTATATACCAGCTGTTTCCACAATATTGGATTCTCGATTTAAACAAATAAACTTCAGGGATCCTCAAGTCCTGGGCACAGTGATGCGACACATCAAAAGTGAGATCGCGACTTTCCAAAGCACTTCTTCATCATCAGAATCTTCTGATTCGGATACTGAAGAACCGGAATTTGATATATGGGCGCACCATAAAAAATTAGCGCACACTAAAAAAAGTGGGCAAGGGAAATTACATAAAGATAGTGAACTCAATCAATATTTAAGTTTGCCAGTTAGAAACTTGAAAGACGATCCCTTGGACACCTGGAGCGAAATGAAATTGGTATATCCCAACTTATTTAAAGTGGCGGCAAAATATTTTTGTGTTGTAGCAACGTCGGTCCCCAGCGAGAGGCTATTTTCAAAAGCCGGAGCAACAGCTACTAAAAGTCGTAACCGTCTCACGGGAAGTAGGCTTTCCAAATTATTATTTTTGAGCTCTTTGCCTGATAACTTGCATTTGTGGAACTGATGTATTCACCTAATGCACAAAATCACAAATGCAGGCAAACAGTCTTGTTCCTGTAAGACATTTAATTGTAAACTTGACTAAATTGTAATAAAAAATACATTTTAATTTTTTTTTGTAAAAACATGCAATTTTGTAGAACACTTTTAACTTGTACTTACTTAATCAAAAAATACACTTATTTTTTTTTAATGTATTACCTTTCAATATTTCCTCAGTACCTACTTTACGTTTCAAAAACTTTAGATTCGATTGATTTGAATATAATAAAAAAATATATCGATATTTTTCATGATATCGATATTTTTGTTTAGATATATCGCATGTATCGATATATAGCTTTCGATATATCATATGATGATTATATCGATATATTTATATTTTTTGCCATCCCTAATTACGACTTCATAAGAAAATAACAGCAAAACTATTGATAGAGTATTTTTGGTTTATTACACATTTTGAAAGAGCTAAATTTGCTTAATAGTCATAGCAAATTTCATTATAATCCATGAAGTGAATTTTGAGTTATTGCATTTGGAAAAAAAATGTCAATGAAAATTAAGCTAAAATAAGCACCGTTTCAACTTTAAGTGAAAATAACTGCAAAACTATTGATAGGGTATTTTTGTTTTTTTATATATTTTGAAATATCTGAGTTAGCTTAATACTTACAGCAAATTTAATATCAATCCATCGATTGAATTTTGAATTATGACAGTTTGAAAAACCAATTATAATGAAAATTAGGCTATAATAAGTACAATTACGACTTTATAAAAAAATAACTGCAAAACTATTGATAGGGTATATTTGGTTTATCACACATTTTAAAAGAACTAAATTTGCTTAATACTTACAGCAAATTTCATAATAATCCATGAAACGAATTTTAAGTTATGGCATTTGTTAAAAATAATGTCAATGAAAATCAAGCTAAAATAAGCACCGTTTCGACTTTAAGTGAAAATAACAAAAAAACTATTGATAGGGTATTTTTATTTTTTATATATTTTGAAATATCTGAGTTAGCTTAATACTTACAGCAAATTTAATATCAATCCATCGATTGAATTTTGAATTATGACAGTTTGAAAAACCGATTATAATGAAAATTAGGCTATAATAAGTACAATTACGACTTTATAAAAAAATAACTGCAAAACTATTGATAGGGTATATTTGGTTTATCACACATTTTAAAAGAACTAAATTTGCTTAATACTCACAGCAAATTTCATAATAATCCATGAAACGAATTTTAAGTTATGGCATTTGGAAAAAATAATGTCAATGAAAATCAAGCTAAAATAAGCACCGTTTCGACTTTATGTGAAAATTACAAAAAAACTATTGATAGGGTATTTTTGTATTTTTATATATTTTGAAAAAACTGAGTTAGCTTAATACTCACAACAAATTTTATAATAATCCATCGATTGAATTTTAAGTTATGACAGTTTGAAGAACAAATTTCAATGAAAATTAGGCTATAATAAGTACAATTACGACTTCATAAGAAAATTACAGCAAAACTATTGATAGAGTATTTTTTGTTTATTACACATTTTGAAAGAGCTAAATTTGCTTAATAGTCATAGCAAATTTCATTATAATCCATGAAGTGAATTTTGAGTAATGGCATTTGGAAAAAATAATGTCAATGAAAATTAAGCTAAAATAAACACCGTTTCGACTTTAAGTGAAAATAACAAAAAAACTATTGATAGGGTATTTTTGTTTTTTTATATATTTTGAAAAATCTGAGTTAGCTAAATACTTACAGTAAATTTAATATCAATCCATCAATTGAATTTTGAATTATGACAGTTTGAAGAACCAATTTCAATGCAAATAAGGCTATAATAAGTACAATTACGACTTTATAAAAAAATAACTGCAAAACTATTGATAGGGAATTTTTGGTTTATCACACATTTTAAAAGAACTAGATTTGCTTAATACTCACAGCAAATTTTATAATAATCCATGAAACGAATTTTAAGTTATGGCATTTGTAAAAAATAATGTCAATGAAAATCAAGCTAAAATAAGCACCGTTTCGACTTTAAGTGAAAATAACAAAATAACTATTAATAGGGTATTTTTGTTTTTTTATATATTTTGAAATATCTGAGTTAGCTAAATACTTACAGCAAATTTAATATCAATCCATCGATTGAATTTTGAATTATGACAGTTTGAAGAACCAATTATAATGAAAATTAGGCTATAATAAGTACAATTACGACTTTATAAAAAAATAACTGCAAAACTATTGATAGGGTATATTTGGTTTATCACACATTTTAAAAGAACTAAATTTGCTTAATACTCACAGCAAATTTCATAATAATCCATGAAACGAATTTTAAGGTATGGCATTTGGAAAATATAATACCTATGAAAATCAGGCTGAAATAAGCAACGTTTCGACTTTAAGTGAAAATAACGAAAAAACTATTGATAGGGTATTTTTGTTTTTTTACATATTGTAAAAGAGCTAAGTTCGCTTAACCCTCACAGCAAATTTAGTAATAATTCATGAAAACATTTTTGAGTTATAACGTTTAGAAAAACCTATTTTAATGAAAATTAGGCTATAATAAACAACATTTTGACATCAAGTGAAAATAACAAAAAAACTATTAATAAAGTATAAATTCGCGCTATGCGACCAAACCAAATTTTCAGGCTTTTCTAAACTAGAAATTTTACATCATGCTTAACCAAGGAATGGAAACACTCGTTAGTAGCTTCAAATTAACCTCACAAATAAATAATGCCCCAAAATGCATACGCATCCTGATATGTATACTTGAAAGAAAAATTCACTGTATGAAATCTTAATGTATATTCTAATCTATTTTTTTATACCCAAACAAAAGCAGAATTAGAAATTTCAATTAACTAATAAGTAAATTATTAACACATTTTTTTAAAAAAGCAATAGTAGAGAAAAAAATACATACATCCCAAAACTCAAATGTCTACCATTTATACTGCCTGAGTAATTGCGTAGGCAATACTTTCATCGCCACCCGGTATTATACATTAGTATTTGTTCAACTATTTGAATATTTTATTGTCTTATTCAGAATTTTTCTTACATTACTATTTTTAGAATATTACTTGTTATTCCAATAACCAATAAGACTAATATAATATTAAAATTAAATTCTTCTTGTTTTCTAATTTCATGTTTGAACACAAAATTGAGACAAATACCATTATGTCGACGTTGTGTGATTATAATAAATTCCCGACATTAAAATGTAATTAGAAAAGTTTTCGTGAAAGGGAAAGTTTCGTGTGGAATTTTGTTAAGTAAAGTGGTGGGGTTGAAGGTTCTGTGTAGGCATTAGAGAGTGGAAAAAAAAGGAGGGACGGGTGTGCTGCTAGCCCGGCTTTACAATGTTAACTTCAATTACTCGATTAAGTGCTAATTGAATCGTGTTCGTTAGCGAGCTTGCCTTTAATAAATGTATTTAGGCCACATGTCTCTCTTTAGGTTGTAATTTAATTCCGAAATTTCGCTCACACTTCCTATATGTACTTAATTTTTTTTTCATATTCTTGACTTATTTAAAACTTGTGTTTTTGGCATTAGTACATTTATTATCATTATTGGTATACGGTGTCAATTTATATTTTTAATGAAGAAATAGAGAAAATAAATGTTCTTCAAACAAATATGGATAAACCTCTCTTGAACAAGTTTCTCATCTTTCACGTGGTGAAACATATTTAACTATGATTTAATAATTTATTAAATCACAATATGTAAGAAGTTATAAATTGGCACCGTTTAGTATGAGCTAAATTTTGAAATTAAATTAAAATCGAAATAAAAGTATGTGGCCTAAATTTTGTGCAAAAAGATACAACTATAATTTTACTTCATGCTTAATTTGGGGATGGAAAACACTCGTAGTTGTATGAGTTACGTGAAGGTGTTAAGTCACTTAATTAAACACAGTTATATATTCCTTTGAAGTGAAGAAAGGAATATAACTGTGCTTAATTAAGTGTTTTACACACTTGATAGAATGATAATCTGGTAATGCTGTGGCAAGAAAATGTAGCACAGACACGGAAAAAAAATGCATCCGCTATATGACCGACTCAGTTAGTCCAAAATGAAACAAATAAAACTATAGTCAATTAATTCTGCCCCAAAAGGTTGGTGAGTATACGTTTTTTAAACATTGACCTAATGTAAAACAATTTATTTGAAATTTCACAAATGTGTATCCATTAGCTGTTTCCACAGAAAAGTTCAGTATGAATCTTTTAACAAGTGATTCCAATCCCTGATTAAGCATGAAGTAAAATTCAGAGTTTAGAAAAGCCTGAAAATTGCGCGAGAATTCTGATAATAAAGATTATTTCAAAGTGAGATTTTTTTAGCTATTTTTAATGAATTAAAATGTTTGCATAAAAGTAAAGCATTACAATTTAAAAAATATTAGTTTTAGATTGAAATAATTGGAGAAAATTATAGGCATATATTTTTTTGTAAACATCTTATGTTTTTATATTAGCCTGATTTTCAGTGAGTATATTTTATTTAAAAAAATTATAACTCAAAATTTGCTCAACAAATATTTATGCAATTTGCTGTGGGTGTTAAGAAAACCTAGCTCTTTTAAAATATGTGAAACCCCAAAAATACTTTTTTAATAGTTTTTTTGTAAATTTCACTTGAAGTCAAAATGTTGTTTATTATAGCCTAATTTTCATTAAAATAGGTTTTTCTAAACGTTATAACTCAAAAATGTTTCCATGAATTATTACAAAATTTGCTGTGAGGGTTAAGCAAACTTAGCTCTTTTACAATATGTAAAAAAACAAAAATACCCTATCAATAGTTTTTTTGTTATTTTCACTTAAAGTCGAAACGGTGCTTATTTCAGGCTGATTTTCATTGATATTATTTTTTCTAACTGCCATAACTTAAAATTCGTTTCATGGATTATTATGAAATTTGCTGTGAGTATTAAGCAAATTTAGTTCTTTCGTAATGTGTGATAAACCAAAAATACCCTATCAATAGTTTTGCAGTTAGTTTTTGATAACGTCGTAATTGTATTTATTATAGCCTAATTTTCATTGAAATTGGTTTTTCAAACTGTCATAATTCAAAATTTAATCAATGGATTGATTTAAAATTTGCTGTGAGTATTTAGCTGACTCAGATTTTTCAAAATATTTAAAAAACAAAAATACCGTATCAATAGTATTTTTGTTATTTTCACTTAAAGTCGAAACGGTGCTTATTTCAGCCTGATTTTTATTAATATTATTTTTTTCAAATGCCCTAACTTAAAATTCGCTTCATGGATTATTATGAAATTAGCTGTGAGTATTAAGCAAATTTAGCTCTTTCAAAATATGTGATAAACCAAAAATACTCTATCAATAGTTTTGCAGTTATTTTTTGATAAAGTCGTAATTGTACTTATTATAGCCTAATTTTCATTGAAATTGGTTCTTCAAACTGTCATAATTCAAAATTCAATTGATGGATTGATATACAATTTGCTGTGAGGATTTAGCTAACTCAGATTTTTTAAAGTATATAAAAACAAAAATACCCTATCAATAGTTTTTTTGTTATTTTCGCTTAAAGTCAAAACGGTGCTTATTTCAGCCTGATTTTCATTGATATTATTTTTTCCAAATGCCATAACTTAAAATTCGTTTCATGGATTATTATGAAATTTGCTGTGAGTATTAGGCAGATTTAGTTCTTTCAAAATATGTGATAAACCAAAAATACCCTATCAATAGTTTTGCTGTTATTTTCATATGCATTCGTAATTGTACTTATTATAGCCTAATTTTCATTGAAATTGGTTCTTCAAACTGCCATAATTCAAAATTCAATCGATGGATTGATATACAATTTGCTGTGGGTATTTAGCTAACTTAGATTTTTTAAAATATATGAAAAAACAAAAATACTCTATTAATAGATTTTCGTTATTTTCACTTAAAGTTGAGACAGTGCTTATTTCAGCCTGATTTTTAGTGATATTATTTTTTCCAAATGCCATAATTTAAAATTCGTTCCATGGATTATTATGAAATTTGCTGTGAGTATTAAGCAAATTTAGTTCTTTTAAAATGTGTGATAAACCAAAAATACCCTATCAATAGTTTTGCAGCTATTTTTTTATAAAGTCGTAATTGTACTTATTATAACCTAATTCTTCAAACTGTCATAATTCAAAATTCAATCGATGGATTGATATAAAATTTGCTGTAAGTATTTAGCTAGCTCAGATTTTTCAAAATATATGAAAAAACAAAAATACCCTATAAATAGTTTTTTTTTGTTATTTTCACTTAAATTCGAAACGGGGCTTATTTCAGCCTGATTTTCATTGATATTATTTTTTCCAAATGCCATAACTTAAAATTCGTTTCATGGATTATTATGAAATTTGCTGTGAGTATTAAGCAAATTTAGCTCTTTCAAAATGTATAATAAACCAAAAATACCCCATCAATAGTTTTGCTGTTATTTTCTCATGAAGTCATAATTGTACTTATTATAGCCTAATTTTCATTGAAATTGGTTCTTCAAACTGTCATAACTCAAAATTCAATCGATGGATTATTATAAAATTTGATGTGAGTATTAAGCTAACTCAGTTTTTTCAAAATATATGAAAAAACAAAAATACCCTATTAATGGTTTTTTTTTGTTATTTTCACTTAAAGTCGAAACGGTGCTTATGTTAGCTCGATTATCATCGACATTATTTTTTCCAAATGCCATAACTTAAAATTCGTTTAATGGATTATTATGAAATTTGCTGTGAGTATTAAGCAAGTTTAGCTCTTTCAAAATGTGTAATAAATCAAAAATACCCTATGAATAGTTTTGCTATTATTTTCTCATGAAGTCATAATTGTATTTATTATAGACTAATTTTAAGTGAAATTAATAATATTTTACCGGATATATCTAGATCTAAACTACACAAAGTCATATTTTTTTCAAAATAAGTTTTTTTATATTGTTGGAATCGCGATTTTTTTACTCTATCGAGAGGTAAACAGCTCTGTGATCTTTCAAAAATCTGACTTAATCCGTTATATAGAGAAATATTTCTATTAAAATAATTATTATGCTTTTTTCCTATTTTAGTTTTAACTTACATAAGCGATATTTTAATATTTCGCTCATAACTTTTACCCAAAATATTTAAATAATTCTCTCATAACTTCCATCTGAGCTATTTAAATATGTCTGTCATAACTTTTATCTGAGAAATTTAAATAATTTCTCCAATAAATAATCTCCATATTTTTAAACTCTTTATATTTTCTGTTTCCATCTAGGATATCTAAATATTTCTCTTAAAATAAATATTATATGATCCTCTCAACGTCTCAACATTTCTATTTTAACCCCTTGTATAAAAACGTATTATTGAAAGGCGCTCCTGCGGCGCATGAGCTCCGTTTTTTTTTTTGCGTTTGAAGGGTCGGCGTCTGGCGACCTCTGTCTCAGCAGTGGCCTGCGTTTCGGCGTCGCGACGCGTTGTGTCTGACTAGCGCTTGTTTATCATTACACGTGTGCATTTTATATACGTTTATATTTAAAGTGTTACATTTTTTGACGTTTACAAAACAACAAAGTTTAAATGTAGGATTTAATAAATCAGAATTGTTGTTTTTAACATTAGTGTGGAGATAAATTACGAGGATTAAGTATAAAGGTACACTGTTATTTATTTATATCATCATCATCATTATCAATAATTTAGGTATACTGTATACAGAGAGTTTTGTGTAACACCGAACATATTTATTCATTTTACTATTCATATGCAGATGTCGTACATTTTACCACGTTCGGTTTATTAATAGAATACAATTTGAAGCTTTAAACGAGTGTTTTCCACTCCCAGGCTAAGCATGAAGTAAAATTTCGAGTTTAGAAAAGCCTGAAAATTTGGTTTGGTCGCGTAGCGCGAAGCGCGGAGCGGCCAAACCAAATTTTCAGGCTTTTCTAAACTCGAAATTTTACTTCATGCGCCACCGGTACAAAACGCTGATTCAATGAAAAGTTCAGCGGTGTGTTTTAAACTATGTAATATGTCAGTGTTTTGTACCGGTGGCGCATGAAGTAAAATTTCGAGTTTAGAAAAGCCTGAAAATTTGGTTTGGCCGCTCCGCGCTTCGCGCTACGCGCCCAAACCAAATTTTCAGGCTTTTCTAAACTCGAAATTTTACTTCATGCTTAGTCTGGGAGTGGAACACACTCATTTTAAGTTTCAAATTTAACTCCTTAAAAAAAAACAACGATTATCTTAAGATTTACGGCATATACGCTGTAATTGGGACATGTATACTTGAAAAAAGAACTCCCTGTATGTACAAGTTGAGGCATTAATTGCAATTGATTAGCTACAATTTGTAATGGTCATATAGGCAACCCAATTTACACATAACCTAAAAATTAAAGGTGTCAAATTGTATTTTATGAAGATGTTCGGTGTTATATAAAACTCTCTGTATGTATTAAGTGATTTAATTTAATAGTTAATGACATCGAAGAGCTGTGGAGCTCACCCATCATGACAGCTCTTATTGCCTAACCATAAAATTTAAATTAACCCCTCTCTTGTATATAATGTTTGTAAAAATGTAATTTCCTGTACTCCTTGAGATTGACTCAAAGTCGAAACTAGTTGGAGTAAAAAACCAAAATATTAGTGAAATTTAATCAAGTGTTATCTTTTTTCAATCATAGTTAAATATGTTTCACCACGTGAAAGATAAGATATGTATTAAGTGTTTTTTGCAGTTGTGTTATAACACAAAATGTGTTCATTAAAAAATTAATTACAATCATTCAAATTAAAACACTTGGTTTGTTTCACTTATTTATATTTTCTCCGACTAGTTTCGTCCATTGGTCATCTTCAAGGAGATGACCAATGGTCGAAACTAGTCGGAGGATGAACGTCGAAACTAGTCGGAGAAAATATAAATAAGTGAAACAAACCAAGTTTTTTAATTTAAATTTAATTTAAATCATCCAGTATTAGATCCAAAATATGTACATTTCAAGTAGAAGGTATTAATTTTAAGTTGAATACAACTTAAAACAATTGAAACATCCCATACTTATAATAACAACTGCTATCATTTTCATCACCATTAGCAATTAAGTTATCTCCACACAAACTCGCATTTACACCTGAGAAACAATTACCCTAACAGCCTCAAACATTAACCCACACACACTAAACATAATTATCGCAAAAAACACCCCCTTGAAAACAACACGCGCTCACTTAACATCACCATCCCTTTATCGCTCTTCCATTGTTTTTATTGAAACGTCCAAAACATTATGAATATATTCCCATCTCCGCTAATTTAAAACAAACACGAAATATACATGTATAGCCAGTACATACGGATTCCAAGCATCGCGCGCGGGGTGCAAATAAATTAGGTTGTAATAAGGGCCGGAGGCTCACGTGTTTACCCCTTCTGCAGGTTTGCATATCGGAGGGGTAATGAAGTATGCGGGATATTTATTTTCGTATTTCGGGATAATGATGTGAGGAAGGGTTGTCGTCGGCGGGTGAATCGTGCTGACAATTTATGAAACACGTAATGTAAACAATATGATATATAAAATATAAGGGCTGATTTATTTGGATAGGATTACCTGTAATTAAATATTGAGATATATTATTAAGGGTTGATTTATTTGAATGAAATTACTAGTGATTAAATATTGAGGGATTACAATATGTATATATACTCAATATACTCAATGTATACTCAATACAGATTTTTTAAAACAAGATGTGTTAAGGGGATGCGTTATATTTTGTGCAAGTATTAAGTAATAATTATAAAAATAGGCAGACCTTGGTTTTTGTAGACATAAAACCAGGGTTGTTAAAAAAATGTTTTTTTTTGTCACGGGGCTTTTCTTAACTCGAAATTTGACTTCATGCGCCACGCGTATAAACCACTGATTTACAGTAAAGTTCTGGATCTGGATCTGGATCATAAAGGGGGTGTGTACCCAGACACAGCAATTAGACCCCAATGGGCCCTTTTTGCATCCCCCCCCTAGGGTTGTGTCACTCCTCAACTCAGCCATGCCACTCTGTCGAGAAAGGCCAGCAGAGCAGTGGTTGACTCTTCCCTAATGTCGGCAAATGTCGGCCATCTGGACCCCAGAATTTCCTCCCTTTGCGAGGCGAGTGCTGGGCAATCACAGAGGATGTGCTCGGCAGTCTCGTCCTCCTCATGACAGCCTCTACAATCTGGCGAGTCAACGACTCCCATTTTGTAGAGATGCCCATTTAGTCCACAATGGCCTGTGAGAACGGCCGTATTTCTGCTCATTTGCAGGTATTGTAGTGCCGTCTTTTTGTTCGGATACCCTAAGGTATCCCTAGACATCCTACAGTCCTTAATGTCATCCCAGCGTTCCCTGAATTTCTTCAGGATTTTGTTGTGGATCAATTCGTTTAGGGTCGAGATGGTGGGTTTTATTAGCGGCTGTGGTGAGGAGATAATTTTCCCAGCCGCTGCTCTAGCCAGTTTATCCGCCCTTCGATTGCCTACATTAATGTCATGGGCCTTCATCCATGATATCTCGATTCTGTTTTCTGCAGCAGCAAGCCTGAGTTTGCTGTGGCAGTCTAGAACTGTCTCCGATGTCGTTACTCTGTTTTTCAGAGCCATCAGAGCCTGCCTGCTATCTGTTAGGATGAGTAGCTTTTTGTTCCTCACGTTGCGGTTCTGTATGGTTTCAGCCGCAAGTGCTATTCCCATCACTTCTAGTTGTGCGATGGTCGTGTTCTCTCCCATTGGAGTCTTTAGGTTGATGCCCAGGTTCCCGGAGTATATCCCCAGTTCCGAGCGCCCTTCTTTACATGATGCGTCGGTGTAAATGCGATTAGCCGATTCTCTCGTGTCCATCGAGGGATGGACGCGTACCTCGTATCCTTCCGGTACGGTATTTGTGGGCGAGCACAGGTCGTTTCTAGCCTCTAACAGAGGTATATCTTTGCAGACATTCCTCCAGAGGCTGCCTCTAGCCATCCCACATGTGTTACGTGTCCATAACCCTTCAGCTTGGAGACGGAGTATGATATTTATGGCCTCCTTCTCCACATACAGATCCAGCGGTGGAAGACATAGCATGACTTCCATTGCCAGAGTCGGGGTAGTGCGAATTGCACCCGTCGCGCCGAGACAAGCTATTCTTTGTACCTGGGATAGGCGCCTCATTGTGGTCTGTAGTTTCGTTCTTGACCACCACACAGAGGCGCCATAAGCAAGCATTGGCCTTATTATCGCTGTGTAGACCCATAGTGTCGCTTTTGGTTTTAGACCCCATGTCCTCCCCACTACACGTCTACACTGCCAGAATGCCCTTATGGCCTTGTTTGTTTTGATATCGATATGCGATTTCCAGCTCAGTTGATTGTCGATGGTTATACCCAGGTATTTGACTTCCTTGCTGTACTCCAATATCGTATCTATTTGCGAGGGTGCCCTTTGAGGTACCCTCCTTTTCCTGGTGAACATGACCATCTCCGTCTTTGCTGAGTTAACAGAGAGGGAGTGATCTTGACACCATTTGGTGAGCGTGTCAAGTGCCGTCTGCATCCTGCTGCATATGGCATCTTCAAATTTTCCACTTACCATGATGGCTAGGTCATCAGCATAGGCTGTGACAGTAAAAACTTGCGTGCGCAGTTCCTTCAGTTGGCTATCAAGTACCATGTTCCACAGCAGGGGGGATAATACACCTCCCTGCGGGCATCCACGGCTTGTGTTGCAGGAGATACGTTGTCCCCCTGCCTCCGCGCTGACTGTCCTGTTAGCAAGCGCATTGCTAATCCAGTCAGCTATTGATACTGGGACTCCGCGCCTATCCAGGGCGTTCCGTATCTTTGGTAAGGTTGTTTTGTTAAGAGCGCCTTCAATGTCAACAAATACACTCAGGGTGGATTCGCGTGAATCCAACGATTTCTCTATCTCGCCTACAACACTGTGCAGTGCCGAGTTAGTTGATCTACCCCTTGTGAATGCATGTTCCGCCTTCTCCAGTGGTAATTCCTGAAGCGTTTTACCTCTTATATATCTCTCACACAGACTCTCCATTGTTTTTAGGAGGAAAGACGAGAGCAATATCGGCCTGTAAGCATTTGGTTCTGTGTAATCAGCTTTGCCAGGCTTGGGAATGAAAACTACCCTGACTTGTCTCCAGGCTTTTGGGATGTATCCCGTCGCCAGGCTGGACCTATAAAGCACGACTAGGTGCTTCACGAGTTCCTCTCTTCCCCACTGCAGTAGGGCGGGAAAAACTCCATCCGGTCCTGGCGATTTAAAGGCAGAGAAGCTGTCTATAGCCTGTCGGGTGTTTTCCTCATTTATCACCTCCCCGGTAAGTGTGTAGTCATTAGCGGATTCGGGGGCGATCGTCACATATTCACTTTCCTGTCCGTTTGTGATGTTACATCCAGGGAAGTGCGCCCTAAGTAAGAGCCTCAGACTGTCTTGGATTTCATTGGTTAATTCACCATCCTCCTTCCTCATGATACCAACAGCCTGAAGTTGATTTTGCGAGATTATTTTCTTCAGTCTGCTTATCTCTGTACATCCTTCTATATTTTCACAGTAGGTGCGCCAGCATGTTCTCTAACGTTGCCTTAAGAGTTTTTTATATTCACTCAGGCGGTCTTTATAACAAGACCAGTCAGAGCTTAGTTTTGAGCGGTACAGTAAAGTTAAAAATATATAACGCTTAGATGCGATGGTGATCAATATTAACCGAGATGTAGCGAAACACTGGAAGAATTACGATTTTTGTGAATAGATTTGGAATAGTAATAATAAAAGTAAAATAAATTTAGTTTGAGCCACTTTTCTTAATTGTTTAAATTTAAATCATCATATCTTTGACGGAAAAAGTGCTATAATGGACACTTCATTATTTTTTTTAATAAGTGCCAATCAAATATTTAAATTACAAAATATTTACATTATTCTTTACACATTGTCAAGTCAAATAAAATAATAAAATGTATTAAATAAACTTATTCAGTAAATTAAGTTGCGCCTAATGGATTAAATACTAAATCAATATGGTTTTATTTAATATCATAAAATATCTATTTATTAAAACTTGACATATTTGTGGTTTTTAATAAAATTTGCAGAGAGAATATATTGATTAAAATTGTTATTCAGTTGGGTGGTATTAAATAGTTGCGGATTCGAGAGCAATTTCCATGATTCTTTCGTTGGCAGTCGAAATGTATTCTAGCTAGTTTCATCAATCTAGTTACTGGCAATTTAGTCCGACTAATAGTGCCCCTTGTCGATTTCCAATGGACTGAATAATATTTCAGACTTGGACAGATGCCTCTTTACCGCACACAAAAGGGGTGGATGATATATAAAACATCCCTGCTAGAAAGTTAATTCTGCGAGATTAGAAAGTTCTTACTGTAATAAAGAACGAAATTGATCAATAAAAATACAATAGATATATATTCCCAATCGACTAATTACATTTAAAATCACCCTTATTAATATTCGTATTCGAATACAATACTCTACAATTTTATAGACAAATTGTTTTTACTGTATTTTTTATATTTCTGAATTCACACTTACTATTTTAACAAATCTAATTAATATTTAAAACAATTGCTCTCAAAGATAAGTTTATAGTGCCATCTTAACAGCTCAATCAGTTTAGACTTTATCGTGGCGACAGAAGGATAGAATTCCAGGACAGACAGACATTTTTTTAAAAATAGTCTTAATCAACTTGAGGGACCTCAAAATGGATATAATCACTAGCATTTTTGATTTTAAAATTATTAAATTATTGCGACAACAATACTTTTCCTTTGTTTTGCATATGGGGAAAGTAATAAACACGGGTTAATTAAAAATCAAGAAATTAAAATGTAAAACCTGATAATCATGCACAGCTCCAATGGAAATGACAAAAAGCACGTTCAAATACATTAATTATCATATCCTCTGCATTCCGCGAATTACCCACATTACACATTCATGGGAATACAACAAAGGGCAATAATAAATCTATCCGCATGGAGCTTTCACAATTCACACCCTTTTTTAAAATTCAAAATTTAAAAATATTGTAAAGTTTTAAAATAGATTAATTGACGTAATGCAACAGATGTAAAATGTTGTCGTCGCGGAAGATTTATGCCGGAGGGTCGAATGGCACAGTTTGCGAGGATGGGGAAATTAATTAGCCTTCAACCCCCAGCCAACAACCCCCCCCCCCCCCGGCCAAGTTTGCAAAAGTGTTTTGTTTATACTGGGCCGCAGAATAGTAATATACGTGAATTTGATTGCTAAGCTAATATTTGCCTGTTTGTGTTTGTTTATAGTTACACAGGGTGCGAGGACACTCGATATGTAGGTTGGTTATACTGAGTTGTGTGATCTTAAGTTTTGATTACAAAAATAAACACTTGCCTGTACACGATTTAATTGCTTAATGTAATGTGAAATTTATGGTGACTGCGCCAACAAAAATAAGCGAAATTTTGGCGAATGCGCCGGGAAAATCGCACATTTTTATGAATATGCTGGAATTTGTACTTGCAAAGTTGTTAATTTATGTTATTTCAGCGTTATTACTTTGGTGCTTTATCCTATGCCTAAATACAAATTCTCGGACTGTAAATATGTACCTATTGTAAAAAAAATACTGTTTTAACGTTGTGTTGTAATAGTATATTACATAACGAGAGTTGTACGCAGCATATTACATATGAGCGGACATGTTGCGCACGAGCCGCGCAGCGGCGAGTGCAGTATTCCGCGAGTATGTAATTGCCATACCACTCGAGAAACGTACGATACTTTACCTGCGCCCTAACGAAACAAACAATGAGCATGAAAAAACAAATTATTTATTGTAATAATTTTTAATAGGACAATGATGAAAACTAAATTACGACTTGATCAATATACAGGCAATAAAGCTGTACATTTTCCGACATTCGTTGTATTTTAAAAGAGTTCAATTTAAAGCTTTAAACGAGTGTTTTCTACTCCCAGACTAAGCATGAAGTAAAATTTCGAGTTTAGAAAAGCCCTGTGAAATTTTCTGGGCTTTTCTAAACTCGAAATTTTACTTCATGCGCCACACGTATAAAACAATGATTTTAGGTGAGGTTCAAATATACATAACTTTAACGGGGAAATTTAGTTCGAGCAACTTTTCCATATTGTTGATATTTAAATCATCATATCTTAAAAAGGGAAAGTGCGATGATGGACACATCACCATTTTTTTTCTCTAGATAAGTAAACTAATTCAAAATTTCATTTTGCATTAGCAATTCCTTACTAATAATCCAATTGATTACGATCAAAACACAACATCTCCGTCTCCTTTAATCTAATTGAATAAACGCCGCGTCGCGTCGGCTCTATTTCCTTATTTATCTTGGCGTCGAGGGGCCCTTCGCCCAAATTGCCGTCGAACCTAATCGCGGCTTCGTTTATTATTTAAGGGCCCTCTGTCAGGCCGGTGATGTATCATTTCGGGAACCGCCCCTCTTTCGCCGCCCCCGCAGCAGCGGCAGCCGAACAAAATTGTCTCGTCATGCCGACAGACTTCGCGCTCACTTAGGTAAATCAATTCAATATTTGATTGACGCGGATGAATAGCTTATCAGATCTACCCCAGTTTCGCCTCCGTTTTAGTTTTTTTTCTATCGATTCGCGGCGATTCCTTTGTGTTTAAAGGATAGGGTGGGACGTAAAGAGAATTTTAGATCTGATGTAAAATGTATGAAACAACTTAAAAAGTTAGTTTATAAGTATAGAGGAAAATACAGTAGAGACATTTTGTATAGTAATTAGGATGAATTAAATAATAAGACTGTTTTTTTTTCACAGTACGCTTTTTACAGCATTCTCATTATCATTATCAGCTCTATAAAATGAAACAAATTAAATAAATAAAAAAAGACTAAGAGTAATTAAAATTCAAAACTAATTGAATTCGATTAAATAAGCTTACGCTTCTTATTCAGGTTGCGGCAAAACAGACAGTGCAGTTTGGAACGCCTAGTACATCCCGTGTGGTGGGGGTACCTACCTGGGAGAGATATCATTGTGTCGGGGGGGTCGTGCTGTTTTTAGTCGTTACCATGGTTTAGTCTGGAGAACATTGGGGCTTCGCAGTCCGCACGTTTCTTGAAAATAGGCGTTCTGCCGTCGCCACCCAGCGGGCCTTCCGGCTGCATTTCAATCTTGCGCGTCGTGATCCCGTCCCTCGCCGTAACTCAATCGCAAGTTGGGTGCGTACATTAGAAGAAACTGGTTCCACACAAATACGTAGGGGTTTAGGAAGACCCAGAACGGTAAGAACACCCGAAAATGTAGCAAGAGTAAGAGAAGCTATCGAACGGTTACCTACGCGCTCTGCCCGGAAGCATGCAACTGCATTGGCCATTGCTGATCGCTCTCTAAGACGGATATTAGATGAAGACTCATTCCACGCCTACAAGATGATGCTTGTTCAAAAGTTAATGCCCCCTGATTATGAAAACCGCATGAATCGCTCCCAAGAAATGTTGAACCGGATCCATGCGAGGTCAACTTTTTTCAGTAGTGACGAGGCCCACTTCCATCTCTTTGGAGGGGTGAAAAAACAAAATTTTCGATACTGGGCTGTAAATAACCCAAGGCAACTTCATGAGAGACTACTTCACTCCCCAAAAGCCACCGTATGGTGTGCGATTTCCAAATTTTGGGTGAATGGGCCTTATTTTTTGAAGAGGACGGACGAACCGTAACTGTCACTGCTCAACGTTATGCTTTCATATTGGACATTTTTTTTCAACCTCGATTGGAAGAACTGATCGAGGAAGCAGATCTGAGAGACATCTGGTTTCAGCAGGACGGGGCTACGGCCCATACTGCTCGAGTGTCATTGAAACTCGAGCAGTATGGGCACTGCGACAGGTGTTCCCTGGGCGCCTTGTTTCTCTGAGAGGTGATGTGGAGTGGCCCGTACGCTCCCCTGATTTGAGCATTTGCGACTTCTTTCTGTGGGCTACCTGAAGGAAAAGGTTTTTAGGCATCAACGTCGCACCTTGGAAGAACTCAGGGATCGAATTCGGGAGGAAATCGCCGCTATTCCCATCGAGATGTGCCAAAATGCGGCCGAAAATTTCAGAAATCGCTTTCAACAATGTATCGCTGCTGGGGGTCATCATCTTTCTGATGTCATCTTCAGGACTTAATGCATAAAACGGCATGATGTACCGATTAAGATAAAATAAACCCCATTTCTTTAAATTGCGCCGTATTTTTTTTAATAGCCCTTCAAAACTACACTGTCTGTTTTTCCGCACCCTGTATCTTCCTTAAATCAAAACAAAATTGTATTTATTGCAAAATGTACAAGAAAATAATTTGAGATTTTAGATATGCACATCGCGATCTCGATAAGAAGCGCATTCAGAATAATTCAATAAAATACCAGCGTAGAAGATCGATATAAATTCAACAGTATCCTTCTAGTGCACGTGCACAGTGGGGAAAACGTGCGCCGTTTGATGTCTCCCTTTCACTCCCTCTCTTGCTCCTCCCTCAGCGAGAGTTTCTTCTGCATTACATAGATTACGAGATCCCGAACAACAAAGGATTTCACGCAAAAATGTACTTTGAAATTTTTATTTGATATATGTATTGCATCAGAAACTGCACGGTGCATTTATTGAGAGCTTTTTCTCCACCCCCGGGAAGTGGATGATGCATTGAGTAAAGAAGAAATTGGGTCGGTTGAAAATTAATTTTCATTAGGCGAGATGAGGGTTGAGAATTAAGGGGGATGGATTGATCATTTTGGGAATTGGATTGGGGGATAATGTTAGTCGTTTAATCAAGGATGGTTTATGTTGTAAGTTACAGGGAAAATTTAAGAATAAAGTTGAATTACAGAAAGGAACTGTACAGAGTTTTTCTATTGTATTTCACTTTATATCAAATATGCATTCCTTTATCTTAAATATATTTTCCATTTATCAAATACATGTTGCTATATACCACTACGTTTTCCTATATGTTAAAACCTGAAAATTTGGTTTGGTCGCGTAGCGCGAAGCGTGGAGCTGCCAAACCAAATTTTCACGGGGCTTTTCTAAACTCGAAATTTTACTTCATGCGCCACCGGTACGAAATACTGACATATTACGAAGATTAAAACATACCGCTAACTTTACATTGCATCAGTGTTTTGTACCGGTGGCGCATGAAGTAAAATTTCGAGTTTAGAAAAGCCTGAAAATTTGGTTTGGCCGCTCCGCGCTTCGCGCTACGCGACCAAACCAAATTTTCAGGCTTTTCTAAACTCGAAATTTTACTTCATGCTTAGCCTGGAAGTGAAAAACACTCGTTTAAAGCTTCAAATTAAATTCTAATAATAAACCGATCGTCGGCAAATGTACAACGTATGCTTATGTATACTTAAAAGAAAAATTCTCGTTATGAAAATGTTCGGTGTTACATAAAACTCTCTCTATACTAGATACTAAGGAAAGGGACCACGAATGCGTCAATCCATCAACAACTAATGCTGCGCCCACTCCTGTTTTCAGTTTTGAAACCGTCAGTGTACAGGACTAAATGATAACCGAGACGAAGAAAGGTAGCTTGCAAATGGGCTGTTATTACCCGGGAAGCAGATTTTTCTTGGACCAGGGTTAACAAGTTCCGATTGACCTGCACTCTTGGCATAGCCCAGGGGGGCAGCTCTCCCCATCCGACGGGCAAGTAGTCTGGGATGTCTCCTTGCCGTTCCTCCCTAAATGTTTAAACCCGTACACATAGGGGTCTCGTTATTATGCGCCTACTATGGTAGACCCGGTTTTACTCTGTATTATTAAAAATGCAATATTTCATATGATTTAGGTCAGCCGTTACAGGCGCCTGGAAAGGCACACCGAACCTGGAAAGACACACCGAGCGCTGGAAAAACCTGACAGGGCACAAACACAGTAAACTACTGATGGAAAAACCCTGCCAAGAACTAGCAACAGAGGCCCTCAGACTCAGTAGAAACAACCTTAGAATAGTCACAGGAATAATAACTGGACACTGCACCTTAAGGAAACATCTGCATAACTATGCAGACTATGCTATGAAGAGGATGAAGATGCCTTACATGTACTATTCGAGTGCGGGGCACTTACTACCTGGAGGGAAGCAAACCTTGTCCAAGGGAATTCAACCCACTTCCCGAAGGGAAAGATGATGAAGCTGCTGTAATTAGCTAATAAAACAAAGCCCTTTGATTAACTGCGGAAACGGAAGAAGTACAATAAGCCATACGGCTGCAGTGCTAGGGCAGAAATAACCCTAACTTCCGTTCCTTGCCGCAGAGCGAATGCAAGGCGTCTGTAGTGCAATGGCATTATTCCCGAATCACAGCAGAGACTTTTGAATAACGATGTCCTAAATGCTCCGGTGGCCAATCTAATTCCTGTGCCGTGGATACTATCAAGAGATTTTAATCTAGAAATTCTTGCTGATGCGTAAACAGCACAAGCGTTGTCAAGCCTTGAGAGAACTAAAGTTCTATAAAGCTGCAGAAGTACCTCTCTACTAGCTCCCCAATTAATATTAGCTAGGCACTTGATAAGGTGGAGAGCTTGTTTGCATCTGACCGTCAACTCATCGTTGTGCCTTCCAAATCTAAGTGCACTATCGAACGTAAGACCTAGAAAGCAGTGGCTTTCTAAACATTGGATTCTAGATCCCTGGTTGAAGACGCGGGGGTCAGAATAGGGCCGTCTCAGAAGGCGAAATGAACGCAGGCTGTTTTGGCTTGGGACAGTCTAAAGGCCTTCGCATCCGCATCATTTAGAACATCATCTATAGCTCTTTGTAGTCTATTGGTGCAGAAGGTGGTACTTGGTCCTGTGATATATATGGCCAAGTCGTCTACATACAAGCATGTCTGTACAGGTGCTCTGACAGATGCTGCAATACTGTTCACTGCAATGGCAAACATTGATTGTGGAACCCTGCGGGATACCGTTTTCAAGAGTTTAAACGGACGAAAGCCCGTTTTGCACGCGCACGCGAATTCTGCGGTCTGTGAGAAACGAGGATATAAATCGCGGAAGGTTTCCCCGAAATCCCATTCGTGCAGTTGCTGCAGTATACCGTATCTCTAGGTCATGTCATACTTTTTCTAAGTCGAAGAATACAGCTACCAAGTGCTGACGATTGAATGTCGAATGACACTTCTTGAAGCAAGCCTGATATCTAGCGATTAGTCCACGTGCTTCTAGTAGCCACATCAGACGAGAGTTTACCATCTTTTCTAGTACCTTGCTCATTCAGCAAATTAGTGAAATGGGACGGAAACTTGATTTTTGGATCAGATCTTTTCCGGGCTTACGAAGAGGCTCGACAACAGCTTCCCTCCAGAGGTTCGTGCAAAAATAAAAACTACTAACGTGTTTGGGTTAAACCTTTTTTTATTTTTCGACATAATCTCCTTTTAGGCTTATACACTTCGTCCAACGATGTTCTAGTTTGTTGATCCCTTCCGAATAATAGGATTTGTCCATGTCTGCAAAATATCCATAAGTGTCTGCAATCACCTCCTCGTTTAAATAAAATCTTTGTCCCGCCAGCCATTTCTTCAAATTGGGGATCAAATAGTAATCCGATGGAGCTAAGTCTGGAGAAAAGGGGGGATATGAAACGAGTTGGAATCCTATTTCCATTAATTTTGCGACCACAACTGCTGAGGTTTGTGCTGGTGCGTTGTCGTGATGGAAAAGGACTTTCTTGTAGGCCAATCGCGGGCGTTTTTCTTGCAGCTCGGTTTTCAAACGGTCCAATAACGATAAATAATATTTACCTGTAATAGTTTTACCCTTTTCCAGATAGTCGATGAGGATTATCCCTTGCGAATCCCGAAAGACAGTCGCCATAACCTTTCCGGTCTTCGCCTTTTTTGGTGCAGATTCCCCTTTGGTAACCCATTGTTTAGATTGTTGTTTGGTCTCAGGAGTATAGTAATGTATCCATGTTTCATCTACAGTGACGAAACGACGCTTTAAGTCCTCCGGATTCTTCTGGAACAGCTGCAAACCATCCTTGCAACACTTCACACGATTCCGTTTTTGGTCAAGCGTGAGCAATCGCGGCGCTTATCTTGCGGATAGCTTTCTCATGTCCAAATATTTATGCAAAATATTATGTACCTGCTCAGTCGAGATGCCCACAGCACTAGCAATCTCACGCACCTTAACCCTTCTGTCATCCATCACCATATCATGGATTTGATCAATTATTTCTGGAGTTGTAACCTCCACAGGCCGTCCAGAACGTTCAACGTCACTTGTGCCCATATGGCCAGTCCGAACATTTTGAAACCACTTATAAACTGTTCTAATCGAAGCTGCAGAGTCACCATTATGTTTATCAAGCTTCTCTTTAGTCTCCTGAGGCGTTTTGCCTTTCATAAAGTAATGTTTAATCACCACACGAAATTCTGTTTCGTCTATTTCTTGAAAATCACTCGACTACCTTGATTCACACGAATGCCAAACACAAAGAAATAGACCAATATGGCTGAAACTTGGTGTGCGTTCAATCAAGAGATGCTACTAACTAAACATGACCTTGATACGCGCCGGTGGTGCCATCTCTCGGACTATGCACGGACTTTTCAACCACCTTCGTATATGATTCTGGACCGCTAGTGGGCTTTCCCACTTGATCCTTATACGGATTACGGATCGTGTTTTTTTGTTTTGTTCTTCGGTTTTTTAGGCCGTGGCCTAAGTTAAGAAGTCACCGATGTGTCCAGCAGGTTACTATCCACATCCGTTGCTGACTGATCCACTCCTACTCTTTTTCTTTTTTCTGGGTCCGGGAGCACTTCTATAACCTCTGCAATCTTCAGACCAACAGATGGTCTGTGTGTTTGGGTAGGCGGTGGAGGCATTAGTGTAACTATGCTTCCAGTTAATGATGACGGGCTAGTACCCTTAAGGGCTGCTGCCAGAGAATCTTGTATCATCTTCTGCATTAAAGGTATTGAAACAGCTACTAACTCATTTGAGGTCTGGTTAGGTTTAGCTGCTGTTTGAGCATATGATTGGCCTTGAATGGGTGTTTTTGGGGTGGCTAAGTGCTTTGATAACTTCTGCAATCTTCAGACAAACAGATGGTCTGTGTGTTTAGGTAGGCGGTGGAGGCATTGGTGCAACTATGCTTCCAGTTGATGATGATGGAGTAGTACCCTTAAGGGCTGCTGCCAGAGAATCTTGTATCATCTTCTGCATTAAAGGTATTTAAACAGCTACTAACTCATTTGGGTTCTGGTTAGGTTCAGCTGCTGTTTGAGCATATGATTGGCCTTGAATGGGTGTTTTTGGGATGGCCAAGCGCATTTTAGCTTTTTGATAACTAATTTTCTCATTGACCTTTGACCTTAACTCCTGTATAGCCACTTCTAACTTGTATTCCATCTGCTTGAGTGGTCTCCTAAACAACTCATACTAGTGGGTTGCTACAGGGCTCGTCCTCTTGAGAGGGTTTTCCACAGGCGCATTTCGCATGTCACTTGTTAGCAAAATCGCTGCAGTTTGTCAAAAAAATGCAAGTAAGCAATGAACTAAGAGGACTCATTGTCCGGAAAATAGATGCTGGCGTAAGTAGTATTACATATGTATAAATAAAAATAAAATATATCCAGAAGAAAGTTATTAATACTGCAAAAATATTCAACAGGGAGAAGTATTTGGTATACCGGGTGTTGACTTGCCGTTCAAATTTCGGCTCCCCTATTTATTTTAGAAACAAAATATATTTACCTTTTCTGTAGAAGGAAAAATTCTAAATTCATTCTTGTAAAGGTTTATTAGAGGGAACAAGTCTGAATTCATTCTTGTAAACGTTTATCACTTTACGTTTCTCTAAGTTGAAATAATTTAGAAAAAATAATGTGATTTTATAAAAATAATGACATGCCATTGAATTGAAACAACAATTGCGGATGTTAAAATGGCAAAAGATATCGCAGTCACTTGATTAAAGTAAATGATTTCGAAATGATTTACACTATACAAGTAAAAATCCTCATAATAAAGTGGTGTTATGCAGACCATAGTTATCACGATGTTTGCGTTATGTTTTTTGTCGTTAATTAAGTAACAGCAATATCTTGTGCTATTTTGACATCCGCAATTGTTGTATAAATTCCATGGTATGTCATTATTTTTAGAATATCACATTACTTTTTCTTAATTAGTTTAGCTGTAAATTTTCTGACATTCGTTGATTTTTAAAAGAGTTCAATTTGAAGCTTTAAACGAGTGTTTTCCACTCCCAGATTAAGCATGAAGTAAAATTTCGAGTTTAGAAAAGCCCTGTGAAAATTTGTCGAGGGTCGCGCAGCGACCCGAGACAAATTTTCACGGGGCTTTTCTAAACTCGAAATTTTACTTCATGCGCCACGCGTATTAAACGCTGAAAACACTGAAAGAATGTGAACAATTGTGAACAACACTTAAAATCAGTGTCTTATACGCGTGGCGCACGAAGTAAAATTTCGAATTTAGAAAAGCCTGAAAATTTGGTTTGGCCGCTCCGCGCTTCGCGCTACGCGACCAAACCAAATTTTCAGGCTTTTCTAAACTCGAAATTTTACTTCATGCTTAACCTGGGAGTGGAAAACACTAATTTAATGCTTCAATTGAACTCTTAAAAACCAGCTATGCATATGTATACTTAAGAGAAAATTTCCCTGTAAAAAATGTCCGACATACGTTGTTTTTTAAGAGCTTAATTTGAAGCTTTAAACTAGTGTTTTCCACTCCCAGACTAAGCATGAAGTAAAATTTCGAGTTTAGAAAAGCCCTGTGAAAATTTGTCGAGGGTCGCGCAGCGACACGAGACAAATTTTCTGGGCTTTTCTAAACTCGAAATTTTACTTCATGCGCCACGCGCATAAAACACTGATTTCAATTGAGGTTCAAATATACATAGAGTTCACAATATTTTAGCGTTTTATACGCGTGGCGCATGAAGTAAAATTTCGAGTTTAGAAAAGCCCCGCGAAAATTTGTCTCGGGTCGCTGCGCGACCCTCGACAAATTTTCTACGCGGAGCTTTTCTAAACTCGAAATTTTACTTCATGCTTAGTCTGGGAGTGGATAACACTAATTTAATGCTTCAATTGAACTCTTAAAAACCAGCTATGCATATGTATACTTAAGAGAATAATTCTCTGTACATACATTTGAAAATTAAAAAATCATGTTTTAATTTAAAAAATTATATGTTTAAAATTTTAAATTTACAAAAATCAGCTGTGAAATTACGCACGGGTAAATCTGCTTGTATTAACCCCTGTATTTTTCTCGGTGTGTAAAATTTACGATTAATATAAGTTACCTTACCTTATAAAAAATTTAAAGCAATAATTCGCGGGTAATTTCCCAAAGAGGCCCACACCGCGGGGAATTTATTAAGAATGTCGAAAATTGGATTGTCTCTGGCAGATTGTGGGCGGAAGTTATGTTCCGTCACACGCACTTTCACCCTCCACGAAACACAATTTCGACGCCCCACTTTTATTATCATAGAAGAACAAAATTGGAGATTTACTAACGCAATAAATAGCGAAACTTTAGGCCGCATTATATTTAACGCACAAGAAAATAACCCACTATTTCTGCATCAATTACGCTAGAATTTCAGTATAGCTAAATAATATTTACAGCCGTTTTGTAATTTGTAATTTGATTGTGTTTTCCTCTAACCATTTTGTATATATACCTGTTTTGTAAGTAGTTTTAGTCACTATATGTTTGATAATGGCAAGATAAATTTGCCGAAACTGCAGTCATATAAAAATAAATTGTGTTATACAAACAAAGTTAAACCGTTTTTTTTTTTATTAATAAATTAACATGTAATTAATGTATTAGCATGTTGCGCGGGCAGGACAATAAAAATATGTTCGGACAGCCTGGCGGCCCTTAGGGCCCTGGCATCTTCTAGATGCTCCTCGCTGGCTGTACGGAACTGCAAGGAAGCCCTCTGCCAAATGGCACAGGTAAACGGGGTCAGTCTGATGTGGGTGCCAAGCCACTCTGGCGTGAAGGGAAACGAATTAGCCGATTCCCTAGCCAGAGAGGGGGCGCGTACAGCCTACATCGGACCAGAACCCGCTCTGGGGATACCCAGATCAACAGCTAGAGACCGTAACAACGGATGGATGAGACACGAGGCACAGGATTTCTGGCAAACCCGCCCTGGGATGAGACATTTCAGAGCGGTAACAAGTGGACCATCTGCGGCCAGGACGGCCTCATGGTTGAAGCTGAGCAGATCAGATGTTCACACATTAACTGCTCTCTTCACTGGACACAGCCGTCTAAGGCATCACCTTAATAAACTAGGACTAAGCGACACCACTGAGTGCCGCCTATGCCTAGAGGATGATGAAACAGCAGAGCACGTCATATGTGCCTGTCCAGCTGGCAACCAGATCAGGACTACGGTGTTTGGCACACCGAAGCTAAACCTGAAGGACCTGGAGAAAACTTCACCTGACAAGATCCTTGACTTCATCAAGAAGATGGACTTGGAAGGTGAGCTGTAAGGTCGGATGTTCGACCTTAATTGTGAGCCACAATAGATCCTTGCGGTCGCAGTGGAGGGTAGCATAACTATCCACTCACTTTTAATAGAATAGAACATGTATAACGAAGTAGAAGCCTTCACAATACAAAATATTTCAAAAGTTTAGTTTAGTTTGATAATGGCTCGCTGTTAAGCCGAAACCAGTCACAGTTTAAAATAAAAAGTGAATACAAAAAAGTAGTCAGTGTTAATTATTTAAATATTTACAGTGTTTCACAAAGTAACCGCCTCCACCACAAGATATTTCATAAAGTGTAGAAAACAAATGCATTTACACCATTCGGTCCGCATCCGAAACATCAAGTATTCAAGTAGTAAAAGCAGCAATCCATCATCCGTCTGTATATAATTTAATCCGCCACGTCTCTTTTTTCTCATTTCCCGTCTTATCCTCGCCATGTTTATTTATTCATGTTTTTTATTATTATTTTTGTTACATTTTCACTCACGCCCTCGAAGGGACGTATTAAATCTGATCAGGGGAAGAAATTAATTTTCCTTGTTTTTCTTTTCGATGATTTTTCACGAGCTCGCAATTTCTTTTTCCTTAAGTCGTACATCAAAGTTGGCGATGACAGGGAGTATAAATGAAAATGAAAGATATTGGCATGTATCAGTGTGCCGGATAGGGGATGAAAAGGGCGATGGGGGGGAGGGGATTCAAGGTCTTATTATGATGTTGGGTTCTGGGGTTGATTTAGTTAGCTTTCACGTCAATAAAAAAATCAGTTCTGTCTGAAAACTGATTAAAACTATAAAGAAAAAAACGAGTTACTGCCGTACTCGTTTTTTTCTCTCGCAACTGTACTTTAAGACTTGTACCCTTAAATGCTTCGCTCAAGGCAAATCTAATTTTTCAGGCTTTTCTAAGCTAGAAATTTCACTTCATGCTTAATCAACACACTCGTTAAACGCTGAACAACGAATACCTAAAAATTTACATCGAATGTATCGTGATTTGTATATTTGAAAAAAAACTTCCTTGTATGTTTATTATTCTTTATAGTTTTAATCAGTTTTCAGACAGAACTGATTTTTTTATTGACGTGAAAGCTAACTAAATCAACCCCAGAACCCAGGTTTAGCTACTTCTAAAATACCGTATTTTTTTCTTGTAAAAAAGACTTGTCATGTACAGGTTAGCAAAACATTTTTTTTAGCCAACAAGACGGTGCTTTTGTTAAGATGCACTTCATTAGCAATGTCTTTAATGCTAATACCGTCTCTAAACAGGTCGATATTATTGCTTTTTGCGTTTAAGTCAGTCGAGGCATTTTAATGTTAATTAAATTTCGTTTGACATTTCCGAAGATTTATCAATTTGATTGACAACTTGCAAAATCAAAATGAGACCAGTTCACATAGCCAAATATTTTGCTGTACTATTTTTTTCTCTCGCAACTGTACATCGTAAATTTGAACAATCAATAAATGTAATTAGTTGATTCATGATTTATATTAGCTAACCTCTCTCATAAAATGTTGTTATGATCTTTTATCACAGAATGTAATAATAAACGAAAATATCAAATTATTAAAATCAATTCGTCGACGCGGCGATTGGATAAACGCGCAAAAAATAACAAAGAGAGAGAGAGAACGGTCCTCGGAAAATTTTATTAAATTGAATCCCAGCTATTTGCCAAATTGCATCAGTAACTTAACGGCGAGAGCAAACATTTGTTTATCAAAGTGTATAATCCAGGGCCGTACCCAGAGCTCTAATATAAAATTTCACGATTGCATGAGGAATCGGAGTAAATACATCATCCCCCTTTTTTGCCTCCTTTTCCTCGCACATACACTTTGTTTCTTATGTATAATATATTATTTCTGGGTCACTTTATCAGCCCGGGATCCCCGTCCTAAATAAATAAGCCCGAGAACAAATAAAACCATCGGATTTGTTTTTTAGTTTGCCGAATAGAAAATTTCAAGTGTACATAAAATTTACAATGTAAAAACATCGAGAGTCTTGAAAAAAGGTTGTTCTAATTAAAGCGAGATCTATATAGAGTTGAAATTTTGAATTCCATAATAGCATTTTCTATCATTAGCCGCTTGATTTGCGATTACAATTACATTTAGTTATATGAGTCGCCTATTTCCAAAAACACCTAAATCCAGTACATAAAATTTACAATGTAAAAACATCGAGAGTCTTGAATAAAAAAAGGTAGCGAGATTTATATAGATTTGATATTTCGAATTGCAAAATGACATTTTCTATCATTAACCCCTTAAGGGGTTAATGATAGAAAATTCCATTTTGTTTACGATTACAATTACGATTAAAATTACGTTTAGTTATATAAGTCGCCTATTTCCAAAAACTCCTTAATCCATTTAAAAAAAAATGGATTCAGGGATTTTTGGAAATAGGCGACTCATACACAGAGAGTTTTATGTAACACCGAACATGTTCATCCAATACAATTTAACACCTTTATTTTTTAAGTTATGTGTAAATTAGGTTGCCTATATGACCATTAAAAATAGTAGCCAATCAATGGCAATTAATATTATTTTTATTTATTTATTTAATAACGGATGTCCATTTGAGTACAATAATATTATAAAAATAAAAATAAATGAAATATAAATACTAATACATAATAAATATAGGTACATAAAAAAATATAAAATAAACAACACATTTAGGAACAAACAACAGATTGAAATATGTAGACTATTTACCCTGTCGGAAGATCTTCTTCAAAGCATTCCTGCTAATAGCACCAAAGTCGGGATTGATGGCGTTACAATTATTTAATTCCCCAACTTGTACACATAGGAAGATTTTTGATCAAGTGTACATGTCCCAATTACACCGTATATGTCGTAAATCTTTAGATACTTGCTGTTAAAAAAAATAATTTGAAACTTGAAATGAGTGTGTTCCACTCCCAGACTAAGCATGAAGTAAAATTTCGAGTTTAGAAAAGCCTGAAAATTTGGTTTGGTCGCGTAGCGCGAAGCGCGGAGCGGCCAAACCAAATTTTCAGGCTTTTCTAAACTCGAAATTTTACTTCATGCGCCACCGATACAAAACACTGACATATTACGAAGTTTAAAACACACCGCTAAACTTTACATTGCATCAGTGTTTCGTACCGGTGGCGCATGAAGTAAAATTTCGAGTTTAGAAAAGCCTGAAAATTTGGTTTGGCCGCTCCGCGCTTCGCGCTACGCGACCAAACCAAATTTTCAGGCTTTTCTAAACTCGAAATTTTACTTCATGCTTAGTCTGGGAGTGGAAAACACTTGTTTAATGCTTCAAATTAAATTCTTTTAACAAACCGCGCGTCGGCAAATGTACAACGTATGCTTATGTATACTTAAGAGAAAAATTCTCGTTATGAAAATGTTCGGTGTTACATAAAACTCTCTGTATAGACATTATTTCATTTAAGCATACTTTTACACATTCCATATAAACTTTTGTAATGTTAATTAACATGAGATCAAACCTAAGCAGTATATTTTGAACACATAAAATCAGTGTTTTATACGTGTGGCGCATAAAGTAAAATTTCTAGTTTATAAAACCCTGAAAATTCGATACTATTATCACGTTTACACGCTACTAAAATAAAATCAATCAATAAATTTAGTTCGCGCATTATCCCACCTGTAGTAAACAATACACAACACAATAAGTCCATTAAATACTCTCGAAGTACGTCGACGTGCTGTAAAGTGTTTCGTTTCGCTCCCAAATGCGATCTGTATTTAATGTGTGCATGTGTTTTTTACACACCGGCTGGGAAAAATATTTTATCGATCGCGACTGGGTACATTTTCCGGCTGCATTTTTATGCAGAAAAAAGAAAGCCGTATTTTCTAGCGTGCGCGCCCCGGCAAAAGGGCAGCGTATAAAATTGCGCCCTTTTATATTTTTGACAAAGTGTATTTTACAGGTGTGTAAATTCGATTCGTGCAATGTTACGTTTTATATATGTATGTGTTTTATGCGTTTTTCTCTTAAATTGATACGCGAAGTGTTTGCATTTTATTGAATTTATATTGTTTGAAATTGAATTTTTATAGAAGAACATACAATAAGTTTCTATTGAGAAAATTTGTTAAATTTCACTAATACTTTATACTAGTATACTGGTAAAATTTAACCAAGTGTTTTCTTTTTAAAATTACTTTGGAAATCATCAGATAAGAATAAATGTTTTAGCTCCTGCGGCCCCTTGGTCAAAATCCTGGCTACGCCCATGGATACATACATACAGAGAGGAGTGTATTATTTACAGAGAGTTTTATGCAACACCGAACATTTTCATAACGAGATTTTTTTTAAGTATCCATATGCATACTTTGCATATTTTTCGATTCTCGGTGTACTATAAGAATTAAATTTGAAGCTTTAAGCGTGTTTTCCACTCCCAGGCTAAGCATGAAGTAAAATTTCGAGTTTAGAAAAGCCTGAAAATTTGGTTTGGTCGCGTAGCGCGAAGCGCGGAGCGGCCAAACCAAATTTTCAGGCTTTTCTAAACTCGAAATTTTACTTCATGCGCCACCGGCACAAAACTCTAACATATTACGAAGTTTAAAACACACCGCTAAATTTTACATTGAATCAGTGTTTTGTACCGGTGGCGCATGAAGTACAATTTCGAGTTTAGAAAAGCCTGAAAATTTGGTTTGGCCGCTCCGCGCTTCGCGCTACGCGACCAAACCAAATTTTCAGGCTTTTCTAAACTCGAAATTTTACTTCATGCTTAGCCTAGGAGTGGAACACACTCGCTTAAAGCTTCAAATTGAATTCTTCTAACAAACCGAGCATCAGAAAATGTGCAACGTATGCATATGGATACTTCAAAGAAAAATTCTCGTTATAGAAATGTTCGGTGTTACATAAAACTCTCTGTATATGATATTAATTTATTTACATCTAACATATTGTTTTACTTATGGTTAAAACTAATAAAATATTATATAACCTTTATTTGGCATATACCCCTACTAATCACTATATTATAATAATTAAAATTATTTAACTTAAAATTAACAATACTTTATTAAATGCCTCTAAATAATAATTAATCCTCATTTTCCACACTCCTTTCCTTAGCTACTCCTCCCTAGCCTTTGATTTACCACTTCCATTATTACACTTATACCCCGTCCACTCTCACACATACTTTTAATTCGACTCATTCCTTTTATTCCATTCGTTACTTGCAAACCCCTACATTCCTTCATCCAGTGTTCACATTCATCCTTCTCCACCCCGCAAAACACACACTTCATATATTCTTCTCCCATCCACCATTTCCTTCCTCTTTCCTCATTCCCACATCTAAATCGTGCCAGTAGTCGTGCTTCTTCTCTGTTAAGTCTTTGAAAATAACACCAGTACTTGTAATTCTTTGTAATGTGGGTTAGAGCTACTCTTATCTATTCTACCTTGTCGTATCTGCAGCTCTACATCTCCTGCTCTCCTCCCATACTCTATCTCAAGCCTCTCCCCCCTCGCTACTTTCTGCTCCACTACTAGCCACGACCACCCTACTTTATTGTATAAACCTTCCCTCTCAGTCATCCACTGTGCATACCTCGTCTTTCTCTGCCATTCCCTATAACACACGCCCCAAGCTTCTTTTACCAACCTTTCCTCCCCTAACATACTTATCTTTCTCTCAAACTTTACTACTCTCCTTGCTGTCTGCCATTCCACTGTCATTCGTTGGCACTCCCGCAACACTATATAACTTGGTATTGTAACTTCTACTCCTATAATGCTTTTTAAATATTTCAGATGTACCATTCTACCCTTTCATGCCCCTTTAATCCCCATACTTCTGCCGCATACATTATTATTGCCCTTATACACGCATCCCACTATACCAGTTTCATCCGTACATTTCCCCCTAACATTGCTTCCCACACCTTTCGCATTCTTCCCATTGCCATTCTCGCTTTCTTACACACATATTCTATATGTTTATTCTATCCTCAATTTTCCGAAAAAATGAAGCCTAAATATTGGCTTTCCCCCATCCACTTCAATTCCTCTTCCTTTCTTCTTCCACCTGTGTTCTTACTTACCATCCACTTTGTTTTCAACACACTCACACTTAACTTCCTTTTATTAAAATACCTCTCCAGTCTCCCCTTCATCTCATTCAATTCACTCATCGTTCTGGCAATCAATAAAATATCGTCCGCATACGCCAGGCTCCATATTTTAATTTTTCCCACCACAATCCCACCTGCCTGCCCCCGCTCCAATACCTTCTCCATATCCGCTACAAACAGGTTGAATACTAGGGGGTTCAATGGGCATCCTTGTCTCACTCCATGCACTACTCTAATCCTCTCTGACTCACACTCACCCACTCTTACCTTACACCACGTCTCCCTGTAGACCTCACTCACCCACTCTACAATCTGCCTTGATACCCCCTTACCTTTCAAACACTCTAATAACAACTTTCTCTCAACCGAATAATACGCCGCTTTTAAATATACAAATAACAAGTACACTTTTTCCTTCCTCGCTATCTCCCTCTCAATTCCAGTTCAGAGTAGGTATGTAATCCACTGTTGACCTTCCCGTTCTGAACCCGGCCTGTATTTCAAGTACCAATGCCTTTTCTTCTACTTCCTCCTCCAATCTTTCCTTGACCATTGATATCATCACCTTGTACATCGTGTCCATCAAGGTGATACCCCTATAATTTTTTGGGTCCCTGTTTGTTGCCCCGCCATAAACTATTTAATATCTTCAGTATGGCTCTTTCCCTCTACACTGCACCATTTCCACGCCTCTCCCTGGATCCCGTCCGGCCTCGCCGATTTACCTTCCGTTATTCTCTGGAGCACTCTTTCAAGCATCTCCTCCGTGAAGTCTCTTGCTCTATCAAATCTGCTTCTTTCATTCCTCCCCCCTTTCTTCTCCTCTTCTCCCCTCAATAGCTCCTCGAAGTAGCTCCTCCACTGTTCCATTTTTATCGTTTTTTTACAAACGACGACAGTTGCTTCTCCCTCGTAATTTCTTGCACTTCGTTCATTTCTTCTTTCATCCATTCATCTTGTCTACTCCTGCATACGCTCTCGTAGTTGAGCTTGGCTTGCTTCATTTCCTCCTTTGTCCCCCTCCCTGTCCTCCACTTCTTGGTTACATACCTTAACCCCTGCTTCGCGTCTTTGTACCGGTTATCGAACCAGCCTCTTGTGGTCGATGTACCAACCCACTACTTTTGTCTCGTCATTGCTCTCTTGACTCCATCCTTTAGTTGCTTCATTGAGCTTACCCCATCGAAATCCACCTTCCCAATTAATTTATTTTCGCCTCCTCATACCAGCACCATCTTTCCTTATCTGTTGTTTGCAATTCCTCCCCCCCTCCTCCAATCTTAACCGTTACTGGAAAGTGATCCGACTCACTACAGTCTTCTACTACGAACTTTTTCACTTCTCTTTTTACATTTTCCCCTACTAGTATGTTACTGTTACTGATTTTCCTCGTGGACCGTTGTAGGTCACCTCTCCGTCCCAATCGCCTGATGTACAGCCATTCAATATTTCTAATCCCTCCCAATCCGCCCATTCAATCCATTCTTCTCCTTCTTTCGTTATAGTCACATTCTTGGAGTTTCTTACTATAACGACTTTACCATCCTCATCTATGCTTTTTGTCTATAGATTTCCCGTTCTTACATTAAAGTCACTACCCACAATTATGTTCCCTGCTTCAACAGCGTTCTGCTGTAGCCGTGATATTCTTTCCCGTTTGTTGGTTATACACCGTTACTACTTACCATCTCTGTTGTCCCTTACTAAATGTGCTGCATGCTACCCCATCTTGTAGATCCCTTGCATCTGACCCATCTTCCCCTTCTAATCCTCTTCTGACATCGGTACTAATTCCACCCTTAGTAATACCTTTAGCCTTTTTACGCCTAGCTCCCGCACACTTCCATACAAACTCGTCTGGCATTCTATCTTTTATACTTTTCCACTCTTGGCTCTTCACCCATTTTTCTATTATACCCACAAAGTCTTTTTCCCTCGCCCAACTTTCTAGCTTCCAATTCCCAGCATTATCCTCTAATTTTTTCTTCAACTCCGCAATATTCCAAAATGATATTATAGTCTTCTCACTTCCTCTTTTCCTTCCCCATTCCCTGTTAAAACCTGTTTTCTTCACTTCTACCATTGGTTTTTGCACCCGTTTCCTGTCTTACCAACGTTCCCTTTATATTATCACATTTGAACCATTTATCTCCTGTGTGCATTTTTTGGTAGAAAACCTGTACCACATTCCCTTTTATTCTTTCTTCTCTGGCTCTCGCTTTTATTTTTATTTGGATGTCCCTCTCTTCTTTCGCCAAATCGTCATCCAAGTATATACTACTTTTCACTGTTTTTAATGCCTTATTTTTGGCCATTAATTTATTTTTCTCCTCACTATTTTTGTATTCCAGTAGAACCGGCCTGTTTTTACCTACTACCTTCATTCTTAATCTGGTTGCGTCCTCATACTCGACGGTAAGATTTAATTCCTCCGCTAATCCCTTTTAACATCCTCACCTATTTGCCCGGAACCCTCCTGCGGTATCGCAAAAACCACAACCAGACAATCCATAAAAAAATGGACGGAGACACAAACTCAAACCTGGTGGACGAACACACTAGGGCAGAGACAGGCGAAACAGTTCCTCAAAAAACAATCGCCGGCTTTCACGACCGATCTTCTCAACCAATAGAGAAAAACGGTTAAAGCTACGTCTACTGACAGGAAAGCGTACGTCTACTGACAGGACACTGTAGGCTCAACAAACACATGAGCAAAATAGGCCTGGCAGACTATACAATATGTAGATTCTGCCAGGAAGAAGAGGAGGATCCTCTCCACATCCTGTGTCAATGTAAGGCCCTAGCAAGGGTTAGATACCTAAAGCTGGGCAACACTAAACTAAGCGCAGAGAGCTACACCCAAGGCTCACTGTCAGGGTTAATACGGCTAATCAAAGAGGCGAAGCTCGAGCACGTCGTCTAGGATAATAGGGATCCACAATAGATCTGCAAAGGTCGCGGTGGTACAGGCCAATGAGGCCACCCCTACGAATATCTAATCTAATCTAACATCCTCACCTTCCTCCAACTCATTAATTATAATGTTGTTTCTCCTTTTCACTTTGTCTCTAACCTTCTCCGCTTTTTCCAACTCGTCTATTCTATTTATTAATGCGGACTTCTCCTCCTTCCATTTCGGCTCCCTTTGCTTTAACTCTTCTTTTAGATCATTTATACTTATTTCAAACCTAGATTCTAAACGCTCTAATTTATTTAATACCTTATCCAGTTTATCTTCTATATTCTCTGATTTGCTTTCTTCCGTCTTCTTTTTCTTGTTAACCTGCTCAAAAAAGTGCCTTAAGTCCTGCAGCTGAGCATGCGCTCCCTCGCACTCTGCATGAATGAATGCTGGTCCACCGGGTTCGCCGTTCGCACGCACACGCGTCCCCACCAAATGCGGGCGCTATTCGCCTCGTCGCAAGCACAGCGTGCAAGCTTTTAATGCACTCACGTGTGTAATACCGATCTTTACTTATTTTTATCTAATCTGCCAGTTTTTCTCTCCTGTCTCTCACTACCCACATCCTGCCACTATCACTGTACCTATATAAAATGATTATAATTATCCTTTACACCTCTAACTATCACTGCAAAATTTCCACACTCTACTTACTTCGCTATATTGTAAAATAAAACATTGTTAATGTTCGTTTTAGTTGTAGTTATGTGAATTTTCCCATTTAGCTAGTGAACTTTATCGAATTATATTTCTCATCCAAACATAATTATATAGTGTAAATCATTTCCTTGTTTATAACCGGGGTAACGCATACACCCTATTGCTCGCGCATTTGTTTACAAACTGCATGTATTACGTAAACAGTTTGTGTAATGGCGAAAGTTCTGAATTAATAAAATATGTAAATGCTCGTTCCTTCTAGCGTTCTCCTCCTTTTTTTCTATACCTACACATAATATTATTAAAACAAAAATACTCGATCTAGATAATTAAATGACTAATAATTTTATGAATACACAGTTAACAAATAATAAAACACAGGGAATTTTGAGTATACATATCCCGATGTAAACGCTGAACATTTTAGGGCATTCATTCTTTTTGTAAAGGGTTTAATTTGAAACGAGTGTTTCCACTCCTTAGTTAAACAGGATTTAAAATGTTGAGTTTAGAAAAGCCCGAGTTGACCTTGAAAGGGAACGTAGGCAAACAAACAAAAATAAATAAACTTGAGTGGACTTTAACATTAAAAGATTGATTAATCGTTAACTATATTATATATAACACATGTATTGTAACCACCCTGTAATGGGACGTCTAGTCTGTTGGGTTTTGAGTGAATAAATAAATACAATGTTCCTCATTGATCACATGGTAAAACATTTCTACTAATATAAAGGTTTCTAATTTAAATTCGCTTGGTTTCTTTTACTAATAAATTTATTTTTCGACTAGTTTCGGCTTGATGCCATTTTCAAGTTCGAATGATTGAATTTTCAATGAATGAATGAAGAGTGATTTTATCGTTACCAGAAGGCAAGAAGTAGATAAGTTGACTTTGAGTTATCTAGTTCTTGCGTACAAGCAAGGGAAGCTAATGCTTGTAGAAGAACTGGAAATCGAGTAGAAAAGGGGAGACTAGGGTCAGGATGTGGGGTAAGAGTAAGACAGACGACTAAATACACCACTCACCGGGCTCACTGCTGGATGCAGCATCCAAACGCGGTTACCAAATTTTGTATAGAGACTGGCTAACTGGATATACAGTGATTTTTTCTTTTAGGTAAACATATGCATACGCTGCAAATTTTCCGACATTTGTGGTTTTTGAAAAGAGTTCAATTTAAAGCTTTAACGAGTGTTTTCCACTCCCAAACTAAGCATGAAGTAAAATTTCGAGTTTAGAAAAGCCCCGTGAAAATTTGTCGAGGGTCGCGCAGCGACCCGAGACAAATTTTCGGGGCTTTTCTAAACTCGAAATTTTACTTCATGCGCCACGCGTATAAAGAACAGAATTCAAGTGAAGTTCAAATATACATAAATTTTACAATATTTCAGTGTTTTATACGCGTGGCGCATGAAGTAAAATTTCGAGTTTAGAAAAGCCCAGAAAATGTTCACGGGGCTTTTCTAAACTCGAAATTTTACTTCATGCTTAGTCTGGGAGTGGAAAACACCCGCTTAAAGTTTCAAATTGAACTTTAAAAAAAACAAGGTATATCTTTGGATTTACAGAAAATATGCGGAATTTGGAATACGTATACTTAAAGGAAAAACTCCCTGTATATGAACTGTGGTGCAAGTAATGATATAAAGTAATATGTTAAGTTTTATATTTTTTACTTTAAATAGAAACATTTTTCGTGTCTCCATTTTGTTTTGTTTGTAGTAGGTACTTAAATATTTTTCCTCCATGAAAAATATTGGCGTTGTTCTCTAGTATGTTTATTCAGCTAGAGTCAGTGTGTCGCAATGCATAATAACGACATTTACAACGGCAAATAGTTGGAACAACAAGGACTAAAGGGTCGTGTGCTGTGATGTTTGTACACTCACACACACATGCATCGCAAGTGTCCCCAGTGCATGTGTTATAGGGGCAGTTAAGCGCACCCCGGCTTACGTAGGGATAGGTCTGTTTGTTTTTACAGCAAAAGGGCGCAGATTGTAGCCCATATACGTGTCAACCCTTTCTCTCTGTATAAAATACACGGCTGGATTGGAGGGCGTCAATAGCTTGCAGATTATGTCCACGGTCGAGTCCTCTCCTCTTCATCTCTATATTGATCTTTCTGCCCCAATTACTGTAAGGACACAGCGCGAACTCATATTTTTATATTCTGGGAATTTTACTTTTAAGCATACAAAAGAGTTTGATTTGAAAAAGTCGAACTGAATTTAACTTGTGACTTTGAGTGTTTATGCTAACCACAATTGCAAACATGTACCATAGCTAATATTAAACCTCATTCAAATCTGAATGAATAATATCTATTCCATATCTAAATCTTGATAACATTAATTTTTTTAAGTACTTAGTTTGAAAATGATTACCGTGTAATTGAAACTAGTCACGAAAGTAAAATAAAAGTGGTATAATATGTTAAGTGGTTTCTTTATATCAAAACTGAAAATGAACCACGAAGTGAACGCCTCCAAAATTCAAATTCAAAATTCAAGAATTAATTTTTTTAACCGAAAACTGGAAAAACCGTTGTTTTTGTCATCGATTATAATAAAATAACAAAATCTCAATTCCTACTTGCCAATAAGTGAACATTTTGAAATAATTACGACGTACGAAAAGAACCTCTTGTGTCGGTCCTGAATTCGTCGTCTTAAGCATCCCATTATTCAGGTTAAAAGCTGGTGATTTCTCATCAATCCATTTATCCATCAGTTCCCGTGGATACGTTTTTATTTTAGGAGCAAGAATCGAAATTGTACGAAGGGGACGTCCTCGAACACTCGGCGCAATGGCACGGGACATTAGCCGAAGGAGACGCCCGGCAATCACTATTTAGATCCCTCACACGGTCAACTCTAATTTTCCGGTCTATCGGTGTGAGTGGAAAGAGTGGAAATCCGAGGCCATTCATTTCCACGTCTATGCTCACGTCCCTTATTCTTCTCGCAGAGTTACGATCGACTGGACACTTTCAACGCCACCCTCTCTCTCTCTTTTGCTGATTTTTTTTTCTTTGCTCCTCTTCGAGTCGAGTTTACTTTTACCGCACGCTATCTATTGTGTCGCACACAACTTTCCCTTATCACTATAAACTCACACACAAAATAGCCGCTGGAAACACACCCACATCCGAGCTTATTATTGCATGTTAAGACTTTGCTGACTGGCTGGGGGTCGTAAAAAAGGAGAGGATTTTCTCATGAGGTAGCAAAGGGACTTCATTGAATGGGGGGAGGCAGGATAATTATCCCTTTCTTACTTTTGCACTTCGGATTCGTTAGTGCTACTTACAAAAGATAGGAGTCACACACTATTTATCTTGAATTGGAAATATGCAACTACCAGTCTCTCTAAAGTCCTCCCAAGCATGAACACCAACTAACCAAGTCAATATTTAACAATACCTCTCACTTATCCAGAAATTATTTTGAAAATATGCAACTACCATTCTATTTAAAGTCCTCCCAAGTATGAACACCAACTAACCAAGTCAATATTTAACAATACCTCTCACTTATCCAGAAATTATTTTGGAAATATGCAACTACCATTCGCTTTAAAGTTCTCCCAAGCATGAACACCAGCTAACCAAGTCAATATTTAACAATACCTCTCACTTAGCCAGAAATTATTTTGGAAATATGCAACTACCATTCTATTTAAAGTCCTCCCAAGTATGAACACCAACTAACCAAGTCAATATTTAACAATACCTCTCACTTATCCAGAAATTATTTTGGAAATATGCAACTACCATTCGCTTTAAAGTTCTCCCAAGCATGAACACCAGCTAACCAAGTCAATATTTAACAATACCTCTCACTTATCCAGAAATTATTTGGAAATATGCAACTACCATTCTCTTTAAAGTCCTCCCAAGCATGAACACCAACTAACCACGTCAATATTTAACAATACCTCTCACTTATCCAGAAATTATTTTAGAAATATGCAACTATCATTCTCTTTAAAGTCCTCCCAAGCATAAACACCAGCTAACCATCCACCGAGTCAATATTTAACAATACCCCTCACTTATCCAGAAATGATTATTCTTTGTTCTGCGAGGGAAGAGATGGTGATTTAGTCTGCGACCAAGCGAGTCGAACTCCTTCCTATAAGGCTTTTGTCGCTAATTAAGATGCGACAAATACCTCGCTTTGATCGGGCCCAATTTCCACAATCATAGATGTAAATGGGAGAGCTCCAATTGCATATCGATCACATTATCTCCCTCTGTGCATTGTATATTCATCCATGTTATGGTGTTTGTGCCTGTACATGTGTGTGTGTGTGTATTTCGCGACCTCGTTTCAATTGCAAACCCGGGACGGGTTTATATTGTTGTCTGTTTTATTACACTCTAAACAATGTGTTGAATGTGCACCTCGGCAAAGAAGTTTCCTAATTAACATTGATTATTCTACCTGCATGCGGTTTTGGGCACATATTATACAAGGGAGTTATTTGTGAATATTTGCGAATGAATATTTCGGTGTACGCTGTTTGTATAATGGCTGGAATATAATTTTAATTTTAAACTAAATTAAATTTTAGTTAATTATTTAGTTAGCTTACTGTGGTGATTTTTGTAAACTGTGACATTTAGTCTCAATTTTTAAATTACTCAATGAATCTTGAATATCATCAACTCGAATAGATTGAGAATTAAATCAAGGCAGTAGCCTTAATTAAAACACTTGGTATTGTTTCATTGATTTTATATTAGTAAAACAATACCAGGTGTTTTAATTAATAGTTTATACTGTTTGGTGTTGTAGGCGTTCACTTTGTGGTACATCTTAAATACACTTGTAAATAAAACACTTTTTACTTTGTTTAACCACTGAATCTTACATTTAATTCTGTGACTGTGCACTTTAGTTTAAGAATGACTACTAGATAGTCGAAACTAGTCACACAATTAAATGTAAGATTCAGTGGTTAAACAAAGTAAAAAGTGTTTAATTTACAAGTGTAATAGTTTATAGTTGTTTTATAAAGTCAAGCCTCAGACTGCTTGATTTGCATACATTATGGATTCTGAAATCAATTGACAGGCTGTTTGACATACATTACTTATTGATTCAATTCAAGGCCATAGCCAGAGGGAGGGGGTCTGGGGTTCAACCCTTTTCTAAACTCGAAAACTCCAAATTTTACTTCATGCGTCACGCGTATAAAATACTGAAATATTGTGAAATTTATGTATATTTAAACTTTACTTGAAATGTGTTTTATACGCGTGGCGCATGAAGTAAAATTTCGAGTTTAGAAAAGCCCAGAAAATTTGTCACGGGTCGCTGCGCGACCCTCGACAAATTTTCACAGGGCTTTTCTAAACTCGAAATTTTACTTCATGCTTAGTCTGGGAGTGGAAAACACTCTTTAGAAGCTTCAAATTTATTTTTTTAAAAAGCGTCTGGATATTTAAAATGTATATATCGGAATATGTATACTTAAAAGAAAAATCCACTCTATGTATACAGGTATACATTTATTTTCTTCGTATTAACACGCCCAACAAGGGCGTAAATTTATAATCAAGGGACACTGTGTGCTTAATACCTATATTAAATTAGCAACACCCAAAACCTACAGGGCGTTTTCATTAAAATCCTTTCAGTTTGATTTAAGGCTAACGTAAATTATGAGGTTCTAGTATTATACATGTATACACACACGCAGTAAATATAATAGTTACAACAAACACAATGTATTAAAGCGAATAGCACTTTAACCTTTAATCGGTAAAGACCGAAACACGTGTCAAGAATTTAGAAGTAAATGAAATGGGCAATGTGCGTAAAGAGACATTAGCAAATTATACAAATGCAAACCTTGCTACTAACCTAACCACTTTATTCTCAACTTTGGAAAGACAACCCTTAACTGGTGACGTGGTTAAAATCAACCGTATTTTCGTCGCTACATCCCCCCCCCCCTCCTTCCCTCATAACTCCACGCCCCCTGCTTGATTTAATTTTAGTTTTTTAGTTAGATTGAAACATTATTATAGCCTTATTTCATTTCACCTACTCCTTAGGAAATCTGTTAGCCTCCCCCCCTGACATGTTGCCGCGCCCCCCTAATATGGCGTGCTCCCGGTTGAGAACCCCTGGTTTAGAGTATGTTTTCACAATATACAATAAATCGCATCTCTAAGTTGAGAGCGTATATCAAAATTAATACGAAATTGTTGGAAAATGTTTTGCTCGCCGCCCGTTTAATCTGTATCATCTGAGTATATGTGAACGAATATCAATTCGGAATTATTTGCGCCACGTTTCTGATATTAAGCAAACCACGTTCGGATATAATCTTTGCCGCGCCGCCTTCCATACATTAAATTTTAACTGCACGATTCCAGAGTGTGGCTTATTTCGTAATTGGCCCTAATGGAGGGGCTGAATTAATTTCACTAACGTCTGGATAACCGAAAAGGCATCTTATTTACGTAAAATGGCTACACTAGATGGCATCATCTCACAAAATAGATGCTAATTTTGAAATTGTTAATAAGATAAAGAGTAGATTATTAACATCATTTGTAAATCTGTATTACCACAAATTAGAAGACATAAAAAGAGTCACAATTTACTAACAAATAAAAAGTAGGTAGGTTTATAATATAGGGAATTTTCCTGTTAAGAGGGGGGGTTAGGTGCTCGCTTGTCAATTCAGGCTTAAGCATAGCATAGTGAATTTTTAACGTCATACAAGATGGCAGAACGTTCAAATTAAGAGGGGCCATCTTTCAATTATCACTTAAACTTCTTATGTCACTTTTCAACGTCATTTAAGACGGTGAAACATTCAAATTGGTTATATGGAAGCAAAACTACTTCGACTTCAGAGAGATTATCGCTTGTTTGTTTTGCTTTCTGTCTTTCACAAGAGTGATCATTATATAACAAAATGGCGGAAATAGAATCTTTAGAAGAACTTTTATTTCCATATAAATAATAAATTACTTTATTTCGAAATAGACCTCTAAACAAAAAATATTTCTGTGTTAAATAAAAAAGTTGAAAAAAAATCGGTTTCGCCATTTTGTTACAAAAGCTTCAATGCATATATTTGTGAAAGAAAATTTGTTGAATATTATCTTATAACAACGCTAGAACCGTAGTCCTAAGATACAAATTTTACATGGCCTAACCCCCCTCTTAACCCATTAAGCGCCATTGGTGCATACGCGCAACATTATAAATTTTTTGTTAATCAAATTACTAAATGAGTTAATTTTATCTATTATATTATTTGACCTGACTTGAAAATGTATGAAGAAAAATGTAAATATTTTGTTGTTTAATATTTTCCATTATTACTCATTAAAAAAAATACATCAGTATATTTCTAACTTCACAATATTTCAATGTTTTATACGCGTGGCGCATGAAGTAAAATTTATTAATTTTTTTGATTATAACTCATTCAAAAAAATACATCAGTGTGTTTCTAACTTCACAATATATCAGTGTTGTATACGCGTGGCGCATGAAGTAAAATTTCGAGTTTAGAAAAGCCCCGTGAAAATTTGTCTCGGGTCGCTGCGCGACCCTCGACAAATTTTCTACGCGGGGCTTTTCTAAACTCGAAATTTTACTTCATGCTTAGTCTGGGAGTGGAGATACACGTTCTAAACTTTATATTGCACGTTTTAATAAAAAACGATTAATGCCTGAAAATTTACAGTGTATACATTTTCCATATTTAAAAGAACAATTCTACATTCTGTGAATTTTTCTTTTAAATATGCAAAATGTATACACTGTAAATATTCACTCATTAATCGATTTTTTATTAAAACGTGCAATATAAAGTTTAGAACGTGTATCTCCACTCCCAGACTAAGCATGAAGTAAAATTTCGAGTTTAGAAAAGCCCCGCGTAGAAAATTTGTCGAGGGTCGCGCAGCGACCCGAGACAAATTTTCACGGGGCTTTTCTAAACTCGAAATTTTACTTCATGCGCCACGCGTATACAACACTGATATATTGTGAAGTTAGAAACACACTGATGTATTTTTTTGAATGAGTTATAATCAAAAAAATTAATAATAAGTTATTCATAGAAATCATAAAAAGAAGTGCAAAATTTTACCAAAAATCAACTTTTAAAGTCAACTCTATAATTGTTTGGCCGTTAATGGGTTAAGGGGCCTTCCTTGTAAATCAAAACAACACAATTTACTACAAAATAAAAAGTAGATAGGTTTTCTGTTAAAGATGTTACCAGGGATTATTTTAATCCTACCTCCCGTTGACAAAGAGCCTTCCTTGTAAATCACTCAAGAAAAAATGACATTGTTATTTTTTTTTTAATTTTTTTATTTATCATAAAAAAAGTTATTGCATATGAAACTACACATCTTCGACTATCTCTTGAAATTTTTTGTTTTTTTTGTGTTGACATGCGTACTTCAAGAAGGCGCCAAGTCGAGTCCTCATTTCGTAAACGCAAATTTAGTGCCACTGTAGCTCTGCTCCTATTGATGATATATATCAACAAAAAACAAAACTTAAATTAAAGTAGACACTTAAACTTAGGGAGTGAAAGGACGTTTAAACAATTTCCCAGAAATTTGTAAAAATTACACGCCTTTTGAAACTACATACAGGTAATAAGGGATTAACGCTTAACTACCGGGTGGGTTTAGAAATTTCAAAAGCCATAAAGGCAAGTAGAAATGTGGTCAACGACAACGAAGACCTTGGAAATTCCCCGATATTAAATGCCCTTATTACCCAATAAAACCTAAAACTCTAAACTGTATATATTCCCAAACAAATCCATTTGTACATCATTCTTGATAATGGCATTAAGCCGAAACTAGTAGAAAATAAAATACATATAAGTGATACAAAACCAAGTGAATTTAATTTAGAAACCATTATATTTTTAAACTAAGTTGAAAAAGGCCTTCTTTTTCGACATTGGAGCTCTTTCTAAAAGCCAATATTTTCAATCTAAGGTCAAATTGTGGTTCAGCCCATGGGCAATTTATTTAGTAACAAAATGCCGAAAGATTTAAACCAGTCGGATGTATAGATTTTTGTCAGCGATGGCAGCAAATTTTGAAAATGCTGTTTTGAGAAAAACGCGTTTAAAGTTTTGGTTACGATTATTTCAATGATAAAATTTCCGCAAATGCTCTCATTAATTTCACTAACATCTGGATAACCGAAAAGGCATCTTATTTACGTAAAATGGCTACACTAGATGGCATCATCTCACAAAATAGATGTTAAAAAGACATAAAATTTGCCTCAATTTTGCCTCAATTTTATCTAGATATATAATATATTACTTAGATATTACATATTTATTTTGTATATATTATATAGTATGTTCAATAAAAAAAAAACCTCTAGAGTGCCATGATTTTATCTTTTCTTAAAATTTAAGTTGGCTACACGCTTTAGGAATTGACATATAAATCGTCAGACATAATAATTATAATGTATAATTTCAGAATTGCCAACCTACAATATTTTCCATGGCACTCTAGAGGTTTTATTTTATTGAACATACGATATAATTTGGTTTGCTGGGTAGTGCTTATAAAGCAATTTATATGGGGAATAAACTAACGTAACGACCCACTGAGCAAATACATCTAAGTAATGTTTTATCAACATTAAAACAATATTTAATGTTGTTACAATGTTGATAAAACGTTATTTGTTTGTTTTTTGTTTAGTGGGGAGCGTGGCAATCAAATACATATAAAAGGCATAGGGTTGTCTATAAACATTTTTTAAATAATTGTTTTAATAAGTTTAACAAGTTCATATTATTGTTTATTAAGTTCACTTGCAAAGTATTAATTTTTCACAGACTAAAAAATACTTCATTCTTCGTGAAAAAATCTCCTTTCGCCCACTTTCAATTTCATATTAGCCTCCTCCATGTAACGTTCATGGCCTCATTTTTTGCGCGTCTGTCGGTGTTTTCTCGCGCCGCGCCGTCGAGGGCTTTATAAATATTTATCGACGAATTTTTTGATGAACGAGATAAATAAAATCCCGGCGCGATATTAATGTAATATTCAAAGTCGATGAGAGCGATTTGCATAAATTATAATTTCGGCGCGGTTGTTCCGAGTGTTGCAAAATTAATGAATGCACTTTGACAAATTACGCGGACAGGTTACGTGGATAACAGCATGAATAAGTCATAAGTCAAGCTGCACACGTATATAAACTTCCCCGAGCTTTTCCGGGGGAAAATATTAAAAAAATGGGACGGAAGAAAGAGGGAAATGCGTCCGTGAGTTTTATGCCAGGTATTATTAGGGAGGAACCTTATCTTATTCAGCATTGCGAGCGTATTTTTGTTTGTAAATTGTATTAATTTAATTCTGTCTTTTATAATGCTTAACATATTTTTACTAAGGAAAACAAATCTTTAAAAAATAACCGATGTGAAGATAGCCACGGATTTTCCAGCCACGGATTTTCCAGCCACGGATTTTGGCGCCTCCGCCATCACACAAATTATGAAACAGATTCCCCAGAATTTCAAAATTTCATAACTCCCAAACCATATATTTTATTTTCCAAATTTCTTCTCTAATTGATTAAACAATATATATAGAACAAGTATAAATAACAAGAATGTTGTAACTCTTAATTGTTCTTTCATTAAACAATATATTGCTGTCCGGCGTATGTCACCTTTCATACCATATATTAAAAAAGTCATATCTCTAAAATCTCCTATTTTATTTTACAAATTTCTTTATTAATTGTTTAAACAATATATCTAGAACGAGCATAGCTAGTCAAAATGTTGTCACTCTCATTTGTTAATTATTTAAATAACATATTGCTGTCCCGCGTATGTCACCTTTCATACCAAATATTAAAAAAATCATATCTCTAAAAACTCCAATTTTTTTTTTACAAATTTCTTTAATAATAATTTAAACAATATATCTAGAACGAGCATAGATAGTCAAAATTTTGTTCCTCTCATTTGTCAATTATTTAAATAATATATTGCTGTCCAGCGTTCATACCAATTATTAAAAAAATCATATCTCTAAGATCTCCTATTTTATTTTACAAATTTTTATATTAATTGTTTAAACAATATATCTAGAACGAGCATAGCTAGTCAAAATGTTGTCACTCTCATTTGTTAATTATTTAAATAACATATTGATGTCCCGCGTATGTCACCTTTCATACCAAATATTAAAAAAATCATATCTCTAAAAACTCCAATTTTTTTTTTACAAATTTCTTTAATAATAATTTAAACAATATATCTAGAACGAGCATAGATAGTCAAAATTTTGTTCCTCTCATTTGTCAATTATTTAAATAATATATTGCTGTCCAGCGTTCATACCAATTATTAAAAAAATCATATCTCTAAGATCTCCTATTTTATTTTACAAATTTTTATATTAATTGTTTAAACAATATATCTAGAACGAGCATAGATAGTCAAAATATTGTCACTCTCATTTGTTAATTATTTAAATAATATATTGCTGTCCAGCGTTCATACAAAATATTAAAAAAATCATATTTCTAAAAACTCCTATTTTATTTTACAAAATTCTTTATTAATTGTTTAAACAATATATCTAGAATGAGCATAGATTTTTAAAATGTTGTCACTCTCATTTGTTAATTATTTAAATAATAAATTGCTGTCCCGCGTATGTCACCTTTCATACCAAATTAATAAAAAAAATCATATCTCTAAAAACTCCTATTTTATTTTACAAATGTCTTTACTAATTTAAACAATATATCTAGAACGAGCATAGATGGTCAAAATGTTGTCACTCTCATTTGTTAATTATTTAAATAATAAATTGCTGTCCTGCGTATGTCACCTTTCATACCAAATATTTAAAAAATCAATGAAATAAAACACTTTAACTTTGTTTGTATAACACACTATTTTTCTTTTCGTGACTGCAGTTTCGGCAATTCAACTTGCCATTATCACTCTGTTTGATAATGGCAAGTTGAATTGCCGAAACTGCAGTCACGAAAATAAAAATAGTGTGTTATACAAACAAAGTTAAAGTGTTTTATTTCATTGAATTAACATGTATAACAAAGTAGAAGCCTCCACAGTTCATAATTAAAAAAATCATATCTCAAAAATCTCCTATTTTATTTTAAGATAAAATATGTCACTAGATTTTTCCTTAAAAAGTGCCTCTATAATGTCAAAGTTATAAATGTCTGGATTCTATGGTTTTTGAATAAAAAAATAAAAACGATATTTCAAAAAATCGTTTTTTTGACAATACGCATCTTTGCCCCAATTCAACCGACTCTCTATATCTTCAAATAACCAAGATCCCCATACATGCTGTTGAAATACGGGCACCCTATATATTAAATTTTGATTTTCCGTTAGTTGAAATCAATTATGAATTATTTTTGTAAAATTCGCAAAAAGAAAAACATGTAAGGAATGAGTCTTTTAAGAGTTAATTGCCGACCCCAACTGTCTGGTTGTTAATTTCTGGAGTAAATTGCACGAGTGCTGTTAAGTTCGAGGAGACGAATTATCCTGAAACCATCATTTGTCTTTTAAAAGTAGGTTGGAAAAAAGGGCCGAAGAGTAATGGTCGGTGGATTTGCAGCTTTGAAGATTTATAATAGCGTTTCACGTTTAATTTTTTTCAACTACTGCGAAACTCCGGTCTCCCGTTGAGGAATTGATATTTTCTTTCTTTTTTCTTGGAGAACGTCTTAAATTAAATAGAGAAAAAATACGTATCTATCTAAAGTAAAGTATTGTTTAGAAGTATATATTTAATGTAGTATATTTTTTATTTCTCAATATTTGAGTGTTTTGTACTCGTGGCGCATGAAGTTAAATTTCGAGTTTTGAAAAGGCTAAATTTGGATTTGGACGCTTCGACTTAAAAAACTGCCATGTTTGGAGGGGGTTTGTGCCCTATGAAATATCGTAACTCGCAGCGGGAGCTGCCGTGAATTTCATAGCGGTTTTTTTTGCGGCGGCCGACAACAAAGTCGGAGAAATTGCTAGGGAACGGTAGCGAGAGGAAACTGACCTCTGGTGTGTCGGTATCTGGGTCCTTACAGCTTCTCCGGAGGGTGTAGTTCCGAGGTGATCGTCATTACTTAACTAATCGCCGGGGTGGCGCGAGATCGACCGTCGCGTGTCGCTGTACAGCGGATCGAACAAGGATAGGGGAAGTGTTGTGCATAACAAAAAAAGAGTGAAATAGGAAAAAGCAAGCATGTTGCCAAACGATTAGGAAAACCGCTTGTTTGTACCGAACAGTATAGCTTTGTGTTGTAATTTAGCAGATGACATGTATTATCCCTATATTAAATAAATTTACTCTAAAAAAAAAAAAACAATATCTGAAGATTTACAGTATACAGGATGTCCCACCGAAACCGCACATCAAAAGTACATCGACTTTTAATTGATGTGTTGTAATGAGATTTTTAGAAATCGAGTGTGGTCGTTTTAATAAAAATATTTTCAAAATGTTACAGAGTGGTGCATTTGGATCTCATGTATTTCAAATAGCTGTCAAATTGTCAATATTAAAGATAGAAGGAATAAATACATTTTAAAGTTAACAGTGATAATGGTAATTTATTTTTAAAATGTGGTACAGATTACTTATGGAAAAATTGACAAAAATCTGCAACACTTTCAGTCAACATTTTTACTCAAGTATTTTTTTGTTAATTTTTATTTAATAATATATAAATAACATACAGGGTGTTTTCCTTTTGAGTATACATACTCCAATTTTTCTAAGAGTTAATTTTAAAGCTGTAAACGAGTGTTTTACACTCCCAGATTAAGCATGAAGTAAAATTTCGAGTTTAGAAAAGCCTGAAAATTTGGTTTGGTCGCGTAGCGCGTAGCGCTACGCGGTCAAACTAAATTTTCAGGCTTTTCTAAACTCGAAATTTTACTTCATGCGCCAGGCGTATAAGACACTGATGCGTCTTGAAATTCAAGATATTCTCGTTTAGCAGTGCATTTTTAATCCTGCTTTAGCATTATAATTTTATTACTGCATGATTTAGAAGTATATTTTTAATTTTACAATATTTTAGTGATCCGTACGCCTGGTGCATGAAGTAAAATTTCTAGTTTAGAAAAGTTTGTAAATTTGGTTTGGTCGCTCCGCTTTGCTACGGAGCTAATTTCAAGTTTAAAAAAAGCCTGAAAATTTGGAAATTCCGGCGCGAGCGAAGGACTGAAATATTGTGAAATTGAAAATTTACTGCTTAGATTTTATTTAAAATCTGATAAAGCGAAAACCGCGATGTGTACTTTTTCGCCTTTAAAAATCGAAAACAGAAACTAAGTAAAAATCGGATTGTATTATTTCTTTAGAATAAATGAATTAAACCTAATAAAAAAATACGCATACGTTCACAATTAAATCCCCAGTGGACGATTAAATTGGAATTTAATTAACTTCACGCCGGTCTGAGCCGGTCCTAATCGAATTTGCGTCATGAAGACAGACGGAAAAAAACCGGACGTTTCCGGGCAATGCGCGCGTTCGACCCTTCGCTCGAGCGATTCTTATTAGACGGATAAATTTCGTTAAGGACGTGTAAATGTGACGGATTTTTCAATCAATATGGTTTCTGCCAGTAATGCCATTACTAGTGCAATCAAGAGGGGGCCGCGCCTCCACACTACTTCCACCAATTTCCGGTCAGGCGTCACCGCCAAGCGCCCGGGCGCCCGTTTCCATTTCCGGTTTGTCCACCTGGCCCTCTCCGTGTTTTACGTTTCCTGATTACCTGTATTATAATTACTTAGATTGGTTTATAACTTAATAATAGTGTTGTGATAATTCGGTTGAAATGGTGTTTGATTTGAGAGAGAAAATTAAAATCAAAATAGAAATTATAGTTTCAAGCATTTAATTTTCTAGATAAAGACAATAAAATGTATTATTACCCTGTGAAAGATTCTGTAGGCGCCTATGAATACACCGTGCGATCGTTTAAATTATGATTTGGAGTAGGAGGCATTTTTTTGTGCGGTCGTCCAGAATGCTAATTGAATGATGGAATAAATTACGAGGTCTGGCTATTAAATAACGAGACTGCTTATTAAAAAGAGTTTTATTTTAAAAATTATTCTATAATCGAATGCTCCCCTTCAATTATTATTTCACCACACACTGTTCCATTTGTTTTTTCCATTGAGCAAATCAATGCTGAAAGTCTTCTTTTGTAAGAGCATTTAGGAGCTCCGCCGATTTTCGCTTTAGCTCTTCCATCGACTCGAACTGGGTTCTTTTTAAGGCAGACTTGATCTTCGGAAAGAGGAAAAAGTCAGAGGGTGCTAAATCGGGCGAATGTTCGAGTACTGGAGTGCCTCTAGCGCAGTGGTGGGGAAACTTTTTTTAAGACGGGCCATTTGTAATAACCAGACAATCGTAGCGGGCCAAAGAATAATGCTGAATCGTAGGTAGGTAGTTTTTATGTGGGTCGTCACATTACGAAGTAAGAACGCGTTCAAACATTCTCACGACGGCACTCTTAAACGGGCCGGATTAAACCTTTGCGCGGGCCGGACTTGGCCCGCGGGCCGTAGTTTCCCCATCACTGCTCTAGCGGCTAAATAACACTTCACAGACAGCGCGTTATGGGCAGGTGCGTTGTCGTGGTGCAAAATCCACGACTTGTTTTTCCACAACTAAGGCCGTGTCTTACGAACTTGCTCTCGCAGTGTTGCCAAAACTTTCAAATAATAAGTTTGGTTTACAGTTTGACCCTCTGGAACCCATTCAGTCATCACTATGCCGTTGATGTCGAATAAAACGATTAGCATAGCTTAAAATTTTGATTCCGACATTCTTGCTTTTTTCATTCTTGGCGATGCAGGAGTTTTGCAATGCATGGATTGCCGCTTAGTTTCAACATCGTATTGGAATATACAAGTTGATGATGTTTTCTATCAATTCAGGCTCATCATCTAACGTCTCACGAACGTCTTAGCAGATCTGTTGACGGACGAGCTTTTGGTCAGGGGTCAAATTTTTTGGGACCAACTTTGCACAGACTTTCTTCGCGTTCAATTCATCATGTAACATTTTTCTGACAGTTTCTTTATCGGCGTTCACAGTCTCAGCAATCATCTGAATGCTCATACGACGATCTCCGCGCACAATTTCATTGATTTTGGTCACTGTTTGCGGCGTTGAAGCAGAGACAGGTCGACCTGGACGTTGGTCATCGTTGGTGCTCTCTCTCGGCCTTCAGAAAACCGTTTATACCACTCGAAAACACGCACACGAGATAGAGAATTCTCACCATAGGCCTCTTTCAACAACGTATAGCACTCGGAGTTTTTTTTTTTTATTTAACAAAAAATTTCACATTGATCCGTTGCTCGTGTTTTTCATCACACATTGTTATCGGCACGAAAACAAAACACGTTCGTTTTTAACCTCTACAGAACAAATACTACTACAGCGACAAAAACGTGTTTTCATACTGGAATAGTAGATATTTTCAGCTATTGAACGCTGCATTAGCTAAGCCCCCCCCCACCCATCTAGGACGCCTTCTGCGCGGCAGTCTGGTTATATATTAGCCAGACCTCGTATTAACAGTCAGTAGTGCTAATCAAATTTGTAATTCAAAGCCTACTCTAAATCATGTTTTAAAAGATCGCACGGTACCAAGCTATATAATTTATATCTAAAGTTAATTAACCTAACTATGAAGTCATAAATAAGATAGTAATTAATTGGATTTGAGTGAGTTACGTGAAGATTATAATAACTTTAATTAAAACACTTTTAACCTTTCTTCACAATTTATATATTAATAAAAATTGTGAAGACAGGTTAAAAGTGTTTTAAATAAAGAGAGAAATTCATAAAATTTTAATATAAAATTAAACCTAGGTATTTGTATTATTATTGTGTGTTTGTGTGTCAGAATTTTATGTTTTGTTGTGAATATTAGAGAAATTAGATCATGCGTAACATATAATTGCTGAAATTCCTGCCTGTCTACATATAACTCAGTAGTGCAATATTGTAATATAATGTTGTACCGCAATGTTCCGTAATGTAATAATCTAGTTAAGTCTGATATGTGATGTTATTCCGCCCCTGTAACAATATCAAGTTATTTGATAAAGCGCTTCCCGCTGGGATGTATTTACAACGGAATGTATGCGTCCGTTATTGTTGGTTGGTTGGTTTGGATTCAAAAGTTCCATGTGCGTGTGTAACTTTAAAAATAACCGTTATTCATTTAATTAGATATAGTTGCACTTACAGCCTTTAAAATTTAAACAAACTATGATTTAAAACAATAAGTATAGAAAAATTCACGAGAGGTGTCTCATGATTACAGATTTGAAATCTATGGTACATTTTTTCTTTGAGATATTTTCATATTAAGATTATTTCTTTAACTTTTGTCTGCTGCACTCTCTTAACTAAGGGATTCGTATTATTATTATAGATATTTTAATTCGAATTTAAACATCACATGAACTTAACTATAGTTTAAAAAATCGATTAAAATAATCTCTCCGCGAGGAAAAAATTGGACATTTCTCTTTTCGTGTAATATGTACATGCATGTTTACGTTGTCGAGCAGGGGCAAACTTGTCTGAGAATAAATATTCTAAAAATTCAGAGAGTCTCGAGCTGTTCTCACGGGGTGGAGACTTTAAATTTATACCATCAATAAGAAAGCAGTGCGCGCTGGGAATTCTGGTCCGGTTCCAGATCCGGTGCGATTCATATTACATAAACGTGACAAATGTCTTGCTGAATCCGTACGTGTGTAATTCTTTCAACATCTCGAAGAAAGAAAATTCACGGACACAATTTTAATTATAACAAAAATGAAATCACTAAATTCACAGTCATTGTTGCGGGTACTTTAAAAAAAATGGTTTATCTACGACCTCACAACAAGCCCTACTTTACCTACTAGCTAGCTAAATAACTATTATAATAACAGCCAAGAAATATAGACAGTTTTTTTTTTGGCTTTTGCCTGGCCTTAGTTGCTTTGACTATTAGCCAACATCATTTTTTTAACTTATATTATTTCATTTATAACTTATTTTGTAAGTTGTATTAACATATATTGGACATCACAACACACACACACACCCAGGGACACGACGAGTTATTATTTTTAAATAACAACTCCCCGTGCACGGGAATCGAACCCGGTCTGTGGCTCGCCGAGCGATTTATCGTCCGGCGACGTTACTGCTCGGCCACCACCTGCCCAATATAGACAGTTAAAATACACGAAATGTTTCTTTCAAATATACATATCTTGATGTATAAGCTGTCATTTTTTTGGTATTCGTTTCGTTTATGAAATTATTGAATACATAACATGAGACTACTACTATCTACGATCTCACAACAAGCCCCACTTTAGACACTAGTTAGCTAAATAACTATTATAACAGCCAAGAAATATACACAATTAAAATACAGGACATTTTTCTTTTAAATATACATATCTTGATGTATAAGCTGTAATTATGTTTATAATCGTTTCGTTTATGAAATTATTGAATACATAATATGCCACTACTACTAAAGCAATATTATAAGGACGTATATTTTGAACTTCACTTAAAACCAGTGTTTTATACGCGTGGCGCATGAAGTAAAATTTCGAGTTTAGAAAAGCCCAGAAAATTTGTCTCGGGTCGCTGCGCGACCCGAGACAAATTTTCACGGGGCTTTTCTAAACTCGAAATTTTACTTCATGCTTAGTCTGGGAGTGGAAAACACTCGATTAAAGCTTCAAATTAAACTCTTTGAAAAAATACGTATGCGTATGTACACCGAAAAGACGAATTCCCTGTGTATTTATGGATACTTGTAAATTATCAGCACATATTGAATAACTAAACGCGTCTTTAGATAATATTAATGTTAATTCGCATTCGTTCGATAAATTTGATTCAAGGCTTTAATCACAGCCTTGAAATTATTCCATTATTTCACATCGGCAACAATGGGACGCCTATATTCATTGACCCTCTCTCCCTTGAAATTTATTCAATTGTGTCTAGACTGTTTTCACGAGCCGAATGGTATTTCGCCTTTATTTCTCTACAAACCCGACCGAGCATATTCACAAAATTGGGCCGAGTGAAAAAAAAAAGCGGAGGAGAGAAAAGGTAATTATTCCTTCGTTTTTTTTCCATTCCTTGCGTCTCTTTTGTCTTCAGTATTTCGCACGGTTGTAATTGACCAGAAAATATGAGACAATACAAAAATTAAGACTTGAAAAATAAAAATCTATATGGACTTTTTATTATAAATTTTAAACTGATATACTGGGTGTCCCAGACCACCCGTATCATCATTCGATTCTTTCATACGGCTTTTGTGATAACGTTTTTTGTCCCAACTCTTTAGTAACTGTATGTTTTTGAGTTTACGCGAAGTGATTATTACACTAATAAAGACTGTTATTCCTGACTTCACTTTTTATTTTTATTGTTAGATGTACATTTCGAGACACAAAGTGCTCATCATCAATAACAAACTCAGTTTGTTATTGATGATGAGCACTTTGTTTCTCGAAATGTACATCGAACAATAAAAATAAAAAGTGAAGTAAGGAATAACAGTCTTTATTAGTCCAACTCTCTAGGACTAGTTGTTTTCTCAAAAAAATGCGCTGTATTTTTTGCTATTATCACTCATTTATTTTAATTATTATTGTAAAAAATTTAAATAATTAACACGATTGAATAACTCCTCATCAATACCGGAAAATCCTGATTGACGCCGTCATTGAAATAATAAATAAGCACTTTTTAAAATTTAATAAGCTTCGACTGGTGGGAGGAGGGTGTGTGGAGAGAGTCGAGGGGATTTATTATTTATTTCTTTGCGGGACGTAAAGCCACGTCGTCGTCTAATTTAATTGGAAATTTCTGGATGTTGTTGGTACATCCGAATTTGTCATTAAATTCGTTTACGCCTAGCTGGGCCCAGAGATGGAAGCTGCACTAGACAATAATACCCGACCCACTTGGAATTGAAAGGGTGAGGGAATGGGATAAGAGAGGTATTTCCGCCATCAATCGATTGTTTGCGAATTATTCGGATTCTAGTTGGACGTGTTTATTTAAATATGAGAAGCAAACCCGTTGAATTATTTAATTCGATAAATTATTGTTGAATTGTACCTAAAATAAGGGTTCGTCGATTATATACAAGAAAAATGTTTAATTAATAATAATTTTTAATGAATAATATTATTCATTAAAAATGATTGTTCATTAAACATTTTTCTTGTATATAATCGACGAACCTATGTATACTTATCCTATCAAGTATACATAGGTTTCGTTAAATTAATTTGATCTTTCCGTAACTCACAATCAATTTATTTATACATAGGTTCGTCGATTATATAAAAGAAAAATGTTTAATGAATAACAATCCCTGAATGTAACAGTTTCCTAATTCTGAATTAAGAAAACCTCAAATTTACTGGAACTACAGGTATAAACTTATCTAGCATATGTTAAATTCATGTAGTTTCACTTGTTACAATAATTTAATTTGACTAATTACTAAATTTCACTGGATTGAATAATAATTATAATAATCGTGAAATTTATGAACGTACCAAAAATTAATAATTAATGTTTAACCCGAAAACCTACGAGCAATAATTTTCATTGTATTTCGCGGAACCCGCCGTGAAATAAATTTAATTATTCAGCAAACAATCGATGACTAAAGCCCGCGTCCGGCACGAATGATAAATATTTGAAACCCCGGCGCGGCAAATCAATGGACGTTTTCTGGACGGGCCTGCCCGAAAATCCAAAATCGCAATTAAATTTTGATCAACAGCAGCGCATAATTAATAACGTTCATAATTTATAAAACTTCCGCTTGCTCGTTTTGTTTAAATAATATTTATGTGCGTGCATCACGTTGTTATTGCCCGGCGCATCCACCAGAAAATTTATTTAATAGAGAGTTAATATAACTTTTATTTCAGATTATTTATTTTTTTACAGAGTGATTTTGTAGGGTTTTAATAACACTGCTCTATATTCCTTTTGTAGCATTAGTTGAAAAAAGGGAATTAGGAACAGGTTTTCAATTGAAGCTTTGTCAATTTTTTCAACAGTCTGACAAATTGTCTTCTTTTACTTAAAAAAATCTTATAAAGAGCTAACATATTTACTTCTTGGTATATCACAATTATTGCCAATTTCAAAGGGGATCAGTATTAGTGAAGGAAAGCACAGTAATTATAATTACAATTTAACATTTATTTTACAAAAACATATTAAATAGTTAACACAAATGTAATTTTATTTTACATTATTATTTTTGCAGAGTGATTTTGTGGGGTGTTATTAACTGCTCTATTTTCCTTCTGTAGCATCAATTGAAAAAAAAACCTTGTTTACGCGAATTACGCGATTTGGTTTTAAAAATTACTTAAACACAAAATTTGTAATAAAAGGTATATTCTCAAATAATGTGCATCAGATTATTTACATAAATATTTACAAATATCAAGTTAACATAATAATTTAAATAAACAATAAACACAAAGAAATGAATTAAGTTAAGAAAAGATTAAAGTAGAGATTAGGAAAAATTAGCAAAGATACACGGTGAAAGAACAAGTTGAAATTATGAGAAAAATACATAGTTTCACGTTTTCGATTCAAAGAGAGAACTTACTCGTTTGCTGTTCAAAACAAGACTCTCCGATTTTTAGTTTTGAAGACGAGAATTCACAAGGGTGTGAAAAGTGGGAGAAATTTTAGATAAAGAAAGAAGAACATAGAGCATGCAAAGAAGGGAAATAGAAGTGGAAAAAACAGAATAAATTATCTCTCCGACTGGCCTGCATTTTATAACTTCGACGAACATTTTTCGGCGACGGATTAGCGCCTATTGCGCCTCATCGGGCACGTAGAGCCGAAAACCCATTGTCACGCAAGAAATTTTACACAAAGCATTTATTTGCTATTTTTCGGGTCTTCGGCTCTTAACGTAGTCATAAAATGAAGCCAGTCTCTCACGACAAAAGCAAACAATTTTACAAATGAACAAAAAGTCACGTACAAATTTATTTTCTAAAGTTCGGGGAATTTTTGACGCGAACAAACCTGTTGCTAAAGTTTTCAATTAAAGTTTTATCAATTTTTTCAATAGTCTGGAAAATTGACTCCGTTCACTTAAAATAATCTTATAAAGAGCCAACATATTTACTTCTTAGTATATCAACCATATCGTCAATACAATGCACCTAGTAAAGATTATGATATTACGTGAGGAAATTTCAACTTCATTACGATTACACAATTATTTCCCCATCGCACATTTTATTTCCCAAATGAGGAGTTGAATAAATGCGGAAAAAAGGGGGGTGAACAAAGGGAAAGTCGCTCGGGGAAAGATAGCGACCGAGGCGTCTAAAGTAAAACGAACCATTAGGATTAGGCGGTGAAGAAATATAGATACAACTCTCTACCACTTTTACCGCCGCCCCCTTCTCTCGAAACCTGGGGGCGGGTGGATTTTATCCCGGCGCGGGCTGTCATTGAAAAACTCCGCCGGAATTTATCTTTCATGAATCACTGGAATTGTACATTATATCCCGCATTGCGTTCCATATTTCATAGCCACTTCTCTTTTCTCTTTCTTCGTTCGAGGGAAATATACTAAATTTAATCGAGATTATCATTAAACGGCACGTGTTTTGTTATTTTTGTTGTGTTAGCAGAAAAATGGGAGTGTAAAAAAGTGTGTTTGGAATGATTGGAGTTTGTCTTTACGAGGGAAGTTTTTATAAGGTATGAAATTCGTCTCCCGGCGCATTCGCCAAATTTGCAGCGGTTTTAATTTTAAACCTCACACCACAACTAAATAGTTAACCCCTAATTCTAACTTTATATAAAAATAGATATAAAAGGACTTTGTATTTTACAATTAGGTTTACTTTATTCTTATCTGCATACGGGGAATTTATGTTTTAAGTATACATGTGCATATGCTGTAAATTATCCGATATTAGTAGTTTTTTTAAAACGAGTTCAATTTATATCTTTTAGTATTTCATATAGTTAGTAATTATTTCAATTAATAAAGACATCTTTTGTAAGTACTGAGTTTTTCTAATTCTTCTCTATAGATAAGTTTTGGATTTCGTTATATATTTTTTTTTCTTGAAAGATAAGCGGTGATTAATTGCGGAAAGTATTCTTTGTTATCGGCACACTGAGACGTGGTAATTGGCCGGATCGGGGAATAAATAAGAAATTCGATCCATCAGAAAGTTCTTGTCGCCGCAGCTAAAAAGGGATCTTGAGGCGGGTTAATTCTGGGCTTAAATTGTGTGAGCTATTAACTCTTCAGCGGCGAAAAAGCCGCCGTTCCACGTTAACAAATGAAAGGAGCCGAAAAGAAATGCATGCGACACCTTTAATCTCTTTCCCATCGCGATAACCGTATAAATCGTATTCCTTGGGAGTTTATTTCTTATAGTTTTTTTTTGTTTTAACAAGGAACAAATTTAGATTTTAAGTGAAGTTCGAGTATACATAAATTTGATAATATTATAGTGTTTTATACGCGTGGCGCATGAAGTAAAATTTCGAGTTTAGAAAAGCCCAGAAAATTTGTCTCGGGTCGCTGCGCGACCCTCGACAAATTTTCACGGGGCTTTTCTAAACTCGAAATTTTACTTCATGCTTAGTCTGGGAGTGGAAAACACTTGTTTAAAGCTTTAAATTGAACTTAAAAAAAAACAGCGAATATCCGCAATTGTTGTATCAACTCTATGGTATATCATTATTTTTATAAAATCACATTACTTTTTCTTAATTAATTAACTTAGACAAACGAAAACTGTTAAGTGTGAAGATTCATAAATTTATAATTTTTCCTCTACAAAAAAGTGAAATACATTTTGTCTCTAAAATAAATAGGGAAGCTAAAATTTGAACACTCTAAAATTGACATGTAATTTCCTATGTCGCCAAGTCAACACCCTGTATAATAAAACTTAATTCGTAATAGGAAACACATTCAAAATTGTATAAAGGGACAATATAGTGAGAATATTAGGACTTCAAGAAAAAATCTATGGTTGTCATCCCTTAAAAATGTAATAAGCACTGCAGAGGGCAGGTGGTGGCCGAGCGGTATCGTCGTCGGGCTGTATCTCGGCGAGCCACAAACTCGGGTTCGATTCCCGAGCACGGGGAGTTGTTATTTAAAAATAATATCTCGTCGTGTCCCTGGGTGTAGTGTGAATGTGTTGTGACGTCCAAATATATGTATATAGATATATAAATCATCGTTAGTGGCTGAATGGTAAAAAACCTATGCCAAACAAAACCAAAAAAAAGCACTGCAGAAATTGTAGTAAATTAATTGTCTGCGCGTTTGCGTGTACTGAAATAGTTTTCGCTAAATTACCGATGTTTACAATATCTCCTCGCCGATCGTAATTATGCAAACGAAGCTAATGCTAAACAATTTGGGTATTTATGAGAGGATCGGCGGATTAATATGCGCGTTCATTGCCGTTGCAACATTTTCACATTTTAATTGATATTTCGCAATTTTTCACATTTTCCGGTGATTTATTCATAGGCTGATAAATAATTGGTCTAAATTGAATCGAAATGGGGAAAATGGAATTTGTTTGGTGCAATAATTAAATTCTACCAATTAATATTTAGCTGTGTTGTAAATATGCATTTCGATTGGGTAGGTAATTATTTTAAGTACGTATTATATTTCATTCGGAAATTATGCGTTTACTGAATGTTTAAATTAAGTATATTCATACATTTAGTGAATATATAATTTCCGAATGAAATATAATACGTACTTAAAATAATTACCTGCATACTTTTGAGTACGCAATTGAAATTTAAATACATTTGTTTTTTATTGTAATCTCATATTAATATTGTAATGATTCGACCCTAGGTATTGTACAAATTTATAATTTACGTTGTGTTGTGTATGTAGTAACCCTATAATTTATTTACCAGGTTCGTTTTTTGTGTCAATATGCATTATTGTAAATACTGTGTCTTTCTTCTCTTTTAATTTGACTAAGAGGATGTGTGGACAATAAATAAAACAGGATATGAGCTAAACGTATTCAAAGTTTATTAACCTTTAATGACTTTTCTAATGAATTGGTATGTCTTATATTATTTATATTCACAAAATATTTTATCCAACGTGTGTGCTTAGAAGCCATGTGCTTTTGGTTAAACTCAAAAATTGTATGACTCTACTTGTGAGAGCAAAATTAACTAGCCCCTGCGTTTGAATTACAAGATGGGAAACTCACAAAAACCATCCCGGAGTTAGCATCACACACTCGACACACTTGCGGTTAGTTAGTGGGACAATCTCTCACATCGACCCTACACATCAATCGCCATACATTCTCGATTAATGAGTGGAACGACCTTTCACCTCGGTCCACTCATAATCGAATTCGTCATTCTTGTGATTAGTTAGCAGGACATTACGCGCAATAATAACTCGGATTGGCCATGTGCTTTTGGTTAAACTCAAAAATTATATGCCTCTACTTGTGAGAGCACAATTAACTAGCCCCTGCGTTTGCATTACAAGATAGGAAACTCACAAAAACCATCCCAGAGTTAGCATCACACACTCGACACACTTGCGGTTAGTTAGTGGGACAATCTCTTACATCGACCCTACACATCAATCGCCATACATTCTAGATTAATGAGTGGATCGACCTTTCACCTCGGTCCACTCATAATCGAATTCGTCATTCTTGTGATTAGTTAGCAGGACATTACGCGCAATACTAACTCGGATTGGCCATACACATTAATCGACTGGGTCGATTAGTTAGTAGGACATACATACACATCAATCGCCATACATTCTCGATTAATGAGCGGAACGACCTTTCACCTCGGTCCATTCATAATCGAATTCGTCATTCTTGCGATTAGTTAATAGAACATTTAGCGCAATAACTCGGATTGACCTTACACATCAATCGACTGGGTCGATTAGTTAGTAGGACATACATACACATCAATCGCCATACATTCTCGATTAATGAGCGGAACGACCTTTCACATCGGTCCACTCATAATCGAATTCGTTATTCTTGCGATTAGTTAGCGCAATACTAACTCGGATTGGCCATACACATCAATCGACTGGGTCGATTAGTTAGTAGGACATACCTCGTTTTTTCGCTCAAGTCAGCCTTACACATCAACCACCATACATCCCTCATTATTTTATTCTTTCTTGTTTTATAAATAATTCGAACATTTCATTATTTACACATATATTCTGCACACTTCTTTCTCCCCCCCTCCCTATCCTCCCCCTTTCCCAACCTTCTACTGACCTATTACAATATTATATTTATTATAACTATAATTATTTACTGAGAATAAAACAACACAGTTGGAAGGGGTTTTACTTTATTGTTAAACAAAAATACAAATAGAATATTTTTAAGTTTATTGAAAAATTAAGTTAATATTGTATATTTTATTTCAGAAAGTGTTCGACAAGTGTTTTAAATGACTTCTCACTGGAATTGGCGTTTTGTGATTTAGAAGTAGAAGAAACAAACGAATAGGTAAGTTGAAAATAAAAAAATATATCTAAATTTAATTTGAATGGTAAAATAAACGAAAACAGTTAATTATTTTGGTGTAAGATTTTAAACATTAAATGTCTTATTAATGATTTCGATAGCTAACGCCATCTAATGCTTCATAGTGGCATCGTCAGTGACACGAATGCACAAAGTGCATATACAGGTCACTGTTTCGTCCACGAGCGAGCAGAACTCTGTTTGTGAAACCAGAAAACAAATATCAAAATTGAATTTGTGTTCAGTATTCTGGCACCTGATAAAATTAAATGTCTTTCTGAAAACTCATTTAAATACACACAGAACAGTTTTTGTAATAAAATACAAATGCTTAAGCGGAAAATTCTACAAAATGCATAAACAAAATTTGCACTGTACCTGCATAAATTTAAAGAATTGGCCGAGGTGTAACAATTTTAATTTTTTTTGTAAGAAAACCTATATTTTTTGCAATCACTGTATGTGTAATTATAAGTTGACTGATTATTAACCCATTAACGGCCGAGCAGTGCTAGAGCTAACTGTAAAAGTTGAATTTAAGTCCAATTCTGCACTTTTTTATGATTTCTATGAATGACTTATTGTATAACGTACTGTGAATTTTTCTTTTAAATATACATAATGTATACGCTGTAAACTTTCAGGTATTCATCGATTTTATATAAAAACGTGCAATATGAAGTTTAGAACGAGTGTTTCCACTCCCAGACTAAGCATGAAGTAAAATTTCGAGTTTAGAAAAGCCCCGCGTAGAAAATTTGTCGAGGGTCGCGCAGCGACCCGAGACAAATTTTCACGGGGCTTTTCTAAACTCGAAATTTTACTTCATGCGCCACGTGTATTAAACACTGATTTAAAGTGAATTTAAAAACGCACTAAAAACCAACCCAACTGCGATATTTTTTCAAAATTGGATGTTTTCTTTCCTATCCATGCTGTAAACCTTTAGATATTCGTTGTTTTCTTGTAAAGAAACTTCGATTGCCTGTAGTCCTTCGGTCTCCGAAGACCATGATTGGCGCTTCGAGCTGTAGCCTTTGTAAAATGGTAATAAACTTAGTAATCTAGAGTGATCTTTCAATTTGAAACTTCTAAGAACGAGTGTTGTCCACTCCCAGACTAAGCATGAAGTAAAATTTCGAGTTTAGAAAAGCCCCGCGTAGAAAATTTGTCGAGGGTCGCGCAGCGACCCTCGACAAATTTTCACGGGGCTTTTCTAAACTCGAAATTTTACTTCATGCGCCACGCGTATAAAACACTGAAATATTGCGAAGCTAGAAATACACTGAAAGTTGTTTTGTTTAATGAGTAAAAAGCGGAATATTTAAATAACAAAATATTTACCTTTTTCTTCAAACATTTTCAACTCAGGTCGAATAATATAACGTATCAAATTAACTTATTTAGTAATTCAATTAACAAAAAATGATAATGTTGCGTGTATGCATCAATGGCGCTTAATGGGTTAATTTAAAATAATAAAAAATCCCTTACAAAAAAACCAACATTTACATGAAATACCCTTCCATCTATTCCATCTCTTTCCAGTCCTTTTCTCTTTTTATCAAGAGATGTAGGTAGGGTAGGTCTCGTCGCATAAATCTCTTAAATAAACAATTATGACCGTTTTTTCTCTCTCTGCTGCCGCTGCTGCCGGTTTATCCGCGCCCTCCTTCCGTTTATCTTCCTCCCAGCGAAAGGATAACGATACATTTTTCATCGCCTCCAAACACGCTTTATGACGGCTGAAGAGCCCCTCAATATTTCAGGGGCTCGCCTTCCGTGCGCATTGATACAATGATATATTCCCTCTGTCTATTATACATTTCCACGGCATTTTTTAAACTTTCAGGCGAGCCAACCCTTTCTCTGAAACGCTCCAAGCGCACGGAACGTACGGTGCGCTTCCGTTTATTCTTTTTTTTTTAAGGAGGGCTTTCTGGGTCGCGCGTGTTTGAATACGGAAATTGAGGGGACTTTAATAAATGTTTTATAATAAGGAGTATTACTTATTTATATATATATTCACTCAAGAGAGTATTATTTATTTAGTATGGAAAGGTAAATAATCAGCTCTCATATTCTACTACTAATAGCCCCTTAGGTATACCTACTTTAAAAAGTAAAAAGTAGGTTTATTCACACTCAATCAATTTTTGTTTATCTGTTCATACATTGCTTATATACTAGTTGTGTGTTTTTTGGGTATGGAAAGGTAAATAATCAGCTCTCATATTCTACTACTAATAGCCCCTTAGGTCTACCTACTTTAAAAAGTAAAAAGTAGGTTTATTCACACTCAATCAATTTCTGTTTATCTGTTCATACATTGTTTATATACAAGTTGTGTGTTTTTGGGGTATGGACAAGTAAATAATCAGCTTCTATATTCTACTTACCAACTAATGACCCCTTAAACCTACCTTGGAATGGGCCTTTAGGCCCACCTACTAATGACCCCTTAAGCCTACCTATTAAGGACCCATGTAGCCTTTAAAAAGTGAGTTTATTCACCCTCAATTAATTTCTGCTTATCAGTTCATACATTGTTTATATACTAATTGTGTGTTTTTTGGGTATGGAAAGGTAAATAATCAGCTCTCATATTCTACTTACCAACTAATGACTCCTCAGGCCTACTTACTATTGGTCCCTTAGGCTTAACTACTAATTACCCGTAAAGCCTCCCCACTAATGACCCGTTAAGCCTTTAAAAAGTGAGTTTATTCTCACCCAATCAATTTCTGTTTATCTGTTCATACATTATTTATATACATTATTTATATACAAGCTGTGTGTTTTTTGCGTATGGAAAGGTAAATAATCAGCTCTCATATTCTACTTACCAACTAATGACCCTTCAAGCCCACTTACTAACGGCCCCTTAGGCTTAACTAGTAATTACCCCTAAGGCCTCCCTACTAATGACCCCCAAAGCCTACCTACTAATGACACCTTAAGCCTTTAAAAAGTAAGTTTATTTACACTAAATCAATTTCTGTGTATCTGTTCATTTCTTGTTTATACATGACCCCTAAAGCCTACCTACTAATGACCCCTTAAGCCTTTAAAAAGTAAGTTTATTCACACTCAATCAATTTCTGTGTATCTGTTCATTCCTTGTTTATACAAAAGTAGTGTTTTTTTGTTAGCTACAAGTTTTGTTTGAGACATTTTTTGATTAGGTCAATATGTTTCCATATTTTTAACTTTACTGTAAATCAGTGATTTACACGCGTGGCGCATGAAGTAAAATTTCGAGTTTAGAAAAGCCCCGTGAAAATTTGTCTCGGGTCGCTGCGCGACCCTCGACAAATTTTCTACGCGGGGCTTTTCTAAACTCGAAATTTTACTTCATGCTTAGTCTGGGAGTGGACAACACTCGTTCTTAGGAGTTCAAATTGAAGGATCCCTCTAGATTACTAAGTTTATTACCAGTTTACAAAGGCTACAGCTCGAAGGACCAATCATGGTCTTCGGAGACCGAAGGACTATAGGGAATCGATGTTTTTCTACAAGAAAACAACAAATATCTGAAGGTTTACAGCATGGATAAGAAAGAAAACATCCAATTTTAAAAAAATATCGAAGTTGGGTTGGTTTTCAGTGCACTTTTAACTTCACTTTAAATCAGTGTTTTATACGCGTGGCGCATGAAGTAAAATTTCGAGTTTAGAAAAGCCCCGTGAAAATTTGTCTCGGGTCGCTGCGCGACCCTCGACAAATTTTCTACGCGGGGCTTTTCTAAACTCGAAATTTTACTTCATGCTTAGTCTGGGAGTGGAAGACACTCGTTTACAAATTTACGAATTATCATAAAGTTGTGTATTATTTTTGTTGTCTGCAACTTTTGTTTGAAGCTTGTTTGATTGAATAGATAATAAAGCTACAGTTGATGAGTGATTAGCAAGATATATACACTTGCGTGCATAGAAATCGGCCCACTGTTAACTTTTGACTTTAACTAGTTTTTTTTAGAAACTATTCATCAGATCAAAAAAAAAATATGCTGCTTGAAAGACAATTTAATATGCTTTAATATGAGAAATTTATTAAATTGTATGTTGGCTTAACATAGTGAAATTAATACATGAAACAAATTAACTTTTTTTATTGCAAAAATTAATATTGTTATTAACACTTATCTAAATTAACACTTAATTTTTAATAATGGGTATGACCCCCTCTTGCACTAATAACATCTCTCATACGATTGGGCATAGATCGAATCAAGTTCGCTATTGTTTCTTGTGGGATGTTAAGCCACTCTGCTTCTACTGCAACAATAAGCTCTGGGATCGAAGTTGGGGCACGAAGTCTAGCTCGAATTCTTCGTTTTAGCTCATCCCATAAATGTTCAATCGGGTTTAGGTCGGGACTGCATGATGGCCACTCCATAACCCGAAAACCGACTTCTGAAATGTAATCTTTCACGATTCTTGCGGTGTGCGGCCTCGCATTATCATGCATAAAAAGGAATTCGTCTCCAATGTAGTCGACATAAGGTACCACATGGACTGCTAAAATCTCCTCGATGTACCTAGCACCCGTTAAAACTCCTCTCTCGTGACCACGGTCGCCCCTGCGGATGAAAGCAGGGTCAGTTCGTGCTCCCATAGAAATTGCACCCCAGATCATGCAGGAACCACCTCCATAAGCAATCCGTTCTTCAATGCAGCATTCTGCAAAGCGCTCTCTTGGTCTCCGGTACACTTTTTTTCTTCGGTCGCTACCATAGAGGCATATCCTAGTCTCATCTGAGAACAGAACAGACCCCCACTGTTCCACTGTCCAATTCAGATGATCCCGTGCAAAACGCAGGCGTGCTTGACGATGAGCTGGGGTAAGTTTTGGACAAATCGCAGGTGTTTTAGGGGTCAGGTTACTTTCCTGCAGTCTTCGTCTTACTGTCCACTGACTAATAGCCACTCCTCGCGTTTCACGGAGCTGTTGTTGCACTTGCACCGCATTAAGGTGACGATTTCTTAATGTTGTTGACACAATAAAGCGGTCATCACGAGCCGTTGTAAATCGCTTTCTGCCTGTTCCCGGTCGCCTATGAAAGGATCCAGTCTCCCCATATCGTTGAGTCACTCTTCGAGCCGCTGCGCGTGTCATATTGAGTTGTTGAGCAACTGCTCGCTGGCTAAGTCCATTGTCGATTAAGGCAATTACTTGGGCGGCTTTTTCCGGTGCAGTATGCATTTCACTAACACACTTGAAAACTAATCAAATTATGAAAAACGAATATTGTCCAAATTTCAATTGCAAAGGCAATAATTTCAATCTTTCACAAGTTTGTTATTCTCGTTATAATCACCACATAAATATGTTTCATTTTTTTACCGGTTGAAACGATAAGCACTCTTGATAAATTTTAACTAATATTAAAGCAAATTAAATTGTCTTTCAAGCAGCATATTTTTTTTTGATCTGATGAATAGTTTCTAAAAAAAAACTAGTTAAAGTCAAAAGTTAACAGTGGGCCGATTTCTATGCACGCAAGTTTATATAAAACCCATACAAATCGCGTTTTTTTAAGTAACAGAAAGATATTTCTACAAATTAATATATTTATTAATGAATTAGATGAATAAATTAATTAACAATGCATAATTATGCAAAGGATTTCAGTTTGGGAAAGTGGGCGGAGATGGTAAATCATTAATGCGCCCAGTGAAGTTTTGATGTAGTGGAATGGGCGCAGTTAGAATTAGTAAGCACTTAGTACATGAAACAGTAACCGCAACTTTAAATTCTGGTCCTGATCAGCCACTTTGCGCCCGACCGATCGATACCGATTTTACCCCGCGTACCAATTTTCGATCTAATAGTTTTAATTAACACAGTTTGTAATTATAATAATATGTCGATACGTCTTTGAAATTCAAAAATCAAAATACACATTTACTTACGCTTCTTATAGTTTGCACAGTTTAAACATAATATATAATATAATAATAATATATCTTAAGTTGTCTTAATTAAGACATTGTTTGCATTTTCACGAATAACATGTTCGTAGTTTTATATATTATACTAAAAATACTGTATATGTTAGATAAAAAAACGAGTTCAAAAAAACTACATGAATTCATGAAAGAATTAGCATAGAAAAACTAATAACATACAACAACTAATTAATGCTATACAAAATACAACACAATTTAATAAGGACCCGAATCATAATCAAACCAAATAAACAAATATATGACTATAAAGACTGTATATTTAAGGCTGTTAGTTGTTGAAACTCTATAATATCACTTTAATAAAACACGTACTTTGTTTAGGTTTAGGTTTGTTTAGCCACAGAATAGTGAAACAATTGTTGTAGTGCAATAAATATAATTTTGAAACCTAAACAAATTGGGTGTTTTATTGAAGTGACATAACTATAAGACAAAAAAAAATCAGACCTTTGAACAGACAAATATAAAACCAAAAAATTCACCTAACAATTGACAACGGACACAATAAACACTCACAAACTTACAAACTTCCCCCAAATATAAAATCAATAAAATGTATTCCATTTAGATTAAAAATAAAACACAAACTAATAAACAACGAAATACTTTAAAGAAATTGTCAAACTCAAGAGAAACTACAAGTTGTCTTCAATACCGATATAGATAGGGATCAACCCAGACATCACGAGGCGAGGAAAGAAGGAAGGACCACACATAGGAGAAATACAAAGAACATCCAACAATAACAACAAATAATATATTAATAATAAACAATTTGTACAACCTTGAAATTTTAACAAAATAAACACATTTCTATATAAAAAATATATATTTAAGCATTTATCAATAAATGATATAGACACAATTTTTATCTTATCAACACTTACACTAAAAATGACTGTTATTTCTCACTTTACTTTTTATTTGTATCGTTAGATGTTCATTTAAAGACACATGGTGCACATTATAAATAATAAACTGAAGTAAAAAAAATTCAATAAAAACCGCGAGACCCGCGAAAGTTACACATCCGATACGATTTCTTCTATCATTGTCATTTAAACTTATTAGATAATTCTACTAAATAATCCCATTTTCCACTATCATTGTCATTTAAAATTATTAGACCAATTTACTACTTGCTCAGGAATACCAATTTTGAATGATGAGTATGTAGCATCATCATATTTGGGTTTTAGCTTTTGCACAACATACTATATTATCCGATACGATTTCTCGTATCATTGTCATTTAAAATGATTGGATTAATCTACTAAATGTTTACTTGTTGTTTCACTATCGTTGTCATTCAAAATTATTAGATAAATGTACTAAATTACACAATCCATTAGAATATTAATAAAAATTCAGTTTTGCTTTTAATCGTTCGGATATTATTGAAAATTTACCTGTCTCGCAAATTCAACGCATATTTATAAACATGTGGAGGTCGGCACATGCAGCATTGATTTGAATTTAATTTGGGCCCGCGTTGATTGATGCACTATTTGAAATTTTAAAACGATTGACAGGTGAACAGGTTCATGAGCTAGCATTTATATTTAGCTTAATTAACAGTTAACAAAAAAATAAAATCAAAATAACAACTAATCAATTTTTTTTTTCAATATCTACAATTCAACCAGCTTAGATTTAAAAATTATTATTATGGTTATTTTTTATAAATATTTACATACTATCTTCAATATTATAAATTAATCACTTGATCAAATTTTTAAACTAGAATTGAATTTAAATTTAAGACCCTTGGTTTGTTTTTCTTAAATTTAAGTTAAACAAATAAAACAAGTCTTTAATTCAAATTCAATATTATTATTCATAATATGGATTGAATAATTTGAATTAAGAAAAACACTAAAACGAACCGAGTATTTTTAAATTCAAATTTTTCAAGTCATATTATAAATAATTATATTGAATTTTAATTAAAGGCTTGTCTGGTTTGTTTAACTTAAATTTAAGTGAATCAAACCAAGGTCCTTCCATTTAAGTTCAATTATAGTTCAAATGTTTGATCAAATTATCAATAAGAACCAAATTAAATATTATTTATAAATATTTACTATATTTATAATTGTCAAAAGGTTTGCGAAATATCGCAATTTTTATTAATTATAAGTAACTATTTTACTCACAGAAATATAAAAAATAAATTGGTTTATAATAACAAAAAATGTACCTTCATGTTGAGAATTTTTTATTTAATCTAAAGCTGGGAGTTTTTAAAATAGTATTTAAGTATTCATTTTAAGACAAATTCAAATATTTGAATTATTATAATTATTTATATTTTCGAATATTCAAATATTTGATTATATCAATTATTTAAATATTTTTAAATTCATTATAAAGCATATTCAAATATTCTAATTACTCTAAATATTTTAGAATATTTGCATATTCATATTCATATTTCTTGAATAACTTTCTCATTTATCACCTGGTGAGACATTGTGAAATAATATTAAAGGATAAATTAAAAACACTTGGTTTGTTTCACTATTTGATTTTATTTACTCGACTAGTTTCGCATATTTATATTTATATTCATATTTATTGATGCAATAACAATAAACATGTTTTACAGAGGTCAATGCCTAATCACTTCAAAATAATATAAAATATAAGTTAGATGCAATTATAAAAATTAATTTATCACTATTTAAACACCGCACTAAAATTTTACTCGCTAGAAACTCCTTTAGTACTCTGCATAACTTTTTGTGGGGTAATTCCTGAATGTTTTTTGGTAGGATGTTAAAGAATTTGATGGCGTAAACACGATAAATGAATTATTTAAATAGTTGAATATTAAAAAAATCGGATTTTAAAATTATTCTAATTATTCAGTTATTTAAATATTCGAATATATCAATTATTTAACTATTTGAATATTTAACGTATAATTAATATATACAAATTTTATTACGTTTTGGAATAAATATCTGAATTCCTCAATTTTAAATATTTCCAGCATTAACTAAACCATGTATCCTTATTTTATTTTTTGAATCTTGTGATAAATTAACACTAGGTTTATTTTTTAACATCATATGTAATTAGTGTTTTATACGCCTGGCGCATAAAGTAAATATTTCGAGGTTAGAAAAGCCTAAAAATTTGGATTAGTTGCTCCGCGAAGCGGAGCGACCAATCCAAATTTTCAGGCTTTTCTAAACTCGAAATATTTACTTCATGCTTAATCAGGGATTGGAAAACCCTCGCTACCCAACAATTTAATCTTTTAATGACAACACCAGATTCTAAACAAAAATAAAGAACAAGATAATTACCCAAACTCATAAAGATTATGAATATACCAACAGTTTTTTATTTTTAAGAAATCAGTGTTGTCATTAAAGGTTCTAATAGTCTAACAAATGTTTTCCACTACGCAAACTGTAGGAGGAATAAACTTCCCTAGAATGACGCTTGGATAAAGGCCACTTTCGTTCGTCTGTATTGTATGCCTAACAAATACATCGTAATAATTTATCTTCATCGTACGTGTAGAGTATTGTCTTTCATCTTTCGATTTAAGTGCAGTATGCACATTTTTGTAGGCACAGAGAAAGCGAAGGTTTTGTGCTCGTTTCAAAACTTAGCAACACTAGTTCAAAACACGATGAGGTCTATGCTGAATAGTAACCTATAGAGAGCTATAAAAGCTAATTAAAATCCACAATTGGTCATTGAGTATTGCTAATTCTACGCTGAAAGAATCTGTTACAGTGTAAATTAGTTGACGATATTAGCACAGAGGGCGTAGCATAGATAAATATGGTAACGACATCTATATTGTTGTTCGTCTATGATTCCATTAGACATGGAAATGACAGAAAAAGCAAAGTTGCCGGTACGAGTGACTAAAGAATCTGCTATAAATAGTGTAAATTAGTTGGCGAAATTGACACAGAGGGCATAGCATAGATAAATTTGGTAAATATATCTATATTGTTGTTCGTCTATGATTCCATTTGACATAGAAATCAAGGTACAGTGTAAATTAGTTGGCGATATTGGCACAGGGGGCGTAGCATAGATAAATATGGTAAATATATCTATATTGTTGTTCGTCTATGATTCCATTTGACATAGAAATCAAGGTACGTCGATATTTGAAACAAAGATTATTTAAACATTAAAAGAGCGATTCTTTTCGCAATCTACAATAAGTTAGTCTTACAAAGACTATATCAAACACTCATTGAAATAACTACTTCCCGAGCTAATACCCCGACGGACATTGAATTATACAACAGGTGTTTGCTGTTACATACAGTAACTTACTGCAAATGTAACAATTTGGGTCAAATTATTCAGGCCATCTATAGACGCGTTTCGAGATTTATCTCTCATCAGTATAGCTTTGCCATTCCCTCTAAACAATTTGACACCTTAGACTGGCGGTCACGTTACCGTTCAAACATAAGTATAATTATTTACAAGAAGTAATTATATTCATTACTAATATTAGGTTATTGAAAACAACAAAGATTTTAAGTGCAAAATCTCTTAAATAAAATAAAATGCAACGAGAAGAAAATTTAATAAATTGTAAATGAATATAATTAAATAATTATTTCCCTTTTTCACACCTTCCTTAAATATGGATTAACATTATACAAACAGTTTTTCTTTAAAGTATACGTATTCTAAATTAATCCTTTTTTCTGGAAATCTTTAGATATTCCCTGTTTGTTTTAAGTTCAACTTGAAGCTTTAAACAAGTGTCTTCCACTCCCAGACTAAGCATGAAGTAAAATTTCGAGTTTAGAAAAGCCCCGTGAAAATTTGTCGAGGGTCGCGCAGCGACCCGAGACAAATTTTCTGGGCTTTTCTAAACTCGAAATTTTACTTCATGCGCCACGCGTATAAAACACTAAAATATTGTGAAATGTATGTGCATTCGTACCACTTAAAATCTGTGTTTATACGCGTTTCGCATGAAGTAAAATTTTGAGTTTAAAAAAGCCCAGAAAATGTGTTTTTTATTTTAATTTTTGTATTTCTTTGTAGGATTTTCTTTTACCACTATTTTATTGTTAAATTAACGTTAGTGCATGCTGTCTTTTTATTTTTAATATTATTGTACTTTTGTAAACAATGTTTACTTTATTTTAACTATTATTTAATTCTCGAAGTTGATGATTATTATTATTATTTATACAATTTTTCTCTTTAGTATTTTCGATTATTCTAGAATGATTTGAATACAATCAAAACAGTATCGTTATTCATTCACTTGCTTCTAAAATTAAACCGGTTTTATCCACACTTTTTGTGCTTTTAATAAAAGTATAGAGAACGAGGGATTTATTCCCTCGTTCTCTGTACTTTTATTATAAGCACAAAGCCGCTGGTTTCGCCAATCGTTCACGGCGGTGATCTGGGTTCGATTCCCAGCCGGGGCGAGTAATTTTTCTAACGAAAAATATTCGTCCCGGAGTCCATGGGTGTGTGTCAATGTGTTGTGACGTCCAAATATATAGTTATAGGTAATTAGCAATAAGTTAAAGAAATAAAACAAATACAAATATAAATAAAATGATGTTGGCTAATGGGCAAGTTCCCAAGGCCAGGCAAAAGCCAAACCCAATAAAAAAAAAGAAAACAAAATACAGATAAGGAATAACATTGTATCCTTGCGTGGATTTTGTGAGTGCTTATTGTAAAATCAGTCGAGGACAAACAGTTCGCGTGTGTGCATCGAGTGTTCGGTTTTTCGAAAATAGCGATTGGTTTTTGAGTATTCAAGTACGAGTTAGCAAATGCATAAGTAATATGAAGTGTAATGCAATGGCTATTGTAAATTATTTCAAAGAATTTTGCATTCGAAAGGTAGGATTAGTATAATTTCCCTTGAAATATTTATTAAACACTTCAGGTATACAGTAATTTCGAATTTCTTGTAATAAATGATCACATCAATTTTTAATTTCTTGTGAGAAATGATCACTTTATTTTTTTGATAAAAATAATATGCAATTATGCCTAGAACAGTAGAGCTGTCGTGTAACTCAAATATTCATTGTATAATTCAATATCTGTCGGGGTATTAGCTCGAGAAGTAGTTGTTTCAATGAATATTTGGAGACTTGTCTCATTGAGACAAACATTTTTTTTTGCAGAAAGTCGATATTAATTTTAATTCGTTTTTATAATTTGATAAAAATATTGTTCAAAGCGAAAACGAACAGGTAAAATTTGTTGAGGGATCGTTTTTCTTTTTTGGAAATGGTTTTTGTTATACTAGTACAGTGGTGGGGAAACTTTTTTTAAGACGGGCCATTTGTAATAACCAGACAATCGTAGCGGGCCAAAGAATAATGCTTAATCGTAGGTAGGTAGTTTTTATGCGGGTCGTCACATTACGAAGTAAGAACGCGTTCAAACATTCTCACGACGGCACTCTTAAACGGGCCGGATTAAACCTTTCCGCGGGCCGGACTTGGCCCGCGGGCCGTAGTTTCCCTATCACTGTACTAGTACATAAATAAATTGTTGAAAGATAGAAGGATCAATGGCCATTTGTAAAACTCTCTTCCTCCATTCTCTATTCTGCACTTATTCTACAGAATACGCAGTTTAAGTAATTTACTTCTCGTTTGAATACATGCGAGATTAATTAATAATTGTTCATCTCGCCGTGAGTCGTTGAAAGGACGCCGTAAACGCAAAACAGACGATTCATCTCCCGTCGCGAAATCAGTTAAGTCCGCTGCAGCGAGACGGGAAACGGAGGAGGCGAATCGCCTTGTTGCAAACACAGATATAATTCCGCTTTATAAATCTTCGCACGTAAAAAATCTCAAGTGGCCAATTCATTTTAACAAGATAAAGCAATTACAATTTTTCAAAACGTCGGGGCGCCCGGAATTAAGTCGGGGACGTGACGTCCCTCCACCCCTCACGCCGCCCCCAACGTTTTTTCATCCAGCCCCTAGCGAAATTTTTCGTCCCCGCCTTTCTTTCAACAAACACACCAACGACAGCCTGCTGAGTCATTTACATATTCATAAATACGTTTCGATACGCAACTTTTCTAATTATCTCGTGAATTAAAAAAAAAAGTTTGGATTTATTTTGACACGTGCGGATTGTTATTCATGGATTAAGTTAAGATTTTTCTGAATAGCAAAATAAGGTTTATACATTTATCAAATATACGCTGTAAATGTTGTGTTTTTTTATTATTTATAACAAATTTGTACTTTAAACATATTTTTATTGTTTGTAAATTTGGACAAATATAGTATGTTCAATAAAAAAACCTCTAGAGTGCCATGATTTTAATTATTTTTAAATGTAAGTTGGCTACACGTCTTAGTAATTGACATATAAAACGTCAAACATGATAATTATAATATAAAATTTCAGAGTTCCCAACTTACAATATTTTCCATGGCACTCTAGAGGTTTTTTTGTTTAATGAACATATGACATAAAAATAAATTTCTTTTACTTTCGTAGTTTTAAAATATCACCATTAATATGTGAGACTAGTTATATCCAAGTTTCGCAAACGAAACTAGAAACAGATACAACAATCTCAACCCTCACAATAGTTGACTCTTTTTGCAATGTGAAACAAACTACGACTGCGGCTTGTTTCGCCCCCCCTCCCAAAAGATAAGAAAACTCTTACTCCGTTCAGTTACAACACCAGCGAGTCTGAATCCGGTGCGTTGTTGTTCCACCACGTGATTAATACAACCCCGTATGTAATCGCCCTCGAAAGTTTCATCCTTCAGTTTCGAGTTTGTTATCGCCGGAACAAACACGAAACTCCGCGGAAGCGAAAAAATTGGCTCCGAGGAGAAAAGCAAAAGAAAAAAAATGAAGACGAGAAAGAAATGCATCCGTCATAGGAAATCGAGTCGCATCTCGCGGGATATAAATAATATTTTATCGGGTAATGTCTGGAAAACCAATCTGGTTCGTATAAATAACTAGGGTCATTAGTTATCCGGATCAAATCCGCAATGTCTGCCAACTTCCCAACTCCTGCCTGCTTTATCACTTCTTATTCATTACTTTCTTCTCCTCCGCAGATTTTTTTTCCTCCGGAGGAGGGGCCCGTAAAATATTGCGGAAATACTAGGTGCCCGTTGGATTTATACGGTTTTTAAATTAGTTGGCGGAACTTTCGCGCGAAATCGAATAAATAATACGTGGCCCGTCGCAGAAGTTCGGTTATTTATTAACTGGCCATTGTATTGTGTGCGAGGGGATTTTCTCGCGCTTTATTTCCAATTTCCATTCGCGAGTGAGCCTCACCCTAAGCGCGTTTTGTTCAGTCTGTTCTACACAGATGTTAACTAATTGACAACGTAAACTTTGTTGATATATTCACTTAACTGTTTTAATTTATGTTTCACATGTTTATTCATTTTAATAAAACTACTAACAAAATTAATTTACTAAAAATTTAGACAGTATTGTTCTAATAATTAAAAGTAAACATTTTAATTTTTTTGATTAACATTATATAATAAAATATAAACATTGTTTTTTATACAACGAAAGATTAAATTATCTTCAAAAACAACGGAATTCTAAAAAACTACAGGGTTTATTTTTGAATATATATGACTATTTCCTTCAAAAAATGTCTACCAATCATATTACGAGAATTCATTTTCATTGCCCAATCACAATTAAATTTCAGCGAAAATTGCATAGTAGGTGAAAATTCTACGAAAAATTACAGCGAAAATTGCACTGTTGTGACGTCACATGTCAGGTATCAATCAATTTCTCTCAATCTTTCAAAATTAATCGATTCGAAAGTTTTTCTTTTAAAAGAATCTGGAAAGTATTGAGAATAATTTATGCGACTATTTCTAGAACTAAAAATAAGGTTTTTAATTAATCTAACATATTACTAAAATTGGAACCATTGTACTAATGTAACAATTAAAAACAACGCAATTATTATAAATTGTGGAATTATTTTTTCTGAAGTTTTTTGATCTAACTCGTATTTTCTTTCATCACAGAATGTCATAAATTGTTTCCAAACAAACTCTTTACTCTTTCTTGTATTTTCGGATGATTTTTTTTGATATTTTTTGATATATCTTTCGAAGAAAAACTTCCGAAGCGATTCATGTTGGCACATTAAGTGACACTGATTGATAATTAATATTTTAAATAATACGTCAACTTGATTAAAAATCGTATTTTTCAGGAAATAGTCTATTAAATACATTTCGTGCATTAAAAATGCTCTGAAAATTTAGTACTCAAAGCTCGTTGCCTTTAAGAAACTACATTCGTTCATTTTGATTGTTATTTGACTGAAAAAGTGCCCTCGACGCTTGGCGTCTCGGGCATTTTTTGTCAAATCACAATCAAAATGGACTCATGCAGTTTCTAGGCAACGGCTCTTCGTGCAAAATTTTCGATCATTTTTAATGCACTTAATATATTACTATTGAAAATTAACGCTGTAATTTTTGAGAAAATCCTTGGTTGGAAATTAAAACGGAGATAACCCGGCGCATGCACCATATAATAATTATTAATTATTTTCTTGAAAATCTCATTTTCTTTCAAATTAATTCCCATGCAACATAATGTTTCTAGAAATATTCCTCCCTTATTTACAGCACACGACCCTCTCATACTCATATATAATTAACATTGCATTAAAGCTAAGCGCAAATTACTGCGCGTACGAATTCTTTCAACTCGAGCAGAGAGTGCAGTAGTTTCTTGCATTGTGTTGCAGCGTATAATTCGAGGGCATTCCGTGTTCTGCCTCTTTTTTTTTTCATTCAGCGGGACGAATGCAACTGAAGGTTTTCCAAGCCCCGCGTTTCAGCCCTTGGGCCGCGCCGTAAATTCAAAATGAAATTTCAGCTATTATATCCTTATATTAAAATTCCTTTGCCTTTCGCTTAAGTATATTACTTTTCTCCTCGGCGTATAATATACGTTACGATCTTTTCTCTTTCTCCCGTATGTGCATGTGTATTTTTTTATTCGCTTGAATATACAGTGCTTTCTTATGCGTGTGTAAGTGTGGGGATGAAGGTGAAATGCGGAACGGAGTAATGATTTTTTTTTGTTTGAGGGGTGTTTATGAGTTGAATTACTTTTTTTTATTTAGAAATATAAAAGATAAATAATAAAAATAACTGCGAGAAATGTGGGTGTTGATAAAGATTCGGGATCAAGAGTAGAGTTCTGAGAAAAAAGAAAACATTTTCACGCAAAATAATTTCAAGGGCTCAAAGGCCATTAAAAATGAATATGTCCATTAAATATCTTTCATAACTTTAATTATAAAAAGGTATTATGCTTACAATTTATAATTAATTTAGAATTTGTTTTTAAAGAAAAAAAATTATATACAGACAGAGTTTTATGTAACACCGAACATTTTCATCCAATACAATTTGACACCTTTAATCTTGTATTAGACGACACTATTTTCTTGTACAAGAAAATGGTATACTATTTTCTATCACAAACAAATTATGACCAAATGCAAATCTTGTACAGTTTTCTGTAACGAAAATAAGACATTTTCTATTTTGTACACCATGATAAAAAATAGTATACTATTTTCTTGTACAAGAAAATAGTGTCGTCTAATACAAGCTTTAATTGTTGAGTTATGTTGAACAAGTTTCTCATACAAGATAACATCAAATTCAATTATTAATTAAGACATTGTTAGCATTTTCACGAATAGTTTTTTCGTAATTTTATATATTAAGTTTCTCATCTTTCACGTGGTGAAACATATTTAACTATGATTTGAAAAGGAAGACACTTGGTTAAACTTACTAATATTAGTGAAATTTAATTTAACCAAGAGTTTTCCTTTTTAAATTATAGTTAAGTTATGTGTAAATTGGGTTGCCTATATGACTATTACAAATTGTAGCCAATCAATCGCAATTAATGCCTCAACTTGTACATACAGGGAGTTTTTCTTTCAAGAATACATGTCCCAAGTACAGCGTATATGCCGTAAATCTTTAGAAAATCGTGTTTCTTTTAACAGAGTTCAATTTGAAACTTAAAATGAGTGTGTTCCACTCCCAGACTAAGCATGAAGTAAAATTTCGAGTTTAGAAAAGCCTGAAAATTTGGTTGGGTCGCGTAGCGCGAAGCGCGGAGCGGCCAAACCAAATTTTCAGGCTTTTCTAAACTCGAAATTTTACTTCATGCGCCACCGGTACAAAACGCTGATATATTACGAAGTTTAAAACACACTGCTAAACTTTACATTGAATCAGTGTTGTGTACCGGTGGCGCATGAAGTAAAATTTCGAGTTTAGAAAAGCCTGAAAATTTGGTTTGGCCGCTCCGCGCTTCGCGCTACGCGACCAAACCAAATTTTCAGGCTTTTCTAAACTCGAAATTTTACTTCATGCTCAGTCTGGGAGTGGAAAACACTCGTTTAAAGCTTCACATTAAATTCTTTTAATAAACCGAGCTTCGGAAAATGTACGACGTATGCATATGTATACTTAAAAGAAAAATTCTCGTTATGAACAAATTACAGAGTACAGTTTTGGGTAATTATACTTAAAAGAAAAAATACTTGCACATGTACACAGAGAGTTTTATGTTCGGTGTTACATAAAACTCTCTGTGTACATGTGCAAGTATTTTTTCTTTTAAGTATAATTACCCAAAACTGTACTCTGTAATTTTTCAGGCATCCGTTTTTTTTAAAACAGTTTAATTTAAAAATTTTAACAAATGTTTTCACTCGAAGATTAAGCATGAATTAAAATTTATGTTTAGAAAAGCCTGAAAAGTTTAGTTTAGTCGCTTTGGGCTTTATCAAACTCTAAATTTTTAGAAAGTTTTGTATTTAGAGAGATATTTGTTAGTTCTTTAAAATGTACTTGAAATATGCAATTATTAGATTACCTATTGAACTGTGTAAAATTGGAATTAAATTAATTTGCTCGTGAAATCCGGGATTAGTCCTGACGTTTATAACGAACGGAAATGTAATTTAACATTCTTTTTTCCAAAACTGGTCGGTTCAATGGTTTAATTAGTGGCATGGTAATCATCATCATCGAAAAGCTATAATTAATGCGTTAATATAACCTCATAGCATCCAACAATGCGGTTGTGCATTATTAATATATCATTTCGAATTTACTAAAATCAAGCTACAACCAATGTATAAATACATTTTGTTTCTTGTTTCTTGAAAGTAAAAAATTGTGAAACAAACCAAGTGTAATTTAATTTAAACCTTCATTATCAATACATTTTGTTGTTAGTTGTTTAAATGTACCAGGCTTCTGTTTTGTTTCTGTCTTAAAATTGGGAAGTGTTTAATATTGAACAATAGGTCATTTATTATTATAAAATCTTATGAACATTTTATAAATCTACAAAAATCTAGAAATATTAAAAATCTCATACAAATGTACGATGTTATTTTTTATTTGATTTTATATTATCCCAACAGAATTTCATTAAGGGACAACACCACTGTGACCCCCTGTTTTTTTGCCGTTTTTCAAGAATTTTTTTTGTGGGAAAAAAAGAGATATTCAAAATTTTTTTGTTGTTTTGTTCGTTGTTTATTAAAGATACATAAAAAAAATTCCAATTTTTCACGCCTCATGGTGGCGCTGGGGAAGCTCCCGCGTCAGGTGCTGTTGCCTTTGCAGTGATCCGCGGCACGCAGCAGAACTGTCTTCAAAGTCGATCTGAAAAAAAATATCGAGTGTTTTCGTTAATAATATGATATTTTGAAGAGAAGTACATAGGGATTTGAAAAAATATTGATTTTTTAAAAATAGGAACGCTTTCGAAATTTAAGGTCGATTTTCGAGCAGAGTATCTCGTTGAAAAAAGGCTATAATTTTTTTATTTATTAAGATATCGAAAAAATCCTATGTACTTCTTTAGATAAACTAGTTTTATTGATTCAGTCCAAATTTGAAGTCGATCGGATAAAAATTGCTCGAGTTCTGCTGCGTGCCGCACTCAAAAAAGTGGTTTTGAGAAAAACGCATTCAAAGTTTGAAGTTTGTTAATTTATGTGATAAATTGGAAAACAAATTTTTTACCTAATCAGCGATTCCGGCACCATATAGCTGGCCTTCAAGAAGCAAATCAAGGTCCCCAGCATCTTTTCTCGAACTTGTAGAGGCTTTTCTTGCCTCTTTTGCAGCATCCGTGAGCGAGCGCTCCGCCTGCTCGATCCGCGCTGCGTCGGTTTCAACGCAAAAATTGAAACAATTTGGGCCGATGGTTACCCCCAACGTCTCCATAACTTTCATGGGGCTTCTCAAGCCATCGTTGAATAATAATACCGCGATATCAGCGGCAATATCGATGATTTTTTTGCCCCCGGACTGACACTTGGGGGCTATTGCCCAAACTGATTTGTTGTAGCTTTCGTTATTGTTTTGCGTAAAGCCGCCCAAACAACGCTGCAGCAAATCGTCTCTGCTCAAATTTTCATACACTGGCGTAATTGCCTCCAATACTACCTTACCTACCGCCATCCCTATACCGGACTTGACATTTTTTTAACTATCGCCACCTGAAGCGGCGCGGGACCCCGAGCGTCACGGAGCGCTGCACCGCTCCACAAAATATTTAATATCTTCGAAAATAATAATTTTTTCGACCTGGAACCAACGGCATTCTATTCTTAAATGTATTTTAGATTTTTCTAGATGGTTTTCAAAAAATCGATTTTTTGAAGCCGTCACAGTGGTCATTATCATAAATGAGTGATGTAATTGCAAAACTTACATTCTCTACTTTTTATAAAAATTAAGTTGGTGTTTTTTTTATGTCCGCCATGTTAAAGTACACATGTTTTTTGCAATTTGCCAAAGGTTTTCAAAAGTTTTGCAGTTAGACCGCTCAAATAGTACATAAAATTTTAACAACCGTAAACATGGTTAATTTTCTATTTTATATATTTTTAGTTTGAATGGTTCGAAATGTGAATTGATGTTGAAGTAGGTGTGCGTACATGTATAGATTAATGGTGGGCGAGTGGGTGATTGATCGTCGTTTCTCCTCGCTTTTTGCACCTCGTTTCTTCGCTAAATCGACCAAATAGTGCCCTAAATAATATGTCAATGGACTAAATTACTTGTTTTCCGCTTTATTTTTGTCCATCGTTTGTCTCAATTATCGCCACCGGCCGTCCCGACTCAGAACAAATGTAGGGCTATAATTTAATAAAACAAATCGCTCATGAAGACGGGCAAAGAAAAAAACAACATTTACTAAAGAAAATATAGATTATTCACATCATTACTTACATAAGGGAAATAGTAATTTAATACAACACACAGTAAAAAAAAAAAAAACAGAAATATATGTTATTCTGTTGTAGTATAATCAATCTTTTACATATCCTGATGGATATTTTGTAAATATTGAAGCATTCGTCGTTTTTATAAAAAGTGTTTAATTTGAAACTTCTAACAAGTGTTTCTTCTTGAAATTTTACTTAAAGTGTGCAAACTACAAGAAGGGTAAGCTTATTTTTTTTAATTCAAATAGTTTTGAATTTGAATTATTCTTGTTAATAGATTGTGTAAACTTTGCAAAATATAAAAACGAATTAAAATAATATCGACTTTCTGCAAACATGTTGTCTCATTGAGACAAGTCTCCAAATATTCATTGAAACGACTACTTCTCGAGCTAATACCCCGACAGATATTGAATTATACAATGCATATTTGAGTTATACGACAGCTTTACTGGTCTATGCATAATTTATATACAAAATGCAATATCAGGTAAAATTATTCTCTTACCAAACTAAATGAGTTAAAAGGAAATTGAAATAAATTGAAAATATTACAGGGAATGAATATTAATTGTCTTAAGCCATCTATAGACGCGTTTTGAGATTTATAACCTCATCAGTATAGCTATGCTTTTGACTTTCAATACAAAAAAATCTTAAAATTAGTTGTCGAAACAGGTACACAAAACTGGGGCCAGTTAAAATGAACGGATGTTATTTATAGGTAAAGCGATTAAGTCATTAGTAGGTGCGAACAATTTGATACCTGAGAGAGAGTGACATACCGCCTTTAACGGTAGAAAGACGATATTTTTTTTCCTGTGGGGGCCGTCTTCCTTTCGGATCCGGATGCACTGCAGCCTAGGTGGCTTATTGTACTGAAAAAAGACGATATTATTTTATTTCGTTTTTATATTTTGTAAATATTCTGCAAACTATTGACAAACTCAATTTTTCTTTATGTGTATACATTGGCCAAAAAATCCGAAATAACTGCAAACTATTACTCACATAATCTCTACATAAATACAGCGAAACAATCCTCCACGCAAAATGTTAATACCAATACATCAAGCGGTCCTTCTGGATGAATCCTAGTACAAATATGGAAATATAAGCGGCGATATCGGGGACTTTCGGCTATCAGACCTCGGGAATTCCCCGCTCCGTTCCAGAACGACGAAAATAAGGAATAAAAGTCCCGCGATTGATCTTCCGGCTTTTGGATTTGGACCGGGAACGTTACGTTTATAAATCGTCTGCATTTTAGCCAGCCCGAAACGGGTATTATCATAAATGAAATATTTTTTTTTCTGCTGTGCTATAATCTTTCTCTTTTTTTTTTTCATTAGAGATATCATTAATCATACGCTTGATGCTTAAGTAATATTCTTAATATAGAAAATAAAATTTAAAAAATACTGTTACAATCTTATCAAGATATGTACAGTAGTGGAAAAAAGTAGAGCAACTTTTGAAAATCGTGTATTTCTTTAATCAGTAATGTATGACATAGCCATATTTTTTTTATAATAATCCACAACTACAAAAGCAATTTATTTTGGGGGTAAAAATAAATATTTTTTGTATGAAGTATTTTTATATTTAAAGATAATTTTTGGGTGGAAAAAAATAGAGCAACTTTGCTTCAAAATTGTTTTTTTTTAATACAAATAGTTAAAAAAATATATTAATTAATATTTTGTAAAGAACCCGTTATTCTTAATAACATGTTGACAACGTTTTGGCATCGATTTTATCAGTTTAGAAATAATCGCAGTATCCATATTGACCCATGCTTCGTTCAAGGCTTCAAACAATTCTTGGTGATTGCGATAGAATTTTCCTCTGATTTTGGAATCCAAAATGTCCCACAGATTCTCAATTGGATTGAGATCTGGGGGCTGTGAAGGCCATTCCATAACAGTGATGTTTTCCTTTCTGAACCATTCTTTTACGAACCGAGAAGTATGCTTAGGATCATTGTCCTGTTGAAATAAATGTCTTAAAGGCATAATCTCGTCGGCGTATGGGACCATTTGGTTCTCTAATATGTCCTTATATTTAAATCGGTCCATAATACCTTCTATTTTATAAAGGGGCCCCATACCATATCCCGAAAAACAGCCCCAAACCATTACCGATCCACCACCATGTTTTAAAGTTGGCCACGAATACTTAGGGTTGAGTCGTTCATTGGCAGGACGTCTTACATACACAATACCATCACTTTTAAATAAAGAAAACTTAGATTCATCGCTCCAGATAACCTTTTTCCAGTCATTCTCAGTCCAGTGTTGATGCGTTTTGGCAAAACTTGAACGGGATCGTCTGTTTTTCTTAGACAACATGGGTTTTTTTGCTTCTAGCAAATAATTTAGCTTCTAGTAGTCTATTTCTCACTGTCCTAGAGGTCACATTTACTCCAAGTTCTTCAAATATACGGTGCTTTATCATGTTAGATCCGAGAAAAGGCTCGGTTTTGGCAATTTTTATAATTTGTTTATCCGTAAAGTGAGTGGTTTTTCTAGGTCTCCCTGATTTTTTGTTGACGGATGTATCTCCCTTTACACGATATTGCTTAATTATTCGCGACACAATAGATTTATTTAACATAAACATGTTTGCAATGGTAATCTGTTTTTGACCACTATTGTATAAATCAACAATCCGATTTTTAATATCAGCGGATAAATGTTTGCCTCTGGGCATGTTGACAAGTGAAATACGTTAAACTGATGAATTTAAACTTATACTAAACTAAATACATTGCAAATTTATCAGTTTATTGAAAAAGTTGCTTTATTTATTTCCATTCTAAAATATTCTTTTTTATATCCAATGGAACAACGAAAGAAGAATGGGGATTTTTTATCAGCAAACTATTTATAAATATCGTATGTTTTTATCTACAGACAAATTATGGCCAAAGGTAACATCAGAAATTTTATTTTAGCAGTATATTAAAGTTGCTCTATATTTTTCCACTACTGTAAGTAGTTGAATTCCTTTATGTTCACTGTTTTATTTTAACTCTTAATGTACATTTAAGGCATATCGTGCCTAAAATGTACATTCAGAATTAAAATAAAACAGTGAACATTAAGAAATTTAACTACTTACGTATGTATAACTAATACTTCACGTAACTTTAACAAGAAAATCATTGATAATTTTATCAAGGTTTTAACAGAAATGTATCTAAATGTTTAAAAGAGAAACAGTATCTTTCTAATGTTTAGAAAGGAATCAGTAAAAGATGTTAAATTTTACGAGCAGTGGCCCTTTTATATCTCGATCTTCATGTGTGATTGCTTGGACTAACAAGGATTAAGGGAGTAGGCTTATCTAGAAGGGAAGTTTCAACGTATCTGAAGGGAACAAGTTGCGTTCTTTTTTGTGTCCTTCGCGCAGTGATGCTTACAAGTATAAATTGAGGATAAACAGTGCTCAAATAAAAAAAAAATACATAAAAATATTAGGGGATGTAAATGTAGAAAAGCGCACTTATTTATTAAGTTATTGTCTGATGTTCCCTCTGATTCCGTACGCGAAATGTTAAATTTAACGTACAAGTTATTCCTCTATATCACAGTCATTAAATTACTCGTTCGACTGTCTATTGGCATTTGGGACTTTTGAATCTTAATAAATTGCTTGAACCGATGTGAAGATAGCCACGGATTTTCCAGCCACGGATTTTGGCGCCTCCACCATCACACGAATTATGGAAGAGATTCCCCAGATTTTCAAAATTTCATAACTCGCAAACCACATATTTTATTTTCAAAATTTCTTCAATAATTGATTAAACAATATACATAGAGCGAGTATAAATAACCAGAATGTTGTAACTCTTAATTGTTCTTTATTTAAACAATATATTGCTGTCCCGCGTATGTCACCTTTCATTCCAAATTATAAAAAAAAATATCTCTAAAAACTCCTATTTTATTTTCCAAATTTCTTCACTAATTGTTTAAACAATATATCTAGACCGAGCATAGATGGTCAAAATGTTGTCACTCTTATTTGTTAATTATTTATATAATATATTGCTGTCCCGCGTATAGCACCGTTCATACCAAATATTAAAAAAATCATATCTCTTAAAAATCCTATTTTATTTTACAAATTTCTTCACTAATTATTTAATATTTGGACTGTCTTGACTGGATTATCATAGGATTTTGTCATATTATATCTATATTAACTATGTATTGACTAAGTCACTTGATTGACTATGCTAGGATTTTGTCTGAATATGTCTCTATGGAGTGTATTTCGACTATTCTGGTATTATGACTGTAAATCACTTAAATTACTATATTAAATACAGTCAATCTAATAATTTAACCCATTATCTGCCATTGCTTCATATACCCAACATTATTAATTTTATGTTAATTAAATCACTAAATAACTTAATTTGATATATATCATATTATTTGACTTGACAATGTATGAAGAATAACATAAATATTTTGTTATTTAAATATCTTGATTATTACTCATTTAAATAAAATGTTTGCAGTGTATTTCTAACTTCACAATATTTCAGTGTTTTTACGCGTGGCGCATGAAGTAAAATTTCGAGTTTAGAAAAGCCCCGTGAAAATTTGTCTCGGGTCGCTGCGCGACCCTCGACAAATTTTCTAAGCGGGGCTTTTCTAAACTCGAAATTTTACTTCATGCTTAGTCTGGGAGTGGACCTACACGTTCTAAACTTTATATTGCACGTTTTTATACAAATTCGACGAATGCCTAACATTTACAGCGTATACATTATTTATATTTAAACAAAAAACTCATAGAATGTAATACAATTGGTCGTTCGTAGAACTCATACAAAGAAGTGTAGAATTTTACCTAAGAACCACTTTTAGAGCTAAGTCTATAATTGCTCGGCCGTTAATGGGTTAATGACAAAATAGTTTGAGTTTGTATGTATACTTAGAATAAAAATTATCTGTATTTATTAATAAATGACTAACAAGATTGTTTGAGTTTGTAGTGAGTGAGTGTTTAACTAGGATTTTCGGAAATATGGGTCGTAACAAACGTTCGTAGGAAACTATGCTGCAAACATTGCATTTGTAGTGCAAATTGTAGACAAGTGACAACTTGGCTGCTAATTCCACTTAATTTGTTACCCCCTAATAATACGTTAAACTTGAATTAAGCGCAACCGCATCAACTATTTAATCAACGTTGGCTTTTATTACGACTCGGTCTCGCCCGCTAAAGACGGCAGTAAAATACCTAGTTAACTCTTAAACACAATTTTATTTAAGTTATTTTAAAAAAAATATATATTTCTCGTTTCAAGTTGTCTCTCGTCAGATCTTTAAACAAGTAAATTTAAAAGAAATTAAAAGTGATTTTTTTAAAGTATTTTTATGTTTAACTAAGCAATTTGCTCATGATTCAAATGTTTTAAGAAATAATTTAGAAAGATGTATTGAAACCAGTGTTGTTCCGTCGTACTTTTCAGATATCTGTAGAACACTTCAGCAAATTTCGGCAGATTTTTGTAGATCATATGTACACACTTTTAAATTGAAAATTAATCATTTTTGAACAAAAAGTTTATTAACCTATTAAGCGCCATTGGTGCATAAACGCAACATTATTAATATTTTGTTAATTAAATTACAAAATAAGTTAATTTGGGATATTATGTTATTTAACCTGACTTAAAAATGTATGAAGAACAACACACTTTTAAATTGAAAATTAATCATTTTTGAATAAAAAGTTTATTAACCTATTAAGCGCCATTGGTGCATAAACGCAACATTATTAATATTTTGTTAATTAAATTACAAAATAAGTTAATTTGGGATATAATGTTATTTAACCTGACTTAAAAATGTATGAAGAACAATGTAAATATTTTGTTATTTAAATATTTTGATTGATACTGATTTAAAAGAAAAATGTGTTCAGGGTATTTCTAACTTCACAATATTTCAGTGTTTTATACGCGTGGCGCATGAAGTAAAATTTCGAGTTTAGAAAAGCCTGAAAATTTGGTTTGGCCGCTCCGCTTCGCGGAGCGACCAAACCAAATTTTCATGCTTTTCTAAACTCGAAATTTTACTTCATGCTTAGTCTGGGAGTGGAAACACTCCTTCAAAACTTTATATTGCACGTTTTTGTATAAAATTGACTAATGCCTGAACATTTACAGCGTATACATTATGTACATTTAAAAGAAAAATGTCCAGTATATAATACAATAGATCATTTATAGAGATTATAAAGATTTTACCTAAAATTTACCTTTAGAGTTACCTCTATAATTTCCGGCCGTTAATGGGTTTATTTATTGAAGTATTAACATGATAGTTTTACATAAGTCATATACAATTTAAAAAGAAAACAGAAAACATTAACATAAGATCTACATGCATAATAAGTAAATAAATAATGACATGTTTAAAACACATACAATTCAAAGTTAAAATCTAAGTATTCCTCCAAGCTGTAAAATGCATGCGTCTTTAGGAACTCTTTCATGGTTAATGAGAATTTACGGAGTGACAGGCTATTGATGTTGTCCGGCAGTACATTAAATTAAAAATAAATTCAAAAATTAAATTAATAATAAAAAATACTATACTTTTAACAACAAAATACTTAGTCATGGAATATGTCAAAGCGAATACGTAATATAAAGAGTGATTACGATTAAATTGTCGCGTGTTTAAATGTCCATGAAACAAAAACGAAGAGAAATTTCAGAAAAGAAAAAAACTGCATAACATTGAAAATTTATACATTTAACTTACTGAAAAAATAAATTAAATTATAATAATAATAATAATTCTTTATTAACGGACAAGCCATTTACAATGTAGAGCCAAAAACATATAACTAAAATGTAGGACACAAAACATGAATCACAAATATGCACAAAGACACATATGTTAATCTGCGTAAACCACAATAGGGTTATAACAATTAGTGCACACCATCCGCGAGACTCCTCCTAATTAAACCTAAAGATGAGTTAAAAAAGTCAATACCGCTACAAATGTCATTAGCCGTGCGCGTTAATCGAGTCATGGGGCAATTTAAACTGCAAGTCGTCCTGCAAAATTCGTTATGAAGTAGCATGCGGCTACGTGCATGTCTAGGTGGTACATGATAATTAATCATACTAACAATATGACTTGAATCTATTTTGCAGTTTATGATTTTATAAAGAAAACACATATCTAATTCCATGCCACGATGTTGCAAAGTTGTGAGTCCTAAGTATGCCATCGTTTCCTCGGTTGTTAGGTGTATATTTTTCTGGGTCAATTTATATGACATAAACTTAATGAACTTAGTTTGCACTTTTTCCATCCTGTTGACATATGTAACGTATGAGGGCGACCAAATCGTTCTACAATAATCAAAATGAGACCGAACAAGGGAGTTATACAGGATGTTAAAAGTGCGTACATCGACCAGATCTTTGGTAACACGTTTAATGAATCCTAGCGCCTTATTTGCTTTATTGACTACGAAGTCAATGTGCGACTTAAATGACAGCTTTGAATCAAGCCTGATCCCAAGATCCTTTACTAAATTATGCTTTAATATTTGTCGGCTAAATTCCCTTACTGTAGATACAACTCGGCTCGTATTTTTTTCACTGAAATCAGAGATTGGTTTTGTGAATCGTACTAATTTTTTAATTTTTTCTTTAATAGTCTAAATAAGTAGGTTTGCATGTTTTTCTGAGTTTATTTTTTGTTTTTGGCAAAATATTTTTTGATAGGAACATATCATCCTTTTTTATTTATAGATCCGGGTTCCATCAATCTTTTAAAGACAAAGTTCTTTGTAAAATTTAGCAACTGTTTGCAAGAGTCGACAAAAATCCCTAGTTTTTAATAAATTGCAAGAGATTTTAATGAATACAAGCCTATGTTTTTATGCCTTTGTCGAAGGTTGGTCAATTCTTATAAAATGTTAAAATATCTTCAAATGAATATGCAGTTCTTGAAAAATTGTGCATAAGTGGACTTAAAGTCTTTCAATTTTAAGACTTTCAGTCCACTTACGCACAATTTTTCACGAACTGCATATTCATTTGAAGATATTTTAACATTTTATAACAATTGACCAACCTTCGACAAAGGCATAAAAACATAGGCTTCTATTCATTAAAATCCCTCGCAATTTATTGGAAACTAGGGATTTTTGTTTAGTTTATCCCAATACACGTAAGCGACAATTTAATCGTATTCTCTCTCTAATTAAAACAATTCACAAAGAAATCGTCAATAGTTTAATAATTTTTAACTTCAGAAAGATTAAAACTCTACTATTCATATTAGATATAATTTTTTTTTATTGAAAAAGTGAAACAATTTAATGATTAATGTAAGTTTTTGTATTAAAAGGCGAGTAATTAATTTGGAACTTAATAGATTTCGTTGTTTTGTCTTCATTAATTACAGAAAAAAAATCATTCGACATTTGGAGAAGAATGTGGAAGGCAAAACATATTTTTGGCAAATTAATTTAACAAGGGAAATACAAATGAACCATCGCGTCGAGTAATTTGTTTCACATTTTTCCAAAGTTCATAAATATCGTCACTAAATTTATGACATTCGTCACAAAGTCACCTCCACTTTGAATCCATATTTTGCAGCTCTGGCGGAGATATTAAATTTTCGAAAAGGGAACCTAGGCTTGCAATAGAACTTATAGGTCCTTTTTAAAAATTGCAGGATTAATGAAATTACATTTTTGGGTTGGATTATTTTTTAATGGAAATCGTGAAATAATTAGTAAGTAACTTCCAATATAGAAATCTTGCGTGTTAGACACTGAAAGCACTGAATGAGTAAACTTTGCTTGAAATCAGTGTCTTAACTACTTAGATCCGTTTCTTGCAAATACATTTTTCCGAGATACAAATCTTTCGACTGTAAACAATTCGCAGGATTTTTAAAATTAATACTTTTCAGGAGTGTTGCGGTCACATATCCACGTTTTAAGAATTAATCACCAAGTGTTTCTCAAAATTGAGGGTAGCACAAATAATAGATAAATTTATGTTTTAACATCTATTTTCTCAGTTAAGAATTACAATATTGGAGAATTTACAAAATCGGTAGAACTAAGAATCATTTCAGTAGATCGGTAGGTAGTCACGAAATTCGGTAGATCTACCGAAAAATCGGTAGACAGAACAACACTGGTTATAACACTTACAGGGTATTTTTCTTTTGAGTATACATACACTTTTTTAAAGAGTTAAATTTTTAGCTTTTTTTTTGTTTGGCATAGGTTCTAGCCATTCAGCCACTAACGATGATTGTATTAATTAATTTAACATATATTTGGACGTCACGACACATTCACACCACACCCAGGGACACGACGTGAAATTATTTTTAAATAAAGTCTCCCCGTGCACGGGAATCGAACCCGAGTTTGTGGCTCGCCGAGCGATACAGCTCGACGACGTTACCGCTCGGCCACCACCTGCCCAATTTTTAGCTTTAAACGAGTATTTTTCACTCCCAGACTAAGCATGAAGTAAAATTTTACTTCATTCGCCACGCGTGTTATACACTGAAAACACTGAAATATTGCGAACAAGCGAACTTCACTAGAAATCAGTGTCTTATACGCGTGGCGCATGAAGTAAAATTTTACTTCATGCTTAACCTTGGAGTGAAAAACACCTGTTTAAAGGTAAAACTTGAACTCTTTAAAAAAAGTGTATGTATGCTACGCGACCAAACGAAATTTTCAGGCTTTTCTAAAATCTAAATTTTACTTCATGTTTAGCCTAGGAGTGGAGGACACTCGTTTAAAGCCTCAAATTAAACTTAAAAAAAAACAGCGGATATCTACAGATTTACAGTTGACGAAGTTAAAAGACTATTCCAACCACATTTTATATGAAATTTTCGAACTGTGACCCCCAAACTTTCATTATCTTTGAGATACTGTTCAATAATGAAAACACTATGTTGTATCGTGTTACGCTTCATTTTTACCAACCCTAAATTCTCAGCTTTCAAATTATTTTTTTGTAAGGTTGCTAATAATTTGCTGCACAAATGGCGGCAAATTCAAATCTTGCGTCAACATTGGAACACCTTTTAGTTGCATTTACAAAATCTTATTATAAACAGACTAGTTAAATTTTAACAATGGGCCCGTTCATCAAAATGTTCAACATTTAACATTTTTGGATTTGTTTGTGATGTATGTTGGTAATTAATGAACGGTACTACAATCGGTCTATTAAGTACGATTGCCAAAATCCAAAACACGTTCACGATTAACAATCCGGTCATCAGAGAATTCCGCAACAGTTGGCAGTCTCTGCTGAACGGGCCCATTTTTTTTGCTGAGCGGGTCCCCAATGAAACAGGTACAGTCTTCTTGGCCAACGAAAAATTACCTTTTTCTAGGTTTTTAACAATAGCTCAATTTATAAAACAGTTATAAAGATACCTGATATGGAATATTTCTTGGAAAGCCTGGTAGCGAACGTGTTAATTAAGGGGTGGAAACCCTCGAATTGAATTTTTTTCTTGTCTTTCTTTAATTTTTAATTTTAATAATTTTAATTCATTTAGTACTGAAATAAAATAAAAACGCATAACTATAATCATTTATCAACGTCGGTTTACATTGAAATAACAATTTTGTGTATGAGAGAGAAAGAGAAAGAGAATGTTTGGGCAAAAAGCAGAGGCTCGCAGAGTACATTGTCCCCTAATAAACAGTCATAATAATGGGGCAATAATTACACAAAGGGGGCTAAATGGCGTGAAACCCGAAGGGCAACAAAAGCCCCAACCTCCCCCTTTTCGCGTACAGTCCGTTCGTTCTTAATGCAATTACCAAAACACGACCGCGCAAATAATGAAGAAGCAAAAAATAAAACAACCAACTAGACTTGCCCCTCTCTGCTTTATTCTAAAATTGGTTGTTTATAAATTTAATTTAAATTCACGAGAATATAATCAGGGAATGTTGTGAAATATAAAGTTTTCAGAATTTTCACTTTTAGTGGAATACAAATAAAAAGAAAACAATTTTAGCAAACACAAAAAAAAAACTATATTATGTTTAGAGTTACGTGAAATGTTTGTTATAATTGATAAATAAAGCACTAATAATAATAATTGAAATTCAAAACTATTTGAATTCGAGAAAATAAGCTTACTTCTTATATGAAAACTATTAATGATTTCGATAGCTAACGCCATCTAATGCTTCATAGGGGCAACGCGTCTGTGGGTACCTGGTGCCGGAATACTGAACACAAATTCAATTTTTACTTCTTATAGTTTGCACACTTTAAACATAATATATAAAATTACGAAAATGTTGTTCTTGAAAATGCAAACAATGTCTTAATTAATAAGACAAGTTAAGACAATAAATATCTATTGAAGCAACTACTTCCCGTGCAAATACACCTTCGGATATTGATAATCTTTCTTAACACTTTTATGTTTCTTTCACATGTACATTTCGGACACAAAGTGACCATTATCAATGGATTATTACTAATATTAGTTATAAGCTCAAAAATAATTAGTTTTCCTTCACGTTTATTTGAAAGTTCTAGAAAACAAATAAAATAATTTCTATTGAATTTATTACAAATACAAGAGCAAATTGATGGAGTTTTAAAATGCATCTAAAAACAAATCTCGTGTGGAAATAATTCAAGTGATTTACTTTTAAGTGTACATATTAGCATCATAAATTAGTGAAATACTAAAGAAACACTCTGTTTACTATTTTATGATGCTGATATGTATACTTGAATACTTAAAATGTGTTTTGTTATAACATATCTTCCTAGATTATTTGGTAAAATATTTAAATCATGAGCAAATTGTTTAATTCAACATTTAGTGGGACATTAAAACAGCTACGCGCATTCCTAATAAAGGAATAGGTTATTGTGTACATGGTTAGTTTGCCACTTATATATTATATTTGTAGCTTAGGAGATATATATATATATATATATATATATATATATATATATATATATATATATATATATATTTGTCTTGTACTTTAGTCTTGTATGGACTTTTGTTAGTTTTAGAATCACGAACTGTTGTCTCGTTTTGTATATGGATCCCATTGAATAAATAAATAAAAAGACATAAAAATACTTTAATAAAAATCACTTTTAATTTCTCTATAACTTATTTGCTTGAATATAAAAATGTCTTAAGAATGATTTAAACTAAATTATATCTAAGACAGGCCTCGCCAACCCAAATTGCTTCGAGGGCCAACAAAACTAACACCTAAAATGTTTAAAGAGCCGCACCTTAGAAATATTTAATTTGGTAAAATCAATGTTTTTTTCACATAGTTTAATTTTTTACCAAGTAAGGAGAACTATTGTAGTAATACCCTGGTTTTAAATTTGTTTGACTGTAGATTTGTTTAATACACAATAGCTTAACATCTAAAAATATTATATATACATACGGTTGTAATTATTTATATTTATTAGCGCTCATCTCGAGACGATTTCGTCTTATCAGCATTTTTGTGTCTTCAGATCTGACAGCTGTTGATTAAAAACTAGAGCCCACATGTTCGAAATTGCGGGAAATTTAAAAGTGCAACATATACGCCCTCCCATCGAGTTCGTCCGTCAACTATATAAATGAACTTACAGAATCATATGGAGTGTAATAAAATCATATTTATACAAAGTATTTAATTACAATTGCTATTATGTGTGCATCATGTTGCGAATCGTGTAAATTAAGCTAAAATCGATTGTTTAATGTAGTTCTAAGTGATAAAAGACTGCTCAGTATTAAATTTAGGAAACTTCAGAACGTCTCCTCGGAGCTGTATACTCTGGTAACTAGTTGAAAGTCAACAAACTGTAGTTTCTTAAACTCGCGCAACATTCTGGCCTTACACACATCCAACTTTCAAGTGATATATAATACTAAAACGAAGGAAAATTTAACAACACACAACATGAGGTTTTAATTTAAAAAAATCAAATTTTACAAACGGAAAATTCAATTTCAACGTAAATATGTCGGGTTTTTAAATTTATTTTGCAGAAACTTTCAGAATATACAAGTATAATTATATGTATAATCCTGTGTCCTGTTTCAAGAGGCATCATAAGCATTAGATTAGATTAGAATTATTTGTAATTGTTTTTAATACAATTTCGCATTGTAGTGACATCTTTTACGATTCTTTAAAAATGTTACTCAGTAACTTGGAGCCAACTGTGAATTAATTAATTATTTTTATTTAAAAATATGTTTTTTATATTCACAGGAACCACCTTCAACATTTAATAAGTTATTTTATTGTTACAGAATTATTTTAATTTAATTATTATTATATTTTTATCCCGGGTGTTGACTTGGCGGACGCAACATAGGAAATCGCATGTTAATTTTAAACTGTTCAAATATTGGCTTCCCTATTTATTTTAGAGACAAAATGTATTATACTTTATTGTAGAGGGAAAAATTCGAAATTTATGAATGTCCACACTTAACACTTTACGTTTCTCTAAGTTAAAATAATTGAGAAAAAGTAATGTGATTTTATAAAAATAATGACATACCATGGGATTGATACAACAATTGCGGATATTCCCTGTTTTTTAAACTTCAATTTAAAGCTTCAAACAAGTGTTTTCCACTCCCAGGCTAAGCATGAAGTAAAATTTCGAGTTTAGAAAAGCCCCGCGTAGAAAATTTGTCGAGGGTCGCGCAGCGACCCGAGACAAATTTTCACGGGGCTTTTCTAAACTCGAAATTTTACTTCATGCGCCACGCGTGTAAAACACTATGATATTGTCAAATTTTTGTATATTCGAACTTCACTTAAAATCTGTGCTTTATACGTCTCGGGTCGCTGCGCGACCCTCGACAAATTTTCACGGGGCTTTTCTAAACTCGAAATTTTACTTCATGCTTAGTCTGGAAGTGGAAAACACTCATCTTAAGCTTTAAATTAAACTCTTAAGAATCAACGAATGTCTAAAAATTTGCAGCTAAAATAATTAAGAAAAAGTAATGTGATTTTATAAAAATAATGACATACCATGGAATTGATACAATTGCGGATATTCCCTGTTTTCTTTAAAGTTCAATTTAAAGCTTTAAACAAGTGTTTTACACTCCCAGACTAAGCATGAAGTAAAATTTCGAGTTTAGAAAAGCCCTATGAAAATTTGTCGAGGGTCGCGCAGCGACCCGAGACAAATTTTCTGGGCTTTTCTAAACTCGAAATTTTACTTCATGCGCCACGCGTATAAAACGCAGATTTTAAGTGAAGTCGAATATACAAAAATTTGAAAATATTATAGTGTGAAGTAAAATTTCGAGTTTAGAAAAGCCCACAAAATTTGTCTCGGGTCGCTGCGCGACCCTCAACAAATTTTCACGAGGCTTTTCTTAACTCGAAATTTTACTTCATGCTTAGCCTGGGAGTAGAAAACACTTGTTTAAAGCTTTAAATTGAAGTTTAAAAAAACAGGGAATATCCGAAATTGTTGTATCAATCCCATGGTATGTCATTATTTTTTTAAAATCACATTACTTTTTCTCAATTATTTTAACTTAGAGAAACGTAAAGTGTTAAGTGTGGACATTCATAAATTTCGAATTGTTCCCTCTACAAAATAGTATAATACATTTTGTCTCTAAAATAAATAGGGAAGCCAATATTTGAACAGTTTAAAATTAACATGCGATTTCCTATGTTGCGTCCGCCAAGTCAACACCCGGGATAAAAATATAATAATAATTAAATTAAAATAATTCTGTAACAATAAAATAACTTATTAAATGTTGAAGGTGGGTCCTGTGGATATAAAAACATATTTTTGAATAAAAATAATTAATTAATTCACAGTTGGCTCCAAGTTACTGAGTAACATTTTTAAAGAATTGTAAAAGATGTCACTACAATGCGAAATTGTATTAAAAACAATTACAAATAATTCTAATCTAATCTAATCCTTATGATGCCTCTTGAAACAGGACACAGGATTATACATATAATTATACTTGCATATTCTGAAAGTTTAAACTCTTTTGAAAATCAATGAATGTCAGAAAATGTACAGCTAAATTAATTACGAAAAAGTATTGCTGTTACTTAATTAACGACAAAAAAACATACCGCAAACATAGTAGTAACTGTAGTCTGCATAATACCACTTTATTTAGAGGATTTTTTTATATAGTGTAAATCATTTCAAAAACATTTACTTTATTCAAGTGACTGCGATATCTTTTGTCATTTTGACATCCGCAATTGTTGTTTCAATTCCATGGCATGTCATTATTTTTATAAAATTACATTACTTTTTCTTAATTATTTTAACTTGGAGAAACGTAAAGTAATAAACGTTAACACGAATGAATTCAGAATTTTTCCCTCTACAAGAAAGGTAAATACATTTTCTTTCTAAAATAATTAGGGCAGCCAAAATTTGAACATTTCAAAATTTACATGGGATTTACTATGTTGCGTTCGCCAAGTCAACACCCGGTATGTACCAGGCTTATGTTTTGTTTTTGTCTTGTAATTGGAAAATGTTTCCTGTTGGTCAGTAAATGGATTATTATTATTATAATTATTATTATTATTATTATAAGGAATTCCCATGTAAAAATTTCAATTTTAGTTTGTTCTCTATTATTGAACCAAAATGATCACAACAAAATTAGAATCATTTCTTTATCAACAAGCATTGTTTTTTAAGGTATATTTATGCTTCTTTTTTAGTTTTCTTCGAAATATTGCTTAAAAATAGTAAGGAAATATTTAAAAATAAAATCCTTAAAATAGTAGTTGCTATGAAAAGTCAGTGTTTGTCATCTAAGTTTATAAAGACACAAAATGTTATTTTAATTCAACGTGAGTATTTATACCACAAAAGAAGAAAATCTGGACATAAAATGGACTTCTAGTGGTCATTCTTCACGTGCCAGGTATTTCCAACTTATTTAGTATTAATCAATAATTATTAGACTCGTTCAGACATTTATGAAAAATAATTGTGTGAACGATGAACATATCGTTAAGAATAAAAAGAGAAAATCTAGAGAAATTGTAACAAATGTATTAGCAATGATAAGAGTAATTCTAATAATAAGTGTAAGAAAGACGAAGTCTTCACACAATTTTTTATAATTATTGTTTACATACCCATCCTTTCCAAATTTTGAATGGTCCAATTATTGTAGAATAACTGGACACGGTTTTCAAATTTTGTACAAAATAAATAAGAAATAGTAAGGTGAATCTTATTCTGTTTAGGTTAAGTGTACCTTATAGGTTAGTTCGTTTCAATATAAAGGCTTGAGTGCATGTGTTGGACACTGGGTTTTTTTTCGACGTTTTTGACCTTTTTGAGAACTTTTTTTAATGGAACTGTCTGCGTTTGTGTGTGACAATGAAGAATCTAATATATGTTTTTGTCTAAACTTACCGTTTAGTCACAATTTGTGTTTTAGGTTAATGTTTTTATGAGATGTCCATTTTGCCTTTTCTTGCAATTTTATGCCACATTTCCAGTGTAAAGTGAAAACACAGCATAACTTCCTTATACATTGCTACATATCTGCACCAATTTTGATCTTTTACTTGTATTTTAACGTGAATACACTACACAAATTTAATGTTAACATCGTTAACATATAAACGGTGACATATGAGATTTGTTTATCCAAAATTCAATTGTCACCGCTGGTATCGCCATGATTAGGTGTGTAAAAACTAGGTGGCGCTAGTACATAATCAAATGCTTTTATTAATCAAATTATATAACAAGTAATTATAATATTTTCTAATTATTTGATATAGAATAAAGCAATTACACTACATTTGAATGAATTCAGTAATTTATTCATAAGTGAAATCAGTACATCTGACTCGGCGGCCGATAAAGTAGATAGCGACCTTATCGACCGGCGGGAGTCAATTGTTTTGAGATATTTATTTTAACTAATCAACTATAAAATTATAGCGCATGTACATAAAGAACATACATTGATGAAATAAATCAAATAAATAATACACTAGCGCCACCTGTTCTTTTTTTCATGAAATTATATCAATCTGAGGCATTAGTCGGTATTACACATATTTCATATAAATAGTTGTCAACAAACGTCACTTTTATAGTGTAAAATTAAATCAGTGTATTCGCTTAAAATTTAAGACAAAGTAATAAATTGCAAATAATACTTAAGAACTTGTGTCTAAGTTGTAATGTGGGTCTATTTTATTCAGGAAATGTGTATAAAATCACACATATGAGCGATAAATAATTTCTCAAAATCGACAACTTTAAAAATTAATTTCGCTAAAACGGGAAGTTTTCTAAAAAAATGGACTTTTTTTCTCTATTTTTATGAGATGTTTAAAAAAAAAAGTTCAAAAATTGTACTGTCCTGCACATGCACCTTGACCAATATAAATAATGAAATCGTGCCTGAACTAGCGTCTGTAATTTAAGATGTCATGTACTGACTTTTCAAAGCAACTACTATGTTGATGATTTTTTAAACTCATTTTTCTTAATAAAAATGTTTAGGCATTAATTAACATAAAAACCGAATAAAATACGAAAACACTGCTTCTGAAATATTGTTATTAAACAAGAAAACTATCTTAATTCCATTCTGACCATTTAAATTCAATAATGGAGATATAAATTCAAATTGAAAAATTTACATGGGAATTCTCTAGGATGCGTCTTGAATCGGGTATATTATTCTTAAATAAATTGATTGTGAGTAACGTGAAGATCAAATTAATTCGACGAATAAAGCACTAATAAACTTTCTTAGCATTATTAGAAGTGATTTTAATATTGATTCCTTTATCACATTCCTCAATAATTTCCACACTAGCATTAAGTTTACACATGAAATAGAACAGAACAAATCCTTACCATTTTTAGATCTTCTCATTACTAGAAATAATAATAAATTAGATTTCGAAATATTTAGAAAACCTACACACACCTTTAATTACCTCCATGCCGATTCCTATGCCCCAATGAAATATAAACTAGCATCATTTAATTACCTCATCCACAGAGCCCTCAGCATACCATTATCCACAAAAAATAGGGAAAAGAAATTCAACATCATCCATAGTATCGCGATAAATCTCAAATATAACCCCCAGGCCAAATTAATTAATATGCATAAATTCAAAATTAAACTTCATAATACCACCTCTTTTTCACCGACTAACCCCAACACATATACAAAATTCATTCGATTAATTTATTTCCCCAATTCAGAAAACCACTTCAACATATTATAAAAAAAATTCAACCTAACCCCCGCGTTTTATGTTAATTCTAAACTACGGCCACTTTTGGGGAACACATTCAACAAACCAGATGAACTAGACAAATCTGGTATTTATTCAATCGGTTGTTGTAATTGTGATTAAGTTTATATTGGTCAAACACAGCGTAATCTAAATAACAGATTGGAAGAACACTTAGCACACGCCAAATATCTTGGCTAACCATTTACTAGAAACCGGCCACAAAATCACAATAAAGAACATAAAATTATTAAAACAACCATCAAATTATCGATTAAATATGTTAGAAGCCTATTAATGATTTCGATAGCTAACGCCATCTAATGCTTCATAGTGGCATCGTTAGATGGCGTTAGCTATCGAAATCATTAATAGTTTTCACATATTGGCTTGAAATAGTCAGAAATGTTCAGTATTCCTCAGCACTGGGTCGGGACCACACTGAAGAGGACCTTGAAGTCCGAAACGCGTCTGTGGGTATCTGGTGCCGGAATACTGAACACAAATTCAATTTTGATGTTAGAAGCCATTGAAATGAAAAAACAGGAAAATAAATTATTGAATTTTGATTAAAGTCCATTTCACACTACATTATTAGATTTAATTGCACCTCCTTAATCTGTGGTTTTTCCCCTAATCCACTTTACCTGGTTGTACCGCCACCCTCATTCCTTCGGCTCACCTCTTAATTTACGTTTTTTCCCTTTTTGCACTCCCACCGCCTTTGTATTATAATCTGCCTGTCTATATATAGTTTAAAATTTCTGTTTTGTATTTAGTGTTAATCCCTTGATAATGGTCACTTTGTGTCCGAAATGTACATTTGGTAATTCAAATAAAACTGTGAAGAAAGGTTATTAGTGCTTTATTCGTCAAATTATATTATTCTTGTTACAGAAAAAGTATATTTTTTGTTTTATTTATTACAACAAACAATCAATTATCCCACGTCCGAAGAAACGATAATCTGGGGCGTAAATGATTTTCCTTTTGCGCGCCCCGTATTTTTATCCCCCCGGGTGCGATGAATCACAATCGGCGTTTTCAGACAGTTCGGTTCTCTCGCCTGAAATTAGCGATCGAAATCCTCTCTGAATATCCATAATTTATGTTTATCGCGTTTTAAATCTCGCGCCGTAATTGAGTTTCGGGCAATACAGGGAATGGGGGGCCGGGGCTTAATAATTAACCCCACCCCGCGCGCATCGGACTGATATTTTAAAATAATTTCGTGAATTTATGGATCATTTGCATTCGCGGTAAGTTCGGCCGGTTTTGAGATAAGTTATTCGAATTACAGTTGGAGTGTGGTAATCTTTTAATGGGTATTTTGTTTAAATACTTATGCGTAAATTATTGCGAGAGGGGTAAATAAAATAAGTCTCGCTTAAATATTGTTTTAACATGACTAATTCCAATTAAAAAATATTTTAATTCGAAAAAATAAGCTTAGGCTTCTTATAGTTTGCCCTTTAAAGATAATATACAGTCTGTTTGATTTATTGTGACACAGCACATATGTCCGTTATTAGTACAGATAGAAAAAAAAAGTTAAAGACAAAAGTTTTAGTATTTTTTATGATCTATTCAATTGTAATGTCAGAAAAACAGTTGAAAACCAAATAAACACGTGAAAGCTATTAGTTTCATTTTCTTTAATGGAACACCCTGTATATTTTGTTTATTTCAAATAGGCATTAATATTAGCCTTATAATGAAACCACATAAGTACCCCTTTATTATAGAAATACCACGACAATTGCCAATAAATGAAATTTATCAGTTGACATGAATAACTATTTAAAGTGTCTGTTCAAAGTGACGTCCGTTGTTTGCAATACATTCTTCACATCTCTTCATTAAATTTCTTCGTGCTTTTTGCAACATCCGTGGTGTTATTTGGCCACATGCCATACGAATACGATTTTTCAGATCTTCTAGATTTTCTGGACGAGTAACATAAACTTTTTGCTTTAAAAATCCCCAAATAAAAAAATCTAAAATAGACAGATCTGGCGATCTTGCTGGCCAGTTTATGGGGCCACCATTTGCAATCAATTTCAAATCAAACTTTCTTTCCAAAATATCTTTGACATTTCTTGCGTTATAGGGAGGAGCTCCATCTTGTTGGAACCACATATCTCGACGTATTTGTAGGGGGATATCATCTAAATAATCTTCAAATTCTATCGTAAGAAAGTTGGCATATCGCTCCGCATTCAACGTTCCTTGATAAAAAAATGGTCCTATTATGGCATCACCTAACACACCAAGCCACACATTAACTGCAAATCTTTGTTGGAATCTGCATTCTCGAATTTGACGTGGATTCTCAGTATCCCAGTAATGGTCGTTTTTTCGGTTGGAGATTCCGTTGTTGATGAAATTTGATTCATCACTCCAAAGAATTAAATCTAATAAATGTTGATTGTTGCTAAGCCAATTACAGAATACTATCCTCCTGTCAGAATCACCATCTCTTAAACCTTGTACTAACTTAATTTTATATGGTCTCATTTTATGTTTTCTCAGAATAGAAAATATTTTATGCATTACTTATTCCTAAGACAGCCACTGCACGTATTGAATTACGTGGATGTGCTCTAAAATAGGCCAATATCAATACTTCATTATTATCTTCTCTGTTTTGTCTTCTCCTTCGTAATTTATTATTAAAACACCCATTTCTCCGTAAATTTTGTTCAAGTCTTGCAAAAGTGCAATAATGTGGTTGTCTTCTTTCGGGATACATGTTTCCATAAGTGATACTAGCTTCTCTAGAATTATCGTTGCATCTAACGAAGACCTTTAGCATATCCATTTTTTCATCATTAGAATAGTAATTATCACCCATCTCTAAAGATTTGAATCAACAACACGCAAGACGGGAAGTTACTACACCACTTTGACATTAAAGCGTTAACAAATTGTTTTATGTCAATTGTTATCCATGGCAACTGATAAATTTCATTTATTTGCAATTGTCGCGTTATTTGTATAATGAAGGGGTACTTATGTGGTATCATTATAAAGCTAAGGTTATTACCTATTTGAAATAAACAAAATATACAGGGTGTTCCATTAAAGAAAATGAAGCTAATAGCTTTCACGTGTTTATTTGATTTTCAATTGTTTTTCTGACAATGCTACTGAATAGATCATGAAAAATACAAAAACTATTGTCTTTAACTTTTTTTGGCTTAAAAATGTAACCAGAAAAATGTAAATATTTTGTTATTCAAATATTTCGATTATTACTCATTTAAAAACAAATAATGTGAGTGTATTTCTAACTTTACAATCTTTCAGTGTTTTATACGCGTGGCGCATGAAGTAAAATTTCGAGTTTAGAAAAGCCTGAAAATTTGGTTTGGCCGCTCTGCTTCGCGGAGCGACCAAACCAAATTTTCAGGCTTTTCTAAACTCGAAATTTTACTTCATGCTTAGTCTGGGAGTGGAATCACTCGTTCTAAACTTCATACTGCACATTTTATATAGAATCGACAATTGCCTGAAATTTTACAGCATATACATTATGTATATTTAAAAAGAAAATTCACAGTATGTAATACAATAAGTCATTTATGGATATCATAAAAGGAAGTGCAAATTTTACCTAAAATCAACTTTTAGAGTTACCTTTATAATTGCTCGGCCGTTAATGGGTTAATAATGATCTATAGAAGCATGGGCGTAACCAGCATTTTAAACAGGAAGGGGCACCCGATAAAATATATGCTATACTTAGTTTACAGTCAATTGATTTCTAATGAAACATCTAAAATATCGCACAAGGATAATTATAATAAAAGGCATGTAGTTTGATTTTTATAAATTTGGGCATTTTAATGCACCTAAACCAGATTTTTAGATTTTTTTTTGGGGCACTAGTAAAATTGCAGGGCTGAAAGGGTTAATAGAAAACTTACCAGTGTGTGGCATATTAAGTCATTTATAGAAATAATAAAAAAACTGCAGAATTTCAACTAAAATCAACTTTTAGATGTAACGCTATACTTGCTTGGCCATTAATGGGCTAAGCAAGAAGTGACATTTCGAGAATCCTGAGCATTTGAGTTACTCGCTGCGCTTTGCTAGGCGACCAAACTAAATTTTCAAGCTTATCCAAACGCGAAATTTTATTTTATGCTTAAATTAAAGAGTGAAAACATTCGTTCGAAAAATAACATTTCGTGAATGTTGATGTCTCCAGCCCCACCAATAAAAATGCTCACGAGCTGCCACTGATATTACTTTGTTTTTCAAATTTCAAGTTCAATTATTCCTAGAACTATTATCTACCATAAAATAGGGTAGAGAATGTTTCTAGGTTATCCACTATCAAATAGGGTAGAGAATTTTCCTAGGTCAACTATATTTTTATCAATAATTTATGTACAGAAGAAAACCCCCTTTTTTTTCTTCTGTGCATAAATTATTGATGACAAAATATTTTCCCGACAAAAATACTTTGCTCTGTTTGATACCACAATTTATATTCCGTTAACGTAGGCCCTGTGCATTGTATCATCCTACGAGCAATTAAAAACTGAATTATGTAGAACGCGTAGCGCCGCCGCCTAAAATCCGGTTTGTGATTCGTTAGTGTGAATGAAAAATTTCATCCCCCGCTGGGGACGAAAGGGAAAGGGGCGAGACCGAGGGCGCAAATATTTGCGGGGTTAATGAGTGGCTGTAGTTAGTCTTTATTTGGTTGTAACGGCAAACATGCGGAGAGGGTGAAAGGTAAAAAATTGCCCTCCAGACAGCTCGGGTCTTAAAACCGCAATGCGTTCAACTCATTTTTTTTTTGTTCTAAAGAAATCAAAATACTTACAAAAAATATATAATAAGGGCGCCCCCTTATTACAATTGAATTTAAATAATTGTAACTGTAGATTGAACCGATTTAGGTCTCCGAAATTTTAAATAATATCTACATTTCGATAACAAAAAAATTGCATGTATCTTAATGTCTGTACTAATATCCTGGTTATAAGTAAAATCCATGTATATGCGGAAAATTATTGCAATATAAAACAAATATTTACTTTATAAGCAAACAATTCAACAAAAATAAAGAACCACTAAGGTAGAGGAATAACATTTTAATAGTTTGCTAGTAGAGACTAAATTCAGGATTTCATGACCTTGAACAATCTGATTAATATTTGCATATTCCAAAGAGAAAAGTGTTACATTAGTATACATGTATCAAGTAGAATTTACGAGAGGTGTCTTATGATTACAAATTAAAAATCTATTTTACAACTTTTCTTTGGGGTATTTTTATTATCGCATTACTTTTACTTTTATGTGCTCAATTGCAACTTATGCTAAACTCTCTTTACTAGTTGATTAGTATTATTATAGTTATTTTAATTTGAACTTAAATGTCACAGGACACCTCTCGTAAAGTGGACTATACATAATAATATTCATTTACTTTATTATACTTATAGAGTTAATGCCATCGATCTCGGTCGATCAGCCTTGTTTTTAAAAATATAAAACTATCATTAAAATGTATTATTGAACTAAATCCCATAGAGTGAGATAATTTATATTTGATATACTCAGTAAATCAATGTACATGCCATGTATTACATTTAGATAATCAGTGAATTATATATTAATTTGCCACCAACGGGATTTCAATCGAAATTAATTTCTGTAACACAAATGGCATTGTGCTTCCGAAGCTTAGGACATTTCGCTTTTGACCCTTTGAGCCTCTCTTTACACCTGTAATTCTGACCGGAATTATCCTATTGTCGCATTCTGATTTAACTCAGCAATATGTGGTACAGATATTTATTACAAATAAAATTGCTTCAACACAATATTGTTTAATTAACGTTCACTTTGTGCTTACACCCAAAGAGAATTATCGATATAACAGAGATAATAAAGCTCTTAATGACAACATTTTTAAATATACTAAGATGATTTTGAACTTTTTACAACGCTTTATTTGGTTAAATATAATATTGTATGTTAAATAAAATAAAACCTCTAGAGTGCTATGGAATATGTTGTAGGTTGGCAACTCTGAAATTATACATTATGGTTATTATGTTTGACGTTTTATATGACAATTCCTAAAGCGTGTAGCCAACATATATTTTTTTTGTTTTGTTTTTGGCATAGGTTTAACCATTCAGCCACTAACGCCTATTTAATATGTATCTCTATCAAAACTTACTATAAATGGGAATATACAAGGGATACTTTTCACGCCAAGGGGTATATCGAGTCGACTTTAACAACAAACAGGTTTACCACGGTTAATGGGTTTATACCACAAAGGAATCACAACATCAACATATATTTAAAAAAAGATAAAATCATAACACTCTAGATGTTTCTATTTTAATTGAACATACGATATTATAATAATTAAATTCAGTGGCGACTCTTGAGAATCTTTATTGGTGGCGCTGCAGACATTAAGATACATGCAATTTTTTTGTTTTCAAGTATACATATCCCAGTGCGTCTGCATTTTGAAGCAATTGTTGCATTTTTTATTGAGATCAATTTAGAGCTACTAACGAGTGTTTCCAATCCTTGATTAAGCTTGAAGTGAAAATTCGAGTTTAGGAAAGCCTGAAAATTTGGTTTCGTCGGGTAGCGCGAAACTCTACGCGACCAAACCAAATTTTCAGGCTTTTCTAAACTCGAAATTTTACTTCATGTGCCACGCGTACTAAACACTGGTGTGATGTGATGTTTAGAACACACGTTTTTAGCATACTGCTTGAGTAGAATACTTTGAAGTTCACCTAAGATCAGTCTTTTTATACGGGTGGCGCATGAAGTAAAATTTCGAGTTTAGAAAAGCCTGAAAATTTGGTTTGGTCGCGTAGCGCTACGCGCTACGCGACCAAACCAAATTTTCAGGCTTTTCTAAACTCGAAATTTTACTTCGTGCTTAATCTGGGAGTGAAAAGCACTCGTTCGAATTTTCAAATTCATCGCTTTTAAAAAAGTAATAAACTGCTGAAATTTTAAGGCGAATGCATTGTATAGATACACTTAAATTAAAAATATCTTTTTGTATAATAATTTACATTTAAAGACACATTTTTTTGTTAGCCAAATAAACATAAACTTTGTTTATGAGGCCTAAAATAGCTCTTGAGTTCCAATTCAAATTGAAATTCCTTTATTACCAGTAAAAAAACATTTTACAGCAGAATAACATAAATATTACAAATAACAAAAGTTTCGTCTTCCTATAAAGGGGGGTTTAAGTCATAACATGTTTCAAAACGATGGGCCGTGAAACCTAAATACCTAAAATTTTTGGAATTGCAGCATTAAATCATATGCATTCTATAATTTCTTACCATTCCATTCTTCATTAAACAGGCTTACTATAACTATTAATGATTTCGATAGCTAACGCCATCTAATGCTTCATAGTGGCATCGTCAGTGACACGAATGCACAAAGTGCATATACAGGTCACTGTTTCGTCCACGAGCGAGCAGAACTGTGTTTGTGAAACCAGAAAACAAATATCAAAATTGAATTTGTGTTCAGTATTCCGGCACCAGGTACCCACAGACGCGTTTCGGACTTCAAGGTCCTCTTCAGTGTGGTCCCGACCCAGTGCTGAGGAATGGGTACCTGGTGCCGGAATACTGAACACAAATTCAATTTTGATATTTGTTTTATGGTTTCACAAACAGAGTTCTGCTCGCTCGTGGACGAAACAGTGACCTGTATATGCACTTTGTGCATTCGTGTCACTGACGATGCCACTATGAAGCATTAGATGGCGTTAGCTATCGAAATCATTAATAGTTTTCACATATTGGCTTGACATAGTCAGAAATGTTCAGTATTTCTCAGCACTGGGTCGGGACCACACTGAAGAGGACCTTGAAGTCCGAAACGCGTCTGTGGGTACCTGGTGCCGGAATACTGAACACAAATTCAATTATTTTTTTAGGCTTACTATAATTGGGATGAGTACCAGCAGTCAAGTGATCTACATTTATATCTATGACATGTCTATGTAAATTTTAACAATGAAAATTTTAACGATGTGTAATCTATTAAATAGTAATGTACCTGTATAGTTTTTAAGAATATTTGTAATTTGACAAGTGTAAAGCAATATTAGCTATTAGCACAATAAAGATATTATTTCGCCCTATTAAAACTTGTTAATTTGTTTTTTCAGTAGATCGAGACGTAACTAAACCTAAAAATTAAAAGTTTTAGAATTGCTGCATTAAATCATATACATTCTATAATTTCTTACCATCCCTTGTATTATGTCAGTAATATTATTTCGCCCAATTCAAACTTTTTAATTTTCAGTAGTTTGAGACGAAACTAAACCTAAAAATTACAATCAAATAAAAACCAACCAACGAACGAATCCAGAGGCGAAATTGCAGCGACTCAAGCTTAATCCCAACCGCAGTTTCAATCCGACCCCCATTCCCCACCTCCTCTCCTCCCCCCTTACTGAAACCGTGCCATCCCCACGATAACGAAAACACCTGACCCTGCATGTCTATAGTCTCATTTTCCCCGATCATCGGATATAAAACCCACCCCCCGATTGTTCCATAAACACAGATACCCCCGCATGCCTGGGAATATTTTAAAAAATCTTCCCCCCTTGTAACACCTTGATTACAATTCCATTTTCATGACCTTACATACTCAAACAGAGGGTGGTGGATTTTTTTTTTTTCGTCTGCGTTCGTGCAACCGTGGGGGTTTAGAAAACATTGAAAATTGAGATTAGGTTCCGTTCAATTTATTCCTCGGGGGAAACGAGCGTCGCGTTTCTTGAATTAAATTAGGGTTTATAAATGTGGATTCTGTTGCCAACTAGATTTTTCTCTGTTAGTTTGCGGGGGTAATTTAGCTCGAGTGGGAGGGAAATTTTGAATAAGTGATTTTTACGAATTTATTATGCAAAACGTTTTCTGTTAATGTTATTGTTCAAATTTTTAAAGGATGATATTTTAAAGATTGAATATTGTTTTGATTAAACATATTTAACTCTTGCAAAGCCCTGGGATTTTATAAATACAATGTAGCTATTTATAACTTTAAATATTGAACACGAAGACGTATTTTGTGCATTTTACACGAATATTTTCGTAGTTTTATATATTATATCGTTAGAAATACATTTAACGAATAAAAATAAAATTGAAGTAGGAAATAAAAAGTTGTTCATTGCGATTCTTAAGTCAAATCAAATTCATTGTATCAAATTACATTTTCACGAATAGTTTTTTCGTAATTTTATATATTATTATAAATATTTTTTTAAATTACTTACTAAATAAGTAAGTAATTTAAAAAAATATTTATAATAATATATAAAATTACGAAAAAACTATTCGTGAAAATGCAAACAGTGTCTTAATTAATAAGACAATTTAAGACGATAAATATACATTGAAACAACTACTTCCCGTGCAAATACATCTCCGGATATTGAATTATACAATGAAATATTTAAAATCTTATTTAATTTGATTTGTTACAACGCTCTATTAAAGTATATGTAACGTTTAGGTCAAATTCTCTTCAAACCAACTAACAATACAATTTAAAATGAAAGGAGAGATAGCAACAAATTAGAAGTGAAAGGATTTCAAATATTTATAATGTTGCGTTATTGTATCAATAGCGCTTAGTGGGTTAACATTAAAAAAGTCTTATTAATATAAATTTTATTGATCTATTATTAATACCAAAATGTTTCATCACCAATCAAGTGAAAAATTAATTCAGCTCATAAAATAGCCTTAATCGAATCAGAGAATATTATTAACCCATTAACGGCCGAGCAATTATAGAGTTGACTTTTAAAGTTGATTTTTGGTAAAATTCTGCAATTCTCTTTATGATTTCTATGAATAACTTATTATTAACTTTTTCGATTTTTACTCATTAAAAAAAAATACATCAGTGCGTTTCTAACTTCACAATATTTCAGTGTTTTATACGCGTGGCGCATAAAGTAAAATTTCGAGTTTAGAAAAGCCCCGTGAAAATTTGTCGAGGGTCGCGCAGCGACCCTCGACAAATTTTCACGGGGCTTTTCTAAACTCGAAATTTTGTATTGTTAGTTGGTTTGAAAATAATACATTAGTGTATTTCTAACTTCATAATATTTCAGTGTTTTGTACGCGTGGCGCATGAAGTAAAATTTCGAGTTTAGAAAAGCCCCGTGAAAATTTGTCTCGGGTCGCTGCGCGACCCGAGACAAATTTTCTACGCGGGGCTTTTCTAAACTCGAAATTTTACTTCATGCTTAGTCTGGGAGTGAAAACACTCGCTCTAAACTTCATATTGCACGTTTTTTTTAAAGAAATCGATTAATGACTGAAAATTTACAGTGTATACATTTTGCATATTTAAAAGAAAAAATCACAGTATGTAGAATGTTTCTTTTAAATATGCAAAATGTATATTCTGTAAATTTTCAGGCATTAATCGGTTTTTTATAAAAACGTGCGATATAAAGTTTGGAACAAGTGTTTCCACTCCCAGGCTAAGCATGAAGTAAAATTTCGAGTTTAGAAAAGCCCCGCGTGGAAAATTTGTCGAGGGTCGCGCAGCGACCCGAGACAAATTTTCACGGGGCTTTTCTAAACTCGAAATTTTACTTCATGCGCCACGCGTACAAAACACTGAAATATTATGAAGTTAGAAATACACTAATGTATTTTTTAATAAGTATTAATCGAAAAAATTGAATAACATAATACTTAAATTTTTCTCCATACATTTTCAAGTCAGGTCAATTAATATAATAAATAAAATTAACTCATTTAGTAATTGATTAACAAAAAATGTATAATGTTGCACGTTGCGTGTTGCTTCCACTAAATTTTGAGATTTGAAATTGTCAGAACAACAAGTATTTCTCTTCTGTATTAGAAAAGTAAAGAAGTCTTGTATGTAATATATAAAATTACGAAATATTCGTGTAAAATGTAAACAATTCGTCTTAATTATTAAGACAACTTAAGACAATGAATACCTATTGAAACAACTACTTCCCGTGCAAATACACAAGTCTTGTACGTATTTTATTTATTGATTTGTATCCTCATGTGGATTTTATTAAATAATAACTTTTTGTTCAACTTTTGAATCATCATATAAAAAAACTAAATTCACTTGAATTATTGATGAAAGCAACCTATAAATTTCCTCCATGTCTGGCTGATGGACCGGTAAATTGTGCGAAGCGAGGGGAGTGGTTAAGCATTCTCTCAAGTCTATATCATACTCGATTTGATCGATCCGAAAGCCGAAAAAGGGAAAAGAACGGAGGAGAAAAAATTCTGGCCCACCGCATCCCGGATCTTCCGCCGAATCCAATTTTGTAACGGAAGCGAAAATATGGATGCGTCGCGGGATTTTGTTTTAACCCATACTTATTGAATCGAACGTAGATTTCAGACGCCCTGGAGAAAAAGGGGAAAAAAAAACCGAAAACGTTTTCGCTTTGATTAAATTACGCTCATCCTGTCAATTTAGATGAGTGTCGAAGGAGTGCGAAGTTTTAATTTGTTAAATTGTTTTAAAGACTTATTTTTTTAAATATTAAAAGTGCGATTCTTTTCGCAATCTACAACTAATTTGTCTTACATACACTAATTCGCAACTTTGTTTCGATCGGTGTTTAACTTGATTTATGTAAACAGAGTCACCCCTAAATTTCATAAATGTAATTGAACTTAAAAAGCTATATTATTTAATACGAGTTTATTAACCTTGTCTGAAAGTTTACCTTTTAACCTTAACAACTCAACAATATATTCCGGGTGTTGACTTGGCGGACGCAACATAAGAAATCCCATGTAAATTTTGAAATATTCAAATTTTGCCCCCCCCTATTTATTTTAGAAATAAAATGTGTTTTTTTTTTGTAGAGGGAAAAAATCTGAATTCATTCGTGTTAACGTTTATCACTTTACGTTTCTCTAAGTTAAAATATTTAAGAAAAAATAATGTGATTTTATCAAAAATAATGACATGCCATGGAATTGAAACAACAATTGCGGATGTCAAAATGGCAAAAGATATCGCAGTCACTTGATTAAAGTAAATGATTTAGAAATTATTTACACTATACAAGAAAAAATCCTCCTAATAAAGTAGTATTATGCAGACCATGGCAAAAAAGATAAATCACATTACTTTTTTTTAATTATTTTAGCTGTACATTTTCTGACATTCGTTGATTTTTAAAACAGTACAATTTGAAGCTTTAAACGAGTGTTTTCCACTCCCAGACTAAGCATGAAGTAAAATTTCGAGTTTAGAAAAGCCACGTGAAAATTTGTCGAGGGTCGCGCAGCGACCCGAGACAAATTTTCTGGGCTTTTCTAAACTCGAAATTTTACTTCATGCGCCACGCGTATAAAACACGGATTTTAAGTGAAGTTCGCATATACATAAATTTGACAATATTATAGTGTTTTATACGCGTGGCGCATGAAGTAAAATTTCGAGTTTAGAAAAGCCCAGAAAATTTGTCTCGGGTCGCTGCGCGACCCTCGACAAATTTTCACGGGGCTTTTCTAAACTCGAAATTTTACTTCATGCTTAGTCTGGGAGTGGAAACACTCGTTAAAAGCTTTCACATAAAACAAAATCCAAAAATAAATGTATTAAATTTACCTTTGCAACACAATATCATAATCATGCAATGCATTTTATATGAAACGATGTAAAGTTAAATTACATCCGATCACTCAACGGATTATTATCGCTATTTTTTTGCCTGCACAATACGAATGTGTATGGTTGAAACTATAAATTTGTAAATTCGGATTATTCAGCGTATGCACGACTTTATTACCGGCCATTATTTCCTGAATATGGTTACGATAATTGCACGCGGAATGGGCAGCTGCAATTTTAAACATATTTCCATTTGAACTTTGCCGGACTCATTACCACTGCGGCTAATTGCGACTTTTATTTATTCACATTTCGATTTTGCACAACTTTAATCCCTTTGAAATACAAACGTAAATTTAAATAAATCATTGATTTGCCTAAAATTATAAATAGCTAACGTTATGAAAGGAATAAATAAAATTAACTGATGTTTGTAATTTTCCAATTTAGAGGATAATTTAACTAAATCTAGAATTTTCGATAGATAGAAATATCTATCCTTTATTGTTGCATTAACATAATGTTTTACACAAGTCATTACAAAACACAAATTTACACACTTGATTAGGGCTACTATATCGGTGAAATGATTAGTTGTCAACACAAAACTAATTGATCTTGCAAACAAAACTATTAAAATAATAATTGTATAAAATTACACTAATACTTACAACAAAAATAAGACAAAACAACAAATTAAAAGGTAAATGTGTATATAAAATAATTAATAAATATAATTCAAAATAGCATAAAATAAGACAAACGACACACTAAAAGTTAAATGTATAAATAAAATAATAATTAAATATAATTTAAAAAAAACACTTCAAACAAGTATACAGAAACGACGAATTAAAAGTTTAATGTATAACGAAAGTAATATAATAAATTTTTCACGGGGCTTTTCTAAACTCGAAATTTTACTTCATGCGCCACGCGTATAAAATAATTATATAATAAATATAATTAAATATTTAATAATTATAATAAAAGTAAAGTTAACAATATAACGCTTAAGTTTGATCTCACGTTTCAAAATTCGAGCAATTTGGTTAAAGGAATGTACAGTTGCGAGAGAAAAAAGTTAGTACAGCAGGGAGTTCAAGCCACTGCAAAAATATCGTATTATTTTGTGAAACAAACTTGTCATGTACAGGTTACAAAACATTTTTTTTTTCTTAGCTAACAAGTCGGTGCTTTTGTTAACATGCACTTCATTAGCAATGTCTCTAATGCTAATACCGTCTCTAAACGGGCCGTTATTATCGCTTTTTGGGTTTCAGTCAGTTGAGGCATGTCGCCGTTAAATAAATTTCGTTTAACATTCCCGCATATTTGTCAATTTGATTGATAAATTGAAAAATCAATGTGAGTCCAGTGCACATAGTCAAATATTTTGCTGTACTAGTTTTTTCTTTCGGAACTGTACATGTAATTAGAAGGAAAAAATATTTCTAATATTTATTAACCCATTATGTGACATTGATGCATATACGCAACATTATTAATTTTATGTTAGTTAAATTTGTAAATAACTTAATTTGATATATTATATTATTTGACTTGACTTGAAAATGTATGAAGAAAAACGTAAATATTGTGTTATTTAAATATCTTAATTATTACTCATTTAAATAGAATGCTTTCAGTGCATTTTTAAATTCACTTTAAATCAGTGTTTTATACGCGTGGCGCATGAAGTAAAATTTCGAGTTTAGAAAAGCCCCGTGAAAATTTGTCTCGGGTCGCTGCGCGACCCTCGACAAATTTTCTACGCGGGGCTTTTCTAAACTCGAAATTTTACTTCATGCTTAGTCTGGAAGTGGAAATACACGCTCTTAACTTTATATTGCATGTTTTTATACAAAATCGACGAATGCCTTACATTTACAGCGTATACATTATTTATATTTAAAAGAAAAATTCATAATATGTAATACAATAAGTCGTTCGTAAAAATCATATAAAGAAGTGTAGAATTTTACCTAAAATCCAATCCACTTTTAGAGCTAACTCTATAATTTCTCGGCCGTTAATGGGTTAACGTAAGATCCAACTCTAACGTATGATTTAATTTTATAATCATTAAATTTAATTTACTTTTATGTGTGCAAAAGCCACTTTTACAAATTACCTAGATTTACGAGCATCACTGCAGCGCAACATGGAAGAAATAATTCGGCCACGTACAAGAAGCGCACCGGGTTTTTTGATAAAATTTTCAGGAGTTACGTAAGTCATAAGAGACTTAGACTTTGAGAGCGAGAGGAGAAAACGCGAGGCCGTAAAGCCATTAAATATGTATCTCCATCTTAAAATTTCCCGTGCAAAGAACTTAAAAAAAGTAGGAAAGCAACAACCCGTTTCCTTTGCGCATATAAAAAATATGCAACGTATATATTTTTCCCCGTTTTATGTGTGTTGGTTTATCTAACCGTGCATAATATGCTATTGTAAGGCCAGGAAGTGAATTTATTCGGATGTTCGATTTATTGGCCGTTGTGTTTTCGGAACGGTCGTATCTATCCGCACTGTAATTTTTCAACATATTCGACCAGATATGTATAAAATATGTATTTTATTTCGCTTCGGGCGTTTATCATTTTCGTGCATATCGAGTACTCAGCGCGAAGTCCTCGTAATAGATTTGTGAAAAATTTAGAGTTCGTACGTACAATTCTAACAATGCATAAAATACATTTTCTCTCGGTACAATATTTAAATTGTTTATTTTTTTAATCGCTGAGGCTGTTACTTGGTGAAATTCCATTTCAACTTAAGTAAATCAAAATCAAAACATGTTACGCAGAATTGACTGCTTTTTAAGCTTATTTCTAAATGATGATTATTGAAGTAATAATATTTGTTTTACTAGCATTTAAACACTGGGGCCAAAACTTTTGAAACAGATATAATTTTTTACTTCTACATCTTCCTCTTTATAACTTTTATTTCATTCTTTGACGTTAACTATTAATGGATATCGATAGCTAACGCCATATAATGCTTCATAGATGGCGTTAGCTATCGATATCTATTAATAGTTTTCACATATTGGCTTGAAATAGTCAGAAATGTTCAGTATTCCTCAGCACTGGGTCGGGACCACACTGAAGAGGACCTTGAAGTCCGAAACGCGTCTGTATATATCTGGTGCCGGAATACTGAACACAAATTCAACTTTGACGTTAAGTTTTATTTTACAAGAGTTCCCTCTCCACTGAGATTAAATAAAATAGAGGAACAACTGAAAAAGGGAAGAAGCGTTATAAAATATCCCTTTGAGGAAAACGCATGTTTGTGTGTGTGTAGTGTATATTGGGCGGAATGTGTTTTGCATGTTTATGGGGAAAACGTCAGAGGGACGAACTCCATCTAGTCAATAAGGGGCGACTCAATTTTCCAAAACAATCGAGACGGGTGCGAGCGGAGGCCGTTAAACTAGAATTTAAATCGGCCACCTCAGGGCGCAAACAGAGGATCGGGAATTAATTAATCTTTAAGTGGACGAAGTAATGGGATTTTAATTAAATTTTCATTGAATTAAAATCAGACATTAAAATTATATAAATAAAATACCTATACTAACCGCGAACAGAAATTTACATGAACTTAATTTGATTAATGTATATACACCGTTCCATTTGTTTCTGGATCTCGCCTAGCCATGCTTTCGTGTTGTTATGTTGCAGTATCAACATTTACATTTTTTATAAATTGCCACTCCTGATTCCTTATTTTAACAGTGTTGCAATAATTTATGATATCATAAGTAATCCTCTTTTTAATTTTCAAGAGGTTTATTGTTAATCTTGCAACAATTATTTCGCCACGCGGTCGCTCAGAACAAACATCAGAAGATTCAGATGCAGGTTCTCTTGACTAAATAATAAAAGTGGAATGAGGGCTTAAAAATTGTTTGACATGAAAATTATCAGTACCACTAGAGGGTGGGAATAAATTTGCAATTCTACAAAAAAATACTGAGGGCCAACAGAAGAGAGAATAACCAAAATTAAGGTGGATGGATGGAGTTGATCAAAATGTGTTAACGGGAAGACCCAAGCGAGAAATACAAATGGATGACGAAATAAGTTTGCAGAGCCGAATTCATTATATTTGTTATATACAATATTATTGCTGTGTTTGTATGTACAAAAACCAAGTAGTAAATTTTGTTAATCTTAAAACTGCATATTATTATCCTTTTATATCTGAAAATTTGTAAAACAGGCAACAGTGTAAGATCACAATAGTCAGAAATTATAACCTTAAAATCGAACATCTGACAGTGACATTTAAAAACCCTGATTTAAAACACAACCAGCCCCATTTACAATACTTAAACTGTCACTTTTCCATAGCTAGGCGAGATCCAGAAACAAATGGAATCGTGTATATAAAGTTCGATCATTTGGTACAACATACTGATTTAAGTAGACATCAAGCATTAGTTAAAAACGATTATCTTTCAAAGACAGTTTAAAAATTCCGCTTTCGAAATTACTTTTTTTCAGATTTGTTATTTTTTACATTTTTGTCAAGTTGTCCTAATTTGTAATAAATATTTATAATTTGTGATTTTTGTTAAATATTGAAATACAGGTGTTGCTTCCTTTAAGTACACTTCTAAATAAATATTTGTAAAATTAATGAACATGTAAGCCTAAGCAGTATATTTTGTACTTCATTAGTGTAAAAGAATGAATGTTCGATTATTTGCTTTCCTGATTACTTTAGACAAAATGTCTATTTAACATTATTGTAGATTTAAAAAATCTGCATCCCTACATTTTATTATTTTTTATTTTGCATAATAAAGTATGAAGAAAAATTTAAATTTAAAAGTGATACTTAGGCGAAAAAAATTGTTGTGCCATGGAATCGTTGTTGTTACCATTAATTTTCGGTAAATAAGGTTGTTTTATTTCCTTACTATTAATAATTTTACGATTTAAGTTGCATTGTGTAAAAGTTTTTTTTTTTTTTTATTAAATTTATACTTGTCAACAATTGCAAGGCATCGCCGATTTTTGAAAAAGTGAACATTTTTATTTGCTTTCTGAAGAATGTAAACTTAAAATAAATAATATAAGTCGATTCAGAATGTTTGTCTCTCCAAAAATTAAATAGACTTTTTGTCTGAAATAATTAGGAAAGCAAATAATCAAACATTAGGATATTTACATTGAAATCCCTATGGTGCGTCGGCCAATTCTACACTCTGTATTGCTTGCACACCTTTTGCTGTAATTTATTTAAGTCAATATAAGTTCTCAATTTAAAACAAAACGACTTACTTCATACGAAAAACTGCATTTTGCGGCTGAGCTTCAAACAGCTGAGCTTTTGTATTTTTGGTCCGCACTTTAAGTTATCTGCATTTATCATTATTTTTCAAAATAATTTTTGACACGACAGGTAACAAAATAGCTCCAATGATACTAATTTTCAACTCCGCTTGTATTTAGAAAGCTTTTACACGAATCTGGATCGACACGTGTTTTCACAATAAACACACGACTTTATCTATTTACTTGTATCTCTATGTGTGTGTGATGAAAGGGCGGTGTGTGGGTTGAGGGGTAAAGGGCGCGTATGAATTTTACGAGCGGAGTGCGGGGCATTGTGTCCCCCCATTTTGTAAGTGCGATATGATAAGGCGTAACGCGATGTAGGAAAGTGTGGAGAAAGAACATTTCCGGTCGGAAATCAGGATATTAGGGACGGGCGGCAGATGGTACTCGATATTTATGGCTTTCTCAAATCTCAATCTCGAAAAGCGATAACGTCTCGAAGGGAATTTATATGATTTTTTAAAATTCCTTTACAATGGGATGCGGTAAAAATATATTATCATTAAATGACATTTGAGAATTTAATAGTGAACAACCAACATTCTCTGTTATTATAGAACCGTTAAATTTGTAACTTCTAAGGTGGGTTTCCACTCCCAGATTAAGCATGAAGTAAAATTTCGAGTTTAGAAAAGCCTGAAAATGGATTTTAAGGTAACCGTTGTAAGTAATGAATTGTTCATTTTTAATTATTATTACCTTTAAAAATCCTGTGCTAAAAACAATTATATCTTAAAAAGAAGAAACTTTCCCGTATATACAACTTTTTCAACAAAAACACACCTGCTTTTTTTCCGTTAATCCCACCTGCAGGAAATAATTCATCCCACACAGCGTTTAAAATTTATTAGTGTGCACTTGATATCAACGTGCATATTCCATTAATTGCAGGAATGAGCGACTGGCAAAAAAAACTATCCCACACTGGGAATTTATGAAAGTAAATTGCGCAGTGTTAAAATATGTCGATAAAAAGGGGTCGCGGACGACGATGATTAAGCGGTACAATTTTAACGGGGTAATTAACCGTTAAATTTCCGCGCGGGTTTAATTAATTTACCAGGCGCCATATAAAATTTAGGTATAACGAGCTGACTCTTATAATGCAGCTTGATAGATGAAACTGCGAAGAGGTGTGAGTGTAAATAAAATTTGCATTTTTTTAAAAACCAGCTTAATGAACAAGATGAGTTTGTTTAGGTCTTGAATACAGTTTTATCTTCTTAAATATTAGATATGCTGTTTGTGCTATGCAAATTAATTATTACTTTATAAATTGCACTAATTTCTGTATTTATATGAGTGCAGTTTTATCTTCTCCTTTGTGATTTATGGATAAAATAGCAAAGATTTTAAAATATTTATATTAATATCAAAAAATATAAGTGTAAAGCCATCATGAATGTGTTTATTTATAATGATTTGTTTATATTAATAAATATAAAAAGTAATGTCAAGTGAAAATGGAATAAAATTGGCAAAACTTGATTGTATAATACTTCAAAACAATAAAAGTGTAATCCTTTACGCAATCTTCAACACATTTGTTTTACAGAGATTAAATCAAATACTCATTGTAATAACTAATTTCTGAGCTAATACTCAGACAAATCCCGGTAATAGCTATATTGATAATTTTAGGCACTTAATGACTAGCTTGTAGTCGAAACTATATAAAAAATAAAAGTGGTAAAACAAAGTTAAGTGTTTTAATTAAATATTGATGAGCGATTAATCTTGAAACGCGTCTATAAATGGCCACAATAATTTAACTCGACTTCTTACATTTACAGTAGGTTACTGTATACAGGGTGAGTCACTAAGCGGAAATAAGCGGTCTATAGTGGGCGTATTGTTGAAAATAGCAAAAAAAGTTTCAAATAAAAGTTGTTCAGAATCAAGTTTTTCATAACCCAAAATTATTGTTAAATATGGCGGCCTTGCGGTTATACCGGAAGTAAACACCAACTTCCTTATTCTAAATAGAACACCCTATATATTTTTACATTTTTGGATTGCTCGTTAAAAATAAACATGAGTTTATGCACACAACATTGGGTCTCAGTTTAACAGTTTTCGAGTTATTTCATTCTTTTTGATAAATTTGACGATTTTAGAGCTCGACGCCATTAACAATATCTTCAAAACGAAATAAGTCAAAGTTGTGCGGCTTGCGGTCTTGGATTCGGGAAGAAATGTAGTATTTGTTTAGGTTTTGCCATTAGTCAGATTTTCTAAATTGAACCGAGTCCGTCGACAGTATTCTTCAGTACTTCAAACATGCATAATTTTATTTTTTTAAATGGAACTATCTATCTTGAGATACTTTATCTGATGCGAAATTAAATTTCCTTTTTATTGATACCGGGTTGTTGCCATATCCATTCAACAGCTTTTGATTTTGTAAAAATTTTAATACATTTCGTATTATCGCGTTAGCCCTAGATACTGATGACGTTTGGTGATTTTGTTTTGACATTTAGTTAGTCATTGAGACATTCCCTGTTTTTTTAAGTTCATTTTAAAGCTTTAAACAAGTGATTTCCACTCCCAGACTAAGCATGAAGTAAAATTTCGAGTTTAGAAAAGCCCCGTGAAAATTTGTCGAGGGTCGCGCAGCGACCCGAGACAAATTTTCTGGGCTTTTCTAAACTCGAAATTTTACTTCATGCGCCACGCGTATAAATCACTCAAATATTGTGAAATGTATGTATATTCAAACTTCGCTTAAAATCTGTGTTTTATACGCGTGGCGCATGAAGTAAAATTTCGAGTTTAGAAAAGCCCAGAAAATTTGTCTCGGGTCGCTGCGCGACCCTCGACAAATTTTCACGGGGCTTTTCTAAACTCGAAATTTTACTTCATGCTTAGTCTGGGAGTGGACAACACTCGTTTAAAGCTTCAAATTGAACTCTTTTAAAAATCAACGAATGTCAGAAAATGTACAGCTTATGCATGTTTACCTAAAGTTTACCATGATATAACCACATTTAAATTCAGCGCTCATTTGTGAAGTAAACGATCCCTACCCTCACTCTAAAATCTTCGATTCTGTCGATCCTTCTTACCGTATACTCGACCACCCTTGGATACACATTAGATGGATGTTTCACGAACAAAAAAAAACAATTTTCTACTTTTTAACCTCTAAATACACTATTTGTACTTAATATGTAAGATTTGGTTTAATGATTGGAGTAGTTTAGTTTTTATTATTTATATTATACTGGGAAACTTCTGGGGGGCTATTCACAGCACCAATGCAATTTGTCATCGGTGACAAGTTGCACTGAAATGGCGTCATTTTACTTCATACGATTTGGTAAATTCTTCCCGAAATTACGTCATTTTAGTGCGACTTCTCACCGATGACAAATTGCATCTATGCTGTGAATAGCCCCCTTAAATGTCAAAATTTATTACATAAAAGTTAGTCATTATGTATAAATGTAGCGAATGCCGCTGAATTTGGATGTCTCCGATCGGCAAAACGTTGGGCATACATTCTTGAAGCAAGTAATGTATTTCCATCAGCACTGCCCAAGGTGTAGACCATACCAATCAGTTCTTCTTGAGAAAACATGTTCGGTTGTTTTATTGCAAGATATCGCCAAAATAATCTAAAATAAACTGACATTTGTCGGACATGCGAGTCAAAACAAAATCACCAAACGTCATCATGAACGATGCGAGGTTATGGCGGTCTTTTACGATTTCCTACATATTAATAAAATGTATCAGTCCTATTAAAAATCCATATGAAATATTAATTCTGACAGTATAAACTTCAATACTTGTACCATAAACATTCGATTTCAAGTTTCGGAAAAAAATATGAGAAGTTTGAATTATCCCTGGAAAAACGCGGAATCCAAACGACTTTTAAATATTCCCTTATAATATAGAAACCTTTAGCTTCAGTTTCCACCTAATTGTTTTTTCGTCATTTTTAGTGTGCACTAAAAAATTACAGTTTGTTTATTTTTACAATTATATTTTATTATATAATCGATAGCCAAGGATTATATAATAAAATATAATTGTAAAAATAAACAAACTGTAATTTATTAGTGCACAATAAAGATGATCATATATAACCGTCAGTCTTTCAGCCTGAGTTGTAGTTGTCATTGTTTTGTCGGTTAGTTATGATTCATGTGAGATGAGATGAATTGATAAATGGTGGTTTCTGGGTTGTTGAATTTTGGAGAAATATTGGGGTTTCACACTAGACAGAGGTGATTAAGGATGTCATGGATGTGTGGGTTAGATGCGAATTTTTGGGACAGTTGGGTAAGTCGTTGTTGAATAGGGAATTTTTCTGTTTTTCTTCATACAATAAGGTATTGCAGGGGTTGTGGAGTAAGTTATTGGGATGTAGGATTTTTGTGAGGATTCTAATGGCTGGTCGTTCTGCTACTTCGATATTATTAAAATCACCAAACGTCATCAGCATCCAGGGCTAACGCAATAATACGAAATGTATTAAAATTTTTACAAAATCGCAAATTTCTCAGATACTATTGGAAGGATATAGCAACAACCCGGTATCAATAAAAAGAAAATTTAATTTCGCATCAGATAAAGTGTTACAAGATATATGGTTCTATTAAAAAAAATGAAGTTATGCATGTTTGAAGTACTGAAGAATACCGTCGACGGACTCGGCTCAATTTAGAAAATCTGACTACTGGCAAACACCTAAACAAATACTACATTTCTTCCCGAATCCAAAACCGTAAGCCGCACAACTCTGACTTATTTCCTTTTGAAGATATTGTTAATGGCGTCGAGCTCTGAAATCGTCAAATTTATCCAAAAAAACTGAAATAACTCGAAAACGGTTCAACTGAGACCCAATGTTGTGTGCATAAACTCATGTTTATTTTTAACGAGCAATCCAAAATGTATTTTTACATTTTGGATTACTCGTTAAAAATAAACATGAGTTTATGCACACAACATCGGGTCTCAGTTGAACCGTTTTCGAGTTATTTCAGTTTTTTTGAATAAATTTAACGATTTCAGATAGGGTGTTCTATTTAAAATAAGGAAGTTGGTGTTTATTTCCGGTATAACCGCAAGGCCGCCATATTTAGAAATAATTTTAGGTTATGAAAAACTTGATTCTGAACAACTTTTATTTGAAACTTTTTTTGCTATTTTCAACGATACGCCCACTATAAACCGATTTCCGCTTAGTAACTCACCCTGTATAAGAGTAAACATCAAACCGTGTTTTATTTACAGCAAAAATGCATTGTGTAATTCGATATCTGATGAGGTATTAGCCGGGAAAGTAGTTATTTTAATGCTTGTTCGGTTTAGTCTTTGTAAGACAAACGTGTTGTACATTGCGTAAAAAATGCACTTTAAATGGTTTTAATGTTAAGTTTTTTAAAAGAGAGAATAAACACGTGTTTTAAATTTTTTTATATTCTATACTGTAATAAAAAAGTGATCATCTCTGAATGGAATACATAAATGGAATCGATAGTTTTGAACTAGCCTGTCATCGAACGCTATTGGAGGACATAATAGAAACAACACAAGAGCGTCTATTTATATATAGAGGGCTGTTTCCTTTTGATGGCCGTCATTCGCTTAGTTTGTACGCTCCGGCATAAATGCGGCCGGACAAAATAGGACGGAAAAGGGAAAAGCGAAAAGGGCCACTCTAATCAAGATCCGACAATGCGTTCACCACACATTCGAACAAAAGCGGACCCTGCCCAGAACACCAACTATCATATCAACTACCAATTAACGGATAACGAACTGCAAATTTATGTTAAAGCGTGCGGGAATCATTTAAATGCATGATGTGGTCAGATTTGTAGCGGTTGGATTTGTTGTAAATTTATGTAAATATATAAAATAAGATCATAGCGTTAAATTGGGTCGCCCAGATGCATAACTAGCCATACGTGTTTTGATTAACTAGTGGGAAAATGACTACAACTGATTTTGCAGCGTCTTTTAAATAAATTAAAAGAGTGTTGCATCGAATAGGGACAAGAAAAATTATGTAAAACTCAGTAAAAAGTTGGCAGGTTTTGCAACTGAAAAAGTATGTCAACTTTTGCAACGGAGCAAGTTTTGCATTCGACAGGATTTTTAAAATTAGTTTTATTAGATAAATTCAATATTAGGTAAATTAAAACACTTGTTTGGTTTCATATTTGTATATTCAGTTTCCTGACACGTGTTTCGGTCAATAACGACCATTCTCAAAGGGATTGACCGAAACACGTGTCAGGAAACTGAATATACAAATATGAAACCAAACAAGTGTTTTAATTTACCTAATATTACAATTTCGTTTCACCAAGAGAGCAGTGAACAAAGTATTTACCGTAGATAAATTCAAATTCAAAACTATTTGAATTCGAGAAAATAAGCTTACGCTTCTTATAGTTTGCACACTTTAAACGTAATATATAAAATTACGAAAAAACTATTCGTGAAAATGCAAACAGTGTCTTAATTAATAAGACAATTTAAGACGATAAATATTCATTGAAACAACTACTTCCCGTTTAATCCAAGTCCTTTCACTTCTAATTTGTTGCTATTTCTCCTTTCATTTTAAATTGTATTGTTAGTTGGTTTGAAGAGAATTTGACCTAAACGTTACATATACTTTAATAGAGCGTTCTAACAAATCAAATTAAATAAGATTTTAAATATTTCAGTGTATAATTCAATATCCGGAGGTGTATTTGCACGGGATGTAGTTGTTTCAATGGATATTTATCGTCTTAAATTGTCTTATTAATTAAGACACTGTTTGCATTTTCACGAATAGTTTTTTCGTAATTTTATATATTATAGTTTTATTAGGTTTAGGATTGGTTTTAAAAGTCAATTACTTATATACCGTGAGGATTTTTTTTTTTTCGCTGAACATACGTTTCCTATGTTCAGTATTAAAAATACCATGTCAATACATTATTTCATTAATTTCACGGACTAGGCAACCAAACTTACAGATATTTTGTTTTTGCTTTTGAAGGGACTGAAATTTTATTTAAGGTTTAGCACACATGTTTAAAGTGACCACCTTCCTGCTCCAAGCGATTGTAAAATCCTTGTACAGTATTTCTTTAAGAAACTGGATTTATTTCATTGCAGACGGTACTTATTCTGTTTTTTTTTAGTTCTTCTGTACTCTCTATTGCTATATTACTGCAGATTTTGGATTGGAGATAATCACAAAGAAATAAATCTTTTGGCAATAAATCTTCTAATCCAGCGATCCTGGAAGGGTTTATTTTAGAAACGTGTAACAGGGCCTGTGAAATGTAGTGGAGCGCCGTCCATTTGAAACCATGCGTTCTCAATATTAAAAACTTTTAGTTGTGGTATAATGTCTCTTGAAAGAAGTTCCAATAATTTAAGAGCAGTTAGGTTGTCCTCAATAAAAAAAATGGACCATCAAAGCTACTGTCAACTATTCCAGCCCAAATATTAACTCTCCTATTGTATTGAGATGATTTACCGTGAAATAAATGAAACAATGTATTGACCAGCGATCCTGAAAGGGTTCATTTTAGAAACGTGTAACGGGGCCTGTGGAATGTAGTGGAGCGCCGTCCATTTGAAACCATGCGTTCTCAATATTAAAAACTTTTAGTTGTGGTATAATGTCTCTTGAAAGAAGTTCCAATAATTTAAGAGCAGTTAGGTTGTCCTCAATAAAAAAAAATGGACCAACAAGGCTACTGTCAACTATTCCAGCTCAAACATTAACTCTCCTATTGTATTGAGATGATTTACCGTGAAATAAATGAAACAATGTCTTGACCAGCGATCCTGGAAGGGTTCATTTAAGAAACGTGTAACAGGGCCCGTGGAAAGTGGTGGAGCGCCGTCCATTTGAAACCATGCGTTCTCAATATTAAAGACTTTTAGTTGTGGTATAATGTCTCTTGAAAGAAGTTCCAATAATTTAACAGCAGTTAGGATGTCCTCAATAAAAAAAAGGATTAACAAGGCTACTGTCAACTATTCCAGCCCAAACATTAACTCTCCAATTGTATTGAGATGATTTACCGTGAAATAAATGAAACAATGTATTGACATGGATTTTCAAAAACTGAACATAGGAAACCTATGCTCAGGAAAAAAAAATCCTTACCGTATGTGTGAATATTAATTTAAATCAAAATCACTAGGTTTGTTTCACAAAATATTTTATTTATTCCGACTAGTTTCGGCTTCTAGCCATTATCGGGGAATTTACAGAAATTGCATTTTTACAAACTACCCAGCAAACCAAATTATATAATATATACATATTATTTCAAACATTAAAAGTGCGATTCTTTTCGCAATCTACAACAAGTTTGAACGGTAACGTGACCGCCAGTCTAAGGTGTCAAATTGTTTAGAGGGAATGGCAAAGCTATACTGAGGAGAGATAAATCTTGAAACGCGTCTATAGATGGCCTGAATAATTTGACCCAAATTGTTACATTTGCAGTAGGTTACTGTATGTAACAGCAAACACTTGTTGTATAATTCAATGTCCGTCGGGGTATTAGCCCGGGAAGTAGTTGTTTCAATGAGTGTTTGATATAGTCTTTGTAAGACTAACTTGTTGTAGATTGCGAAAAGAATCGCACTTTTAATGTTTGAAGTAGTCTGCAACCAAGAATTGGCAATTTCATTTATACATATTATTTATCTAATACATATAAGATATATATATATCTTACATATATAATATAATTATTACTTTTAACTTATTTTAGACTAAGCATTATGTATTTATTTTAAATGGATATCCGTAAATAAACAATAAAAAATGAACAACAACAATATGTGTTTGCTGGGTATATATGCATAATCTTACTACTTTATGATATGAAGTTCAGAATGTACTCCTTTAGCACTGTTTTACTAGTGTATTACGAACTTCACTTGAAATCAGTGTTTCATACGCGTGGCGCATAAAGTAAAATTTCGAGTTTAAAAAAGCCTTAAAATTTGGTTTAGTCGCTCCGATGCTCGGTTTATTAAAAGAATTCAATTTGAAGCTTTGAGCGAGTGTTTTCCACTCCCAGACTAAGCATGAAGTAAAATTTCGAGTTTAGAAAAGCCTGAAAATTTGGTTTGGTCGCGTAGCGCGAAGCGCGGAGCGGCCAAACCAAATGTTCAGGCTTTCCTAAACTCGAAATTTTACTTCATGCGCCACCGGTACAAAACACTGATTTAATGTAAAGTTTAGCGGTGTGTTTTAAACTTCGTAATATGTCAGTGTTGTGTACCGGTGGCGCATGAAGTAAAATTTCGAGTTTAGAAAAGCCTTAAAATTTGGTTTGGTCGCTTCGCGCTTCGCGTTACGCGACCAAACCAAATTTTAAGGCTTTTCTAAACTAGAAATTTTACTTCATGCTTAATCTGGGAGTGAAAACACTTGTTTAAAGCTTCAAATTGAACGCTTTTTTTAAACATCGAACGTCTGAAAATTTACAAATCGAGATATGTTTGCTTAAAAGAAAAATGTCCTGTATATGAGTGTTGTTAAAGGATTTGGTTTATATATAATAATAACCGTCACATAACTATAACGCTGTGAAGAAAATACCGGACGCAGTAATGAAATTCTAATGGGCCATTCCGGGGACCTTTTCTGAGTGAAAAGGAATCCTCGCAGGACCCTTTATTGGACGTGTAGTTAACGAAACGTGGCATTTTCCATTTGTACTCATATCTCGTCCGTATGTTCTTATGTTCTCGTTGTTCCAGGATGTTGTGGGTCTGGTGGAGTGTCCTGTTGATAACCGCCAACCTGCAGGACGCCAGTCCGGGACCGGCCTGCAGGATAAGCGAGTTTCCCTGCCGCAACGGCCGCTGCGTCCGCCTCAATGGCTACTGCGATGGCCTCGATGACTGCGGCGATCTTTCAGATGAACCATCGTATTGTACAGGTAAATTAATATTATACACTAAATCAATTATCAATCTAAATACATTGAGACAGGCAAAATAAAAAATAAGCAGTTTACTAGAGAAATATAATCGCTGAGCCTGTTGCTGAAATTCCAAATGATTTACTAGTGTTGATACTAGAGAAAGCCAGTGGGCTATTACAAAGCCAAAACTTTGCCTCAGTATTTTTGTAATAGCCCACATATTAGAAAAATACTGAGGGTAAGTTTTACCCGAAATCACGTTTTTATTGGAGATATGAGGGGCTTATTGTATTAACAGGATATGCCACAAGTAAACCGAACTTACAAAAGGATTCGATCGTCAAAAATAATTCGAATTAATTGTGAGGATTAACATGAAAAATTCGTGTTGTGTATTTTTAAATTTTGCCTTAAATCACTGTTTTATACGCGTGGCGCATAAAGTAAAATGTCGAGTTTAGAAAAGCCCCGTGAAAATTTGTCTCGGGTCGCTGCGCGACCCTCGACAAATTTTCTACGCGGGGCTTTTCTAAACTCGACATTTTACTTTATGCTTAGTCTGGGAGTGGAAACGCTCGTTCGAAACTGCAAACTGAAAGCTTTGATAAGAACATTAAAAACTGAAAATGTTTTTAAAGATAATCATCTAGTTTTCAAAATTTTGTTTAATATTGATAATGAAGGTTTAAATTAAATTACACTTGGTTTGTTTCACATTTTTTTTACTTTACTATTTACTCGACTAGTTTCGCGTTTTACAGCATTATCAGGAGTGAAACTAGTCGAGTAAATAGTAAAGTAAAAAAATTGTGAAACAAACCAAGTGTAATTTAATTTAAACCTTCATTATCAATATTTAAAAATGTTTCACAAAGTGATAAGTGAGAAAATTATTCAAGAAATATTTTGTTTAATATTATTTGAAGTAAAACTGACATGGTACTTTGACATTTAGAAGGAAAAAAAGTATTACTATGATATTAAGAATTAATAGTAGATTATTTGACAAGGTATGAAAGAATTGATTGAGTGAGTTACGTGAAGATCGAATTTAATTGATAAATAAAGCACTAATAACCTTTCTTTACACTTTTATTTTTTCTCCTTGATTGTTGAGGCACTTATATTTTGAAAATCCATTATCACTTAATATAATAATAATAGTTAATAGCACTAATAACCTTTCTTCACACTTTTATTTTTATTATACAATATTAATCCATTGATAATGGTCACATTGTGTCCGAAATGTACAAATGGAAGAAAAATAAAAGTCACTTAATATAATAATAATAGTAAACTATTGATGATTTTCAACTTTTTATTTTATTCACTACAATTGTTTCGCTACACTGTAGCTTCTTCAGGTGAAGAAATATAATACTTATATTTCTTCACCTGAAGAAGCTACAGCGTAGCGAAACAATTGTAGTGAATATAAGAAAAAGTTGAAAATCATCAATAGTTTACTATTATTATTATATTAAGTGACTTTTATTTTTTTTTCCATTTGTACATTTCGGACACAATGTGACTATTATCAATGGATTAATATTGTATAATAAAAATAAAAGTGTGAAGAAAGGTTATTAGTGCTTTATTTATCAATTAGGGTATAAAAGTTTCGGTTTGCATGCGAATATGGGCTACTGTAGCTTTATATATTACTGCTTAATCAAATCGAATAATAATACAGCGTTTTCTGGTTGTGTGGCTTCTCATGTTAATACAATAAGCCCCTCGTATATTTTTGTACTTCCTAAACAAAATACTCTTCTTGCATTCTTATTTCATTATGTATGGTTTTCTTCGTATTATAAAAGAAAACCTTAATATATTTTAACAATAAACCCCTCGTTTATTTTTGTACTTCCTAAAAAAAATACTCTTTTTGCATTCTTATTTCATTATGTATGGTTGTCTTCGTATTATAAAAGAAAACCTTAATATATATTTAACAATATCAGACATTGTGGTTCTCATTTTACCTATATACACACGTACGTGTACATACAAGGAGGGCAGAGATAAGCAACCCTCGTCATTGTCACGAAGTCAGGAACAAGATTTTGATAGTGACATCCATACTAACTAGTCTGATCCGCGTTTCGCCTGCATGCATCCGCCTCGGCGGAGATCGCGATTGTGTCGCAGGTCTGGGCCTTCTTATCGCCGAATTGGATTCGCTAATTCCGCATTCCGCTCGAATATGCGCTCACGAGGGGGGTCGGAATTAGACTAAACAAAATTACAACAAGGCCATAATCCCGAAACTGTCGTTACCTAATTATACAACTCGCCCAGTTTGTTACTCTAATAAAATTTATTATTATTATCATTTACACGAAACGTGCTATGGATATATGACTTAATTATGTTTGTGATTATAATATGGTGAAACTTGATGTGCTTAAAGTAAACAGTAAAGTTTTTTTTATAGAGAGTAAAAGTAAAGAAAATACTAGAGGTTTTCATGAAGTGAAATTAAATTTACCAACTGTTTGCATAATGTTAGTAGGGCAAATTTCTCAGCTGTACATAGTCTTGATTGGTTTCACCAAGTGCAGATGAGAAACTAATTCAAGAAATTAATTTATTGGTGCATTAAATAATAATTAACAAAGGGATTCTAATAATAATGATAATAATAATTCATTTTTTCTTGAATTAATTTCTCATCTGGCACTTGGCGAAACATATTACACTATGTAAAGTTAATTAAAGGAAAGGCACTTGGTATTGTTTCACAATTAAATCTTTATTCCGACTAGTTTCGGTTTGTTAGACCATTTTCAAAGGAATGTACAGAAAAAATTATTTCCTAAGTATATATACAATATTTTAGTTTCAGATCTCGGTAGGTAAATGCATCAAATTAAAGTTGTGGATGTTGTAGAAACACTTGAAATTCATATATTATACTCTTCTGTACCTTCAATAGTTTACTAGTTAGTCGTTTTTTAAATCCATTGAGATCGACGAAAATTCGACAAAACGTTAGAATTGTCAACATTTTGTGCGCGGATTACGTATTGCATTTCATTCTACCATTTTTTTTGTCCTAAGGAAAATATTTTACACAAATTATATTTATTTATTTATTATAACGGTAGGCCATTACTTTTTAATAACAAATACAAGTAACAATGGTAAACAGATTTTTGAACAAAGGAAATAATGGCAAAATAAAAAAAAAACATACATTACAATATGAATAACTACTAAAACTAAAAAGAAAAAATATATATATATATACACATACATACACACATACATATATAGAGGTCAAGTTGAATCTTTGAAATTCATTGTAGACTTTTATTAATACTAATTTAAGAAATTAATTTATTGGTGCATTAAATAATAATTAACAAAGGGATTCTAATAATAATGATAATAATAATTCATTTTTTCTTGAATTAATTTCTCATCTGGCACTTGGTGAAACATATTACACTATGTAAAGTTAATTAAAGAAAAGGCACTTGGTATTGTTTCACAATTAAATCTTTATTCCGACTAGTTTCGGTTTGTTAGACCATTTTCAAAGGAATGTACAGAAAAAATTATTTCCTAAGTATATATACAATATTTTTGTTTCAGGTAATAAGAGAAGTCAGAATTGGGGAATTCCAAATCTCCTTGTTGTCGTTTACGATATTTTTCCCCATTTTTATGGCCCTGTTAATCTCCAGGCCCTCTTTGAGGTTTAGTGCGTATCCCTTATTACCTGAATGCAAAATCTTAAAATTATGCGGATTAAAGAAGTGATTGAATGCGATACAATGTTTGGAAAAGCCAGTTGTTGGTTTATTATCTAAAACAGGTTTTTTATGTTCTTTCATTCTGATTTCGAAAGATCTGCCGGTTTGTCCAATATAAATTGCATCGCATTCATCACACTGTATTTCATTAATTCCACATTTCTTTGAATTATCAGTTTTCGATTTATTGTTTATTAATAGTTTGCCTAAATTTAAAGGGTTTGAACATATAATATTAAAGTCTTTTCCCCTACAATGACTGACTATATTATATGACAGGTCATTAACGAAATTCAATTTATGCCATTTATATTCTATTGTTTGCTCAGGTGCGTAAAAGTATTTAATTAAATGTTTTTGTTTATGCTTTTTTAATAAATTATTTATAATTTCCTTGTTATAACCATTATTTTCGGAAATTTTTGTAATAACATTTCTTGAATAATTTTCTCACTTATCACTTGGTGAAACATTTTTAAATATTGATAATGAAGGTTTAAATTAAATTACACTTGGTTTGTTTCACAATTTTTTACTTTACTATTTACTCGACTAGTTTCGCGTTTTACAGCATTATCACTCCTGATAATGCTGTAAAACGCGAAACTAGTCGAGTAAATAGTAAAGTAAAAAATTGTGAAACAAACCAAGTGTAATTTAATTTAAACCTTCATTATCAATATTTTGTAATAACGTTTAATTCTTGTCTGAAATCAGATTCACTTAGAGGAATGTTAATTAATCTATTGTGTTAACGGGAAGACCCAAGCGTGAAATACAAGTGGATGATGAAATAAGTTTGCAGAGCCGAATTCATTATATTTGTTATATACAATATTATTGCTGTGTTTGTATGTACAAAAACCAAGTAGTAAATTTTGTTAATCTTAAAACTGCATATTATTATCCTTTTATATCTGAAAATTTGTAAAACAGGTGAAATGTACTTAATTTTATTTGTTGTGTGCTGTTTAAATTGGCTGGAATGATTGAGTCCGTATATGTTTCTTTTCTGTGTATTTTAAATTCTAGTTTTTTATTATTTTTAATAATGGTTATGTCAAGGAAGTTTAAGCTATTGTTCATTTCTGTTTCAGTAGTAAATTGTATATTATTATTGATGGAATTTAGGTATTTTTCAAATGCATTTAATAGTCTTGTCGTTCCAGTCCAAATACAAAAGATATCGTCTACGTACCTTGCCCAGTAAAATATTGGTTTAGCCTCTGTTTTACTGAGAAGAGTCACTTCAAAGTCAGACATAATAATTCGTTTATTTCCCAACAGATACAAAGGATCTAATAACAGGGAAAATATATCAAACTTAAAAAATAATAACATAAGACAAAGTTAGGTATACATACTATTATTAAGTTAATATGTATTTAATTGAGTGACAATTTTAAATGATTTAAATTTTTATTACAAACTTAAAATCCAAACATTCAAATCTCATCCCCCTTTTAAATTTAAACTAACCATTCCCAATTCGCAATTACTTTTAACTGTATATTAAGAAGCGCCCCATTGTGTGTATTTCTATATAGAGGGGAAAGAATGAGCTCGCCCTCATCCCCCCCCCCCCCCCAGTTAATTATCCTCTTTGAGCGTTTTCTTTGATATCAAACCCATCCCCTTTCTGCCCTAGCCCTCTGATTATTGCGAGTCTTTCAATTCCTCGAGAATCGGTTGCCAATTAAGTATTGATTGCACCTGCAGGAGGAGTTCGAAACGAGCGAGGAGTTATAATAATAATTCATCCCGGATTTATTAGGGCGGTATGTGGAGTTGTCGGACTCCGGCTTTAATTAAACCGGAGTTTGCGATTTCCGCGTTACGTGTGTAAGACTTTGATCTTTTTCGGAGCGGAGTTTATTTTTGCGTGTGCCACATGAAAATCGATGATAAGTTGTGATTGCGGGGCTATTATGAGGATGAGGGAAGTTATTTTTGTGGATGAAAGGGTGAAACTTTGAAATTAGAAAAGTGAGGATCTGGTATTTTGGTAATTGAGTGGATCGTTTTTAAATCTCAAATAATAGTTGTAATTTGGTTCGGTTATAGCTAGCTTTAAAGTTTAATTTAAGTTCAGTTTTAAGCTTAACGTATGATTGCATCTAGGAATTAGTTGGACCCAAAGTATTAAAACTTTATTATATCAATAAAGTAATCTATAAATTGCAAATTGCGTATAAATAAATAGTTCAATACTTATTTTAACACAATAAAAACATTGTAGTATTATTAAAAAAAAGGTGATGTGTTCATTATTGCACTTTCCTAGTTAATGTTAATATGATGATTTTTTTTTTTGTTTTGGCCTTGGTATCTAGACCATTAGCCATCAATCTATTTATATTTAACATTTTAATGTATTTTAACCAATTCTAATTTAGATAAATAACCATTTACACCTGAAACAACACAAACTCATTCATACTACATCCATGGACCCGGATGGAATAATTTATTATTCATAAATTATTCCACCGGACGGGATTTGAACCCGCGACCTCTTGGTCTGTGGGCAGGGTCTCTACCCACTCGGCCACCGAGGCCCCATATAATGATTTATATAATATAATATGATGATTTAAATAACAACAATTTAGAATAGCTGCTAAAACCTAATTTATTCTATTTTTATTATTATTATTCCAAAACAATTACGAAAATAGGTAATTTTTGCATTTTTTCGCTACATCTTTATAAACATTGATCACCATCACATCTAAGCGTTATATATTTTTAACTTTAGTGTAAATTAGTGGTTTATACGCGTGGCGCATGAAGTAAAATTTCGAGTTTAGAAAAGCCCCGTGAAAATTTGTCTCGGGTCGCTGCGCGACCCTCGACAAATTTTCTACGCGGGGCTTTTCTAAACTCGAAATTTTACTTCATGCTTAGTCTGGGAGTGGAATCTCTCGTTAGACGATCAATCATAAACTTTTTTTTAATAAAGCTTATGACATAATATAAATAGAGTTAATGTTGTTTTATTTTATTGTTCAAATTTGGAACCAACACAAATGTGTGTGCATTATTTGTGTTTTATAAAACTTAGCGTCTACAATTTTAAAATATGAATCATGATAAAAGATATATACAGAGAGTTTTAAGTAACACCGAACATGCCAGAAAATGTTCACTGTAAATTTTCCTATGTTCGATGTGTTCTGGGACGCATCAAAGCATTGAATGTGATGTGATTGGCTACGACTTCCAATGGTAATATAGTCAACCCAATTTACATTCTTCTGGGTGCGATTTCATTCGTTACGATTTTTAGTAGTTCTATTGCAAATTAGGACTAATGTTAATAGGGTACAGGTAACGTCAAAATAAAATATGTCAGTTATTAAATCTTGTATATAGGTATACGTATTTCAAATTCAGCCTATTTTCTGTAAATCCTTAGATATTCCTTGTTTTTTTAAGCTCGATTTAAAGCTTTAAACGAGTGTTTTCCACTCCCAGACTAAGCATGAAGTAAAATTTCGAGTTTAGAAAAGCCCCGTGAAAATTTGTCGAGGGTCGCGCAGCGACCCGAGACAAATTTTCTGGGCTTTTCTAAACTCGAAATTTTACTTCATGCGCCACGCGTATAAAACACTAAAATATTGTGAAATTTATGTATATTCAAACTTCACTTAAAATCTCTGTTTTATACGCGTGGCGCATGCAGTAAAATTTCGAGTTTAGAAAAGCCCAGAAAATTTGTCTCGGGTCGCTGCGCGACCCTCGACAAATTTTCACGGGGCTTTTCTAAACTCGAAATTTTACTTCATGCTTAGTCTGGGAGTGGAAAACATTCGTTTAAAGATTCAAATTGAACTTTTTCAAAAAAACAACGAATGTCGGAAAATTTACAGCTTATGCATGTTTACCTAAAGAAAAAATCACTGTATCTTCAATCCATTGTAAGTTACGCAGTTAATAAAGTAATAAATACACCTACATTATCTTCATTGAGTATTATGTTAGCAAATAAATGAAAATAGCAATGTTTGGCAGCAATACTAGGTGCGGTACTTGCAAACCTGCCTCGCCACGCTCTTCAAATTTGGAATATTTATATTTAAAGCTGCCGAAAGGCCGTTTTGTTAGCACAATGGGCCTAATGAGGCCTAAGTGCAGTATAGAAATGCGCACTCCCCAAAGGACCGAGCAGTTTTTGGACGGCATTTTTGCTGGTACACCCAAAGCAACGTACTTGGGGTGGTCCTGATCAAATGGTTTACACAATACGCTGAATCGAAGTTCTTAATAAACTCCAGTGAAATTGAAGCAATGTATAAACTCATCTTGAAATATTAAAGAAATTTTACCAAGTGTTTTCTTTTTTAAATCATAGCAAAATATGTTTCACCACGTGAAAGATGAGAAACTTGTTCAAGAATAATTAGAGACTTGTCTCAATGAGACAAAATGTTTGCAGAAAGTCGATATTAATTTTAAATTCATGCTTATTTTATCAATCTCGAAACATCCCTTTAAAACAGGAATCTGTTTTTCTATTATTTTTGCGATCAAGCTAAATCTGTTCTCCTCTTTCTCATTTTTCTTTTCTGTTTAATATTAACATTCCATTAGTGATGTAGGCGATTATTGAATGACACATTTCATTTTGACGTTAAATGTAAGTTGCGTTAGAACTACTAAAAACTAAAATTGCGTTAGAACGACTAAAATCAGCCAATGAAATCGCACTCAATGCTTTGATGCATCCCAGAACACATCGAACATAGGAAAATTTACATTGAATATTTTCTGGCATGTTCGGTGTTACATAAAACTCTCTGTAGAATAAACAAACCTTGTTTTATTTCAGAATTAAATAAAATGGAACATTTGACGAATACATTGTTAAAGCTTAAATTAACAAGAAAATTCAATAATAATATTGCAAAGACTGTCTTATTATAAATTTAACAATTCAATTTGTAACGTTGAAAAAAATTAAATCGAATAATTTTTAACAAAATTGCAAAATTCACTGATTATAGAGGCTTCTACTTCGTTATACATTGTTGAACATAAATAAAACACTGTTTATCACTTTGTTTGTATAACAATTGGTTTATTTGGTGACTATAGTTTCGATACTACACGTATCATTATCAAACTAACGGTTTGATAATGATACGTGTAGTATCGAAACTATAGTCACCAAATAAACCAATTGTTATACAAACAAAGTGATAAACAGTGTTTAAAATTGCAAAAGTTCAAAATGATCAGAAATTATTTAAATAAATGGATTTTATTTAATTATAAAATTGGCTAATAGAATAAATATATATCACAAATAAAACACTTTTACACAAATAAGACAATTAACTTTGTTTGTATAACTGAGGATTTTATTGTGACTATAGTTTCGACAACTTATGTTTACCTTATGTTTGATAATGACAAGTTAAAGTTGTCGAAACTATAGTCACAATAAAATCCTCAGTTATACAAACAAAGTTAATTGTCTTATTTGTGTAAATAATGATGTATAACGAAGTAGAAGCCTCCACAGTGAATAGTTCAAAACACTTTTAGTTTGAAAATGAGAATTTGACGTTGTGGAAACCATAGGCACTTAATAAAGTCTCAATTATACAAACATAAAGCAACTAATGATTTCGATAGCTGACGCCATCTAATGCTTCATAGTGGCATCGTCGTGTCACTGACGATGCCACTATGAAGCATTAGATGGCGTCAGCTATCGAAATCATTAATAGTTTTCACATATTGGCTTGAAATAGTCAGAAATGTTCAGTATTCCTCAGCACTGGGTCGGGACCACACTGAAGAGGACCTTGAAGTCCGAAACGCGTCTCTGGGTACCTGGTGCCGGAATACTGAACACAAATTCAAATTTAAACATAAAGCAGTTGAAGCTTCCGTTGTTAACCAATATAAAGGGTGTTTCGGTGAGGTGAAAATTCCCTAGACTAGTTAACAATATTTTTTTTTTATCAAAGTAAAGTTTCTTTTCAAATCTGCTAAAAAGTGTGAGCGTCTTTTATAACTTTTTTTCAACATTTAGCTAAATAAATGTTGACCAGAATTAAGTTATACTCTTGGTTTATAAATTTTAATATATTTTAAGTTATTTATGCTAATTTTGAGACATTTAGTCCATCGTGTCAACCTGACATAAGTCGGGGCTAGCAGTTAACATACAAGTCGGCGCCAGCCGACATTTGGACTATAATAACAGTTGACATAAGTCGGCGGTAGCCGACATTTGAACTATAATCACAGTTGACATAAGTCGGCATTAGCCGACATTTGGACTCTAATGACAGTTGACATACAAGTCGGCGCTAGCCGGCATTTGGACTATAACAACAGTTGACATAAGTCGGCGGTAGCCGACATTTGAACTATAATGATAGTTGACATAAGTCGGCGCCAGCCGACATTTAGTCTATACTACACTTACGTGCAAAGAAATCGGCCCCTCAATTATTTATTTTTTATTTTATTATTATAGCATTACTTGTGCAATACTGGCAATAACACGTTTGGTATTTTACTATAAAATTGACTATTAGGGTATAGAAAAAAACAACATATGATACTTATCAGTTAATTTAATGAACAATAATTATTACAAATGAAATTTGAAGAAATGCTGTCCATTCGACATTATGCATAATGTATCAAGATGTGTATGTTCTTACACTGTTTTTGCTTTTTTGTTTTGATATTCAGTGGACTTAGGAATCAACCCACTGAAGGTTGCTGTGTTCATCATGGTTTTAAGTGCTGTAGATTGTGCAAAAGCTGTAGCACTTTTTAGAAAATTCGCACAGCCAGTGGTATGTGGCTAGAGTGCTTAATGTCGGCCGTTCTACCATCCAATGTCTATTTGAAAATCTATTTTATCGTAAAATACCAAACGTTTTGTTCGTAGTGTAGCAATTTTATTATAAAAAATAAAATAAAAAATAATGCGAAGCCCGATATCTATGCACTTGCTGGCGCGTCCAAATCCAAATTCTCGGGGCTTTTCTCAACTCGAAATTTTACTTCATGCTTAGTCTGGGAGTGGAAGACACTCGTTCGACAATTGTCAATATCTTATTTTGTTTGTTTCCGTTTTGTAGAGTTGAGAAAACCCCGAATTTGGATTTGGACGCCCCGAATTCTCGGGGCTTATTTTTTGGTATTTGTTGCTTATACAAATACTTATACAAATATTGTTTTTGCTATTTCAGGGCCGCTTTTACATACAAGAATTTAACATTTTGAAAGTTTCGGGGGAAGGGGGGGCTAAACTTATTTATCCCCCCCTGGCTACGGCCTTGTTTGCTAGGTTAATAAACATTACTTTGAAAGTTATAACACATCAAACTTTAAAATTTTAAATTTTTAACCTGTTCACTGTGGAGGCTTCTACTTCGTTATACATCATTATTTACACAAATAAGACAATTAACTTTGTTTGTATAACTGAGGATTTTATTGTGACTATAGTTTCGACAACTTTAACTTGTCATTATCAAACATAAAGTGTACTTTACTTTACTTTATGTTTGATAATGACAAGTTAAAGTTGTCAAAACTATAGTCACAATAAAATCCTCAGTTATACAAACAAAGTTAATTATCTTATTTGTTTCAATTTTTATTTCAAAGTACCCATGATGTAAAATTTCGAGTTTAGCAAAGCCTAAATAAATATATGAATAAAACTCGATCAATTTGAGCATTAAATAAAAATATTTGAAAGTTTAAAAAAACGACGAGACAATTTTTGAATGATCTGAAGAAAATTTTTATAAACCGAAGAAAATATCGAAATGTTTGAAATTTCATGAAATTTTTTTAAATTGATGAAAATGTGGAAATATTGAAAAACTCACGAATATCTCGAAATATTAAAAATCATATGAACATTTTATAACTGAAAATTTGACTAAAAAATTAAAATTTAAATGAACAATATATTTTGAAAATTACAGTAAATCAGTGTTTTTATGCGCGTGGCGCATGAAGTAAAATTTCGAGTTGAGAAAAGCCCGAATTTGGATTTGGACGCTGGCGCGTCCAAATCCAAATTCTCGGGGCTTTTCTCAACTCGAAATTTTACTTCATGCTTAGTCTGGGAGTGGAAGACCCTCGTTCGACAATTGTCAATATCTTATTTTGTTTGTTTCTGTTTTGTAGAAAAAAAAAACTATTAAGAAAAGTTGTAAAATGATGAATATTTAGAAAACAAATAAAATTTGTTGAAAACGAAAAAAAATTATGACGTTTTCCATATACAATCAAAATCATAAATTTTTACAACAATCGATGAAAATATCGTAGATAGTTGAGGCACTTAATTTTTGATAATTTATGATCACTTAAATAAAACACTTAATGATTTTCAACTAATTGTGTATTTCACGACAATTGTTTCGCAACGTTGTTGCTTCTTCAGGTGAATGAATGATGATGAAAAGCTTGGAAATTAACGAAAAGAGTTGACATTTTCAAAAGTGATGAAAATCTTGAGATTTCATAAAAAAAAAGAATTTGAAAATATACGAACATATCTTTCACAACGTTCTCATTAATCACTTGGTGAAACATGATTAAAATAAAATTTGAAATAAAAACACTTGGTTTGTTTCACTAACGTGTGAAACAAACCAAGTGTTTTTATTTCAAATTTTATATACGAACATTTTGGATATTCACTAAACACTCATAATTTTTTAAATTTAATGAAAATCTTAGAAAATTAATAAAAGTTGTAAACATGTTGACAATTATTAAACATCTTTAACATTTAGGAAAGTAGTCGAAATTTCCGACAATTAACCGAAATCATTAACATTTTAAAAAGTAAATAAAATGAAAACCTTGCAAATTTACGAAATGCGGTAACATTTTTCTAAAAATTGACGAAAATCTAGAAAATTTAAGAAGCGTTCTATTTAAGAAATTGAGGAAATGTGCCAGAATTTTTAATACTAACGGATGAAAGTATAAAGATTTAAAAAAATCTACAAATATCTGGAGAATTTAAAGAAATCTTGGAAATTCTGGAATAACGCTAAGATAATAAATTAATATTTTAAAATTAATCTAAATCTTGAAAATTCGCCAAAAGTATTGACATTTTTACAATTAACGATAATCTAAGTAATTCATTAAACATTGGGAAAAATGATTTGAAAATTCATGAATAAATAGTATCAACTTTTTTAAAATTGACGGAAATCCGAGAAATTTTTATTTTTTTTAATTTATTTATTTATTTATTCTCTCACGGGAAACCCCTTTTACAAAGAATATCTACAAAAATGGACGAAAATTGCCAAAATTTTAGAAAACTGAGAAATTCATGAAAATAAGATTTTTAAATTGATAATTCATTGAAAAAAACAAAATCATGAACATTTTTAAAATATTAAAAATCTCATAGCCATTTTATGAATTGACGAAAATCTGGAAATATTAAAAATTTCTATGTATAAGTTTTTATAATTTGACAAAAATTTCAATATATTTAAAATCTGGTTAACATTTTATAAATTAAAAATCTTGAAGTATTGAAAATCTTAAGAGAATCTCAAAATATTAAAAATCTCATGAACATTTTATAAATTGACGAAAATCTCATTAAAATTTTATAAATCGACAAAATCAAAATTAACGATAATCTAAGAAATTCATTAAACATTGAGAAAAATTATTTGATTACATTTTTAAAATTGAGGGGAAATCCGAGAAATGCACGAAAATTGCCAAGATTTTTGAAATCTAGGAAATTCATGAAAATAGTGTATATTAACTATATTAACAGTAGACAAAAGTCGGCGCAAGCCGAAATTTAACCAATCGTGCCAACTTGATAAGACATAAAGACAATTTATCATAAAGAAAAATTGAGTTTGTCAATAGTTTGCAGAATATTTACAAAATATAATATCGACTTTCTGCAAAAAGTTTGTCTCCAAATATTCATTGAAACAACTACTTCTCGAGCTAATACCCGGACAGATATTGAATTATACAATGAATATTTGCGTAACACGACAGCACTGCTGTTCTATGCAGAATTTATATGCAAAATGCAACATCAGGTCAAACTATTCTGTAACCAAACTAAATGATAATATAAGAACTTGATAAGAGTTTAAATTGAACAATAATGAGATCACCATGTTATTGTTTTTCACTATGATACTTGCGACACACATTTTGATAGTTGTGACATATTTTAAAGTAACGAGTGTCTTCTACTCCCAGACTAAGCATGAAGTAAAATTTCGAGTTTAGAAAAGCCCCGCGTAGAAAATTTGTCGAGGGTCGCGCAGCGACCCGAGACAAATTTTCACGGGGCTTTTCTAAACTCGAAATTTTACTTCATGCGCCACGCGTATAAACCACTAATTTAAAGTGAAGTAGAAAATATATAACGCTTAAAATTAGATGAGATGGTGATGAATATATACCGAGATGCAGCGGAAAAATGCAAGAATTCCTTTTTTGTGAATAGTTTTGGAATAATAATAATAAAAGTAAAATAAATTAAGTTTGAGCAACTTTTCCATTTTGTTGATATTTAAATCATCATATCTTTAACAGGTAAAATGCTATGATGAACATATCACCATTTTTTTAATAAAATTGCTAGAAGTTAAAGTTTTTCAGCAGTTCAATAATTAAATATTTGAACTGCAGTTTAGAACTTTGAATCAATTTCAAATTACTGTTGTATTGAAATAACAAGAAATGAACATTGATCTACATTTCAGAAACGAACTAGAGTTGAAATTCTGTATTCAATAAGCTCCTACAATTCATAAATAAACTGCAGTGTCTACTTTTCAAATACCATGCAGTAGGTATTTGAAAAGTAGACACTGCAGTTTATTTATGAATTGTAGGAGCTTATTGAATACAGAATTTCAACTCTAGTTCATTTATGAAATGTAGATCAATGTTCATTTCTTGTTATTTCAATACAACAGTAATTTGAAATTGATTCAAAGTTCTAAACTGCAGTTCAAATATTTAATTATTGTAATTAAAAGTAATTAATATTTTTGAAGTAAAATAAATTCTTTTAAACTCCGTATTATGGAGGCTGCAACTTCAATATACATGTCAGTTTATTTTAAATTTATTAATATAAATAACATGTGCTTTCAGCAATTATTTCCTACAATTCAGAAATAAACTTTAGTATATCGTTAACTTGTTCCTTATTGATCACTTAGTAAAACATTTCTACTAATATAAAGGTTTTTAATTTAAACTCACTTGGTTTGTTTCACTAATAAAAAACTATAGTATCTACTTTTTAAATAATTATAATGTGCAACCCACAGTGAATTATATTTAAAAAAAAAATATTCTTTTCAAATTTATCAATATAAATAAAAAGTCTGAAACACTCTCGGCTTACATCATCTTTTCCCCTCTCTTATATTAATTAATGTCCTTGCTTTAATTAAATCCATCGAGGACAATAGACACACGCCAGGTACACGAATCCGAATTTATAACTGTCTCAAGGTACATTGTGAGGTTTTCCTCTCGCGCGAATATTAACGTATTAATTTATTTCTTGCCTTCCCCGTGCGCGCACAGAGACTTTAATTTAATCGGAAATTTCTGTGTCTGTGCACTCTCTCCCCGCACACTCTTGTATTATATAACATTAAAACCGTGCGATTTCCAAGCGCCTTCCTTCGCGAAAGCAAGGATGTTTAGGCGCATTGTGTGTTTTAATCAAATCTCATATTCCACGTATATAAGTGAGTATGTAGGTGAGGAGTGAGTAGTAAGGAGCTTTCCATTTAACTAACGAATTTATTACCTTCACTTAGAAGATCAAGTAAAAATTGTATCTCGGATTCGAATGAGCGAGCTTAATAATGTTACGGATTTGTATGTAGTTTCACATCGTAAATCATTTAAGTTATGTTGAACAAAACATTCATGATATTCAAAGGAAATTGTTAGGATTTAATTAGATAATTCTGATTTGATTTAATTAAATCCCGACAAATGCATTATATTACTCGCATAAAGGATAAAGTCACCAAGTGCATTGTAAATAAATCTATTTTCGGCAGACTTTCTTGTAGTTATAAAAATAAATCGAGTTTAATGACATTTATTGTTATAACTATGACAAATTCTGTAAAAAAATAGAAATTATGTTTTGAGGAAATGCAGTACCTATCTCAAATCACAAATAGAAAGACTGTTATTCCTTACTTCACTTTTTATTTTTATGTTAGATGTACATTTCGAGACACAAGGTGCTCATTATCAATAACAAACTGTTTATATATTGTCTTAAGTTATTGATAATGAGCACCTTGTGTCTCGAGATGTACATCTAACATAAAAATAAAAAGTGAAGTAAGGAATAACAGTCTTTCTATTTGTGATTAATCACTTCACGTAAACTCGAAACAATACAGTTACCTATCTCAAATATTTACAAAATTTTGATATAAAGAAAACTAAGTTTTATAATAGTACCGTGCTATTATAAAACTTAGTTTTTTTATATCAAAATTTTGTAAATATTTGAGATAGGTACTGCATTTCATCATGACACAATTTCTATTTTTGACTATTAAAACCTGGCACCAAAGTAAAATAAAATGTACACCATTGGTGAATGCGCCGGGCAGTAAACTAACAAAATAACGAAGTTACTGTCGAATTCAGTGATGGGGAAACTACGGCCCGCGGGCCAAGTCCGGCCCGCGGAAAGGTTTAATCCGGCCCGTTTAAGAGTGCCGTCGTGAGAATGTTTGAACGCGTTCTTACTTCGTAATGTGACGACCCGCATAAAAACTACCTACCTACAATTAAGCATTATTCTTTGGCCCGCTACGATTGTCTAGTTATTACAAATGGTCCGTCTTAAAATAAGTTTCCCCACCACTGGTCTTATTAAACATCAGTTGCTCTTACTGCCTTTAGATATGAACCAGGTTCAAATTTGGGATCTCAATTTTTTATGTTTACGTTTTCTAGAACAGCGCTTCCCAAAGTGTGGTCTGTGAACCGAAGTCATTTTTTGCCGGCCGGTCGAAAAATGTTATGTCTAACTTATATGTGTACTTTTAAAAGAATTATATTTTTTTATGATAAATGTACGATAGATGTCATAAAACAAGGTGTTCTTCGCTTGGTTAAAACGGCCGTGATATTCCCCTTGGCACGTCAGAATAATTTAATTCATTTTGATATATTTACCCAAAGATATAAGACAGAAGATGAATGACTGAACGAGCCGTGTAATAATGTTGCGTGCTCAAAACTTGCCGCACAAAGGGAAGCGTTTTGCTGAAATTCGAGACTTTGAATTGTGATAAGGCATAATGGGATGTACAAGTTCCCATTTTGTTCGTAATTTATGGCGCACGGCAGCCTTTTACTGCTAATAGTTATTATTCGGAATTTATCATTCAACAGTTGCGAAACCGCCGCGAGGGCGCTTTTAATAAAGGCGCCAACCATTTTTTTTTCGCTCTCTCTCTCCATCTTCAGTATCTCGAGGAGCAGACTTCATTTGCTCGGCTGAGACTGTTTGAGGTGGGCTGAATTAATTAAGCCGCGGTTTTCTTAACAAATCATTGTTTTAAAGTTTATAATGGATTTTGTAAGTGAAATTCTTTGAATAAAATAATAAATAAATAAATAAGATTATTATCTAAAAACAAAATCAATTTAGTACATGAAAAATCAACAACAATAAAAATTAATGCAATATACAAGACATAAGTCATAAGTCGCGGCGGGGTTTTAGTTAGTTATCATTTCTTTAATTCTCAACATTTTTTTTATCATTTATGGCTTGTAAAAAATATCACAACTTAGAGACTATTTTACTTTATAAATGTAAGATAAAATGTTTTCAATGTCTTCCCTGTTCGCACTGATGAGCTCTTTCGACGGCACGATTCATAACAGCTAGAGTTCTTAGTGTCTGTGGCTCTAGTGCCCTTATTTCTGCACGAATGTTTTCCGTTAGTTGTGGAATTGTCTGAGGTTTATTCACCTCATATATATATTTTTAGGTTCCCCCATAAAAATAATTCAGGGACCGTGAGATCTGGACGAATAAATGGAGAATGATATCAATCCATAATGGTTTGTAAATTATATTCACTTGGTTTTGTTTCACTTATATGTATTTTATTTTCTACTAGTTTCGGCTTAATGCCATTATCAAGAATGATGTACAAATGGATTTGTTTGGGAATACGAGGGTTGCCTTTTATATTTCGGGATTAGGCAACCCTAGTGTTGCAATTTGGCAACTGAGAGCTCTATCGTAAAGTTTGGCATTTTTAAGGTTATACGTACTCAGAACATTTTGACATATGAGCGTTATTTGTGTCGTTTACACTAACTTAAAAGATTTATCTCGGCCAAAGAATGGAATTAAATCGTGAACATTTTCGTGCGATTATTTTTTACAACTTCCGACGTGGATTAACTCAACAACAGTGCATGGATGAACTTAATTCAATTTTTGGCGATGAAGCTCCACCAAGGACCAGTGTTTATCGATGGTATGGTGAATTCAACCGAGGTCGTAGTTCACTCCAAGACGAATGTCGTGGAGGTCGTCCAAAATCAGTTGTTGTTCCGGAAACCATTGATGCTGTGCGCAAACAAATATTGCAAGATCGTCATGTGACCTATTGTGAGATTGAGACAACCTTAGGCATTAGTGGGACCAGCATACATTCAATATTACATGAACATTTGACTGTCAAAAAAAATTGTTCGCGTTGGATTCCACACAATTTGTCAACCGCTCAAAAAAAGGCTCGTCTCGATTGGTGCAAAGAAATGCTCAAAAAATACGATTGCGGTGCTTCGAAACACGTCTATGACATCGTGACAGGTGGTGAATCATGGATTTACGCGTATGAGCCCGAAAGTAAACAGCAGTCGACCGTATGGGTGTTTCAAGATGAGCCAAATCCAACAAAAGTTGTTCGCGCACGAAGCACTTCCAAGCAAATGGTCGCCTGTTTTTTCGGAAAAACTGGACATGTCGCAACCGTACCACTAGAACAACGCAGAAAAGTCAATTCTGAGTGGTACACAACCATTTGTTTGCCAGGTGTCATCCAAGAAATCAGGAAAACCAACCGCCGAAAACGGATCACTCTTCACCACGACAATGCGAGCTCTCACACATCGGCTCAAACAACTGCATTTTTGAGCACGCAAAACATCGATTTGATGAGTCATCCGCCATATAGTCCTGACTTGGCACCGAATGACTTCTTTTTATTCCCATCCGTAAAAAATAAAATGAGAGGTCAACGTTTTTCGACACCTGAAGAAGCGGTTGATGCGTTCAGAATGCATGTTTTGGAGATACCTCAATCAGAGTGGCAAAAGTGCTTCGACAATTGGTTCAAACGCATGCAAAAGTGTATAGATCTTAATGGGGAATATTTTGAAAAACAATAAAGCGATTTTCAATGATTAATATTTATTTTTGTTCTCTAATCCCGAAATATAAAAGGCAACCCTCGTATATACAGTTTCGAGTTTTAGGTTTTATTGGGTTATAAGGGCATTTAATATCGGAGAATTCCAAAGGTCTTCGTTGTCGTTGACCACATTTTTACTTGTCTTTATGGCAATCCATGCTTAAGAATTTTGTGACCTGCAGTAGCAAATAGACCTGGAATGTGGTTTCAGCTAGATGGTGCTACTTGACATACAGCTGAAGCTACACTGCAAGTTTTCAGAACCATTTTTGGCGAACGAATAATTTCGATAAAATGTGCAGTCTATTAGCCGCCGCGGCCTTTAGAACTCACGGCCTCAGACTTATTTTTATGGGGATACCTTAACGAAAGAGTGTTCGCGAATAAACCTCAGGCGATTTCATAACCAAATGAAAACATTCGTGCAGAAATTAGGGGACTAGAGGCACAGATACTAAGAGCTGTTCGTAACATTTTGACCTCGGCTCAAAGCCTTGCAGTTATCCAACTACCGCATTTTAATTTATATAATTAATTTAATTAACTTATTGTATGCTTATCTAATTAGATTAGGACGGTGAAACACATTTACACACATTCATAACTCCAAAAGGTACCAAATTCTCTCTAGGATTTTGACAGCTGCCGGTGGGATTCGAACCCACGACTTTGGCTTCGAATCCCACTGGGATTCAACTTTTATTTCAAAGTGTACAAGAGGAAAAGAACCATAATCAAGTGAAACCTCTTTTAAATATTCTAAATGTCTTTTAAATTAAGCACCTATAAAAAAATGAATATTTTACTGCTCTGTTTAAATATATCTGTGTTTCTGTGGCTCTAGTGCCCTTATTTCTACACGAATGTTTTCCGTTTGTTGTGGAATTGTCTGAGGTTTATTCACGAACAATATTTCTTTTAGGTGTCCCCATAAAAATAATTCAGGGACCGTGAGATCTGGACGAATAAATGGAGAATGATATCAATCCATGCTTAAGAATTTTGTGACCTGCAGTAGCAAATAGACCTGGAATGTGGTTTCAGCTAGATGGTGCTACTTGCCATACAGCTGAAGCTACGCTGCAAGTTTTCAGGACCATTTTTGGCGAACGAATAATATCGATAAAATGTGCAGTCTATTAGCCCCGCGGCCTTTAGATCTCACGGCCTCAGACTTATTTTTATGGGGATACCTTAACGAAAGAGTGTTCGTGAATAAACCTCAGGCGATTTCATAACCAAATGAAAACATTCGTGCAGAAATTAGGGGACTAGAGGCACAGACTCTAAGAGCTGTTCGTAACATTTTGACCTCGTCTCAAAGCCTAGTTATCCAACTACCGCATTTTAATTTATATAATTAATTTAATTAACTCATTGTATGCTTATGTTATTAGATTAGGACGGTGAAACACATTTACACACATTCATTCATAACTCCAAAAGGTACCAAATTCTCTTTAGGATTTTGACAGCTGCCAGTGGGATTCGAACCCACAACTTTGGCTTCGAATCCCACCGGGATTCAACTTTTATTTCAAAGTGTACAAGAGGAAAAGAGCCATAATCAAGTGAAACCTCTTTTAAATATTCAAAATTGCTTTTCAATTAAGCACCTATAAAAAAATTAATATTTTACTGCTCTGTTTAAATATATCTGTGTGTTTATTTTATATGCGAGTGTGCTTTAAAACTGCCTTATAAATATTAAAAAGCGTCCTTTTTGGTACGTACGTACACATAAAAAAAGCAAAGAATAAATTATGCCCGACATTTACAAGCATGTCCGTGAAATAACATTTCAAACACCGCGCGCCGAATCACAATTTCCAGCAGGACACATTAAAATTACATTTCCGGCAGGAATTCACGAGAGCGCAGTGCAATTTGTTTCCTGCGCGGCTCTCCTTCGCCCCCCCTACCACCCCCTACTTTCCGCATTTACATCAATCTCTTTTTCATAAACCGAATAGAAATAGATAATAATGAGAAGGAAAACTTAGAAGTTTATAGACGTTTTATTTAAAATAGTAAGGCCTATTTGCACCTCGACTGATTAACTTTAATCATCCACTAATCATTGATTAAACTTGTGATTAAATTAACCTATTTGCACCTCGACTGATTAATTTTAATCATCCACTAATCATTGATTAAACCTCTGATTAAAATAACCTATTTCTACCTTGATTGATTAACTTTAACATTCCACTAATCATTGATTTAACCTCTGATTTATAATTCTAGAATATAAGAATTTTTTGAACTAAAACATTCTAAATATGTATCTTTCAACAACAACTGTTTAAACATTTTATAAATAAACTTGTTGCGTTTTTTTATCAGTGATTAACCCATTAGCCGCCATTGTTGCATATACGCAACATTATTAATTTTATGTTAATTTAATTACTAAATAAGTTAATTTATTATATTATATTATTTGAGTTGACTTCAAAATATATGAAGAAGAACGTAAATATTTTTTTATTTAAATATCTCTATTATTACCCATTTAAAAAAAATGTTTTCAGTGTATTTCTAACTTCACGATATTTCAGTGTTTTATACGCGTGGCGCATGAAGTAAAATTTCGAGTTTAGAAAAGCCCCGTGAAAATTTGTTATATATTTATAACTTTACTGTAAATCAGTGGTCTATACGCGTGGCGCATGAAGTAAAATTTCGAGTTTAGAAAAGCCCCGTGAAAATTTGTCTCGGGTCGCTGCGCGACCCTCGACAAATTTTCTACGCGGGGCTTTTCTAAACTCGAAATTTTACTTCATGCTTAGTCTGGGAGTGGAAATACTCATTCTAAACTTCATATTGCACGTTTTTATACAAAATCGACGAATGCCTTACATTTACAGCGTATACAATATGTAAATTTAAAAGAAAAATTCACAGTATGTAAAACAATAAGTCATCTTAGAAATCATTAAAAGAAGTGTAAAATTTTACCTAAAATCAACTTTTTGAGTTAACTCTATAATTGCTCGGCCGTTAATGGGTTAAGTTAATAGACTTGGGTTTAAACTGGCATTAGTATTTAGTTGAAAATAATAATTGAATGAGTTAAAGAACTAACCAAATTTGATTTAATTTTGGTTAATTATAGCCCTAGGTTTGTCCTTGTCACAAATATTTTTTTGAGGGATAAAAAACCGTGTTCTGTATTTTCCAGAAGATAAGAAAAAATATAGGTCGTTTCATACCCATCCATGTTGTACGATGTAATCTATATATACACACTTATTTGACGTACTGCTCGAGTAAACTTTAACGATTATTGTCACTTTGTTCTCGAGGGCGTGTAATATAACTAACTTTACTGCCTCGCCTCGACGGAGAGAAGGAGAAAATTCTTACCTTGTTTTATGGCCGATCCACATAAATTCCGGCATGAAATATGGGCCGAAGTTTCGGCAGGACGGCCCCCGTAAACAGAACTTGAATGAATCAGTCGGGTTTTCTACGGACGGACAGACGCTGCAGGGGGTGACACGATCGTGATACAAAGGACCCGGGTTATTTGCAGTTAATCAAGGGCGGCGCGTGAAGCTGTTTGCGGTGTCGCCGTCCCTCAACATCCACCCCCCGCCTCACCCCCGTTTACCTTAACTTCTTGGGACGCCCGACCTCAACTATTGCAAATATCTGCATGTGCTATTAGGTAACCCGCAGAGATAAAGTTGTGTGTCTTGGAAAGTTCTGTTTTAGTCGGATTCATTTGAATATTCAATTTGTTGATTAAAAACAAGCAATGACATTTTGCTTGGTTCACTTTTATAAAGCAGCACACGACTTCTATATCGAAGATTCGTTGTTTGCAGGCAAATTCTTTATATACAGGGTGTTTCAAAATTGATGAGTAAGATTTTAATGAGTGATCATTCAGCGAAAATTTTGCGAGGGTCTTTCATATAATTTTTTGTTCAAAACGCCTACCTCTCCAAGTTACAGAAAATGCCATTCTTTAAATAAAATCTCATCTAGTTGTGCAACATGTTTTCAGTCCATACGTATAAAACTCTCTGGAAATTTAAGAAAATAGTATGACTTCATTTGACATCAGCCTAATTGATTTTCCTTAACAAATAATAACCAATCTCTAAATTATGTCAAATGAGCCTATGTCCCACTGAGCAAAGAAACGTTGCATGACACGTTGCATCAATGTTAAAACGTTGCGTTTTAAGTTGCATGAATGTTGAAAAAACGTTGAATACACGCTGAATGTCCGCCTGCAGAAACATTGCACCTACTGAGCAAATCCATTCAAGTCATGTTTCATCAACATTAAAACAACGTTTAATGTTGCTACAATGTTGATATAACGTTATTTGTTTGTTTTTTGCTCAGTGGGCATGCTAACGTTCAAAGAAAAATGTTGCTGCACCGTTGACAAAGCAACGCCCATGAAACTCGAGTGATTACTCTTTTTTTTCCTGTGGGGGCCGTCTTCCTTTCGGATCCGGATGCACTGCAGCCTAGGTGACTTATTGTTGATTACTGTTATTTGTATGCAACCCAAAATACGACTGTGTGTATGACAAGTTGCTCACAATGAATGCATAGAATCCGTATTGAATACAACTCGATTTGCAGAAATAAGTGAACGTTATAGAAATGTTTCTCTCGTAATCTCAATGCAAAATTAATTTCTAGATTTCAATGGGTCAAAAGTATAAATATATGCATAGAACAGCAGTGCTGTCGTGTAACGCAAATATTCATTGTATAATTCAATATCTGTCGGGGTATTAGCTCGAGAAGTAGTTGTTTCAATGAATATTTGGAGACAAACTTTTTGCAGAAAGTCGATATTAATTTTAATTCGTTTTTATATTTTGTAAATATTCTGCAACCTATTAACAAACTCAATTTTTCTTTATGATAAATTGTCTTTATATAAATATATATACTGGTGACAAGAAAACAAGAAAAAAAACTGTCTTATAAAAAATAATTTATAATCTAGGAAGGACAGTATCCGGGTACCTAAGTACCCAGTACCCTTAAACTCTGAAAACATTAAAATATTGTTAACAAGTGCATGAACTTCAATTGAAATCAGCTTCTTATACGCGTGGCGCATGAAGTAAAATTTCGAGTTTAGAAAAGCCTGAAAATTTGGTTTGGTCGCTCCGCGCTTCGCGCTACGCGCCCAAACCAAATTTTCAGGCTTTTCTAAACTCGAAATTTTACTTCATGCTTAATCTGGGAGTGGAAAACACTTATTTAAAGCTTTCAATTGAACTGTTTAAAAAAACAACGAATATCTAAAGATCTACAGCATATAATTAGGATATGTTTACTTAAATGAAAAATTCTCAGTATGTTCAATGTCTATGAAATGTGTAAACCATAATGCTGCATTACAGAAAAAGTTTCAGTAAATATACAATGTTAGACCACCCGTATCAGCCTTTTTTTTTAGGAAACGGCTTGTTCAAGAGAGTTGCGACAAACAAAATTATAACAAAAGCCATATTAATCAATCGAATGGGGATATTTTCACAAAAAAGGTTGGCATCCCTAAGAGTTTATTTAAAAATGTCAATAACTCAAGATTTTTAAATGGTACAATAGGTCAAAAGTGGTATCATTAAAAAGGTCTTTGAAAAATAAGCAACTTTTATGGGAAAAATATTTTTGTAGCTGGCGTTTGTTTTGAGTAATTTTGGGTTGAAGTTACCTTTTAAATAATACCACTTTTGACCTATCATGCCATTTGAAAATCTTGAGATTTTGACTTTTTTAAGCGAAATCACAAGGATACAACTTTTTTGGGAAAAGATAATATCACCATTCGATTCTTCAATATGACTTTAGTAATATTTTTTTTTATCCCAACTCTCTGCGACTAGCTGTTTTCTTATAAAAAGCCTGTTACGGGTGGTCTGGTACACCCTGTATATCCAATGCTTACCATACAATGTTGCATAAAAGTCAAATTGTAATAATAATATAACGTTGTGTTACTTTGCCACAATATTTTTGAAACGTTATAAAACAACGTTGAATTTTATTATCATGTTTAACATTTCGGTAATGTATATAAATCAATATTGCACTGAAAACGTTTATACAATGTTTGTAACGTTGCTAAAACTGTGTTGTAGTAATTTTAGTACAATGTTTTACTTTAGTATCATCTTCAATATTCGTGCAATGTTTAAAATGTCTCCGTGTTCAGTGGGGTATTATTTCTTTTATTTGTAATCAAACTAACAATTTTAGGAGACAATGTCAGAAGACAAAAAAGTTTTAGATTGAATCCCTTCATTTAAACCAGGTTTGGAAATAAAAAAAATGTAGACGCATTAAAAAGTTCTTATGTAAACTATTATAGGGGTTTTTTCATTTCATTTCATTTTCATTTCATTTATTTAAACGGGAAACCCCTATTACATAAAATACATACATAACAAATACTTAACATACAATAACATATTGCAAACTTAATTAGAATAACTAGATTATACACTAAAATTATACATTATACACTAAAATATTGAATTAACAATTATATAAATTTATACAAGTTACGTTTAAAGTGGTTATGTGACAACTCAAACAAATTCAAGTTGATTTGAATACCCCCTTGTGATAACATTTTAGGGTTACAAAAATAGTCAAAGAGCGCCATTTTATTAGGAACAGTTATCTGCCAAATTTCATTCTTCTAAATTCTTCTAAAGTGGATATATGAAATAAAAACATGTTTTCTCTTATTTTAGAGGGCTGTAACTTGATGAGAAAGGGGTTTTGAAATTATATGAAAGACCTCCCTTAATTTTTGCTAAAAACTCGCCCTTTATAATATTTCGTATTAATTTAGAAACACCCTGTATATTAACCTACGACTACTCACCCACTTAAATCCTTTTTTACTTCCCCCCCTATATAATACAAAGGGAAAGTATTGTTTTCGTGAAAATTTTCGAATCAAAAATTTTAGCGGAAATATCCGTTTTGAGGTCCCCTGAGTCGAAAAAGACCATTTTTGAAAAATGTCTGTCTGTCTGTCTGTGTGTCTGTGTCTGTGTGCGCTGTACCGCAAAAACCGCTAAAGATATTGAGTTGAAACTTAAGCTTTTTGTTACAATCGGAAGAACTGAAAAGCTTTTGGTGAAAATCGGAAAACCGGAAGTGGTACTTTACTCTTAGCGTTTTTCAGTTTTTTCAGATTTTTTCAATAAATGTTCATCAAACAAAAAATTCTTTCAAATAAAAGTTGTAGATAATAACAAAATGAAGATGTATTGTTGACTTACTTTTTGTCATAGCACTCTTAGTTTTTGAGATATTTAATAAATAGTGTTTTTTATCTAGTCATTGATTTGTGTCAGTGTGTGTGTTGATACAATTGGAAAATATTTCAAATAAAAGTTGTAGGTAATAAAATATTAAAGATTTTTTGTATCTTCACTTTTTGTCATAGCACTCTTAGTTTTTGAGATATTCAATAAATAGTGTTTTTTTATCTAGTCATTGGTTTGTGTCAGTATGTGTTGATCCAATTGAAAAATGTTTCAAATAAAAGTTGTAGTTATCAAAAAGTTGAAGACATTTTGAAAATAATAATGCTACAAATATTTTAAAAGTGATTTAATACGCAATTTACGGGGGAAAGTACTATGATGGACACATCACCATTTTTTTTTTCTTATATACATTTACTGGATATTGGTTCCAGGCCATTCCACCGTTTCACCCTTATATTTTCTGTACTTAAATATATTTAGACGCCACAAACACATTCACATACATCCATGGACCCAGGTGGAATCATTTTGTACTTTAAAATGACCGCGACCCCTAGGTTAGGAGGCAGGGCCTCTATCCACTACCCCACCGGGGTCCCCAAAATACTACTAAATTTTGCAATTTATTGAAAATTTAATTTGATTGATTGATTGATTTGTTTGTGTAACATATATTCAACATCTATTTTCTGAACTAATATTATATCGTTTTGCAAATAAAAATTAACCGAATTTTATTATTTTTGTTTATAATTCCGACAAACAAACGTGCATTTATATTAAATTTAAAAAATAAAATTGGACTGAAAATGAAAACTAAAAACAAAACTTTTTAGTTTTTATTTTTAGTCTGATTTTTTTAATTAATTAAAATGCACGTATGTTTGTCGGAAATATGAACATTAAATATACATATTTCTTGTTTACAGAAAATATTTGTATTTCTACACAATTTGTGATAGTTTAATGTAAAATAGATATTCCGGTAATTAATGTAATAAAATGAAACGGAAAATTACATTTACATTTTTTTTTATTCATCTATAAATTTCAGAATTCACTGACTATAGAGGCTTCTACTTCGTTATACATTGTTGAACATAAATAAAACACTGTTTATCACTTTGTTTGTATAACAGTTGGTTATACAAACAAAGTGATAAACAGTGTTTTATTTAAATTTCAGAATGAAAACACTATACAACATTAAATTAAAAATGTGAGTCGCCTATTTCTAAAAATTCGTAAATCCATTAGAAAAAAATGGATTTAGAGGTTTTTGGAAATAGGCGATCAAATCAAATTTTAGGCTTTACTTAGCTCTAAATTTTATTTCAAGCTTAATTTGGGAGTAGAAAACACTAATTTATAGCTTTAAATTGATCGCGTTTATAAAATAAATGAATACCTGATGATTTTTATTCAGAATATTTACCAATACTTAAAAGAAAAATTCCCTGTATATTTTGACTGTTTAGAACTTCACACTAATTCAGTGTTTTGTGTACAGGGTGATCTAATTTCGATGTTGCTTATAGGCATGTCGATAAATATAGATATACACTTCTGTGCAATAAAATTAAGCACAAGTCTCATAACTATTTTTCACACTAGTTGTATAATTGTTGTATAATTTGGGTCTGTGTTAATTGCCTAGCAGCAGTTTCAATAAATGATAAAATACCATAATTTAAAAATAACAACTTTATTAAAAAACCAAAACTATGACCTTTTGAAAACAGCGGTCGTAATAAATACAACATAGCCGAAATAGAAAAACCATCTTTTATTGTAGTTAGAATTCGAATTTTTAAATTGTTGTCTAAATGACGCAGCATTTTGACATTAAAGAAATTGACATATTTGCATATTTTTGTAACTAGGAAACTCATCACGTCCGTTTTAAACTATAACATATTAATTACGCTTTGATTAAAACACTTGGTTTGTTTCACTGATTTTTTTATTTTTTTAAAATAAAAAAATCAGTGAAACAAACCAAGTGTTTTAATCAAAGCGTATTAATTAAATATGTTTCACCACGGGTTAAGTGAGAAATTAATTCATCATATAACATATTTTGTGTGCTTAATTTTTTTGTACAGAAGTGTACATCGAAATGAGACCACTCTGTGTACATGCAGGCGCATAAAGTAAATATTTAGATAATAATTAGACCTTACAAAACAAAATTATTTCGTGTGGCAATGAAGTGATTTAACATCAAACATAAAACAGCAGAAAAATGAGATCTAATCAAAGTCAACGGGAATTTTCCGGAAAGCGTCAGTTATTTTCCCCCCGCAAGGAGCAAAGTTCAGTAAAAGGGGGAACTCATTACCGACATTCCTGCTTATAAATACCGAATGTCCTTTGTGCTACTAACTAAAGCGTACATAATGTTAACAAGTAGTGCTCTCGCCAGGAAAATATGAAATTTACTCTCTGCCTCACGGCAGGATATAAGCATAATGACACAACACACAAACATACGATCATTTCCCGAACAAGTTTGTGAAAATTTTCAATTTTTATACCTAATAAGAAGAATAACAGAGCAGTTTCTTAAAAAATAATAATAAGAAGAAGTGAAGGGTTCTTTATATCAGGGTAATTTTTACTTCATGCGCCACGCGTATAAAACACAGATTTAAAGTGAAGTTGGAATACACATAAATTTTACAATATTTTAGTGTTTTATACGCGTGGCGCATGAAGTAAAATTTCGAGTTTAGAAAAGCACAGAAAATTTGTCTCGGGTCGCTGCGCGACCCTCGACAAATTTTCACGGGGCTTTTCTAAACTCGAAATTTTACTTCATGCTTAGTCTGGGAGCGGAAAACACTCGTTTAAACCTTCAAATTGAACTTAAAAAAAAAATTAGGAATATCTTTGGATTTAAAGAATATAAACTGAATTTGGAATGCGTATACTTATAAGAAAAACTCCCTGTATCTGTTTGCTCCAGAGAAATATGAATAATTATAAACCATAATGAAAATAACAATTAATTCTCAAAAAACACTTGTTAATTAATATTATACACAATTGACGTTTGGTAAACAACGGCGGCAACAAAGAAAAAACATATATTTTTAATCACCCGTAAAACTAAATTTGTTTTTACTAAAAAATAAAAAATTAAAACAGACGCGATTCGGACTTCAAGGTCCTCTTCAATGTGGTCCTGACCCAGCGCTGAGGAATATTGAACATTTCTGACTATATCAAGCCAATATGTGAAAATTATAAATGGATTCGATAGCTAACGCTATCTAATGCTCCATAGTAATTATTCATTTGCATTTTATAATTTTGCGGCAAACCCGTACAAGATATCAAACATTAATAAGAGACAAAAAAGCTTTTAAATAAACTAATCTTTCAAGATGTATTTTTAAAATGTTTATAAGTTGCGCCAAAAAATATATTTAAGTTTTTATGTTGTTTTATACTTCTTGTCAATCAATGATGACCATATTAACTGAAATGGTGTGTTATATTATGATAATCAACCATAATTAATTTTAGTGGGATCGAATATAGTACAGATAATTAATTATGGAACAATAAAAACACTTTTAACTCTGTTTGTACCATGCGATCGTTTAAAACATGATTTAGAGTAGGCTTTGACTTTTAAATTAAATTGGCACTTCTGACACACACACACATAGTTTACCATAACCTCAAATTTATTCCATCATTTAATTAGCATTCTGGACAACCGCACGAATAAAAAAATGCCGGCTACTCTAAATCATAATTTAAATTATCGCACGGTATAACATTTTTTAGTTTTACGTGACTGCAGCTTCGGCAATGCAAGCTAAGTTTGACAAATCTGCAGTCACGTAAAAATAAAAAGTAGTATACAAAGTTAACAGTGTTCTTATTGTTAAATGAACATATGTAACGAAGTAAAAGCCTCCACAATACAACATAAATTAATTATGGATATGTGTATCCACTCCAGTTTGGATTATACAATGAAATGTATATTTTATATCAATTCTAATTGAATGACATTAAAAATTAATGAGTTAATTTCAGTCTTCCTGCTTTTATTCTATTACATGTCAGTTTGTCGTATAAATTAATTATTACTAAACATGTATATAAGTATGTACAAACAATCCGTTTCTGTTGGAATGCGAAAGGAGGCGAGCTCCAGCCTCCCAAGCCTCCCAACCTCCCTCACATTAAATAATAATTCCGTGATGTTTATCTTGAAGTTGAATTGTGTTTCCCCCATGTGGCCGCTTGATATCTGAATTGGGTTTGTGTTTGCCGAGGGCTGTGCTTCGCCCTTTCTAGTTTCCAGTGCGCTCACCACTCTCTGCCTCTCTTCGCGACTCTATTCTTTCATTGTTTCGCCCCCCTTCAATTTGTTATACTTCACTCGAATTGTTCACTTTTCTCTTTCATCTCTACGCTCGGCGCGCGTTCATCTCTGATTATTGCCGAAATAAATATTTGCTCATTTATTAATTGAGTCGTTAAGATCAAAACAAACAAGCATAAAATCACCAGGAACTAGATAGAAATAGGGTTATTTATAATAAAATTGATTGCCTTGTAAAAGCAGCACAAAAATAACTCTATATTCAGATAAAGAACACCTAACAGTTTTACATAAAAAGAAATTGTACTGTATTATACAATGAATTTTTGGTTTAAATTTACATATCGCGATAATTACAGCGTTAGGTAAATTTATAAGAAGTAGAAAACAAGGCAATTCTATAGAGTGCTTCCACTCCTTGAAGCATAAGGTAAAATTTCGAATTTAGAAAAGTATAAAAATTTGTATTATTATTTTGAGAAAAATCACATGAAATTCGCTTTTACGTATACACATTCCAATTACATATATATTGTACATTTTCAGATATTTGTTTTTTTTAATTCAATTTGAAGATTTAAGTCAGTGTTTTCAACTGCGAAGTTAAGCATGAAGTAAAATTTCGAGTTTAGAAAAGGCTGGAAATTCGGTTTCGTCGATCCGCTTTTTTATACTCGAAGTTTAAAATATACTGCTTGAGTTTGATTTAACGCTAATACATATTACAAATATGTTTTTCTATTCTAACCAAACATTTCGCTTTCAAAATTAAGCCAATTTACTTTGGGATATGGAAGTATAATTAACAGAACGAATCCGAAAGCAAATTGCACCAGAAGTTTGAATTTTTGATAATATGCTTATACAAGGTGCGGCAGGGAAACTTTTTAATTTGATAATTAAATAAAAGTCACTTGGTTTGTTTCACTACTATTTTTTATTCTCTCCGACTAGTTTCGACTTATCGTCATTCTCAAGGAGAATGACGATAAGTCGAAACTAATCGGAGAGAATAAAAAATAGTAGTGAAACAAACCAAGTGACTTTTATTTAATTATCAATATTGTAAACATGTTTCATCAAGTGAATAATGAGAACCAAATTGAAGATATTTTTTAATTTGATTTGGGCGCCAATGAGCGATACGTGGGTAAAAAGGGGTAGGGAAATAATGCAACTGTGTACTACTAGTTCCTAAAATAAACAATACTTTTGGGCAAAATCCCCATTTGCCAACATGTTTAATTATGTCCCAACTGGTATCATAAAAGTGAACAATTTATTTAGGAGCAAAAAAATTTAAACGAGTACGAGTAAATGTAGACAGACGAAAAATCATAAGTTAAAAGATGATTCTAACAAATGATCAAAACAAAATCTATTGTATCTGTCAGTAAATTTTAAAATAATTTTCATCGTTCTGTGCATTGTTATATAATTTTAAATATTTTTAAAGCTTTTTATTTCTAAAAGAATCCTTTTTCGTTTAAATTAATACTTTTTGCATTAAATATTCCTGTTTTTTTTTTTTTCAGAAATTCCAGCTCTAATTATATAAATTGTTTTTTTTAATTTTATCACACACAAGTGAATAAATCACTTCAATGATTATTCGTTCATTGTAAATTATTGTAAATCTACTATTACATTGTATTTTAAATATGTACTCTTATAGATTTAAGAATCAACATTTTTATTATTATTATTATTAAAAATCACTTGATAAGTTTTTTTAAAGAAGATACTTTTTTTCATGCGTTCTTACTTTTTAAAACTCTCATAGGGATCTTGAATAAGAATCGCACTTTTAATATTTTTAAAATACTGGTTGTAGAGTATTGAGCATTGACAATTCAATTTATACTTTATTTTTAATAAATTTATTATTTTCTCTGTACCTACTAATAAATTGCGTGCACGCAGAAAAAAACCGTTAACAATTATTAATTTCTGAAACTTCTCACAATAGCTTAATGTTGACTTAAAAGTACAAATAAATTAAACATTACTCGCCATAAATTATTTATACGAGCACTTTATCATTTTTTCAAAGGGTAATGTAAATATCACATAGGGTTATTTATAATAAAATTTATTGCCTTGTAAAAGCAGCACAACAATAACTCTATATTCAGATAAAGAACACCTAACAGTTTTACATAAAAAGAAATTGTGCTGTATTATACAATGAATTTTTGGTTTAAATTTACATATCGCGATAATTACAGCGTTAGGTAAATTTACAAGAAGTAGAAAACAAGGCAATGCTATAGAGTGCTTCCACTCCTTGAATAACCATGAGGTAAAATTTCGAATTTAGAAAAGCATGAAAATTTGGATTATTATTTTGAAAAAAATCACATGAAATTCGCTTGCAGGGAGTTTCTCTTTTACGTATACATATTCTTACTTTTTGAAACTCTCATAGGGATCTTGAATAAGAATCGCACTTTTAATATTTTTAAAATACTGGTTGTAGAGTATTGAGCATTGACAATTTAATTTATACTTTATGTTTAATAAATTTATTATTTTCTCTGTACCTACTAATAAATTGCGTGCTCGCAGAAAAAAAACCGTTAACAATTATTAATTTCTGAAACTTCTCACAATAGCTTAATGTTGACTTAAAAGTACAAATAAATTAAACATTACTCGCCATAAATTATTTATACGAGCACTTTATCATTTTTTCAAAGGGTAATGTAAATATCACACACATAATAATCGCCATAAATTTTTCACGTTTATAACCCTACCCTAATTTAAATCTTGCATGTAGATTAAAATCAACCCCGCGAATTTCTGGGATTTATTACTCGTTTCAGTACTTTGTCATGACTTTTTTTGTACATTCTGATACAAAGATTTCATTCTTCTTTATACACATAATTGTTTGTAAATAATAGAAATTGTTAAAACTACGATACAGAATTAACATCAATTTAAAGCTTATTTAATGTTAAGAATGTTGCATTAAATTAATTCTTGTTCGTTTTAAAACTGTAACTTAAAATTAACCATTTATTACTTAAAAGCCAAGTTTTCGATTTTTTACTAATTCTATTTTTTTTTTGTTTTGTTTGTTTGGCATAGGTTTTTACCATTCAGCCACTAACGTTGATTTATATTAACTATATTAACATATATTTCGACTAATTTGGACGTCACAACACATTTATACACATCCATGGAACCGGAGACGAGTATTTTTCGTTAGAAAAATTACTCGCCTCCGCTGGGAATCGAACCCAGATCACCTCCGTGGCCGATTTGGCGAAACCGGCGGCTCAACCGCTCGGCCACTAATTCTATTTAAACTGCTTTAATTTATTAAACTGCCAACTGATTTAATTCATCGAAAAGGTACAGATAAGAGATTTAATGGGTTAGTTTGAGGTGTCAAATTTTTTCGAGGCTAAAAAATTGCGCTTAGTACGAGCGCTCAAACTTAAATTTTAGTGAATTTATTAATATTCTGTAATTTCTATAAGTGGAAAAAATGCATGAACATTTTTTTTTTCTCAGGGAAATAAATAGCTCGCTTTGTTTCTGATACTAATTTAAGCGTCTATGATTTTTTTCAGGTTTATTAAAAATAATAGATGAAATATTTTTTTCTGAAGGAAATACGATATTTATTTCCTTCAGAAAAGTTCAATAAAATAAAACCTCTAGAGTGCCACGATTTCATCTTTTTCTATTCAAAATTACTTTACTATGTTTAGAAAAAATAAATTCCAACTTTCACAACTTTAAAGATAGAAATGCGTAATTAACTTATGCATAATTTTTTAACGTTATATAAATTCATGTTTATCCACAGAAAATAGTTTTTTGATAAATTACTTAATACATTTAAAGATTACATTATTTTTTACGGTACATGTAACAGGAAATACACTTTCTGGTTAGGCTAATAAATAACGTTGAAGAATTTGTGTGTGTGTAAGTGTGTGTGTGTGAGAAGGGGGGAAAAGCATGCAGCAGGAACAACAACAAAGAGATAAAATTCGAGTGAATTATGCCGGACAAGTAGATTAAACAAAAGATAGGTCAAGAACCCCTAGACGGGAGAGGGCGCTCGCGCGCGCGCTTTTTCTGCCCCCCCGCTTTTTCAAAAACGTAATCCCCCGCAATATTTCAACGGGCTAGTTCGTGTGCTCGACTGCACGAAATAAAATGCCCGCGTTTTATCGTCCATATTTTCATATCAAATTTAACACAATTAACGATTATTGCATGGATGAAGGGGCTACCGTCGGAGCTTTGCCGGAATAACAAGGGTATTTGTACGAGAGGGGTGGTTTTCTTTTGTTTTTTTCATTCTTTTATTTCGAGTTGCTTTACTAAACAAGATTTCGACGTTATTTATGTTAGTCTGTAAGTCGTATCGTACGTTATATATTAAGTTTGTAATCTGATGTTAAAATAAAAATACAAATAAAATACAAACGTTAGCGTTGAACACATACCTTAATGCGTATTTTTAATAAGATAATAATAATTGTTATTTATTTATTAATAGTTAATTCCTTTAATATTTAATTGATGAGGCGGATACATGATGAAACTCCATAATACTATTTGAAATAAAACAACGCAGTTGGGAGGGTTTCACTTTTATTATTGAACACTGCAACATGTTTCACCACACAGTGGCTTCATCTGCCTGATGAAGCCACTGTGTGGTGAAACATGTTGCAGTGTTCAACAATAAAAGTGAAACCCTCCCAACTGCGTTGTTTTATTTCAAATTCCTTTAATACTTAATTACACAATAAATCTATCGGGTGTCTAATAATTATTGAAGTCCTGGGTGGCTGTGGAATTAATAGAATACAATAGCAGTTTGATTTTAGTTTAAACAAAACATTTTTTACTTTCAAACACCTTATTGAACTAGCTTTATTGAATAGAATAGAATAAATCTTTATTTTCAGAGTGTCAAGTTACATTAACAAAATGAAAAAAGCGTCAATTTGTGTCTTAATTTATCAGAATTTTTGAATCTAATGTTTCTAAAGTCATAACCTATTTCAAAGAAGTATACATCGACATTCAATAGTTGTTGGAGTATAATAACCATAATGTTATAATTCAAAATTGCAAACGAATGTACAGGGTGGTGCATTTTGGAGGTGCCACATATGGAAAACAATATTTTAATATCTCTTCAATCATAATATATAAAATTACGAAAAAACTATTCGTGAAAATGCAAACAATGTCTTAATTAATAAGACAACTTAAAACGATAAATATCCATTGAAACAACTACTTCCCGTGCAAATACACCTCCGGATATTGAATTATACAATGAAATATTTAAAATCTTATTTAATTTGATTTGTTACAACGCTCTATTAAAGTATATGTAACGTTTAATATTAAAATATTGTTTTCGTGAACCAGGGTCACTTTTTCGTGTCTGACTTAATGGTGAAAAGAAAATGTATCTATCTATAACCATGTCCGCTCTATAACCGGAAGTTGATATAATGTCGTTTAATAAATTTACTGTAACTTAGTTGTTTTTAAAGTTATAACCAACCTGTAATAACTTTGTTATGGCAACTTTTTGCGCCCATTAAAATGACGTACCTGTTTTATTTCGTTTTTGTTTTCTTATATTAAAATCACACTTTTCTTATGGGCGCATATGGAGGTATGTATATCATTAAACAGGATTTTTAACCCTGATTTTAATGATGTGCCACATGCCTACTTTTGTCAAAAAAAGTCATTGACAAAGTTACCATGACCACCGGTAAACAATTTCGTTATTAGGTAATGCTTGCAATTTGTTTAAAAATATGACTATTATCGATGTAATATGTTTTGTTTTATAAATACGCACTTTTGCTTGACATAAATTGCTACTTTGCTTTTCGTATATAACAAACAATATTTTTTTCACAAAGGTAAACAAATGGCCCATCGCTAAAATCGGCATCAAAAATGCGCATATCTCTATATGCGCCCATAAGAAAAAAGTGAATTTGGTGTAGGAAAACAGTAACGAAACATCTTTGAAAAAAAACACGTACGTCACGTCACGTCGCGACCACACCAAATTTTAGGGCTTTTCTTAACTCGAAATTTTACTTCATGCTTAATCCGGGAGTGGAAAATACTCGTATATAGCTTGAATTGGGATGTTGAATTCATTTATTTCATGGCATTTATTTATATAATTTAAAAGATAGGATATTAAAACTTTTAAGTATTCCGCATACAGGATTGTTAGTTTAATAGTTAGTAGAATAAAATTTTAATTTAAAACTCAATCGCATGACGTGGATTCTGAGTAAATATTTACTGAAAGTTAGCCATGCATGAAAACAGTTTTCCGGGGCAATTTCCTTGCACGTATGTAGATATGTAATGGTTTGCTTTCGATTAAGCAAAAATTCTAACATTGCACTTGCAATCGTTCGATATTTAAGTTTTTCACGTTGATTTATTGAATTCAGTTGATTTTAAACTAAACAAATCAAGATAAACTCAATCCTAAAAAATTAACGCTGGAGAAGATCTCCTTGAAAACGGCTAAATGTGGAAACTAATCGGAGTAAATATAAAAAGCAGTAAAACAAACCAAGTGTTTTAATTAAATGTACCATAATTAGATTAAAAAGTGTTTCACCAAGGGTTAAGTGAGAAATGAATTAGTTGACCATACACTGTTACTTGAAAAACTCAGTTACTTTGGTTTTTGTAATCATTCAACTTCACCATCTTATCTTTCATATCGTGAATCGTATTTAATAAGGGGTTATAGGAAAGACCTGCCCTTATTTTTGCTGAAAAATCATGTTTTAAAATCTTTTGCATCAATTTAAAAACACTCTGTATATTAGTAATATTTATTTGTGCCACATTATTTGTTTACACAAGTCAAAATATGATATGTATAAATACTAGTACAATAATTAATCATTTCTACAGTAGACTAAATTAAAGAATAATAAATAACAACAATAATAAAATAATAAGACGATGCATAACACTAATAACAACAAATAGACACTTTAAAACACGTTTGGGCAGGTGGTGGCCGAGCGGTAACGTCGTCGGGCTGTATCGCTCGGCGAGCCACAAACTCGGGTTCGATTCCCGTGCACGGGGAGACTTTATTTAAAAATAATTTCTCGTCGTGACCCTGGGTGTGGTATGAATGTGAGTGTTTGTCCGTATAATAGCATTCTACAAATTGTAATGTTAAACAATTAATTAATACAAAATATATATAAATAAATTATGTTGGCTAATGGGCAAGTTCCCAAGGCCAGGCAAAAGCCAAATACAAAAAAAAAACACGTTTGAATTGTAATAAAATATAGTTAAAATACATTTAATCGGACTATAGGGACATACAAACCAGATTAAGCATATTAAAAAAGAGTACAATAAATATAAACATGATTATTGCCAATAACCTCATGTATTCCTGTTTACGTGTTAAACATTTCCATAAATATTTTCATTTATTTATATTTATAATTTAACAATTATTTTATATATTGAAGGAATTTATTAAAACACAATACGAAACAAGGTCGCATTGTCGGCTTTTAGAAATAATTGAACGTGGATGGAAACAATGAAAGTTACACGTAAATATTTCACAAAATCCCGCTTTTAATATTGATTAAATAATTCAATTACGCAAATACAAAAAAAAAAATCACACACGAACGCATTCGATGCATAGAAATTGCGAAATTCTTTTACGCTATTTATCGATTTGTTTTATTCACCAAATGTTAACGTAATTAAATATTGTACAATTAAAATACGTGAAATAATTGTGAATAATAATTGTGACCAATTAAATTCAATAAAACTCCATTTAAAATGTATATTACTCATTCCGAATAATCGTTGCATATTTTCAATATATAATTATTATGTATTGAAAATATGTAATGATTATTTGGAATAAATAATACTTTAAACGGAGGTTTATCGAATGAAACAATTATTTTTTTGTAAATTAGATTATTGGAATATGGCGGCCTTTGTCAAAACTATTGCATACTTTCAATATATAATTATTATATATTGAAAAAATGCAATGATTATTTGGTATAAATAATATACACTTTAAACGGAGGTTTATAGAATTAAACAATAATTTTTTTGTAAATTAGATTATTAGAATATTGCGGCCTTTGTCAAAACTATTGCATATTTTCAATATACAGAGAGTTTTATGTAACACCGAACATTTTCATAACGAGAATATTTCTTTTAAGTATACATATGAAGAGTACAGGGGAAAAATGATCATAGTCACAAAGAGCATTTTTTAGGGAACGACAAAAACAAAGTTTACAGAGTCGAATTAAATAGCTATAATTATTTAATTAAAAATATATATATATTAGGGCATCAATACTTACTAATTTGCTGTGCCTAGTACATACTTGTGCTATTTTCGACAGACATTCATTATTTTAGGCACAAAAACGAACCGTCATGACAAAACAAAAAAAGTGAAATAGATCATAGGACCTGGACTGTGATCGTTTTTGCATTTTTTTGTTTTGTTGCGTCGTTAGCTTCAGTAAATCATACTTTTCTTTTAATGTTATTCATTATAAAAAAACAGACATTTACAAGGAAAAATTATTACCAAAATAAACATATTACAAAATATGTTAATAGTTGACAAAAAATATATGCATATTGATTAACCCAAGGCTATTCACATCCGCGGTTTTGAATTTTTCTGGAGAGTTCGGCAAGTGGGATAAGATCGTCGGGATCATCTTCTGCAGCAGTTGTCTCAAGATCGTACAGGGGAATAAGCTCTTTAGGATCTTCACATTGAGTTTTAGGAGAGCTTACTAAATCGTCGAAGAATTTACGCGAACTTACTGAACAAAACTGCACCAAATGTTTGATATCGTTAAGTTTTGGAGCACTTAAGAGTAACGGTCTACTGTAGGAATTTGGCAAATATTCATGTCCGGTAGTTTTATATGGTTTTCTATCTTTTCTTAAGGCACTTTTTCTTAATAAGCCGTTATAAGAGTCTTTATGTTCCACTAAACTGCAATGTTCTTGAGTTACTCGAAATACTTTTACTGGTCTTGAAGGGAAAGGGCATACCTTCTTGTAAAACGAACTAAGATATTCGTCCCATCGTTTAAACATCTCTTGTTTGCAATCTATTACATTAAATGGTGAAGGGTTTTTTCTGCTGTTACGTATGATGTAATTCCAGTCGTCGGGAGATTCGGCTAGAGCTTTTTGATTAATTAGTCCCATATTACGGTGGCACTCAAGATAGGAATGTCCGCGAACTGGAAAATAAACTTCAATAGTTTTGAATCGTTTCAGTCCTGCAGTAAGATAATGCAAAAAGCGAAAGACAGTGTAATTCTTGTTCTAGCCAGCACATGAGTCAACAAACATTTTGAGAACTACTCAAAATGTTTGTTGTGAAATGATACAACATTGAACATACCTCTTCTGAACCTTTTTTAGCAATGGTTTCGTTGTAGGTATAGAAAAATGATCGCTGATCGGAAAGAATATGTACATTAAAACTGTAAAACGATAACTGTCTGCGATAGTATACATCATTTGTGCTTATATTTTGCAATGGCAGGTTCTTTTGGAAGTCTATAGTTATAGCTTCTACGGTTGTATCTTTCTTAGCTTTCTTTCTGGCTTGCCTCTTCCATTTATAAAAAGTGTCAGCCCTTAACTTATGCAACTTCATATTCAATTGCACATGGCGAATTTCTTGTTTAATCTTGTTCACCGATTCTTCTTTATTTGCAAGTACAGCTAGATCCCCTTGTAGCTTTTGTTCATCAACCTTAAATTTATCACATGTGCTACACGTGTCACTTCGAGGATACCCGAATGAAATATTAAATTTTGTGGAAAATATTTCACGGAATTTTTCATACGAAATCAAGTTTCCAGGATGCTTCGAAGAGTACATATTATGTAACTTTTTGATGTTCAGGTCCTCTGATAAATAAATTGTGCTGCTAACTTTAAGGCTATAGTGAGCTTTCCGGCCTTTTAATGATTTTAAAAAAGAAACAACACAATTTGTAGTTCCGAAGAAATTTTCGATGGCCGGTTTGTATGTTTCCCACGTTGATCTGGTTTAAAGGTTCCAATTTTCAGTAGGGACTTTTTTATGGATTGAAATCTTCGATTTGTTACTCCGTGCAATGAGAGGAATGCCTTATAGCAAACTGGTATTTCAATAGATTTTTCATGTCTAATAACTCGGACACGATATGCGTAGGAACTATCATTAAAACGAGCTTCGTTCTCTGCCTTCCTATTTCGTCTTCGCTGTACCGGGACCACGGAAATTAAACCACTTAGATAACTGTTTTGATCATTAAAACTATCATACTCATTGAATTTGCTAATGAGTTGATTCCTCTCCTCCAAAGAAATGATGTCAAAACAAGCAAAACGTTTACACTTACAGTTTTCGCCGGTAGTATAACCTTTCACTTTCATTTTTCTGGATACGTCCCTGATACGCCCAGTAATCGGGCGTTTCCTAGTCTTAAGAATATTTCTTCTAGGATAATCACTCTCACTATCGTTACTCAATTCCATTATAAAACAGCGAACCGCAAATAAAATGTGGTAAATAACCTCAAACAACAAGCAGTGAATACGTGTTGATGGCTAATCGCTTTTCAAGTTTTTGCACTTGTCGAAGCGATAGGATGGACTCTGATCGGTTTCGTTCGGGACCGCTAGGCTTACGTCGGACTCTGATCGTTATTGCGTTGTATAGTGTTTCCTTTACATCTAATTACAGGGACCTTGATCGTTTTTAGCACAAGCAAATTTCACCAGCGGAAAGGTTAGGTTAGGAAGTAAAACATGGCGCTTTTACACAATTTTTGTCAGTAATGGACTCTGATCGTTTTTCCCCTGCACTCATCATATGCATACGTTGTACATTTTCCGACGCTCGGTTTATTAAGAGAATTCAATTTGAAGCTTTTAACAAGTGTTTTCCACTCCCAGGCTAAGCATGAAGTAAAATTTCGAGTTTAGAAAAGCCTGAAAATTTGGTTTGGTCGCGTAGCGCGAAGCGCGGAGCGGCCAAACCAAATTTTCAGGCTTTTCTAAACTCGAAATTTTACTTCATGCGCCACCGGTACAAAACACTGACATATTACAAAGCTTAAAACACACCGCTAAACTTTACATTGAATCAGTGTTTTGTACCGGTGGCGCATGAAGTAAAATTTCGAGTTTAGAAAAGCCTGAAAATTTGGTTTGGCCGCTCCGCGCTTCGCGCTACGCGACCAAACCAAATTTTCAGGCTTTTCTAAACTCGAAATTTTACTTCATGCTTAGCCTGGGAGTGGAAAACACTTGTTAAAAGCTTCAAATTGAATTCTCTTAATAAACCGAGCGTCGGAAAATGTACAACGTATGCATATGTATACTTAAAAGAAATATTTTCGTTATGAAAATGTTCGGTGTTACATAAAACTCTCTGTATAATTATTATATATTAAAAATATGCAATGATTATTTTGAATCAATAATATACACTTTAAATGGAAGTTTATAGATTAAAACAATTATTTTTTGTATATTAGATTATTGGAATATTGCGTGCTTTGTCAAAACTATTATTTTGTAAATAAATATTTAGAATTTATTAAATATTTTCTATACATTTCAAATTTTCGTCGATTTCAATTAATAATTAATTTATTTAACAATAAAACACTTTAAACTTTATTTGTATAACAATAAGTGTTATACAAACAAAGTTTAAATTGTTTTATTGTTAAATTAACATGTATAACGAAGTAGAAGCCTCCACAATTCAAAATAACTTAATTTATTGTTTTAGAATGTTTTCCATCCCTTAATTAATCATAAATGAAATATTTCTAATGTATAAATAATTAACACTGTTGTATCCTTTCTTCACACTTTATTTTCTAATGGTTAGATATATATTTCAAGTGCTAAGCTCTCATTATCAATAACGACTAAGTGCTTAGCACTTGAAATATATATCTAACCATTAGAAAATAAATTGTAAAGAAAGTATACAACGGTGTTAATTATTTATTGATTATACTCTTCACGAAACTCAAAAACATATATCGACCAATCTAAATTTTCAGGCTTTTCTAAACTCGAAATGTTTATTTTATGCGCCAGTGATTTCAAACTAAGTTTACTAGTTCACAATATTTCAGTGCTTGCAGTGTTTAATACGCGTGGCGCATGAAGTAAAATTTCGAGTTTAGAAAAGCCTGAAAATTTGGTTTGGGCGCTCCGCGCTTCGCGCTACGCGCCCAAACCAAATTTTCAGGCTTTTCTAAACTCGAAATTTTACTTCATGCTTGGCCTGGGAGTGGAAAACACTTGTTTAAAGCTTCAAATTGAACTCTTTATAAAAAGCGTATGCATATGACGGTCACATTTCATCTTTTCATTTATTTTTAAACGTTACATCTGATTTTAGGTTGTTTGCGTTCTCTCGGTCGCGATTGCTTTGGATTTTGTTTTTTGACAATAATGTTTACAAGCGATTGACGCCATTTTTTTGGAATTTTATTTTGTGCTGGTAAAGAAGACGCTGCTTAAAGCGAATTGTGTGTATTTTTGGAACGATTGCCGCATTTCTGCACGTCATTCTCAGCGAATATCACCAGAGAGGCCAGGCCGCCCATCATCTAAGGACTTACCTCAAACTTTAATTTGAAGCCGTTAATCTTCATTGAGGTTATTTTGATTGGCCATGTTCGGTGCAACATCTTGCTGTGAAGAATCAGGTTAATGAAGACTGTTTCATCAGGTTAGTAAAAACTGTTTCATCATGTCAGTAAAGACTGTTTCGTAAGAGTTTATTTACCGGCTTCGTTTGAAGAAATTACGGTACAAACGGAAGAGCGCGGAGGTGACGCGTGCAGTTGTCAATTCGGTAATTCTTGTTGTTAGCTTCAGTCGATTTTTGAGATTTTGTAAACTGAACCGGGGGTAAACGTGTATGGGAAGCATAAAACTTAAGTTAATTTTTGTGATGAGACTTACCGTTTAGCCGCAAATCGTATTTTAAGTTTCAATTTTGAGGTTATATATGTACGTATTTTCGGCTAAATACGTACATTGCAGGTATAAATTGGACACACGATGAAATAATGTTCTAAATTATAACGGAATTAATCGAAGTTGTAGTATTACCTTCATGTATACAACCGTTATCACGATATTAATTTTGCACTACAATTTACATCTACTGACGTTTATTTTAAATAATCGATATACAATTCTAGATCCTATATTAGTGATCTCTAGATCATAACTATTTTAACTTATGATATTAAAAATAGATGGCGCTAGGTGTAATAAAATTAAATAAATAATATCCGTTCACGAAAATTTGCTCCAATTATTACAATTATGACTTCTAAAATTAAAATTATAATTAAAATACTCTATTTTGTTTCTAACACGTGTAAGCGTTAATTCGTGTTGTGCTGCAAACAATTTTGTTAGCCTACAGATATTCCAGATTAATCCGAGTTGATTTTCGTAAACGGTTATCGTAAATTTATTAAAATCAAAAGTCTACCGCAATTTTATATACTATAACTGAGTAAGTAAAGAAAAATTGATGTGTGATTATCTAGTTGCAATAATGCTATGAGATCTATATACTGAAAAAAATAGAATAGTGCAGAAAAATGTATAACATAACCTAAAAAGTAAAGTTTTAATTTAATTATGTTATGTATTAAGTAGGTACTGATAAAACCCTTTGATTGAAATGGAAATTAATTCATCTATGTAAGGTATGGTGAAGAAGTCAGTGGCGTACATATAGTACTAATTAACTATAATAATAAAACAATAATAATTGAAATAATACATTTTATTGGTATTAAATACTAAACTTTATATTGTAAGTAATGATTTTATTTCTGCCTTATCTGGCCTAGATCCGCTGTGTTTTGCATAAACAGGATTACCTCGTGTAGGATATGACTTTTGTCATGCACAGACGGTCTTGATTGAGGAGAGGCTTTATAATACGCATTCTCAACCCTGAGATTATATCTCTTAGTCCCAAAAATGTTGTTTGAATTTTATGTGCCAAACAAAAACACACCATAAACCTCTGCCCTGTACATCAGCCACAACAATTCCCTCCTCCCACCCCTCTCCACTCTAGTTGATGCCAGGTAAATCTGTGAGGAATAATAAAAAGAAATTAATAATTAGATATCTCCGGGACCTAGCCGAGTCCACAATTGAATTTCTTCAAGGCGACCAGACCTTCAATCTTATGTATTATAAGAACCGGTCAGGCTATAGACAAACATTTTTAATATTGGGCCCCATGATTAATTTTTTTTTTAAACGAAAAATGTTTGGCTATAGCCAGGATTTGAAACTGTGCGTGCAGTTTCAAACCCTGGCTATAGCCAAACATTTTTAGTATTGGGCCTAGAGCAGCGCTCAGCCCGGTACTGGGCCGATCTCACTCTTGAACCGGTCGGGCTATACCCAAACAGTTTTAATATTAGGCAACATGATTACATTTTTGTTTTAAACGAAAAATGTTTAGCTATAGCCAGGATTTGAAACTGCGCGTGCAGTTTCAAATCCTGGCTATAGCCAAACATTTTTAGTATTAGGCCTAGAGCAGCGCCCGGTCCGGTCCTGGGCTGAACTCACTCTTGAACCGGTCGGGCTATAGCCAAACATTTTTAATATTGGACCCCATGATTAAATTTTTTTTAAACGAAAAATGTTTGGCTATAGCCAGGATTTGAAACTGCGTGCGCAGTTTCAAATCCTAGCTATAGCCAAACATTTTTAGTATTAGGCCTAGAGCAGCGCTCGGACTGGTCCTGGGCTGGCTCACCAGGCCGGGCAGGGCCCGGCCTGGGTAGCCAGCGCAGGACCGGGCTGAACTCACTCTTGAACCGGTCGGGGTATAGCCAAACATTTTTAATATTGGACCCCATGATTAAATTTTTTTTAAACGAAAAATGTTTGGCTATAGCCAGGATTTGAAACTGCACGCGCAGTTTCAAATCCTGGCTATAGCCAAACATTTTTAGTATTAGGCCTAGAGCAGCGCTCGGTCCGGTCCTGGGCTGGCTCACCAGGCCGGGCAGGGCCCGGCCTGGTGAGCCAGCGCAGGTCCGGGCTAAACTCACTCTTGAACCGGTCGGGCTATAGCCAAACATTTTTAATATTGGACCCCATGATTACATTTTTTTTAAACGAAAAATGTTTGGCTATAGCCAGGATTTCAAACTGCACGCGCAGTTTCAAATCCTGGCTATAGCCAAACATTTTTAGTATTAGGCCTAGAGCAGCGCTCAGTCTGGTCCTGGGCTGGCTCACCAGGGCCCGGCCTGGTGAGCCAGCCCAGAACCGGGCCGAACTCACTCTTGAACCGGTCGGGCTATAGCCAAACATTTTTAATATTATGCCCCTCAATTTAATTTTTTTTAAACAAAAAATGTTTGGCTATAGCCAGGATTTAAAACTGACCGAGCAGTCTCAAATCCTGGCTATAACCAAACATTTTTAGTATTGGGCCTAGAACAGCGCTCGGCCCGGTCCTGGGCTGCCTCATCAGGCCGGCCTGGTGAGCCAGACCAGCAGCTGGCCTAACCCATTCTTGAACCGGTCGGGCTGTAGTCGAGCCTACTCTTGACTTTTCTGAAGCCAGCCTGTTTGGGCTTATATGGAATATGGAATTTCATTATACATCGCTTCACTCGTTTGTATGAACTGTGACAATAGTTTTGTTTGTTTGTACTGCATTAAGTTGAACTGACTTCACGTTTGTGACTTTACCAGCTCAATATTATAAAATGTTTGCAAAAAATCATATGTATGTAGGAGTATGTCTACTAACCAAACTGGGTATGCTAAACGAACACCATTAATGAGGCTAGCAAACTTGTCAACCCCATTTTTTCTACATTGCCTTCTCCACTGATATTCAACCAGCACTTCGACAAATCTGTGGTCTGGCACTCGTCGCGTACGAAACCAATCCTTCGCAGGCCTCCAACAGGACTCAATTCGTTGAGTATGTATACCATCGTCCGAAACAAAGCAATGCTCGGGATCGCTGTGGTTTACAACCCTATGCTGGAAGCCATACTCTGGTAGACTGGAGTACGCACGCCACATATCAGTGCGTATTTCCGTGCCTTCGGCCACATGATCTTTAATTATAGGAATGAGCGTTCGTGCATCTCTCACATTTTCTGGGCAGACCACCAGATGGAAATCTTCCGATTCATCCTCGATCATTCCGAGGACCCAGTGACCCTCAATTTGTCTTCCCCGATTGTACTTTCTCTTCCCAAACTTTGATTTGTCTATTTGTACGATTCTACCGGGACCACCAATTTTCCCACGATTCTCCTCACTGATGAGGAAGTCATCAATCACAACTTCGCGGCAAAAATTGTACCTTTATATAGGATTTTAATGATTTACTTTTTACTACTACAGCAAAATGCTTTATTTTATATTACCAATCGCAAATAGTCTTATCGGATAAAGAGGTTTCCTCGCCTTCATCTCTGGCCTCCTTCCGACACTGCTCGTACGAGTAGTCCTTGCAAAACGAATACATAATGCTATAATAATATTATTTAATTTTTGTATATTAGGTATTGTTTAAAATTATTACCTAAACACTTTAGTCAGTGGTAGCTTGGTTCCTGCAATCCATGTGCCCCTTGCCATAGGCACATATAAATTGTGGCCCCCCTTACTGCATCGAAATGCACCCAGGCCCGATTGTGATGAACTGTAGTTCATCGGCTTTCGATGCCTTGGGCACATTTTGATGTTTGGCAAAAACCCATTCGCCTGGCACCATCTGAAGGCTTTCTCATCGGTGCCAAACTCCTCCATACTCTTCTTCTGGTTCCACATTCTAGTCATTAAGTTTTACAAGGAATTAAATATTTGTAAAGTGTTATAAGTTTAGTATGTGATTTTAACTGCTTACATATGCAGAATAATTAACTTACCTTCAATTACACAATAGTCCACAAAGTAGCACTTAAAAGTACGGTTTTTGTAATAAATTTCACTAAACACAATGAACTGAAGTAAAGAAATAAATTACACAAAATGTTTTGTTATAAACAACAAAACAAATCAAAAACATTCGAAATTTCCTCCTTTGGGTCGGTAAAGTAGGCATTGTCTGTGCGCCATCTATTTTTTATATTATAAATTAATTAATCTGTGATTTACTAATGGATGCCGATTTATATATCCATTATTTTAAATAAACGTCAGTAAACGTCAATTGTAGTGTAAAATTTATATCGTCATATTTGCTGAGTACATAAAGATAACACTACAAATTGTATGGATTACGTCATCATTTTGGAGATAATTCCATCATGGGTGTAATTCGTATCCGTAATATGCTTATTTTGTCGAAAATACGAACATATATAACCTCAAAATTGGAACTTAAAATACGATTTACGGCTGAACGGTAAGTCTCATCACAAAAATGAACTTAAGTTTTCCGCTTTCCATACACGTTTACCCCCGGTTCAGTTTACAAAATCTCAAAAATCGACTGAAGCTAACGAAAAGCCGAATTGAAAAGATAAGCCGAATTCGGGAGAGATGTTTTATGACTTATTGTTGTGGAATGTGTGGTTCAAATTTTTTAGAGAGTATGTCGACAGTTGTTTCTGCAACGATTTTTCCTAATAGTGTCAAATTTTGACGTTACATGACAATGTTTAGGTCGCGAATATATATTGTTCTTTCTTTAAGAAAAGCTTTAAATCATAATTTCTTGTGATTTTTTTTCTTTTGAGTATACGTATCCCAATTACGTGTTGTAGATTTTTAAATATTCGTTGTTTTCTCAAAAGAGTTCAATTATAAGCTTAAAGCGAGTGTTTTCCAATCCCAGACTAAGCATGAAGTAAAATTTCAGGCTTTTCTAAACTCGAAATTTTACTTCATGCGCCACGCGTACAAGGCACTGATTTCAAGCTAAGTTTACTCGTTCACAATATTTCAGTGCTTTCAGTGTCTAATACGCGTGGCGCATGAAGTAAAATTTCGAGTTTAGAAAAGCCTGAAAATTTGGTTTGGCCGCTCCGCGCTTCGCGCTGCGCGCCCAAACCAAATTTTCAGGCTTTTCTAAACTCGAAATTTTACTTCATGCTTAGTCTGGGAGTGAAAAACACTCGTTTTAAGTTTCAAATTGAACTCTCTAAAAAAAAGCGTATGCATATGACGGTCATATTTCATCTTTTCATTTATTTTTAAACGTTACATCTGATTTTGGGTTATTTGCGTTCTCTCGGTCGAGATTGCTTTGGATTTTGTTTTTTGACAATAATGTTTACAAGCGATTGACGCCATTTTTTTTAAATTTTATTTTGTGCTGGTAAAGAAGACGCTGCTTAAAGCGAATTTTGAGTATTTTTGGAACGATTGCCGCATTTCTGCACGTCATTGTCAGCGAATATCACCAGAGAGGCCGCCCATCATCTAAGGACTTTTAATTTGAAGCCGTTAATCTTCATTGAGGTTATTTTGATTGGCCGTGTTCGGTGCAACATCTTGCTGTGAAGAATCAGGTTAGTGAAGACTGTTTTATCAGGTTAGTAAAAACTGTTTCATCATGTCAGTAAAGACTGTTTCGTAAGAGTTTATCCACCGGCTTCGTTTGAAGAAATTACGGTACAATCGAAAGAGCGCGGAGGTGACGCGTGCAGTGACAATTCTCTCGGAGGAGAGCACCCTAGTTAAAATAGGAACTGCCGTGAGACAATGCCATTTCAACTTATATCAAATGGGTGTAGGGTTTTATTACATCGAGCAATTATTTTGAATTTAAAGAGTATTTGATTCTGCGGTTGTTGCCGTATTTGATTGAACTTATCATTAAAGATGATGTTTATATGTGCAGTGCAATTAAGATGAAAGATTATTCGTTTATTGGGCGCGCTATTTCGGTAATTTTTGCGTTCTTAAACAATCTTGAACAAGTACATTTCTTGTTTCGGTCCTGGTACGGACAGCAATGGCCATTGTTTATCTTTAATCAAGACGTGTTATTTTCTTTGATCGAGTTCATTTATAAATTATACTAAGTAATACCAAATAACCGTTTATAGTGGAATTCGGGAGAGATGTTTAATGACTTATTGATGTGGAATGTGTGGTTCAAATTTTTTTGGGAGTATGTCAACAGTTGTTTCTGCAACGATTTTTCCTAATTGTGTCAAATTTTGACGTTACATGACAATGTTTAGGTCGCGAGTATATTAATGTTCTTTCTTTGAGAAAAGCTTTATTAAATCATAATTTCTTTTGATTTTTTTCTTTTGAGTATACATATCCCAATTACGTGTTGTAGATTTTTAAATATTCGTTGCTTTCTTAAAAGAGTTCAATTTTAAGCTTAAAATGAATGTTTTCCACTCCCAGACTAAGCATGAAGTAAAATTTCGAGTTTAGAAAAGCCTGAAAATTTGGTTTGGTCGCGTAGCGCGAAGCGCGGAGCGGCCAAACCAAATTTTCAGGCTTTTCTAAACTCGAAATTTTACTTCATGCGCCACGCGTACAAAACATTGATTTCAAGCTAAGTTTACTCGTTCACAATATTTCAGTGCTTTCAGTGTTTAATACGCGTGGCGCATGAAGTAAAATTTCGAGTTTAGAAAAGCCTGAAAATTTGGTTTGGCCGCTCCGCGCTTCGCGCTGCGCGCCCAAACCAAATTTTCAGGCTTTTCTAAACTCGAAATTTTACTTCATGCTTGGCCTGGGAGTGGAAAACACTTGTTTTAAGCTTCAAATTGAACTCTTTAAAAAAAGCGTATGCATATGACGGTCACATTTCATCTTTTCATTTATTTTTAAACGTTACATTTGATTTTGGGTTATTTGCGTTTTCTCGGTCGAGATTGCTTTGGATTTTGTTTTTTGACAATGATGTTTACAAGCGATTGACGCCATTTTTTTTGTAATTTTAATTTTGTGCTGGTTAAGAAGACGCTCCTTGAAGCGAATTGTGAGTATTTTTGGAACGATTGCCGCATTTCTGCACGTCATTCTCAGCGAATATCACCAGAGAGGCCGCCCATCATCTAAGGACTTACCTCAAACTTTTGAAGCCGTTAATCTTCATTGAGGTTATTTTGATTGGCCATGTTCGGTGCGACATCTTGCTGTGAAGCATCAGGTTAGTTAGTTGTTGCCGTATTTGATTGAACTTATCATTAAAGATGATGTTTATTTGCGCAGTGCAATTAAGATAAAAGATTATTCGTTTATTCGGCGCGCTATTTCGGTAATTTTTGCGTTCCTAAACAATCTTGAACACGTACATTTCTTGTTTCTGTCCTGTTACGGACAGCAATGCCCATTGTTTATCTTTATTCAATTCGTGTTATTTTCTTTGATCAAGTTCATTTATAAATTATAACTAAGTAATACCAAATAACCGTTTATAGTGGAATTCGGAAGAGATGTTTTATGACTTATTGATGTGGAATGTGTGGTTCTAATTTTTTAGAGAGTATGTCGACAGTTGTTTCTGCAACGATTTTTCCTAATTGTGTCATATTTTGACGTTACATGACAATGTTTAGGTCGCGAGTATATTAATGTTCTTTCTTTGAAATAAGCTTTTACTCATAATTTCTTGTGATTTTTTTTGTTTTGAGTATACATATCCCAATTACGTGTTGTAGATTTTTAAATATTCGTTGTTTTCTTAAAAGAGTTTAATGCGAGTGTTTTCCACTCCCAGACTAAGCATGAAGTAACATTTCGAGTTAAGAAAAGCCTGAAAATTTGGTTTGGTCGCGTAGCGCGAAGCGACTAAACCAAATTTTCAGGCTTTTCTGAACTCGAAATTTTACTTCATGCGCCACGCGTACAAGATACTGATTTCAAGCTAAGTTTACTCGTTCACAATATTTCAGTGCTTTCAGTGTTTAATACGCGTGGCGCATGAAGTAAAATTTCTAGTTTAGAAAAGCCTGAAAATTTATTTTGTCCGCTCCGCGCTTCACTTTTCGCACAGGCTTTTCTATACTCAAAATTTTACTTCATCCGCCACGCGTACAAGACACTGATTTTAAGCTAAATTTACTCGTTCACAGAATTTCAGTGCTTTCAGTGTTTAATACGGGTGGGCATGAAGTAAAGTTTCGAGTTTAGAAAAGCCTGAAAATTTGGTTTGGCCGCTCCGCGCTTCGCGCTACGCGCCCGAACCAAATTTTCAGGCTTTTCTAAACTCGAAATTTTACTTCATGCTTAGTCTGGGAGTGGAAAACACTCGTTTTAAGCTTCAAATTGAACTCTTTAAAAAAAGCGTAGGCATATGACAGTGACATTTCACTTTTCATTTATTTTTAAACGTTACATATGATTTTGGGTTGTTTGCGTTCTCTCGGTCGAGATTGCTTTGGATTTTGTTTTTTGACAATGATGTTTACAAGCGATTGACGCCATTTTTTGTAATTTTAATTTTGTGCTGGTTAAGAAGACGCTGCTTGAAGCGAATTGTGAGTATTTTTGGAACGATTGCCGCATTTCTGCACGTCATTCTCAGCGAATATCACCAGAGAGGCCGCCCATCCTCAAACTTTAATTTGAAGCCGTTAATCTTCATTGAGGTTATTGTGATTGGCCATGTTCGGTGCGACATCCTGCTGTGAAGCATCAGGTTAGTGAAGACTGTTTCATCAGGTTAGTAAAGACTGTTTTATCATGTCAGTAAAGGCTGTTTCGTAAGAGTTTATCTACCGGTTTCGTTTGAAGAAATTACGGTGCAAGCTGAAAAGCGCGGAGGTGACGCGTGCAGTTGTAAATTCCTACGGAGCAGTGCACCTTAGTTAAAATAGGAAATGCCGTGAGACGTTGCTATTTTAACTTATATGAAATGGGTGGAGGGGCAATTATTTTGAATTTAAAAAGTATTTGATTCTGCGGTTGTTGCCGTATTTGATTGAACTTATCATTAAAGATGATGTTTATTTGTGCAGTGCAATTAAGATTATTCGGCGCGCTATTTCGGTAATTTTTGCGTTCTTAAACAATCTTGTACAAGTACATTTCTTGTTTCGGTCCTGGGACGGACATTAATGGCCATTGTTTATCTTTAATCAAGACGTGTTATTTTCTTTGATCGAGTTCATTTATAAATTATAACTAATACCAAATAACCGTTTATAGTGGAATTTGGGAGAGCGGTTTATGACTTATTGTTGTGGAATGTGTGGTTCAAATTTTTTAGAGAGTATGTCGACAGTTGTTTCTGCAATTGATTGTGTCAAATTTTGACGTTTCATAACAATGTTTAGGTCGCGAGTATATTAATGCTCTTTCTTTGAGAAAAGCTTTTAATCATAATTTCTTGTGATTTTTTTCTTTTGAGTGTACATATCCCAATTACGTGTTGTAGATTTTTAAATATTCGTTGTTTTCTTAAAAGAAATCAATTTTAAGCTTAAAACGAATGTTTTCTACTCCCAGACTAAGCATGAAGTAAAATTTCGAGTTTAGAAAAGCCTGAACATTTGGTTTGGTCGCGTAGCGCGAAGCGCGGAGCGGCCAAACCAAATTTTCAGGCTTTTCTAAACTCGCAATTTTACTTCATGCGCCACGCGTACAAGACACTGATTTCAAGCTAAGTTTACTCGTTCACAATATTTCAGTGCTTTCAGTGTTTAATACGCGTGACGCATGAAGTAAAATTTCGAGTTTAGAAAAGCCTGAAAATTTGGTTTGGCCGCTCCGCGCTTCGCGCTACGCGCCCAAACCAAATTTTCAGGCTTTTCTAAACTCGAAATTTTACTTCATGCTTGGCCTGGGAGTGGAAAACACTTGTTTTAAGCTTCAAATTGAACTCTTTAAAAAAAGCGTATGCATATGACGGTCACATTTCTTCTTTTCATTTATTTTTAAACGTTACATCTGATTTTGGGTTGTTTGCGTTGTCTCGGTCGCGATTGCTTTGGAGTATTTGATTCTGCGGAGTATTTGAAAGAGTATTTGATTCTGCGGAGTATTTGAAAGAGTATTTGATTCTGCGGTTGTTGCCCTATTTGATTGAACTTATCATTAAAGATGATGTTTATTTGTGCAGTGCAATTAAGATTAAAGATTATTCGTTTATTGGGCGCGCTATTTCGGTAATTTTTGCGTTCTTAAACAATCTTGAACAAGTACATTTCTTGTTTCGGTCCTGGTACGGACATTAATGGCCATTGTTTATCTTTAATCAAGACGTGTTATTTTCTTTGATCGAGTTCATTTATAAATTATAACTAATACCAAATAACCGTTTATAGTGGAATTTGGGAGAGATGTTTTATGACTTATTGTTGTGGAATGTGTGGTTCAAATTTTTTAGAGAGTATGTCGACAGTTGTTTCTGCAACGATTTTTCCTAATTGTGTCAAATTTTGACGTTACATAACAATGTTTAGGTCGCGAGTATATTAATGCTCTTTCTTTGAGAAAAGCTTTTAATCATAATTTCTTGTGATTTTTTTTCTTTTGAGTGTACATATACTAATTACGTGTTGTAGATTTTTAAATATTCGTTGTTTTCTTAAAAGAAATCAATTTTAAGCTTAAAACGAGTGTTTTCCACTCCCAGACTAAGCATGAAGTAAAATTTCGAGTTTAGAAAAGCCTGGAAATTTGGTTTGGTCGCGTAGCGTGAAGCGGGGAGCGGCCAAACCAAATTTTCAGGCTTTTCTAATCTCGAAATTTTACTTCATGCGCCACGCGTACAAGACACTGATTTCAAGCTAAGTTTACTCGTTCACAATATTTCAGTGCTTTCAGTGTTTAATACGCGTGGCGCATGAAGTAAAATTTCGAGTTTAGAAAAGCCTGAAAATTTGGTTTGGCCGCTCCGCGCTTCGCGCTACGCGCCCAAACCAAATTTTCAGACTTTTCTAAACTCGAAATTTTACTTCATGCTTAGTCTGGGAGTGGAAAACACTCGTTTTAAGCTTCAAATTGAACTCTTTAAAAAAAGCGTAGGCATATGACAGTCACATTTCACTTTTCATTTATTTTTAAACGTTACATATGATTTTGGGTTGTTTGCGTTCTCTCGGTCGAGATTGCTTTGGATTTTGTTTTTTGACAATGATGTTTACAAGCGATTGACGCCATTTTTTTGTAATTTTAATTTTGTGCTGGTTAAGAAGACGCTGCTTGAAGCGAATTGTGAGTATTTTTGGAACGATTGCCGCATTTCTGCACGTCATTCTCAGCGAATATCACCAGAGAGGCCGCCCATCATCTAAGGACTTACCTCAAACTTTAATTTGAAGCCGTTAATCTTCATTGAGGTTATTGTGATTGGCCATGTTCGGTGCGACATCCTGCTGTGAAGCATCAGGTTAGTGAAGACTGTTTCATCAGGTTAGTAAAGACTGTTTCATCATGTCAGTAAAGACTGTTTCGTAAGAGTTTATCTACCGGCTTCGTTTGAAGAAATTACGGTACAAACGGAAGAGCGCGGAGGTGACGCGTGCAGTTGTCAATTCTCCCGGAGCAGAGCACCCTAGTTAAAATAGGAACTGCCCGGAGACATTGCCATTTCAACTTATATCAAATGGGTGGAGGGTTTTATCACAACGAGCAAATATTTTGAATTTAAAGAGTATTTGATTCTGCGGTTGTTGCAGTATTTGGTTGAACTTATCATTAAAGATGATGTTAATTTGTGCAGTTTGCAAGATAAAAGATTATTCGTTTATTTGGCGCGCTATTTCGGTAATTTTTGCGTTCTTTAACAATCTTAATCAAGTACATTTCTTGGTTTGGTCCTGTTACGGACAGCAATGGCCATTGTTTATCTTTAATCGAGACGTGTTATTCTCTTTGATTGAGTTCGTTTATAAATTATAACTAAGTAATACCAAATAATCGTTTATAGTGGAATTCGGGAGAGATGTTTTATTACTTATTTATGTGGAATGTGTGGTTCAAATATTTTAGAGAGTATCTTTAATTAATTTCTCACTTAACCCGTGGTGAAACATTTTTGAATCTAATACTGGATGATTTAAATTAAATATAAATTTAAACAATTGGTTTGTTTTACTTATTGTGAAACAAACCAAGTGTTTAAATTTAAATTTAATTTAAATCATCCAGTTTTAGAGAGTATGTCGACAATTGTTTCTGCAACGATTTTTCTTAACTGTGTCAAATTTTGACGTTACATGACAATGTTCAGGTCGCGAGTATATTAATGTTCTTTCTTTGAGAAAAGCTTTAAATCATAATTTCTTGTGATTTTTTTTCTTTTGAGTGTACATATCCCAATTACGTGTTGTAGATTTTTAAATATTCGTTGTTTTCTTAAAAGAAATCAATTTTAACCTTAAAACGGGTGTTTTCCACTCCCAGACTAAGCATGAAGTAAAATTTCGAGTTTAGAAAAGCCTGAAAATTTGGTTTGGTCGCGCAGCGGCCAAACCAAATTTTCAGGCTTTTCTAAACTCGAAATTTTACTTCATGCGCCACGCGTACAAAACACTGATTTCAAGCGAAGTTTACTCGTTCACAATATTTCAGTACTTTCAGTGTTTAATACGCGTGGCGCATGAAGTAAAATTTCGAGTTTAGAAAAGCCTGAAAATTTGGTTTGGCCGCTCCGCGCTTCGCGCTACGCGCCCAAACCAAATTTTCAGGCTTTTCTAAACTCGAAATTTTACTTCATGCTTAGTCTAGGAGTGGAAAACACTAGTTGTAAGCTTCAAATTGAACTCTTTAAAAAAAGCGTAGGCATATGACAGTCACATGTCACTTTGCATTTATTTTTAAACGTTACATATGATTTTGGGTTGTTTGCGTTCTCTCGGTCGAGATTGCTTTGGATTTTGTTTTTTGACAATGATGTTTACACGCGATTGACGCCATTTTTTTTTGTAATTTTAATTTTGTGCTGGTTAAGAAGACGCTGCTTGAAGCGAATTGTGAGTATTTTTTGAACGATTGCCGCATTTCTGCACGTCATTGTCAGCGAATATCACCAGAGAGGCCGCCCATCATCTAAGGACTTACCTCAAACTTTAATTTGAAGCCGTTAATCCTCATTGAGGTTATTGTGATTGGTCATGTTCGGTGCGACATCCTGCTGTGAAGCATCAGGTTAGTGAAGACTGTTTCATCAGGTTAGTAAAGACTGTTTCATCATGTCAGTAAAGACTGTTTCGTAAAAGTTTATCTACCGGCTTCGTTTGAAGAAATTACGGTGCGAACGCAAAAGCGCGCAGGTGACGCGTGCAGTTGTCAATTCTCTCAGAGCAGAGCACCCTAGTTAAAATAGGAACTGCCGTGAGGCGTTACCATTTTAACTTATATTAAATGTGTGGAGGGTTTTATCACGACGAACAATTATTTTGAATTGAAAGTTTATTTCATTCTGCGGTTGTTGCTGTATTTGATTGAACTTGTTATTGAAGGTGATGTTTATTTGTGCATTGCAGTTAAGATAAAAGATTATTAGTTTATTCGCCGTACTATTTTGGTAATTCTTGCGTTTTTAAACAATCTTAAACAAGTACATTTCTCGTTTCGGTCCCGGTACGGACAGCAATGGCCATTATTTATCTTTAATCAAGACATGTTATTCTCTTTGATCGAGAACATTTATAAATTATAACGGTAAGAATTTACCATACACCCCGTGGGTATTATAGATAAAAATTCTATCTAAATATGCACATAATTTCTACCGGAAATGTCAAATAAATAAAATAAAATAATTTGAAAATTTTCAAAATATTAACTCCTATCAGTATGTAAAATAATCATCGTGCGCAAAGAGATTTTCGCAATGTATTCTATTGCAAACCTTTCTCCTAACCTAACCTAACCTAACCTAGAAGTATGTGGAATATTCAACGTGAGCAAACATTTTTTTCAGCGAAATATAGCCGTTTACACAAACCAGAATTCAGCCCAAATGAATTTCCAAGATTGCATTAATTTATGTTAGTTATTCTATAAAGCCATATGAGTCCAAGTGTAATGTGCTAATTTGTTATAATCGTCATCCGGTTAAATGTAACTTTGAGTTGAAGTTAGATTGAAGTCTTTAACAAACATTTCTTTCGACTTTCCCAATGTCTCCAGTAAAGATTGCAATGGTTAACAGCAATCAGTGAGGTTTTGTAGAAGTTGCTAGTCAAAATTTCAAAGTTAAAGAAGTGAACTTTTATCATTTCCGTAGTGAATTTATTGATTTTAATTTGTGATATATGTCAATATAGTGTGAATCTATAATATAATGCATGTTATTCCACGGGGTATAAAGTAAAATCGAGCCATACATATCCCAATTACGTGTTGTAGTTTTTTTTTAATTTCGTTTACATGTAATGTAATGTAAGGGCGACTTTTTTTCAGGTCACATTTCAAAATATTTATTAACGTAACATTAAACTCAAGAAGTATATACAAAATATAAAAACAAATTAAAATTAATATCGACTTTCTGCAATAATTTTGAGTTAAATTGGAAGTTTAAACGAGTGTTTTCCACTCCCAGGTTAAGCATGAAGTAAAATTTTGAGTTTAGAAAAGCCTGAAAATTTGGTTTATTGCGTAACGCGAAGCGCGAAGCGACCAAACCAATTTTTTAGGCTTTTCTAAACTCGAAATTTTATTTCATGCTTAACCTGGAAGTGAAAGACACTCGTTTAAACTTCCAATTTAACTCAAAATTTTTGCAGAAAGTCGATATTAATTTTAATTTGTTTTTATATTTTGTATATACTTCTTGAGTTTAATGTTACGTTAATAAATATTTTAAAATGTGACCTGAAAAAAAGTCGCCCTTACATTACATTACATGTAAACACTTCATTCTTTCTCGAGGAGATGAATGTGCAAGGAAAAGCACTCGAACGTCTTAATATAAACACAATTTATGCACTGCACATCCTTTCCAAAACATGATCCACTTTTAATGAGCATCATTTGTTACACGGATCGCTCGCCCTAGCACAAACTCTACTCTATGTTATGATTACCCTCTCGCGAACGCTTCAATTTATTTCCTGCAAACAGGCGATCTGCATTTTATTTATTGATAAAATAAAATCTCACACATGAAATATTAACTACTCGTTTTCTGGCAAATGAAAATCCATCGAAAATTTACCTTCATAACCTTTAATCCTTGAATGCCTTAATTTGCTATTTGGCAACACACACTAAAATCGAATCTGAGACTTAGATAACAGTTATTGTTTCATGTGTTCAGTTTTATTTTTCCATGGCACACTTAAAAACATTTACAAGACTCCAACTTGTTAATAAACATTTTTTTTACTAATGAATATTGCACCAAAGCCAACTTGTACACGTTTGGATTTAGAAAAGTAACCTCTATCAGAATCAATTTAAAAAAATATACGTGGCCATTTGAAAAACAAAGTTGACTATCGCTGACATGAAACTTGATTTGGTAAAGAAGTAAAATTAGGGCTTGTTTGTAGATCTTGTGGAGCCGTTTTAATTGTTTTTTGATTTTTTTAAATCGGTCGATAAATAAAGAACTCAAATAGAAAGACTGTTATTCCTTACTTCACTTTTTATTTTTATGTTAAATGTACATTTCGAGACACAAGGTGCTCATTATCAATAACAAACAAACAGTTTGTTATTGATAATGAGCACCTTGTGTCTCGAAATGTACATCTAACATAAAAATAAAAAGTGAAGTAAGGAATAACAGTCTTTCTATTTGTGATTAATCACTTCACGTAAAACTCGAAACAATACAGTTAAATAAAGAACTTATGGCCTGCGGCGTTTTTAGGACACACCCTGTATAAGCTACAAAACAAAACAAAACTGTTGTTTGGTTGAATATTGGATATATACCCAGTAGTGTAAAACATGTTTACATTAATTAAAAATTGTTCGTAATTCTAAACCATATAATGCAGCCAATTTTGCAGCAAATACTACTTTGTAGCATATTTTTTCCATTTCATTTTTGTTTGTATTGTTATAATCTAAAAGAAAAAGTCATAAATTTAAGTGTCAAAATTAGAGATTCTAAAGTTCAAAATATACTGCCCATTTCATCTTACGTTCAGTCCTGGAATTTTTCTGGTGTCCAAAAAAATGTTTTGTACACAACATCTTATTTATTTTTATCTCAGATATACAGAGAGTTTTTCCTTTAAGTATACATATCTTAATATACTTAATTGTTGTAGAGTTGCGTGAAGATGGTTTTAAATTAACGAAACACTTGTATCTTTTCTTCACTTATTTATTTGGAGTACCAAATGGACATTTCGATCACGATGTGATCATTATCAATGGTTGACAAATACGGTATTTGTCAACCATTGATAATGATCACATCGTGATCGAAATGTGCATTTGGTACTCCAAATAAATAAGTGAAGAAAAGATACAAGTGTTTCATTAATATCTTAATATATTGTATACGCTTTAAATCTTCAGATATTTATTGTTTTTATAAATAATTCAAATTGAACTTTCAAGCGTGTGTTGTCCACTCCTAGATTAAGCATGAAGTAAAATTTCGAGTTTAGAAAAGCCTACGCGACCAAACCAAATTTTCAGGCTTTTCTAAACTCGAAATGTTACTGCATGCGCCACGCGTACTAAACACCGACGTGATGTGATGTTTAGATTACACGTTTTTAGTATACTGCTTTAGTAGAGTATTTTGAGCTTCACCTAAAATCAGTGTTTTATACGCGTGGCGCATGAAGTAAAATTTCGAGTTTAGAAAAGCCTAAAAATTTGGTTTGGTCGCTACACGACCAAGACAAATTTTCAGGCTTCTTTAAAGTCGAAATTTTACTTCATGCTTAATCTGGGAGTGGAAAAACACTCGTCTAAGACTTCAAATTAAACTATTTAAAAAAACAAACGATTGACGGAAAAGTTACAGCTTATGCATACATGTAGGTACAAAAAATTGCCCTTATTTTTACCAAATTTTAATGGTGGCAAATGCCACTGTCAGGCCCGAAAGGGTTTATACAATTTACAGATGTTTATTTCGTGTGACTAAATCTTGCGCTTTTAAAATTCAAGCAATTTGCTTTGGGATACTTATTGATTTATTAAAAAATACTTAATGGGAAAAATCTGTGTATGAATTTCGAGTAGGGACTTTTTTCCTCCAAAACACATTATTAAAAGATTCCCATTAAACTTCTATCCTGCCCGAGAGAAAAATCAAACATCACCAATAATTTATTTACACCCATAAAGTTCCTTCTCAAAGATTTTTACGACACTTCTCCCCCTCTCCGCGAAAGTTCGAAAAGCGATCAGACGCGATGCGGAAACGCTTGTTTACAATAATGATGGCGGGTCGTAAGATTTTTAAATTTACGACCGGCCGTAAAATGCGGCTTCCTCGCATTTTAATCCATATTTTCCGCCCCTCTTGCTCGTATAATTATTTGGATATTCCTCCTGGCTCTTAATACGCGAGACCGCTAAAAGCGATAATTCCTATGTTAACAACATGATTATTATAGTTGAATTTTAGTTAACGCGCTCTAATATTATTAACTTGTAAACCCGTATGGGTGATTAACCTTTAGGCCTTATTTTAGGGTTAACTAGGAACATTGAAGAACATTTTATAGTATATATGAGGTGATAAGAGCAAGAGTAGCCTAACCCACAAAAACATGAAAATGTCGATAGTAGATTTAGCATCCCAGTGCAGTTAGTACAATTAAAAGAAACATTTACAATTAAAATTTAATTAAATTAAAATTTAATTAAATTAAAATTTACAATTAACAATTAAAACAAATCTCTAGAGTGCCATGGAAAATATTCTAGGTTGGCAACTCTGAAAATATACATAATTATTATCATGTCTGACGTTTTATATGTCAATTCTTGAAGTGAAGCACTCTAGAGGTTTTTTTTATTGAGAATATAATTCAAGCGTCACATGACTATATTCCCTCCAATCAGAATCGCGTATTTCCATAGATACATGTTATCACAGCGGTAATAGAATCCTATAACCTTGTTTTGGTTGTTGCTATGAAAATGATTTGTCAAATCTGGCAGTCGATAATTAAAAGTGTCAACCGGGCGATGGGGTGAAGTTTACAAGACGGAAATGTAGTGAAATTCGTTATATTCTCTCATCGAATATAACTCGAGGTATGATTAATAATCGATAATATTTATTCGTGAAACCGGAGCAGCACATTCAACTCGCCCTTCGGGCTCGTTGAATCTGCAGCTCGGTTTCACTTATAAATATCGATGATAATCATACCACTTGTTATATTACAGCTGAAAATACAGGGTCGCTACAAAGTATGGAAACACGGCTCTCACGTGAAAACGGCTAAAAACAGAACCACCAAAATTGGGATTTCTAAATGGGATATTTTCTTGAACAATTTGGCGTGAAAAAAACACAAATGATTCTCAGGATTTTCACATACGGACGCCATCTTGAATTTTTTTAAATGGAATTCGATTTTTTTATTTTACAACTTTTATAGACCTTATAATTCTGATTACAACCATATACCTTTTTTTTAAAATACTTGTCTTTTCATCGATAAACCGGACTTTGAAAAGTATGGAAACAGCGAAATATTTTGAGAACGGTTTATCGGAATGTCCTGAAATTTTGCAAAGGTTTAGAGTACGTTAAGGCCTTCAACTTACTCTAAACCTTTGCAAAATTTCAGGACATTCCGATAAACCGTTCTCAAAATATTTCGCTGTTTCCATACTTTTCAAAGTCCGGTTTATCGATGAAAAGACAAGTATTTTTAAAAAAAGGTATATGGTTGTAAGCAGAATTATAAGGTCTATAAAAGTTGTAAAATAAAAAAAATCGAATTCCATTTAAAAAAATTCAAGATGGCGTCCGTATGTGAAAATCCTGAGAATCATTTTTGATTTTTTCACGCCAAATTGTTCAAGAAAATATCCCATTTAGAAATCCCAATTTTGGTGGTTCTGTTTTTAGCCGTTTTAACGTGAGAGCCGTGTTTCCATACTTTGTAGCGACCCTGTATAATAGTGTTGTACTAAATAATGTCGAGCCCGGCTCATCCGCCATTTGTGTTTTTAATCAAGCGCTCTGTATAAAATCAGGCAGAAGGCATTTTTTTAATCCACTCCAAACAGAAACCCACACATATTTTCCAATATATCAATCAATAAAGCACCATATTTCGTGCAGATGTGTTATTATATATATTTCGGTATCTCTGGCGATTAAGTCAGCGAAATGGATGGAACTGGAACGTTCGGTGCCTTGCTGCATTGTCAAACGTCACGAGACTATCTATTCGAAGTGCACCTGAATATACATGAAACTGCATATAAGTCTTGTTATTTTGTTGTGTGTGTATGAGAGTTTCACTTCATTCTCACGAGCATTTCATGCAAATGCGCTCGCGTCGTAACATGCACAATGATTCCATTCTTCCCCCGGCCCGGGAGAAACAAGGGCTCGTTATCCATTCAACCCCCATTTCGCGCACCTATGAATAATCCCGATGGATGCGATGCTCACTTCCTGTTTTCTGAGATAATTAGCGGTTAGACTGACTACTAACTATGTAGGTACTATGAAAATAAAAATATTATAGAGTTTATAAATTTACCCAGTTTTTCATTGAGTGGTAATTCGATAAATTTGTGAATTATAACCGATTTACCTGAATATGTACTGATAATATTCAGGTAAACCGGTTATAATTCACAAATTTACCGAATTACCACTCAATGAAAAACTGGGTAAATTTATAAACTCTATAATATTTTTATTTTGGGGGTTTAGTCATTAAATACATAAACAATGAATACCGGATGCCAGTGAGACCGATGCGAGGCGTGCAGGCAAATTCAAATTTTCTGGTTTGTCAAAATGCAAAATGTTACTTCATACACTACACCTGACAACTAAAGTAACATATTGATATATCGTGTGTTCAATAAAAAAAAATCTAGAGTGCCATGATTTAACCTTTTTTTCTAATTTAAGTTGGCTATACGTTGGCGGCATGACAATTCCTATATCATATAAAACGTCAGACATAATAATTATAAAGTACAATTTCAGAGTTGCTAACCTACAATATATTCGATGGCACTCTAGAGGTTTTATTTTATTGAACATACGGATACTATAAATATTTTGAAGTTCAGTGATTTACTATGACACCCTTTTAACTCAAATTTTATTTGCAGAAAGTTGATATTAATTTTAATTCGTTTTTATATTTTGAAAATATTCTGCAAAGTATTGACAAACTCAATTTTTCTTAAATTATGAACTGTGGAGGCTTCTACTTCGTTATACATGTTAATTCAATGAAATAAAACACTTTAACTTTGTTTGTATAACACACTATTTTTATTTTCGAAAATAAAAATAGTGTTATGCAAACAAAGTTAAAGTGTTTTATTTCATTCAATTTTTCTTTATGTTAATTTTTTTTATGTTAAGAAGTATATTTTAAAGTTCGCTTTAAACTAGTGTTTTATACGCTTGTATGCGAAAAATGCCATTTGTGTATACATATAATCTTTTCAGTGAATAAATATAAATAAGTAGTAAAGAAATTATTAATATTGGGTCATATCAGACATCACATGCATATTTGATTTTATCATATATGAAGCTGCAACGTGTTCAAATCAATATTTTCAGGATCAAGAAATCGTATTCGTATTTGTGAATAACCAATTATATATTGTATATGTATGTATGTATGTATTATGTTCAAAACGCACGTAATACATACCTAATAATTTCAATATTAAATGAAACAAATATTTATTATTTATTTATTAATAACCCAACAGATTCTGAAAAGTGTAATATCATAAGTACAGTATCAATATAATATTATACAGAAGACGCGTAAGTTAAAACAAATTCATTTAAAATTCAAGGGTTTTTTTTTTGGAAAAAAGCTCGGACACGTCGATTTTTATTTTTGTCTGCGGTTTTTTATAGTAGATTCCAGAGCTGGGATGAATCCTCAAAAACAGGATTCGAATCACAATTTCCGAATCACCTAATATGATTCGAACCACGAATACTCGAATAAAGGATTCGTGAGTGAAAAATATGATTCGAATGAAAGATTCGAATCCTCATTTTTGAATCACGGATACAAATCCTTTAAAAATAAATTTGAATCTATCATTTGCAACCAGTAACATTTTATTCCATCAGTTTCTATTAAGAAAAATGTTCATTTACCGACTAAATATCTGATTAAATAATGATTTTTATTTGTCTCTCATTTGTAAACGTCAATTTATCAATAGACAGTATTAAACAAGTAAGGTTATGTTTTCAAGCTACTGACTTGTAAAATTTTAACAAGTCAGTATACTAACTTGTTAAAATTTAACAAGTTAGTACTGGAATATAGTTTTTCGTGAATTGATGTTATTAAAGAAAAATACAATAAATACTATTATTCTTAAAATAATAATTAATTTAATCAAATAAACAACATAAGTATCCACGGAAATGTTTCATAACTTACTACATATTTTTTTTAATTCCAATTTGATTAAATTTACCAAATAATTGTATTTTAATTAATTACAAATTATTGACAAATAAAATATATAACAATATACGCAAGTTAACGGGTTTTACTGGCTCCAGAAGGTGACTGGCTCGTCTAGCGACTCGCCAGTCATATCCTTCTGTCCGCCAGTAAAAACCGTTTTAACAATGCTAATAATGTTAAATACTATAATTAATTATGATATATGTATTATTGAACTTCATTCTAAATCAGTGTTTTATACGCGTGGCGCATGAAGTAAAATTTCGAGTTTAGAAAAGCCCCGTGAAAATTTGTCTCGGGTCGCTGCGCGACCCTCGACAAATTTTCTACGCGGGGCTTTTCTAAACTCGAAATTTTACTTCATGCTTAGTCTGGGAGTGGACAACACTCGTTCTTAGAAGTTTCAAATTGAGTGATCACTCTAGATTACTAAGTTTATTACCATTTTACAAAGGATGCAGCTCGAAGGACCAATCATGGTCTTCGTGGACCGAAGGACTACAGGGAATCGAAGTTTCTTTACAAGAAAACAACGAATAACTGAAGGTTTATAACATGGATAGGAAAGAAAACATCCAATTTTGAAAAAATATCGAAATTGGGTTGGTTTTCAGTGCGTTCTTAACTTCACTTTAAATCAGTGTTTTATACGCGTGGCGTAATAAAATAATTGAAGTTTTTTTTACAAGAAAACAATGAATATCTGAAGGTTTACAGCATGGATAGGAAAGAAAACATCCAATTTTGAAAAAATTATCGAAGTTGGGTTGGTTTTCAGTGCATTTTTAACTTCACTTTACGTCAGTGTTTTATACGCGTGGCGCATGAAGTAAAATTTCGAGTTTAGAAAAGCCCCGTAAAAATTTGTCTCGGGTCGCTGCGCGACCCTCGACAAATTTTCTACGCGGGGCTTTTCTAAACTCGAAATTTTACTTCATGCTTAGTCTGGGAGTGGACCGTCAAGATTTTCTACATGTCGAGATTTTCAGTATTTCTAGATTATTGTCGATTTATTCACAGTTTGTTATTATATTAAATGCAACTTTAATATTAAATAAATATGGTTTTTCTTAGGAATAGAATATTCACCCATTAAGAGCCGAGCAAATTATAAAGTTAACTTTAAGAGTTCTTTTTAGGTAAAATTTTGCATCTTTTTCTATGATTTCAATGAATGATTTATTATATTACTTACGTAGATTTTATAAAACAGTTACATTTAAAGTTCAAACGAGTGTTGTCCACTCCCAGACTAAGCGTGAAGTAAAATTTCGAGTTTAGAAAAGCCCCGCGTAGAAAATTTGTCGAGGGTCGCGCAGCGACCCGAGACAAATTTTCACGGGGCTTTTCTAAACTCGAAATTTTACTTCATGCGCCACGCGTATAAAACACTGATTTAAAGTGAACTTAAAAATGCTATGAAAACCAACCTAACTTCGTTATTTTTTCAAAATTGGATGTTTTCTTTCCTATCCATGCTGTAAACCTTCAGATATTCGTTGTTTTCTTGTAAAAAACTTCGATTCCCTGTAGTCCTTCGGTCTCCGAAGACCATGATTTGTCCTTCGAGCTGTAGCCTTTGTAAAATGGTAATAATTTTAGTAATCTAGAGTGATCACTCAATTTGAAACTCCTAAGAACGAGTGTTGTCCACTCCCAGACTAAGCATGAAGTAAAATTTCGAGTTTAGAAAAGCCCCGCGTAGAAAATTTGTCGAGGGTCGCGCAGCGACCCGAGACAAATTTTCACGGGGCTTTTCTAAACTCGAAATTTTACTTCATGCGCCACGCGTATAAAACACTGATTTCAAGTCAGTGAAGTTAAAAATATACTATTAAGGTTGGAAATTTTATATGATTAAATAACCAAATATGCATTTACAAATATTTGAATTATTCGAAAATGTAAATATTTATATTCAAATATGAATAATTTAGTGATTTAAATATTCATATTACAATATATAACTATTTGAATTAATCGAATTCTAGCCTTAATAGCGATGATTCGAATTATTTGGGAGGATATGAATAAGTGTATGAGGATTCGAATCCTTTTATAAGGATTCGAATCCTTTTATAAGGATTCGAATCCTTTTATAAGGATTCGAATCCTTTTATAAGGATTCGAATCCTATTATAAGGATTCGAATCATCTACGTCTGGATTCGAATACGAATCCTTTTAAAAAAATGTAACGAATCCGGATCACGAATCCGTTTTCACTAAAGTATTCGAATACCTCTTTTGAATCCTCTAAAAGGATTCGAATCCAGGAATCCTGAGTGATTCGAATCCTGCCCATCTATGGTAGATTCATATATACAAAATGGACCAAAAATAAGTTACAACCATCAACTTAATTTTCTCAAATGCAAACACCTATTTGTTATTTCATTTCTGAATTCTGCATCGAATTCTAAGTATGTTTTATATACCATGTAATACAACCTTGATTTTGATTATGAGTTTTCTGTTATATGATGAGAGCGAAGTGTGATAATTTCAATTGTTTCTTTTTTTATTTCAGTGTGTAATAGAACCTACTATGGAGATGTAGGCAAGACTTACGATTTGAAAGTCCACAAAACACCGGACAACAGACTGCCATTCCTGTGCCATCTAACCTTCACTGCCAATGGACAAAGTCATGGAGATATTGTCCAGGTATGTATTTTCCTTTTCAATCTGTATACTTACTGTTTAGTTCACTTAAAATCCTAGGAAGCAATAACAAATAGTTTACAACTAAAGGAATCTCTTTATTTGCATATTTATTATTTACTTATAATACTTCAAATAAAGATATTATTTTAAATAATAAGTAAACATATACGGTCTGTAAAGTTAATTAAAGGAAAGGCACTTGGTATTGTTTCACAACAATTGTGAAACAATACCAAGTGCCTTTCCTTTAATTAACTTTACATAGTGTAATATGTTTCACCAGGTGCCAGATGAGAAATTAATTCAAGAAAATATACGGTCTTATGCATAGTCCGTTAATCGCGACTAACGTGTGACTAACTAAGGTTTAGTTAGAAAATAAAATATGTCGTATGCATAGTCCAATTTTAGACGCGATTCGCGCTAGTCACTGTTTACATTTTTAATCATACCATACCGCTAGTTTTACATTCGCACAGGCATAGCATACGATTTTCACGCTGATTCGCGAACTTAACTAATTTGAACATAAACGCGGATTTGCAAACTTAACAGCACTAATTTGAACATAAACGCGGATTTGCAAACTTATCAGCACTAATTTGAACAAAAATACAGCTCATTATTTTAGGAAACTGAGAACTTGGACACTTACAATTACGCGAATGACGTTTGAGGTTACGTAACCTCAAACGTCATTCGCGTAATTGTAAGTGTCCCAAGTTCTCAGTTTCCTAAAATAATGAGCTGTGTTTTTGTTCAAATTAGTGCTGTTAAGTTCGCAAATCCGCGTCTATGTTCAAATTAGTTAAGTTCGCGAATCAGCGTGAAAATCGTATGCTATGCCTGTGCTCATAGAAATACGCACACTGTAGGAGGAACGAATTTCTCTAGAACGGCGGTTGGATGAGAGGCACATTCGTTTAAATGGGTAAGCCTAGCAAATTACAACGTAATAGTTTATCTTCATCGTACGTATAGAGTATTGTCTTTCTTCTTTCGATTTAAGTGCAGTATGCGTATTTTTGTGGGCACAGAGAAAGCGAACGTATTTGTGCTTGTCCAAGAACTTTATAACACCAGTTCAAACCACAATGAGGTCTATGGCGAAAAGTAACCTATTGAGAGCTATAAAAGTTAATTTAAATCCGCAATTGGCAATTAAACATTGCTAATTCTACGCTGAAGGAATTTGTTATAGTGTAAATTAATTGGCGATATTGGCACAGAGGGCGTAGCAATCCTCGTTAGATAGATAAATATTTGAAATAAAACAACGCAGTTGGTGGGAGGGTTTCACTTTTATTGTTGAACACTGCAACATGTTTCACCACACAGTGGCTTCATCAGGCAGATGAAATAATTATTTCATCTGCCTGATGAAGCCACTGTGTGGTGAAACATGTTGCAGTGTTCAACAATAAAAGTGAAACCCTCCCAACTGCGTTGTTTTATTTCAAATAGTATTATGGAGTTTCATCATGTATCCGCCTCATCAATTAAATATAGATAAATATTGTAAAGCAACAGAAAAAGCAATGTTACCGATACTAGCGACTAAAGATAGGCGCTACTAACAAGTATGTGTTAATGCGTACTTGGTAACACCTTAATTGTGATTAGTTAACCACACGTTAGTAACAGTTTAATCAGAGGACTATGCATGAGGACGATATTTTTTTTAAATTAATTTAAATAATTCTACAAAAACCATTATATTACTGTATTGGTACATATAACATACAGTTACTGTATGAGACTGTATTGTTACACATAATATATTGTTAACATACAGTACCGATGTTAAGATAGCCATATATTTTCCAGTCACGGATTTGCCCGGCGCATCCACCATCGATCGTAAATTAAAATAAATGTTTTTGTAAATTTAAGGCATATTATTAATAAAACAAAGAAAACTAAACTAATTCCAGCCCTAAAATATAGCTCATCCAAACTTAAACTTATTTTCGTATATAGGCTTTATCAAACACAAATATATAGTCCTCCCAAAAGCATGTAATAAAATGACCAGATTTCAAACTTAAATTAAAAGTATGTAGTTGTGATTAAAATTATTTCTTTTAACTCTGACTTGTAGCTTAAAGCCTAACTAAGCCAGTTAAGCAATAAAAATTTGGCAAAAATGTTAAATCCATTTTTTATAAATTTTTTCCATCAGAACGACTCGAATAAAATGACCAGATTTCAAACTAAAATTAAAAATATGTAGTTGTGATTAAAATTATTTCTTTTAGCTCTGACGTGTAGCTTAGAGCCTAACTAAGATATTTAAGCTATAAAATTTTGTCAAAAATGTTAAATGAATTTTTTATAATTTTTTTCCATCCGAACGACTCGAATAAAATGACCAGATTTCAAACTAAAATTAAAAATATGTAGTTGTGATTAAAATTATTTCTTTAAACTCTGACGTGTAGCTTAGAGTCTAACTAAGCCATTTAGGCTATAAAATTTTGGCAAAAATGTTAAATGATTTTTTTATAATTTTTTTCCATCCGAACGACTCGAATAAAATGACCAGATTTCAAACTTAAATTAAAAATATGTAGTTGTGATTAAAATTATTTCTTTTAACTCTGACGTGTAGCTTAAAGCCTAACTAAGCCATTTAAGCTATAAAATGTTGGCAAAAATGTTAAATGAATTTTTGATAATTTTTTTCCATCCGAACGACTCGAATAAAATGACCAGATTTCAAACTTGAATTAAAAGTATGTAGTTGTGATTAAAATTATTTCTTTTAACTCTGACTTGTAGCTTAAAGCCTAATTAAGCCAGTTAAGCAATAAAATTTTGGCAAAAATGTTAAATACATTTTTTATAAATTTTTTCCATCCTAACTACTCCAATAAATTGACCAGATTTCAAACTTAAATTAAAAACATGTAGTTGTCATTAAAATTATTTCTTTTAGCTCTGGCGTGTAGCTTAGAGCCTAACTAAACTATTTAAGCTATAAAATTTTGGCAAAAATGTTAAATGAATTTTTTATAATTTTTTTCCATTCGAACGACTCGAATAAAATGACAAGATTTCAAACTAAAATTAAAAATATGTAGTTGTGATTAAATTATTTCTTTTAACTCTGACGTGTAGCTTAGAGCCTAACTAAGCCATTTAGGCTATACAATTTTGGCAAAAATGTTAAATGAATTTTTTATAATTTTTTTCCATCCGAACGACTCGAATAAAATGACCAGATTTCAAACTTAAATTAAAAATATGTAGTTGTGATTAAAATTATTTCTTTTAACTCTGACGTGTAGCTTAAAGCCTAACTAAGCCATTTAAGCTATAAAGTTTTGGCAAAAATGTTAAATGAATTTTTGATAATTTTTTTCCATCCGAACGACTCGAATAAAATGACCAGATTTCAAACTTGAATTAAAAGTATGTAGTTGTGATTAAAATTATTTCTTTTAACTCTGACTTGTAGCTTAAAGCCTTATTAAGCCAGTTAAGCAATAAAATGTTGGCAAAAATGTTAAATACATTTTTTATAAATTTTTTCCATCCTAACTACTCCAATAAAATTACCAGATTTCAAACTTAAATTAAAAATATGTAGTTGTAATTAAAATTATTTCTTTTAACTCTGACGTGTAGCTTAAAGCCTGTTTGGATGAGCTATATTCTTAGGGCTGGAATTAGTTTAGTTTTCTTTGTTTCATTATTAATATGCCTTAAATTAAGAAAAACATTTATTTTAATTTACGATCGATGGTGGATGCGCCGGGCAAATCCGTGGCTGGAAAATCTATGACTATCTTAACATCGGTACATACAGTTACTGTATAAGGAGATAAAAATTTATATTTTATTACAAATGCACAAACATTTTGCTTTTCGATGAACCAACCTCCTAAAATCTAAATTAAACTGGTTTCAATCAATAAATGTCTCTTTATATTTACGTTTATAAACGGCGCAAAAAAGTGAAATATTCAAATCGTATTCTTGTGTGAATTTGAGCGCACACATTTTCTCCAATTGTTTAGTCGAGTTCGATTAATCGGACGCTGCGTTTCACGTCCTCGGTGATTTTTAAGCAATCTTTTTCGAAGTGAATTTTTGAAGTGAAGTGTTGTGTAATGAATGGACTGTGAAAATTGTGTTTGCGACTCTTCTGCTTTAGCAAAATCAATGGCCCTGGTTTCGACCGGGCTTGTTCTTTGATGAATTTATAAATAGGTTAGTGTTGGTTTTCTTTTTTGGGGGGAATGATTTTGTTGTACACTGATCAACGATTTTTGATTTATATTAAAGCAATGAGAGCATTTTCAAACTAATCGATAAACGTTATGTGTCTTTGTGCATATTTGTGATTCAAGTTTTGTGTCTTACATTTTAGTTATATGTTTTTGGCTCTACATTGTAAATGGCTTGTCCGTTAATAAAGAATTATTATTATTATTATTATTATTATTAGCTTAAAATAATTAGGGCTGGGGGAATGATTTTGTTGTACACCGATCAACGATTTTTGATTTATATTAAAACAATGAGAGTATTTTCAAATTAATCGATAAACATTAGCTTGAAACTATTAGGGCTGGGAATATGAATATTCGCGGATTTCAAATACCATGTCATTCACTTTTCACATAATTAATTAATTTAGCTATTTGAATATTTAAATACTTCAATAAATTAGTGTTAGATAATGTCAAATATATTTTCTAAAACTAAAGAATTTATAAATTCAAATAGTTTATTTGTTTAAATATATGACTAATTTTAATGTTTCATATTTAAATATATGACTAATTTTAATGTTTCATATTTAAATATTCACGAATATTCGAATTCTCAGCCCTAGAAATAACACCTGCAATTAATCGTTAATTATTGTGCAAATGTGAGAAACTGTAACAAATTAACTTGAACTTTCCTTAACAGAAAAATTTAAATAATATATTTTTATGTGAATTATGCCCGGTATTATAATCGATTAACAAATCATTAGATAACCATTTGTGGAGTAAATGTATTTACTTAGTAAACTAATGGGCAAATTAAATTGCGTATTATAAAGCAAACCTACCAAATAAATAGCAATTCTAGAAATAAATAATTTAATTAGTAGATTACAGACCGAAATTAAACATTTTCATTGTGGCCATAGCTGGAACCACCAATTTTTTAAATTGAATTGTCAATATTTCAAATTAAATTGTCAATCAAACTGGAAATTTAGTATAATTCCTTATGATTATAGAGAATAACCGTGGAATAGGACAGAATTACACAGAACAAGAAAAAGAAAGCTTATTAGAAATTATAAAAGACTCGAAATTTTACTTCATGCGCCACACGTACAAGACACTGATTTCAAGTGAAGTTCACTTGTTCGCAATATTTCAGTGTTTTCAGTGTTTAATACGCGTGGCGCATGAAGTAAAATTTCGAGTTTAGAAAAGCCTGAAAATTTGGTTTGGCCGCTCCGCGCTTCGCGCTACGCGACCAAACCAAATTTTCAGGCTTTTCTAAACTCGAAATTTTACTTCATGCTTAGTCTGGGAGTGGATAACACTCGTTTAAAACTTTAAATGGAACTAATTAAAAAAAAAGCGGATGCATAAGTATAAAAATCCCTGGTTATGTCTGACTTGAAAAACTCTAGGTCTTCCACTCCTTGGAATTTCTTGTGGTTCGAATTAATCACTGTTAGGGAAGATACTATGAGCAAACTTAAATAGAATCTAAAGTAATTATAATAATATAATAAACTTTTGACTTTTAACTGTCAAATTATTTAGAGAATAAAATTTACTTGGTAGAAAAACAAACAAATAATTTAATTAGGAGATTTATTAGCCAAATAAAGTAATTTTGTGTTTATAATACCGAAATCTTTGGAATAAATTAATTTATACCTAAAGTAAATTTTATTTAGGGAATAAGACGTTTTATAATACCTGGCATTAATGTAATCATTACCGTAAAAAATGGTGACGTAAAATCTTCAACTAATTAGTTAGGGTGAAATAAATTTACTATGCTATTTATCAATTGTTTATTTAAACGGGGAAAGTGCTAAGATAGACTATGCACTTTTTTCTTGAATAATTTTCTCACTTATCACTTGGTGAAACATTTTTAAATATTGATAATGAAGGTTTAAATTAAATTACACTTGGTGTGTTTCACAATTTGTTACTTTACTATTTACTCGACTAGTTTCGCGTTTTACAGCATTATCAGGATAATGCTGTAAAACGCGAAACTAGTTGAGTAAATAGTAAAGTAAAAAATTGTGAAACAAACCAAGTGTAATTTAATTTAAACCTTCATTATCAATATAGACTATGCACTTTCCTCCTTCTTTCAAACAATTGATAATTAACATACTAAATTTATTACACTCTAACCAATTGGTTAAAGATTTCAATTGAAATCAGTGTTTTATACGCGTGGCGCATGAAGTAAAATTTCGAGTTTAGAAAAGCCTGAAAATTTGGTTTGGTCGCTCCGCGCTTCGCGCTACGCGACCAAACCAAATTTTCAGGCTTTTCTAAACTCGAAATTTTACTTCATGCTTAATCTGGGAGTGGAAACCCTCGTTAGACAATTAATTAAAAATTTATTTTACAGTTTCGTTATTTATTACTATTTTTTTGATTCAACTTTGAGCGCCTGTTATATTGTCAAAATCGCTCGATTTTTTTTAAATTTAGCACTAAGTGTATTTATTCCTCAAACATCACTTAAAATATTGTTAAAATCCGACATTTTCTCGTAATTTAAGATCATAGAAAGATAAACTATACGATTTTATATTTTTGTTTTAATTTAATTAGTTAAGTTGATAATATTTAATTTAACTTTAAGTATTTAATTGATGAGGCGGACACATGATGAAACTCCATAATACTATTTGAAATAAAACAACACAGTTGGGAGGGTTTCACTTTAATTGTTGAACACTGCAACATGTTTCACCACACAGTGGCTTCATCAGGCAGATGAAATAATCATTATTTCATCTGCCTGATGAAGCCACTGTGTGGTGAAACATGTTGCAGTGTTCAACATTTAAAGTGAAACCCTCCCAACTGTGTTGTTTTATTTAACTTTAAGTGTCTGTAATTTTATCAAAAATCGCTTGATTTTGTTTTTTTTAACAGCAGCATAAAGTTTATTTATTCCTCGATAAATTTTAAAAATGTTATCAAAATGAGACATTTCCTTCGTAATCTCAGATCAGAAAAAGATAAACTATAATTTGGATTTGGACGCGCAGCGTCCAAATCCAAATTCGGGCTTTTCTCAACTCGAAATTTTACTTCATGCGCCACGCGTGTAAAACACTGATCTCAAGTAAAATTAAAATTTTATCATCTTAGCAAATTCCGTGAATTTTCAAAATATTCATTAAACTTTTAATATATTAAGATTTATCTCGATTTATAAAATTCAAAATATTTATTAGATTTTTAATATTTTGAGAATTTCTTGAGATTTTTGAATACCTTAGATATTCGTAGTATTCACAATTTTTATGGTTTTCGTGAATTTTCTGGGTTAAACGTTAGTTCTAGAAATTAATGAATTTCCAAAATAATTGGTAATTTGAATATTTTGACGCCTTTCAGATTTCTTTCTGAAGTTATAAATATCATGACGGCTGTTTTTGAATTTCTTTAGTTTACAAAATCTTAATGCGTTCGTAAAGTTTCAAAGATTTCTGTTAACTTTCAAAATGTTAAACGATTTTCATAAACTTCTTAGATTATCGTTAATTATCAAAAATTACGAATCTCTTATATTTCCGTTATTTTTTAAAAATGTTATACATTTCATGAATGAATTTTCAAGACTTGAGTCAATTTGCAAAATCTTGGTAATTTTCGTGAATTTCCTAAATGTTTTTTAAACTTAAAAATGTCGACGCTCTTCGCGAATTTTTATATTTCTGTCGGTTTTCCTGAATTTCCGTTTATTTTAAAAATCATCGGTCAATTTTTGTGAAATTCAAAAATTTTGTGATTTTTTCAAGATGTTCATTATTTATAAAAATCTTATGAAAAGGGAAATTTTTGGAAAAACTTTGAAAAACTTGGAAATCGTCAACAATTTAAGTTAATTATGTCACAACCTTTGAACATTGCCATTTGAAAAAAAAAATCACATCCTTCTCCGATTAAAAATTCATTTGATCTCGCAGTATTTATTAAAGTCTTTGATTCTTAATCGATTAAGCCCTGGGTCTCCAAACTTTCCAGCCTTAGGGCCATACTGATTACTCCAGTAAGTTCCGAGAGCCAAAACCATAACAATAAGCCTTTAAAATTAGAATACTTCAGTAAACTACATTTAATTTGCTATATTATCAAGTATGCTAGCTCTCCGCGGGCCGCACAAAATCTGTCCGCGGGCCGGATGTGGCCCTCGAGCCGTAGTTTGGAGACCCCTGGATTAAGCTTTCTATAATCTTTTGGACAAATCCACCAATTTGTACATGTTTATGTTTTGATCGACCTCCTCAAGCGCACAGAAAAAAAGCCTTGACGACGACGCGGGGGGAAGATTTATCGGTCGGTGCAGTAAACCGTGCTCTGCACCCCCCGCTTGTGCAAGAAGAGGAGCCGCCCCTCCTAGAGGGGGCGTACCGCCGCCCTTGATTGATGAGTGCACCCCCAACCCCCGGTTATCCGAATCGCATTTAAAGCGCAATTTGATAAAAACACCCGGCGAATATGCTTTAAAGTTTCCCTTCCGCGCGCCCCTTTTTCCAGACGGGACGAATCGTTAGAGAGACGACGGACGATACGACAGTTTTTATTGGACTTTTCCCAAACTGTAATTGCTCAGTTGAGCTAAGTTAGTTAGGTAGATTCCGATTGTATTTATTTTATGCGCTCTCTGGAACTTCCCCGATTGCCAGTTCTCATTACGAACTTCTGCGGTTACATATTTTATTCAACTGTCCCTTCCCCGAGCGTGTGTATGTTTACTATTTTTTTTTTCGTCTTCTCATTCCGAAGGGTTTGTTACGATCGAAAAGGTAAAACATGTGCTGACACCGTCGTAAAATGGGGCCGAGTGAGGAATGCCTTCCCGAAATCGAAAAGGCAGTAAAATTCATTGCTTTTCGTCTGCAGGATGTCAATAAAAGATTGCGCGAAAAAGGGTTTGCTATATACACACAACTTGGGAATACAAGGGAATTAGTAATAAATAAAATTCACGAAAGGAACAAAATACAACACGCCCTTTATTTTTTATATAAATTCAATCTTAATCCAATTACTCCGATAAAATACACCCGTGTATTTTTGAATAAAATATATTTTAAGGGCCGGAATTTCCATTTTAAAGGGTGCTTTTACGTAGGCCTGTAATTTCGATACCCTCTGCTTGAATTATGCCCGGATTTATAAAACGGATAATATCCACGAGGAAAACGGGCTAAAGGGAAAAAGCTTGACTGGGTAAATGGAGATAAAACTTAAACAAAAAAAGTAAGAAGCCGTCCGGTGATAAATTTTCCCCGCCAGAACGTGTCCTCGGCTATATATCTTTCTACATTCTAATAAATATGATGCTCACTATACTTTTCGAAAAGTTTACAACTCGATTCAATGAAATATTCATAAATTATTCATCCTAGCAAAAATATTCAATTGAATCTTGAACTTAAATAAAATTAAGGGCAAAATATATGGGTGTTAAACTGATTCTTAAACTAAATGTGATTTAGAGAATATATACATAACTTTACATACGAATTACATACATAACTTTTTGCACGTCATACCGTAAACAAGTACAATATAGTATTTAAAAATAAGGTTTATTTTGACTTTAAATTTCAATGGGAATTATTTGTTATTATTAACAGTTAAGTTTATAGTAAAATGGGAACAATTTTGTATATTGACTCCTAAAGCTGTAAGTGCTGGTAACATAACATTTTGGGAATCGGCATTTGCTTCTGATATATTATTTGCAATATTCACATCTTCACGGTTTTAGCATTCCTTAATAGAACTACTATGTGCGACAATTTTTGTATATTGACTCCTAAAGCTGTAAGTGCTGGTAACATAACATTTTGGGAATCAGCATTTGCTTCTGATATATTATTTGCAATATTCACATCTTCACGGTTTTGGCATTCCTTAATAGAACTACTATGTGCGATTATAGTGCTTTCTTTTGCCTTATTTGGTTCTATATATTCTATATTATCATTTGTAGTCAAATTTTCTATTCTGGGTTCTACATAATTACTTGAACTTGGACCTGCTACAGATGGATTTTTCATAATTGCGACCGCTGTTTTGATTTTATTATTAAGGGAATTATCAATGTAGCCTTCGGCTACAGCGGACGATTTCCATCCACCATGTTTCTTAATTTGTACTAAGTTAGCTCTAGTATTGGCCAATAATGTTGCGGATGAGCGTCGAAAACAATGACCCGTGAAAAGATGTGGATTTTCTAAATGTAAATATTTCGCAATAATAGAAGGAAAGCTTCCAAACGTGTTAATGCCAACTACTTGATTGGTGCATCGTCCGTTTGCATATTTTCTATCTGCCGCACTTTTATTGGTCCGCAATCTTGAATACTTTTGGTAAAAAGAGATATAATCTATATCAGATTCATTATCGTTGACAATAGTAAAGGTTCTTGGATTGTGAGTTTTCGTATCAGGAATGCTAATTGTCAATTTATTTTAAATCCTCTTTCTTGATATTGTACAATTCGTGTCTGCGGCATGCCCCAAAAATCCCAAATATTAATGCCACCTGAAATGCCTATTTCAATATATTGTTAAAATGGTTTAATTAAAAATAACCAACCTTAATCATAAGAAAACTGTCATCTGGGGCTTCCTTCAAAAATGCCAATATTTCGGATTTCGAGAGAGTTTTAGATTTTTTTGCCTTATATCCTACGCCATTCTGTTTGATGAAAGCTATTAATTTGCTATATTTTCCAATTTGCACATTATGTTTTGTAGCGAGGGTAACATTGTAAATATAGACCAAATGCTAGAGGGCTTATATTTTCTGCAAAGATCGGCAAAATATGCTAATAAAGTATTCTCTGAATACCTTCTAATGGTTCTAGATTCACACCACTTGATAAATTCCTGGTCGCGTTTTTCATATATTACCCTTGAATTTTTCGGTGGTAGTTCTAAACTCGCTATCTCTGCTTCCTTTACTACATCCGGTGGTGTGCAGCTTTCCGCGTCGGATGTATCATCCACTTCCATGATGAACTACTATCGATGTACTCGTGTCGCAAAAATTTGATTGATTGTTCTGACAGCAGGTATTTTGATGACAGCGTATCATGAAATTCCTTTATGCATTCGATGCCACTTTTATGGTTGGATACAAATAAACAATGTAGCATTTGCTAAATGCCACCTTTTGACATTGATTAGAGTTTGTAAAGTGTCAACTTTTAAGATGAAAGTGCAAAAATTCATTAAACATTGAGAAAACTCTTTTGAAAATTCATGAAAAGTTTCTAAAAATAACAGAAATCAAAAAAATGATCAAAAATTGCCAAGATTTGGAGATCTGAAAACCCAGGAAAAAAGGACTTATCGTTTAAAAATTCCTTCGCTAAATTAGCTCATAAATTGTCCACATTGGCGATACTTGCCACATCTGTCAACACCGTTTCAATGTTTAAAGATAATTGTGAACATTAATAAAGTAAAGAATAATATATTATTGCAGATTTCATATAGTACAATTTTTTTTGTTGGTATTAAGTAAATATTGTTATGTTTCACAATATTTCCTTTTTAAAATTTGAAATAAAAACACTTGGCTTCATCAGGCAGATGAAATAATGATTTTACAAAGTACAGGTAAAAGCTTATATACTAATGCAATTAAATTAATAGAAGGGGGGGGGGGGGGGGGGTAATGAGGTAATTAGGCTGAAACTAATACAAACAATTTTGAGCGACTAAATATTGATTAGGGGTGAATTATTTACTTCTATTTGGTCATTTAATAGATTACCTTTTTTGTTATATTTATTAATTTCTAATTCTTGTAATAAGTTTAATTTACGACTTTTGTTACATTCGTGCAAAATTTTGAATTTAGGGTTAAAGTTATGTTGGTATTCGATTAAATGATTGATTCTATTAATTTAATTGCATTAGTATATAAGCTTTTACCTGCACTTTGTAAAATCATTATTTCATCTGCCTGATGAAGCCACTGTGTGGTGAAACATGTTGCAGTGTTCAACAATAAAAGTGAAACCCTCCCAACTGCGTTGTTTTATTTCAAATAGTATTATGGAGTTTCATCATGTATCCGCCTCATCAATTAAAATGTTTTACTTATTATTCCGACTAGTTTCGGCTTCTAGCCATTATCAAGGAATTCCTTGATAATGGCTAGAAGCCGAAACTAGTCGGAATAATAAGTAAAACGTTAGTTAAACAAACCAAGTGTTTTTATTTCAAATTTTATTTTAATCATGTTTCACCAAGTGATTAATAAGAACATTGTGAAAGATATTTACTTTTTATTTCTTGAATAACTTCCTCATTTAACACTTGGTGAAACATTTTGAAATAATATTAAAGGATAAATTAAAAACACTTGGTTTGTTTCACTATTTGTTTCTATTTACTCGACTAGCTGCACTTTTTACGGCATTATCAAGAGACTAATAAAACAAACCTAGTGTTTTATCCTTTAATAATATTTACTTTGTTTGTATAATACTTTTTGGCTAATCTGACTGCGGTTTTGACAAATTTACCTTATCATTGTCAAACATTATCACTTTATGTTTGATAATAACAAGTTGAATTTGTCGAAACTGCAGTCATATTAAATAAAAATGTGTTATCGAAATAAAATAAAAAGTGTATTATTGTGAAATTAACATGTATAAGTAGAAGCCAAAACAATATTTTTTCTTCATTTGCATACCCAATTGCAACTTATTAACCCATTAACGGCCGAGCAGTGCTAGAGTTAACTGTAAAAGTTGAATTTAAGTCCAATTCTGCACTTTTTTATGATTTCTATGAATGACTTATTGTATAACATACTGTAAATTTTTCTTTTCAATATACATAATGTATACGCTGTAAACTTTCAGGCATTCGTCGATTTTATTTAAAAAAACGTGCAATATGAAGTTTAGAACGAGTGTTTCCACTCCCAGACTAAGCATGAAGTAAAATTTCGAGTTTAGAAAAGCCCCGCGTAGAAAATTTGTCGAGGGTCGCGCAGCGACCCGAGACAAATTTTCACGGGGCTTTTCTAAACTCGAAATTTTACTTCATGCGCCACGCGTATAAAACACTGAAATATTGTGAAGTTACAATTACACTGAAATTTGTTTGGTTTAATGAGTAATAAGTGGAATATTTTAATAACAAAATGTTTATCTTTTTCTTCATACATTTTCAAGTCAGGTCAAATAATATAACGTATCAAATTAACTTATTTAGTAATTTAATTCACAAAAAATGATAATGTTGCGTGTATGCATCAATGGCGCTTAATGGGTTAAAGTTTAAACTAGAACTTGAATATCCTAGGACACCTCTTGTTAACAGGATAATATCAATATTTTATAGCCATTTTTTTAATAATAATAAATAATAAATAAATACGTTTATTGTCCAACAGAATAACCCAATTTAGGACAATTTTAAAGCTTTAAGCGCATTTTTTCTTTATAACAATTTAAATACGCCCGGCGCATTCACCATAAATCAACCACTTCTCTTTTCCGGCCATTAATAAAACACATGCTTCATTCCCGGCAAAGAAATAGTCAATTAGGCGATATTTTCTGGGGGAGCACAATCGCAGACGATGGTCTGCTGCGGATTTGTTATGGGTCAGCGAAAATCGCCCAGCAAGATTCGAATTTATGTATTTGGCTCCACATTGAATATCCGGTAAGAGGATCATCCCCTTCGGACTTATTTTTTTTTCTCGCCCCCGGCCCTAATCCCCCCTTTTCGAACGCCAGTTTTCTTAAATCCTCCAAAACACACTCACCCATATACCGCTCCTAGTGTTATTGTTAAATCTCGTTATCGACAAATCTCGAGAATTAAACTAAACGATTTTATTCTGTGTCAATAAATATCGTATGCTATAAAATAAAACCTCTAGAGTGTTATAATAAATATTATACATCAAGTGAATTAAACACGATTTTATTCACGAAGAGATTTTTGATTTCACGAGCGCCTCGGCGCGAGTGTAATCATTTCTTTGAGTGAATAAAGGTGTTTAATTCACGTGGCGTATATATGTTTTTATTCAATTTTGACGAAATTGTAAAGAAAATGTACTTTACATTTGTTTTTAAATACATTTTTTAACTCACTAGTGACCTAAAAAAAATTTAGTTCACTGGTGAATAAAACCTTGTTTATTACGGTTGTTATGGAGTTAATAATGTCGATTTAAATTAACAAAATTGAATAATAAATAATATAACAAATTTTTTAACTCACTAGTGACCTAAAAAACTTTTAGTTCACTAGTGAATAAAACCTTGTTTATTACGGTTGTTATGAAGTTAATAATGTCGATTTAAATTAACAAAATTGAATATTAAATAATATAACAAATTTTTTAACTCACTAGTGACCTAAAAAAATTGTAGTTCACTAGTGAATAAAACCTTGTTTATTACGGTTGTTATGGAGTAAATAATGTCGATTTAAATTAACAAAATTGAATAAAATATATTGTAGGTTGGCAACTCTGAAATTATACATTATAATTATGTCTGACGTTTTAAATGACAATTCCTAAAGCGTGTAGCCAACATAAATTTAAAAATAGATAAAATCATAGCACTCTAGAGGTTTTAATTTATTGAACATACGATATTAAATCATGTCAAAACAATAATACGATGACGGATTTACATTGTGATGCATAAATAGATTAAATTGATAAGTTCTTTTAAAAATAAACAACTATCCAGTAAACTTCTTTCGAAAAAATGTTCTCGTTTGAAAAGAATCAAGGCCGCTTGATTCTTTTTGCACGTACCTATCTTTTTCGAGATAGCCGGAGCCCGAGTTTAAATTATGCAAATATCCGGATTTAGGTGGAGTGCGATCTGTGAAAGTTTCGCGCTGGGCCCGACTGTCTTTATTTTAATTAGGGCCGATTAATTAAAGATAAACACCGTGGAGGAAACGAGAGACGGGCGGATACAAACAATTTTCGGAAAAGTTTCCCCGACGAAGAAGAATTTTATTAGTTAGGGCCTGATGCGAGAAAATGGAACGCAGCCTTAATTTGAATTTCACCCAAGAAAAAGTTAACTGGAAATAAAATACTCAATATTAAAAATCAAGAAACAAATTAATGAAAGTGTGCAAACTATAAGAAGCGTAAGCTTATTTTCTTGAATTCAAATAGTTCTGAATTTAAATTATTCTTGTTTAAATTAATGAATTAAGGCACTTAAAAGCAAAGAGATGTAAGGGCCAATTTGAGAAAAATAAAATACATGCTTTTTTTCAAATCTGGATTTCAAATTTTTTTAGTAATCACTTGCATCCCTTTGCTTCTAGATGATTTAATTTATTTTTTTTCAATAGAATAACTTGATATCTTTAATAATAATTTAAATACAAAACTATTTGAACTTAAAAATATAAGCTTACGTTTCTTACTTTTCAATGGGTAAATTTATTGTCTTAAGCTGTTTTATTAATTAAGACGTACTGTTTGCATTTTACACGAATTTTCGTAATTTTATATCTTGATATCTTTAGTTTTGTTTTCATTGATCACTTAATATAGCATAATTGCATATTAATTTTTTTGCTTTTGATTTTTGATTTTGAGGTGATGGTATCCCTGACTCGTCTTAGGTTACAATTTTAAAAAACGAATTGACTCATTCTTGCATTTTATCGCTATATCTCGGTAAATATTGATCACTATCACATCTAAGCGTTATATATTTTTAACTTTACTGTAAATCAATGGTTTATACGCGTGGCGCATGAAGTAAAATTTCGAGTTTAGAAAAGCCCCGTGAAAATTTGTCTCGGGTCGCTGCGCGACCCTCGACAAATTTTCTACGCGGGGCTTTTCTAAACTCGAAATTTTACTTCATGCTTAGTCTGGGAGTGGACGACACTCGTTAGTTTAAAATATATCATAACTGTTGCACAAACTAAATTTTTTCAATTTTTTTCTTTATTATTCCAAAATTTCTCACAAAAATAAGTAATTCTTGCATTTTTTTGGCTATATCTCGATAAATATTGATGACCAGTACATCTAAGCATTATATATTTTGAACTTTACTGTAAATAAGTGGTTTATACGCGTGGCGCATGAAGTAAAATTTCGAGTTTAGAAAAGCCCCGTGAAAATTTGTCTCGGGTCGCTGCGCGACCCTCGACAAATTTTCTACGCAGGGCTTTTCTAAACTCGAAATTTTACTTCATGCTTAGTCTGGGAGTGGACGACACTCGTTAGTTTAAAATACATCATAACTGTTGCACAAACTAAATTTATTCAATTTTTTTCATTATTATTCCAAAATTTCTTACAAAAATAAGTAATTCTTGCATTTTTTGGCTATATCTCGATAAATATTGATGACCAGCACATCTAAGCGTTATATATTTTGAACTTTACTGTAAATAAGTGGTTTATACGCGTGACGCATGAAGTAAAATTTCGAGTTTAGAAAAGCCCCGTAAAAATTTGTCTCGGGTCGCTGCGCGACCCGAGACAAATTTTCTACGCGGGGCTTTTCTAAACTCGAAATTTTACTTCATGCTTAGTCTGGGAGTGGACGACACTCGTTAGTTTAAAATACATCATAACTGTTGCACAAACTAAATTTATTCAATTTTTTCATTATTATTCCAAAATTTCTCACAAAAATAAGTAATTCTTGCATTTTTTGGCTATATCTCGATAAATATTGATGACCAGCACATCTAAGCGCTATATATTTTGAACTTTACTGTAAATAAGTGGTTTATACGCGTGGCGCATGAAGTAAAATTTCGAGTTTAGAAAAGCCCCGTGAAAATTTGTCTCGGGTCGCTGCGCGACCCTCGACAAATTTTCTACGCGGGGCTTTTCTAAACTCGAAATTTTACTTCATGCTTAGTCTGGGAGTGGAAGACAGTGTTACTTTAAAATATGCCACAACTGTTAAAATATACAAAGAGTTTTGTGTAACACCGAACATTTTCATAACGAGAATTTTTCTTTAAGGTATCCATATGCATACGTTGCACATTTTCCGGTGCTCGGTTTATTAAAAGAATTCAATTTGAAGCTTTAAGCGAGTGTTTTCCACTCCCAGGCTAAGCATGAAGTAAAATTTCGAGTTTAGAAAAGCCTGAAAATTTGGTTTGGTCGCGTAGCGCGAAGCGCGGAGCGGCCAAACCAAATTTTCAGGCTTTTCTAAACTCGAAATTTTACTTTATGCTCCACCGGTACAAAACACTAATCCAATATAAAGTTTAGCGGTGCGTTTTATACTTGGTAATATGCCAGTGGTTTGTACCGGTGTCGGCTGACGCTGACCTGTATGTCAACTGTCATTATAGTCCAAATGTCCAAATTTTCGTCAAGTTGACACAATGGACTAAATTTCGGCTAGCATCGACTTATGTCAAGCTGAAGCGATGGACTAATGTCAGTCAACCTAGCGATTTACAGTAATAAATTCACTTTTTGAATATTGTGACTGTAAGAGACTTGATTGACTGTCTTCTGACTATGGTAAGAGTTTGTCTGATTATGTCTCTATGGGCTGTATTTCGACTATTCTGGTATTATGACTGTAAGTCACTTGGTTGGCAGTGTTTTAACTTAGAAGGATTTTGTCATTAAATCACAATGCTGACTTTATGTGATATATTGATTTAAATGACATAAAATCATATTATCACAATAGTCGAAATACAGTTCATAGAGAGACATAATCAGACAAAATCCTAACAAAGTCAAAAGACAGTCAATCAAGTGACTTACAGTCACAATAGTCAAAACACGGCCAATAAAAATATAATATGACAAAATCTTATGATTATCCAAAGACAGTAAAGCAATTTAAATGTCACAGATGTCAGTATACAGTCGATCAAGTAATTTAATGACAAAATCCTATCACACTTAGAGATTTATAGTCAATGTTGCAATAGTCAAATAACAGTCGAAAAAGAAATGTAATTACTAAATACTACAATGCTCAAAAAACAGTTCAATAGTTTATAGTTATAATACAATCAATTTACAGCCGTCTAAGCGATTTTTGACTTAAGCGAAGTCAACGACACAATGATTATATGATGATAAAAATGTTGTGATAGTCAAATTAACTGTAATTTAATTTTATAGATTAAATGTTAATTATATTGACTGTCTTTATTAAAGGGTTTTCCAATAAGGATGGGTTGATGTTGACATCTAATAAAACCAGCTGTGTGAGGTATTAACGAATTTTTTTGTTTATTTGAAAGGCCTATGTGTGCCATTATGTATGGAATATGACACTTCTAATTTGTTGCTATATCTCCTTTCATTTTAAATTGTATTGTTAGTTGGTTTGAAGAGAATTTGACCTAAACGTTACATATGCTTTAATAGAGCGTTGTAACAAATCAAATTAAATAAGATTTTAAATATTTCATTGTATAATTCAATATCCGGAGGTGTATTTGCACGGGAAGTAGTTGTTTCAATGGATATTTATCGTCTTAAATTGTCTTATTAATTAAGACACTGTTTGCATTTTCACGAATAGTTTTTTCGTAATTTTATATATTATGTTTAAAGTGTGCAAACTATAAGAAGCGTAAGCTTATTTTCTCGAATTCAAATAGTTTTGAATTTGAATTTATCTTGAATATGATATCGTTCAAATGTCCGCCGCGTCATCGCACGGTGGCAGATATCCGAGAGCTCTAATTTTTAATAACTCTGCCGCATAGATCCGGTTAAATTTGAGCGATGGCCCAGGTTATGTTGACTTTGAGGGCATCAGTCGATTGCGGCTTATTAGCATAGACCTGCAACTTTAGAAAAAGACACAAGAAAAAGTCTAGCGAGGTCAAATCGCACGATCTTGGTGTCCAATTTACGTCACCTCGAGAAATAACCATACCCTCAAATCGTGCATGCAGAATGTCTATTGTGGCGTTCGCTGCGTGGCACGTAGCTCCGTCCTGCTGGAACCACATGTCGTCCGCGTCTATATCGATTAATTCGAGAAAAAGGAATTGGTTATCACTGATCTGGCGGTCGCCATTGATGGTGATGGCCTCACCAACGTCGTTTTCGAAGAAGTACGGACCAATGATGCCGCCGGCCCAAAATCCGCGCCAAACAGTAACTTTTTGTGAATGCATTGCCACGTAGTGAACCTTTTGTGGGTTGGAGGCGTCTCATATACGGTAATTTTCCTTGTTTACAATAGTCATTCATCCAAAAATGCGTCTCGTCACTAAAGATGATTTTTTGGCTAAAATTGGGATCTTCTTCCAAACCCTCCAAAGCTCAGTCAGCGAACAAGCTTTTCTTCGGGTTTGGTCCCGCGTATTTTCTTGACTCTGGTCCATTGTATTTTTAATTCGACGTTTCGATGACGTCGCAGCCATCATCGTCAGGAATAACTAATGAAATTCCATTGCTCTAGCAACCACTTGTTTGATTTCTACGCACTACTTGATGCGTGAATTTCTTGTTTGGCTTCGTGTTACTCTTCTGTTTTGTTCTTCTAATGATGTAGTAGTGACAATTTCAAAATTATTTTCGGAAGGGGTTGGATTTTGAATTTCTTCGTTGTTGTTCATAGATAATATATTTTGACCAGAATTTATACAAGTTTTCCAAATTAGTGGTAGTCTTTTAGCATCATCTCTGATTTAAACAGAAGAGTAACACGAAGCCAAACAAGAAATTCACGCATCAATATATATATATATATATATATATATATATATATATATATATATATATATATATATATATATATATATATATATATATATATATATATATATATATATATATATATATATATATATATATATATATATATATATATATATATACACTCCTCAGTGGAGTTTCCCCGCTTCCTTTTGAAGCCCTTTCAATTCATTTGTTGGGGTGGATTAGTCCCCGCTGTACTATATGTTTTTTGTTTGTTTATGTCGTCCTATTCTTTGTCCTTCTTGCTATCTTCCTCCAGGTGTTTCTATCTTGTGCTTTTTCCTGTCAGTTGTTTATTCCTAGCTTTCTGATATCCTCCTCCACTTTGTCTTTTCATGTGTTTCTTGGTCTTCCTCTTCCTCCTCTGTTGTTTAGTTGCCATTCCATTATGGTCCTCACGGTACTTTCTGCTCCAAATCTCCACACATGTCCTAACCATTTTATTCGTGCACCTTTAATTGTGCTTATTACATCCTCACTTCCAAGTGCATCCACTATTTCCTAGTTTGTTCGTCGCCTCTTAAGATTTTCTTCAATTTGTATTGGTCCTAGTATTCTTCTTAATAGTCTTCTTTCCAGTATTTGGAGTTTTAGTTCATCTTTTTGTGTGGGTGTCATCTATGCTGCGTATGTTAATATAGGTCTAATTACGGTTTTATAAACTTTAATTTTTGTTTTTCTACTTAGTTAGCAAGCTTAATAACACTATTAAAAAAATCCAAGTGATTTTTATTAGTTTACCAAAGAAATAACATAACATTCCAAATTAAGTATTTTGTAGTATTCAAATTATCATAATTTTATCTTAAAAAATATTACACACCTAAACCTAAGTTAATCCTAATTATATTTCTTCCTTAATAAAATGCATATATACTTTTGTGCTCGTCTTTCGTCATTCATGCCGTATTTAGTTCCTGAAGTGTACATCCACTTCGAAAACTGCGCAGCGAGTTTTCGCAAACTACTTTATAAACGTGCACGTGAAACGCGGATTTTACAGCAAGTTAACGAGCGCAAAGTAAAGGAACAAAAGAAAAGATCTCGGGGATGATCCGTTATTAACCCCGGATGGATTTCGGCTAGTAAAATAATGGCGTCTTCTCGTAATCTGCGGACTATGATTAAACATCTACCAAGTCTAGAATAACATTGAATATAGTGATGGGCGTAATAGAATGATATTAATAATAGATTATTGAAATTCGAAATAAATTGGTAATCGAATGGCCGAGCGAATAATTGCTCGAGAGATTGTTTAAAGTATTGCTAGAGAAATCACTGGAATGATGGCTCAAGCAATCGTTTGTAACATTGCTCGATAGATTGTTCGAAAAATTGCTCAAGAGATCACTCGAATTGTTTGCAATAATTTGAGTGATTTTTCGAGCAATTATTCAAGAGATCTCTCTAGCAATAATTCGAGCAATCTCTCGAGCAATTATTTGAGGAATCTTTTGAGTTATCTCGTGAGCATTCAAGAGATCTCTAGAGTAATTCGAGCAAAATGTTGAGTTTTCTCTGAAACAGTTATTCAAGACATTAAAAGTGCGATTCTTTTCGCAATCTACAACAAGTAACGTGACCGCCAGTTTAAGGTGTCAAATTGTTTAGAGGGAATGGCAAAGCTATACTGATGAGAGATAAATCTCGAAACGCGTCTATAGATGGCCTGAATAATTTGACCCAAATTGTTGCATTTACAGTAGGTTACTGTATGTAACAGCAAACACTTGTTGTATAATTCAATGTCCGTCGGGGTATTAGCCCGGCAAGTAGTTGTTTCAATGAGTGTTTGATATAGTCTTTGTAAGACTAACTTGTTGTAGATTGCGAAAAGAATCGCACTTTTAATGTTTGAAGTATTCTGCAACCAAGAATTGGCAATTTCATTTATACTTATATTTATAGTTATTCAAGAGATCTCTCGTGCAATTATTCGAGCAATCTTCTGAGTTATTTCTTAAACAATCAATTAAAAGATCTCTCAAGATTTTATTCGAGCAATCTCTCAAGCAAACATTCGAGCAATCTTTGGAGTTATCTCTCGAGCAGTCATTCAAGAGATCTCCCGAGTAATTCGAGCACAATTTCGAGTTGTCTCTTTAACAGTTATTCAAGAGATCTCTCAAGCAATTATTCGAGCAATCTTTTGAGTTATCTCTTAAACACCCAATTAAAAGATCTCCCGAGCTATCATTCGAGTAATCTTTCAAGCAATCATTCGAGCAATCTTTTGAGTTATCTCTCGAGCAGTCTTTCAAGAGATCTCTCGAGTATTTCGAGCAAAATTTTGAGTTTTCTCTTAACAGTTATACAAGAGATCTCTCGAGCAATTATTCGAGCAATCTTTTGAGTTATTTATTAAACAATCAATTAAAAGATTTCCCGAGCTATCATTCGAGCAATCTCTCCAGCAAACATTCGAGCAATCTTTTGAGTTATCTCTCGAGCAGTCATTCAAGAGATCTCCCGAGTAATTCGAGCAAAATTTCGAGTTGTCTCTTTAACAGTTATTCAAGAGATCTCTCAAGCAATTATTCGAGCAATCTTTTGAGTTATCTCTTAAACAACCAATTAAAAGATCTCCCGAGCTATCATTCGAGTAATCTTTCAAGCAATCATTCGAGCAATCTTTTGAGTTATCTCTCGAGCAGTCTTTCAAGAGATCTCTTGAGTATTTCGAGCAACATTTGGAGTTTTCTCTTTAACAGTTATACAAGAGATCTCTCGAGCAATTATTCGAGCAATATTTTGAGTTATTTATTAAACAATCAATTAAATGATTTCCCGAGCTATCACTCGAGCAATCTCTCAAGCAATCATTCGAGCAATCTTTTGAGTTATCTCTCGAGCAGTCTTTCAAGAGATCTCTCGAGTAATTCGAGCAAAATTTAGAGTTTTCTCTTTAACAGTTAATCAAGAGATCTCTCGAGAAATTATTCGAGCAATCTTTTGAGTTATCTCTTATACAATCAATTAAAAGATCTCCCGAGCTATCATTCGAGCAATCTCTCAACTAATCATTCCAGCAATCTTTAGAGTTACCTCTCGAGCAATTATTCAAGTAATCTCTCAAGTGATCTCCGGAATATCTCGAGATGTTCGATTGCTTACATAATCGAATAATTCGATTATGCTCATCCGGACGATCCTAAAACGGATATTTTATTGCTCGAAAGATATCTCGAATAATTACTCGAGGGATCGCTCGAATGATTGTTTAAATGGAATTTTCTTACTCAAATTGGGTTTGTTTAAACTTTTAAGCCTTATATTTATTTTCTTTCACTTTATTGTTGACAACATTGCAACATGTTTCACCAGACAGTGACTTGATAAGGCAGATGAATAATTAATTATGCATCTGCCTGATGACCACTGTCTAGCACAGTGATGGGGAAACTACGGCCCGCGGGCCAAGTCCGGCCCGCGGAAAGGTTTAATCCGGCCCGTTTAAGAGTGCCGTCGTGAGAATGTTTGAACGCGTTCTTACTTCGTAATGTGACGACCCGCATAAAAACTACCTACCTACGATTAAGCATTATTCTTTGGCCCGCTACGATTGTCTGGTTATTACAAATGGCCCGTCTTAAAAAAAGTTTCCCCACCACTGGTCTAGCATAACATGTTGCAGTGTTCAAAAATAAATTTAAATCTTACAAACTTGTTAATTTATTATTTCAAATGTCCATCTTATCAATTAAATAATTGATTTTTTTATTGTAAATAATTTATTGCGGTAGATTATTAACTAAATTGTCATTTAAGTGAACATACGAGCAATCATTTCAGCAACCATTCGAGCGATCATTAAAGCGATTATTTGAGTAATCTCTTGAGCAATAATCTCTTGCGAAATTATTCGGGCAATCGTTTGATTGTCAGTTTAATAAAAATTCCAATTATTTCCAACACTATCTATAAAATATTATTAACATCTCGATCTGTACGTAACTCTCTCATTCCAGAAAGTATCGCTTTGTTTTTTGGGTCAAGTGATTCTAATCAAATTACGCTTTCAAACATAATCAAGATTAATAAAAAGCTTGCAAACTTGTACAATCATTTAACTAACCGTATTTTTCTTAATGCAAAGTTCCCAACTCTGGGGATTTAATAAAGATAGTCACATTTCGCTTCATCTATTTTATAATTTCTTAGGTGAAATGTTTTCAATTCTTTGCATTGGTGAGGGGAAGTTTATTTAGGAAATACACCTGAAATGTTAAAGTGTCAAAATAATGTTCTTTTAGCAAAAAACAGTGTTTAATAAAATTTGAGTTATATTAGCCTTCAAAAGATGACCAATTGATTCATCATTCAAATGACAAATTTAACGATAATTCGGTTTACCAATCTTTCTGTCATTTTTTTTCGAATTTTGAATTATTTTTATACTTTTTGGAATTGCATTCTCGAAAAAATTGATTTTGAACTGCTTTCAGAAAAATATTATACGTTTATACTCTGCTTAATTTATTGAAATCTTGTGATTTTTTATTATTCTTATATAAAGAAATTCAAATAAATCACAAACCCACTCACAAACTCCGGGACATTATCGTTGATAAACGACGGGACAATTACAGTCCTCCGTCTCATCAATCACGGTTTATGTGTATGGCTTCAGGTACTTTCAAAATTATGTGGGTAATGCGGGGCCTTCACCTACTGATACACTAATTATATCCACCGGAGGATTTGTTTGCGGAACTTTCTTGGCAAAGTAACAGGGGGATAGGGATCACGTCCCACTTTACGCGTCTCTTATCGGGAAGTTATCCACCCCCTCGCTCCTTACCGAACTGAACTGGGACACACAAAACCAAACCAGATACGAATCGCGAATCGTAATTTATACATGTATGTATGTATCATACAAAACAGAAGAGCGAGAGAGAGCAGGAAGCCCGAGTATTGTTAGTTAGCCCCGGCATCAAATTGTAATTAAGATACTGCGCGCTGTTATTATCCCGCTCTTTTTGAAATTGAACAGGGTGGCTAATGGATGGGTGGGAGGGTGTTGTAACATATATGAAAGCGCCACGGACTTAATTAGATTATCCGGGGGGTAAATTAATATTTTATCTTCCTGCGGGTCGAAATGCTGCAGCTGCAACTTCTACCCAATTCATGAATCATACATCATGGCTTCAGTAATTGTTTCTGACATATTGTGTGCTACTATCCAATTTATTAGACGACAAATTCATCATTGGTATTCAAAATTATTATTAATATTCATACAGGGAGGGGCAGAAAAAGCTATCCGAATTGAAATCCCTTTTTCTCAGAAGAGGGAACAGGTAGAGTAGTGGGGTAAAAACCGTTAGAAAGCCGGTTTTATGCCATTTGTCATTCGTCAACATGCCTTGGTCTGGTGAACATCGTGCTTTTGTTATTGAGCGGTTTATCGAAAACGGCGGTTCGATAATTGCTACACAACGTGCTTTTCGAATTCATTTCGGAATCGGGCGTCATGATGCTGTTCCACATCACGCTACGATTAAAGTGTGGGTGTCAAATTTTCGACAGACGGGTTCAGCATTGAAAAAGAAGTCGCCTGGACGTCCCAGTACAGCAACAGGACCTGAAAACGTGGCCAATGTGAGAGCCGCGATTGAACGTTCCCCGCGTCGTTCGGCACGAAAACATTCGCTCGCTTTGGCGATTTCCAACCGCAGTATTCGGTGAATTTCGCACCGGGACCTCAAAATGCATCCCTACAAAATGTTTGTTGCACAGGAATTAATTGAAAGGGATTTTGAAACCCGTATGAACCTGTGTCGCGATCTCCGAGAACTCCCAATAGACGATGTTGTGCTCTTCACGGACGAAGCCCATTTTCACCTTCGTGGCGGCGTAAACAGTCAGAATTTTCGATATTGGAGTGACGAAAATCCTCGGGAAATCCATCAGAAACCCCTCCATAGCCCAAAAGTGACTGTGTGGTGTGCTCTTTCCGGCCTAGGCGTCTGGGGGCCTTACTTTTTTGAAGAAAATGGGCAAACCGTAACGGTCAACAGCGAGCGCTATTGTTTCATGCTGGAAAATTTTCTTCAACCCAAAATGGAAGAAAATTGCGTGGAAAATGTGTGGTTTCAGCAGGATGGTGCAACCGCCCACACACCGCGACGATCAATGGACATTTTCAGGGAAATGTTTCCCGGACGCCTCATTTCTCTGAGAGGTGATATTGGAAACTAAAGAGTGTCTATAAACTGTCGGCATCCCAGTAGGTTCTGACTTCAGAAACATACGTCGTAATTAGACATATAATTAAATTTAAATACGCCCTATCTAGTAACCGCATCATACCACATTGTCATCTTGACAAGTATGATTGACATTACGTACACATGCACGTAATAGCTTTGACAAGTACATTACGTGCTGACAGCTGAACAGCTGATTGCTTACCGTACAACCAAATGACATTTCTTTGATGTACAGGGAGTTTTTCTTTAAAGTATACGTATTCCAAATTTAGCTTATTCTTTAAATCATTAGTTATTCGTTGTTTTTTTTAAGAGCTCAATTTGAAGCTTTAAACGAGTGTTTTCCACTCCCAGACTAAGCATGTAGTAAAATTTTGAGTTTAGAAAAGCCCCGTGAAAATTTGTCGAGGGTCGCGCAGCGAGCCGAGACAAATTTTCTGGGCTTTTCTAAACTCAAAATTTTACTTCATGCGCCACGCGTATAAAACACTAAAATATTGTGAACTCTATGTATATCTGAACCTCATTTGAAATCAGTGTTATATACGCGTGGCGCATGAAGTAAAAGTTTAATTTGAAGCTTTAAACGAGTGTTTTCCACTCCCAGACTAAGCATGAAGTAAAATTTCGAGTTTAGAAAAGCCCCGTGAAAAGACAAATTTTCTCGGCTTTTCTAAACTCGAAATTTTACTTCATGCGCCACGCGTATAAAACACTGATTTCAAGTGAGGTTCAAATATATACATAGAGTTCACAATAGTTTAGTGTTTTATACGCGTGGCGCATGAAGTAAAATTTCGAGTTTAGAAAAGCCCAGAAAATTTGTCTCGGGTCGCTGCGCGACCCTCGACAAATTTTCACGGGGCTTTTCTAAACTCGAAATTTTACTTCATGCTTAGTCTGGGAGTGGAAAACACCCGTTTAAAGCTTCGAATTGAACTTTTTTAAAAAACAACGAATGTCACAAAATGTATAGCTTTATTCTTTGTAAGTTCAAGTAGTAATTTAGTTTTCATCATTGTCATGGTACTATTAAAAATTATTACAATAAATAAGTTGTTCTTTCATGCTCATTGTTTATTTTTTTAGGGCATAGGTATAGTATTGTACGTTTCTCGAGTGGTATGGCAATTACATACTCGCGGAATACTGCACTCGCCGCTGCGCGGCTCGTGCGCAACACGTCCGCTCATATGTAATATGCTGCATACCATTCTCGTTACGTAATATACTATTATTTGACGTTTCTGAGATTCAACGAATCGTATAACTCAATCTTAGATATGTAATTTGTTTTTCAAAGCAACCGAGATGCCGACAGTTTATAGACACTCGTTATTTAGAAAGACATTTCATAATAGGAGCAGAGACATAATATTTGAATATTAATTACATAGGAACCATTTAAATATTCGAATTATTCGAATATTTTAATACTTATTTAAATTTAAAATTTAGTATTTGAAATATTTATATTTAAAATTTAGTATTTGAAATATTTATATTTAAAATTTAGTATTTGAAATATTTATATTTAAAATTTAGTATTTGAAATATTTATATTTGAAAATTCAAATATTTAAATTATTCCTATTCGAATCTCAGCCTTAGTTTGCACTTCTACATGAAATACTTGCACAAATAAAATGTAAACTAATCGATTTCGACTTTTACTTAAAATATTTGCTTGATATTAACGCAAGTGCACTTCTCGTAACTACCGTATTTACAGCCGAGTTCTTGTGATAACACGAACTGCACTAAATATTTATTTAGCGCATTTAGTGCAGCGACACATGTGCTCCGAAATCGCCAGGAGACGAACAAAGAGGCAATTCTGGCGAAATGTGTACAAATTGGATTAACAATATCATAATCTGTTTAATGCCCTCCTCTTCTCCCATCGCCCATTTCAGAATTATCGGTGCTTTCATGGCAAATATGCAGCAGTGTACATATCCTCTAATTATTCCAACAAGTGATGAATTATTAATGCGGTCGACGTTCGGAATGTCCGGCAAACGATGCTTTTCATTTTCAATAATTTATCAAGTGCCCGCCTCTGACAAACGGATTGTAGCGGTTGGTTTTGAGCGACCTAGAATTCCTGCGACCTTTACGTATGTCCGAATGTTAATTAATGACGTTGCACTGATTAGGTTTGAATATTAATAGTATCCTGATCATAAGTTGAATGTGAAATTTGTAATTGTTTTACAAAAATGATGATAATGATAGTCAAATTAGAAGCAAAAGAATCGAAAACTTTTCTCAGATTTCTATTTTGAGTAGATTTAATTTTAACTTCATGCTTAATGAAAGAAAAAAAACACCCGTTATAAGTTTCTAATTGAATACTTATAAAAAACACGAACAACTAATTGTTGCACAGTATCATCCCATGGATACTTAAATTATAGAAAATAATTACCATTAGTCATTAAGTTTTTATATTTTTTATTGATCTTATCTTGAGCTTCAAAATTAAAAATCTTCCTGATTTTTCAGTGCAAATGTGAGTTACATAAAAAATGAACTAAATTCATTTAATAATTTAATAATTACCATTAGTCATTAAGTTTTTATATTTTTTATTGATCTTATCTTGACCTTCAAAATTGAAAATCTTCCTGATTTTTCAGTGCAAATGTGAGTTACATAAAAAATGAACTAAATTCATTTAAATTTCATCACAGCAATAGAAATTAATAACAACTTAATTATTGTGATATCATTTTAAACTTGGTCCATTTTTTTTCCTGTGTGGGCCGTCTTCCTTTCGGATCCGGATGCACTGCAGCCTAGGTGGCTTATTGTACTGCCCCAATATTATTACACTCACGCAACTATTCCGAACTCGATGCCCTGCACTAGCTTGTGCAGGTCCTTCAGAGGTTGCGCGTGGAAATCATTTGGTTCCATTTGTCTGTTCCCAAATATGAGCCGTCTTTTGCTCTCCAGCGCATTGCACCTGCACAGAACGTGCATAGTTGTTTCCGGTGCCGTATTACAGAGGCGACAGTTGGTGTCGCCGTTGTATAGCCCGATTTTCCTTAGATGCTCTTTAACAGTCATGTGGCCTGTGAGCAGTCCCATGGTTGTTTTTAGCTGTGCCCTACTCAATGTTAGTAGTCCTGCAGCTTGGCTTGAGTTAGGCCCTTTTATAAGGGCCTTACTATGGTTAAGGCCTGGTCTGTTTTCCCAGTATTCCTTGTGTTTGTTGCGAGTCCACTTCCTGACTTCAAGGCGACTCGACTTTTTTGTTATGCCCAAGGCAGGTTCGGGTCCCATAAATGAAATGGTGGCTCCCTGCCTTGCTAGCTCGTCAGCTTTTTCATTACCCGCAATACCAGAGTGACCCGGCGTCCAGACAAGCGTAACCTTGTTCTGTCTCGCTAGGTCATTCAGGGTATTGAAGCATTCCTATACCAGTTTGGATGAAGTCTTTTGACTCTGGAGAGCCTTCAGTGCCGCCTGGCTATCGGACATGATATAGATTTGCCTGTTTCGACAGTCCTTCTCTATGTTGGTTCTCGCACATTCTATAATTGCGAATATTTCTGCTTGAAAGACTGATGCCACCCTACCCAATGGTTGAGCATAGCCTGTCCTCATGTTTTCATTATAGATTCCTGATCCAGTACCTGTGGTTGATTTAGAACCGTTCGTGTACCGGATCACACTTTGTTTGTGTATATCTTCCCTAAAGCCGTTCCATTCGTTGCGGTCTGGAATAGTGACTTTAAAGAGTGAATTTTCAAGTTATCTGACTACCATATGATCCGACCTCATTTGCAGGAGAGGTCCCCCTATGTCTGTCAAGAGTTTTCTGTGTGGGGTATCCACTCTTACGTTGACCGATGATAATTGCAGCCTATAGAGTGCCAGTCTTGCCTCCCCCACTATCAGAATATGAAGTGGTGTGAGGTCTAGAACCGTCTCCATGGCTGCAGTGGGCGTTCTCATAGCCCCCGTTATGCTAATACAAGCAAGTCTTTGAATCTTGCTGAGTATTTGTATGGTTGTATGCTGTGTGGCTTTAGGCCACCATATCAGAGCAGCATACATGATTGCGGGTCTGACCACTCTGGTCTACAGCCAGTATACCATTCCTGGTCTGAGCCCCCATTGTCGGTCGTCCATTCGTCTAATTACCGCAAGGGTAATTTCCGATTTGCGTCTGATTTTTGAGATTTGAGGGGTCCAGGTCAGTTTGGAGTCAAAGATTACTCCTAGGTACTTCACCTCACCCGACATTTTCAGGTTGCCACCATTTACAAAGAGCGGTCCCAGGCCCGCCAGTTTCCTCCTGCGTGTAAAAGGTACTAGGGTGGTCTTCGAGGGTGAGACTTTAAGTCATTCTCTAGCACACCATTTGCTCACCACGTTCAGTGCACGTTGCATACGCTCTCTGATCGTGTTGTTAAATTTTCCCTCAACGAGTATGACTAGGTCATCCGCGTATCCTAGGGAAGAGTATCCCTCGTTGCTGAGATCCACTAGCAGGCCATCCATGACCAGGTTCCACAGCAGGGGTGAGAGAACTCTTCCCTGCGGACAACCACCGGCCACCCTGGATGCTAGTGTCTGGTCAGCGAACGTTGTGTAGACCATCCTTTGTCTTAGCATGCAGTCTATCCACCTGCAGCTAATTTCCTCCTACCCCCGCTTTCTCAGGGCAGCAGTTATAGAGTTAAAGGCTGTATTGTCAAATGCTCCTTCTATATCCAAGAAGGCCGCAAGTAAAATTTCTTTGTGTTCCAGGGCAGCTTCAGCACTCCTTGTTAGTCGGCTGAGAGCTGTCTCTGTTGATCTGCCTGAAAGGTAGGCATATTGATCTTGGGATAGTGGGTAGGTCACCAGTACCCCCTCTCTAATATGCCTGTCCATAATTGTTTCCATTGTCTTCAGTACAAATGACATGAGACTGATGGGCCTGTACGATTTTGCCCGAGAATAGTCTGTTCTACCGGTCTTTGGTAAGAAAACCACCCTGATAAGCCTCCATATTCTTGGCAAATATCGTAGGGCCATGCTGCTGGCAAAGCCTTCGCCACAGTAGTTCCGATCCCTTCTGTAGCATGATGGGTAGGATTCCATCAGGCCCTGGCGATTTAAAAGGTTCAAATGAGTTTATTGCCCATTTGACTCTGTCATAGGTGACCACTCTCCTGGCAGCCTGCCTGTCTTCCTTAGATGTTCTGTTGCCAGTTGCATCAGGTCCCTGGCTGACCCAGTCATTAAGTGGTCCATCATAGATTTCCCCTCCGGGGAAGTGTACCCGTAGAAGTTCACCCAGGGTTTCCTTCTCGTTTTTTGTATACACTCCGTCATCGAGTTCGAGAGTTTGAAGCTCACATTGGGGGTTCTTCGAGAGAATCTTGTAGAGTCTGACACCGTCTGGGACAGTTTCAATGTCCTCACAGTGTCTCCTCCAGGTTGATCTTCGAGCTTTCCTTAGTGCTTTGTTGTATTCGGTTAGGGAGTTCTTGTAAGCCTCCCATGAGCCCGTTCGCTTTGCTAACTTGGTCCATTTTTCTGTATGTAAACAGAAACTAGTATTATTATACAGAGAGTTTTATGTGACACCGAACATTTTCTTAACGAGAATATTTCTTTTAAGTATACATATGTATTTCGTTGTACATTTTCCGACGGTCGGTTTATTAAGAGAATTCAATTAAAACTTCAAACGAGTGTTTTCCACTCCCAGGCTAAGCATGAAGTAAATTTTCAGGCTTTTCTAAACTCGAAATTTTACTTCATGCGCCACCGGTACAAAACACTGACATATTACTAAGCGTAAAACACGCCGCTAAAGTTTACATTAAATCAGTGTTTTGTACCGGTGGCGCATGAAGTAAAATTTCGAGTTTAGAAAAGCCTGAAAATTTGGTTTGGCCGCTCCGCGCTTCGCGCTACGCGACCAAACCAAATTTTCAGGCTTTTCTAAACTCGAAATTTTACTTCATGCTTAGCCTGGGAGTGGAAAACACTTGTTTAAAGCTTAAAATTGAATTCTCTTAGTAAACCGAGCGTCGGAAAATGTACAACGTACGCATATGTATACTTAAAAGAAATATTTTCGTTATGAAAATGTTCGGTGTTACATAAGTGCTTATTGTTAATCTAGATTGCTCCTTATAATTAAATATATTGTTATATAGTCAATATGTTTTTGGGGTTTAAACAAGATCGACTTGAGATAAGTGTTTATTATCAGTCTGGATTGCCCCATTAAAGCGAACAGTGCGGGATTTCCCTGTCTGCATGCAGTTGGTATATTTGCGGTAAATGCGGAGGTAATCCTGTTGATACTTAACGAGTTGATCTTTGATTGCAGTTGTTAATCAGATTATAGCACCTCTAACGCAAACAGGCCCTGTCTGCACTGGATATTGCCAATGTTGTAACCTTCAACTAATCCTAAATTAAACTTACGAATCATGTAATGATATTGCATGGCTCTGTATGGATATATATTTTACCTGCAACCACATAAGAAAACAGTGTTTTCTTAACCACCTTACTGATCTAGAAAACACTGTCATAATCACGCGTTTGTTGTAACAAAAAAAAATGACAAACGTCAGTTTTGAATGGTCATCGTACAAGTGCGACACGTTATTCTTTTGTGTATTAACATATTGCAGTTCATACACAAAACTCAATGCGAAATGGTAGCTTTTCTTTTAATAACTGTTCTGTAGTTATAAATAATAATTATCATTATAATAATAATAATAATAATAAGTATTTATTGCCCAACAGGAAATTTCCCAATTACAAGACAATGATAATAACTAGTTTGCACAAAATAATATGAAAATAGATAAAAATAAAACTTTTTGCCAGTTGCTACTTAAATCTACATTACTATATTTGGTGTTCGCATGAAAACTATATAGGTGGTTGCAGGTAAAACTATGTACAATACGCGTGTGGTAGGCATATTACGTGCTCGTGGAGTTAACACACTCGCCGCTGCGCGGCTCGTGTTTAACTCTACACTCGCACGTAATATGCTGTTTACCACACTTGTAATGTAATATACTATTACTTCTATAAACACTTTTAACTGTGAATTAAACTGAATCAAAGCAGAATAAATTGAAATTCATACTCTCTTTGATTGAAATGTACACACTGACTTTACACACATCGCTTCACCCTTATTTAAACAAGATTATCAATGTTTTCTCAATAAATTTCCTCCACGTTAACACACATAAAGTTAAACTCGTTCCCACCAATACAACATCAAACAGCATTAACCAACCCTCCTTTGAATACACCCGAAAAAAAGGGAAAGTCACGCAGTTTCCACTCCCCTGCAAATCCAGCAATTAGTATTAATAAGTCCATCGTGTAATCCGAAATAATTACACGCCCCCAGCAGGAAATCACTTAGCGAGGCTCCCGGCCCTTCGATGTATAGAGATATATATGGGATCGTTTGATTTAATCCCGAATCCCTTCCATAAAGTGGCGTGTTCGCGTGTTCTGGGGATTACGATGATATCCCCTCACGCTTCTTTTTTTTTCCGGTGTTCCTTTTTTCTCTCTCGGAGAGGTGCAAATATTGCCGGGTTAAATCGTGCGAATAAAGGAGTTCTTTGTTCGGGCCCCCTTATCGGCCCAAAACGCGAAAAAATAACTGTGTATTCCGGGGGGTAACTATAAGTGTTATCTTAATTCGTTTTGTCTTATCTGCGGAGACTACATTCCTTTTAATGTTATCTTATTTTCGCGTGTGGAATTGTGAAGGCTATTTTTATTTGACTAAGTTTAATGCAGACATAAGTGCAGTGTTCAGTGTTCTTTTTCACTGCTGTTTTATTTCTGAACCAAACAAGAAATTACCTTGGTTTTCCTAGGATTCTCAAGAACTAGGGATTATAATACCGGTAAACCGGTTTATAGATTAGCTGTAAGTCGTAACAAATTCTCTCCAACATTTACTGATTTTTGTTTTTAAAGGTCGAAGGTCGAAAATTCAGTAAATATTGGAAAGAATTTGTTACGACTTACAGCTAATCTATAAACCGGTTTACCGGTATTTAGATTTTTTTAAATTGTATAATCAAGTATTATTATATATATTTTATTTTTTTTTAATTTAGGTTTTTAATTTTTTTTTTGTGCATTTGTATTTATGTTTATATATATATATATATATATATATATATATATATATATATATATATATATATTATGTATGATATGGTATTTTAAGTTTGTAATTTAGATTTAGTATTTTGCTCTGTTATTGGACTGTACTTAGTCTGTTGGGCAATAAAGCATTATTATTATTATTATTATTATTATTATTGATACGGTAAAATATCGCAGTGAAAAGAATCGATATTAAAATTATCGATAATTTTCGATACCAGATATTGAGGAATCAATATTTACAATTATTTAATGCTGTACATTATTTTTTAAAGGCCTCCACCTGAGATTGATGATATTGCCAAGAATAGTTTAATGACGGTTACGAAATTATCAATATTCACCTTTTTCAAAATAAATATTATTATTTTGTAAAAGGTAAATATTGATAATTTTCGTAAATACTTCAATGTTTTATACGCGTGGCGCATGAAGTAAAATTTCGAGTTTAGAAAAGCCCCGTGAAAATTTGTCTCGGGTCGCTGCGCGACCCTCGACAAATTTTCTACGCGGGGCTTTTCTAAACTCGAAATTTTACTTCATGCTTAGTCTGGGAGTGGAAAACAATCGTTTTGTCGATTTATAAAATTTTGTGATATTTGTCGATAAACATTTCATAAAGATTTTCGATATTTCGAGATTTTCGTTAAATTTTAAATTTTTGTCGATTTATAAAATTTTAACGACATTTTCAATATTTTGAGATTTAATAATAATAATAATAATAATAATTTATTACGGAATCACCTTTTTAACAAAATAATACAAACAAATATATATCAGTGTTATAATAAAATAAATCATAACATATGCAAATAAATTAAACCAGAAATAATATTTTCGATATTTTTATCAATTTATATAATTTTCATAACATTTTCAATTATTGTCTAAACTCGAAATTTTACTTCATGCTTAATCTGGGAGTGGAAAACAATCGTTTTGTCGATTTATAAAATTTTGTGATATTTGTCGATAAACATTTCATAAAGATTTTCCATATTTCGAGATTTTTGTTAACTTTTAAATTTTTGTCGATTTAAATAATGTTAACGACAATTTCAATATTTTGAGATTTGCATAATATTTTCGATATTTTTGTCAATTTATAAAATGTTCATAACATTTTCAATTATTGTCGAATTATAAAATTTTAATGAGATTTTCAAAGTTTCGAGATTTACGTCGGATTTTCTATATTTCGAGATTTTCAATTCATAAAATGTTCATGAGATTTTCAAAATTTCTAGATTTTCTCAAGATTCTGAAAATTTAGAGATTTTCATTGGATTTTCGGTATTTCGAGACTCGTCAATTCATAAAACTTTACTGTAAATAAGTGGTTTATACGCGTGGCGCATGAAGTAAAATTTCGAGTTTAGAAAAGCCCCGTGAAAATTTGTCTCGGGTCGCTGCGCGACCCTCGACAAATTTTCTACGCGGGGCTTTTCTAAACTCGAAATTTTACTTCATGCTTAGTCTGGGAGTGGAAAACAATCGTTCTAATAATAATAATAATATTTATTACCCAACAGGACGTCCCAATTACAGAGTAATATTACAAAAGTCAAAATTATTGTTATTATTTTGTACATATTCTTTGTAAAAGGGGTTTCCCGTGAGACAATAAATAAAATAAAAAAATTCTTAAATTAATAAAATAATATATATAAACAAAACAAAATTACAAAAATAAATATCACGTGATAAAAGTTCATGTTCTATTTAAAGAAAATAAATTATATATTTTGAAATTAAAATAATAAAATATTGACAAAATAACAGAGAAATAACAGTAATAACGATATTTCGAGTTTTTCTTAAACTTCACAATTTTTGTCGATTTATAAAATTTTCATGAGATTTTTGATACTTTGTGATATTTGTCGATTTAAGAACATTTTATGAAATTGAAAATGTCATTGAAATTTTATAAATCGACAAAAATTGAAAAGTTTACGAAAATCTCGAATTATCGAAAGCCTTCCTGAACAATTTATAAATTGGTGAAAATCTCAAAATATTGAGATTTTCATGATATTTTTGATACTTAGTGATATTTGCTCGCCAATTTAGGAAAATTTCATAAAATTGAAAATGTCAAATATTTTCGTAAAATTTTCAATTATTGTCGATTTATAAAATGTTTATGAGATTTTCAAAATTTCGGTATTTTCGGTATTTCGAGATTTTCGTCGATTCATAAAATTTTCATAAGGCTTTCTTAAAATTTTCATGATGTTTTTTTTATTATATTTTCGTCATTTTTTAAAATAAATTTTCATGGGCTTCTCAGATTTCCAAAATCTTAGCAATTTTCGATATTTCGAGATTTTCGTAAACTTTTCAATTTTTATCGATTTATAAAATTTTATTTATTTTATTTATTTATTTATTTATTTATTTATTTATTTATTTATTTATTTATTTATTTATTTATTTATTTATTTATACGGGAAACACCCCCTTTTAACAAAAATAGAGCACTAATAATTCAAACAACAATCAAAATTACATGACATTAAATAATACTATTAATATTATTAATTCGAGCCATTCAAAAAATTAAAACTATTCACAAAATAATAACAATAAAAATCACAAATCTAAAGCATCCTCTTCTGTCAAAATTTGAATTAAATAAATCGAACCACTCCCTATGACATTTTCAATAAAATATAAAAACGAATTAAAATTAATATCGACTTTCTGCAAAAAGTTTATCTCCAAATATTCATTGAAACAACTACTTCTCGAGCTAATACCCCGACAGATATTGAATTATACAATGAATATTTGCGTTACACGACAGCACTGCTGTTCTATGCATAATTTATATGCAAAATGCAACATCAGGTCAAACTATTCTCTAACCAAACTAAATGAAACAAAAGGAAATTGAAATAAATTGAAAAAATTATAGGGAATGAATTTTAATTGTCTTAAGCCATCTACATTTTCAATATTTTGCGATTTGCATACGATTTTCGATATTTTGAGAATTTTATCAATTTATAAAATTTCCATCAGATTTTCGTAAAATTTTAAATTATTGATGATTTATAAAATTTTACTGAAATTTTCGGTATTTCGAAATTTTCGTCGGATTTTTGGTATTTTGAGATATTCGTCAATTCGTTACATTTTCTTAGGATTTTTCTAGATTCTTCATGGTTTTTTTTTCTATGAATTTTCATCACTTTTTGAAATCTTGACAATTTTTATGAGATTCTCAGATTTCTAAAATCTTAGCAATTTTCGTCCATTTCTCGGATTTCCCTTAATTTTAAAAATGTTGATACTTTTCATGAATTTTCAAAAGATTTTTCTCATTTTTTAATGAATTTCCAGATTTTCAATTAAAAAATGCTAATGTGATTTTCAAAATGTCGAAATTTTTTACAAATTATATTAATTTCTTATGAGATTTCAAGATTTTTAATATCTTGAGATTTTCGAAAATTTTGACTCCTCTCGTGAATTTTAAAGATGTTTAATAATTATCATATGTTTACAACTTTAATTAATTTTCTAAAAAGTGATGACAATCTTGAGCTTTCATAAAAACGCTAAGAATTTGAAAATAAACGAACATTTTGTAAATCCACTAAAAACTCATCATTTTTTAAATTTAACGAATATTTAAAAAATGATGAGTCTTTATTATATTTCCAAAATGTTCAAAATTGAATTAGAGTTCAGTATTCCGGCACCAGATACCCACAGGCGCGTTTCGGACTTAAATTGAATTTGAGTTCAGTATTCCGGCACCAGTACCTACAGGCGCGTTTCGGACTTCAAGGTCCTCTTCAGTGTGGTCCCGACCCAGTGCTGAGGAATACTGAACATTTCTGTCTATATCAAACCACTATGTGAAAACTATTAATGGATTCGATAGCTAACGCCATCTACGATGCCACTATGTAGCATTCGATGGCGTTAGCTATCGAATCCATTAATAGTTTACAAAATGTTCGTTAATTTTCAAATTCTCGACGTTTTTCGTGAAATCTTAAATTTTCGTCACTTTTGAAAATGTCGACTTTTTTCGTAAATGTCCAAGCTTTTCATCGATTGTTGTAAAAATTGATGATTTCAATTTTAAATGGAAAATGTCGTAATTTTTTTCGTTTTTAACAAATTTCATTTGTTTTCTTGATATTCATGATTTTATAACTTTTCTTAATATTACTATTTTTTGTCGACAAAACAGAAACAAATTTAACTTCATGCCCCACACTGATTTCAAGTAAAATTTAAATGGGAACATTTAGCAGGTTTCGTGAATTTTCTAAATTTCCATTAAACTTTTAATATTTTAAGATTTTTCTCGATTTATTATATGTTAGTGAAAATCTTATTAGTTTTTTTCTTTTTTAACAAATTTTATTTGTTTTTTTTATATTCATCATTTTAACTAGAAATTATACTTCATGCGCCACGCGTGTAAACCACTGATCTCGAGTTAAATTCAAATGTTGAAATCTTGGAAGTTTTTGTGAATTATCTAAATTTTCATTAAACTTTTAATATTTTAGGATATTTCTCGATTTATGAAACTTAAAATATTAATGAAAATCTTATTATTTTTTTCGGTTTCAACAAATTTTATTTGTTTTCTTAATAATTATCATTTTAAAACTTTTCTTAATATTTCTATATTTCGTCTACAAAACAAAAACAAACAAAATAAGATATTGACAATTGTCGAACGAATGTCTTCCACTCCCAGGCTAAGCATGAAGTAAAATTTCGAGTTGAGAAAAGCCCCGAGAATTTGGATTTGGACGCGCAGCGTCCAAATCCAAATTCGGGCTTTTCTCAACTCGAAATTTAACTTCATGCGCCACGCGTGTAAACCACTGATCTCAAGTTAAATTCAAATTTTGAAATCTTAGAAGTTTTCGTAAATTATCTAAATTTTCATTAAACTTTAATATTTTAAGATATTTCTCGATTAATAAAACCTAAAATGTTAATGAAAATCTTATTATTTTTTTCGGTTTTAAACAATTTTATTTGTTTTCTTAATAATTATCATTTTAAAACTTTTCTTAATATTGCTATATTTTGTCTACAAAACAAAAACAAAAAATAAAATATTGACAGTTGTCGAACGAATGTCTTCCACTCCCAGACTAAGCATGAAGTAAAATTTCGAGTTGAGAAAAGCCAAAAGAATTTGGATTTGGACGCGCAGCGTCCAATTCCAAATTCGGGCTTTTCTCAACTCGAAATTTTACTTCATGCGTCACGCGTGTAAACCACTGATCTCAAGTTAAATTCAAATTTTGAAATCTTAGATGTTTTCGTGAATTATCTAAATTTTCATTAAACTTTTAATATTTTAAGATATTTCTCGATTTATAAAACTTAAAATGTTAATGAAAATCTTATTATTTTTTTCGTTTTGAACAAATTTTATTTGTTTTTTTAATAATTATCATTTTAAAACTTTTCGTAATATTTCTATATTTTGTCTACAAAACAAAAACAAACAAAATAAGATATTGACAGTTGTCGAACGAATGTCTTCCACTCCCAGGCTAAGCATGAAGTAAAATTTCTAGTTGAGAAAAGCCCCAAGAATTTGGATTTGGACGCGCAGCGTCCAAATCCAAATTCGGGCTTTTCTCAACTCGAAATTTTACTTCATGCGCCACGCGTGTAAACCACTGATCTCAAGTTAAATTCAAATTTTGAAATCTTAGAAGTTTTCGTGAATTATCTAAATTTTCATTAAACTTTTAATATTTTAAGATATTTCTCGATTAATAAAACCTAAAATGTGAATGAAAATCTTATTATTTTTTTCGTTTTTAACAAATTTTATTTGTTTTCTTAATAATTATCATTTCAAAACTTTTCTTAATATTGCTATATTTTGTCGACAAAACAAGAACAAAAAATAAGATATTGACAGTTATCGAACGAATGTCTTCCACTCCCAGACTAAGCATGAAGTAAAATTTCGAGTTGAGAAAAGCCAAAAGAATTTGGATTTGGACGCGCAGCGTCCAAATCCAAATTCGGTCTTTTCTCAACTCGAAATTTTACTTCATGCGCCGAGCGTGGAAACCACTGATCTCAAGTTAAATTCAAATTTTGAAATCTTAGAAGTTTTCGTGAATTATCTAAATTTTCATTAAACTTTTAATATTTTAAGATATTTCTCGATTAATAAAACCTAAAATGTGACTGAAAATCTTATTATTTTTTTCGTTTTTAACAAATTTTATTTGTTTTCTTAATAATTATCATTTCAAAACTTTTCTTAATATTGCTATATTTTGTCTACAAAACAAGAACAAAAAATAAGATATTGACAGTTATCGAACGAATGTCTTCCACTCCCAGACTAAGCATGAAGTAAAATTTCGAGTTGAGAAAAGCCAAAAGAATTTGGATTTGGACGCGCAGCGTCCAAATCCAAATTCGGGCTTTTCTCAACTCGAAATTTTACTTCATGCGCCGAGCGTGGAAACCACTGATCTCAAGTTAAATTCAAATTTTGAAATCTTAGAAGTTTTCGTGAATTATCTAAATTTTCATTAAACTTTTAAAATTTTAAGATATTTCTCGATTAATAAAACCTAAAATATTAATGAAAATCTTATTATTTTTTTCGTTTTTAACAAATTTTATTTGTTTTCTTAATAATTATTATTTTAAAACTTTTCTTAATATTGCTATATTTTGTCTACAAAACAAAAACAAAAAATAAGATATTGACAGTTGTCGAACGAATGTCTTCCACTCCCAGGCTAAGCATGAAGTAAAATTTCGAGTTGAGAAAAGCCCCAAGAATTTGGATTTGGACGCGCAGCGTCCAAATCCAAATTCGGGCTTTTCTCAACTCGAAATTTTACTTCATGCGCCACGCGTGTAAAACACTGATCTTAAGTAAAATTTAAATCTTAACACCTTAGCAGTTTTCAAAAAATTTTAAAATTTTCATTAAACTTTTGATATTTTAAGATTTTTCTCGATTTATAAAAAAGAAAAGCCCCAAGAATTTGGATTTGGACGCGCAGCGTCCAAATCCAAATTCGGGCTTTTCTCAACTCGAAATTTTACTTCATGCGCCACGCGTGTCAAACACTGACCAAGTTAAATTCAAATTTTAACATCTTAACAGTTTTCGTGAATTTTCTGAATTCCCATTAACCTTTTAAATGTTAAGATTTTTCTCGATTTATAAAATTTAAAATGTTTATGAGATTTTCAATATTTTGAGAATTTTTCAAGATTTTTGAACATCTTAGATTTTCCCATTTTTTATTTAATTGTTTGTAAACAAATATGTTTAATATTTCACTATTTAATTTAAATATAAAAACATGCATAAAACGTTTTTTTTTTGCGAACGTGAGATTTTGAAACAGAAATGTAAATAACATTTTCTCTATAATACACGTATAGAGAAAATGTTACCTTCATCCTGAAATAAAAATTCAAGTAACATTTTCTGTATACGTGTATTATATATATTTTTTTTATTAATATATTTTACATAGATATCTATTAAAAATGTACAAATTAATGTGTACAATATTAGAAGAGCAAATTTGCTCTCCTAATATTGTACACATCAATTTGCACATGCTCAATAGATATCTATGCAAAAAATATTAATAAAAAAATACATAATACACGTATGCAGAAAATGTTACTTGAATTTCTATTTCAGGATCTCATGTTCGCAAAAAAATAAATTATATTAGTATATTTTTTTCCTGCGTGTAGAATATGTATATTAGCATGTCATTCCTGCATGGAATTTTCATCAATAAAATCCTCCTACGTGTATAACATGTGACATGTCTGGTGTATCGCACAAATTCGCAAATGGAATAAAACGTATCAATCAATACATCCCCGTTGCTCTCTTATTACCCATGCAACCTAAAAAAAAAATACCTGAACCCCTTTTTTCACTTCGTCAATGATTGATGAACGCTGACCCTAATTATCCCGACGTTTATCAGTAATGAAGGGAAAATCCAAAATAATTTGTTTACCATTTAATAAATCAATAGCTTCAATAACACAAATAACTTGGTGTGTGTTTGGGTTAAATTGATTAACTTAATGTTATTTTTTTGTATATTAATATTAAAGTCGAATTGGGCTGATGAAATTATTCTTTTGCTGAACATTTATAAAATTAATTCCAATTTGTCTTGTATTGCTCCCACAGCAGCTTGTTTTAGAATAAAATAATTTCATTTCTTCGCCTAAAAAAAGCCACAGTGCAGTGTGGCGAAACAATTATACGAGGTCTGGTTATTATATAACGAGACTGCGCGCGCAGAAGGCGTCCTAGAGGGGTGGGGGGTGAATACGAATGCAGCGTTGGATAGCTGGAAGTGTCCACTATTCCATTATGAAAACACGTTTTTGTCGCTGTAGTAGTATTTGTTCTGTAGAGGTTAGAAACGAACGTGTTTTGTTGTCTTGCCGATAAAAATGTGTGACGAAAAATACGAGCAACGGATCAATGTGAAATTTCTCGTTAAATTAAAAAAAGCTCAGACTGCGTGCTATAAGTTGTTGAAAGAGGCCTATGGTGAGAATTCTGTATATCGTGCGCGTGTTTTCGAGTAGTATAAACGGTTTTCTGAAGGCCGAGAGAGCACCAACGATGACCAACGTCCAGATTGACCTGTCTCTGTTTCAACGCCGCAAACAGTGGCCAAAATCAATGAAATTGTGCGCGGAGATCGTCGTATGAGCATTAGGATGATTGCTGAGACTGAATAAAGAAAGTCTATGCGAAGTTGGTCCCAAAAAATTTACCTCCTGACCAAAAGCTCGTCGGTCAACAGATCTGCTCAGATGTTCTTGAAAAGTTAGATGAAGAACTTGAATTGAACACTTGCGATGAAACTTGGATATTCCAATACGATGCTGAAACTAAGCGGCAATCCATGTATTGGAAAACTCCTGCATCGCCAAGAATGAAAAAAGCAAGGATGTCTAAATCAAAATTTAAAGCCATACTAATCGTTTTTTTTTTCGACATCAACGGTATCGTGATGACTGAAGTTTTGGCAACACTTGCGAGAGCGAGTTCGTAAGAAATTACCGGAGTTGTGGAAAAACAAATCGTGGATCTTGCACCACGACAACGCACCTGCCCATAACGCGATGTCTGTGAAATGTTATTTAGCCGCTAGAGGCACTCCTGGATATCGAAGGAGCCTTCAACTTCGTGCGCCCAGGGGCGATTTTGTCGGCCCTTGGCAATCTGCACATGGATGAGTCGATATGCCTCTTCGTAGAGGAGCTACTAACGAGGAGGCACATTGTCTCTGCGCTGGGCGGCTCACGCTCAAGAAGAGAGGTCAGTAGAGGTACCCCTCAAGGGGGTGTCCTCTCTCCACTACTATGGAATATAGTTATGAACGAACTACGGAAAGGACTAGAGTCTACGGGGTGTAAAACAATTCCCTATGCTGATGACGTGACCCTCGCGGTCTCTGGTAAACACGTAGGCATCCTATCTGAACTCATGGAGAGGGCACTCCGTAAGGTAACCCGCTGGTGTGAGGAATGTGGACTGGGGGTAAATCCCCTCAAAACTGAGCTTGTACTCTTCACCAGAATGCATAGGATACCAAACTTCAAAGCTCCCGTCCTAAACGGCACGGGACTGGTGGTAAAGGAGCAAGCCAAATATTTGGGCACCTTAGTCGATAGGAAGTTGGAAGCCCAATATTCAGGAGAGAGTACGGAAAGCGCAGGTCGCGCTGTACTCGTGCAAAAGAGCTGTGAGCAAGAACTGGGGACTGAAACCAAGCGTTGTCCACTGGATGTACACGACTGTGGTGAGACCCATTCTGTTCTACAGCGTTGCAGTCTGGTGGACTGCTCTTGATAAGAAAATTCACCGGACCGCACTGGGTAAGGTACAGAGATCAGCCGAACTGCTCATAACAGGCGCGGTTAGATCTACCCCCTCCAAAGCGCTAGATGTAATGCTAAATCTAGCTCCTGTTGACCTTTACTGCAGGTATGCTGCAGCTACCACAGCGATCAGGATCAACTCGGTCGGGATATGGAATAGTAGCAAACAGGGCCATGGAAGGATCCTGAATAAGCTTGTCGATATCCCACTGAGGAGTGATAGCTGTCTTCCAGAACTTACCTTTGGGAACAAGTTCTCCATTTCCATCCCGGACAAAACCGAATGGGTAGAGGGCAAGATTGTTCAGGGAAATGAAGTCTGGCTCTTCACGGATGGCTCCAAGTCCGAAAACAGAGTAGGGGGTGGAATTTTCTTACATGAGTTCAACCTCAAAACATCTTTACGACTCCCAAACCACTGCAGCGTCCTACAGGCGGAAGTCATGGCTATCCGAGTGGCAGTGGACTGGATAGGTAAAACCGATGTTCAGGTAAACCATATCAGGTTCGTCACCGACAGCCAGGCCGCCAATAGGACATTAAATAGTCCCTACTGCACCTCCAGGGTGGTCAGAGACTGCAGGAAAGTGCTTAACAAGCTCGCTAACAGCTGTGATGTGGGGCTCATCTGGGTACCAGGAAACAGTGATATCAAGGGAAACTCAATTGCCGACGGCCTCGCAAGGAAGGGGGCAAGGATGAGAGACCTATCTACTGAACTTTCCGCCGACATTCCTCTTGGGGAATGCAAGAGACTATTAAGGGACCAAATGACATCATGGGTTAACCTTAGGTGGAAGGAAGAAGACACGTGTCACATAACAAGGCAGCTATGGCCTATGTGTGACACTATAAACAGTAAAAGATTAATTGCACTTAGCAGAATCGACATAAGGAAGGCAGTAGGCATCATCACGGGTCACTGTTTTCTGGGTGGACACGCACAAAAGATGGGTCTCAAATACAATGACTACTGCAGAGAATGCCTAGATGAGGAGGAGGAAGAAACAGTACTCCACTATCTAGGTCAATGCTCTTGCGGGGAAACGAATGAAGTATCTCGGTCTGCACCACGCAAGTGAACTGGCGGAGCTCTCACCTATAAAGGTGGGAGATCTGATCGGATTCATTAGGTGCTCAAATTGGGTTGTATAGGGGAAGGATCTCTCATGGTATCACAACGGGCCCTATGGGCCTAAGTGAACAGCGGCTGTTGCCATATAAACCTAACCTAACCTAGAGGCACTCCAGTGCTCGAACACGCCCCGTACTCACCCGATTTAGCACCCTGTGACTTTTTCCTCTTTCCGAAGATCAAGTCTGCCTTAAAAGGAACCCGGTTCGAGTCGATGAAAGAGGTAAAGCGAAAATCGGCGGAGCTCCTTACAAAATAAGACTTTCAGCATTGCTTTGCCCAATGGAAAAAACCAATGAAACGGTGTGTGGTGTGTTATAAAACTCTTTTTCATAAACAGTCTCGTTATTTAATAGCCAGACCTCGTATATGGTTTTACATTTGAATGTGTTTTATTTATATAAAAGTGAAATAATTTTCTGTGTAATTCCCATTTATCTTTTACTCACGAGCAATCTATCTTGTTTAATATTACTTCGGAAATTAAATGTATCAATGAAACTCGCATTTCAAAAGATATACAATTTCCTCGTGCACTTTAGCGTATGTGTGTGGAAGGGGGTCATTCAAAATGGCATTAAAGTTGTATCTTCAGGGTCGTAGTAAATATTAACTTAACAAGCTAGTTACAAGTTAACATTTTCCCAATTGCGCAGAGCATACAAACGGGAGTTTATTGCCGTCTAAAAATAAAGTTCACTGTTGGAAGTTTGTTGCCTCTACATATCATAAATGTTACAGCTTTTGCATTATTTTTTGTTTGTTTTGCAAAATAAAACTTTTTTTAAATTGTAATTACAGAAGTAATAACATAAACACAGATAGTGTCATTAAATGCTATTAACGTTGTTTTTATTAAAGTAATCTTATTATTTTTTTTTTATTATTGGGTTTGGCTTTTGCCTGGCCTTGGGAACTTGCCCATTAGCCAACATCATTTTATTTATATTTGTATTTGTTTTAATTCTTTAACTTATTGCTAATTACCTATAACTATATATTTGGACGTCACAACACATTCACACACACCCATGGACTCCGGGACGAATATTTTTCAATAGAAAAATTACTCGCCCCGGCTGGGAATCGAACCCAGATCGCCGCCGTGAACGATTGGCGAAACCAGCGGCTCAACCGCTCGGCTGGCCCTTATTATTATTTAAAAGCAATAAAATCGTTTCTATGAGTTCAAAAATAATATGGGAGTAAATACTATTTTTTTATGTATTTATCGAAGAATGTGAAACATAACTAAAAATAAAGATTTTGATTTTGATATGTAATAATATTATCAATTCTTACCTAACAGAAATAAAAACAATTAATAGTATATTACGTAACAAGAGTATGCAGTATTTTACATTTGAGCGGACATGTTGCGCACGAGTCGCGCAGCGGCGAGTGCAGTATTCTGCGAGTATGTAATTGCCATACCACTCGAGAAACGTACGATACTTTACCTACGCCCTAACAAAATAAACAATGAGCATGAAAGAACAACTTATTTATTGTAATAATTTTTAATAGTACCATGACAATTATGAAAACTAAATTACTACTTGATCAATATACAGGGAATAAAGCTGTACATTTTCCGACATTTGTTGTTTTTTCGAAAAATTCAATTTGAAGCTTTAAACGAGTGTTTTCCACTCCCAGACTAAGCATGAAGTAAAATTTCGAGTTTAGAAAAGCCCCGTGAAAATTTGTCGAGGGTCGCGCAGCGACCCGAGACAAATTTTCTGGGCTTTTCTAAACTCGAAATTTTACTTCATGCGCCACGCGTATAAAACACGGATTTCAAGTGAGGTTCAAATATACATAGAGTTTACAATATTTTAATGTTTTATACGCGTGGCGCATAAAGTAAAATTTCGAGTTTAGAAAAGCCCAGAAAATTTGTCTCGGGTCGCTGCGCGACCCACGACAAATTTTCACGGGGCTTTTCTAAACTCGAAATTTTACTTCATGCTTAGTCTGGGAGTGGAAAACACTTGTTTACAGCTTTAAATTTAACTTAAGCGAAAAACAGGGAATATCCGCTATTATTGTATCAATTCCATGGTATGTCATTATTTTTATAAAACCACATTACTTTTTCTTAATTATTTTAGCTGTATATTTTCTGATTTTCGTTGATTTTTAAAAGAGTTCAATTTGAAGCTTTAAACGAGTGTTTTCCACTCCCAGACTAAGCATGAAGTAAAATTTCGAGTTTAGAAAAGCCCTGTGAAAATTTGTCGAGGGTCGCGCAGCGACCCGAGACAAATTTTCTGGGTTTTTCTAAACTCGAAATTTTACTTTATGCGCCACGCGTATAAAACACTAAAATATTGTAAACTCTATGTATATTTGAACCTCACTTGAAATCCGTGTTTTATACGCGTGGCGCATGAAGTAAAATTTCGAGTTTAGAAAAGCCCAGAAAATTTGTCTCGGGTCGCTGCGCGACCCTCGACAAATTTTCACGGGGCTTTTCTAAACTCGAAATTTTACTTCATGCTTAGTCTGGGAGTGGAAAACACTCGTTTAAAGCTTCAAATTGAATTTTTCGAAAAAACAACAAATGTCAGAAAATGTACAGCTTTATTCCCTGTATATTGATTGAATTTTCAGGGTTTTTCTAAACTCGAAATTTTACTTCATGCGCCACGCGTATAAAACACTGATATCAAGTGAGGTTAAAATATACATATATACATATATTTTAGTGTTTTATACGCGTGGCGCATGAAGTAAAATTTCGAGTTTAGAAAAGCCCAGAAAATTTGTCTCAGGTCGCTGCGCGACCCTCGACAAATTTTCACGGGGCTTTTCTAAACTCGAAATTTTACTTCATGCTTAGTATGGGAGTGGAAAACACTCGTTTAAAGCTTCAAATCGAACTCTTAAAAAAAAACAACAACGAATAACTAAAGATTCAAAGAAAAAATCTGAATTTGGAATACGTATACTTTAAAGAAAAACTCCCTGTACATCAAAGAAATGTCATTTGGTTGTACGGTAAGCAATCAGCTGTTCAGCTGTTCAGCTGTCAGCACGTAATGTACTTGTCAAAGCTTTTACGTGCATGTGTACGCAATGTCAATCATACTTGTCAAGATTACAGTGGTATGATGCGGTTACTAGATAGGGCGTAGAGATAGATCATAATGCAAGATTTTAGTAAGTGCTACAAAACTGTTTTGTGTATAAAATACGACTTATCAAATAATAAGCAAGTGCGTTTTATCTATATTTTATTTAAATTTTGTGGCTACGCGGAACGAAAAAAAAACATAACAAAAAGGAGGTGCGTTTAAATATTCTTTCAACATTAGGTAAATCTATGAGGGCTAAGCGAGGCTCTTATTTTTCCAGCGCCGCAGAAACAACGAGGTAACCGAATTTCTTATCATATTTTAATATTTAATTTCTTAATGCGAAAACCGAAAGCGGCTTTACATATTTGGCCCGCATTACTGCGTTTTATTTTACGGAAGCTTCGAAAGAGCACAAATTTAATGTTTCTTTTTAATAATAATAAAACTGAGATAGTAGTTGTGTTCGAAAATCGTGTACCTAACAATTATTGTTTTTATTTAATTTATCTCCAGTCCACCCTACTTTTAACAAAACCTGATTCATATGTTACCGAGCCTACTACTGTAATTTTATATTACTCAACCACTAGATTTTCTAGATCATTTTATTTTCCAGCAAACCCGTCTTGACTTACACTATTCCGTTACTTTTAAGTACTTTCCTGTCGGGGAATCGAAAGTCTCGGCTTCGGACTAGCATTGTGCGAACGTTTCAGATGAGATAAGGTGCGCAGCATCCCTCGTCAATTGCCGCAAGGAATAAAAGATGTCGGGGGGCGCACATTTTACACACTCCCTGTACTATTCAGTTACAAGGCGTTGCGCAAACACGGACAGGCTTTTAGGACTTTCTCACCCACACACATACACATATATGCAAGCTTTATGTGTTCACCTACGTCGGAGGTATTACATTCCTTAAGATAGAGATAGGTTTCGCTTTGCAAAAAGAGACCCGAAAGGATTATGTTATGGCGCCAGGCATTCTTGTCGTCGTCGACGGCCGCCGACAATGAGACTCTTTCTTTATGTAGTGCGGGGGGGACGACGGGATGGGGTGAGATTTAAATTTCGGATGTAATTTATTTCACATTTCTGTACTTATCTCGGAATGGCACTGGGATATATTTTTCTTCGGATTTGTTTTTCTTTTTATGCGCATTTAAAACAAATTCTTTCAGTAAAACCTTATTTTCCTACAAAAAAATTATCGGTAGAGATAAGATTGATTTTATATTTAAAAAAAAAATTCTTAAAAATTTAGTAGTGCATTTAGGTTTTTGTCAGTGTATCTGCCAGTACACATTAACTTAAAAACGCACCGAGTTGAAATTTTATTTTTCTGCTTCTATTTTGAAATGTCTTACTTACGGGTTCCTTATTGATTAGCAAATTTAATACATTATATGCGATTTTTTATTATGTGATCGATGGCATAGAAACCATTGTAGATCTAGAGTTACAACTCTAGATCTGTAATGGTTTCTATGGCAACAATCACATAACAAAAAAATCTTAACTGAGTCCGGCCTGGAAAACGTGAACCTGACAAAACGTCAGAAATTTTAAATTGTATACGCTCGGCTTGCGTTACAGAGACCGAGTGGGACCCCAGATAGGTCAGTTACGAAGTCAAAGCCACTGACACGTGAAGAATATTCGCTGCGCTCAAAAGTGCGGAATAAAAAAATTAAGTATAAATCGAAACTGAAACTTATCCCCTTTTTAGTCGAGTGCGTTCGAAATAGTGCGGTGTGACTACATCAGACTGCGCATTTAAAAGTACTACTGGCAACTATTGACAAACTCAATTTTTCTTTATATTTCTAGTTTGATAATAACAAGTTAACGTTGTCGAAACTATAGTCACTATAAAAACCTCAGTTATGCAAACAAAGTTTGAGTGTCTTATTTGTGTTAAATATTTTAAATCTTCATAGTTAATTAAATGTAACTGTTAATTAAATTGCTAATACTGATTATTTGTTTCAGTTAATGTTTGATGAATTTAAAGTGGGCCGTTACGAAGCCTCAGCCCTCGACGGCTGCCCTGACGGCTACATGCAACTAAGCGAGCTGGGACGTCCGTTCACGGGGGGTTCGTGGTGCGGCTCCTCCTCGGGCCCTGCGGCTTACTACAGCGAAACCTCAACGGTGACAGTGAGCATAAAGATATTCCAAAATCCCCAGCAGCCGTTCCAGTTCCGTTTACGATATCGCTTCGTCTCGCGGCGGGAGGCAGTGGTTAGATTCGGCTCGCCCGCATCGCCGTTGGAGAGGGGTCAAGTGGCCCCGGGCACATACTGCACGAGGCAATTCGAGGAATGTTATAGAAAACCGTGCCGGTTGCAATCCCCCAACTATCCGGGCATGTATCCGAGGAACGTGTCGTGTTATTGGAGCTTACGCCAGAAGATAGTGCCGACTTGTAAGCATGCGATGATTGCGGTGCGACAGGAGGCGGCGCATAAGATGCATATGAAGAGGTCGATTAGCGTGGCCGGTTTGAATAAAACGGCGAGGGCGTTGAGGGCTTGGAGGGATTGCACCGGGGAAAGGGATCATTTGATTTTTTACGATGGAGGCAGCACTAATGATCCTGTTTTGGCTAAGTACTGCGGGGGGGATTGGTTGCCCAGGGTTGTCTCGCGCGGGCCTGAAATGCTGGTGGCCTTTCATTCATCACCTTTTAGCATCCCTTTACACTCGCCGCCCTCGCACTCCCCGCTCAGAGGGTTCGAGTTGGATGTTGATGTAATTTTCGCCGATTCCGACTCGCTGGATTTTTCGCGGGATAGCCTGAGGTGCGATTTCGACGTTAACGCCACCAGCCAGGATGGTGATGAGGTGTGGACGGGGCGGGGGAGGAGGGGGAGATTAATAAGCCCGCGCCATTCCCTCCCGCCGAACACGACCTGCACTTATAAGTTCAGGGGGCATTTAGGTGATCTAGTCTGGATCAGCTTCATGTCTTACTCCCACAGGGCGCTCTTAGTAGGTGAAAGTGCCCAAGTTTTAATTGGAAATAGTTCTACGGGGGGTAGTTGCGCGACTAAGTTGCGGATATGGGACGGGGCCCTTTTGCTCGAAGACAAATGCGACGATTCCCCCAAATTGTGTGATCATAGCGCACTCACTAACACCACGAGGGTTACCCGTCCTTGCAGCTCCGGCGAGAGTTATTTATCCACTGGAAGAGCTTTGATTATCCAACATCATACAGAAGATGGAACCGCTTTACACCCAGCTTCCTTTAAATTAAAATACGAATTCGTTGACACTAGATTAGGGGGCGAACCGTGGCCGGAGAAAGACCAACCAGGCCCTTGTCATAGAATCTTCAAAAACATGCACACTGGAGACATTCTAGGCCCGCGCAACACATTCCTCTTTGGACGCGGAGGCGCAAAGGATCTACACTGCGTTTACAGAATAGAATCAGGAATCGATGAAAGAGTGAAACTCACAGTAAACAACGCCTCATTCGGCTTAAATCCAGCATGCGAAACCCTGACAGACCCCCACAGTGGAAGACCCAGCTGCGAATACCTAAACTACGGCCGAATCGCGGAACTAAGCATATGGGAACTTCCATGGAAAGACGTCCGAATCCCGCGCGCTTGCATCTGCGATAACTCCTCGCTATCAAGCAAGCCGATGATTATAATCTCCTCCTCGCGCACCCTAGAAATCCACTTCACGGCGAAAGACATGAACATTAGCGAGGATTTTACAATCCTTCACTTTCACACGACCTTCGAGCTAATAAGAATGCCGGACTGCCCGCGCAGACAAAGACTAATAGGCTACGGAGGCGACGTCCAATTTTCGAGCCCACCAGCAGACCGCGCGGAGCTCCTCTGCACGGGGACACCTTGGCTAGTGGAATCCCGAAACAACCGCAGCCTCTTCCTCCTATCCTGGGGAGCCTTCCTCCCTCTTCGCCCGCGCTCCGAAGAACCCAACCGTTGCCCAACAACAAACCGCGTCCTAATCTACTCAGGAAAACCCCCTAAACTAGTCCGCGCAATCTGCCCTGCAGAACCAGGCGCTCGACCCCTAGCAGTCCATGTCTTCAGCGAGGAATGGTGGGGTGAAGACTCCGTACACTACCAACAACGACCGCCTAACTTCTTAGTTGAATGGATTGGGAATGAAGCCGGTGTTGCCGCGTTCAGCTGGTTGGAGATCTCCAGGAGTAGATCGTCTCTGCTGCAGCAACTACAGGTGCCCGTTAATGCCAGTGCTAATGACACTGAGTTTGAGTGTAGGCATAAGTGTCCAGAGTTAGACGCGTGTATCAGTTCGGAATTATGGTGCGATGGGAAGGATCACTGCCCGTCTGGGTGGGATGAAAGTGAGGCGAATTGCGGAGCGACATCCAGGTAATTTTGATAACATGAGAATTTGTGAACGGCAACTACACATTATTCATTTTTTGCACGATCGACCATTTTTTAATGTTTACTATATCTGTTTCCAGGATGATAGTGTGTTTATAAAGTTTCTATGAATAACAATCGGTAAATGCAACTTAAGTTTTACTTACTGTTCACCAAACAGTAATTGAAACTTACTAATCATGTCAATTAATTAAAACAACTTAATTGGAATTGATAAGAGTCACATTTCAATAATCAAATTTGACAAAACGTCAGTAACAAATTCATAATATTTGCGAAGAAATGTTCTTAATCTTTTCCGATCGTGCAAAAAACTTCATAAGCATCTCGAACAGTAAGTACAATACCGGTCTCAGACAATAATTAGAGTCGTCGCTCGCTGCACTCGCTCCCTCTTCAAACAATTGTCTTCGACTGGAAATAAATCCTTACTGTTTTTGATACTTAGTACACTATTAAGTACCCAATGCAAGATTTAACATAAAAGCAAACTTTTTGGATTACGAACCACTACAATTGACACTATTACATATGATAAGAAAAGCTGAATAACTTTGTCTAATTTAAAGTCAAGTTTAGATAAAAATAGAAAATTGGCTCGTCCATAAGTGTTGCGGGGCTGCAGCCCCATATCCTGAATAAATTGAAAAGATAAATATTTTAAGACGTATTCCTTTTAGTAACCTATTTTTCTAGAAATGGAATAAGAGAAACATTTCGTGAAACATCTATATATTTTTTAACTTGAAACTGAATGAATTTGGGTAAATATCGTGAAGATGATAATAACTTAAAATTAAACACTTTTAACCTTTCTTTACACAACCATTCTATACCAAGAATGGTAATGGTGGTATCAAATAAATTTGTGAAGAAAGATTAAAAGTGTTTAATTTCAAACTGAATACTGCAAATGAGAGTTTCTACTCCCAGATTATGCATGAAGTAAAATTTGATTTTGTTGTGTTTCCTTTGGATTTTATTTGGGCTATATAAAATGTCAGCTCGTTATCTTTATAATTAAGAAAGTTATAGCAACAAGAAAATTGTGTTGATTTTAATTTGTTAAAGAAGTTTTATTATGTGTAAAAATTTAAGCTTTTGTGTAAGTTAGTCGTCTTTGTATCTCTAATAGTTTACGAAATCCCAATGGTGACCACGATAAAAACGAACGTAAAGTTGAGGCTAGCCTCAACGCAAAGCTTCTACTATGTTTGAACTCTGAATCACCTTTTATCTTTTCATATACATCCATTTAAGGTTGCCGTTCTTCACATTAGTCATTGCACACAAAGAACACTTCTTTCTTAACCACTCTCACGTTTAGCATTTACAGATTACTCACATCACTGCCGGGGGCAGCACTGGCCGCAGCAGGAGCGGTCGCCGCCTCCCTCCTCCTGTTGATCTGCCTCACGCTCCACCGCCTGAGAGCCCGCAGACGTCGCAGGTTAGCCAAGAAGAAGCTGCTCACGGGCCCCCGCCTCCTGGACCCCGGCCTCAACTCCTGACATAAAGCCCCGCCGCTCCCTGTCGAGTACATCCACGTGGACAGAGAAACAACGGTATGAGATAGAGTGTCTGTCGGTCCGTCCGTCCCCTTGCTCACCAGATACCTACAGGTGCCTTCAAATCACAAGCGGGTTGTTGTGACGTATGCAAATGCGCGCGCTTTTTAAATTCAAATGCGAAATCTAGTGTGTATATAATCTGAATTCAAATCGCCTAAGTATGTATTTTGAATTGAAATTATTCAAGTTTGTATTTAGAATTTAAATCAGATCGATTACATAGCATAGCGTCGAGACTGAGAGGCTGTGTGCAACGCCGCTAGCCTCGTCACTCTACTATGGTTCGACCCTAAGTGTATATTTTGAATTCAGCTTATTTTACTGTTACTTTGAATTCGATTTACTTATATGTGTGTTTTGAATTCAAATTATTCAAGTGTTTATATTAAATTCAAATTTGATCAAAACGATTAGTGCGCGCTGCAAGAAAAAAAAAAAACATAGGGTGTGTTATAAAAAGCGACGATTTTCACTGCCTTCACCACTTTAAATCACCACATCTTTTTGAAATAGAATAGCATCGCATTGAATAACACATCTGGTTTAAGAAAGAATATAAACAACAAAAAAAGTATTAATCATCTTAGAAAAGACAGCCCATTTAAACTTAAATAGTAAAAAAAATAAGGAATGTATATTAATTTGAATATTTCTGTTTTAGTGAGTGAGTATGGATTTAAAAACAATTAAACTAAACTAAACTAAAATAACCTAGTGAATAGTGCCAAACTATAATTAACAAAATAACGTGAATTTAAACAAAACAAAAAACGGTGATTATAAAAAAGTATCCAAACTTAAGCAAATTACGACTTGTATTCGTGCTTCACCTCTCATTTTTCCGTTATTTATGTTCATATATCAGAAATGGTTGTTGGAATATTTCGCATTTTTTTTTGTTTGTATTTTCAAGTGCGAGAGCTGGTCTAATTAAAAATAATTGGACGGCGGCAGATGAAATCTATGTGAAAATTTAATAACGCGGATCCGCCGGCCGACCAGTTGAAATTACAAATCAAAACGTCGTCGTTGGGGAAGGGAGAGAGCCAGGTTCACTTGCAGCCCTCAAAGCGTGCGCTCGCATAATAATGAATCCTCCTTTCGCCCAATTCCCGGTGAAAAATTGAATGTGTAATTAACAAAATCTATATACGTACACTTTATGCGGTGGAGAAGCGGTGTAATTAAAAAAGTTAAGTTATTTCTTGAGAATTTTAAATAGACAGTAGAAAAAAGAGGGTATCTACCCTCTTTCGAAATTATAAAAAATAAGAGTTTTAATAACAAACAAATGTGTGTAATTTTACCTGTTTCTAAATCTAGATTGGCTTAATTCACATTATCTAAATTTTTGAGGCTAAAAATAGTTGAAAGTTCATTGTCACTTTGATTTAGTTTAAATTAAACACTTATTACTTTCAAACACTTTATTGTACTTGCGACAATTGTTTCGCCACACTGTGGCTTTTTCAGACGAAGAATAATAATAATTTTTCTTCGCCTAAAGAAGCCACAGTGTGGCGAAACAATTGTCGCGAGTACAATAAAGTGTTTGAAAGTAATACGTGTTTTATTTAAACTAAATCAAAGTTAATTCACATTAGGTATACTTGGCAGATAAACGAAAACACTTTTAGAATCATATTGTTTAAGTTCTGAAAAATTATGTTTGGGTTTTTGATTTTTAGGCTAAATCAGTGTTTTACGCAACTAGCGCATAAAGTAAATATTTCGAGCCTGAACTAAATATAATTTTACTCTTAGAACAATAGACATGGGTATATACGTACACTTTATGCGGTGGAGAAGCGGTGTAATTAAAAAAGTTAAGTTATTTCTTGAGAATTTTAAATAGACAGTAGAAAAAAGAGGGTATCTACCCTCTTTCGAAATTATAAAAAATAAGAGTTTTAATAACAAACAAATGTGTGTAATTTTACCTGTTTCTAAATCTAGATTGGCTTAATTCACATTATCTAAATTTTTGAGGCTAAAAATAGTTGAAATTTCATTGTCACTTTGATTTAGTTTAAATAAAACACTTATTACTTTCAAACACTTTATTGTACTTGCGACAATTGTTTCGCCACACTGTGGCTTCTTCAGACGAAGAATAATAATAATTTTTCTTCGCCTGAAGAAGCCACAGTGTGGCGAAACAATTGTCGCGAGTACAAGAAAGTGTTTGAAAGTAATACGTGTTTTATTTAAACTAAATCAAAGTTAATTCACATTAGGTATACTTGGCAGATAAACGAAAACACTTTTAGAATCATATTGTTTAAGTTCTGAAAAATTATGTTTGGGTTTTTGATTTTTAGGCTAAATCAGTGTTTTACGCAACTAGCGCATAAAGTAAATATTTCGAGCCTGAACTAAATATAATTTTACTCTTAGAACAATAGACATGGGTATGTATATACGTACACTTTATGCGGTGGAGAAGCGGTGTAATTAAAAAAGTTAAGTTATTTCTTGAGAATTTTAAATAGACAGTAGAAAAAAGAGGGTATCTAACCTCTTTCGAAATTATAAATAATAAGAGTTTTAATAACAAACAAATGTGTGTAATTTTACTTGTTTCTAAATCTAGATTGGCTTAATTCACATTATCTAAATTTTTGAGGCTAAAAATAGTTGAAATTTCATTGTCACTTTGATTTAGTTTAAATAAAACACTTATTACTTTCAAACGCTTTATTGTACTTGCGACAATTGTTTCGCCACACTGTGGCTTCTTCAGACGAAGAATAATAATAATTTTTCTTCGCCTAAAGAAGCCACAGTGTGGCGAAGCAATTGTCGCGAGTACAATAAAGTGTTTGAAAGTAATACGTGTTTTATTTAAACTAAATCAAAGTTAATTCACATTAGGTATGCTTGGCAGATAAACGAAAACACTTTTAGAATCATATTGTTTAAGTTCTGAAAAATTATGTTTGGGTTTTTGATTTTTAGGCTAAATCAGTGTTTTACGCAACTAGCGCATAAAGTAAATATTTCGAGCCTGAACTAAATATAATTTTACTCTTAGAACAATAGACATGGGTATATACGTACACTTTATGCGGTGGAGAAGCGGTGTAATTAAAAAAGTTAAGTTATTTCTTGAGAATTTTAAATAGACAGTAGAAAAAAGAGGGTATCTACCCTCTTTCGAAATTATAAAAAATAAGAGTTTTAATAACAAACAAATGTGTGTAATTTTACTTGTTTCTAAATCTAGATTGGCTTAATTCACATTATCTAAATTTTTGAGGCTAAAAATAGTTGAAATTTCATTGTCACTTTGATTTAGTTTAAATAAAACACTTATTACTTTCAAACGCTTTATTGTACTTGCGACAATTGTTTCGCCACACTGTGGCTTCTTCAGACGAAGAATAATAATAATTTTTCTTCGCCTAAAGAAGCCACAGTGTGGCGAAACAATTGTCGCGAGTACAATAAAGTGTTTGAAAGTAATACGTGTTTTATTTAAACTAAATCAAAGTTAATTCACATTAGGTATACTTGGCAGATAAACGAAAACACTTTTAGAATCATATTGTTTAAGTGCTGAAAAATTATGTTTGGGTTTTTGATTTTTAGGCTAAATCAGTGTTTTACGCAACTAGCGCATAAAGTAAATATTTCGAGCCTGAACTAAATATAATTTTACTCTTAGAACAATAGACATGGGTATATACGTACACTTTATGCGGTGGAGAAGCGGTGTAATTAAAAAAGTGAAGTTATTTCTTGAGAATTTTAAATAGACAGTAGAAAAAAGAGGGTATCTACCCTCTTTCGAAATTATAAAAAATAAGAGTTTTAATAACAAACAAATGTGTGTAATTTTACCTGTTTCTAAATCTAGATTGGCTTAATTCACATTATCTAAATTTTTGAGGCTAAAAATAGTTGAAATTTCATTGTCACTTTGATTTAGTTTAAATAAAACACTTATTACTTTCAAACACTTTATTGTACGTGCGACAATTGTTTCGCCACACTGTGGCTTCTTCAGACGAAGAATAATAATAATTTTTCTTCGCCTAAAGAAGCCACAGTGTGGCGAAACAATTGTCGCGAGTACAATAAAGTGTTTGAAAGTAATACGTGTTTTATTTAAACTAAATCAAAGTTAATTCACATTAGGTATACTTGGCAGATAAACGAAAACACTTTTAGAATCATATTGTTTAAGTTCTGAAAAATTATGTTTGGGTTTTTGATTTTTAGGCTAAATCAGTGTTTTACGCAACTAGCGCATAAAGTAAATATTTCGAGCCTGAACTAAATATAATTTTACTCTTAGAACAATAGACATGGGTATATACGTACACTTTATGCGGTGGAGAAGCGGTGTAATTAAAAAAGTTAAGTTATTTCTTGAGAATTTTAAATAGACAGTAGAAAAAAGAGGGTATCTACCCTCTTTCGAAATTATAAAAAATAAGAGTTTTAATAACAAACAAATGTGTGTAATTTTACCTGTTTCTAAATCTAGATTGGCTTAATTCACATTATCTAAATTTCTGAGGCTAAAAATAGTTGAAATTTCATTGTCACTTTGATTTAGTTTAAATAAAACACTTATTACTTTCAAACACTTTATTGTACTTGCGACAATTGTTTCGCCACACTGTGGCTTCTTCAGACGAAGACTAATAATAATTTTTCTTCGCCTAAAGAAGCCACAGTGTGGCGAAACAATTGTCGCGAGTACAATAAAGTGTTTGAAAGTAATACGTGTTTTATTTAAACTAAATCAAAGTTAATTCACATTAGGTATACTTGGCAGATAAACGGAAACACTTTTAGAATCATATTGTTTAAGTTCTGAAAAATTATGTTTGGGTTTTTGATTTTCAGGCTAAATCAGTGTTTTTCGCAACTGGCGCATAAAGTAAATATTTCGAGCCTGAACTAAATATAATTTTACTCTTAGAACAATAGACATGGGTATATACGTACACTTTATGCGGTGGAGAAGCGGTGTAATTAAAAAAGTTAAGTTATTTCTTGAGAATTTTAAATAGACAGTAGAAAAAAGAGGGTATCTACCCTCTTTCGAAATTATAAAAAATAAGAGTTTTAATAACAAACAAATGTGTGTAATTTTACCTGTTTCTAAATCTAGATTGGCTTAATTCACATTATCTAAATTTTTGAGGCTAAAAATAGTTGAAATTTCATTGTCACTTTGATTTAGTTTAAATAAAACACTTATTACTTTCAAACACTTTATTGTACTTGCGACAATTGTTTCGCCACACTGTGGCTTCTTCAGACGAAGAATAATAATAATTTTTCTTCGCCTGAAGAAGCCACAGTGTGGCGAAACAATTGTCGCGAGTACAAGAAAGTGTTTGAAAGTAATACGTGTTTTATTTAAACTAAATCAAAGTTAATTCACATTAGGTATACTTGGCAGATAAACAAAAACACTTTTAGAATCATATTGTTTAAGTTCTGAAAAATTATGTTTGGGTTTTTGATTTTTAGGCTAAATCAGTGTTTTACGCAACTAGCGCATAAAGTAAATATTTCGAGCCTGAACTAAATATAATTTTACTCTTAGAACAATAGACATGGGTATATACGTACACTTTATGCGGTGGAGAAGCGGTGTAATTAAAAAAGTTAAGTTATTTCTTGAGAATTTTAAATAGACAGTAGAAAAAAGAGGGTATCTACCCTCTTTCGAAATTATAAAAAATAAGAGTTTTAATAACAAACAAATGTGTGTAATTTTACCTGTTTCTAAATCTAGATTGGCTTAATTCACATTATCTAAATTTTTGAGGCTAAAAATAGTTGAAATTTCATTGTCACTTTGATTTAGTTTAAATAAAACACTTATTACTTTCAAACACTTTATTGTACTTGCGACAATTGTTTCGCCACACTGTGGCTTCTTCAGACGAAGACTAATAATAATTTTTCTTCGCCTAAAGAAGCCACAGTGTGGCGAAACAATTGTCGCGAGTACAATAAAGTGTTTGAAAGTAATACGTGTTTTATTTAAACTAAATCAAAGTTAATTCACATTAGGTATACTTGGCAGATAAACGAAAACACTTTTAGAATCATATTGTTTAAGTTCTGAAAAATTATGTTTGGGTTTTTGATTTTCAGGCTAAATCAGTGTTTTTCGCAACTGGCGCATAAAGTAAATATTTCGAGCCTGAACTAAATATAATTTTACTCTTAGAACAATAGACATGATATTACAAAATATTACGAGGAAGTTAAAAAAAAGTTGACCCGCGGAAAACGCGTTTAATCGTTGGGTTTTCTGCGGGAAGCCATCAATGTAGGGAAATAGGCAAAGAATAAAAAATGGCGTTTCCGCGATGATGGTGGTTCGAACAATGGAACAAAGCGGAAAAAAAGTCCACTCGATGTTTAATTTTGAGGACAAAAGGATTCGGCCATGCCTCACTTAATAACGCGAGCCCTCGAAGGGAGTAAGAAAACAATGTTAATTATAATAAACTAAGGGTGGGAAGTTTATTATGAAACAGCGAGAGAGAAAAGAGAAGAAACAAAAACAGCAACGTTGAGGGTAAATCAAGTTTTCGCAAGTTATTATGATGAAAGAATGTTAAGGCGAAATTACACACAGTTGTCTGGAAGGATAAGAGTAAAGTAGCAGATTATTTTCTTTGCAAAAATAGGTGTGGAAAATACTATAATTAAGCCGTGTATAATTTTCTACGCGCGGCTTTTCTAACTCAAAATTTTACTTCATGCTTCGTCTGGATCTTCAACATGTCGAGATTTTCGAGATTTTTATCGATTTATTCAGTTTGTTATTACATTAAATGCAACTTTAATATTTAATAAATACTGTTTTTCTTAGGAATTGAATAATGACCCATTAAGAGCCGAGCAAATTATAAGGTTAACTCTTAAAGTTGATTTTAGGTAAAATTCTGCATTTTTTTATGATTTCAATGAATGATTTATTATATTACATACGTCGATTTTGCAAAAGAGTTAAATTTAAAGTTCGAGCGAGTGTTTCCACTCCCACCGCTTTTTTGGAGCAATAATATTGACTGACCATTGAGGCGCATGCATATAATAAAAAAAAAATCTTGACTTGACTGATAGAACTGGACAAGTAAAACGTCTGAATATTATGATTTCTTGAATTAATTTCTCATCTGGCACTTGGTGAAACATATTACACTATGTAAAGTTAATTAACCAAGTGCCTTTCCTTTAATTAACTTTACATGAATATTATGAGTTCAACATGACAAAATTAATTATTTTGTAATGTTCTTTGATATTTGCCTTTTCAATATTCATAAATATATGTTAATGTATCAAAATTACCCGTGATTAAATTATCGCATATTCATTTTCGTGTTTCGAAACGATATGAATAAAAATCATGTTTATCTTTTTTAATCTCTACATGTGTATTATTTTTAAGTAATCCCAATGTGTGTATAAAATAAATCTTTTCTGTGAAAAATTACGAATGCCGATAAACCTTTATCTTTATGTTTATCCTAGCGTAAGGATTTATAACACCCGAACAGATTGATACTTGTATTGAAATCCATTCTTACGTGAGACTAAATTTAAACACTTCGCCTATTTTCAGCTAGCAATGTTTGCAACAGATAAAACTAAACGTATTTTACACACGGCTTCATTTTATAGATTCAGCGTAATGCGTTGCATGTAAACATTTCCTTGCATAAAAATTCCCTTTAAATCAACACAGAAAATCAGTATACAAAAATATTAAAAAGCAGCGACTAGCAGTCTTGCTTAGTCTAGTACTGTAAAGGAATAAGTTATAAACAAATTTTATTTTCGTGTAACCCATTAAGCGCTATTAATGCATACACGCAATATTATTAATTTTTGGTTATTAAATTACTAAATAAATTAATTTGATATATTATATTATTTGACCTGATTTGAAAATGTATGAAGAAAAATGTAAATATTTTGTTAATTAAATATTTCGATTGTTACTCATTTATAAACAAATAATGTGAATGTATTTCTAACTTCACAATATTTCAGCGTTTTATGCGCGTGGCGCATGAAGTAAAATTTCGAGTTTAGAAAAGCCTGAAAATTTGGTTTGGCCGCTCCGCTTCGCGGAGCGGCCAAACCAAATTTTCAGGCTTTTCTAAACTCGAAATTTTACTTCATGCTTAGACTGGGAGTGGAATCACTCGTTCTAAACTTCATACTGCACGTTTTTTATATGAAATCGACGAATGCCTGAAATTTTACAGCATATACACTATGTGTGTATTTAAAAAAACTAGTCACAGTATTTAATACAATAAGTCATTCATAGATATCATAAAAAGAAGTGCAGAATTTTACATAATCTCAACTTTTAGAGTTATCTCTATAATTGCTCGGCCGTTAATGGGTTAATATAAGAATTGTCATAGTAATAATTATTTTTTGGCAAAGTAAAGTGAAAACTGTGTAAAAATTTATAATTTTCTAAATGGAGCAACTTATTAGAAACCAGCTTGATTAGTATTTCTGTGATATTAGAAAAACAACCATAACTTTTAAATAGAATAACGCGCAGTCGAGTAACATTTCAAAATTTATTATTAATTTAAACTCGAAATATTTGAATCTTTTAAATATCCAGTTCTTCCAAAATTTGTTTCGATTTTAACAGATTTATTACGTATAAATAAACAGCTTCTTTTCTGAAACATCTTTATTAGTTTTGTGGTTAATTTAATTTATTTTTTTCTATATTATTTGGTTTTTTAATATACAGCATATAATTTAATTATTTATAAGTAGAGCCGGAGAACGTCTTAAGCTCGCTCGAACAATTTAATTGGAGGATGTTAAACTTAGCCGAAAAGAAACTTAGATTTTAGGCGGTTTGGTTTTTTAATATACAGCAGATACTTTAATTATTTATAAGAAGAGCCGGAGAACGTCTTAAGCTCGCTCGAACAATTTAATTGGCGGATGTTGAACTTAACCGGGAAGGAACTTAGATTTTAGGCGGTCCTAATAAACTATAACCTGAATAACTTCGCCAACTATATGAATACATGAATACATAAGCGCTGGTTTAATCCATTACTTAAGATATCCCTGTGTTTGCACGGGAAGAAAGGCCGCACGGATTTCACTTAATTCAATCAAATATTCACTAACTTAAAATCACAATTGTAAAAAATTATCTTGAACAAGTTTCTCATCTTTCACGGGGTAAATAAATTTAACTATCATTTAAAAAAAGGAAAACACTTGGTTAAATTTCACTAATCTTAGTGAAATTTAACCAAGTGTTCTCCTTTTTTAAATCATAAGAAAAAAATTATACCTACACATATTTTTTTGCTGAATTACAGAAAACGGTAAAATTTTACGCAAATAGCCTTGAATAAAAATATAAAAATATGTCAAATAATAACTACCAAACCTCGGGTTCGTATTAATTCAGTTTTATTTATATTTTGAACTAGTTTCTCTAGGTGCAAAATTAAAATATTTGAATCGATTATTATACATGAAAAACGACGTAAGTTTATTTCTTAATTTTTAGTTATTGACTGTAATAACTTTCATAATTAGAGGTTTTCTTTCATTAAAAACAATTTATGGTTAAGTATATTCAAAGTCTATAATATACCGTGTGTTTGATAAAAAACGCCTTTTTTGCTAAATTACAGAAAGCGTTATAATTTTACGCAAATAGCCTTGAAATAAAATAAAGAAACATGTAAAATAATAACCACCAACCTCTGGCTCTTATTATTTCGATTTTATTGATCTTTTTAACTAGTATCTCTAGGTGAAAAATTAAAATAATTGAGACGTTTATTAAAAAAGTGACGTAAGTCCATTTCTTAGTTTTTTGTTATTGACTGTAAAATCCTTCATAATTTGAGCTTTTCTTTAATAAAAAAACTATTTGTGGTTCAGTATATTCAAAATTTATAATATACCAGTTGTTTGATAAAAGACGCCCAACCCCATAATTCATGTATTTATTGAGCTATTTTTTTGAACTAAAAACCAAAGTCAATGGCCGTTTAGATACTCAAAAAATGGCATAAATTTTGATTTTTTTCAATAACAACTTCGTTTCCAAATAATAGCCAACTTAAGATTTTTTAATGGCTTCCTTTAATTTTTTAACTTTTTCACATTAGACATTATTTTTCTGAATCCAATAACGCCCAATTTCTTGTTTTTGTTCATTGTTTTGGTGTATTTTTTTTTAATCTTCTATTTAAATTTATATTTAAAAAAATATATATATAATAAGTGTGCCTTGTAAAAAAGTGACAAATGTTATTTATTGTGACATTATGCCGATAATATTAACGAAATAACAAATAAGTATCTACGTTACATCTTAATGTAGAATAAATGGTAAGGCAAAATTTAAATTTATTTAAAAAAAAAATATAATTAGTGTTTCATGTAAAAATGTGACAAATGTCATTTCTTGTGAGGTTATGCAAATAATAATAACGAAACAATAATGTCATTTAAAAAAAAATATAAATTTAAATTTTTCCTTTCATTTTATTCTACATTAAGTTGTAACGTAGGTACTTAACGTTACAACTTAATGTAGAATAAAATGAAAGGAAAAATTTAAATTTATATTTTTTTTAAAATTAAAATTAGTGTGCCTTCTTAAAAAAATGACAAATGTCATTTATTGTGAGGTCATGCAATAAATAATAACGATACAACAAATAAGTACCAATGTTACAACTTAATGTAGAATAAGAGGAAAGGAAAAATGTAAATATTTTGTTATTTCAATATTTCGATTATTACTCATTTTTTAAGTGTAGTTAAAACTTCACAGCATTTCCTTTTATTCTACATTAAGTTGTAACATAGGTACTTATTTGTTGTTTCGTTATTATTTATTGCATAACCTCACAATAAATGACATTTGTCATTTTTTCAAGAAGGCACACTAATTTTAATTTAAAAAAAATATAAATTTAATTTTTTCCTTTCATTTTATTCTCCATTAAGTTGTTGTTGTTTCGCTATTATTATTTCCATAATCTTACTAAACATGACATTTGTCACTTTTTTACATGGCACACTAATTATATTTTTTTTAAATATAAATTTAAATTTTGCCTTACCATTTATTCTACATTAAGTTGTAACGTAGGTACTTATTTGTTATTTCGTTAATATTATCGGCATAACGTCACAATAAATAACATTTGTCACTTTTTTGCAAAGCACACTTATTATATATATATTTTTTTTAATATAAATTTAAATAGAAGATTAAAAAAATAGACCAAAACAATGAACAAAAACAAGAAATTGGGCGTTATTGGTTTCAGAAAAATAATATCTAATGTGAAAAAGTTAAAAAATTATAGGAAGTCATTAAAAAATCTTAAGTTTCCTATTATTTGGGAACGAAGTTGTTATTAAAAAAAATCAAAATATATGCCATTTTTTTAGTATCTAAACGGCCATTGACTTTGGTTTTTAGTTCAATAAAATAGCTCAATAAATACATGAATTATGGTTGGGCGTCTTTTATCAAACAACTGGTATATTATAAATTTTGAATATACTGAACCACAAATAGTTTTTTTATTAAAGAAAAGCTCAAATTATGAAGGTTTTTACAGTCAATAACAAAAAACTAAGAAATGGACTTACGTCACTTTTTTAATAAACGTCTCAATTATTTTAATTTTTCACCTAGAGATACTAGTTAAAAATATCAATAAAATCGAAATAATAAGAGCCAGAGGTTGGTAGTTATTATTTTACATGTTTCTTTATTTTATTTCAAGGCTATTTGCGTAAAATTATAACGTTTTCTGTAATTTATCAAAAAAGGCGTTTTTTATCAAACACACGGTATATTATAAACTTTGAATATACTTAACCATAAATTGTTTTTAATGAAAGAAAACTTCTAATTATGAAAGTTTTTACAGTCAATAACTAAAAATTAAGAAATAAACTTACGTCGTTTTTCATGTATAATAATCGATTCAAATATTTTAATTTTGCACCTAGAGAAACTAGTTCAAAATATAAATAAAACCGAATTAATACGAACCCGAGGTTTGGTAGTTATTATTTGACATATTTTTATATTTTTATTCAAGGCTATTTGCGTAAAATTTTACCGTTTTCTGTAATTCAGCAAAAAAATATGTGTAGGTATAATTTTTTTCTTATGATTTAAAAAAGGAGAACACTTGGTTAAATTTCACTAAGATTAGTGAACTTTAACCAAGTGTTTTCCTTTTTTTAAATGATAGGTAAATTTATTTACCCCGTGAAAGATGAGAAACTTGTTCAAGATAATTTTTTACAATTGTGATTTTAAGTTAGTGAATATTTGATTGAATTAAGTGAAATCCGTGCGGCCTTTCCTCCCGTGCAAACACAGGGATATCTTAAGTAATGGATTAAACCAGCGCTTATGTATTTATGTATTCATATAGTTGGCGAAGTTTTTCAGGTTATAGTTTATTAGGACCGTCTAAAATCTAAGTTCCTTCCCGGTTAAGTTCAACATCCGTCAATTAAATTGTTCGAGCGAGCTTAAGACGTTCTCCGGCTCTTCTTATAAATAATTAAAGTATCTGCTGTATATTAAAAAACCAAACCGCCTAAAATCTAAGTTTCTTTTCGGCTAAGTTTAACATCCTCCAATTAAATTGTTCGAGCGAGCTTAAGACGTTCTCCGGCTCTACTTATAAATAATTAAATTATATGCTGTATATTAAAAAACCAAATAATATAGAAAAAAATAAATTAAATTAACCACAAAACTAAAAAAGATGTTTCAGAAAAGAGGCTGTTTATTTATACGCAATAAATCTGTTAAAATCGAAGCAAATTTTAAAGAACTGGATATTTAAAAGATTCAAATATTTCGAGTTTAAATTAATAATACATTTTGAAATGTTACTCGACTGCGCGTTATTCTATTTAAAAGTTATGGTTGTTTTTCTAATTTCACAGAAATACTAATCAGCCTGGTTTCTAAGTTGCTCCATTTAGAAAATTATAAAGTTTTAGACAGTTTTCACTTTACTTTTGCAAAAAATAATTAATGCTATGACAATTCTTATATTAACCCGTTAACGGCCGAGCAATTATAGAGATAACTCTAAAAGTTGAGTATATGTAAAATTCTGCACTTCTTTTTATGATATCTAGGAATGACTTATTGTATTAAATACTGTAACTTTTTCTTTTAAATACACATAGTGTATATGCTGTAAAATTTCAGGCATTCGTCGATTTCATATAAAAACGTGCAGTATGAAGTTTATAACGAGTGATTCCACTCCCAGTGTAAGCATGAAGTAAAATTTCGAGTTTAGAAATGCCTGAAAATTTGGTTTGGTCGCTTCGCGAAGCGGAGCGGCCAAACCAAATTTTCAGGCTTTTCTAAACTCGAAATTTTACTTCATGCGCCACGCGCATAAAACGCTGAAATATTGTGAAGTTAGAAATACATTCACATTATTTTTTTATAAATGAGTAACAATCGAAATATTTAAATAACAAAATATTTACATTTTTCTTCATACATTTTCAAGTCAGGTCAAATAATATAATATATCAAATTAATTTATTTAGTAATTTAATAACCAAAAATTAATAATGTTGCGTGTATGCATTGTAAAACGTCGAGTTTAGAAAAGCCTTAAAATTTGGTATGGTCACTCCGCAGGGCGGAGCGACCAAACCATATTTTCAGGCTTTTCTAAACTCGAAATTTTATTTCATGCGTCACGCGTTTGAAACACAAAAATAATGTGCAATTAAAAATATTCTTGTTTATTAACATATCTTTAATCTTGCTTTAGCATACTGCTATTTTTAATATTGATTTAATAGTTAATTTTTTAATTTTATGCATCGGAATATGTACACTTTATAAGAGCAGCCCTATAGCCCTTATGGACGACCCGTCTTTGTAGTTGCTTTTTTTTACAAAATATCCAAATAAAAATTAATTTTGCCATACATTTTTCTTCATTTTTGAATGTTTTTAATGCCATACGATAGTTATGATGTCAGATGTTAATTGACGACGTCAATTAACATTTGACAATGAAATTGATTCTATGAATAGGGCTTAAAATTGTAATTTGTGTTTTCTAACAGACTCCTAGATATATTTTTTGTGTATATCGAGAAATAATATAGCTCAGTGTCTTTTCTAAATTCTTTGTATAAATTTATGTCACGTATTGATCACCTAATTAATTATTTAAATATTGGCAAATTTATTCATTTTTAAATACTTAATTAAACACAGTTATATTCCTTTCTTCACTTTTATTTTTCTTGCTAGATGTACATTTCGGATACTAAGTACCCATTATCAATGGCTAGTAATGATAATGGGTACTTAGTACCCGAAATGTACATCTAGCAAGAAAAATAAAACTGAAGAAAGGAATATAACTGTGTTTAATTAAGTGACTTACATTTTTAAATAGTTGAAACAATCAACCACTCGAATTGTTTTAACTATTTGAAACAATTATAAATAATAAAAAAAATCGAGCAAGTTTTTGAAACTAAAATAAATAAAGCGATTAACAAAACAAATTTTTAGTAGCACTGGCGCAACCACGAGGGGGGGGGGGGGGTGCAGCCGAGGGCCTGTCCCCCCGCTTGGCTGCATAAAAAAATTATTATGTTCGTATTACAAATTAAAAATTATGTATTCCTAAACAATGCTAGTAAATATACAATAAAAATAACTTAAACAACTTTATCTTCGTACAAAAGTAAAGGCAGTATATTTTAAACTTTTAATTGAATCAGTGTTTTAAGTGTAGTATACCTTATGCTTAATAAAGGTATGGAAACACTTGTTAGAAATTTCGTTAACAAAAAGTATAAATAATATTGGTCCAGAGTATTTTTTTTTTTTCGAAATAAGCGCGAATGTTTTAAATTTTAATTTCAACTTTCAATTGAAAATAACTCGAATACTGTTGATGGCGTATTTTTTGGTTTTTGGCATATTCTGAAAGAACAATGTTTTTCTTAATATAGACACGAAATTTCACTAAGATTTCCTAAAAATGTCCATGTTGTAAATGTTTTTAACTTTAATGTACCTAAATATTTCTTTTTTTTTTCTTGAATAACTTTCACATTTATCAGTTGGTGAAACATTTTGAAATAATATTAAAGGATAAATTAAATACACTTGGTTTGTTTCACTATTTCACAAATAGTGAAACAAACCAAGTGTTTTTAATTTATTCTTCAATACTAAATATTTCCATAAAATTCAGCTGTGTCGACTTTCAATTGAAAATAGTTCAAAAACTGTCGATGGCGTATTTTCCGTTTTTGACATATTTTAAAAACGCATTATCTTTTTAATATCCACACGAAATTTCATATAAATTACACAAACAATTTCCATGTTGTGAATGTTTTAGACTTTAATTTACCTAAATATTACCATAAAACTCGTTAATTCCACTTGTTCGACGTTCAGTTGAAAATAACTTAAAAACTGTCGATGGCGTATTTTCTGTTTTTGATATATTCTGAAAATATAATGTTTTTTGAATATGTACACAAAATTCCATTAGGATTTCTCAAAGATTGTTCATGTTGTAAATGTTTTAAACTTTAATTCGCCCAAATATTTCCATAAAATTCTACTTCTTCGACCTTCAATTGAAAATAAACTGTCAATGGTGTATTTTCCGTTTTTGACATATTTTGAAAGAAAAATGGCTTTTTAACATCCAGATACAATTTCAAGAATATTTTACAAATAATTTCCATGTTGTAAATGTTTTAAACTTTAATTTACCTGAATATGACCATAAAACTTAACATTTTTGACTTTCAATTGAAAATCACTCAAAAACTGTCAATGGCGTATTTTTTGTTGTTGACATATTCTGAAAGAGCAATATCTTTTTGACATATGAAATGAAGATTTCTCAAAGAATTTTTATGTTGTGAATGTTTTAAACATTTCCATAAAATTCTACATTTTCCACTTTCAATTAAAAATAACTCGAAAACTGTCGAAATCATATTTTCTGTTTATATCATATTCTGAAAGAACAATGTCTTTTTAACATCTTCGCGAAGTTTTATAAAGATTTCTCAAAAAATGTATTTGTTGTGAATGTTTCAAACTTTAATTTAATATTTCCATAAAATTCTACGTTTTCCACTTTTAATTGAAAATAACTGGAAAACTGTCGATGGCGTACTATTTGTTTTTCGCATATTCTAAAAGAACAATGGTCTTTGTAACATCCACACAACATTTTATAAAGATTTCTCAAAGAATTTTGATGTTGTAAATGTATTAAAACTTTAATTTACCTAAATATTTTCATAAAATTTCAGTTTTTCGACTTTCAATTGAAAATAACTCGAAAACTGTTCGTAGTGTATTTTTTGGTTTTGACATACTCTGAAAGGCCTCAGCCTCAGCGAATCAATATTTAAAACATTCACAACATAGACATTCTTTGTGAAATCTTCACGTAATTTTGTGTGGATTTAGAAAACATATTGCGTTTTCTAAATCCACACAAAATTACGTGAAGATTTCACAAAGAATGTCTATGTTGTGAATGTTTTAAATATTTATTCGCTGAGGCCGTTACTTCATAAAACTCCATATCAACACTTTAGTCATGTTTTAAACTTTAGCTTTCCTCAATATTTTTATAATATAGGACTAAATGATGGCTGCGCCATTCAGTAGTGAAATCATATTGTATGTTAACAAATTTAGTTATATTTATGAAATTATCCCTTAATTTTGATGTGTTAATCTCCATCACGTGATTTTCAGTTGCAATTAGCCAACATAAATGTTAACAATAACACGATTAACGCTAAACAAATTACACGAGGCCTCGATCCTGATCAGATCAAAACAATCAATTAATTCCTGCAGTGTACATGCGGATTAGTGTAACAATGCAAATTGGGCGTGAGACCCAATCAGCTTAACCGGTCGAATCCGCCCACGAAATTTTTATCAATTAGCACCTTTATTGTTGCACCGGTGCTGCCGTTGCTAACGTGTCAAGATTATCCTTTTATTAACCAACCCAAACAGAGGACAATTTCGTATTTCCAGCACGCGCGCGCTCAGCGTGTTTTGTTTCTAATGCGCACCCGAGATACACTCACTAAATCAATTAAATCGAATAGAAGCGCTTATTGCAAACACGAGGATAATTATAGTTTACGGAAAATGTAGAAATTGTTTCAGTTTAAAAGTAATAGTCATTTATAGTATCAGGAATGAGTAGTACTTAATCAGTAGCGCAGCTAGGATTTTGGATGAACTTCAATTGTTTATCCAGTAACTAATAAATCTAATCTTTCAATAAAAAACGTTTTAAATTTCTTTGTATAACACAATTGTATAATAAATTGTGTTATACAAACAAAGAGTAAACGTTCTTTATTGATAAATTAACATGTATAACAAAATAGAAGCCTCCACAATACAAAATCTAATCTTTGATTAAGATTTACCTTAAGTTGGTGAAACCGAGCAGCATTCGTGAGGCATATTAATTACGAATGGAACATACCACACTTATTAACGACAGAAAATGTGAATTAATTTAATTGTTGGCTTGTATTTAACTATTACTAAATTTATTCAATGGATAGCTATTGTAGGATTTATTTATCGTTGGTGAAATTCAGCACAAGGCTGATAAATATCCATAAAACACTGTTTATCACTTTGTTTGTATAACAATTGGTTTATTTGGTGACTATAGTTTCGATACTACACGTATCATTATCAAACCGTTAGTCCACTAACGGTTTGATAATGATACGTGTAGTATCGAAACTATAGTCACCAAATAAACCAATTGTTATACAAACAAAGTGATAAACAGTGTTTTATTTATGTTCAACAATGTATAACGAAGTAGAAGCCTCTATAGTTAGTGAATTGATAAATATCCATTGAAACAAATTAATTATCTTAGCATTTTGATTTAATCCTTGCAAATTATTAATTGTTGGCTTGTATTTAACTATTACTAAATTTATTCAATGGATAGCTATTGTAGGATTTATTTGTCGTTGGTGAAATTCGGCACAAGGCTGATAAATATCCATTGAAACAAATTAATTATGTTAGCATTTTGATTTAATCCTCGCAAATTATTCTCATATTTACATTACGATGTTTTAATTAAATCAAATTAATAAAACAATCCCTCAAATTTCGGCAAACCCCCCTCGGAAAAACAAAAGGGGCAATATCAAACCCAAAGAGGAAATCAAATTATTAATAAATTCACCGAATATTCCGAATACCCGAAAGATCCTCCAATTAATTGAAAAGGCTTTGCTCGGTGTCGAATTTCCTAAACAATTTTCTCCCACCTAGAGCCAGCAGATTTATATAAAATTTCGCGGAGCGACTTTCTTTTAATTAGGCGAGTTTACTTCTTTTTCTTGGCGGATAAATGTTTCATCTGAGCGCATTTAACTCGCCGGAATTTGAATAATTATAACCGGGAGAGAGATGATGGGAATTCAATTGCAACGAGTTTAAAACCCCTCGGGGGTGGAAGAGGGTTTAATTGGATGTTGATTTTTGCGATTGTTGCTTTGTTTAGAAAACGGGAATAGTTAAATTTCAATAAGAAGAAATGGATATACGTACAATTGTAATTGGTTTTAAAACAATTTATCTGTTGCATTTTTAAGACCGTGTTTAAATTGTTTTGCTTTACTATGAATTAACTATCGTCGTGTTTTATCAACATAGAGGAAAACAGTTTATTAGAATTGTTTATTGTTATTGATTTCCTGCAAGAAAATAAGAGAAATAGAGCTGGTTTCAGTTAACTAATCAAGAAATTCTTAGGAATGTCAAGATATTTGTATATCTGTGCAATTAATCAAGTTTCTTATTTACTTTCACGTCTTTAATGTCTGTGTCCCAGTATTGTCGTATTCATTGAGTAATAAATTTTCGTTGACTTTTAGGCTCTGTTCTAAATTTCTAGTTTTTTTATTATTATTCCAAAACTATTCAAAAAAAGCAATTCTGCATCTCGGTAAATATTAATCACCATCTTATCTAAGCGTTATATATTTTTAACTTGACTATAACTGAGTGGTTTATACGCGTGGCGCATGAAGTAAAATTTCGAGTTTAGAAAAGCCCCGCGTAGAAAATTTGTCTCGGGTCGCGCAGCGACCCGAGACAAATTTTCTACGCGGGGCTTTTCTAAACTCGAAATTTTACTTCATGCTTAGTCTGGGAATGGAAAACACTTGTTACCTTAAAATATATCATAAGTGGTAAAATGTTTATCGTAACTGTCACTTTCATGTCAATCATGTCTTTGTGTCCATTGTCTTACTCATTGAGTAATATATTTTCGTTGACTTATTGGCTCTGTTCGTTATTTTCTGCTTCAACTTCTGCAAAATACAGGGTGTTTCAACCATTGGGATCTCGCTTATTATATGAGATAGAGGGTATATTTTATTTCGACACTTTCGCAAAATTTGATGCTGATTTATAATCCGAAAAAAAGTTTACTTAAATTCCTTTGTTTAGTAGAGTAAAGTATAAAAAACTTAACAAACTTTTTTAATTTATATTTTCATATTTTCGTTATTTGAGGCAATATTAAAAAACGGTCCTTCTTATAGCACTTTTTTATTTTCTAACAGTTAGGGTAATTGATTTCTTTGCAACATATTTCGCCTCTTTTGAACCATCATCAAGTTTGTTATTTCTTATGAACGCCATATTTATTTTTCATCACATCTAATTGCTTTATTATATCTAATTTTATATCTAATTTTTTAAACAAACATTCTATCGTTAAAAATGCTTTTGCTACGAGTCTATTATTACGCTAACTAAAAATCATATTTGCCATGGAATTAAGAACAATAAAAAATATGAAGTACTCATTGTTTATCAAACATTATCATTGTTGCATACATGACCCCATAAAATCGTATTTATTAGATAGAGAACATTATACTCACTTAGTGGATCCGTCTGGTTTAACTGTCAAATCCAGTAAGCTTAAAATGTCTATGGGTGTCCTTCAGGGAAGCATTTTGGGTCCATTGCTTTTTGTGATTTACGTTAATGATATTCCAAATAATGCAACGAAAAATAGTAGATTGCTGAATTACGCTTATCAAAGGGGGAAATTAAGGTGTTGCCTTCTGGGAGACAACCACCCCGATTTTGAGAGATTTCTTTGTCGTCGTACGGATGCGGCAGGGGAGGGTTGTACAGTGTTTATCTCTGATCTTGCCGCTCCTGGTAGTTTCCCGACCTGCTTGGGCAAACGTTATGCCAATGATATCCGTACGACGACAAAGAAATCTCTCAAAATCGGGGTGGTTGTCTCCCAGAAGGCAACACCTTAATTTCCCCCTTTGATAAATGGCGCCCAACGTGGGGCCATTTATCAAAGGGGGAAATTAAGGTGTTGCCTTCTGGGAGACAACCACCCCGATTTTGAGAGATTTCTTTGTCGTCGTACGGATATCATTGGCATAACGTTTGCCCAAGCAGGTCGGGAAACTACCAGGAGCGGCAGGATCAGAGATAAACACTGTACAACGGGGAGGGTTGCCGCATCCGTACGACGACAAAGAAATCTCTCAAAATCGGGGTGGTTGTCTCCCAGAAGGCAACACCTTAATTTCCCCCTTTGATAAAAACATTTTTTGGTCACGAACTGCCGTAATGGTGAAAATTTCCCGGCTTAGGGCCGCTACTTGGAATTTTGCATTTTACGACCCAAACGAGATTTGCGCCGCGTAAGGCAATAAAATCAAAATTCTAAAACCTACAAATGAAATAAAAATGACTAATCCTATAATTACAAATATTTACAAAACCCGAACGATCAGGGGGAAATTAAGGTGTTGCCTTCTGGGAGACAACCACCCCGATTTTGAGAGATTTCTTTGTCGTCGTACGGATGCGGCAGGGGAGGGTTGAACAGTGTTTATCTCTGATCTTGCCGCTCCTGGTAGTTTCCCGACCTGCTTGGGCAAACGTTATGCCAATGATATCCGTACGACGACAAAGAAATCTCTCAAAATCGGGGTGGTTGTCTCCCAGAAGGCAACACCTTAATTTCCCCCTTTGATAAATGGCGCCCAACGTCTGGCCATTTATCAAAGGGGGAAATTAAGGTGTTGCCTTCTGGGAGACAACCACCCCGATTTTGAGAGATTTCTTTGTCGTCGTACGGATATCATTGGCATAACGTTTGCCCAAGCAGGTCGGGAAACTACCAGGAGCGGCAGGATCAGAGATAAACACTGTACAACGGGGAGGGTTGCCGCATCCGTACGACGACAAAAAAATCTCTCAAAATCGGGGTGGTTGTCTCCCAGAAGGCAACACCTTAATTTCCCCCTTTGATAAAAACATTTTTTGGTCACGAACTGCCGTAATGGTGAAAATTTCCCGGCTTAGGGCCGCTACTTGGAATTTTGCATTTTACGACCCAAACGAGATTTGCGCCGCGTAAGGCAATAAAATCAAAATTCTAAAACCTACAAATGAAATAAAAATGACTAATCCTATAATTACAAATATTTACAAAACCCGAACGATCAGTGTATGTAGACGAACTTAGTTCATTTCATAATAAATGATTATGAAAGTGAATTTAAAAATGATTAATAAAAATTATGTGGGGTCTGTTGTTATCGCGAAATGAAATCAAACTATATAAATCGCCGAAATAATCATAGTTGCGGCGTTTCCGGTAAAACGCCGGTAACACGCTGACGACACAACTACTATCATACGAGGATCTACGCATCAAGATCTAGTAGAATCAGGAAGTAAAACCGTGCTATCACTTGAGAGTTGGTTTTCTGAAAATAATTTAATGTTCAATTCAGAAAAGACTAAACAACCAGCTTAATCGCCTGATCTAGGCGTTATAGAGTATTTTTTATGGGGTTTCGCTAAAAATGAAGTTTGTCGTTATACCACCTATGACAGCACTCAGAAATGGGATTATTAATGCATTTAATACGATACCCAGATGAAGTGTTTATAGGGTGGTAAGTAATGTGAAAAAAACGCGCTCAATTATGTACTAATGAAAACGGTTTTTTAATTGATAAATAAAGCACTAATAACCTTTCTTCGCACTTTTATTTTTATTCCATACATACGGAATAAAAATAAAAGTGTGAAGAAAGGTTATTAGTGCTTTATTTATCAATTAAATTCGATCTTCACGTAACTCACTCAATCAATTTAAAACGGTTTTTTGTTTAAACACAAATTATACTTTTTATTCAATTTTGTTAATTTAAATCGACATTATTAACTCCATAACAACCGTAATAAACAAGGTTTTATTCACTAGTGAACTAACATTTTTTTAGGTCACTAGTGAGTTAAAAAATTTATTTAAAAATAAATGTAAAGTACATTTTCTTTACAATTTCGTCAAAATTGAATAAAAACATATATAATACGCCACGTGAATTAAACACCTTTATTCACTCAAAGAAAAGATTTCACTCGCGCCGAGGCGCTCGTGAAATCAAAAATCTTTTCGTGAATAAAATCGTGTTTAATTCACTTGATGTATAATATTTATTAATGTTAAAAATTTCACTATTTTTGTTATTATTAATTTTTATATTATTTTACTTATCACATTATTTAAAATTATTGTTCTTTTGTACAAACATTGTTTCATGCTATTGCCTTCTTTCTGGATACATTTGTAAATATTTTTGACTAGCCAATTCTGTATTTCTGTTTAATGATTTAAAAAACACTCGTGACGGGTAGAAGTACAATTATTTAACCAATTTAAGAATGATTTATGTTTAGAAACGCGTTTTACGTAATATATCTCGTTATCCTGAATCACCGAACTTCATTTGTATTTATAAACAATAGAATGTTTAGTAAACAATGAGTTATTCATATTTTTTATTGTTCTAAATTTCATGGCAAAGATGTGTTTTGGTTAGCACAATAACAGACTGCTAGCAAAAACATTTTTAACGATAGTATGTTGATTTATGAAATTAGATGTATGTTGTACTCTATCGTTGTCATCATAAAAAATAAAGCAATGAGATGTGATAAAAAATAAATATGACGTCTATAAGAATTAAAAAAAGTTGATGATGGTCTAAACCCTGGGTCTCCAAACTATCTTCTTTGCGGGCCACAAATACAATTCTACATAATGAAGTCGGCCAAGATCCGATTAATTTTATAAAATTATGAAAAATTTAAGGAACAATTGTTACAATATTTCAAAATATGACATTTACAAAAAAAATTACAAACAATCGCTGGCCGGATTCATGCAAGTCGCGGGCCGGATTTGGCCCGCGGGCCGTAGTTTGGAGACCACTGGTCTAAACGAAACGAAACATGTTATAAAGAAATAAATTACACCATCTGTTAGATAATAAAAAAGCGCTACAAGAAGGTCTTTACAGTTTTTTTTAATATTGTCCCAAATAACAAACACTGAATAACTGAATAAAACACTTACTATGTTTTTTACCACAAAATATATTTTGTGGTAAAAAACATAGTAAGTGTTTTATTCAGTGATTATGAATTACTACGTAGTTACGGTTGCAACCATCATCATGACCAAATAACAAAAATATAAATAAGAGAAGAAAAACCGTTTTTTTTCAACTTTTTTTACTTTACTCGAAAACAAAATAATTAAAGTTTTTTTTTTTCAACGGATCGCTACTGAGCATAAAATTCTGCATCCGAATATAAGCTTACCCTCTATTTCCTATAATAAGCGAGATCCCTATGGTGAGGGTCGAATTTGAAACACCCTGTATTTAAAAAAACATAAAAAAGCACCATTTACATCGCCTTCTTCAAAATTAACCTATATAAATCGTATTTTAATAATTATTATTTGATGTTGTTGAAGTGTATCATTACTATTCAATGTATCATTTGTGTGTTCTTTTGAGTAAATTTACACTAGTCCGATTCACGTGTCAGGATTTCAGCGTTTTGTATCGGGTACATAATGATAGATAACGTTATCTAGTTACACATAAAATTTATTTGCGGCACTCGGGGGAGTGAAATTGGTTGAAATTTACGAGTAATGGCGTTTCAATATCTCGCACAGCACAATAGAAAGGCCGATTATGTTCAGTACACTAAATCATTACAAATGGCGTAATAATATTTTGGCAAATTATTGCGCGGGCTTTTGTCGGTTGTTTGTATTATTTAGTTGAAAATATACATTTATATGAAATAATTCACCTCGAATATAATGAAGAAATATAACTGACATATTTTCATTCCTGAACTTCGGATCAATATATTTTTTTTTATTTTATGGAAATAATAGCAATTTAACAATTGTTCGGAGTTTCTAACTGAATGCCTTTTCAAAACAAAGAATATCTGAAAATTTACAGAAGACTTAGAGATATATGTATGTACCATCGGTGAAAATAAAATGTTAAGACACGTAAAATTTGTTTAGTATGTGCCAAATTTTTAGCCTTTCTTTTCCTCTCATTTAATAGTATATTGTACAACGAGCATACAGAGAGTTTTATGTAACACCGAACATTTTCATACTGAGAATATTTCTTTTAAGTACACATATGCATACGTTGTATATTTTCCGGTGCTAGGTTTATTAAAAGAATTTAATTTGAAGCTTTCAACGAGTGTGTTCCACTCCCAGGCTAAGCATGAAGTAAAATTTCGAGTTTCGAAAAGCCTGAAAATTTGGTTTGGTCGCGTAGCGCGGAGCGCGGAGCTGCCAAACCAAATTTTCAGGCTTTTCTAAACTCGAAATTTTACTTCATGCGCCACCGGTACAAAACACTGATGCTATGTAAAGTTTAGCAGTGTGTTTTAAACTTCTCAATATGTCAGTGTTTAGTACCGGTGGCGCATGAAGTAAAATTTCGGGTTTAGAAAAGCCTGAAAATTTGGTTTGGTCGGTCCGCGCTTCGCGCTACGTGACCAAACCAAATTTTCAGGCTTTTCTAAATTCGAAATTTTACTTCATGCGCCACCCGTGTAAAACACTGAAACACACTGAAGCTCGAAATATATTTCCAACTTTGCAATATGTCAGTGTTTTATACCGGTGGCGCATGAAGTTAAATTTCGAGTTTATAAAAGCCTGAAAATTTGGTTTGGTCGCGTAGCGCGAAGCGCGGAGCGACCAAACCAAATTTTCAGGCTTTTCTAAACTCGAAATTTTACTTCATGCGCCACCGGTACAAAACACTGACATATTAAGAAGTTTAAAACACACCGCTAAACTTTATTGCATCAGTGTTTTGTGCCGGTGGCGCATGAAGTTAAATTTCGAGTTTAGAAAAGCCTGAAAATTTGGTTTGGCCGCTTCGCGCTTCGCGCTACGCGACCAAACCAAATTTTCAGGCTTTTCTAAACTCAAAATTTTGCTTCATGCTTAGGCTGGGAGTGGAAAACTCTCGTTTAAAGCTTCAATAGAAATTCTTTTAATAAACCTAGCACCGGCAAATATACAACGTATGGTTATGAATATTTAAAAGAAAATGTCTCGTTATGAAAATGTTCGGTGTTACATAAAACTCTCTGTATGCTCGTTGTACAATATACTATTAAATGAGAGGAAAAGAAAGGTCCAAAATTTGGCACACACTAAACAATTTTTTCGTGTCTCAACATTTTATTTCCAACGATGGTACATACATATCTCGAAGTCTTCTGTAAATTTTCAGGCATTCCTTGTTTTGAAAGGCATTCAGTTAGAAACTCCTAACAATTGTTAAATTCCTATTATTTCTATAGAATTAAAAAAAATATTGATCTGAAGTTCATCAATGAAAATATGTTTTTTTATTTAAATAAGAAAACCCTTGGTTAAATTTCGGTAATATTTTGGTTATTTATTTCAACTTTGAGTCATTCTCAGGGAGAATGACTCAAGGTCGAAACTAGCTGGAGTAAAAAACCAAAATATTACTGAAATTTAACCAAGTGTTTTCATTATTTAATAAAGAAATCACTTGGATAAATTTCACTAATATTTTGGTATTTTATTCCAACTTTGAGTCATTCTCAAGCAGAATGATTCAAAGTCGAAACTAGTTGAAGTAAAAAACTAAAACATTAGTGAAATTTAACCAAGTATTTTCTTTATTGAATTATAGATAAATATGTGTCACCACGTGAAAGATGAAAAACTTGTTTAAGATAGTACACACATATTTATATAAAAATTGTTTTTTCATAAATCAACTTACTAACATCCTCAATCAGCCCTTTTTCTAACATTCGAGTTTTACGTTATTTTTTGTCTTTTATTATCTTCTCTCTATCCGCATGTATGTATATTTCCTTGTAGGTGAAGGGTTCTGTAAATTATTGAAATATTTCGTGCGGTCTCCCCCACACCGGAAAGAGCTGTCAAATGCTGCATTGGTCAGCAAGTCATATTTTTTTCCAACCCTCTCTTTCTCTCTCTCTCTTCTTGCGTGCATATATATATATCCCGTGGCATATTCAACCGTCCCAGTTGAAGATGAATGGGACATTGTTGGAGGCATCAGATAGACTTGAAGCCCGGCGCCGCCGCCATAATTCAGCGCGGCTTTTTAATTAAAAGCGATCATTTTTATGTGAGCGTCTCTCTTTTTTGCGTCCGCGAGTTTTCAGAAATAAAAAAAAAAACATTAATGTACACGAGAGAAGGGTTGGAATAATAAAAAAAACGGATTAACACTATATTAATCGCGTGTTGTATCAGAGCTTTGTACTTTACGTGAATTTAATGCAGTGCTGGGTTTTTGTTTGAGTACAGTAGAGAGAGTGAAATAAAATTTAAAAAATATATAATCCTGCACTTTAATATATCTAGTCGTTTTTATTGTAATTTGTAATATTCGTTTTTACTCTGAAAGAATAGATAAATAATGTGGTTTATTGAGAAATTGAATAAACTCAGAAAATGTTTGTATGAATTTCTAGATAAAATATTTATTTATAAAAAAAAAAAACAGGGAAAATCCGCAATTGTTGTATCAGTTTTATGGTATGTCATTATTTTTATAAAATCTCATTACTGTTTCTGTATTATTTTAGCTGTGAATTTTCTGACAGTCGTTGATTTTTAAAAGAGTTCAATTTAAAGCTTTAAACGAGTGTTTTCCACTCCCAGACTAAGCATGAAGTAAAATTTCGAGTTTAGAAAAGCCCCGTGAAATTTGTCGAGGGTCGCGCAGCGACCCGAGACAAATTTTCACGGGGCTTTTCTAAACTCGAAATTTTACTTCATGCGCCACGCGTATTAAACACTGATTTACAGTAAATTTAAAAATATAAAACGCTTAGATAAGATAGTATTTAATATTTACCGAGATGTAGCGAAAAAATACAAGAATTACTTGTTTTGTGCATAGTTTTGGAATTATAATAAAAAAATAGAATAAATTTAGTTTAAACAACTTTTCCATGTTGTTGATATTTAAATCATTATATCTTTAACTAGGAAAGTGCTATGATGGACATATAACCTTTTTTTTCAAGTTCTTACGTCATTAATACTTCCCGGGAAAATCTTTTTAGGACGAGGGCGAGTTTGGATTGTATTAACGTAATTAATATTAATGGCGATTTTTAATTGAAACTGTCTGAAAGGGATTCGCTCGGATTGAGTTTCTCCTTTTAAGTGGACGCCGTCGTCGAGGCGCTTTCCATTTCTAAAAGTTAATGCAAATACTTTAATTGTTCAAGGGTTAATTAGAAAGAGAGAGAGGGTAGCGGAGCCATTAAATTATTTATAGAAATGTCCGGAAGCAAATTAATGAAATTAGTTTAAAGTGTGTGATGAAAGTAAAAAGTGGAAAATCAATTATAAAATTCGTGTTGGGCTTAACATTAATCAAATTTGAAATAAATTGGTTTATATTCACTAGAGTTAAAAAAATAAAACAAATTAGAATTAACGACCCACCTATAAGTACCAAATAAGACATAACTGCGAATTAGGTCATGTTGAAAACATTATTTTATCAAGTGAATGTGCAAGGAAGACAAAAGACGATGACGATTGTTTTTTGTTGAGCTCCTCAGGCCGCCACATCCAGGAGCTTATAAAAAGAGCGAAACGATCGTCGTCGCCTTCTGTCCTTGCACACTCACTTGATAAAATATTTTTTTCAACGTGACCTAATTCGCTGTTATTTCTTATTTGTTAAAAAAATATATATTGACAAACCTTTTTCGGAGAAGCAACGGAATTGTTCAATTTACCACTTTATTTACTAAATAAAATTTTTAGGATCTTCTAGAATAAAAATTGTACTGTATGTTTAATCAATTAGACACTTGTTAGAAGTTTTAAATTAAACTTAATTATAAATATATATATATATTTTTTTCAACATTACCTAATTCACTGTTATTTCTTATTTGGTACTTATAGGTGGGTCGTTAATTTTAATTTGTTTAATTTTGTTTGGCGTTCTGAATATTTTCATCGCATTGGTTCGGGTTTCTCGCTACTCCCTCCGATGCTAGTCGATGGTTTAAACCAGTGGTCTCCAAACTACGGCCCGCGGGCCAAATCCGGCCCGCGACTTGCATGAATCCGGCCCGCGATTGTTTGTAATTTTTTTTGTAAATGTCATATTTTGAAATATTGTAACAATTGTTCCTTAAATTTTTCATAATTTTATAAAATTAATCGGATCTTGGCCGACTTTATTATGTAGAATTGTATTTGTGGCCCGCGAAGAAGATAGTTTGGAGACCCAGGGTTTAAACTAAAAACTGACACTAACTGTAGAAGCAAAAAATGGATGTGGCGGCCTGAGGAGCTCATAAAAAGAGCGAAACGGTCGTCGTCTTCTGTCCTCTTTTCGCTGTTATTTCTTACTTGTTATAATATATATTGACAAACCTTTCTCTCGGAGAAGCAACGGAATTATTCAATTTTATAAATTAGTAATAATTACACAGAATTTAAGTGAAGTTTAAATATACATAAATTTGACAAGATTATAGTGTTTTATACGCGTGGCGCATGAAGTAAAAATTCGACTTTAGAAAAGCCCAGAAATGTTTCTACGCGGGGCTTTTCTAAACACGAAATTTTACTTCATGCTTAGCCTGGGAGTGGAAAACACTTGTTACTTTAAAAAATACCACAAGTGGTAAAATGTGCGTCAAAACTGTCACGAGGAAAAAAAAAATACATGGCGATCTCATTATAGTTCAATTAAAACTCGTGTCAAGTTGGCACGATTGGTTAAATTATGGCTTGCGCCGATGTTATTTTATGACTCTGTCCATATAGTCATTATAGTTTAATTGTCAGGTACCGCCGACTTTTGTCAACTAATATTATAGTTCAAATGTCGGCTGACGCCGACTTATGTCAGGTTGACACGATGGACTATATGTCGGCTAGCGCCGACTTGTGTCAACTCTTATTCGCTGTTATTCCTTTTCATAATTTGACCTCTATTATGACATTTCTAATTAATTTGTATTACTGTAATTATTTATATTTTCAAATTACTTCATTATTTGTTTGTGCTTAGAAGTCATGTGCATTCATCTCAAAAATTGTATGACTCTACTTGTGAGAGCATAATAAATAACCCCTGCATTTGCATTACAAGATAAAAAACCCACAAAAACCATACCGGAACTTATTATACAACTGACTAGCGAGAACACAACTCTGCAGTGCTAACTTAGGATTATCTCACCCGTTAACTGTTCTCACTCATTTAACTAGCGGGAACACTCCTCAGTTCTCCAAGCATAGCTGGACCTCACTCGTCAACTGTCCTCACTCAATTAACTAGCGGGAACACTCCTCAGTTTTCCAAGCATAGCTCGACCTCACTCGTCAACTCTTTGTTTTGTGATGTTAAGTAGCGGGAACATAACTGCAAAACGAACTCGGGACGACCTCACCCGTTAATTGTTTTCAGGCAGTTAACTAGCGGGAACATTTCTCCGTTTTCTAAGCATAGCTCAACCTCACCCGTTAATTATTTTTGTTTTGTGATAACAACTAGCGGGAACACAACTCTACAGTACTATCTTTGAAAGACCTCACCCGTTAGTTGTTTTCAGGCAAATAACTAGCGGGGACACTCCTCCGTTTTCCAAGCACAGCTCCAACTCACCCGTTAATGTTTTGTATTTCTCTTCTCCCCCTTTTCCAGATATTTACGTTATTATGCCGTTTTTGTTTGTTGGATTTCAATGTAGTCGTTTTGATGTAGAATTGATCTTACTCTTACGTGATAATCCTCCGACGAACTTTCGACAAACGTTTTGGTGTAGAATTGATCTTACTCTTAAGTGATAATCCTCCGACGAACTTTCCCCTCCTCCCCCACGCTTATACCTTTATAGTAGAACCACTTATACCCAACTCCATTTTTAATACCTCGCTGAACTCTTTTATTAACATTAATTTTTTAATTTAAATCCCACTACAAATTTATGATTCTGAAAATCCTCGAAAATGATGAAATAAATAAAAACTAATTGTAAATCCAGTAATTACACCTAAATTACTGAAATAATTGAAACTCGTCAATATGGTTCAAAATCATATGACAACTATTAAGTCATGAAATGTAATAAAAGTTAGTGGTATTGAGAAAACTAATTGAAATGATACGATCAAAAATTGAGGGTACAAAGCCTGCAATGTAACGTGTACAGTTTGTAACCCTACTTTTTGATCACCCCTCGTACAAATAACGTAATTTTAAAATAAGGTGATAAATATTAAGTATTTTTATGATTTTATCAGACATGCTTGAAAAGCATTGATGCAACCAGACATTGCAAAAAGCATCAAAATGTGGAAATGAATGAGATCATTGATAAAATTATTAAACAGTGGGAGAAAATCTTGAAATAAGATACACAAATCATACGACTTTAGGTAATGACGAGAGTAGAACGAATCTTTCGATAAGCAATCGACTAAACGTCAGTAATTTAGCATTAGCAAGTTTCTTTAAATTTTGACTTATTTATAGTGTTTTCATCTATATTTTATGATTTGAACATTCGTATTTTATCCAATATCAATGATTTTTACAAGTTTTTGTAAATTTTGCTGATGTCCTTTAAGTTGTAAAATGTTCAATTAATCACATGATTTTTGATCATTTTAGTAAATATAGCTCAAATTTATAAATTAATGTCCTGTTTCACCAACTTCAGTTAAATGTTATTCAAAGATTAAATTTATTTGTCGATTAAAATAGACATTTTTCCAAAATGGTCTTAATCAACACAAAATGGATATATACACTAAAATTTTTGATTTGAAAATCTTTGTGAAAACAATACCTTTCCTTTGTTTTGCAAATGGAGAAAAATAAGAAATCACACACTGAATCAAATATTCTCAGAAATCAGAAATATCATATGTTCAATAAAAACAAAACCCTAGAGTGCTATGATTTTATCTTTTTTTAAATTTATGTTGGCTACACACTTTAGGAATTGTCATATAAAACGTCATTTAATTATAATGTATAATTTCAGAGTTGGGCAGGTGGTGGCCGAGCGGTAACGTCGTCGGGCTGTATCGCTCGGCGAGCCACAAACGCGGGTTCGATTCCCGTGCACGGGGAGACTTTATTTAAAAATAATTTCTCGTCGTGTCCCTGGGTGTGGTGTGAATGTGTCGTGACGTCCAAATATATGTTAAAATAATTAATATAATCATCGTTAGTGGCTGAATGGCTAGAACCTATGCCTAACAAACAAACAAAAAAAAAAATAATAATTTCAGAGTTGCCAACCTACAATATATTCCATAGCACTCTAGAGGTTTTATTTTATTGAACATACGATACAACTTAAAAACAAATCACACATATAAAACTATAACTGAAATTAATATCAGAAACACATGACTTGTATTTGAAGAATTGTAATAAATCGAAAATTATGTGACTTGCTTTAGATTTATAATAATCGTTTAAGTGTTTTTTTGTAAACCTTATTATTTACTGCATCGTTTTGCGATACAATTAACCAATTCAAAGTGTTTATACAAATAATTCGAGCTTTGCACAATAATCGAAAACAATTTGCGCGTTAATGTCTCTACCGTCCGTGTAAAATCTGCGACCAATTAATGCGATTTGCGTCTGCAGCTTAACGAAATCCCCGCGCGGAGCGGCGGGAAAGTATGTGCGGGAATTACCGATCCGAATTGTGTGTCCCACCTCCTCACCATCCCGGTCCGAATATTAACGGCGATTACCTTTTGCGAAATTATCCAATTACCCGCGCGAAATTTACACTCGGAATGCCCCCGAGCCGCGTTTGATCCACAGAAAACGGCCCTCCCTCCGAGTTCCTTCAAAGGGTCTAAAGCGTATTCAACGATTCAGAACCGTTTCGATTCGATTGAATTCAATAGTTCGAAAACGAAATTATATTGACTGTTTTTTTTCTCTTTCTTGCCTTTGTATAGTACCTAATATTTCATTTTATAATCAACTGTTTGTTAAGTATTGGGTGTCTAAAAGTTATTAAAGTCCTAAGTGGCTGTGGAATAAAACATGAATGTCGATTCTTATTTTTTAGAAATAGGTTATGATTTTACAAACTTCAGATTAAATAATGTGTGCAGTAAGAATCGACATATATGTTTGATTCCACGGGGTGGCTGTGGAATAAATCATGAATGTCGACTATAAGTCCATACGTATGTTAGGACTTCAATAATTGTTGGGCATTCGATATACAGAGAGTTTTATGTAACACCAAACATTTACATCTAACATTAAAATTGCGATTCTTTTCGCAATCTACAACAAGTTAGTCTTACAAAGACATCTAATACAATCTGACACCTTTAATTTATAAATTATGTGTGAATTGGGTTGTCTATATGACCATTAAAAATTGTAGCCAATCAATTGCAATTAATGCCTCAGTTTGTACATACAGCGAGTTTTTCTTTTAAGTATACATGTCACTATTACAGCGTATATGCCGTAAATATAAATATAAAATATAAAAATATACAATAGTCTGCCCACAAACACACAAAAATCGGATACGTTTTCGAGCTGGAAACAATCTATTAAAGAGTTCTTACTTGATTTAGAACCATATAATATGCATGAATATTTCTCTAGAGAAACATAATATGTATTAATCTTGATTTGACCCTATTCCGTGTAGATGTATATGTGCAAAATTTGTATGTGATATTAACATTGGAATAAAGAACTGTTATTATTATTATTATTATCTTTAGATACTCGTTGTTTTTTTAACAGAGTTCAATTTGAAACTTGAAATGAGTGTGTTCCACTCCCAGACTAAGCATGAAGTAAAATTTCGAGTTTAGAAAAGCCTGTAAATTTGGTTTGGTCGCGTAGCGCGAAGCGCGGAGCGACCAAACCAAATTTTCAGGCTTTTCTAAACTCGAAATTTTACTTCATGCGCCACCGGTACAAATCACTGACATACTACGAAGTTTGAAACACATCGTTAAACTTGACATTGAATCAGTGTTTTGTACCGGTGGCGCATGAAGTAAAATTTCGAGTTTAGAAAAGCCTGAAAATTTGGTTTGGCCGCTCCGCGCTTCGCGCTACGCGACCAAACCAAATTTTCAGGCTTTTCTAAACTCGAAATTTTACTTCATGCTTAGCCTGGGAGTGGAAAACACTCGCTTAAAGCTTCAAATTGGATTCTTTTAATAAACCGAGCATCGGAAAATGTGCAACGTATGCATATGGATACTTCAAAAAAAAATCTCGTTATGAAAATGTCTGGTGTTACATAAAACTCTCTATATGTGTGAACATTGAAATAATAATAAATGTTAAAATATCCTTCACTATGTTCTCAATAATCACTTGGCGAAACATGATTAAATATATATGTATGAATATTAATTTTAATAAAAATAATTTGTCAATAATCACTTGGCGAAACATGATTAAATATATATGTTATTAAAATTAATATTCATTATTAATTTTAATAAAAATAATTTGGTTTGTTTCACAAAATATTTGATTTATTCCGACTAGTTTCGGCTTGTAGCCATTATCAAGGAATGTGATTCCTTGATAATGGCTAGAAGCTGAAACTAGTCGGAATAAATCTAATATTTTGTGAAACAAACCAAGTGATTTTTATTTAAATTAATATTTATACATAAATAATAAATGTTTATTTGTACTTATTAAAAATGATTTTTTTAAATTATAAATCATCTTATAAGTTTGCATTATTTTATATAATAACCAAATAACTAAATCATGTGTACTTTCTAATTTTTCACACGATTTATTCAAAAAATCCTGTAAGGTTAATCAATGTCTAACACGGGCGGGGTGGTGAAGGGCATTTTTCATCCTTTCGGAAAGTTTTCGTGGTCGCAAACTAGGAATAATATCCGTTATAATTTTTACAAATCGATAGCGCCATTATGGTAAAATATGCCCGGATTACACGCCCCGTCAAATATTTATGGGGGAGCCCTTTTTTAACTTAGGCAAGTTCGCCCCGAACCTCCCTCTTGAAAAATTCTTTTCATCCCTCTTGCAACTTAAAATGAATCAAAGTTAATTAATGGCGGGATCGCCGGTGTGGAAGTTTACGCCCCATCGATTTTCACCTTCACCCCTTTATTATTTTCAGGAATAGATATAGGTACAGTTAAATTTATCAAAGAGTGTATGCGATAACAAGTTTTAGCTTAAATTAACAAGTTCGTAACATGTTTATTTATCAAGTAAATTTATGGTACTTTTTCTTAGTCTGCTTAATGAATTATTTGTATAGGGAATTTTCTTTCAAGTATCCAATGTGGACAAGCTGCCACTGATTAGTACAAAAATTTAAGCACACAATTTCAGCTTTTTTTACAACAAAGATATATTTTTTTCAGTATTTTTTTGCTTCTATATAAATATGAATAATATGAGTTATTTTTTAACACATTTTTTTGTGTTTGTGGAGATGGATATTTTAATCTCATTAGTATCCAGAGTCCTTTAGCAGCCCTTATCGCGTTATTATCCTGTTAACTATTATTACAACTTGTTTATTTCGTGTTTACGGAGTTTAAATTCGTAACTACGTGACTGCAGCGAGTAAACGGCACAGAAGACCACATCCGGACCGCACCGACAACGAATTTTATCGCATTCCCACGTTTCACTCGCAATTATACACGATTCCCCGTTTTCGCTGTGCGAAACCCCGACATTCAACCCGCCTCACACACATACACACGAAATATATATGTTTCGAGAATAAATTATGAGATAAACGTGAAATCAAACGTAAAATCACGCTCGTTTAAATAAGTAATAATTGTATAAGCATAATCAAAAAATGGCTATATTACAGAATTAAAATATACAGAAGTATTTGAAATAAAACAACGCAGTTGGGAGGGTTTCACTTTTATTGTTGAACACTGCAACATGTTTCACCACACAGTGGCTTCATCAGGCAGATGAAATAATTATTTCATCTGCCTGATGAAGCCACTGTGTGGTGAAATATGTTGCAGTGTTCAACAATAAAAGTGAAACCCTCCCAGCTGCGTTGTTTTATTTCAAATAGTATTATGGAGTTTCATCATGTATCCGCCTCATCAATTAAATATACAGAAGTGTCAAAATTATTATTTTAAACAAGATATATTTAATTCTGGATATTTAAATAAAACACTTGGTTTTGTTTCACTAATTTATAAATTAGTGAAACAAAACATAAATTAGTGAAAACAAAGTTAGTGAAACAAAACCAAGTGTTTTAATTAAATATCCAGAATTATATTCAAAAATGTTTCACCACGGGTTAAGTGAGAAATTAATTAAAGATATAAGATATATTTGTAGTATTCCTTACTGTTCGACATGCATACAGCGTTTTTTGCACGATTAAACATCATTCCTTCGGATTTATTATAAATACGACACTGCCATTTCGTCAAATTTAAAATATTCGATCTATGATGCTATGATGATAAGAAAAACCTCTGGAAACGCGTCTGTAAATAATTTGAACAGAGTTTTTACATTTGAAGCTTGTATTAGACGACACTATTTTCTTGTAAATGAAAATAGTATTCTATTTTCTTGTACAAGAAAATAGTATTCTATTTTCTTCGTGGTGTAATACACAAAATATGACCAAACACGAATCTTGTACAGTTTTGTATAATTTTTGTATAATCGTGGTGTAATACACAAAATATGACCAAACACGAATCTTGTACAGTTTTGTATAATGGAAATAGGACATGTTCTATTTGGTACAGTATGATAGAAAATAGTAAACTATTTTCTTGTACAAGAAAATAGTGTCGTCTAATACAAGCTTTACAGTAATTTCTGTATGTAACAGCAAACACCTAAATATATATTATGCATTCGCTACAATTGTTTCGCCACACTGTAGCTTCTTCAGGCGAAGAAATTATCATTGCTTCGCCTGAAGAAGCCACAGTGTTGCTAAACAATTGTAGCGAATGCACAATATATATTTGAAAGTGTTTAAATTGTTTTATTCAATTTTGTTAAATTAAATCGACATTATTAACTCCATAACAACCGTAATAAACAAGGTTTTATTCACTAGTGAACTAAAATTTTTTTAGGTCACTAGTGAGTTAAAAAATTTGTTATATAAACAATTACAACAACTAAACTTTACAACAATTAAAATATCTTAGAAACCTTCGCGTTTATCACAACGAATTTCGTTCAAAAGTTAAAATCAAAGCAATCTTTTGTCTAACCCCATAGTAACCGTTTACTTTCTTAGAAAGTTAAAAAAAATAATCATATAATAACATTACAGAACGCAATGTTTAATAACTTAAAAAAAATATATATTACAAAAATGAAAACAGAAACAAACATATCATCACACACATTAAGCAATAATATTTATACTTGATGCCAAACGTATGTAATATTCATATAAGTAAATTAATCTTTACTTATATGAATGCTACAGTTATTTATGTTATTAAAGTTTATGTGTAAAGGTCCAACGTTAGACAAATGTATATCTTCTTGTTTTTTTATTTCCATTTTCGATGAACTCTGGATCGATTCATTCCTACCAAGAACGGCTGATGATTGTTCAATAATTCTCTTGGAAATGTCAATTTTGTTATTCAGAGAATCTTCTATATATCCTTCCACAACACTATTTGAACGCCATCCACCATGTCTTTTTACTACTGATAAATCTGCCTCAGAATATGCCAGACATTTTTGTGACACGAGATAGAAGTTTTACAAATTTTGAAAATTATAAATAATACGTCGTCATGAAAATGGATTTCACAGTCTACATAGTTTTTCAACATTTATTTAAAAATAAATGTAAAGTACATTTTCTTTACAATTTCGCCAAAATTGAATAAAAACATATATACGCCACGTGAATTAAACACCTTTATTCACTCAAAGAAATGATTTCACTCGCGCCGAGGCGCTCGTGAAATCAAAAATCTTTCCGTGAATAAAATCGTGTTTAATTCACTTGATGTATAATATTTATTATTTATATAAAAGTGAAAATAAACTTCAACATTTATCAGCCTTATCAATTAACTTAAATATATAATCCAATATCGGTATTTGGTATGAGCCCGGAAAATAGTTGTTTAAATGAGTATTTGAATTCGTCTTTGTAAGGAAAATTAGTTATAGATTGCCAAAAATATCGCACTTTTTATATTTTTTTTATTAAGTTCTATGCATTCCAAAGTACTTGCTACCTTTAAACTGAAAATATTCAAGATAATGCACAGCGAGTGTAGAAAATGTTCTTGTGAGGTTTTAATAAAGCTGAAAGCGCTGGATTTTGCTTTAAAAAAAAAACTACTGAAATTCCATAATTATAGCGGTGAATTATGCGGAGGCAGTTTCCGGCGACATTTATATTATTAAATATGTGTGCATCGGGTTAAAATTGGAATTTCGAATGTAATAGGTGCGCGCATTCAATTTAGTAATTAATTCCTCTCCACTGGCAATATTTCATTTATGAAAACCGGGGTAGGTGGAACCGCATATACGGACTTCATTTCGTGTTGTTATTTATGCAGCGTTCGAATTTCTACCTACCTAATTTTTATATAAATTCATATATTTTGTTATTTATTAACGCTAAATAATTGTACCGGGAGTTTTTCTGTTAAGTATACATATCCCAATATATTGTATATGCTGTAAATCTTCAAAAGAGTTAAAATGAATGCTTTAAACGAGTGTTTTCCACACCCAGACTAAGCATGAAGTAAAATTTCGAGTTTAGAAAAGCCTGAAAATTTGGATTTGCCGTCACGAGCGAAGCGAGTGACGGCAAATCCAAATTTTCAGGCTTTTCTAAACTCGAAATTTTACTTCATGCGCCACGCGTACAAACCACTGAGTTATTGAGAAGTTAAAAATATACGTCTTTAGCATACTGCTTTAATAGCGTATTTTGAAAATCACTTGAAATCAGTGATTTATACGCGTGGCGCATGAAGTAAAATTTCGAGTTTAGAAAAGCCTGAAAATTTGGATTTGCCGTCACTCGCTTCGCTCGTGACGGCAAATCCAAATTTTCAGGCTTTTCTAAACTCGAAATTTTACTTCATGCTTAGTCTGGGAGTGGAAAACACTCGCTTAAAGCTTTAATTTGAACTCATTTGAAGATTTACAGCATATACAGTATATTGGGATATGTATACTTGAAAGAAAATACAGTATATTGGGATATGTATACTTGAAAGAAAAACCTCCCGGTACAATTATTTAGCGTTAATAATAGCGACCAAACCAAATATTCAGGCTTTTATAAACTCAAAATTTTACGTCATTCTTAACCTGGGAGTGGAATACAATCGTTCAAAGCTTTCATATATTTTTTTTAAAAAGCAACGTATATAAGATAAAAATTCTCTGTATGGACTGAAACATAAATAAATACAAATCGAAATTCTGGTTTTAATCTAAATTTAAAGAAATCGATTACTTGGTGAATTTATTAATTTATTTAAACATTAATTATTATACATGTATAGGGAGTTTTTTTTGTATCTGTATACCTGAATAAAACGCGAGTCATACGCTGCAAAAAAAATGTTTCAAACAATTATTATAGGCAATCTAATACAGTTGAAGTGTATTGGGTTGTCGCTGTCGTCACGTCAGTACTGAAAATGTGTATCGTATGTTCAATAAAAAAAGAAACTTAAAAGTGCCCTGGAAAATATTGTAGATTGTCAACTATGAAATTATAAGACACATATATATATATATATATATATATATATATATATATATATATATATATATATATATATATATATATATATACATATATATACCGTGCGTAAACGATCGCAATTATGATTTAAAGCAGGCGGAATTTTTTTGTGCGGTTGCCCAGAATGCTAATTGAATGGTGGAATACATTTGAGGTTATGGTAAACTATGTGTTAACAGTCAGTAGTGCCAATCTAATTTAAAATTTAAACACTAAACCCACACTAAATCATGTGCTTAACGATTGCACGGTATATTATAATTATTATGTCTGATAATTAATTAAAAGTCACTTGGTTTGTTTCACTACTATTTTTTATTCTCTCCGACTAGTTTCGACTTATCGTCATTCTCAAGGAGTAATAATAGAAAAGAAAAAATAGTAGTAAAACAAACCAAGTGACTTTTATTTAATTATCAATATTGTAAACATGATTCATCATGTGATTAATGAGAATCAAATTGAAGATATTATGTCTGACGTTATATATGTCAATTCCTAAACCATGTACTTAACTTAAATTAAAAAAAGGGCAGGTGGTGGCCGAGCGGTAACGTCGCCGGGCTGTATCGCTCGGCTAGCCACAAATTCGGGTTCGATTCCCGTGCACGGGGAGACTTTATTTCAAAAATAATATCTCGTCGTGACCCTGGGTGTAGTATGAATGTGTGTGATTGTCCGAATGAATAGTTAAATACTACAAATTGTAAATTATAATAAATTAATTGGTACAAAAATATATAGATTGATGATGGCTAATGGGCAAGTTCCCAAGGCCAGGCAACAGCCAAAAAAAAAAAGAATAAATCATGGCACTCTTAGAGGTTTCTTTTTTTTATTATACATACGATATTTCCTAAATAATATTAAATCATTCACTCTAACATAATATCTTCGATGTTGTCACGTAACATAATAAAAATGATATCCCTCAAAATATTAATTAAATTATTGTCGAGCGCAAACGGGAAATAATTATGTGTAATTTGTATAACAAATTTGATCAGGCCTCCTCGGGCCTTTCGCATATAATTTAATTCCATAGGCGGATTCGACGAACGGACAAGAAAAACACGATCCCTTTTGCACAAAGGTTGGCGCGAGTTTATTACGCCATGAAAAGGATTTAATTAATCCAGAAAAGATAGCTAGAGAGAGAAAGACAGAGAGAGAGAGAGAAAAAAATCATAGCGAACTTAACGATTTTGTTTTACATTAATTAATTACAGCACAAAGTGAGATAGAAAAAGGTAAAGGAAAAAATAGACTTTTTTGTATTTAAATAATAATTAATGAAAAAAATATTTAATATTGAATTAATTATTGAAATTAGAAATTTAAATACTATAACAGATCATTTTAAACTTAATTTATTAAGCGCTATTAATACACTAACGCAACATGTTTTTGTTGTTAAATTATTAAATAAATTCATTTGATACATTGAATTGTTTGACCTGTCTTGAGAATGTGTGGAGATAATGTAAATATTTTGTTATTCAAATATTTCGATTATTACTTGAAAAAATGTTTTCAGAGTTTTAAAAAAACGATTTTTCATTTTAATTAAAACAAACATTTTTTTTAGTAAAACACCGTTTAAAACAAAAACATTCAGGGATCGCTAGAGGCAACATTTTAATTAAAACAAACATTTTTTTTTAGTAAAACACCGTTTAAAACAAAAACAATTAAAAACATTCAGGGATCGCTAGAGGCAAGAATGCGTTTTACTGTCATGTAGAAATAAATCAAATTCATTACTTGAGAAATAAAGTACAGGTAGTTAAAGTTTAATAGTTTAATAAGAAAATAAACATTGAGATAAAAGTGTTGGGTTTTGAAAGAATTGTGCAAAATTACTCAGATTTTCATGAAATTTTCAGGAATCGCAAGAGCAATAATGCGCTTTACTGTCACGTGCGAATAAATGAAATTCATTACTTTGGAAATAAATCATAAAAGGTTAAACTTACGACCGTTTGATTCAACAAGCCAATTTTAATTCCAAAACATTTACTTAAAATATAAGCTTCCGTTTAAGTTTGACACGTTCGATTCTCGAATAATCTCAAATCTTTAGAAATCTAAATCTTATTATTATTATTCATTTAAACATTCTAAGTTTTTTTGCTGTCTCAAAAATAAACTAAATTTTTTATTTCACGAAACTGAATGAAAACAATTCAGTTTCTTGAAATAAAAAATTTAGTTTATTTTTGAGACAGCAAAAAAAACTTAGAATGTTTAAATGAATAATAATAATAAGATTTAGAAAACTACGAATTACATATATTTGTAGTTTTTTTTTTCGACTCATAAAAATGCCGAAGTTTGCTAAATCTTATTTGTAGTTATTATTATTATTGAACGTTACGTCACATCAAAGATTGATTCTTTGGTAGTCGTTTGTTTTGTGAAATGGAAAAATTTTTCAAAAAAGTTATGCTTAATTATTGAATCTATCAATTTTTGTTGTTCGTGTTATTTATTTCACTTGGCAAAAAAGCAGTGATTTTGATTAAATTCTAAGCCTCAATTTCATCATTAAAACAATTGAGCTTTACTTTAATTCAAAGCCATAGGGTAAGACAATGACAGAAGAATATTATTCAACGTTACTAAGCCAGTAAAAGAAAAAAAAAATCGGTTAAAATTAGCGCGCAACAATGAGCCCTTTCATGAAGACTCACAAGTCGATCGCAGCAATTACAAAATTACATGAATTGGGCTGTGAATTAATTCTTTATCCATCGTATTCTCCAGATTTGGGCACGTATGATTTCTGACTGTTAAAAATTTAAAATTTAATTCGATAGGAGTAAATTCTCGTCGAATAAGGACGTTATCGTGACCATAAATGAGTATTTTGCAGACTCTCAGACAGTCTAACGACTCCTTAATTTTACCCCTTAACAATATTTCAGTGTTTTATACTAAACTCTTGATTCAGCTATAATTTTTCCTTCGTGTTAATATAACTCTAACTCTAATTTCTCATTGATGTGAAATTATTTTATGAAAATGCATGTGCCAGCTAAGCGAATATTTAATCGAGTCTGTTTGCTCGAGGACGAAAATCGCTGGCGTGGAAATATTGTTGTCGAGTAATTTAATTGTAATGGAAATTGCTGTGAATTTATACCTTGTTATCTTAAAGATGTGTCCCCGGGCTGGATTTGCCCCCGCTCGACATAACGCAAACCTTGTTATGTCGAGAGGATAAACAATCTTGACCTCAGCTCTTGTGTATTTTGTCTCCGGATTCCATAAATGTGTACTTTGATCGGTCATTAAAATTCAACCGTCATAAATTATTCAATTATACTAAATCAACAGTTATTACGAACAATCCTACTTCCGAATTTATTATTTTAATCACAGTTTTAACACAAATGATTCTGAACTATATATATATGAATGCCACGAAGGGAATTAACGGTCTAACTTGGATAAACTTTCCTCCGGAGCCTAATTGCTCGATTTAAAATCCTGTGTTTACAAAACACAGGATTTGAAATCGAGTATTTGAAAAAAAACATCTAACTTACTGATTCCTAAATCAGGATTTTAGAAAGGAATAGGAAATGTTTTCGTAAATGTCAAAAAGTTGAATGATTTCTATATTCTTTCAATTTTTAAAATACCCGATGTGTTGATTCGCTAAATTTCGATATTTTCCCTTATATTTTTAATGGATCAAATTTAACCCACCACCGTTCATTTCCAACGTATCAAGATTTCCCTTATTCCTTCCCAAACCTGTTTAATTGAAAATTTCACAAGCACGCTCGCGATAAACCCCGAAAACTCAGAAATCAATTTCCGCACGCATCCATCCACCCCCATTTTTTGTTCACGATTCAAAAATAACTCATCCCCCTCGTATTGAATAAAAAAAAACCGACTCGTTTCGGGGATTAAAGATTTTGCCGAAAAATTCTACGCCCGGCAATTACACTCGACAATTTGTGCGGCCGAATTTGATTGCGATTTTTTTCTGCGGGATGAAGCGCTCGCACTGAAATATTGGCGTTTCGTGAGGGGAGGAAAAAGAAAACAAATAATTTTCAATAAAGAGTCCCAGCGGTGGAATGGCGGCTTTGATGCCGATGAAAAGAATCGCGGTCCCGTGTGGGTGTTCTTTCGTTCGTTTCGAACTAATTGAAAACGTGGCTAATCGGCTTAAGCGCGATTGTCTTTTGTTCATCCTGGTGCATTTATTGTGGATGTCAAAATAATAATCTAATTTTATCCAGCACATACAAATATTTTTTTAATTCATATTAATAACAAAACTCATACACATACTGGGAATTTTTATTTTAAGTGTACATATTCCGATGCCAAATTATAGTTTTTAAAAATAAAATTAGTGTGCCTTGCAGAAAATATTGGAATACATCAATTTTAAAAGTTCGGCCTTGGAAAAAATATTGGAATACATCAATTTTAAAAGTTCGGCCTTGGAAAAAATATTGGAATACATCAATTTTAAAAGTTCGGCCTTGGAAAAAATATTGGAATACATCAATTTTAAAAGTTCGGGCTTCTCTTTAAACCAATATTTTATGCGTGTGGCGCATGAAGTAAAATTTCGAGTTTAGAAAAGCCCCGTGAAAATTTGTCTCGGGTCGCTGCGCGACCCTCGACAAATTTTCTACGCGGGGCTTTTCTAAACTCGAAATTTTACTTCATGCTTAGTCTGGGAGTGGAAAACACTAGTTCCATCGTTAGACATTATTTTTCTGAATCCAATAATGCGCAATATGTTATTTTACAAAAATATTGTTGTCGAAACAAAATTAAAACAAGCCTTTTATTTGAAATTATATTTTTTTAAAAATTATAATTAGTATGAGGGGCAACATATTGCGCGTAATTGGGTTAAAAAAATATTTTCTAACGATGAAACGAGTATTTTCCACTCCCAGACTAAGCATGAAGTAAAATTTCGAGTTTAGAAAAGCCCCGCGTAGAAAATTTGTCGAGGGTCGCGCAGCGACCCGAGACAAATTTTCACGGGGCTTTTCTAAACTCGAAATTTTACTTCATGCGCCACGAGCATGAAACATTTGTTCAAAGAAAAGTCTGAACTTTTAAAATGTATGTATATTTAAAAAGTTAGTATTTTTTTCTTTTAAGTAGTACATAATTTATTGTAAGGGATGTGTTTGTTAACAATGATATAATTAATAAATAAATAGATAAAGACTTAATAATACTCCTATTTTTAGATAATTTATGATTATTTAATAAATCTCAAGAAATAAATTACAATCCAATCATTGATTGACCCTCATCAGTGGGTAATTACAATTGTTTTTTAACAATGATATAATTAATAAATAAATAGATAAAGACTTAAAAATACTCCTATTTTTAGATAATTTATGATTATTAAATAAATCTCAAGAAATAAATTACAATCCAATCATTGATTGACCCTCATCAGTGGGTAATTACAATTGTTTTTTAACAATGATATAATTAATAAATAAATAGATAAAGACTTAAAAATACTCCTATTTTTAGATAATTTATGATTATTAAATAAATCTCAAAAAATAAATTACAATCAAATCATTGATTGACCCTCATCAGTGGGTAATTACAATTAAAAAAATAAAAATTAATACCACTCAGAGTAATTAATTAGTGATTAACAATAATATTATGAAGGGTTGTAACTTGGAGGTATAACTTACAACCCTTCATAATATTATTGTTAATCACTAATTAATTACTCTGAGCGACAGCTGTCTTATCGAAATCGTCGATAGTATATTTTTAATTAACTCATCATAAACACTCGCCTGTTTATAAACGCGGACAACAATAATTTACAAAACAATCCATCAATTAAATGTGAAAAATTCACGAGATCATTACGGTAGGTAAATTATCATTTTTAATCGCTCGTTAAATTCAAAACGCGCTGCATTTAAATTCAAGTGGAGATTATTGCGAACGTTCGCCTGTTCAATTAAAATAAACAATAATCACCGAATGAATTTTATTGGAATAATCATTAACAGATATTGCATTTCAATTATTATAAATTGAATAATTACGCAAAATATTTTTGAAATAGTTTCATAGAAAAATAATACTAGACAAGTAAAAATTATATACACTGCAGGCCAAAAGTTTGGATCCACTTTATGAGTAAAAATTAATACCACTCAGAGTAATTAATTAGTGATTAACAATAATACTATGAAGGGTTGTAAGTTGGAGGTATAACTTACAACCCTTCATAATATTATTGTTAATCACTAATTAATTACTCTAAGCGACAGCTGTCTTATCGAAATCGTCGATAGTATATTTTTAATTAACTCATCATAAACACTCGCCTGTTTATAAACGCGGACAACGATAATTTACAAAACAATCCATCAATTAAATGTGAAAAATTCACGAGATCATTACGGTAGGTAAATTATCATTTTTAATCGCTCGTTAAATTCAAAACGCGCTGCATTTAAATTCAAGTGGAGATTATTGCGAACGTTCGCCTGTTCAATTAAAATAAACAATAATCACCGAATGGATTTTATTGGAATAATCATTAACAGATATTGCATTTCAATTATTATAAATTGAATAATTACGCAAAATATTTTTGAAATAGTTTCATAGAAAAATAATACTAGACAAGTAAAAATTATATACACTGCAGGTCAAAAGTTTGGATCCACTTTATGAGTACACATAAGAAATTAAAGATGTTTTGATTCAGTAATTATAAATAATCAAAAACAGAAGAAATATGACTACTAACATAGTAGTCATATTTTATACTACTTATATTAAGGCTGCGCTCAACCCTGACTGTTGTTAGAATTTAAAATCGTTTTATAACATGAAGGCACAAGAAGTTGTGGTTTAAAAATAAATATTTTGGTATACAGGGTGGTGATTTTTTCATTGCTCACCATTAGTACCCCGTGAATCATAAATGGTACTAGATCGGTTAAATTAGACAAAAGTTGCGCTTTCTCATGATGATTGAGAATTTGAAAAGAAATTCTGGATATTTTCATTGGTTCCTGATTTATCATGAAAAACCTGAAAATTGTGATTACAGATTTTTTTTTATTCTGTAATACTATTGAGGCAATTTCAATCAACTTATCAACTTTATGTTTTATGTTTTAGACCACTCCAACTTGAATAATTTTACAATGCATCAAATATGTGATCTTAATTAATTGTTTTGTTTATATATATATATATATATATATATATGATGCACTCTTATATATATATATATATATATATATATATATATATATATATAAGAGTGCATCAAATATTTATTGAAACCAACAGCCATTTCTGCATATGTATATTCCATACTTAAAACAAACATTTAATTTTCGCTAGAAATCTTATGTAAATATTGTATGATAATTGTGATATTATTGTTAAACAAAAACCAAAACAAAATGTATAATTTAAACGTTCCTTTTCCTGCGTATTGTAAGTGTACACTTTCTTTTACACCACAAACAAAACACAACCTATTAAATACTCAACTCCCCTCAAATTTTCTTAGTAACAAAAAAAACGGTGCTTTTTCTAACTTTGTAACATAGACTTAATTATACATTATAATTATACATTATAATTTACCTTAGTGATAAATTTAAAAATAAAACTCTGTACATACAAAATATAAAATAAAATGAATCTCGAGATTTTTGTGTAAATAACTCTGTAAAAAAATGATAATTTTAGAAGCTGTTATTATTATAATTCCATTAAAATTATGAGTAGATGTATTTTATGAAAGAAAAAAAAAACATGATTGTAAAACGGTGCGTTTTTCAAGCTTCTCGACAAAATAGAATAAACAGTGTGAAATTGTAACAATAGCAAATTGTAAAGTGAACTTAATTTGGAATTATATTTTTAAAATTTAATGCACTTAACGAGTTTTACTGGTTAAGTACATGGCGAAGAATACATTTATATAGGTAAGCAATTCGTATGATAATCATAATTTTATGTTTAAAGTGCGCAAACTATAAGAAGCGTAAGCTTATTTTCTCGATTTCAAAGAGTTTTGAAATTGAATTATTCTTGCTTAAACCGTATAGAAATTAGTATTGAGTATTGAGTATTTTTTTCACGTTCTTAACAATTAATAATCATTAGGTAGATTATTAATTATTAAGAAAGTGAAAAAAATACTTTAGTAAAAGTCGAGGTACATATGAATTATTAGAATGTACTTAATATTTTTTACTTATTAAGCAGGATTGAGTATTGAGTATTTTTTTCACGTTCTTAACAATTAATAATCATTAGGTAGATTATTAATTGTTAAGAACGTGAAAACAATACTTTAGTAAAAGTCGAGGTACATATGAATTATTAGAATGTACTTAATATTTTTTACTTATTAAGTACATGGGATGAACACATTTATAAAAGAATTATAAGTGAATTTCATTTCGAATTTAAACGAACTTTGTGATTTTTAATCGTTAAGTATGTGAAGATGAACACATTTATTAAGGTTATAAAGAACTGCACAGAAATTAGTATCACGCACTTAATGATTTCTAATTTTTGAGGGCATTAATAAATACTTTAATAAAAGTAAAAGCACGTATAAATCATTATAATGTACTTCATAATTGTTGCTTATTAACTACATAATAAATATTATACATCAAGTGAATTAAACACGATTTTATTCACGAAAAGATTTTTGATTTCACGAGCGCCTCGGCGCGTGTGAAATCATTTCTTTGAGTGAAAAAAGGTGTTTAATTCACGTGGCGTATATATGTTTTTATTCAATTTTGACGAAATTTTAAAGAAAATGTACTTTACATTTATTTTTAAATAAATTTTTTAACTCACTAGTGACATAAAAAAAAATTAGTTCACTTGTGAATAAAACCTTGTTTATTACGGTTGTTGTGGAGTTAATAATGTCGATTTAAATTAACAAAATTGAATAATAAATAATATAACAAATTTTTTAACTCACTAGTGACCTAAAAAAATTTTAGTTCACTAGTGAATAAAACCTTGTTTATTACGGTTGTTATGGAGTTAATAATGTCGATTTAAATTAACAAAATTGAATAAAAAAAGTTATTTACAAACGAATTGCAAAGTTAATTTCATTTCCAACCAAATGTAGTTAATGAGTTTTACTCGTTAAGTACATAAAGTACATAAACAAGAATACATTTATAAAGGTAAAAAAAACCTTATAGAAATTAGTATCACGTACTTAATGATTTTTAATTGTTAAGCACATGAAAAAAGTACTTAAATAAAAGTTGATGAGCATATAAATTATTCTAATGTACCTAATAATTTTTACTTATTAAGTAGATGGAAAAAAATACATTTAAAAAAGAATTGTGAAGGGTGAAATCATTTCTAATTTAAATGTACTTAATGAGTTATATTCGTTAATTAATTAATTACTTGGAGAAGAATACATTTATAAAGGTAAAAAAACCTCCTAGAAAAAAATACATTTATAAAAGTTACAATTCTTTTATAAATGTATTTTTTTCTAGGAGGTTTTTTTACCTTTATAAATGTATTCTGTAGGCAAAGAAATCATTTCTAATTTAAATGTACTTAATGATTTATACTCGGTAATTAATTAATTACTTGGAGGAGAATACATTTATAAAAGTAAATAAAACCTCCTTGGAAAAAAAAGTTATAAAAGAATTGTAAAGTTAATTTAACTTCTAATTTATGTACTTAATGATTTTTACTCGTTAATTAAAGAATTACTTAAAGAAGAATACATTTATAAAGTTAAACCTCATTGAAATTGGTATCACGAACTTGATAATTTTTAATTGTTAAGTACATGAAAAAAAAATATTTTAATGAAAGTAAAAGCGCAAATAATAGTATATTACGTAACGAGAGTCTTATGTAGTATATTACATATGAGCGGACATGTTGCGCACAAGCCGCGCAGCGGCGAATGCAGTATTCCGCGAGTATGTAACTGCCATACCACTCGAGAAACGTACGATACTTTACCTACGCCCTGACAAAATAAGCAATAAGCATGAAAGATCAACTTATTTATTGTACTCATTTTTAATAGTACCATGACAATGATGAAAACTAAATGACTACTTGATCAATATACAGGGTATAAAGCTGTACATTTTCCGACATTCGTTGTTTTTTAATAGAGTTCAAATTGAAGCTTTAAGCGAGTGTTTTCCACTCCCAGACTAAGCATGAAGTAAAATTTCGAGTTTAGAAAAGCCCCGTGAAAATTTGTCGAGGGTCGCGCAGCGACCCGAGACAAATTTTCTGGGCTTTTCTAAACTCGAAATTTTACTTCATGCGCCAAGCGTATAAAACGCTGATATCAAGTGAGGTTCAAATATATATAGAGTTCACAATATTTTAGCGTTTTATACGCGTGGCGCATGAAGTAAAATTTCGAGTTTAGAAAAGCCCAGAAAATTTGTCTCGGGTCGCTGCGCGACCCTCGACAAATTTTCACGGGCTTTTCTAAACTCGAAATTTTACTTCATGCTTAGTCTGGGAGTGGAAAACATTTTCCGACATTCGTTGTTTTTTTAAAAGAGTTCAATTTAAAGCTTTAAGCGAGTGTTTTCCACTCCCAGACTAAGCATGAAGTAAAATTTCGAGTTTAGAAAAGCCCCGTGAAAATTTGTCGAGGGTCGCGCAGCGACCCGAGACAAATTTTCTGGGCTTTTCTAAACTCGAAATTTTACTTCATGCGCCAAGCGTATAAAACACTGATTTCAAGTGAGGTTCAAATATACATAGAGCTCATAATATTTTAGCGTTTTATACGCGTGGCGCATGAAGTAAAATTTCGAGTTTAGAAAAGCCCAGAAAATTTGTCTCGGGTCGCTGCGCGACCCTCGACAAATTTTCACGGGGCTTTTCTAAACTCGAAATTTTACTTCATGCTTAGTCTGGGAGTGGAACACACTCGTTTAAAGCTTCAAATTGAACTCTTAGAGAAAAACAACGAATAACTAAAGATTTAAAGATAATATTTGGAATACGTATACTTTAAAGAAAAACTCCCTGTACATTAAAGAAATAAAAACTCAACGTTTATTGTTAGAATCTGTACAGATTTATATTTTAATTGGTTCATATTAAGATAATTGTACCTAAAATTTTTAAAGTTAACTTTATAATTGCAGGGCCAAATTTGATCAAAAAGTAAACTTACAAAATGTACACTTTTAATTGCCAGTTTTATAACCTTACTTTGTTATCATCGCTCTATTTAAATTGGTTTATATTAAGACAATTGTACCTAAAATAAGTTTTAAAAGTTAACTCTGTAATTATTTGGCCGTTAATAGGTTAATATGTTGGTATTTGTTAAGTACATGGAAAATATTTATACATTTCTAAAGATAAAAGCGCTTACTATGCCCTTTTATCTTTAGAAATGTATAAATATTTTCCATGTACTTAACAAATACCAATAATAAATTTAAAAACAAACTTTGTAATTGCTTGGCCAAATTTGTACAAATTTATACGAGGGGTGATCAAAAAGAACGGTTACAAAATGTACGCTTTTAATTGCAGGCTTTATATCCTTACCTTTTTATCATCGCTCGTTATTAAATTGGTTCATACAAAGACAATTTTACCTAAAATCAATTTTGAAAGTTATCTGTGTAATTGTTTGGCCGTTAATGGGTTAATATGTTGGTATTTGTTAAGTACAGGAGAAATATTTATACATTTCTAAAGATAAAAGCGCATAGAAATGAATTCAACATAACTTAATTTTCATATGTTTCGAAAGCGTAAACGTCATCTAATGCCCCTTAGCTTAAGTAGCATCATAGCACTTTCGAAACATATGTAATTTGCACAGGCCGTAATAAATGGTCAAAAATGTTCAGTGTTCTTCAAGCATTGGTTCGGGACTATACTGATGATGGCGTTGAAGCCTGAAAGGCGTATATAGTTTTCCGGTGAATGAATGAGTACTGAACACAAATTTATATTCTTAACTTTAAAATTAAGTTAAGAATATATATATATATATATATATATATATATATATATATATATATATATATATATATTCCACTTATAAAATTTGCTATTGTTATACTTTTTTCTCGCTGTGTGCCGTAGATGAATTGAATAAATATTGTTTGTGAGTTTAGATTAAAGAACTATAAAAAAAAAACTATATGATATATGGTATATAATAAAGCTGAAGACGAAACTTAATGGGATTACGGATAAACTGCCAAAAAAACTGAGTCTTTTTAGGGTAATCGCCAGTGGTTTTTTTCTTTTCACGATCCATCATTGCCCGTTTTGTAAATAACTATTCAATGAGGAAATATAAATATATAAATATATATGATAATCAATTAGTCAAGTTGTGAGTAGACTTGCACATTATAAAATAAGCAATCACTGATACGAAAAATATATAAAGAAATTATTAATAAAAACATAAGTTGTTGTGTTATTTAATATTCACCCACCCAAAATTACTTTTTTCCTTTTTGTTTTTTTTTTCAGATTAGGTGACACTAATAAAATTAACTATAATAAAGGTAAGTAGATTAATAATTTATTTTATTGTTTATTGTTATTAATAGGTTGTTTTAAAACAGAACTAAATATTAAACTCCTAATAAGAAAAAACATACCAGACACTTTTTTCTCATTAATCACTTGGTAAAAAATTTTCAAAAATTTATTTGTTTGTAAATTAAATTCTCTTTTTTAGTGTTTAGTTTAATGGCGCAATCAGATCTACGCTAACTAGATTGGTTTAGAAGATACAGGGTGATTCTCAAAATCTGCCGGTTTTATTATCTCTTATGGCTCGGTTATTTATGGAGATACAAACAAAATTTAAATACGGAAGTTTTATGACTTTTTACGTAGCGTACGTGGCGTACTTAATAAATATTATACATCAAGTGAATTAAACACGATTTTATTCACGAAAAGATTTTTGATTTCACGAGCGCCTCGGCGCGAGTGAAATCATTTCTTTGAGTGAATAAAGGTGTTTAATTCACGTGGCGTATATATGTTTTTATTCAATTTTGACGAAATTGTAAAGAAAATGTACTTTACATTTAATTTTAAATAAATTTTTTAACTCACTAGTGACCTAAAAAAAATTTAGTTCACTAGTGAATAAAACTTTGTTTATTACGGTTGTTATGGAGTTAATAATGTCGATTTAAATTAACAAAATTGAATAAAAAAATATAGATGTTTTAATTTTTGAGATATTATCAGAATTAGTATTTTCTTAAATGGGACACCCTGTATCTGAGTACCTCAAAAAAATGCATTTTTTCTTGTGATTGCAACAATATGTAACACTCAATATTTTGTTTTGTCCTAAATAGCTAAAATACCAAAAAACGAAAAAAAAAATATTTTTTAGATGGCCATGAATTGAATTCTTTAAGCGTTCATTTTTGTTTGTTTACATGTCATAAAATTCAAGATTAATTACGTATTGGTTTTGATATTTTCGATTATACTTCTTTAAAAATGGAGTCTAAAATGAATATTTTTTAAAACTATAGAAAATTAAACATTTTAGGTCTTTATTTTCATTACCCACAATATAGCCGTTATGAAAATAAAGACGCAGCTTTAGACCTATATTTTGAGCATTATCCGGACCGACGACAGCCAGAAAAAGAAATATGTCAATGATTATATCACAATTTAAGTGATTGTGGATCAAAACCAAGAGGTAAGATTTACAAAAACAAAAATTAAGATCCGACGGTATCTAGCTGTAATATTATTATTATTATTATTATTATTATTATTCTTTATTTACGGAATTCACCTTTTTTACAATTGAAATTAACAACATTAAAGCAATAAATATTGAGAAATACATTGGCATAAGTAAATTAAACGTTTTTGCCAAAATTGGCAGTTAGTAAGTTATGGTAGGGCACTTACTAACTGCCAATTTTGGCAGAAACGTTTAATTTACTTGTGCCAATGTATTTCTCAATATTACAGCTAGATACCGTGGCTATTGTGTGCTGGAAGTCGACTCCCATATACCGTGGCTATTGTGTGCTGGAACACCGTCTTGTTGTAAATAAACATTATTTCTTATAGCCAATGGCATGTTATCCAACTCGATTATTACACATTCTTCCAAAATTTGGATTTATCCTTCAGCATTCAAATTTTCATTAAAAATCCTGTAGTTAAGGACTCTGTTTTGATAAAGCGCCACCCATACATGGAACCCAAACCGTCCTTGTTGCACCCTGGCGACCGTCTGATGATAACAAGGGAATAAAGAAACCAATACGTAATTAATATTGAATTTTATGACATGTAAACTAACAAAAACAAAAGCTAGCAGAATTCAATTCATAGCCATCTAGAAAATCTTTTTTTTTTTTGTTTTTTAGTATTCTAGCTATTTAGGACAAAACAAAATATCAAGTGTTACACATTGTTGCAATCCCAAGAAAAAATGCAATTTTTTGAGATACTCAGATACAGGGTGTCCCATTTAAGAAATTACTTATTTTGATAATATCTCAAAAATTAAAACATCTATATTTTTTTAAGTACGCCACGTACGCTACGTAAAAAGTCATAAAACTTTCGTATTTAAATTTTGTTTGTATCTCCATAATTAACCGAGTTCTAAGAGATAATAAAAATCAGTTGATTTTGAGAATCACCCTGTATCTTCTAAACCAATCTAGTTAGCGTAGATCTGATTGCGACATTAAACTAAACACTAAAAAAGAGAACGGGACATATATCTTAGTTTTTTTGTATCTCTTACCGTTTAGCCTATACCCTATAATATCAACGAAAAACAACCACCCTGTACAAATGAATTTGTTTGTGAATATATACAGTTTTGAGTTTTATTGGGTAATAAGGGCATTTAATATTAAGCATTAAGCCAAAACTAGTAGAAATTGAAAATTTCCGCACCAAGTTGCAGCAGTGTTAAAATAGTCGAGGATCACATATGGATGATGTAATTTATTTATTTATTTATTTATTCTTTATTTACGGAATTCACCTTTTTTACAATTGAAATTAACACAATTAGTTGTATGTAGTAACACATCATACTCATTACGTTACTAAGTATAACCAAAATTAATGTATAAACAAAATAATATCAAAAAAAAAATATATATATATATATATGAGAAATATGTTTTACAAGGGATAACCTGAATCTCTAACACCAAACGGTTCAATGGCTAAGGTTAAATTAATGTTGCTTATCCGATTATATTATATTATTATTATATCATACTCATTACGTTACTAAGTATAACCAAAATTAATGTATAAACAAAATAATATCAAAAAAAATATATATATATATATGAGAAATATGTTTTACAAGGGATAACCTGAATCTCTAACACCAAACGGTTCAATGGCTAAGGTTAAATTAATGTTGCTTATCCGATTATATAAAATGCATTAAATATGTACCTGGACGAATATAATTAATATAAAAATATTCCATAATAGACTCACTCATTTAAAAAAATAAAATCTCTATTTGTGTACTTTAATAATAAATAGAAAGTTTTTATCTCACATAACTAGTTTCTTTTGAATCATCATTTGAAATGTAAACGAACTTTTGGTTCACCCTGTATTATAAATGTTTTCATCAAATCTATGGTTAATAATATTTTATTACCTACTAAAAAAATATGAGAATAGAGATTAATACAACAAGAAGTGTTAATTAAAGCAAACCATTTATACGTCGAGCATAAAACAGTGTGTAAGAGTAAAGTGGGAAAACACGGCTGACACGGACCGGGAAAACACATAAAAATGATTAAATAAGGAGCACTGGGAGTCGACTTCCAACGTTTCTGTTTCAGTTTTCAGGAGCCGTGCACACTACTGCAGGAATGTACATACATATGTTGTAAAGTCCTGCACAATACTACGCCTGAATATATTTAGACAAGGATCTAAACGACTGCACTCTCCGTATGTAAATTCACGGGCCGCCAGTTAGTCTATCATTTTACGATCCTTTGTTAAATTAAGGGATCCATGACCGCCCCGCCCCGCTTTTCCAAAATAATTTGCCTTGAGTAATTGCGTAGGCAATACTTTCATAGCTACCCGATATAAATTACATAAACAGTTGCATTTATACAAAATAGGGTGTGCAGTGCAGTGGCAGCCGGTGGCCAACTTCATGTGATGCAAAAATGCCAAGGTAATGCATCCAGGAATTAAACGGTTCGATCGTTGTGCTGCTAAACGCCAAGGACAGTCGAGTATACGGTGAGAAATCCTTCTCACCGTATACTCGACTGAATCGAAGATTTTCTAGTGGGGGTAGAGATCGCTTACGTCACAAATGCGCGCTGAATTTAAATGTGGTTACTTCATGAATTAGATAATTACAAGTAATTACAGTGCATGCTGTACATTTTCTGACATTCGTTGTTTAATAATTTCCCCTTCTCGCACCAAAAGGTCAATTTGAAGTTTTAAACGAGTGTTTTCCACTCCCAGACTAAGCATGAGGTAAAATTTCGAGTTTAGAAAAGCCCCGTGAAAATTTGTCGAGGGTCGCGCAGCGACCCGAGACAAATTTTCTGGGCTTTTCTAAACTCGAAATTTTACCTCATGCGCCACGCGTATAAAACACTAAAATATTGTGAACATTAGTTATATTTGAACCTTGCTTGAAATCAGTGTTTTATACGCGTGGCGCATGAAGTAAAATTTCGAGTTTAGAAAAGCCCCGTGAAAATTTGTCTCGGGTCGCTGCGCGACCCTCGACAAATTTTCACGGGGCTTTTCTAAACTCGAAATTTTACTTCATGCTTAGTCTGGGAGAGGAAAACACTCGTTTAAAGCTTCAAATTGAACTGGAAAAAAAAAACAAGGAATTTTCGAGTTTAGAAAAGCCCCGTGAAAATTTGTCGAGGGTCGCGCAGCGACCCGAGACAAATTTTCTGGGCTTTTCTAAACTCGAAATTTTACTTCATGCGCCACGCGTATAAAACACTAAAATATTGGGAACGTTAGTTATATTTGAACCTTGCTTGAAATCAGTGTTTTATACGCGTGGCGCATGAAGTAAAATTTCGAGTTTAGAAAAGCCCAGAAAATTTGTCGAGGGTCGCTGCGCGACCCTCGACAAATTTTCACGGGGCTTTTCTAAACTCGAAATTTTACTTCATGCTTAGTCTGGGAGAGGAAAACACTCGCTTAAAGCTTCAAATTGAACTGGAAAAAAAAACAAGGAATATCTAAAGATTTACAGAAAATAGGCTAAATTTCTATGTTTCTTAATGCTTAATAAACTTCTTCAGACACATAACATTGAAGAAACGTTATGTAAATGTAAGTTAAATATCTCGTAATAATTATGTAAGCAAAAACGTGACGTTGGGTATGCGGCATACTAAAATAAACGTGGTGTAACACGTTTTCTCATTCTATTTAACCAGAAAGGTGCAATATTGTGTATTACACACCGCATACAAGTTCCCGCACTGTGTTTCCATCTTCATTGCAATTTTGTGCAATTTGCGAGCGCCGCGCGCGCACACACACACCAACACACAGGAAGTTAACTGAAGTTAATTCCGTTTCTGGGTAGCTAACAAGCTTCGAGTAATTTATCGCCCGCGCTCGCGAATCATGCTAATACAAACCTTATAACTTTAATCCAGAAATAATTTAAAAGTTCCGGACGTTTAAGCCGGTGCGCGCTGACATTGAAAAATATATGAATACACATGCACTTTTCCGCGGAAAAACAGATGTATAAATCTAAATTTTACGAGCACTTAGCAAAGGTGACGTTTATAAGGCGGGCGCTCGGGCTCCTGGATGTGATGGCGTGCAGTAAATATGGAGACAGCCCTCTGACATCCAGGTGATGTTAATTATGCATGCACCTCTTCCTCCTCGCCATCACAGACACAGACGGAAATATCGATCCACTCGAGAAAGAAAGAGCGGGAGATAAAAAAAGAATAATAATAATAGAGGACTCGCGACGAGCGGATCTTCAAAATAACTAACGTAGTTTCCTTTTCCTTTTCCTCCCAACAAATACGGGGCGAATTGTTTGAACGGTCTTTCTACGTGAGTTCGCTGATGATACGAATATATACGCTGAGCGCAGGGAAAATGTTTGCTCTGAAACACTGAATAACATGGAATTTCTTGAGTACATTAACAAGGTGTACCTTCATTTTCACAGTACATAATTTATACTCCTATCAGACAGAAAATGTAAGGCCCGAAAACTAATTACAGAATTACAGATATTTTTCGAAAATGGTCTTAACAACTCGGATGACCTTAAAATGCTGCCAAATTTATCTAGTAATATTTCTGGTAACTTTTTATAGTGTAAATTGGGCTTTGGCACTTACTGCTTCTAGTTTTTAAACAGACTATAATACTTACATTTTTTATATCTAGTACTACCATTATGTAGGGACAATAATATCAAAAAATGGAAAGATAGATGATGAGATTAAAGACAAAATAGGGAAAGCAGGTAAATTATTTAATATGACAAAAACCACCTTCTTCGGAAATAAAGAAATACCCAGCAAAATCAAAACTGAAATCGTAAAAAAAGTCATAAGACCAACAATAATGTACAGCAGCGAAGCGTGGACGATAACAAAGAATCAGCAGACAAAAATTAATGCTAGCGAAATGAGGTTCCTCAGGAAAACCGAAAACACAACAAGAAAAGACAGAATAAGGAACGAAACGTACAGACAAAATTTAGAGATCGGAGATATAAACGAAAAAATAATCGAGGGACAACTAAGATGGTTCGGACATATATGTCGAATGGAGGACACGAGAACGACAAAAAAAAATATTTGAAACTCGAACAACAGGAAAAAACTATAAAGGAAGACCAAGAAAAACATGGATTGATGGAGTTAAAGAAGGAGCAGAAAAGAAAGGTATACCGTGGAAAGGAATAAAGGACAAAACACAAGACAGGAAACAATGGAGAGAATTGTACTCGGCAACACAATAAAAAAACAATACAAGACATAAATTCATGCCTTACACCGAAAGATATAAAAGGCAAAAGATTAAAAAAAAAACTACCATTTTTTTTTTAATAACAAATACTTAAGTTTAATCTTGCATGCTTTTTTTTTCAAATTCACTTAACCACACGGATATTTTGTTCGGTTGGTTTTAATACGAATTTAACTTGAGCGTTGAATTTCTCAAAATTGGCTATTATACTCTATTCGCGTTTAGATTAATGTTAGAGAAACATAGGGCTTATTTGTCCTAGATATGTGTATGTATTTTTGTGTAAAAAATTTTAAGTAAACTTTAGGTTTCACAATTTTCTCTCGGTGCAATCTCGCATTGTCTCGCGTTCCTTATTTACACAATATTCTCCGGAATTATAGCCGGTTGAAGCAATTTATAAACTAACGTCAACATTCTTGCTCAAATTGCAATTTTCCAATAAACTTCTTCCCTTATTCTGCTTACTACATTAATTACTTCTAGATAGTTCTTTGTCGAATCATTTATTAACTCGCGAAACTGCGCCTCTCCGGAATAATAAATAGTTTATTTTGTAATATTTTCTTGTGTTCGAACGTCTCGAAGTGCAATAGAAGTTTACTAAAATAAATGATTTTCAGAAGTAGTTTTCGTTGAATGGTATAAATAAATTGTATACACAAAGTAAGTATTGAAAACTTATTTCAAATCAGTTTGTTATATTTCACGTGGTGAAATATTTTTAACTGTGATTTTAAAATTAAATAGTCAATTTTACTAATATTTCAGGTTTTTATTTCAATTAGTTTCGATTTTGAATTATTCTCAAGGAATATCATTGAAAGCTTCAAAGTCATACGGTTGAAAGTAGTGAGCTTATACGAGTAATGTCATATAATAAACAGACATTTTGGGTAACCAGTTCTAATTAATAATAATAATAATAATAATAATAATAATTTATTAACGGATTTATCCTCTTTACAATAGTGTAAGTTATTAAAAGTTGTCTTTTAGGTGCCATGTGAGATTCTCAACATGCATAATACACACATAGGTATAAAAGAACAGAAAGTTGCCTTTTGGTAACAGATGGTGCCATGTAAGATTTTCAATATGTATGATAGACACATAGGTATAAAACAACAGAAAATTGTATTTTAGCAACAGATGGCGCTATGTGAGATTCCCAATATGTATGATTAACACACGGGTATAAAATCACTGATAGTTGTCTTTTAGCGACAGATGGCGCCATGTGAGATCCTCAACATGTATGATACACACATAGGTATAAAACAACAGAAAGTTGCCTTTGTTCAACAGATGGCGCCATGTAATATTTTCAATATGTATGTACACGTAGGTGTAAAACAACAGAATGTTGTCTTTTAGCAACAGATGGCACTATGTGAGATTCCCAATATGTATGGTTAACACATGGGTATAAAGCAACAGACAGTTATCCTTTAGCGACAGATGGCGCCATGTGAGATCCTCAACATGTATGATACACACATAGGTATAAAAAACAGAAAGTTGCCTTAGGGCAACAGATGGCGCCATATAAGATTTTCAATATGTATGACAGACACGTAGATATAAAACAACAGAAAGTTGTCTTTTTGCAACAGATGGAGCTATGTGAGATTCCCAATATGTATGATTAACACACGGGTATAAAATCACTGATAGTTGCAGACCCAGTCGACTCTGTATGATTCTGTAAGTTCACATATATAGTTGACCGACCCACTCGATGGGAGGGCGCATATGTCGGAACTTTGAATTTCCCGCAATTTCTAACGTGGGCTTGTTTTCAATCAACAGCTGTCAGATCCGTCGGATCTGAAGGCACAAAAATGCTGATAAGACGAAATCGTTTCGAGATAAGCGTTAATAAATATAAATAATTACAACTGTAAGTATGTATATTTTTAAATTTTAACCTATTGTGTATTATTTTAAATAAGTCTACAGTCAAACAAATTTAAAACAAGAGTGTTACTACATTATTTCTCTTTTTTCTTCCTAGTACATGTGGATAATTTTCAAGTATACTAAATATCCATGGTCGTGGATATTTTCATCATACTGAACTAGGAGCATTTTTTCATGGACTATATCCCCGTTGTTGGATTAAGCAATTCTGAATCATTGGGGATGGGCGTTAACATAAATAATTAAAACCGTAAGTTTATGTAATATTTTAAGTTTTTAAGCCATTGTGTATTCTTTTAATTAAATCTGCAGTCAAATACATTTAAAACCAGTGTGTCTACATTATTTCTCTTTATTTCTTCCTAGTATTAGTGAATGATCTTCAAGTACTATGCATGAAACAAGCACGGACGTGGAGATTTTCTTCACACCGAGCTAGGAGCATACTTCCATGGAGAATGTTCCTGTTGCTGTTGGATCAAGCAATTCTGAAATTCCATCTAGTCACAAAGTACAATCCCAGAACATAAATTAATGTCTTGAATTCAATTACACGGTTTTTCTGTTGCATTTCACTATTGATCAAATGAGATTCACTATATCCCAAATATGTTTCACTTTGTCAAATATAAGTCAAAAGATTTCCCGATTTACGAAATGAGTTTCACTAAATACCAAATACTTTTCCCTTTAATATTTTTGCTGAACATTTTTGCAGTAACAATAACTTTCTTCTGGAAATATTTTATTTGTTTTTGTATATACAGGGAGTTTTCTTTTAAGTATAAGTATTCCAAATTCAACCTATTTTCTGTAAATCTTTAGATATTCCTTGTTTTTTTAAGTTCAATTTGAAGCTTTAAATGAGTGTTTTCCACTCCCAGACTAAGCATGAAGTAAAATTTCGAGTTTAGAAAAGCCCCGTGAAAATTTGTCTCGGGTCGCGCAGCGACCCGAGACAAATTTTCTGGGCTTTTCTAAACTCGAAATTTTACTTCATGCGCCACGCGTATAAAACACAGATTTCATTGAAATACGAATATATATAAATTTCACAATATTTTAGTGTTTTATACGCGTGGCGCATGAAGTAAAATATCGAGTTTAGAAAAGCCCAGAAAATTTGTCTCGGGTCGCTGCGCGACCCTCGACAAATTTTCACGGGGCTTTTCTAAACTCGAAATTTTACTTCATACTTAGTCTGGGAGTGGAAAACACTTGTTTAAAGCTTCATATTGAACTCTTTTAAAAAACAACGAATGTCGGAAAATTTACAGCTTATGCATATGTTTACCTTAAAGAAAAATTCACTGTATAGAACACTACTTACGCCAACTTCCATTCTCGGTTAAGGAGACCTCTTATTTCATTTCTCAGATGCATTTTTTGACGAACTGCAGACATTTTGTTGAGAAGTGAAATGTAATTGACAGACTGTGATAAGGTTTTGACATATAGAGAAATATATTTGTAATAACTATTAAAATATACATTTAACATGTTCATTAGGTCTTTGTTATTTTTCGCATCGCACGGTATTTAATTTAATACTGTGCGATGTTCCCCGCACCGCACCCACCATTCAATGTTATGACCTCCTGCACCGCACTCCCCGCTTAGCAAGAAGCCCGCCCGCTCCCCGCGCCCAATGACTTCATTTGCGATTGCAGCGCCGTCCCATCGAGTGGGTCGGTTAACTAAAATCATGATACGTGAAGCCCCCTATGAGTTATGAATCTAATTTAATCTATGGATAGTTGTCTTATAACCAAAGATGGCGCCATGTAAGATCCTCAACATTTATGATCAGTGTTGCCAACTCCAGACTACCAGATGTCTAAAAACGTAGCTTGATAAATCACCAAATTTTATGATAACAACAAAAAATAGTTTTTTTTATTTATTTACGTTCAAATATATATAAACTATAGAATAACTAAAGATGCATGTGTACCATAAATACATAATATTATTATAATTAAACCGTGCGATCATTTAAAACATAATTTGAATTTTAAATTAGATTGGCACTACTGACTGTTAACACATAGTTTACCATAACATCAAAATTATTCCACTATTCATTTACCATTCTGGGCAACTGCACAAAAAAATGCCACCTATTCTAAATCATAATTTAAAATTGAACCCTGAGGAACACCTCGTAATATGTTATAAAAAGAAGAACGTTTTTCGGAAACTTTTAAACACAATCTTCTACAGGTTGATTCATTGGCCGCTTTACCAACTTTAGCAATGAAAAGTAGTTTTAATTTCACGAAGAAATGTTCAGTAAACGCAGGTTCTATCTTTCTTTGTTCAGAACTTATAGCGCATTTAAAATAAATTATAAATGCGTTCAATTACAGCTTCTAACGAGTGTTTATAGTCGTTGATTAAGCATGAAGTAAAATATTAAAAAAATATGTGATATTAGTTAGATAAACAATTATAAGTTTGAAAAATGTATAATAATTTCGATTTTTCGCTCTAAATTAGAATCGTGCGTGGTATTGATTGACAGACAGATGCGGTGAGTGAGGTTAGGTTAGGTTCACGTTTCCGCGATTCAAGTCGATTATCTCGCAAACACGCTCCGCTATGGACAAAAATGTAGATAATTTGATGCCGAACGTCTTTTGTTTGAAACAATAATTGTTATTTTGTACAAAAATTGAGATATCGCTGGATAAACAATTATACGTTTTGAAAATGTGTAATAAATTCCATTTTTCGCTCTAGGGCTTTTTAAATTTGGAATCGTGCTTGGGATTGTGAGAGTTGACCTAATCCTAGGTTAGGTTGACGTTTTCGCGATTCAAGTCGATTATCTCGTAAACAGAGCGTGCTATGAAAAAAATTATTTCGGTGATGCTGAACATCTTTTGTTTGAAACATTTTTTGTTATTTTTTACAACAATCGATATATCGTTGAATAATGCAATGGTTAATAAGTTGGGTTTGTGTTTGAATATTTTTAATAAATTAAATTTGTCCGCTAAAGTTTTAAAAACCTAGGCTTAGGTGTAGGATTAATCGGAGTTTAATTTACGCTAATCGGGGATTAATTCCGGGATTTACAAATTGATTTACAGTTAATCAAAATTGAGATTTAGTTTGAGTTTATTGAATTTTTGAACGCAGTTCCTCTTTTTGCGTTAGGGATTGTTGGGGGATGAATGAGCTTTGTGTAGGAGTTGAAAAAACAAAATCAAGCTGTTTTTCACTGAATTGCAGATGCTCAAGGTGAAATCATTTAAAGCTATTGTTTTCTTTATCGGGTTAAAGAAAACCAAAAAATATTAATTTCAATTTTTTGCTACAACATTTGTAATTCAACAAGAAATAAATATAAATCTGTAAAATATCGCGTTGGATTTCTTGATTGTACATTATTCTTTCGTTCTATGGAATTAATTAATTACAAAAACGCATTGAAAAACAAAATAATAAAAATGTCAGCATTTTTTTTTTACTTTTAAAAATATATCTCCAATAAATTAATTTACAAAACTATAAAATGTAATCAATCGTTTTTTTTTTTCTGCTAAATCTATGATTTAATATTTGAACGAAAATATTTTACGAAACAACAAACAATAATTAATAAGTATAAATTGACGAAAATCTTAAATATTGAAAATTGACAAGCATTTTGTAAATCGAGAAAAATCTTTAAATATCGAAAACCTGATGAGACTTTTATAAGTTGACGAAAATCTCCAAATACCAAAAATCTCAAGGTGTTGAAAATCTTGACGGTAGACTCCCAGACTAAGTATGAAATAAAATTTCGAGTTTAGAAAAGCCCCGGGTAGAAAATCAGTCGAGGATCGCGCTAGCGACCCGAAACTAATTTTCGCGGGGCTTTTCTCAACTCGAAATTTTACTTCATGCGCCAGACGTACAAAACACTGAATTCAATTGACGTTTAAAATAAACTCGTTAGAAATTATTCATACAAGATTGATCAAAAAGGATACTCTTGCAAATGTTCGCCCATTTGGACATTGACAATTTTATGAATGATATGTTGAATATTTCCCAAATTTTCTATAGTTTTGACAGTATTTTGCTACGTTCGACTGTTTTAACTTTAATCGCTTTCTAATGACAGTAAATCTCTAGATTGTCAGTAAAAACTTCTAACAAACACCAGAATTTATCCACGTCTAAATCACAAACAATTTGTCTGAATCCGAAAGTATAAAACAACAGATTTGGTGATAAAATCACTGATTTGGCAACCCAGTGTGAAATTCTCAATATGTATGACTAACACACGGGTATAAAACAACAGAAACTTGTCTTTTAGCAACAGATGGCGCCATGTGAGATTCTCAACATGTATGATACATACATGGCTATATAAATCAATAGCAAGTTGCCATTTAGCAACAGATGGCGCCATGTTTGATTTTCAATATGTATGATACACACATAGGTATAAAACTACAGAAAGTTATCTTTTAGCAACAGATGACGCCATGTGAGATTTTTTAATGACTATGATACACACATAGGTATAAAGCAACAGAAAGTTGTCTTTTGGCAACAGATGGTACCATGTAAGATTCTTATTATATAAGTTACACACATGGATATAAAATAACAGTAGTTTACAACGAATCGTACCACTCGTTGTGTGGAGTCCACCTTGATCTTCCTTCGGAACATCCGATGACACTCGGCAAAACCATCACAAACCCAGAAGAGATATCTGCCCTCGAGGTGGAGGTTCTGGAAAGGACCTCGATTATGAATATTTCGGCAGGGAAAATATGTGAAAGCAAACTACCAAGAAGATACCAATTTTACAATTGGATTTACGTTGTAACCAGCGACGGCTCGCAGCCTAACTTTAGGGTAGGCCACAGCGCCAAGAAAAAAAATTTGAGGTTCGAATCGCGTCACAAAACACATTGGAAACTGCGGTGGGCATGAGTTGCGTGTGAAGGAAGGCCAACGTATAATGTGTGTAAAATTTCAAAATATCCAAAAATATATTAAACGACGTTGGATTTGGATGCGGTTTTCTGCGCCGACCTAGTCTCGACGAAGTCTCGGCCCTGTGAACATTTTAATATTGTAGCAGCGACGGCTCTCAGCCTAACTTCAGGGTTAGCCACAGCGCTAAGGAACACAAAATTTGAGTTGGGATCCCGCTTTATAAATACAAGGAATTGCAGAACAGTCATCTTTTAATAACGGATACATATTACCTTGGGTCTCTGGTTTACCCTGTAGTTAGGCTGCGAGCCGCCGCTGCTTGTAACACATATGTGTTACGCCCATCGACGTACCTTGGATGTGTAGATTTATGATTTACAACCGAGTCCAATGGATTATAATCAAACTGATTATAAACAACTAAATTTTGCTATATCCAGGATTATGATTAACACTGTGCATGTAAATATAACATCCCATGTTCGGTTTTATAATCAATAACATCGCAATTATCCTGTTATTGATTTAAATAGCAGGGTTTACAAAATTGTTTAGGTTAATTATTTATAAAATCCGGATCGTTTCTTTTCTCCCTTCCTTTCTGCCCTCGCTCAGATATTTGATGTTTACAAATAAAACCTCGTTCCGCCTTAATCCCCTCGCCGGATTCTCCCTTGTCCCCACCCCCCAACTAAATCTCTATTTATTACTACAAGGGCGAATTAAGCCGGTGATTATTTAAGAGATAATGGGTCCATCCATTCCCGCCGGAACCAATAACTCGGAGGACTAATGAACCATCGCATAACTTCATCAATTAAGCGAAAATCTCATTTTTTCCCTCCGTCTCGGCATCGCTCCGTGTCTCCGAACAACATAATAATGCCGGTGGATAACCGAGGGTATTACTCACGGGGTCGGTTGGTTTGGATGTCGCCGCTTTCGGACAAGAACTTATTCCGCGGCGCGCCTTTAATTAATATTTAGTCGCAATTATTTCTCAATTAAACACCGAGCCTCCGATTAATTAGAAATTTGCGGCTCGCGATAATTCACGGGGTGTATTATATACCGTGGAATTAATTAATAGCGACCTGCTATTAAATTTAATATATTATAATCCGTTAAGAATCTCATTTCAATTATAATAACTCTCTCCATTATACAGGATGATTCTACAATACTAGTAATGCACAGCCAGTAGAGGTTCGTGATCTTTTTTATTGCTAGAGCTGCAGACATAAACATGCACTGGATTTTTATTTCACGTATACATATCCCGGTGCGTGAGCATTTTGAGGTAATCGTTGTTACTTTCCCCCATATGCAAACAAAGGGAAAGTATTGTTTTCGCGACAATTTTCAAATCAAAAATTCAGCACTCGTTTAAACCTTTAAAAAATAAGCATATAATTGGGATATGTATACTAAAAAGAAAAACACCTTGTATGGTTAAAATTCTTATTAAACAACAAGCCTTACATAATTTTACACATTTGTATAACTTGACTTACCTATGTCTAATCTAAAATAACAAAATGGTGACATCTCTAAGGCAGTCCCAGCTTTGCAGAATAATTCCACTCACGTAAATTTAATCATTCCCTTGACCCACGTTAGATGATTTACATGTCACGCCGGAATAACCATTTAAAGCAGAATTAGTTGCAGGATTTATTATCAAAAAGGATGAAAAATAAAATAACACAAACAAATTATTCTGCGGAGAACACTGAATATTTTAAATTTTCTGCTTGATGGAATTATTTCCGCGCACGAAGAGCGTTTCATTATTCAGACTCGCTACAATCCGACGTCGGGGATTAATTATAATCAGAATTTCTTTATGGTCGAGTTACGTTTTGTAAAACACGATTATTTATTTAAGTCGCCCAGATGCAGAACCAGCCATACGTGTTTTGATAAACTTGCGGGGAAATGACGAAAACTGATTTTGCAGCGTCTTTTAAATAAATTAAAATATTTTTGAATGAATGATTGTATCGAATGGGGACTAAAAAAGAGTGGCGACCAAACCAAATTTTCGGGCTATCCCAAACTCGAAATTATACTACAAGAAAAGAAAACTACAACGAAATATACTTCTGCTTTTTTTAACTCATGAAAAAAAAACACGGAATGAAACTGCACTGACTATAACTTGAAATTCAAGCCTTGGTTTAACAGTAAAAACAATTGAGCGTTACTTTAATTCACAGCCATATTCTTTGGCTATCGTCTGCCTTTTGTTTTATAAAAATATCAAATACGTGGACAAAGTTACACCTAATTTTTTGAGCGAGTATTTTTTTTTGTTATCAATAATTATTAAAACACGGAGCAAAATTGCACTGACTTTAACTTGAAATTTAAGCCTCGGCTTAACAGTGAAAACAATTGAGCGTTACTTTAATTCAAAGCCACATTCTTTGGCTATCGTCTGCCTTTTGTTTCACAAAAATATCAAATCCGTGGACAAAGTTGCGCCTAATTTTTTGAGCGAGCATTTTTATTTAATCAACAATTAATAAACCACGGAGCGAAATTGCACTGACTTTAATTTAAAATTTAAGCCTCGGTTTAAGAGTGAAAACAATTAAGCGTTACTTCAATTCAAAGCCACATTCTTTGGCTATCGTCTGCCTTTTGTTTCATAAAAATATAAAATCCGTGGACAAAGTTACACCAAATTTTTTGAGCGAACATTTTTTAATCAACAATTATTAAACCACGGAGCGAAATTGAACTAACTTTAACTTGAAATTTAAGCCTCGATTTAATTGTGAAAACAATTGAGCGTTACTTTAATTCAAAGCCACAATCTTTGGCTATCGTCTGCCTTTTTTTCATAAAAATATCAAATCCGTGGACAAAGCTACACCTAATTTTTTGAGCGAGCAATTTTTTCAATCAACAATTATTAAAACACGGAGCGAAATTGCACTGACTTTAACTTGAAATTTAAGCCTCGGTTTAACAGTGAAAACAATTGAGCGTTACTTTAATTTAAAGCCACATTCTTTGGCTATCGTCCGCCTTTTGTTTCATAAAAATATCAAATCCGTGGACAAAGTTACACCTAATTTTTTGAGCGAGCATTTTTTTTAATCAGCAATTATTAAAACTCGAAGCGAAATTGCACTGACTTTAACTTGAAATTCAAGCCTCGGTTTAACAGTGAAAACAATTGAGCGTTACTTTAGTTCAAAGCTACATTCTTTGGCTGTCGTCTACCTTTTGTTTCATAAAAATACCAAATCCGTAGACAAAGTTACACCTAATGTTTTGAGCAAGCATTTATTTTAAATTAACAATTATTAAAACACGGAGCGAAACTGCACTGAAGTTAACTTGAAATTTAAGCCTCGGTTTAACGGTGAAAACAATTGAGCGGTACTCTAATTCAAAGCGACATTCTTTGGCTACCGTCTGTCTTTTGTTTTATAAAAATATCAAATCGGTGGACAAAGTTACACCTAATTTTTTGAGCGAGCATTTTTTTTTTAATCAACAATTATTAAATCACGGAGCGAAATTGCTCTGCCGTTAACTTGAAATTTAAGCCTCAATTAAATAGGCAAAACAATTGAGCGTTACTTTAATTCAAAGCCACATTCTTTGGCTATCGTTTGTTTTTTGTTTCATAAAAATATAAAATTCGTGGACAAGTTACACCTAATTTTTTGAGCGAGCATTTTTTTTTTAATCAACAATTATTAAATCACGGAGATAAATTGCACTGACTTTAACTTGAAATTTAAGCCTCGGTTTAACTGTGAAAACAATTAATCGTTACTTTAGTTGAAAGCCACATTCTTTGGCTATCGTTTGCATTTTGTTTCACAAAAATATCAAATCCGTGGATAAAGTTACACCTAATTTTGTAAGCTAGCATTTTTTTTTGTAATCAACAATTATTAAAACACGGAGCGAAATTGCACTGACTTTAACTTGAAATTTAAGCCTTTGTTTAGCAGTGAAAACAATTGAGCGTTACTTTAAATTAAAGATAAATTCTTTGGCTATCGTCTGCCTTTTGTTTCATAAAAATATCAAATCCGTGGACAAAGTTACACCTAATATTTTGAGCGAGCATTTTTTTTAATCAACAATTATTAAAACACGAAGCGACTGATTCCACTGATTTTAACTTGAAATCTAAGCCTTGGTTTAAGTAAAAAATTATACGTTCATGCGCCACACGTATAAAACACTGTAATATCGTAAAGTTTAAAATATACATATTAGTAATCTAATAAAACGTCAAATTCTGCGCTTGAACAAATTGTTTAAAACAGTAATTATAGGCAACCTAATAACTCTAACGTATATTAGGTTGCCTATAATTGTTGTATGTGTGTGTTTTTGGAACTTCACTATGAATCAATGTTTTTAAGCGTGGCGCATGAAGTAAAATTTCGAGTTTAGAAAAGCCTAAGAATTTGGATTGGCCGCCCCGCTTCGCTACGCGGCCAATCCAAATTCTTAGGCTTTTCTAAACTCGAAATTTTACTTCATGCTTAGTCTGGGAGTGGAAAACACTTTTTAAAAGCTTCAAATTAACCGATTTGAAACAACAAATTCCCGCAAAATTAAAAAATCCTGTAATTATCGGGATATGTATACTTAAACGAAAAATGCTCTGTATGTTCTGTTTTTAACACGTTTGAAACGTGTTTTAAACACGTTTTAAACATATGTTTAATTGTTAATGTTTTTAACACTGTTCCAATTAAAAAAATACGTTTTGTTACCAAAATTGTTTGTTTTAATTAAAATAAAAATATTTTTTTTTTCAGAATTATTAAAAAAAACGTTATTTTTATTTTAATTAAAACAAACAGTTTTTGTAACAAATCGTGTAACAAAACCACACATTTAGGCTCTCGTTTGCCTTTTGTTTTGAGGAATTATCAAGTTCGTGGAAAAAGTTGCGCTTAATTATTTGAGCCCCTATTTTTTGAGAATTTATTATTCATTAAAATACGGATTTGGACTTGAAACTTAATTGATATTTTTTGAACATCCAGCAAAGATTTTCGAATTTAAATTACAACCAATCGAAGATTATTAGTTTCAGTGTAGATTCTTAGAATTTTATGTTGATTTGATAATCTAATAATTTTTTACATTTGTTTAAAAAAAGCATTCCATTTTTTTGAGACAATTGAACACTTTTAGTAATTCACATACAAAGTATGCACGAATTTAAATTACTTCGTAAAATAAAAAATTTAGAGACTTGTCTCAATGAGACATTTTTGCAGAAAGTCGCTATTAATTTTAATTCGTTGTTATATTTTGTAAATATTTTGCAAACTATTAACAAACTCAATTTTTCTTTATGTTAAATTGTCTTTATGTTACTTCGTAAAAGTTTGATTATTTAAAATATTAGCTACAGTAGAACGTAAAGGTCTGTGAGAGTTAAACATGAAATCAATTAATTAACCTGTCTTTCCGCTGTTTAAGTGAATTGAAGAAAAATGAAGGGCCATTTCGAACGTGGCGTAACAAAAGGAATCGATTTCGACTACTCGTAAGTCTCCAAGAAGGGGAAAATGTTGAATGTGCTCGCCCCGGCTACACCGAACACCCGAAACGAGACGACTTTAAGTGCATTTTGTTTAATGAACCCTCGCTTCCGGTGAAAACCAAACCGAATGCGCTTAAACGGCCAAAAAGATTCTTACATATAATTGCGTCTTATCGCAATTCGAGTATTCTGCATAATCGTAAATCTCAAACCAAAAATGAAAAGGAAATTGGAACTAATCGCTACAAGAAAAACATAATCGTAATAGGAATCTAGTTTCTGAATTACGCAAATGCTGTCTGAATATAATGAAGGGTGATGATTTATCACAAATGAAATTCTGCTTTTTATAAGATGCATATTTTAAGATAATGTAATCGTTATCATGCTCCAGTTTATTTTTTGTCAGGATTGCTATTCAAAACATAATTTAATTGAGTAATTAGAGCAAAAGAATCTGTGTTCAGACCTAGGCTGATAAACACTAGAAAGAAGGAAATATTTTAGGATTGCTATGCAAAACATAATTTAATTGAGTAATTAGAGCAATAGAATCTGTGTTCAGACCTAGGCTGATAAAAACTAGAAAGAAGGAAATATTTAGATCTTTTAATCAACAAAGTTCGCCTTGCAGTAGTGCTGCTCCTTGCACGTGACGATCAGGAGGATTGGTTTCAACAAGATGGCTGCTCAGCGCATTTTCGAGTAGATGTTCGATAATATTTAAACCAAACCTTTCCAGATGGAATAATTAAATGGTTAGATCTCCTGATTTAGCGCCATGTGATTATTTTCTGTGGAGCCAAACCAAAAACTGCATTCCTTAAAGAAGCAATATTTGGTAAGTTTTGTTTACCAAATAGTCCTTCTTTAAGGAGTGCAGTTTTTGAAGAAGCGCACATTCTTCAAAAACTGCATTCTTTAAAGAAGCAATATTAATTTTAAAACACTAACGAATGTGATTAATGGATTTTATAGTATTTTTACGTTTAATTTGTTTTAATCTTTACCTTGAAATCTAAATGCAATTAAATTGAATAATTTGTCCCTTTTTGTGAATGATGCGGATTAAAAATGCTCATCCTAAATATTAAATATATTATATGTTCCGGATTGTAAATGCTCAACCGGTATATTTATTTATTTATTTATTTATTTATTTCAATCAACGGACGAATCCAGTTACAGATTGATTAAAAGATATGAATCATGTTTCATCAAGTGATCAACGAGAGCTAAACTAAAGATGTATTAAAAATCTTATTTGATTTATTACAACGCCATCAATAATTCAATTGACTGACCATTCAAAATTACATTGAAAAAAAATGTTTGTATGTTTATACCCTCACCAATAAAAATTCTCACGAGCTGCAGCTGACCCGAAGTATGAACATTTGTTTGCATCTATAGATTTGTATGTTTTCACTCTTACTAGATTATTAATATCATAATCCAAATTTTTGCATACACACTAAATTATTAAACACCATCGAGTAAATAATAGATGCACAGTTACATCCACTAAATTATACGGAACTCGTATGCATAATTCAAGAGCGTGAGGGGAAGTCCTCCCAATTTGACGCCGGAAATACTACTTTGCAAGCAAATGGATTATGTATGGTCGAGTAATGGTTTTATAATATTGACCTTAAGGGAGGCCCTGATTTCGCCCGGCAATTAAGACAAACCCTCGCGTGAATTATTAACGCGGCGCGCTTGAATAATTGATAATTAGCCCGAGGGCCGGATGTTTCAAAAATTCGAATCCCCATGCGTGAGTGGGAAGGAATGCCGAAGAGGGTTTCTTGATGGGCGAAAATGTGGGTGAGGGGAGAGGGGAGAGAGAAAGGGCGGGTGCTCGAGAATAAAAAGCTTTAAAAATAATAGAAGCCGTTTCGGGATTGAGTTAAATTGAGAGGGTGGAGATAATGAGGTTTTTCGAAAGTGTTATGAATATTTTATTGAGTGTAATGATTATTGATGAATTTTATTAAATCGTTTTTAATATAATACACGTTATTTCATTTAATGTACATTTAAATTGTTCTAAAATTAGATAAATTCAAATTCAAAACTATTTGAATTCGAGAAAATAAGCTTACGCTTCTTATAGTTTTCACACTTTAAACATAATATATAGAATTACGAAAAAACTATTCGTAAAAATGCAAACAATGTCTTAATAAGCAACTTAAGACAATAAATATTCATTGAAACAACTACTTCCCGTACAAATACACTTCCGGATATTGATTTATGCAATGAAATATTTAAAATCTTATTTAATTTGATTTGTTACAACGCTCTATTAAAGTATTATTAACGTTTAGGTCAAATTCTCTTTAAACCAACTAACAAATACAAATTTGAATTGAAAGGAGAGATAACAAATAATTATAAGTGAATAGACTTGAATTAAAACTAATGTCTTAGGCCATCTATTTCTAAAATTAGTTGAATACAATTTTTAAAATTAATCAATATTGAGAAGTGTTTCAATGTTTTATACCACTATATTTTAATATTTATACGACTTGAGTTTCGATATATTTAGTGTCATCTTCAAGTTTGACAAATTTACAATGTTTCTATGATTAAAAAGGCAAATACAAGAAATCATTTTAAAAAGTTGAGAACAATTTAAATGCACATTTGATGAAAAATTACACTAAAAAAATATACGAACCTGCAAGTCAAGTGTTATATCAAATTAGTATGTTTGATATTACACTTGACTTGCAGGTTCGTATATTGTTTTAGTGTAATATTTCATCAAATGTACATTTAAATTGTTCTCAACTTTTTAAAATGATTTCTTGTATTTGCCTTTTTAATCATAGAAACATTGTAAATTTGGCTAACTTGAAGATGACACTAAATATGTCGAATGTTTGATACAAACACGTAACACGTTTACATTCAAACAAGTTAGGATATATAAACAAATTACTTGTTTAAAGTTATTATTTCGTTTTTTTTTTTAATGTATGCTCAATTATTGTAAACATGTGATGAAATATGTGTACAATAAAAAAATAACTATAGCATTAAAAAACATACATGTGCATCACATTTGCTTTCACTCAAATAATAATAAAAAAAATATGATGTGTCTGTCATAGCACATTTAAACATTGGATAATTGAAATACTAAATTTACTTCACTCTAACCAATTAGTTGAAGATTTCACTTGAAGTTAGTGTTTTATACGCGTGGCGCATGAAGTAAAATTTCGAGTTTAGAAAAGCCTGAAAATTTGGATTTGCCGGGGCGCGACTCGCTTCGCTCGCGCGCCCCGGCAAATCCAAATTTTCAGGCTTTTCTAAACTCGAAATTTTACTTCATGCTTAGTCTGGGAGTGGAAACTCTCGTGAAACGATTAATCAGAAATGTATTTTGCAGTTTGTAAAATTTATGACATGAAACAAATACAGTTGATTTTGTTCAAATTTAGAACAAGCACAAATTCGTGTGTATTATATTTGTGTTTGTAAACTTAGCGTCTTTAATTGTGAAATATGAATCTTGGTAAAAGTTATAGGGAATGAATAAAAATTTGTTAGTTAAAATGATTTGAAAAGAGTGTAATAGGTGGCCTAGCCCGGCGCATTCACCAAAAGTTACGCGGACTACTTTTGTATATAGGCACATTAAGTTTTGATATTTAATCGATATATTTTAGGATTTCATATAGAATTAGAATGTCTAAGTACTTATCATCAGTGTAAAGGTATAAGTCATTAACACTTTCGCTACCAGCGTAATTTCTTTATAATTGCTTCTACAAAATCTTATCATAAACAGATTGGTTGAATTTAAACAATAAAACATGTACAGAATATTCTTGGCTAAAAACAAATTTACTTTATGAACAATAATTAAATGTAATAAACAATTATAATGACAGCTTATATCGAATTTTTATTTAAATGCGTGGTAGCAAACGTGATATTGATTTTTTAACTTTGTTTGTATAACACTTTTTTATTTTTACGTGACTGCAGTTTCAGCAAATTTAGCTTGCCATTATTAAACATGGAAATAAATAGTGTTCTACAAACAAAGTTAAAACGTTTTTTATTGTTAAATTAACATTTATAACGAAGTAAAACCCTCCACAATACAAGATATATTTTTTTTATATATTTAATTGATGAGGCGGATACATGATGAAACTCCATAATACTATTTGAAATAAAACAACGCAGTTGGGAGGGTTTCACTTTTATTGTTGAACACTGCAACATGTTTCACCACACAGTGGCTTCATCAGGCAGATGAAATAATAATGACAAGATATTTATTTTATTTGTATTTATTCGCATTCTAAACTGTTAATAACCTTTAGTTTTTTTTTCTTGTGTGTGTAATCAGTTTTTAAACGAATGCATGACAGCTAAGTTTTGCACAACATCGGCCACAACAATAAGAGCAGCACGAGGCGACATCCAAGTGCTGCGACACTCCACACCTCGCAAAACGAGGCGACAGCCAAATTTTCCAAACATCGACTCCGCAACAGCAGCACGAGGCGTCAGCCGAGTGCTGTGCGACTCCACACTCTGCAAAACGAGGCGACAGCCGAGTTTTGCACATCATTAACCCAATATCAGCTGCACGAGGCGACAGCCGAATGCTGCGCCACTCCACACAACATGGACCCCGCAACAGCAGCACGAGGCGAAAGCCGAGTGCTGCACCACTTCACATCCTTATCATCGACCCCACAACAACAGTAAGAGCCGATAGCTGAGTGCTGCGCCACTCCACACCTCGCAAAACGGGGCGACAGCTGAGTTTTGCACAACATCGACCCCGCAACAGCAGCAGCAAAACGAGTCGACAGCCGAGTTTTGCACATCATCGACCTCACAACAGCAGCACGAGCCGATAGCCGAATGCTGCGCCACTCCGCACCTCGCAAAACGAGCCGACAGCCGAGTTTTGCACAACATCGACTCCACAAGAGTAGCATGAGTCGATATCCGAGTGCTGCACCACTCCACACCCTTCAAAACGAGGCGACAGCTGAGTGTTGCATATCATCGACCCCACAAAACTAGCACGAGGCGATAGCCGAGTGCTGCGCCTTTCCACACCTCGCAAAACGAAGCGAGAGCCGAGTTTTGAACATCATCCCCGCAATAGCAGCACGAGGCGACAGCCGAGTGCTGCGCCACTCCACACTCCGGAAAACGAAGCGATAGCCGAGTTTTACATATCATCGACCCAACAACAGCAGCACGAGACAGCCGAGTGCTGTGCCACTCTACACCTCGCAAAACGAGGCGACAACCGAGTTTAGCACAACATCGACTCCGCAAGAGCAGCATGGGGCGACAGCCGAGTGCTGCACCACTCCATACCCTGCAAAACGAGGCGACAGCCGAATGTTGCACATCATCAACCCTACAACAGTAGCACGAGCGATAGCCGAGTGCTGCGCCACTCTACACCTCGCAAAACGAGGCGACAGCCGAGTTTAGCACAACATCGACTCCGCAAGAGCAGCATGGGGCGACAGCCGAGTGCTGCACCACTCCATACCCTGCAAAACGAGGCGACAGCCGAATGTTGCACATCATCAACCCTACAACAGTAGCACGAGCGATAGCCGAGTGCTGCGCCACTCTACACCTCGCAAAACGAGGCGACAGCCGAGTTTAGCACAACATCGACTCCGCAAGAGCAGCATGGGGCGACAGCCGAGTGCTGCACCACTCCATACCCTGCAAAACGAGGCGACAGCCGAATGTTGCACATCATCAACCCTACAACAGTAGCACGAGCGATAGGCGAGTGCTGCGCCACTCGACACCTCCTCGAGGCGATAGCCGAGTTTTGAACAACATCGTCCCCGCAATAGCAGCACAAGGCGACCGCCGAGTGCTGCGCCACTCCACACTCCGGAAAACGAAGCGATAGCCAAGTTTTACATATCATCGACCCAACAACAGCAGCACGAGGTACAAGCCGAGTTCTGCGCCACTCTACACGAGGAGACAGCCGAGTTTTGCACATCGACCTCGCAACAGCAGCACGAGCCGAGTTCTACAATAAAACCGCCACAATAAAGCAATCTAGCCCTTATTTGGCGAGCGCAGCGAGCGTGACAGTAGGGGCGAGCGAAGCGAGCTTGTCTGCACTATTCTGATTCCAGTATGCAGATATCAACGATTAATTACAACTCCCCAGCACCCTAGTGTCGATCTGCTCCATAGCAACCACAATTCGGCTTACTCAAAACCCGTTTTTATTCATCGCCAAGCATCATTTTAACATATAACTTTGGCTACGGTTAACTTTCTTTAGTTATGATTTCAGCAATCCCTTTCGCTTTCTGCGGGCTTTAGCTTAGTACCTGCAGGTAGTTCTATCCAAACATATTTCTAGTCATTTATGTTATGTACTATGTCAAATTTGTCTTCTATTTCTAACAAGAACTTATAAATTGTAAAGAATTTGGAATTCTGTAAATAATTATATGATTCTATTTCAAATAAAAACATCACAGTTCGTGCATTATTTTCTACCTCTTCTTATATTTTATTTATATGCATAAAACTTTTATTTAAAATTAAAAAAAATACTATTTGAAATAAAACAACGCAGTTGGGAGGGTTTCACTTTTATTGTTGAACACTGCAACATGTTTCACCACACAGTGGCTTCATCAGGCAGATGAAATAATGATTTTACAAAGTACAGGTAAAAGCTTATATACTAATGCAATTTCATCTGCCTGATGAAGCCACTGTGTGGTGAAACATGTTGCAGTGTTCAACAATAAAAGTGAAACCCTCCCAACTGCGTTGTTTTATTTCAAATAGTATTATGGAGTTTCATCATGTATCCGCCTCATCAATTAAATATTTAAAAAAAATAGTTTGCAATAGCTTTTTTCAGATTTCTGTAGATTACCATAATTATAATCCAGACTTGATTGTTTCCTATTAAAACTTACATTGAGCCCAATTTGTAATTTCAAGAGTGTGTATTTTTTTTTTTCAAAAAAGTGCGAATTCCTGTATATCAATAACAATTAAGGAGAACGAAATGTTATAAATAAGAAAAAGTTTCGAGCTTATATTAACCAAATTTGAATTGCAGAAATGAATCGGTTCGCGATTCTATCCGATGGATGCAAATTGCGCGCACAGCATCGCTCCTAATTAAATACGGGGCCCGCAATTAGAATAAAAGAAACATAATATTAAATTTATAAGTCCATTAGAAGAATCCGACGTTCAATAATAGTCGCCGAGGAATCCATCTCTCTCTCTCTCTCTCTTTCTCTCTCTCTTTTACCTCCCCCTAGCTCCTTAAACAACCCACCCCTTTCTCGGAATAATTATGCAGATGCAATGAGGAAGTTTCAGTGAGGAATTAATTAGGCAAACATTTGGAAACTCTCTTTCTCATCATGCCTGAATGGACGGTGTTTTCTCAATGGGATAGGCAGTGGCGTAGCTTACATGTGCGGCACAATGGAGAAATTCAATACTTTTTACATGGCCTCTGATGCCATAATTTGTATACAAAGAGTTTATCTTTTAAGTATACATATCTCAATTGAATTAATTTTAATATATCTTAAATATTTACCAATTTGCAGGGTTTTCATCAATGTTCCATCATTTTACATTAACATTGGCATTTTAACGAATTTTGATGATTTTTACAAGTTGTTTGTAAAATGTATTGATTTTCATCAATTTTAAAATTTTTCAATTTATCTTATAATTTTAAAATATCAAATACTCTTTTCTTATTAATTACTTGGTATAACATTTTAAAATATATTGGTTTTGTAAATTAAACTCACTTAGTAATAACCAAGTAAATTTAATTCTCAAAACTTATAATTTTTACTTAAAATATTTAATCATGTTTCATGAAGTGATCAATGAAACACAAGTTAAAGATATAATATTTGTTCTTCTTATTCATCAATAATTTAATCTTAAAATAGGAAATTAAGTGTGCGCTTTGGAACATAGTTCAGAAAAGAATTTGTGTGGAAGTTGTAGAGACAATCGACAGGAATTACGGCGAAGCATGCGATTCGGTTGGCTTTTGATGTGCTTTTTGAGCGCTCGCCTCGTCGAAAGGATTTTCCCTTCCCTCTCTGGCTGCTTTTTATTTTTATTTTCGCGCCGCATAAAGCCAAATGGAAATTGTCCGCTCGTTCAATCAATCGGTCTCACTTATAATTATCATTCATTTCACACCAAAACAACATACGGCTTTCAAAACACTTGACATCAAGTATTTTATAAATCTAAATTATAATTTTAAAATAACGAGTGTCTCTAAATTGTCGGTATCCCAGTAGGTTCTGACTTCAAGAACATACGCCGTATTTAAATTCAGCACTATAACACTACCTAATGATATATAATTAAATGTATTTGACGTTTCCAAGATTCACTGTTTCGTATGGCTAATCTAAGATATGTAATTTGTTTTTCGAAGCAACTGAGATGCCGACAGTTATTGACACATGTTATATTAGCAATCAGAGCTGGGCAGGATTCGAATCATTCAGGATTCGAATACTTTTAGAGGATTTAAAAGAGACATTCGAATACTTTAGTTCAACTGGATTCGTGATCTGGATTCGTTACATTTTTTTAAGAGGATTCATATTCGAATCCAAATGCAGGTGATTCGAATCCTCATAAAAGGATTCGAATATTTATAAAAGGATTCGAATACTTACGAAAGGATTCGAATACTTACAAAAGGATTTGAATCGTCAAAATTAATTCGAATTAATTGTAAGGATTTACATGAAAAATTTGTTTTGTGTGTTTTTAAATTTCTCGTTAAATCAGTGTTTTGTACGCGTGGCGCATGAAGTAAAATTTCGAGTTTAGAAAAGCCCTGAGAAAATTTGTCACGGGTCGCTGGCGCGACCCTCGACATTGCTTTATGAATTTATTTGTAAATCAATTTAAGATTCCAATGTTTTAAATAATTTCCAATTTGTCTATTTTTTTCTACGCGGGGCTTTTTTAAACTCGAAATTTTACTTCATGCTCAGTCTGGGAGTGGACAAATCTCGTTCTTAGAAGTTTAAAATTTAAGGATTACTAAGTTTATTACCATTTTACAATGGCTACAGCTCGAAGGACCAATCATGATCTTCGGGGATCGAAGGACTACAGAGATATGAAGTTTTTTACAAGAAAACAACGAAGGTTTGTCTGAAGGTTTACAGCATAGATAGGCTGCTTATTATTTTTATTTTCGCACCGCATAAAACCAAATGGAAATTATCCGCTCGTTCAATCAATTGGTCTCACTTATAATTATCATCCAATTTTGAAAAATATCGAAGTTGGGTTGGTTTTCAGTGCATTTTTAACTTCACCTTAAATCAGTGTTTTATACGCGTGGCGCATGAAGTAAAATTTCGAGTTTAGAAAAGCCCCGTGAAAATTTGTCTCGGGTCGCTGGCGCGACCCTCGACAAATTTTCTACGCGGGGCTTTTCTAAACTCGAAATTTTACTTCATGCTTAGTCTGGGAGTGGAAAACACTCATTTAAAGCTTCAAATTAAACTCATTTAAAAAACAACGAATGTCGGAAAATATACAGCCTTATTCCTTGTATATTGATCAAGTAGTTATTTAGTTTGCATCATTGTCATGGTACTATAAAAATTATTACAATAAATAAGTTGTTCTTTCATGCTCATTGCTTATTTTGCTAGGGCGTAGGTAAAGTATCGTACGTTTCTCGAGTGGTATGGCAATTACATACTCGCGAAATACTGCACTCACCGCTGCGCGGCTCGTGCGCAATTTGTACGCTCATATGTAATATGCTGCATACCAGTCTCGTTACGTAATATACTATTTTCATTGCAATTTATTAAATAAAATAATAGAAATTCAATAGATTTGTTAAGAGAATATTAATAATAAAGATAATTATTATGTTTTATTAGTGTTAAAGGTATAGTTGAATATAATAATATAACAAAACATACATATTAGTCAAAAAATAATATTCTGATTTATAATGTTCAATAAATAAATCAGAATATTTTTTTTTATAATGTTCAATAAATCAGAATATTATTTTTTGACTAATATGTATGTTTTGTTATATTATTATATTCAACTATACCTTTAACACTAATAAAACATAATAATTATCTAAATTATTAATATTCTCTTAACAAATCTATTGAATTTCTATTATTTTATTTAATAAATTAAAGTAAATAAAAACACTTATACATGTACAATAATACACTACACTCTCACTACTTTTTGTGTTTAGGACATATCAAGTTCATCAGGGTGGAGGAGCCTCGAATAACAAAGAAAGTTTTTAATAAAAAAACGAAGGCCGAAGGAAACGTGAAACCGGCTCGGAGTGTTTGTCTTCTCCACTTCTTCTCATTGTTCTCGCACAAATTCCCAGCGATGCGCGCACCCGTCGGCGATTCCGCGTTTTGCATAAATACAAATTTACTTTGAGAAGTCGTTTGCGTAATGACTTCGGTAGTTTATCCCGCGGGAGGAAAACGGGCCCGAGCAAATATCGCGATTCATGTAAATGCAACGTGCATTACGTATTAAAACAAGCTCTCACCCGATTTTAACGCCTAATGTACAAAATGCATTCGTTTGAAAACTGATTACACACACAAGAAAAAAACTGAAGTTAATCAACTGTTTAGAATGCAAACTTGTAGCTCCCATCTTATCCCACTGTACTAATTCGAGTACAGCACCAAAAATGTCAATAACGTTGATATCTTCCAAACGATCAACATTGAATTTGTGTTCACCGGATACCCACAGACGCGTTTCGGACTTCAAGGCCCTCTTTAGTGTGATCCCGACCCAGTGCTGAGGAATACTGAACATTTCTGACTATTTCAAGCCAATATGTAAAAACTATTAATGGATTTCGACAGCTAACGCCATCTAATGCTCCATAGTAGCATCGTCAGTGACACGGTGCACAAAGTGCATATACAGATCACTGTTTCGTCCACAAAAGAGCTAAACTCTGTTAGTGAAACCAGAAAACAAATATCAAAATTGAATTTGTGTTCAGTATTCCAACAGAGTTTAGCTCGTTCATGGACGAAACAGTGACCTATATATGCACTTTGTGCACCGTGTCACTGAAGATGCCATTATTGTGCAATAGTTTCCAAACGATAGTTCAATAAGTAAAAAAAAACTTCTGTTTGAAAAAAATATTTCTTAGGATTATCCCAATATGTGCCATTGATACAAATACGCAACAGTATTAATGTTATGTTAGTTAAATTACTAAATAACTTAATTTGATATATTTTATTATTTGACCTGACTTGAAAATGTAAGAGGAAAAATGTAAATATTTGTCATTAATATATATCGATTATTACTCATTTAAAAAAAAAAATCAGTGTATTTCTAACTTCACAATATTTCAGTGTTTTATACGCGTGGCGCATGAAGTAAAATTTCGAGTTTAGAAAAGCCCCGTGAAAATTTGTCTCGGGTCGCTACGCGACCCTCGACAAATTTTCTACGCGGGGCTTTTCTAAACTCGAAATTTTACTTCATGCTTAGTCTGGGAGTGGAAATACACGTTCTAAACTTTATATTGCACGTTTTTATACAAAACCGACGAATGCCTTACATTTTCAGCGTATACATTATTTATATTTAAAAGAAAGCTTCATAGAATGTAAGACAATAAGTAATTCGTAGAAATCTTATAAAGAAGTGCAGAATTTTACCTAAAATCCACTTTTAGAATTAACTCTGTAATAGCTCGGCCGTTAATGAGTTAAATGGGTTAATTACACCTAGAATATTGATGTAACTGGTCTTAAATCAATTTTATAATTCTGTAATAATTTAATTTTCCAATCTCTAATATAATTACGCTACTGAATATTGTCCAAAAGCAAGTATATGTAATTGGAATGATTAAGTGTGTATACAGACATGCACATGCAAGCGGTGCCAATTTTCCACTTTGCCAACGTTTCGGTGGGATGGCCTTTAATGCCATAATGCATGTATCGTAATTAATTTAGCCGTGTAATGGGGTAACTCGGGAGAGTTGGATTATCGGGGCGGCCCCCCTCGAAAGGGGAAGAGGGAAGGCAGCGCACAAATCCCTCCGAGGCATGTCTGGCAAAGTCGACGATGTTTACAGATTCTAAGATTACCGGTAAACTTTCTTAAAGCTTTCGGCCGGCGTAAAAGCGCACTTTTTTGCGCGTCTCACGTTATAATGGGGTCTCGAAGAAATTACGTCTACAATTACCTGAGGTCGATTTTTTTTACTGCAGAAAAAAAAAAACACGAACCTTTCACAATAAGTTTTTTACTATCTTAAATTATTTTCAGCGAAAAGTTACACTTTTAATCAAATATATTTCTCAGAAAAGTTAGACATTCCTTTAAGTATTTATACCAAATAAGTTTACAGTATTAAAAAATATACCCGTCCTAAACATTTTAACTGGACCCAAAAATTCAATTAACTAAAAAACTACCTTAACATTAAAACTAACTAATTGGAGTAGTGGAGAGAAAGAAATGTACTTCTTGATATTATTTTAAGAATTTTATTTTCTATACATGTTTCGGCTTAGCCATCATCAGTAGAAAAACGTCAGGATATTGTTTATAGGTGTTTGTGTGTGTGTCATGTGTGTATTGGTTTTAATTTTATTATGGTGTTCTTTATACATGTATAAAGAACACCATAATAAAATTAAAACCATGTACATGTATAAAGAACACCATAATAAAATTAAAACCAATACACACATGACACACACACAAACACCTATAAACAATATCCTGACGTTTTTCTACTGATGATGGCTAAGCCGAAACATGTATAGAAAATAAAATTTTTAAAATAATATCAAGAAGTACATTTCTTTCTCTCTACTACTCCAATTAGTTAAATAAACACTTGATATAATGGACAACACACACACTATATTAAAACTAACGTCTAAGTTTTTAAATATTAGTTTAAAGCTTCTATTGAAATTTCCTCTAGCTTAGAGTTTTTGCAACCATTTATGAAGCTAGGTTCCCAGAAATTTCAGCAATTCTCGAAAAACTACCTTAGCATTTCAACAAACCCCTAAAAACTTAGACGTTAGTTTAAAGCTCCTATTGAAATTTCCTCTAGCTTAAAGTTTTTGCAACCACTTGTAGAGCTCTCCTCTTAAAATTTATACCAAACGAACAAAAGTCTATATACTGTCGGCATCCCAGTAGGTTCTGACTTCAGAAACGTACGTCGTAATTAAATTCAGCACACTACCCAATGACATACAGGGTGTCCATATTTCAACAGAATGTATGAGGATCTCGGTTATTTGAAAAGATAGAGTCGGGTAAACTGGGGCAAAGTGGCGTACTTTAGGGCCCAATGATAATCTAAATTAAAATTTGAGTATCCTCCTTTCATTTTCGAGATATTGTCAGAGAAACGGATTTTTTGAAATTTCGTTTTAATTTTTTTATTCAAAAACTATTGAATCCAGACATTTAGAACTTTGACATTATAGAGGCACTTTTTAACGATAAATCTAGTAACATATTTTATTTTAAGATAACTATAAAATGTACCCAGGAGCCGTAGCTAACTTTTGTTTTTCTTATGGGCGCCATTTTGGATTTTCATATTTTTTGAAAGAATATTTTTTTTCTGAATTCAATGATGTACCACAGTTATAGTTTATTGTACATTTTATATGTAAAATTTTAATATTTTGCTTTTTTGTAAAGAGTGCCTTGGAAACAGTTGAGTAGTTTATTGTACATTTTATATGTAAAATTATAATATTTTGCTTTTTTGTAAAGAGTGCCTTGGAAACAGTTGAGTAACTCACTTATTTGACAAGTCTTAGGACCCATAATTTGCTTACATATCAGCCCTGAAGACTGGTATCCCACGATACATATTGTAACAGTTGTGATATATTTTAAAGTAACGAGTGTCTTCCACTCCCAGACTAAGCATGAAGTAAAATTTGGAGTTTAGAAAAGCCCCGCGTAGAAAATTTGTCGAGGGTCGCGCAGCGACCCGAGACAAATTTTCACGGGGCTTTTCTAAACTCCAAATTTTACTTCATGCGCCACGCGTATAAAACACTGATTTACAGTAAAGTTAAAAATATATAACAAATTTTCACGGGGCTTTTCTAAACTCGAAATTTTACTTCATGCGCCACGCGTATAAACCACTGATTTACAGTAAAGTTAAAAATATATAACGCTTAGATGTGATGGTGATCAATATTTATTGAGATGTTGCATTTTGCATATAAATTATGTATAGAACAATAAATCTCTCGTGTAATCTAAATATTCATTGTATAATTCAATATCTGTCGGGGTATTAGCTCGAGAAATAGTTGTTTCAATGAATATTTGGAGACTTGTCTCAATGAGACGCAATTCTCGCAGAAAGTCGACAATAATTTTAATTTGTTTTTATATTCCTCCTAATATTTACATTAACCTAGTTTGCAATATTAAAATCCTAATATTTCAGATTTTGGAATGTTGGAAAATTCCAGGCGTAGGAATTCAGCGTGCGTAATTTAGCTAACCACACATAGAGCACGGAACATGGAGAGAATGGAGGGAACATCTGTCCCCGCGGCAATAAGAATAATGTACGAGTAGATAAATGTGTAATTGCGATGTTATATGCGTTCGGAACGCGCCCTGTCCTGAATATAGAAATACACGCCACATTCTTATTGTGGTTTACACGGCCCTGCATTTCCCGCTTTTATAAAATATGTAATCGCCGTTTTATGCCCGCCCTAAAAACGGATTTAGAGCTCCGAAGATGGAAATTCAAATAGGGCGCGTGGAATTACATCAGTGGGTCTTTTTCCTCTTTCATTCATTTACTTTATATTTAAAGTTTACGTCTGCTTTTAAAATACAGTTCAAAGTTAAAAAAAGCAAAATAAGTTTTATGTACACAGTGATTCATTATTAATGTCCACTCCATCTAAACTCAGTTTTTATTTTATTATTACGAAACTTAGGGTATATTTACTGCGAACAGTTGTAGTCCTGCTTTAACAGTAGGGTATTTTTAACATTAAATTTTGAGATGTTGGTAAATGATTATCAATTTGACAAATACATCATAATTTGTCAAATAACTTGTCACGATGCAGATATTTTCAAAAAAGAGAACACTACAACTTCTAGCTCAACAACACTTACAGGGATTTTGTTCTTTAAGGTATACTTTCATATATTCCATATAAACATTTGTAAAATTATTGAACATGTGATCAGAACTTAGTCGAAGTATATTTTGAACTTCACTTTAAATCAGTGTTTTATACGCGTGGCGCATGAAGTAAATATTCGAGTTTAGAAAAGCCTGGTTTGGCTTGGTCGCTCCGCTGCGCTACGCGACCAAGCCAAATTTTCAGGCTTTTCTAAACTCGAAATTTTACTTCATGCTTAGTCTGGGAGTGGAAAACACTCACAGATTATACAGGGTGTCCCAGACCACCCGTATCAGTCTTTTTTTGAGAAAATGGCTAGTCCAAAGGTCTGAAACTCGCGGCCTTATTGAGCGACATGGGCTCCGCCATTACTCGGAGAAACGTACCAACTTAAATGCAAACGCACGAAAATGTCCAGACATTTCCTAATTTGGGGTTGGCACAACTACAAATTGCTGGGTAACGTTTTTACCGGCAATTATACGCGTGATGTGAAGCTTCTCGCGAAGCGAGTCTCGCAGAAGTCCCTGAACCCTCATCGCTCCCCAACTAGCTACTCGCGAAGCGAGCCTCGCAAAGTCCTCGGAGCCTCTCGCTCCCCAATTAAGTTCTCGCGAAGCGAGCCTATTAAAGTCCCCGCAGCTACTTCTCTGTTGCGAAGCGAGTCTCGCAGAAGTCCCTTGACCCTCATCGCTCCCCAGCTAGTTACTCGCGAAGCGAGTCTCGCAAAGTCCCCGGACCCTCTCGCCCCCCGATTAACTTCTCGCGAAGCGAACCTATACAAATGCTCCGCAGCTACTTCTCTGTTGCGAAGCTTCTCGCGAAGCGAGTCTCGCAGAAGTCCCTTGACCCTCATCGCTCCCCAACTAGCTACTCGCGATGCGAGTCTCGCAAAGTCCCCGAACCCTCTCGCCCCCCGATTAACTTCTCGCGAAGCGAACCTATACAAATGCCCCGCAGCTACTTTGTTGCGAAGCTTCTCGCGAAGCGAGTCTCGCAGAAGTCCCTTGACCCTCATCGCTCCCCAACTAGCTTCTCGCGAAGCGAGCTATAAAAGTCTTTGAAGTTACACAGAATCCTTTTAATATCTCGCCCCCCGACTAACTTCTCGCGAAGCGAGCCTATATAAGTCCCCGCGGCTACTTCTTTGTTGCGAAGCTTCTCGCGAAGCGAGTTTCGCAGAAGTTCCTGGACCCTTATCGCTCCCCAACTAGCTTCTCGCGAAGCGAGCTATAAAAGTCTTTGAAGTTACACAGAATCCTTCCCCCATCCACCTCATTCCGACTACCGCGACAACATTTTTACCTCCAACGCAACATGTGCTGCGTCCCCACTCTTCTTTGCCAAAACTTTCAGCGGTGGTAGAGTGACGCGAGCGGAGCGAGCAAGCATTACGCGAGCGAAGCGAGCTGTGTACGAGCGAAGCGAGGCGAGCGAAGAGAGGCGAGCGAAGAGAGGCGAGCGAAGAGAGGCGAGCGAAGCGAGCAGTTACTGCCCCGAGCGCCGGCACCACAGAGTCCTTTACATATATGGACTGCTTCCTCTATCCACCGCATCCTCACTACCGCGACAACATTTCAACCTCAGATCCAGCGTGTGCATCGTCCCCACTCTTCTTTACTAAAACTTGCAGCGGTTGGTAGACTGTCGCGAGCGCAGCGAGCGACGGCGTGCGAAGCGAGCCAGGTGTTTGTGGTAGCGAGCTACAGAGTATATATATATACATAAACTTGGACGGGATGTAGGCGGCACTATGAGGTATTTGAGAAAAATATTAAAAAGTAATTTGTTGTAGTAATTTTTTTTTTAAATAATCAAATTTTATTTTCAATTTTTCGAAAACAAAAGAAAGTCACGTTCTGTTGCTATAGCAACGCGCCTCTAGATTATTGTATGCTACGTGGCTGTGCACAAAATAAAAATCAATAAGTCTCAAACTGTGAGCACCTATAAACTTGTACTCTAAAGTTTTTCGGAGCGACTGAAAAAAATACAGATGGCCGCGGTCGGTCCGCCCGATGCCAACGCCATTCAATAAATTAAATTCGAACGTTGGAAACCCGAAAAAAAATTATTGAAAAAATTTATTTTTGGTGACATCCTGTATATACGGGTATATACGGGTATACGGGTATACGGGTATACGGTATATACGGGGGTGAAATTTGAAATTGAAAAAAAAATACTTTTCCGGATAGAATGGTAATTTTTCTAATGGTATTGCGCACCCGGCGCAGCAAGAATTTTGGGATTTTTTTTTTTGTCAAAAAACGTTTAAATTGAATATTTTTGTTAATCGGCCGATTTGAGGGCTCGTACGGGCAGCGTTGGAAAGAGCGTCGCAAAACACATCGGAAACGAATTCTCGGCGGTGGGCATGAGCCGCGTGTAAAGCGAGGCGAGCTTGTAAAGTTTGCGATTTTTTGAAATACAAATCTGTATAATTTTCTACTTTCATTAACATTTATAAGTGTCTCCTTCAATCCAACATTTTTGAAATTTAAATCAAAAAAGTGAACATATATATAAGTAGACATATCAGCTTTTAGCAAACAACCACAGAAATATTATTATTTTTGTTAATAATTGTATAAACATTAAATATTTTCTTTAACGCATAAAAGAGAGAAAATGCAATTACCCACCTGCAATTCCCATTTATTTCTACTTTAGAGCGCACATAACTTTTTATCTAATTCAACAACACAACGTATTTTTTTTCTTCTCCAAACGACATTCGTGTATAATCCTAATTAAACCACCAGCTTTTAATCCGTTAATAATTTCCCGTAAACGCTCCCAACCATTTTTATTTTCTAAATTAACCGTAAAAGCCTTTCCCTATGAATTAATTACAACGGCATCGTTGTTCAAGGAAACTAGAGTCCACCCACCTGTTTAACTGCATTTAATATAGCGATATCACTTTGCTGGGAAACTTTCAGTGGAGAAGGAAAGGAAAGATACGGCGCAATTTCATTTTAAAACGGGGCTCGTTTAGAGAGTGTCGCGTTATATGAATACAGGTGAAATTACAATAAAATACAAAATTGTTAAACACATCTCATTTTGTGTTTCGTGATAAAAATTTCAAATGTGAGACGTGAAGGTGTGACATGTTTTTATCTTTTGAGGGAAATTGCTTCTTTTAAAAAAAAGTGAATATCAAATAAGAATAGTCTATGTTCTAGTTGTAATCGTTTTTAGGTAGATAGTAGATAATAACCCGGCGCAGTCACCAAAAGTATGCTCTATTTGTGCAATTGGCCTTGAATAATAATAAAAAAATTCTAATAAAAGTCATGAAACACGTTTTACGTTGTACAGTTGCGGGAGAAAAAACCTAGTACAGCAAAATATTTTTATGTATGTGAACTGGACTCACTCTGATTTTTCAAATTGTCAATTAAACTGACAAATCTGCGGAAATGTCAAAGTAAATTTAATTAACGTCGACATGCCTCAATTGACTGAAACGCAAAAAGCGATAATTACGACCCGTTTAGAGACGGTATTAACATTAGAGACATTGCTAATGAAGTGCATGTCAACAAATGTTGACAAGAAGGAAAATGTTGGTAGCCTGTACATGACAAGTTTGTTTTACAAGATAAAAGAACGATATTTTACAAATGGCTAAAGCTCCCTGCGGTACTAGTTTTTTCTCTTGTGACTGTACATATCTTTGTATATTTTGCGTGGACATTTGTCCGTTTCCCATTTTTTTCCCAACCGTCCCAATTCCCCAGATACCCCCCTTCACATCCTCATTTGTATTTATAGTCGGAAGCAGTACTTACATATTGAAGAGTGCATACGGGATGCATGCGGCCGTCCCGTGGTCCAGCAGGGAATCGCAAATTACACAACATCCCCAATACACCCCTTAAATATTTAGAGGGCGCGCTCACGGCATCCGGGGGATGTGTGTGCGCCCCCTCTTTTTTTTTTCGGAGATTATACGAGGCCGTGACACGATAAGTCGCTATCTTTATGCCAGAGTTCGCCTGTTACGCTTTTAAAAATTCAAGGGATGAACGGCCAGCTTAATTATAATGGGATTTTTCCGAATTGGAGTATTTCCAAAAAAAGAGACGAGCGATTTTACGCCCTCATCCCTCTATCCTAATTCAAACGATCTCTCAACTTGATCTCGACCGAATGGAATCGCACTTTAATGCTAGATCCAGCCAGTTGTCTGATCGGATACGAATGGGTCGTATTTTATAATATGTACTTGTTTCAAGCCCCTTATGAAAGGAATTCTAAACTCATGATGATTTATATTTCTATAAATCATGTGGGTATTGATGCTATTAAAGATTTATTTTATATTAAACTGCGGAGTAGGTAAAATCGATGCGCCCCTTGTTTCTCAAAAAAAAAACTACGAGGTAGTTTGAATAATAATAATAATAATTATAATTTATTTCTCAACATGCATAGCCTAATTACAGAGAAATATATATAAATGATAATTGACATCATAATTTATTTAACTCTAACCAATTGGTTGAAAATTTCACTTGAAGTTAGTGGTTTGTACGCGTGGCGCATGAAGTAAAATTTCGAGTTTAGAAAAGCCTGAAAATTTGGATTTGCTGAGGCGCGACTCGCTTCGCTCGCGCGCCCCAGCAAATCCAAATTTTCAGGCTTTTCTAAACTCGAAATTTTACTTCATGCTTAATCTGAGAGTGGAAACCCCCGTTAGACGATCAAACAGACATTTATTTTGCAGTTTCCTTTATTGTCAAATTTATGACAAAATAAATAGAGTTGATGTTATTTTCTAGCTCAAATTTGAAACAAAAACAAATTGGTATGCATTATTTGTGAGTTAGTAAACTTTGACAAACAATATGTTGAATTAATTTTTCACCTAACCCATCTTGAAACCTGTTTTATTAATAGTAAAACTTTGATTAAAATTGTTCGGGTTAGACGAGTAATTTTTGTTGTCCGCAATAATTTTTGTTGTCCGCAATAATTTTTGTTGTCCGCAATAATCCTTGGACCGAAGCAATTTTAAACCGTCGATTCCGAAGAGTTAATTTATGCGTGAACATGCGCAAGATGGTCAACGCTGCCAGCTAGGGGTTGTTCCAGATGGTGCACTTTCTTCGAGGAATTGCTGGGTACCTGTTTCTGGCCAGGCGCAAAATCCACTCCCCGACGGCGTAGAAATCATTTTACCCCCCACTTATACATTTTGTAAATATTTCCTTGTATTTTTATCATTAAGCTTTAAAACTCTGCAGAAGAAGGTTCAATAGAAGTTATTCAGAAAAGTGTAACACGTATTATTTCGTTGAACAAATTATTCGATGGTCGTAACAACTAGTCGCCTTACAAGTGACAACGTCGAAAGATAGTACAAAATTATACAAAAATACTTGGTTTGTTTCACTAAATTAAATCAGTCAATCAAACCAAGTGCTTTAATCAAATTTCTATTTGAAGAACAAATTGCAGAAGCTTAAATTATACCGAAATTATGTAAAATAAAGCTTGATAAATAAACTACCAAAGAACCAATTTTAATAATAAAATCACCCACTGAGCAAAAAACAAACAAATAACGTTATATCAACATTGCAGCAATATTAAACGTTGTATTAATGTTGATGAAACATTACTTGAATGTGTTTGCTCAGGAGGAATACTATTTAAAACATGTATGTCTACTAATCAAGCTGCTTCGTTTGCACCGACACGTAAATATTTCGAGTTTAGAAAAGCCTGAAAATGTGGATTGGTTTTCAGGCTCGAAATATGTACTTCATGCTTAATCAAGGAGTGCAAACCCTTGCTAAACGAATAGCAAACGTTCATTTTGTAGTTATCTTTATTTATACAATTTATGAGTTGAAATAAAGTTTGACGAATAAAGCACTAATAACCTTTCTTCACACTTTTGTCGTTGTGTGAAGAAAGGTTATTATTATTCTAAACTCGAAATTTTACTTCATGCGCCACCGGTACACAACACTGATTCAATGTAAAGTTTAGCGGTGAAGCGGTAATTTGTCAGTTTTGTACCGGTGGCGCATGAAGTAAAATTTCGAGTTTAGAAAAGCCTGAAAATTTAATTTGGTTTTTGAAAGTTATAGAGTTTCAATACAGACAACTTAACTTACTTGTATATAAAGTTGCGTATATCAAACCTCCGCACAGTAAGAATTAAGGATTTTAACGTTGAATCAGAACACAAAACCAGGCATTTTATAACATGAAATTCAAAATTATTAAATATAGTTATGATAACACTACTCACAAACCTATTATTCTGTATTTAGCTAATATTCCTGCAAAATATCTTAAAAATTATCATTATAAAATCATTTGTACGTATTTTTAAGTTTGTGAACTATTAACATAAGCAATTAACCATGCATCCATGCATATTAAGTTGCCTACATCATAACTAATTTAAACGAAAATGTTATATACAAAGAGTTTTATGTAACACAAGCAACTTAACATGCATCCATGCATATTAACATCATAACTTTATACAACGAAAATGTCGTATACAGAGAGTTTTATGTAACACCGAACATTTTCATAACTAGAATTTTACTTTTAAGTTTACATATACATACGTCGTACATTTTCCGACGCTCGGTTTATTAAAATAATTTAATTTGAAGCTTTAAACGAGTGTTTTCCACTCCCAGGCTAAGCATGAAGTAAAATTTCGAGTTTAGAAAACCCTGAACATTTGGTTAGGTCGCGCAGCGCGAAGCGCGGAGCGGCCAAACCAAATTTTCAGGCTTTTCTAAACTCGAAATTTTACTTCATGCGCCACCGGTACACAACACTGATTCAATGTAAAGTTTAGCGGTGTTTTAAACTTTGTAATTTTTCAGTGTTTTGCACCGGTGGCGCATGAAGTAAAATTTCGAGTTTAGAAGAGCCTGAAAATTTGGTTTTTGAAAATTATACAGTTTTAACATAGACAACTTAACTTACTTGTATATAAAGTTGCGTATATCAAACCTCTGCACAGCAAAAATTGGGGATTTCAACGTTGGATCAGAACACAAAAACAGGCATTTTAAATCATGAAATTTTAAATTATTAAATAATGCTATGATAACACTACTCATAAACCTATTATTATGTATTTAGCTAATATTCCTGCAAAATATCTTAAAAATTATCATTAAAAAATCATTTGTACGTATTTTTAAGTGAGTGAACTTTTAACATAAGCAACTTAACATGCGTCAATGCATATTAAGTTGCCTACATCGTAACCTTATACAACGGAAATGTTTATACAGAGAGTAGTATAACACCGAACTTTTTCCGAACATTTTCATAACTAGAATTTTACTCTTATGTATACATATGCATACGTCGTACTTTTTCCGACGCTCAGTTTATTAAAATAATTTAATTTGAAGCTTTAAACGAGTGTTTTCCACTCCCAGGCTTTTCTAAACTCGAAATTTTACTTCATGCTTAGCTGGGAGTGGAAAACACTAGTTTAAAGCTTTAAATTAAATTATTTTAATAAACCGAGGCTGAGAATTTTCATAATTGATGTACTGTTTTTAAATAAATATATATCTGTATGTGGGAAGTTAACTTCACCAAGTTACATTATTTTTTAAATGCGTTTTTTTTACTGTTGGAATTAGGAGTTTATACTTTAACGTGAGGTAAATAGCACTGTACATTTTAAAAATGCAACTTAGTGTAGTTTATCTCCCTATCTTTGTTACGTTTTCGCATCAGTGGCACTTAATAGGTTAATCAAGATAAAGAACATACGATTGCCTTTACCCATATGATGCACCTACCCACTGAACAAAACACCAACAAATAACGTTATATTAACATTTTAGCAAAATTAAAAGTTGTATTAATATTGATCAAACATTACTTGAATGAGTTTGTTCAGTGGGTAATATGCAGTTTTTTCAAATTTTACTAGAAGGATGAATTAGTGTTTCGGTAAAATAAAACCTTCATAAATTTATTTTTTATTATTAAACTCTTTATTTATTTATATAAATAGTATCCTAGAACATCTAGGACTAGCTATAACATACATACATATAGACAGACAAACTTTTTGTACACTTTATTACAAACTGGAAGTAACTTAAAAATTATAGGCATCTCTCGTTTTCCTCTCGTTTATTTTCCATCTCAACGCCTACTTACTTTCTTACGATATGATTATTAGTCTTTAACGGCAATAATATGTATTCATTTATTGATTTTTTTTTCATAATATTTTCCTCATTTCAATTAATTAATAATTAATGTGGCAGTATAAACGTTTGGTCTCCTTATCAACTAATATCGGTTACAATATATTATTATAATAATATATAACAATTATTACAAGATTATGTATATGTATATATATATATATATATAAGGTATGTATATATATTTAATTAAAAAAAAACAGTAACAGTTGGTAATAAAGGTTACTTCAACAAATAAAATTATATTAAGCTATGTAACAAATTCAATTAAATTTAATTTTGCTTCGATTACAATGTACAAAACTAAAATGGGATTTATTTGGTCCGAAAGAATATATATTTTTCTATGTACAGTTTTATATCGTTGGTTTAAAGGTGAAAGTCATCAAGTGTGTAGGAATTTAATGGGCACTTGGTGAGTTTTACTTTTAGACCCAAGATATAGGATTCAATTACAGGGTTTTTTGTTTATTTATTTTTCGTGCAAATATTAAATTGGAAGTTTCCTTTGACGAATAAAGCACTAATAACCTTTCTTCACACTTTAATTTGAATTACCAAATGTACATTTCGGAAACCAATATCAATGGATTAACACATTTTTGCAAGTTTCCTATTTTCTTTGTGTTCATTTTATATCTTGTGTTTTTTGTATTCTTCAAATATTTTTCGTATTTATCAAATGATGATTAAGATTTTTTTAGTAGATTTCACAAGTGTTTTACAACAAATTCATATAAAGCTTCGAGCAAGTGTTTACAATCCTTGGTTAAGCATGAAGTAAAATTTCGAGTTTAGAAAAGCCTGAAAATTTGGTTTGGTCGCGTAGCGCGAAGCGCGGAGCGGCCAAACCAAATTTTCAGGCTTTTCTAAACTCGAAATTTTACTTCATGCGCCACGCGTATAGAACACTAAAATATTGTAAAGTTTAAAATATACTCTGCTTGATTTTACGTTTGATCTCACCTTAATAAATTTCACAAATGTTTGTGTTCCTGCAACCTAATATTTCGTCTTCAAAATAAATCCTTAATTGTTTCCCAATTGTATTCTTAATCATCATTTGATTTGCGTTTTCACAATTTAACATCAAATGACTCTCAATAAAGTAAAGTCAATTGAAAGCCAAAATCAAATGATTAAAAATACAATTAATGGTCAATTGAGGTTGAATTTTAAAGGTGCGAATTAAATGATTTATTGAGAGTCAACTGAGGTTGAATTTTGAAGGCGCAAATTAAATGATGATTAGAATTACAATCTAGAAGTTGAATTTTGAAAGCGCAAATTAAGAGACGAATTCCTGCAACCTAATATTGCGTCTTCAAAATTCAACTTTTATGCATTCACAATTGTATTCCTAATCAACATTTGATTTGAGTCTCCAAAATTCAACCACAATTGACTCTCAATCAATCATTTTATTTGCACCTTCAAAATTCAACCTAAATTGACTATTAATTTCTTAATCATTTGACTTTAGTAGTAGTCAATTGAACTTGCATCTTGAAGGCGCAAATTAATGACTAAGAATACAATTAATAGTTAATTGAGGTTTAATTTTGAAGACACAAATCAAATGATTAACTGAGAGTCAATTAATGTCGAATTTTGAAGGTGTCAATCAAATGATGATTAAGAATACAATTGAGAGTAAAATGAGGTTGAATTTTGAAAGCGCTGATTAGGTGACGAATTCCTGAAACCCAATTTGATTCTTAAAAATTCAACCTCCATTAATTAACAATTGTATTCTTAATCATCATTTGATTTGCGCCTTCGAAATTCAATCTCAAATGACTGTCAATTCAATTAAGTAAAGTTAAATTTTAATAGTCAATTGAGGTTGAATATTGAAGGCACAAATCAAATGATTGATTTAGAGTAAATTTTGATTGAATTTTGAAGACGCAAATGAAATCACGATTAAGAATACAAATGAGAGTCTAATTGAGATTGAGTTGAATGATTTATTGAGAGTCAATTGTGATAGAATTTTGAAGGCGGAAATTAAATGATGATTAGAAATACGATCACGAATCAATTAAAGTTGAATTTTCAAAGCGGAAATCAAATGATTAAGAGTCAATTGAGGTTAAATTTTGATAGAGCAAATCAAATGATTGACTGGGGGTCAATTAAGATTGAATTTTGAAGGCGCACATTATGTGATGATTAAAAATACAATCAAGAGTCAATTAAGGTTGAATTTTCAAGGCGGAAATTAAATGATTGAAAGTCAATTCAAATTAAAATTTGAAAGCGCGAATCAAATTCTTGATTAAAGGTCAATTGAGAAAAACAATCAAGAGTTAATTGAAGTTGAATTTTCAAGGCGCAAATTAACTGATTGAGAGTGAATTGAGGTTGAATTTTGAAAGCGCAAATCAAATGATTGATTAATAATAATAATAATAATAATAATAATAATAATAATAATAATAATAATAATAATAATAATAAATTCCTAAATTCAGATTAAGAAAAAAATCCACATACACACACAATACTTTAGTAGGTGACTTGGCAAATACCCGTCACAAACTAAAATACCCCGCAATAAAGCGTGAATCTCTAAATAATAATAATAATAGCATTATTCACGTATGCCACATAATGCAATGATACAATACATTGGATATAATAGACGTGGAGCGTAATAGACGTGGAGCGTCAAAATAACATCAAAATAAATGTTGGATAGTATCTGTGTACTATTTTGCCATCGACAGAGATTAAAATTTAAAGTCATTAATTGAATATACAATTGTATTTAGTAACATGTTTTTTATGATTTTTTTAAATTGTAGAAAACCTAGATTTTTAATGTCATTATCTAATGAATTATACACCTTTTTACCTTTATTTATAAATGATTTGTTATATAATGTGGTAGTGTGTTTTCCAAATTGTAGTAGGTCACGTTGTCTTGTTTTATAATTATGATTTTCACTATAGGTAGAGAATTGACTTAAATTAGATTAAATGTAGCAAACCATTTTATAGATGTAGATTGCCAGAAACGATAATATTTTATTAGATATGAAGGTATTTTTACATGATTCTGATCTATTTAAATTAAATATTATCCTGATAATTTTCTTTTGGGATATAAATACTTTAAGTGAAGTTGAATGACATATGGGAATAGGCCATAGCATAGTAGATAGATAAAAGAGTATCATTATCTGTTTGTTTTTTCATTTGGAGAATCCCATAGTATGCTTGACTTAGCCTTTTACATACATGGTCTATTTTATTTTTCTACGATAGGCTATGATCCACATAAATACCTAAATATTTTACGCAATCGCTCATAATATATTCCGCACCAACGTTGATTGCAAAGTTAGTTGGTAGTTGCTTTCTTTGAGCAGTTAAGCATCAGTCTAGTACTGAAAGAAGATATTAAAAAGATAATAATTGAAATAAACACATGGTGTAGTGTTTATTTCAATTATTATCTTTTTAATATCTACTTTCAGATCAGTTGAGTTATCAGATGACACTATGACAGCAGTGTCGTCCGCAAAGAGTGTCCTTATTTGGTAGATCATTAATGAAAAGTAGAAATAGAAGTGGTCCAAGAACCGACCCTTGGGGTACCCCATAATATGTATTTTTAACTGATGATTTTTGGTGGTTGACTTCAACATAAAAGCTCCTTTGGATAAGTATGATAATAACCAGTTCGATATGTGAATGAGAGTCAATTGAAGTTCAATTTAAAAGGCGCAAATAAACTGATGATTACAATTTAATACAATTGAGACATCAATTCAGGTTAATTTTAAAGGCAAAAATCAAATGATTGATTGAGATACAAATAAGGTTGAATTTTGAAGGCGTAAATTATATGATTAGAAATACAATCAAGAATCAATTAAGGTTGCATTTTAGAGGCGGAAATCAAATGATTGAAAGTCAATTGAGGTTGAATTTTGAAAGCGAAAATCAAATGATTGATTGAGGGTTAATTTAAATTGAATTTTGAAGGCGTACATTTAGTAATGATTAGAAATACAATCAAGAGCCAATTGAGGTTGAATTTTGAAGAGACAAATCAAATTATTGAAAACCAATTAAGGTTGAATTTTGAAAGCGAAAATTCAATGATTGATTGAGAGTCAACTGAGATTGATTTTTCAAGATACAAAAAAATTATGATTAGAAATACAATCAACAGTCAATTGAGGTTACATTATTAAGGTAGAAATCAAATGATTAAGTCAATTGAGGTTCAATTTTGAAAGCGCAACTCAAATGATTGATTAAGAGTCACTCAAGGGTTAATTTTAAAGACGCAAATTAGTAGATGATTAGAAATACAATCTAGAACCAATTGAGGTTGAATTTTCAAGGCAAAAATTAAATGATTGGGAGTCAATTGAGATTGAAATTTGAAAGCGCAACTTAAATGTTTGATTGAGAGTCATTTAAGGTTCAATTTTGAAGACGCAATTTGAAAGATACTATCTAGAATCAATTGAGGTTGAATTCTCAAGGCAGCAATCAAATGATTGAGAGTCAATTGAGGTTGAATTTTGAAAGCACAAATCAAATAATTGATTGAGAGTCAATTGAGGTTTAATTTTAAAAACGGAAATTAAGTGATGATTAGAAAAACAATCAAGAGTCAATTTAGGTTGAAGTTTCAAGGAGCAAATCAATTGATTGAAAGTCAATTGAGGTTGAATTTTAAAGCCGAAACACTAAGTGATGATTAGAAATACAATCGAGAGTTAATTGAGGTTGAATTTTTAAGGCGAAAATCAAATGACTGATTGAGAGTTTAATTATGAAAGCATAAATCAAATGATTGAATTTTAAAGGCGGAAATCAAATGATTAATTGAGAGTCAATTAAGGTATAATTTTGAAAGCGTAAATTAAATGATTGATTGATTGAAAGTCAATTGAGGTTGAATTTCAAAGGCGAAAATGAGGTTTGAGGAAATGATCATTTGTTAAATATTTGTGGAGTTCATTAATGTGAGATCAAGTATAAAATCAGGCAGAGTTATTTTTAACTTCACTTAAAATCAGTGTTTTATACGCGTGGCGCATGAAGTAAAATTTCGAGTTTAGCAAAGCCTGATTTGGATTTGGGCGCTACGCTTCGCTCCGCGCCCAAATCCAAATTTTCAGGCTTTTCTAAACTCGAAATTTTACTTCATGCTTAATCAGGGATTGGAAACACTTGCTAGAAATTTTATTTGGATTAATAATAAGAATAGAGGAAAAATCATTTAATAAATCGTTTTATAAATTATTTGATAAATCAGTCGATAAATCATTTGATATTTTATTTGATAAATTGTTTGATGAATCGTTGATGAATCATTTGATAAAAATTTTTATAAATTATTATTTGATAATTCAAATGACAATTATAGACACGAATTGGATTTATAATAATAACGAGGGAAAAATCATTTGATAAATTATTTGATAATTCATCAAGTAAATCATTTAACAAATTATTTGATAAATCATTTGATGAATTATTTGATAATTTATCAAGTAAATCATTTAACAAATTATTTGATAAATCATTCGATGAATCATTGATAATTTATTTATTGAATTATATAATATATTATTTGATAACAAAATTGATACATTATTTCATAAATCATATGAAATAATCATTTGTTAAACATTTGTGAAACTTATTAACGTGAGATCTAATATAAAATCAACCAGAGTTATTTTGAACTTCACTTTAAATCAATGTTTAATACGCCTGGCGCACGAAGTAAAACTTCGAGTTTAGAAAAGCCTAAGAAATTTGTCTCGGGTCGCTGCGCAACCCTCGACAAATTTTCACGGGGCTTTTCTAAACTCGAAATTTTACTTCATGCTTAATGAGGGACTGGAAACACTTGCTAGAAATTTTATTTGGATTTGTAATGAGAATAGAGAAAAAAAATCATTTGATAAATCATTTAATAAATTGTTTAATAAATTATTCGATAAATCATTTGATAATTTATTGAATAAATTGTTTAAAATAATTCGTTTCATGAATCTGTTGATGAACATGTTTATAAATTATTATTTGATAAATCATATGACAATTAGAGACACGAATTGGATTTATAATAATAACGAGGGAAAAAGCATTTCACAATAAAAAACACTTGTATTCCTTACTTCACTTTTGTTTTTATTCGTTAACGAATAAAAACAAAAGTGAAGTAAGGAATAAAAGTGTTTTTTATTGTGATTAAATACTCCACATAACTCAATAAAACAATTAGTGAAAAATCATTTGTTGAATTATTTGATAATTCATCAAGTAAATCATTTAACAAATTATTTGATAAATCATTTGATAATATATTTGATAAATCATTTGATAATATATTTGATAAATCATTTGATAATATATTTGATAAATCATTTGATAATATATTTGATAAAACGTGTGATAAATCGTTTTATGAATCATTTGATAAATTATTTTATTACAAAATTTAAAAATTATTTGATAAATCATATGATAATTATTGACAAAAATTGGATTTATAATAAAATGTACCTACTATTTTATTATAATCATTTCGTTATAAAAAAAAACGCTTAACTTTTGTATACCACTTTTATTGAAATAAAAATGGTAAAAAAAAGTTAAGTCAAGATTCAAGAAAAATCATTCAATTAATCATTTGATAAAACATTTGATAAATTATTTGATAAACCAGATGACAATTATAGACACAAAATAATGCAAAATTGGCATGTACGAAAATTATTTGATCAATAATGAGTCTTTAAATTTAATATTATGAATACCTGAAAAAAAAACTGAAACAAAAAACCCTGTAACTTGTATTTATGAATATATATATAAAAAAAAAGAAAAAAAAAGTTTAGCATTTGGATATTTATATGGTTATAATACAGTGTCGAGTAATCACATTTTTTTTATTAGGCTCAAATAAATATGACTGTACAAGAGCGTTCGTTTCGTGTGAGGGGATACAAAAAATAGGGGGGGGGATTAAAAAGGGATGTGAATGCGACACGACTTTGACTAATGCGATGATGGTAATCATACTTTCAGGTAATTAAAACGTTACACGCTGAAAATTCGTAATTGATACAAAGAACAAAAAAAACTTAAAATAATTAATAAAATATCCTTTTCTTTTTTTCTTTTAAAGTACCGTTTAAAATTTAAATTTACATGCTCTTACTATTATACAAGTTAATTAATTTAATTTAATTCAATTTTCGCAATTTATTTTTTGTTTAAACTTTAATTTGAATCACAGTCCTTGCACTCAATTGTATTTTGTTTTTTAATTAGTGTATATATGGCAGCTTTCAAACATAGCTGGTTGATCAATGATTTTCTCTTTTCAATTTTTAGTCTGTTTTCTTGGCACTCGTTACCAAGGCACTGTGCAGAATTAAAGAAGGTCTCCGGCCAGTAAAGTCAAAAATTGCACTTTTCTAATGAAACTTAAGTACTCGAATCTAAATAATTTTTGACCTTATTGGCGAGTTTAGGAATGGATCACAATATGTTTTTTTTTTGTTTGTTTAAATAACACATACACACTTATAATGTAGCACAGCCGAAGTTTATAATAATAAGCAGTCACTAATAAAAATTAAAAATAAAATAACTAACTGTCCAATATAGTTTTTATATTTTTTTTTTTCGATTTTCTATCTTCCGTTTTTTTTTTATGAGAAACGTGTGTAATAAATTGAAACAGTCACGTGATTATTATGAGTTTTGCTTTCAAATGTTTAAATATTGTTTTATTTATAATAGTTGTGTGTTTGTGTGGAAACATGTTATAGTCCAATCACGTTTTTACATTTAAATATATTTTTTTATAATTTAAAAAAAATTTGATTAAATAATAAAGAGTTTCGTGCTTTTTCTTTTACATTTATAAAAAGCGGAATATGAAATTTTATTTCAGAGTGAGCCGTGTGAAAAAAAAAATCATTAGTAAGTAGTATCGTGTGTTCAATTAAAAAAAAAAAACTCTAGAATGCCATGGAAAATATTCTAGGTTGGCAACTTTGAAAATATACATTATAATTATTATGTCTGACGTTTTATACAGAGAGTTTTATGTAACACCTAACCTATATTCTTTGAAGTATACATATGCATTTCGTTGTACATTTTCCGACGGTCAGTTTATTAAGAGAATTCAATTAAAACTTTAAACGAGTGTTTTCCACTCCCAGGCTAAGCATGAAGTAAAATTTCGAGTTTAGAAAAGCCTGAAAATTTGGTTTGGACGCGTAGCGCGAAGCGCGGAGCGGCCAAACCAAATTTTCAGGCTTTTCTAAACTCGAAATTTTACTTCATGCGCCACCGGTACAAAACACTGACACCTTACGAAGCTTAAAACACACCGCTAAACTTTACATTGAATCAGTGTTTTGTGCCGATGGCGCATGAAGTAAAATTTCGAGTTTAGAAAAGCCCCGTGAAAATTTGTCTCGGGTCGCTGCGCGACCCTCGACAAATTTTCTACGCGGGGCTTTTCTAAACTCGAAATTTTACTTCATGCTTAGCCTGGGAGTGGAAAACACTTGTTTAAAGCTTCAAATTGAATTCTCTTAGTAAACCGAGCGTCGGAAAATGTACTTAAATGAAATATTCTCGTTATGAAAATGTTCGGTGTTAAATAAAACTCTCTGTATGTCAATTCCTAAGTGTGTAGAAAACTTAAATTTGAAAAAAGATGAAATCATGGCACTCTAGAGTTTTTTTTTTTTTTATTGAACATATGATACATCGGATTAAAGGTAAAAATCATTAGTCCTAAAGGTAATCAATAGCACTTCATGCGTTTTACGTTTATACCAGTTAAATGTGATAAATATTTTTTACATAAAGCCCAAAATGTATTGTCTAGATTAAAATATTTCATATTACTATAATCAACAAGTGTTTTTTTTAATTTATAGTCTTTAAAAGACTCATTTCTTTAATTTATAAATTTTTTGGCTATTTTAATTAATCTAATTTTGATTTATTCATTATTAATTATTTAGTTTAATGACTATAACAATGTTTCATTTATTTTTTTATATTTTCTTTATCTCAACTATTCAATTTATTTACTTTTATAGTCGAATTCTTGTGACTATTACATTTGTATATTATTCTTTTTTTACCTAATAATATCTAGGGGTAGAATTTATAATATATCACATATGGGGTCACTTAGGAGTGCGGAAGTAGCGCAAAACTACGTATCCTAGTAATCTGAACACCAACAGAAAGGCGACTAACACGACGGTGTTAGCCCATAGAGGCAAGTGTGGTCCTTGTGCTTCTAAAATTGCTTTGACTGGTATGTGAGTCGATTCCGAGCAAACGTCGAATTTACTCTGATGTGAACACCTGAAATCAAATAAAAACACAGAATTAAAAACAAAATTCAAATACAAATTGAGCACTTGTAATCGGTTGAAATCTTATTGTTGGTTTGTTAACCTGATTATATTTGTAAAGCAAAATTAATATTCGAACTAGTGTTTCCACTCTTAGACTAAGCATGAAGTAAACTTTAGAGTTTAGAAAAGCCTGTGCTCAAATCTGGATCTAAGAGTTGGCTCAAAGTGTGCTCAAATCTGGTTTTGAGAGATGGCTCAAAGTGTGCTCAAATCTGGTTTATATAAGTAAAATAAAATATACTTACAATATGGGAAGTCCTTCACTAAACTCCACGATCTGCATATTCTGGTAGGCGTAGTGCACCATCGACAGATACCTCATCCACGTCAACCACGCAGGAATATTCGTCGCGAGATACCCGCCGAAGAGTTGCGTCGCTAGTGTGTACAGCGCGCTGATGGTAATACTGACCTGCATGTCCATACACGCAGCACCAATGAAAAACCCGACACTCTGCGCCACTATCGTATTCAACAACAAAAATCCCAGCAGCGTGAAGAAAACCACCGGGGAGTGAAACCCTAGCATCGGATACGAAATCAGATGGTAAATAGCGGGTAAAGTCACTGTCAACGGTAATTCCCCGACCATCTTCGCCAAATAATACGCACTCAGTCTGTAAGCACCCGATTGTCTTTCTTTGTTAATAACCTCGCGTTCCGGCGGGAAGGAACTCAACGCGCCGAAGTGCGCGAAGAGCATCCAGTAGGTGGTGGAGAAGAACATCCAGCCTTGGATATCGTGGAGAGCTTCCTCGCGGCGTTCCAGCTGGAACCAGAGTAAGCCCGCGAGCAGGCCCAGGCCGATGGTTTGGACCCAGTTGAGTTTCGAGAGCATCCTTGGGCGGGCTTCTTGGAAGTTTCTTTGGGAGAGAACTTTGAACTGCGTCCAGAAACTCGTCGGCCAGGAGAAGTAGCAGTCGGAATCGCTCGTCTCGCTGCTCGAGGATGAGGCGTGTGAGTGTGTATCTAGCCACAGTCTACGCACGTCTGGTTCCATTGAGTTTAACATGTCTTCTGATGGTATGTTGCTATTTGTGATACCTATGATGGAAATTATGTTAAATTCCTGGATATTTGGATAGAGCACTTTTATGATATCAAATAAATGGTATACTTGGAAAAAGTATGTAATTATTGTTAAAATCTTCGAATGATATAAAATATCTTGTTTTTTTGTTGTTGTTGTCGTTAATGATAGTGATGGTGATATAGAATGATGTACATGTATACTGTAAACTTTCATTCACCTGAAGAAGCAATAAATTTGTGAAACAATTGTTGTGAAAATAAACACACTTTTTTGGAAATCATAAAGTTATTCAGAATTTTATTTATACAAAGTGAATATGGGTTTTCAACACCTCACGCCTTATCTTTGACTTACGGTCTAAATGTGGAAATGTGACGTGATGTGCTGGTTCTAGAACTCGCCCCGCTTGGTCCACGTACTTTTCTTGGAGGTATATACAATCGTGTAGTTCCACGGGGTAGTCTTTCGCCTTCCTTGCCTCTCTCGCCGCCGCGATTATTTTTTGTCTCAACTCGGCCGATCCTTTAACTTGTTCCACTAGAAACAAGAAAGAGTAATGACATGTGCTGGAAAAATTAAATCACATAATCATGTTTTGATCACAATGTAATCTTTCCGATAAGAATCCAAATTTATAAGGCTCAGTTACACCAAAAACGTTTAACTTGAGTTTATAATGAACTCAAGTATTGTTCTAATGTCACTTTAAACTAGAGTTCAGAGTTGAACCAGTCCAAAATGTTTGGTGCAACTAGCCCTAAATATAAGTATTGATAATGAAGGTTTAAATTAAATTACACTTGGTTTGTTTCACAATTTTTTACTTTACTATTTACTCGACTAGTTTCGCGTTTTACAGCATTATCAGATAAGAGGCCAAATATTCAAAAATTAAAAAATTACTTTCTTGCTATACTACTTTTACGTGGCATTTGATAATATTTAGAATATGTGCAAAAAAATTGAGATAATTTTATATGTACAAAACATTGTAACAGAATATTGAGTATACACAAGTTGGTTAAACGAAAAATACTAGATCAGCAGTTCCCTTTTTCGAAATTGTGAGATCTTTTTCTAACTATACTCTGCGCAGAACACCTTATGCCTACCCTTTAGCTACAAATCAAACTCTATATTGACTTTCTTATACAGTTTTGTTGACTACTAAACAAACTTATGTTTGAAAACTATTCCGCCGTTACTAACACACAAGCAAGTAAAATATTTGTGAAACTTTACTCACGTATGAAGTCCGCGGGATTGTAATGCGGCATGATGTGCAGTCCTATGTTACCAAAAAAATCGACCACTTTACACGTGTCTCCGAAATAGGCAGTCTGTCCACCGCACAACAAAAGCAGTTTATCGCACAGGTGAAAAATTTGACTCGAGGGCTGGTGTAAGGTCACTACCACAGTCTTTCCCTCCGAGGCGGCGTACCTCTTCAGCGTCGTCATCAGGTTGTAAGCTGCATACGAGTCCAGACCTGACGTTGGTTCCTAATAAAATTACAATAACAAAAATATGTAGGTACGACCCATTTCATTGAAAGTTTTTTTACGGGAATTCAATTCACAGAAAATTTGTCTCTAGAACTGAATGGATTATGAGGAAAATTGATTCATTTATTTTCCGATACCGGTAAGTTTTACTATGTGCAAGAACTAATGCATTTTTGTATGATACACTGGAGCCAGAAAATGGACTTAGAATAGTATAATGTACACTTCTGTGCAATAAAATTAGGCACAAGTCTCACAGCTATTTTTCACAATATTCTAGTTGTATAAGTCGGCTCTGTGTTAATTGCCTAGCAGCAGTTTCAATAAATGACAAAGCACCATAACCTAAAAATATCACCTTTGTTAAAAAGCCAAAACGACCTTTTGAAAAAATGCTCGTAATAAATACAACACAGCCGAAATTAAAAAACCATCTTCTATTTTAGTTAGAATTCTAATTTTTGAATTGTTGTCTAAATGACGTAGCATTTTGACATTAAGGAAATTGACATATTTACATATTTTTGTAACTAGGAAACTCATTTTTGTCTCGGGTCGCTGCGCGACCCTCGACAAATTTTCACGGGGCTTTTCTAAACTCGAAATTTTACTTCATGCTTAGTCTGGGAGTGGAAAACACTCGTTTAAAGCTTTAAATTGAACTTGAAAAAAAAAACAAGGAATATCCTAAGATTTACAGAAAATAGACTGAATATGAAATGCGTATACTTAAAAGAAAAAATCCCTGTATGGTCATAATTCATGCTTTCTTTAAAAAATGAAGATAAAATACATAATAAATTGAACTTACATCTAAAAGCATGAGTGATGGATTAGTGAGTAACTCGCAGGCGATATTAGCCCTCTTCTTCTCCCCACCGCTCAACCCTCTCTTGATGTAATCCCCAATAATCGTATCCTGGCACGGCCCCAATTCCAGCACATCGATAATATGATCCACGTACTGCATCTTCTGCGAATGGCTCATCGTGTCCGGCAGCCGTAACCTCGCCGTGTACTCCAGCGTCTGCCGCAGCGTCAAATCCGGAAAAAATATATCCTGCTGTAACACGTAACAAATTTTCCGCTTCCACCTTTTACACAGCGCGTCCCGGTTCAGGTAGATATTGCCGCTGTCCAGACGTAGACGTCCACTCAGGCAGTTGAGGAGGGTGGTCTTTCCGCATCCGGACGGCCCCATGACGGCGAGGAGCTGCCCGGGCCGGACCAGGCCGTCGACATCCCGGAGGATTTCCCGGTTGGCGACGCTGACGGTTAGACCGCGGAAGGCTAGGTGGACTGGTAATGGTCTCTGGTCGGTTATTAAACATGGGAAATGTACTGCTGTTGTATCTGCCCTGAAAAGAAAAGAAATTCAAACGAATTATTTGATTGCTATAACAAAAAATGCTGTTTTTTATACATTTACTGGATATTGGTCCACCATTTCACCTTTATATTTTTGTATTTAAATATATTTAGACGCCACAAACACATTCACACACATCCATGAACCCAGGTGGAATCATTTTGTATTTTAAAATGAGCCCACCCTGGGGGACTCGAACCCGCGACTCCTGGGTTAGGAAGCAGGGCCTCTATCCACTACCCCACCAGGGTCCAAGAATGTTGGTTATAAAATAAAAAAGTTGGACACCCACAACAATTATTGAAGTCCAGGGTAGTTGAATGAAACATCAATGTCGATTCTTACTTCAAATTTATTGAATCTGACATTTGTAAAGTCATAACCTATTTCAAAGAAGTAAGAATCGACAATCGTGGATGATACCACAGCCACCTAGGACTTTAATAATTGTTAGACTATCGGGTGTCTAAAAGAATAGATAGTATTTACAATAATTCCTTATATTTTATAAACTTGAGATTTCACCACGAGTGAATTGAATTAGCATTGAAACTTCAAGGGACGGATGTTCATCATTACCCTGTCTGCTGGGTGAAAGGGCATGATACAGACACAGGTAACGGGAGAGCTGACGCGCTGGTAAGAGCTGCGGCTGGGATGAATCTACTCTCACCGGAGCCGCTAGCGCGGTTAGCTCCTCTCTCCCTGTGTAACATGTTACAAACCAATGCCCTGGAGAAATTCAGGATGCGTTGGGATGATATCGAGGGCTGCAAGCTCTCTAAGGAAACACTTGTGTATCCCAATGAGAGATCAGCGAAACGGTACCTGCAGCTGGCTAGAGAGAATCTCAGGCGCTTAACTGCCATCCTTACTGGTCACTGTGGACTAAACGGGCACCTCTATAGGATGGGGATAGTTGACTCCCCATCTTGTAGAGGTTGCAGCATGGAAGACGAGACTGCATGGCATTTTCTTTGTGAATGCCCGGCACTATCGTCAATCAGGGAATCCATATTGGGTGATAGATGGCCTACAATGACCTACATAAGAGATCTACCCACCTCAGCTATGCTAGAATACCTAAACAAGGTGGGCTGGCTAAACTGAGGATGGGTGATCTACGGGAGGTGGCACAATGGGCCTAATGAGGCCTAAGTGCAGTGCAGAACTGCACACTCCCCTTTGAACCAGAACCAACCAGAACATTACCCTGTTTGAAGCTACAGTTGCCATGCTGAAACTTTTATCTATCTGATTAAAAACTTTTCACTATCTGATTGTAAACTTTTCGCTTTCTGATTACAAACTTTTTGCTACCTGATTGCAAACTTTTCGGTAACCCAGCTATTTCAAACACATATTTTTATACACGAGTTGAATTACCACTGTTGTTTATGTTATAATTTTCTGAGAGAATTGTAATATCTGTATTAGATGTGATATTTCGGAGAAATATCAATGAACCAGCGTTTCTGGCTTTTGATAGCAGAATCAATGAACTTGGTGTAAATAAACAAGGAATTATGCGTAGTATTAGGCCGGGCGCATTATAAAATGTAACCGGTAGTGTTTTAACAGTGTCATAAATACTATTAGTGGAGGTGCGTTATGTATGCTCTCCGGGGTCAAACGGGGTCAGAAGGGTCAAAAGGCGACCGGCATCGATCTGTGTGTGCAACATAATCTAAAGCAAAATGCATCTTCTCTCTTGTATACTCTAGTTTTCTTGAACAATTATTTAATTATTTAAGCATAGATCTTTTTAAACGAGATAAATTCAAATTCTAAAATATTTGAATTCGAGAAAATAAGCTTACGATTCTTATAGTTTGCACACATTAAACATAATATATAAAATTACGAAAATGTTATTCGTGAAAATGCAAACAATGTCTTAATTAATAAGACAACTTAAGACGATAAATATTCATTGAAACAACTACTTCCCGTGCAAATACACCTCCGGGTATTGAATTATACAATGAAATATTTAAAATCTTATTTAATTTGATTTGTTACAACACTCTATTAAAGTATACAGAGAGTATAACTGATGCAATGTAAAGGTATGTTTTAAACTTCGTAATATGTCAGTGTTTTGTACCGGTGGCGCATGAAGTAAAATTTCGAGTTTAGAAAAGCCTGAAAATTTTCAGGCTTTTCTAAACTCGAAATTTTATTTCATGCGCCACGCGTATAAAACACAGATTTTAAGCGAAGTTCGAATATACATAAATTTCAAAATATTTGAGTGATTTACACGCGTGGCGCATGAAGTAAAATTTCGAGTTTAGAAAAGCCCAGAAAATTTGTCTCGGGTCGCTGCGCGACCCTCGACAAATTTTCACGGGGCTTTTCTAAACTCGAAATTTTACTTCATGCTTAGTCTGGGAGTGGAACACACTCATTTCAAGTTTCAAATTGATTTTTTTTTAAAACGAGTATCTAAAGATTTACGACATATACGGTGTAATTTGGACATGTATAGTTGAAAGAAAAACTCCCTGTGTGTACAAGTAGAGGCATTAATTGCGATTGATTAGCTACAATTTTTAACAGTCATATAGGCAACCCAAATTAAATATAACTTAAAAAATAAAGGCAAATTGTTTTGGATGAACATGCTCGCTGTTACATAAAACTCTCTGTATGTAACGTTTAGGTCAAATTCTCTTTAAACCAACTAACAAATACAAATTAAAAATAAAAGGGGAAATAACAAAAAATTAGAAGCGAAAGGACTTGGATTAAAGCTAATGTCTTAGGCCATCTATAGACGCGTTTCGAGATTTATCTCTCTTCAGTATAGCCTTGCTTATGACATTTTTAGAAAAATGTAGGAATAAATTTAAAATAAACTTACTTGGAAAAAGTGTTGTGTGTGGAATGAACAGGTACACAGAAATGGAATGATTGAAAAATATGGTCGGTATTTATAGGTAAAAAAAATATATATTTATCGTCTTAGGTTGTCTTATTAATTAAGACATTGTTTGCATTTTCATGAATAGCATTTTCGTAATTTTATATATTAGATCTTTTTATATGTTCTAGTAATTAATAACACTAATTACTTTTTTGAATTGTGGAGGCTTCTACTTCGTTATACATGTTAATTTAACACAATAAAACACTTTTAACTTTGTTTGTATAACACAATTTATTTTTATGTGACTGCAGTTTCGGAAAATTCAGCTTGCCATTATCAAACATGAAGTGTTCAGTGTTCATGTTTGATAATGGCAAGCTGAATTTGCCGAAACTGCAGTCACATAAAAATAAATTGTGCTGTACAAACAAAGTTAAAAGTGTTTTATTGTTTACACTAATTACTTATTTGTATTCACTTTTTTTATTTTTAAGGTGCCTAATTTCGACTCGTCATCGAGCCATTATCAAACCAAGTAAGTAAAAAGTAATTAGTGTTAAAATTAAATACTTAAAATGTATCACAAAGTAATAGCCTACACCTCAAAATATTTTCTAGTAATTAATGTATCTGTAATCATTTGAATCGTATCTCTTACTTACTTCAAAATTAAACACTTTCTATAAAAACAATTGCCTTAAAAAATGAAATCGAGATATGTGAACTTTAAAGAAAAGTGTTTCAATGGGAAAAATGAGAAACGCATTCCAGAAAACACCACAAAATATTTTCTAGTAATTTTTTTCTTGAATAACTTTCTCATTTATCACTTCGTGAAACATTTTGAAATAATATTAAAGGTTAAATTAAAAAACCCTTGGTTTGTTTCACTATTTGTTTTTATTTACTCGACTAGTTTCGCTTTTTACGGCATTATCAAGAGTGGATTACAGAAGAAACCGACCGGCTTATATATAATTTTCTAGCAATTAATCTATCTGTAATCATTAGAATTTTATCTCTTACTTACTTTAAAATTAAACACTTTCTATAAAAACAATTACCTTAAAATTAAAATCGAGATAAGTGAACTTCAAAGAAAAATGTTTTTACAAGCGGGCATTATATTATATAATAAAATACCGAATCATTTTAAACAACTAAGTCTAAATAAATTTAAAATAGAATTGAAAAAACTGCTAATCCAGAACTGTCCATATTCAATTCAAGAACTTACGTTGTCGTTGAAAACTATATTTTATATATACACTAACCTTTTTATATTTAGCTTTTATTTAATATATTATGTTAGTTGTGAGCAAATTTATATTTTTCTTTAATTTATATGACGAATGTATCTGTACTATGTATGGCTAACACATAATAAATAATATTGTATTGTATTGTAATGTAATGCGAAAAATGAGAAACGTATTCAAAAAAGTTGATATAATAAGGCGAATCTCAATAATTTCATAATAAATATTTTTAAGATTGTAATAATTTAAAACAATATTTTATGTAAATTTGTGATAAACCCATCGGTGATTCTGTCATCAATCAATTAATATGTAGAATGCATGTGAAAGGAGGCTAGATCAAACACATGACTCAGGCATAATAGTCATCATTAACAGGAATGGCGAAAGAATCAATGATCCCGGAATTAATTTACCTAAATTGAATGAATGTAGGCTTCGCACCCACATAGCATTCTCTCTTCGCAATCTCACCAGTTGCAATCAATAAACAAGCAAACTGAAGAGATCTCCAGGCAGTAGGATTAATAAAAAATGATATTATTTGAAATAAAACAACGCAGTTGGGAGGGTTTCACTTTTATTGTTGAACACTGCAACATGTTTCACCACACAGTGGCTTCATCAGGCAGATGAAATAATTATTTCATTATTTCATCTGCCTGATGAAGCCACCGTGTGGTGAAACATGTTGCAGTGTTCAACAATAAAAGTGAAACCCTCCCAACTGCGTTGTTTTATTTCAAATAGTATTATGGAGTTTTATCATGTATCCGCCTCATCAATTAAATATTTAAAAAATGATATTTTCGTATTTTCATTGAATTTGGAAGGAATAAAAAAAACGAATTTTTGTTTATTCCAACAATTGATTACTGAGATTAGTAAGAATGCTCATTTCTTCTGCTTGATGGAGACAAGGTTTGTAGACTGGGTAACTCCTAAAAAAAGTGGACTCAAAGAATTAGCTCAGTGAAGCACACGTATTTCTACCATTTCTTTCTTTCTGGATATTAATTTAATTGAAATCCAATAAACTTTGTACATGAAGTTTTGCAAAAGCCAATATCTCACAAATGATTGCAGAAAACGTGAAGCCAAACCGCACCTCTCTCGGACAATTAAAGCCCGGCAATTATTAATCACCCATTGGTTTTGTAACCCATTGCCACACGGAATGAATTCTTGGTACTTCAAGAAAAAGAAGAAGTAGAAAAAAAACCGTCCGTCTCGACGGGTCATCGACCCGCACTCGTACACACTCACAAACCGAGGGGTCAGTAGGTTACCAAGTATACTGGGACACACAAAAAATAGTTCCGTTGTTCAAAACCTACGCATTTGCCCCGTTCTCCGGCGCGCACAGCACGCCTTTCCAAGCTCAATTGTCGGTCTGAATCATATCTTCCACACATAGAAATGAGGAGTTTTTTTTCTTATGGCTTCAGGAAAGAGAGTTGCCTATTGTGTTCGAGCCGGGTATTGCTCAAATTATACATTATTTATATTAATAACGAACTGGGATTGTGCAATGAGGACGGGGGAGGCAAGGAAATGCACACGAGATATTAAGGTGTGGGTATAAAGAGGTTCATTATTGTGAAACTTACCTACAATGCTCGGATCTAGGTTATGATAATTCATTAGGTTTTCAATAATTTTATGTTGTTGTTAGCTTTACAGAATAATTTGTTTCCTGTACGTTTAAATATATCCCTTTCTAATAGGTAAGCTTTGGACCATCCTGGAAATGATTTAGTAAACAATCAGGTCTACTATTCTTCTACAGGGTACGGGTTTTTAACTTAAAAAAATTGCAATTACGAAAACGGACGTCATCCGCCTGATCATTTTCAGAATATAATTTCACTTTTTTATAGTTAAATGGTAACATCTAAGCTTTCATTTTAGCTTAGATGGTACCATTTAACTATAAAAAAAGGAATCAGGCAGATGACGTCCGTTTTCTGTAATGCACTGATTTTTCGAAGATGCAAGAGGGCAACTGTAACTGTAACCTACGATCGATATTTTTTCATATTGGAGCAATTTTTCATCCAAGAATTGCGACGACGAAGAATTAACACAAGAAATGTTTGGTTCCAATAAGATGGTGCCACAGCACACACAGCTAGAGCCTCAACAGACGTTTTGGTGATGCCCTCTCGTACCCCTCAATTCAAAGCATGCAATTATTATTTTTATTATACTCATCAGAAACCACTATGTTTCCAGATGCCACTAGGATAATGAAAACGTCTCTTTTTCAAATCACCGCACGGAAAACATGTGTTTGTGCGCTCATTCCAAGCATGTTTCCATACCAACGATGTATTTTTTACTGACATTTTATTTTCCGTCAGTGAAATGCGCAATTGTGATTACAATCTACTCAGATTTAAAAGAAATTGATTTAGAAGCTAATATTTCGGATGATATATTAACGCAAGCCCCACAAGTGTGTGAAGAGCTACAACTAGTAAAATCAAGATATGGACACGAACATTGACACAGTTTTAATAAATGGCGGACTATAAAAGATATAATATATGTGAGTGACGATGTATAACTTCTACTTTACTTTTCCGAAAAGGACAAATCTATTAATTCGTCCACCTTATAGTATCGATTCGCCGTGTTAAAAATATATTTGGCTTAAAATATTATTATTTCAGAGATTTTTATCGCGTGGCGTATAAAACACTGGTTATTTGGTTACATTTTTTGGATAGTTTGGAATTTCAGTTTAAACTTAAATTAAGTGTACTCGTACACGGAATAATTGTGTTTGGGGGAAAATATCAACCTGGGAATAACCCCAGGTTTATAAATAGGCGTGTAAATATAGTGCGAGGATTAACCACGCGCACATGTTAGTAATACTCAATTAATTTTAATGGCACGAAGTAACACTTAGACTTTGGTTATTATCCTAACACAGAAAGGTTCGCAACTGCACGAAGATTTGTACGTTTTGTTAGGAAACGTGTTCAGTATCTTTCTTAGGCCACAAAATGTTCTGATTTACAAAAACAAATTGCTCAACCGGTAAAATATAAGATGATTTACATTTGAACTTAGTTTAACTCCACAAGTGTTTACGCGTGGCGCATGAAGTAAAATTTCGAGTTTAGAAAAGCCCAGAAAATTTGTCTCGGGTCGCTACGCGACCCTCGACAAATTTTCACGGGGCTTTTCTAAACTCGAAATTTTACTTCATGCTTAGTCTGGGAGTGGAAACACTTGTTTAAAGCTTTAAATTGATCTTTAAAAAAACAGGGAATATCCGCAATTGTTGTATCAATTCCATGGTATGGGCAGGTGGTGGTCGAGCGGTAACGTCGCCGGACGGTAAATCGCTCGGCGAGCCACAGACTGGGTTCGATTCCCATGCACGGGGAATTGTTATTTAAAAATAATAACTCGTCGTGTCCCTGGGTGTGGTGTGAATGTGCTGTGACGTTCAATATATGTTAATACAACTTATGAAAAGTTATAAATTAAATAATATAGGTTAAAAAAAAATAATTGATGTTGGCTAATAGTCAAAGCAACTAAGGCCAGGCAAAAGCCAAAAAAAAAACTCCATGGTATGTCATTATTTTTATAAAATTACTTGACTTTTTCTTAATTATTTTAACTTAGAGAAACGTAAAGTGTTAAGTGTGAACATTTATAAATTTAGAATTTTTCCCGCTACAAAAAAGTGAAATACATTTTGTCTCTAAAATAAATAAGGAAGCCAATATTTGAACACTTTAAAATTAACATGCGATTTCCTATGTTGCGTCCGGCAAGTCAACACTAGGTATTTATGCAACAAGAGAATTTGGTGAATGCGCCGGGCACAAATTCCTGTCTAATAGAAGATTGAGATAAATAATTGCTCAGACAACGCCCGGTAAGTCGCTAGTAATTTATATTATTTTCTATATCATGTTTTATAATTTATATTTCTTGTTTAAACAACGATTGACACTTTCAATTATAATTTTATTTCTTGTTTGTATTTTTCTTTTCTTGCATTTATTTTTATACGAACATGATTCTTTCAATAAGGCATAATTGAAGTATCTCGTGTTCGAGAAGGGTGTGTGGATGAAACGTAATTTAATCGCCCGCGCGCTCACACGGCGAGATTGCTACTTTATTACCGAGTTACTGACGACTGTTATTAAGTCCGGGTGCCCTTCGGAAAGCGGACGCGTCTTGCGTTTATTTCTCCGCGGAGAAGACTTCCTTTGTGTATCATCGGTTAAGCAGGATATCGATAATCATCCCATTCAGCGCAAAGGACACATCCCTGACCCAAATCCCCACCGGGATTACGGAATAAATGCCTCCCGCGTTCCACAAATTTAACTTAATTCAGCATAAGACATTATAATCTAATTAAATTTATACGGGAAAATTAATGATAATCTACTTGAAGTTTCGAGTTGCAAACGTAATGATCTTTAATGAAAGGAGTTTTACTCAAATTAGTAACTGTTCAATTTATATAACTAAATGAATGATAATTTTCTTGAAGTACACTTCTGTGCAATAAAATTAAGCACAAGTCTCATAACTATTTTTCACAATATTCTAGTTGTATAATTTGGGTCTATGTTAATTGCCTAGCAGCAGTTTTAATAAATGATAAAACGCCATAACTTAAAAAGAACACCTTTAATAAAAACCGAAACTATGACCTTTTCAAAAAATGCTCGTAATAAATACAACAAAGCCGAAATAGAAAAACCATCTTCTATTTTACTTAGAATTCAAATTTTTGAATTGTTGTCTAAATGACGCAGCATTCTGACTTAAGGAAATTGACATATTTACATATTTTTGTAACTAGGAAACTCATCACGTCCGTTTTAAACTATAACATATTTTCTGTGCTTAATTTTATTGCACAGAAGTGTTCTTGATGTTGCTAATCTTGATGATCATTAACGAAGAGATTTTTACTTAAATTAGTAACTGCTATGATTGGTACTCAGAATAGAAAGACTAACGCCCGGTATTATCAACACATTTTAAAGGACAGTTAAGCTTAAATTATATTTAAGAGTGAATATGCAGTATTACTAACCAGTGTAAATGTCGTTTAGCGGATAAATACCCGTTAGCGTTAAATGTCGAAATTTCTCCCTGTAACGATTTGAGTGGCGATTCAACTTGACGTTTCTAATTTTGAGATTAAATTACAGCGATTTCAGTTAGGTTGTCGTTATAAATACCCGTTAGCGTTAATAATCATGTATTCAAGTTAGTCAAATTTACCAGCGACTCTTCAGATAAAGAAATATTTAATTAATAATAATAATAATAATAAACAAAATTGAATTTGAGTTCAGTATTCCGCACTAGATACCCACAGACGCGTTTCGGACTTCAAGGTCCTCTTTAGTGTGGTCCCGATCTAGTGCTGAGGAATACTGAACATTTCTGACTATATCAAGCCAATATGTGAACACTATTAAATGAAATCGATAGCTAACGCCATCTACTGCCCCATAGTGGCATCGTCAATGACACGGTGCACAAAGTGCATATACAGGTCACTGTTTCGTCCACGGAGCTATACTCTCTTTGTGAAACCAGAAACGCGTCCGAAACGCGTCTGTGGGTATCTAGTGCGGAATACTGAACTCAAATTCAATATTGATATTTGTTTTCTGGTTTCACAAACAGAGTATAGCTCCGTGGACGAAACAGTGACCTGTATATGCACTTTGTGCACCGTGTCATTGACGATGCCACTATGGGGCAGTAGATGGCGTTAGCTATCGATTTCATTTAATAATAATAATAATAAACGTCTTTATTTATACAAAAAAAGATAAAAGGTGTAGAATGTACAGGAAAATTACATAGGCGAAGTTCAGTCGATCTGATAGTCAGATCAACTGCTCTTCCACTTAACCTATCTATAATTTGAAATACTCGCTAAATCGATACATTAGAGCCAAAGAGATTATTAAACAGTTAATAAAACAAATGACAATGGTTAGATGTTAAAGTAATGCATTCCTGAACAAATTATGACATATCTCGCGTTTAAACTTCATCAATTTGAGATTTTTAATATGAGATGGTATGCTGTTATATAATTTATAAATATTAAAAGAAAAACATCTCAGAAATAAAGCCGTCTTGTGGAGCGAAGGAGAGATAATACCTCTGAATCTCACACTGATGATATGAACATCAGACCGGAATACTATTCTATTGTAAAGATACGGGGGTTTATGAGTAACAATAATTTTATGATAAAATGTTTAACAATGCAACGTTCGGCGGATGTTCATGTTAAGCCATTTTAATTCGATTAATTTATCAGATATGTGATCGAACTTTCGAATACCAAAAATTAGACGAATGCAAGAGTTTTGGAATTTCTGAATACGACGCTTCGTTACATTATCTAGGAAGGCATTGTAACTTACATCGGCAAAATTGAAATGGCTTAAAACAAGTGTTTCACAAAGTAGTTTTCTTAATTTGATATTTAAGTAATGTAGGCTAGAATAGATTAATTTTAAATTAAAAAATTAGATCTAGAAATGCATCTATTAATATGAGATTTGAAACGCAAATCATTATCAATAATTAATCCTAAATTTCGCGAAGAATCAGCAAAAGGCGTGACACCATTTGTGGTTATTTTCAATTGATCTTTTACATATTGTAAAGACTTACGTGGGCCAAATAACATTACAGTCGACTAATTCGGATTTATATTAAGTGAGTGTTTACGCGACTGTTCTAAAATGTTTGAGAGATCTGAGTGGATTTTAACATTCGCCAAGATAACATCATTCGGTTTGAATGAAAATAATAACTGTGTGTCGTCGGCATATAGAGTTGCAGAACAGTTTGTTAGAACCTTTGTGAAAGAAGATGTATAAATGGAGAACAGTAAAGGTCCTAATATTGAGCCTTGAAGAGCCCCAGATTTTACCATAATGAAGTTAGATGAAATACTTTCCATAGTAACTCGTTGATAGCTATTCGTTAGATAGGCATCTATTAAATTAGATGCTGAAATGGAAAAGCCCAAATGATGTAATATAGAAACCATTAAGCTGTGGCTGATTGTATCAAAGGCTTCACTATAGTCTAGTAAAATTAAGCACGTAACATACCTTTGTCAGTCGCAGTTATAATATCATCTAAAACATTAGATAAAGCAGTAGTACAGCTGCAGTTGGCTCTAAACCCAGATTGAGTAGGGGGAAGTAAGCAATTATTTTAACATATTCTACAATTTGATTATATAATATCCTTTCTAATATTTTAGATACAATAAGACGGACAAAAAGATTCATATGAGTATGTATCTAACAACATAACGATATGTAGGTAACAGTCCAAAAAATATAAATATGCACCGAAACAAACATTTTCAGAACGATGTCGCTTCAACATTGTATTAGATAAATAATACAAAGTAATATACAGGGATTTATTAAATAAAAGAATTAAGTCTCCTTTCTTCACAAGATTTATTTAAAATCGCAAATGTACAATGATTTTAAATAAATCTTGTGAAGAAAGGAGACTCAATTCTTTTATTTAATAACTTAGTTCACCTTCACGTAACTCAACAATAATTTAAGTATATAATATACAGGGAGTTATTCTTTCAAGTATACGTTTTCCAAATTCATCTTATTTTCTTTAAATCTTTAGCTATTCGTTGTATTTTTTAAAAGGGTTCAATCTAAAGCTATTTTCCACTCCCAGGCTAAGCATGAAATAAAATTTCGAGTTTAGAAAAGCCCCGTGAAAATCAGAAAGAGCTCTAATTTTTTAATTTGGATTGGCGCCACCGTAAGATCTCGCACCACCTAAAAATTTACCTAGGACCTAAAAGAAAATGTTCACGTTGTTTTTTTTTACAAGAGTTTAATTTTAAGCTATAAACGAGTGTTTCCCACTCCCAGGCTAAGCATGAAGTAAAATTTCGAGTTTAGAAAAGCCCCGTGAAAATTTGTCGAGGGTCGCGCAGCGACCCGAGACAAATTTTCTGGGCTTTTCTAAACTCGAAATTTTACTTCATGCGCCACGCGTATTAAGCACAAATTCCAAGTGACGTTTTAATATGCATAAATTTCACAATACTTTAGTTTTTATACGCGTGGCGCATGAAGTAAAATTTCGAGTTTAGAAAAGCCCAGAAAATTTGTCTCGGGTCGCTACGCGACCCTCGACAAATTTTCACGGGGCTTTTCTAAACTCGAAATTTTACTTCATGCTTAGCCTGGGAGTGGAAAACACTCGTTTATAGTTTAAAATTAAACTTTTGTAAAAAAAAACAACGTGAACATTTTCTTTTAGGTCCTAGGTAAATTTTTAGGTGGTGCGAGATCTTACGGTGGCGCCAATCCAAATTAAAAAATTAGAGCTCTTTCTGGTTTTCTGCTGTTTTCGGCTCTATTTCGTTTTCTGCTGTTTTCGGCGCTGCCCCATGACGGCGCCTGGTGCGGCTGTACCGCTTGCACCGCCCTAGGGCCGCTACTGTACAATCCTGAAAGAGCGACTAATAATATGTCTTCCAAGCTTGTTCCAAAGAAGAGACATCTCTGATTTGCAAATCAAAACTCAAATTTCAATTTTTTTTATACAAAGAGTTTCATGTAACACCGAACATTTTCATAACGAGAATTTTTCTTTGAAGTATCCATATGCATACGTTGCACATTCTTTTGTGCTCGGCTTATTAAAAGAATCCAATTTAAAGCTTTAAGCGAGTGTTTTCCACTCCCGGGCTAAGCATGAAGTAAAATTTCGAGTTTAGAAAAGCCTGAAAATTTGGTTTGGTCGCGTAGCGCGAAGCGCGGAGCGGCCAAACCAAATTTTCAGGCTTTTCTAAACTCGAAATTTTACTTCATGCGCCACCGGTACAAAACACTGATTCAATATAAAGTTTAGCGGTGTGTTTTAAACTTCGTAATATGTCAGTGTTTTGTACCGGTGGCGCATGAAGTAAAATTTCGAGTTTAGAAAAGCCTGAAAATTTGGTTTGGCCGCTCCGCGCTTCGCGCTACGCGACCAAACCAAATTTTCAGGCTTTTCTAAACTCGAAATTTTACTTCATGCTTAGCCTGGGAGTGGAAAACAGTCGCTTAAATCTTCAAATTAAATTGATTTAATAAACTAAGCAACGAAAAATGTCCAACGTATGCATATGGATACTTCAAAGAAAAATGTTCGTTATGAAAATGTTCGGTGTTACATAAAACTCTCTGTATGTCAATAAAATGCATCGTGCGATTTGAATCAAATAGAAATTGGACAATGATCTGTAATCCAAAGATTTCATTTCTTTAAAACAAGTTTGGAAAGTTTGGATGAAGCTAGCACATTTCTCTAGATTTAGAATACATTTTGTGTTTTTGTTTGAATGTATATTTTTTAACAACAACAATAAGTTTATTGGCAATTAAATATAGTAAAATATTGTATAATATTATAACAATATTAATTATTGAAGTATGCATGGACAACGGGCTAACGAACAGTGGTCGTTTTGTCCATAAGTTTGTAATTTAATTTAAATTGATTGAGTGAGTTACGCGAAGATTTAATTGATAAATAAAGCACTAATAAAACACAATAAAACACTTTTAACTTTGTTTGTATAACACAATTTATTTTTATGTGACTGCAGTTTCGGCAAATTCAGCTTGGCATTATCAAACATGAAGTGTCTAAAACTGGAAACAATACGGGTTTATATATACCCGTATTGTTTCCAGTTTTAGACACTTCATGTTTGATAATGGCAAGCTGAATTTGCCGAAACTGTAGTCACATAAAAATAAATTGTGTTATACAAAGAAAGTTAAAAGTGTTTTATTGTGTTAAATTAACATGTATAACGAAGTAGAAACTTCCACAATTCAAAAAAGCACTAATAACCTTTCTTCACACTTTTATTTTTATTCCATATGTACATTTCGGACACAATGTGACCATTATCAATGGATTAATACTAAAGGTTATTAGTGCTTTATTTATCAATTGCAATTTAATATTTGTAGTTTTTATGACTAAAGCATTTGGAACTAAATTTATGCGACTTATCCAAATTGATCTAACATTTATTATTTTTCTTATTAGAGCTTCATTGCAAATTAAATCCTTTATAAAACTGAGCCTCCCCTATATTGTATCTATGTTTTCCCTCTGTAACAATATTATTGTGTTTAGAAAAAAAAATCATTGTATGTGGTAAATGAAAACACATACAGTCAAAACAGAGTAACTCGCAGTGCGTTGACCCCAAACACGCCGCGGTTTATTTTTAAATGATATTCTTATCTTTCGGTTACAGTATATGTGTCATTCGATATTGTTAGAATGCCTCTTGTTATTTTCATGTGAGGAGAATGATGTCCCCACACCGCCATTGTGTATTGTGTTTTTTCTTCTCTTCTCTGTAATGTCTTCGACATTAGATAAGCCATCGACGCAGTGGCTACATAGACTTATCATTATGTAATGTTATCAGCATCGTATGTTCATCAAGAGGAAAGGACTTATAAGCACACGTATTGTTTAATTTAATATAAAAATTATGAATAAATAAATAATAATGCGTAAATGTGAGGTTGATATGACGAAAGTAATCAATTACTTTTAATTAACCCATTCATTTAATTGTTTTGTGTTGTAGGCGTTCACTTTGTGGTACATCTTAAATACACTTGTAAACAAAACACTTTTGAATTTGTTTAACCACTGTATTTTGCACTAAATTTGTGAACGGGTGTGAAGTTAGCAATAGATTTTAGCAATAGATTTAAAATTTATATTTTAGGCCAAGTATTGCAGATAAAAATCTGATTTAACTATTAATCAATAAAGGATGGATCACTATAGTCACTAATCATAATATCACCCCAAATTTTTAACCCCTGCATTTTTGAAGTACCCCTAAAATTAATACAATTCATAAATTCATTTTGACAACTTTCTAAGTGTTCTATAAGAAAGATAAGTGCTTATCTGGATTCAGCATACACCAATTAACAAAACTAAACAATAAAATTAGGATCACCACCCCCGAAACATAGAAATAAAAATCTTCCCCTATTTATATCCGAAATAATTTCCATTTTCTTTTCGAGTTTTGCGACAAACTATAAGTTCCATAAACAAACTAAGGCCATTTTTGGATTCAGCATACATCAATTAACCAAACTAAACAATAAAATTAGGATCACCACCCCTGGAACATAAAAAACAAATCTTCCCATGACACTGTTTATATCTGAAATAATTTCCATTTTCTTTTCGAGTTTTGTAACAAACTATAAGTTCCATAAACAAACTAAGGCCATTTTTGTATTCAGCATACCTCAATTAACAAAACTAAACAATAAAATTAGGATCACCACCCCCGGAACATTGAAAAAAAAATCATCCCCTAACACAGTTTTTATCCGAGATATTTTCTATATTCTTTTCGAGTTTTGCGACAAACTATAAGTTCCATAAGCAAACTAAGGCCATTTTTTGGATTCAGCATACATTAATTAACAAAACTAAACAATAAAATTAGGATCATCACCCCCGAAACATAAAAAAAAATGTTCCCCTGACACTATTTATATCCGAAATAATTTCAATTTTCTTTTTGAGTTTTGTGACAAACTATAAATTCCATAAACAAACTAAGGCCATTTTTGTATTCAGCATACCTCAATTAACAAAACTAAATAACAAAATTAGGATCACCACCCCCGGAACATTGAAAAATAAATCATCCCCTAACACAGTTTTTATCCGAGATATTTTCTATATTCTTTTCGAGTTTTGCGACAAACGTTCCATAAGCAAACTAAGGCCATTTATTTGGATTCAGCATACATCAATTAACAAAACTAAACAATAAAATTAGGATCATCACCCCCGAAACATAAAAAAAATGTTCCCCTGACACTATTTATTTCCGAAATAATTTCAATTTTCTTTTTGAGTTTTGCGACAAACTATAAGTTCCATAAACAAACTAAGGTCATCTTTGGATTCAGCATACATCAATTAACAAAACTAAACAATAAAATTAGGATCAGCACCCCGGAACATAGAAAAAAAAATCTTTCCCTGACAAGATTTTTTCTTCTATGTTCCGGGGGTGGTGATTCTAATTTTATTGTTTAGTTTTGTTAATTGAGGTATGCTGAATCCAAAAATGGCATTAGTTTGTTTATGGAACTTATAACTTGTCGCAAAACTCGAAAAGAAAATGGAAATTATCTGGGATACAAACAGTGTTAGAGGAAGATTTTTTTTTCTATGTTTCGGGTGTGGTGATCCTAATTTTATTGTTTAGTTTTGTTAATTGAGGTATGCTGAATACAAAAATGGCCTTAGTTTGTTTATGGAACTTATAACTTGTCGAAAAACTCGAAAAGAAAATGGAAATTATCTGGGATACAAACAGTGTTAGAGGAAGATTTTTTTTCTGTGTTTCGGGTGTGGTGATCCTAATTTTATTGTTTAGTTTTGTTAATTGAGGTATACTGAATACAAAAATGGCTTTCGTTTGTTTATGGAACTTATAGTTTGTCGCAAAACTCGAAATACTCTAATTAATGTATGCTGAATCCAGATATGCCCTTATTTTTCTTATAGAACAATTAGAAATTAATCTAAAAATTGTATTAATTTTAGGGGTACTTTAAAAATGTAGGGGTTGAAAATTTGGGGTGATTTCATGAATAGTTACTATAGTGATCCATCCTTAATTGATTAATAGTTAATTCAGATTTTTATCTGCAATACTTGGCCTAAAATATGAATTTAAAATCTATTGCTGAAATCTATTGCTAACTTCACACCCGTAATTTGTGACTATGGTTTCGACTGTCAAGTGTTCATTATCAAACTAAAAACTTTTAGTTTATTAACGATAGTTTCGACTATCTAGTAGTCATTATCAAACTAAAAACTTTTAACATTAAAAGTGCGATTCTTTTCGCAATCTACAACAAGTTAGTCTTACAAAGACTATATCAAACACTCATTGAAACAACTACTTCCCGGGCTAATACCCCGACGGACATTGAATTATACAACAAGTGTTTGCTGTTACATACAATAACCTACTGCAAATGTAACAATTTGGGTCAAATTATTCAGGCCATCTATAGACGCGTTTCGAGATTTATCTCTCATCAGTATAGCTTTGCCATTCCCTCTAAAGAATTTGACACCTTAGACTAGCGGTCGCGTTACCGTTCAAACATAAGTATAAATGAAATTGCCAATTCTTGGTTGCAGAATACTTCAAACATTAAAAGTGCAAAAACTTTTAGTTTATTAATGACTATTAGATAGTCGAAACTTTAGTCACAAATTAAGTACAAAATACAGTGATTAAACAAAGTAAAAAGTGTTTTATTTACAAGTAACAAAATACCTAATAAAATCATTTTCTCTTATGATCTTTTGGTAAATCCAATTAAATCTTCGTTATCAACGAACAAACATTTTTGTTGGTCATTTGAATTCTTTAAATCTTTCTATTAGTCCCTTTTTACTCTGCTTATGTAGTAGGAAAGTATTTCAAAAGTCAGTGCATTTGATGGCGTAGAGGTCAAGGCGTCCGCATGGCAACCCTTCAATCTAGGCGAGGCGATTTTTTATTTTTGTTTTTATTATCTAGTATTTTATTTACTATTCACATCTCACCAAAATATTTACTTTTAAAGATACATGTCCCATTTACAGCACACAGAGAGTTTTATGTACCACCGAACATTTTCATAACGAGAATTTTTCTTTGAAGTATCCATATGCATACGTTGCACATTTTCCGATGCTCGGTTTATTAAAAGAATCCAATTTAAAGCTTTAAACGAGTGTTTTCCACTTCCAGGCTAAGCATGAAGTAAAATTTCGAGTTTAGAGAAGCCTGAAAATTTGGTTTGGTCGCGTAGCGCGAAGCGCGGAGCGGCCAAACCAAATTTTCAGGCTTTTCTAAACTCGAAATTTTACTTCATGCGCCACCGGTACGAAACACTGATTCAATGTAAAGTTTAGCTTTATGTTTTAAACTTCGTATTATGTCAGGGTTTTGTACCGGTGGCGCATGAAGTAAAATTTCGAGTTTAGAAAAGCCTGAAAATTTGGTTTGGCCGCTCCGCGCTTTGCGCTACGCGACCAAACCAAATTTTCAGGCTTTTCTAAACTCGAAATTTTACTTCATACTTAACCTGGGAGTGGCAAACACTCGCTTAAAGCTTCAAAATTAATTCTTTAAATAAACCAACCATCGAAAAATGTGCAACCTACGCGTATGGATACTTCAAAGAAAAATTCTCGCTATGAAAATGTTCGGTATTACATAAAACTCTCTGTATATGCTGTAAATCTTCAGATATTAGTTGTTTTTTTAAAAGGGTTCAATTTGAAGCTTTAAACGAGTGTTTTCCACTCCCAGATTAAGCATGAAGTAAAATTTCGAGTTTAGAAAAGCCCCGCGTAGAAAATTTGTCGAGGGTCGCGCAGCGACCCGAGACAAATTTTCACGGGGCTTTTCTAAACTCGAAATTTTACTTCATGCGCCACGCGTGTAAAACACTGATCTAAAGTGGAGTTCACAATATGCTACTAAAGCAGTATACTAAAGACGTGTAGTTTGAACTCCACTTTAAATCAGTGTTTTATACGCGTGGCGCATGAAGTAAAATTTCGAGTTTAGAAAAGCCTGAAAATTATCCAATTTAAAGCTTTAAACGAGTGTTTTCCACTTCCAAGCTAAGCATGAAGTAAAATTTCGAGTTTAGAAAAGCCTGAAAATTTGGTTTGGTCGCGTAACGCGAAGCGCGGAGCGGCCAAACCAAATTTTCAGGCTTTTCTAAACTCGAAATTTTACTTCATGCGCCACCGGTACAAAACACTGATTCAATGTAAAGTTTAGCTTTATGTTTTAAACTTCGTATTATGTCAGTGTTTTGTACCGGTGGCGCATGAAGTAAAATTTCGAGTTTAGAAAAGCCTGAAAATTTGGTTTGGCCGCTCCGCGCTTCGCGCTACGCGACCAAACCAAATTTTCAGGCTTTTCTAAACTCGAAATTTTACTTCATGCTTAATCCGGGAGTGGAAAACACTCGTTTAAAGTTTCAAATTGATCGCTTTTATAAAAAATGGTACTAATTAAATCAATCTATAAATATATTTAATACCATCATTCCTTCGACAAATTATAATATCACGTTCCATCCAGACACCAAATTTGTCCCAACACAATAAATCCGTGAAGATTTATACGATCCCATTTATCATAAACGAGTCAATTTTTATAATTCCCCAAGAAGAAGATATACCTGGGCATATTTTTCGGGTGATAAATTTTCGCCGTTGCATTAGATTACGAGAACCCGATCCGCAATAAATCCGAATTGCCGGCGATGTTTTTATTGGGGGCCCGGGCGCGGAGAGTATTTCGGAATGTAAATACAAACGCGCCCGGGCGAGGGCAATAAAAAGAAATCCGGGCAAAAAACAATGCAGAAATATATAAATGTTTAAAACGGCCAGTGAGTAATTAATGGGATCGGTGTGCGTGGGCGGGAGGCGAGTTTCAGGTAGGTGCATAAATCTTGGACGAAAATTGGGTGAAGAATATTTTTTACGGGGCACTCGAGAAAAATATTTTGTATGGACAATACAAATTATCTTCCTAAAAATGTCTTTTAAGTAACACATTCTGTATTTTGGAGGCTTCTACTTCGATATTCATGTAAATTTAACAATTAAACACTTTTGACTTTGCTATACAAGCAAAGTCAAAAGTGTTTAATTGTTAAATTTACATGAATATCGAAGTAGAAGCCTCCAAAATACAGAATTTTTAAATGTTATACAAACAATATTAAAATAATTTTATGGTTAAAGTAAAACATTATTTTTAAACATAAATTAGTAGAAAACCACGTGATAAAAATTGGGTCATTCCATTTAAAAAAATTGAATTACTAGATATTGAAGAGGGCACTTAGATATTGACTTTTTAAGAACATTTATTATCAAAATTGACAGTTTCCAAATTATTTACTCATAGAGGCATCCTCCAGGTACAAGTAGAGATATAAATCATATTTTTATTATATTCTTAAGAAAAGTTACAGACAATTTCAAGATGCCTTTTAAAGGTCAGAATTTTCGACATATTTTTTTCAAACAAGATAAATTCATTAATAAAAACGGTTTAACTTTGTTTATATAACAACAAGTTAAACCGTTTTTTATTAATAAATTAACATGTATAACGAAGTAGAAACCTCCACAATACAAAAAGATAAATTCAAATTCAAAACTATTTGAATTTGAGAAAATAAGCTTATGCTTCTTATAGTTTGCACCCTTTAAACATAATATACAAAATTACGAAAAAAAAAAACTATTCGTGAAAATGCAAACAACGTCTTAATTAATAAGACAACTCAAGACGATAAATATCCATTGAAACAACTACTTCCCGTGCAAATACACCTCCAGAAAGTCGATATTAATTTTAATTCGTTTTTATATTTTAGTTATAATGATCATAGAAATGTGACAAATGATCATAAACATGTGTAATCAATTTTCTTTAATTAAAATGTTATTAATCTAATAAAATGTTATATTTGAGTTGTTTATTAATCTCTCTAAAATAAACTCGATGTTATTTTTCCTTTCGGATATGGATGCTATTATTGCACTTAGTTTGGTTTTCACTTAGTAAAAACTCTCGAATTAAGGGACAAAGAAAAAATCACTCCAGCGCTACGCTCTATCGTGATTTTTTCACGCCCTAGATTCTCGTGTTTTTACCATCACAACCAAACATTCGTGTAATAATAGCATCTATATTCGAGCAAAAAATAACCTCTTGTTTATTTACCTACGAAAATAAGAATAAAGTCCTACTGTACTAGCTTAAAAATCATGATTTTAAGTTCAATTTGAATTTTATCGAGTGTTGTCGATTCCTTGATTAATCATGAAGTAAATATTTCGAAATTGAATTTGAGTTCAGTATTCCGCGGTAGATACCCACAGACGCGTTTCGGACTTCAAGGTCCTCTTCAGTGTGGTCCCGACCCAGTGCTGAGGAATACTGAACATTTCTGACTATATCAAGCCAATATGTGAACACTATACAATAAATTCGATAGCTAACGCCATCTACTGCCCCTATAGAGCAGTAGATGGCGTAAGCTATCGAATTCATTTAATAGTATTTAAATATCTCGAGTTTAGAAAAGCCTCAAAATCGGATTTGCCGGTGCGAGAAGCGTAGCGGCAAATCCGATTTTCAGGCTTTTCTAAACTCGAAATAATTACTTCAGACGCCAAGCGCACTAAACGCTAGTAAAAGTGGAGTTCAAGACGGGAACAGTTTTCTAGTAATTGTGTATATCAGATTACAAAATAATTAAAATATCGTCTCGAATTGAAGATCCAACTAAGCTTTCAAAAAATCAGGGTTTTTATTTTTACAGAATCTAAAGCTTGTGAAACAGACTTCTAGTAATTTTGTATATCAGTTTACAAAATAATTAAAATATCGTATCGAATTGAAGATCCAACTAAGCTTTAAAAAAATCAGGGTTTTTATTTTTACAGAATCTAAAGCTCATAAAACAGTCTTCTGGTAATTTTGTATATCAGTTTACAAAATATTTAAAATATCTTCTCGAACATAAAGAAAAATTTAACCTAAAGAAAAATTGAGTTTACCAATAGTTTGCAGAATATTTACAAATATAAAAATTAATTAAAATTAATATCGACTTTTTGTAAAAACGCCTCATTGAGACAAATCTCTAAATTTGAAACAATTACTTCTCGAGCTAATATTCATTGTATAATTCAATATCTGTCGGGGAGACATTGAATTAAACAATGAATATTTGGGTTACAGGACAGATTTACTGTTCTATGCATAATTTATATGCAAAATGCAACATCAGGTCAACTTATTCTCTCACCAAACTAAAAGAACCAACAGAAAATTGATATAAATTCTCTAATTGAAAATCCAACAAAGCTAACTTTATCTCAAGAGCAATCAACGTTACATCTGGTGTCCCCCAGGGCTCACGTTGTGGGCCAATCCTGTTCTTAATCTTTATAAATGAGTTTGGGAGTTATATCAATGATAGTAAATTTCTAATGTTTGCCGATGATGTTAAAATATTTAAAGTGATTGAGAGGAATTCCGATCATACGCTATTACAATCAGATTTAAATGGTTTAGCAAATTGGTGTGCATGCAATCATCTTCAGCTTAACCTAAAAAAATGTATGTCTATTTCATTCTCTCGCCATACCAATAATAACAAGTTTGAGTATTCAATTAACGATAATAAATTGCTCCTGGTTGAAACAGTGCGCGATTTTGGTATATTATTCGATTCGCGCTTTAATTTTGTTAAACATTTAAATAATATTTCTAGTAAGGCTCTTTCTATGCTCGGTTTCATTAATAGATTTTCAAAACAATTTAGCTTGGATACGTTCAAAACCCTTTACATTAGTTTAGTGAGGCCACATTTGGAATATTGTTCTGTTATCTGGTCTCCTTACCACAACTGTAATATTGAAAGCGTTGAAAAAGTTCAGAATAGGTTTTTGCTACTTGTTTCATTTAAAATGGGGATCGCACGCATTGACTATAGCCGGTCACACATATTAGATTGTCTGAATTTAGAATCTTTACAATATAGAAGAATATTGCTAGACTTGTTCTATGGGAAACACTTGTATCTTTTCTTCACTTATTTATTTGGAGTACCAAATGCACATTTCGATCACGATGTGATCATTATAAATGGTTGTCAACCATTGATAATGATCACATCGTGATCGAAATGTGCATTTGGTACTCCAAATAAATAAGTGAAGAAAAGATACAAGTGTTTCATTAATTTAAAACCATCTTCACGCAACTCAACAACAATTAAGTATTGTTCTATGGGTTTAAACTGATTAAGGGGCATATCAATTGCAGTTTTTTTATTATCGTTGTTGAACTTTAATTTTTTTTGATAACTCCAGTTCGTTGTAGGCCCTTATTCCGTTTAAATTTCCATCGAACATTGTATGGTTCTCATAATCCTGTGACACGTATAATGCGGTATTGTAATGTCCTTATGTTAAATCTTGATTATTATATTTTTGGGAATTCTTGTAGTTTATTCAAATATCGTTTACGTTTAATTAATCTTGATATTGTTAATTAGTATAGTGGCCTTTGTTATATTTTTCACACTATTTTATGTTTTATTAAATTTATATTAGGTTTATCTTAAATTTCTGTTGTTAAAATGTATTATGTACAAAGGAGATTTCCGTAAATTATTAAATTAATAAATAAATAAATAAAGCTCTAAAAAAATCATTGTTTTTATTTTCCAGAATCTAGTGCTTGTAAAATATGTACTAAATCCTGAAAATATGATGAGAAACTTGTTTTCTATATCTATAAAAGAAACATCAAGTTTTATCAATTCAAGAAAGATTGATTTTTTCTATTGAATGTATTTTTTTGTGTTTACTGTTAACTTGAGGAAATGTAGTGTGTTATAAACGCGTGTGTGGAAGTATTGGCGAAACTCGATTAGAAGAAATGGTGATGTCCTTCAAGGTTGTTCACCGGTTTTGACCAATCTCGACGTTCGGTTCTGGTATTATTTAATCGTCACAATCTTGAACTTTCTAAATTTTCTCCCGAGCCGGAGGTCACGTACTCCTAGGATCCAGTTTGGTCCGCCATCTATACACACACACACCATCGCACACGCACACACGCACACACACACGATCCATCCGGATACTTTTCATTTTTACTATACTTCGAAAACTTGTCTTTCAAAATCCACTCAAAATTAAAAAAAAAAATCATTACCAGGATACACACATACACATACATCTGGTTGCTTTTCGTTTTGATCAAACTGAATAAAATTATCTTTCAAAATCCAACCTAATTAAGTAGAAAGAAATCAAACCAGGATATTTGCTCAAAAGCAATACGAAATTTTCTTAAAAGAATCACGAATTGTAGTCTCGTTTTGTATATGGATCCCGTTGAATAAATAAATAAATAAAAGCACAAAATAAACAATCGTCTTTGAACAGAATTTAATATATATAGGATTTTTTTCTATTAAGTATACATATCCCGATGTACACGCTGTAAATTTGCAATTTAAAGTTTCTAACGAGTGTTTCCACTCCCAGACTAAGCATGAAGTAAAATTTCGAGTTTAGAAAAGCCTGAAAATTTGGTTTGGTCGCGTAGCGCGAAGCGCGGAGCGACCAAACCAAATTTTCAGGCTTTTCTAAACTCGAAATTTTACTTCATGCGCCACGCGTATAAAATACTGATTTAAAGTGAAATTCAAAATACACTGCTTAAGTTTGATTTCACGTTAAAAAAAATTACAAATGTTTATTTTGTTTGACCAAATCTTCCGGAATTCAAAGACCTAAAGCAATTTGTTTTCAGATTTGTTTTTTTAATCACACGTAAATCCCAACGCAAATTTATCCAATTTTTAGTTAAACAAGCAAAATATTTACTTTAAATCAGTGTTTTATACGCGTGGCGCATGAAGTGAAATTTCGAGTTTAGGAAAGCTTGTAAATTTGGTTTGGCCGCTCCGCTTCGCGCCACGCGTATAAAACACTGATTTAAAGTGAAGTTCAAAATTATCTGTCTATCTTTTGTGTAGAGAAGCTTCCGAAACTTAAGCACTTAGCGCAATTTGCATTCGGATTTTTTTTTCTTTTAATTATACGTAAATCTTTAATTGATGAGGCGGATACATGATGAAACTCCATAATACTATTTGAAATAAAAGAACACAGTTGGGAGGGTTTCACTTTTATTGTTGAACACTGTAACATGTTTCACCACACAGTGGCTTCATCAGGCAGATGAAATAATTATTTCATCTGCCTGATGAAGCCACTGTGTGGTGAAACATGTTGCAGTGTTCAACAATAAAAGTGAAATTATTTAATTTTAATAAACATTTGTAATATTCTTTAATGAGTATAAAATACTGATCTAAAGTGAAGTTCAAAATATACTACGTAACTAAAAGCTCAATTTGCTTGGGAGGGCCCAACTGTGTTGTTTTATTTCAAACGTAAAATCGTAAATCCCCAAGCAAATTGAGCTTTTAGTTACGTAGTATATTTTGAACTTCACTTTAGATCAGTATTTTATACTCATTAAAGAATATTACAAATGTTTATTAAAATTAAATAATTTATTTTACAAAACCACTCACAAAATTATGAGACCAAAACCAATCACTACAAATCATCTAAACATCAAAACATCCACACTACTTTTGCCACCCGTTATGCTTTCCATCCACTTTTTTAACATAATTTTGATAATTTAAAATATTATGTACATGTACTAACTTTTACAAATTTAAAAACATGTACTATTCGCAGTTTCTCCATTGAAAAATGCAATTTAAATTAAAAATAGACTGCTTAATGTTATGCAAACTGAAAATATTTTAGTTAAAACCAATCGTGTTGATTTTGTTTTAAAAGCCAACTATGCTAACTATTTCGTACAAGCAATCTCGGCTCTTTTAAATTGAATTCTTAGGTATTCTGCAGAGAGAACCTGTGGATGTTTTAATCGGGTCCTTAAAATAATCATTAATACGTACTAAGATATTCATTTTAGAAAACCTCTAAAAATTACAATCGTCATCATCGCAAACAAAACATTAAATTTCATTTAGAAAACCACTTGAAGTACCAGAAAATTGATCAAAATATTTAAATTAATTTAGAAAACAAATAGAAATTACAATCGTTACCATCACACACAAAATATTTAATTTAATGTTACGTGTTATATACACAAAATCATCACAGTATTTTAATTTGAAAACTACTTGAAATAAAAACACTCGTCACCACAGCATGTGTTGTGCAAAAATAATTAATTGGGTTTAGAAAACCACTCGAACTCAACGTGCTGTAGAAAAATAATTGTTTAAGGTCATTGGCTTTATTATTCAAAGATTTATCAGACATTTTGATGTAACATAGGTTAATTAATCGAAATCGTTCATTGAACTTCAACGTTAGAAGGTTCAAATTTCTTTTTTTATCTTGGACGATATCAGTGGATGATTAATTAATAATTCGCTGCTATGAATAATTATCAACTATTTCGAGAATTAATGACTGTAACTTCAACTTACTATTCATTGATCATTTTAAGAAAACTATTAACTGACTTCCCCGAGTGCGCAACCATTTCGAAAATTAATTTCTGTAACTTTGACTTACTTTTTATTAATCATTGGGTAAAGCTAATAAACTAATTAACTCCCCCTGAGTGCGCACTTGTAAATATTTGACTATTTTGAAAAATGTTTTGAATTCAAAAAATGTTGCTGATGGCGTTGTGTCAAATAAAATTATTAAAATGTTTATTGTATAATTCAATATCCGTCGGTGTATTTGCAAGGGAAGTAGTTGTTTCAATGGATATTTATTGCCCTAGTAGTCTTACCATTTTAAACTTATTTTTGCGGTTTATACAATTATTCTCGTATTTTTTTTCATATCTTGTATTAATTTTGAATATGTTCGATATTTTATATTTTCACATTCAGTTATTTAAAAAAAAAAATAACGCTGTTGTAAAGGGTGTTTTTGTTAGAGGTATAGAACTTCAATGATGGATATCTGTCAAACAAATGTCAGAATAGGAAGCTGTTAATGGAAATTTTGTTCAGTAAGCTTTGGTAAATTATCATGCCAAAGCTTACAGTCGAGCAACTATTACTAATTGTGGAAATGTATTTCCAAAATGCGCGTTCTGTACGTCAAACTTATATAGTACTTTGCCCATTTCGTGGTGCTTATAATCGTCCATCTGAGTAGCATATACGGAATATGATGGCTTGATTTGTGGCTATTTATACACTTGTGGACAATTTCAAACCCAAGACGAGCTCGTACTACTACAATGACCCCTACTTTTTTAAAAATGAAGAAGTAGCCAATGTTACCGTCAATGACGAGAGCTACAGGTCAATAATTCGACATTTTTAATTCCCAAAGTCAATGCAAATCTGTTGAAAACTGAATGGTTTCAACATGACGACGCAACTTGCCACACCCCGCGTGAAACCCTCACATTGTTGGAAGAGGCGTTTGGTGGTCAAATTATTTCTAGAATGTTCCTGTGAATGGGCCGACTAAATCGAGTGATTTTACCCCATTGGACTACTTTTTGTGGAGCTATGACAAACCACTGATCTATATTGATAAACCAGCAACGATTGAAGACTTAAAGGTCAACATACGCCCCGTAACCGGCGAGAGTAGCCTGGCCCCATTAGAAAAAGTTATGAAAAATTGGACAATAGAATAGTTTATCTAAGACGCAGTCGCGGTGGTCATATGCCTGAAATTATTTTTAAACACTAAATGGCATTACATTGGTTTCCTATTAAAGCCAACAAATCTGTGGTTTTATTGTACTCTGAAAAACACCCTTTATTATTGATGATTACACTTCACGAAAACTCAAAAACATACATTTATTTTTAAGAAGGCTGGGAATTTGAATTTTCAAATAATTAAAATTCATAGCGTTATTAAAAATAACATGAAGATTGGGTTTTTATTAAATTTAAACGAATCGGGAACATTTGCAAATTAAGGAAAACATTTGTTATATTTAAATTGAGTAAATTTAGAAAATTAAGGAAAAGGCATTTCAATTCTACGATAAAAAGTACATATAAAATATCCTCACAAATCTCCTCAGTGCAGTGTATAAATGTATACAAATCCCTAATCTATTTAATTCAATTTAAACCCAACCAAGACACTCAATCCAATTCCATCTCCCAATAAAAAGTTCCCTGACTTATCCCTAAGTCAACGCACTCGCGAAAGCTCACCATCCGCATACGCACCATCTCATCCGTCTCTCGCGGCTCGATTTGTAAATTTTCTCAATTCGCCAATTGGCAGTTGCAAATATTTTTCGGTGGGGTCATCGCGTGGGTCAATGTCTGTTTAAACGAATCGCCAGCAGTGGGTCATGTGTCGGTCTTCCACCCGATTACGTCTTCCTTTTCGAAAAAAAAAATAGAAACGAGAAGAAGTAGAAGAAAAAAATGCCGTCGTCGGCTTTAACGGCGTGTAATTAACTGACCCAATTAACAGATTGCCAATGATAGACTCAACAATGAAATTGCGAAATCGCATGACTGCATATTTAAATTTGCAAATTGCTAGGTTTTAACACCTTTGCCGTTGCGACAGTTCTGATCAAAAGCTCTTCAGGATTGTATCGACCTCAATAAATCATAATTGTTAGGAAGATATATAAAAATATAGATTGTTTAAAGAATTTTATAGGAAATGTATTGTATTATCTGGGTATCGTAAATTCTTTCAAATTTCTAACCCATATTTATTTGGAAAATGCTCTATTTTTTCTGATACATTATATTATATACTGCGTTTTATTTAAGTATGGCCATAGGGATTTACATAGTAAAAAATGTACCCCGTGTTAACTTTTGTTGTCGTACAAATTTGAAACAATTATTTGGTTTTATTGATAAATCAACATTTTTTCTACGAAATAAACAATACTAGGAGGACATAAACATGTTAGATTTCTTAATTTTTGCTTTTAAAGTTGAAATTAATAATACAAATAATTAAGCAAAAAATCAACTTGGCGAACATGTTATAAAGTAAGTATTTGTTTTGCTAAACTTGTAAGCTAAAATTAGGAATTCTAGCATGCTTATATCTTTCTAACAATCAACATTTCGTAGAAAAGTGTTTGATTAATTAATAAAAACATTTTTTTTTTAAATTTGGACGATAACAAAAGTTAACTTAAGGTACAATTTTTACCATATAAATCCCTATGGCCACACTTAAATAAAACGCAGAGTTTAAATAATAATTAATTGTTAGTTATTTATTTTAAATTCTTCACAGGGGCAGGTGGTGGCCGAGCGGCAACGTCGCCGGGCTGTATCGTTCGACGAGCCACAAACTCGGGTTCGATTCCCGTGTACGGGGAGACTTTATTTGAAAAATAATGTTTCGTCGTGACCCTGGGTGTGGTATAAATGTGTGTTTGTCCGAATGAGAATAATTAGCATAAAAATACATAAGAGATATGGCTGTGGCGAGAGTCTATGCCAGGATTTATCGAAACTGCAGTCACATTCAATAAAAAGTGTTGTACAAACAAAGTAAAAAGTGTTTTATTGTGAATTAACATGTATAGCGAAGTGGAAGCCTCCACAATACAGAATTTTTTATTAATACAAAATTAAGAACCTATGATCTAGTAAGACTACTAGACTTCCTAGATCTATTCCATCTGATTGCACATCAAGTGCATCCTGGTCATTAAAACCATTATCACACAACATTGTATCCGATCTTACATGTACATGTATATTGATTTAGTATTATTGTAATTACAAGAAGGACAGTTAGTGGGAATTTCATCGGATTTTCTGTAACGATTGTCGTTAAACGACATAAATGGTTTATAACTGTAATCGGGACACGTTAACGGATGGCGCTTAATAAAACATGATTTAGAACGCCCGTTTTTCCGTCTTGTTCGCTTTAATAAGTCCACATAGTATTATGGTGATTAGCCCCATGAATCCCAAACGATTCGTATGTAATTATTGGTGTTTTGTGGGTAATGGAAGCCTTCCGAATGCGATAAATTTTGTTTTGCATCGATAATAATTATACAGTTAAGTTCACGTCTTTTATTGCTTACTTATACAGAAAACTTAAAACTTACCTACATACAAAACGTATTTTTATTAAAAGTACTGTTATATTGAAGAAGTTATTTCCTAAGTTATATTAAACAATATTATTAATGAATTTTGCTCTAAAGTTAACTATCTAACTCATCTGAAATCTTCTGGAAGTTGGTGTAAAGTTGCTTTACAAATTGAAAGTTTCAGCATTAATTTTAAACAAATTTATTCTCTTAAGTAAATTTTGAGGTATTAATTGGTTTTAAATGTGTTTAATTTGAAGTTTAGAACGAGTGTTTCCACTCCGAGACTAAGCCTGAAGTAAAATTTCGAGTTTAGAAAAGCCTGAAAATTTGGTTTGGCCGCGTAGCGCTAAGCGCTACGCGACCAAACCACATTTTAAGGCTTTTCTAAACTCGAAATTTTACTTCATGCTTAATCTGGGAGTGGAAACACTCGTTCGAAAGTTTAAATTAAATGCTTATTATAATAGCCACGAAATTTTGAAATTCACCAAACACTGTAATTATCGGGAAATGAATACTTAAAAGAAAACAAATCTGCGCTAAAATTTGAATAAATATGAATTTTTGTCCATTTGTTTTTAACTATATTGGTGTTTTCTAAATTAAGGTAAATCTGGAATCTTACCTCTTTTTCGATGAAAAGTAATCCATTTATTTTGAAACATTTAGCAACTACACATCAAGTTATCCAAAATCCCACTTCGAATAAAATGTTTCTTATTATTTTAGCCAATGAATTACACAACACGTTTCTTTCTTAAATTACTTAAATATGTTTTTCTTTGAATTAAATCACATGAAAAAAACGGATTTTATTATTTTTTCTGCTTAATCACACAATATGCTGAGAATATCTGAATAAATTATTGAAATAGAAAAACAAATCGTATTATTTTGCCTTATTTTATTAAATCACATTAATTAAAATCCCAGAATAATCCACTATTCTTCTTGAAAATCACAATTTTTTGTAACTCTGTAATCGCGCAGACTAAAAATTGCGTATTTATCTTGTTGTCTGTTGCACAATAAATTTAATACTGGTCGCACTATTGCCAAAAATTCTTTTTTTTTTTGGATGAGAGGGTCCTTCAACATAATACTATTAATTCCCGAATTTTGTAATCTGTCGCACTTGTTCGTTCATCGACATCAACTCGATTTGTTATCAACGAAGGTCGTAATTCGAAACTACTTTAATTTGGACGAAATCCGATTGGGCCGGGTGATCTAACACAGGAAATTGATTGGTGTTTTATCGGAATGATTGTTTTGTTTTTTTTATATTTCGAGTCATTACATGGATTTTTGATAATGAGATAATGGTTACGGTTTGTTGTTCAGAATTTTTTATATTGCGTGTTTGGGGGGAGATACGTCTCATCTAATCTTAGGAAGTTAAGAACGTTTTATAGTAAAATTTGTAGAAATGCGTTTCATATGCTAGTAGAAAGGTATTTAATAATATAGTAATTGTTGAAATAACTGGCATCTACTAATAAAAAGTCGAAACAAGAGTAGTATAAAAGAATTTTCCAACCTAGTTGTCTACAATTTCTAGAGATAACATTACGTTAATACGTGAATACATTTTACAAGTGTCGAACCAAAAATTCGGCATCCACTAACAAAACGTTGAGATAAAAGTAATCTAGAAGAAGGTTAAAAGTGTATTTATCTCCGATTTTAAAAGAAAACACTTGGTTAAATTTCACTAATATTAGTGAAATTTAACGAAGTGTTATTTTTTAAATCATAGGTAATAGTACATTACGTACCAAGAGTGGTATGCAGCATATTACATATGAGCGGACATGTTGTGCACGAGCCGCGCAGCGGCGAGTGCAGTATTCCACGAGTATGTAATTGCCATTCCACTCGAGAAACGTACGATACTTTACCTACGCCCTAACAAAAATAAACAATGAGCATGAAAGATCAACTTATTTATTGTAATAATTTTTAATAGTACCATGACAATGATGAAAACTAAATTACTACTTGATCAATATACAGGGAATAAGGCTGTACATTTTCCGACATTCGTTGTTTTTTAAAAGCGTTCAATTTGAAGCTATAAACGAGTGTTTTCCACTCCCAGACTAAGCATGAAGTAAAATTTCGAGTTTAGAAAAGCCCCGTGAAAATTTGTCGAGGGTCGCGCAGCGACCCGAGACAAATTTTCTGGGCTTTTCTAAACTCGAAATTTTACTTCATGCGCCACGCGTATAAAACACTGATTTCAATTGAGGTTAAAATATACATAGAGTTAACAGTATTTTAGTGTTTTATACGCGTAGCGCATAAAGTAAAATTTCGAGTTTAGAAAAGCCCAGAAAATTTGTCTCGGGTCGCTGCCCGACCCGCGACAAATTTTCACGGGGCTTTTCTAAACTCGAAATTTTACTTCATGCTTAGTCCAATCAGCTTATTTTCTTTAAATCTTCAGTTATTCGTCGTTTTTTTTAAGAGTTCAATTTGAAGCTTTAAACAAATGTTTTCCACTCCCAGACTAAGCATGAAGTAAAATTTCGAGTTTAGAAAAGCCCCGTGAAAATTTGTCGAGGGTCGCGCAGCGACCCGAGACAAATTTTCTGGGCTTTTCTAAACTCGAAATTTTACTTCATGCGCCACGCGTATAAAACACTGATTTCAATTGAGGTTAAAATATACATAGAGTTCGAAGTATTTTAGTGTTTTATACGCGTGGCGCATAAAGTAAAATTTCGAGTTTAGAAAAGCCCAGAAAATTTGTCTCGGGTCGCTGCGCGACCCTCGACAAATTTTCACGGGGCTTTTCTAAACTCGAAATTTTACTTCATGCTTAGTCTGGGAGTGGAAAACATTCGATTAAAGCTTCAAATTGAACTCTTAAAAAAAACGACGAATAACCGAAGATTTAAAGAAAATAAGTTGATTGGAATACGTATACTCCCTGTACATCAAAGAAATGTCGTTTGGTTGTACGGTAAGCAATCAGCTGTTCAGCTGTCAGCACGTAATGTACTTGTCAAAGCTATTACGTGCATGTGTACGTAATGTCAATCATACTTGTCAAGATGACAGTGTGGTATGATGCGGTTACTAGATAGGCCTTGGGAAAAATGTTTTACGACGTGAAAGATGAGAAACTTATTCAAGACATTATTAATCTCCAATTTTTAGAGATAAATTTCATCTACTATTAGAAAATCTAGACTTAGATTTAGTGTTTGAAAGAAAATTGTAGTCTTTGTTTGCTTTAGTTTGCGTAAAGAATCGCACTTTTAATGTTTTTTTTAGATCTCCAAAAATTTAAGACAAATAAATACCCTTCCACAATTATTTGATATTTTTCTCTTTAGATTATGGATTGTAATTTGATAACTTTCTATAACAAGTTATCAAATTACCATCGAAAATCTGAAGAGAAACATTCCTGTAAGATTGGTTAAGAAGTTTTACTTAATACTTCGTTTGAAATAAAGTAAGTCCAAATAAACAAGTAAATTATCCAATTACCAAGACAACCTATCGAATTTTAAGGAAGTTTCGAGTAATTTTAGAAATTCAGAGGTTTTCAGTATAATTTTTATTATTATAAGTTCTTAGATATATCTTTAATTAATTTCTCACTTAACCCGTGGTGAAACATTTTTGAATGTAATACTGGATGATTTAAATTAAAGCACTTGTGAAACAAATCAAGTGTTTTAATTTAAATCATCCAGTATTAACAAGATAAATTAAATAAGATTTTAAATATTTCATTGTATAATTCAATATCCGGAGGTGTATTTGCACGGGAAGTAGTTGTTTCAATGGATATTTATCGTCTTAAATTGTCTTATTAATTAAGACACTGTTTGCATTTTCACGAATATTATTTTCGTAATTTTATATATCATCCAGTATTAGTTTTTAGATATACTGAAACTATTAAAAAAATTGCATATAGTTTTACAAATTCAAAGATTTTCAGTCTCAATTTTATTGTAGAAACTTTTAGATAAGCATTATAATAATTAATTATACTGAATCTTTGAATATCTAAAATTATATTCAAAGACTCAGTATAATTAATTAGTTCCAGTTGTTTTTAGTTACACAAACTTTAATGTTTTCAAAGAATTTTAGTAATTTCTTTTACTTTTAGCCAACGTTTAAACTTTAATTAGGATGATTTAGTTTAGCACTAAAAATTGTTTAGTTTTGTTGTGCAAATTTTAGATTAAAAAATTGTAGATATTTAAAAACTAAGTGTAATTATTTATTTGCAGTTTATCATTAACTTGTTTCTCATTGATCACTAAGTAAAACATTTCTATTAATATATACGTATTTGATTGAAATTCACTTGGTTTGTTTTACTAATAAATTGTTTTATTTTCAACTAGTTTCGGCTTAATGCCATTTTCAAGAATGGTGTACAAAAGAGCAAAATTGATTATATATACTAGATGTGGGCATTTCAGGTAATAAGCGCTCTAATTATCGGGGAATTCCAAAGGTCCTCGTTGTCATTGACCACGTTTTTTCCCGCCTTTATGGCTTTACTTATTTCTAAACCCTCCCGATAATTCAAAACTAATCCCTTATTACCCGAATGCAACATTTTACAGTCGTTTGAGCTGAAAAAGTGATTAGCCGTGATGCAATGTTTTGCGAACCCAGTGGTCTGTTTATTATTTAGAATATCTTTCCTATATTCTTTTAATCGCGTTTCAAAAGACCTGCCCGTTTGTCCTATATATATTGCATCGCAGTCATCACATTTCAGCTCATATACTCCGCTTTTTTTAATATGACTATTGTCTGTTTTAATTTTATTATTCACTAATATTTTCCCTAAGTTAACAGAATTATTCAAAATTATGTTATTAGTTGCAGTTGTTTTTAGTTGCATAACTTTTACATTTTTCAAAGATTTTCAGTTACTTTTAGCACAGTATTTCAGAAATTCAAAGATGTTAATTATTTCATCCAAGATTTAGACTATTAATCAAGTTCGTTATTTTTAAGTTCAGCACTTGAAATACTTTTTATTTTCACCGCTTCAATCGAACACAGAAGCAGTGTGGGGCAGTGTTCGAATACTTTTGCATTCTGAGTAAAGTATTTGATTACAAATGCACTTGACTACAAATTAACTAAAGAATTTGAGTACAGTTGCAACCAAGTATAAATTTATTCCAAATTTTGAGTCAATTTGTAATCAAATACTTTTGTACTTTTTACTTAAAATACAACAGTACTCAAATACTGCCGCACTCTGTTTGAAAGACTAGAGAAGTGAAATAATTTCCAGAGAAATTAAACACTTTCAGCTCTCAAAACAATTCCTGAGACAAATTGAAGTTATTTTTAATTTCAGGAACAAATTTATTTAAATTAATATCATTATGTCTGTCTTTTCTTCTTCCCATTTGCCTCCTTTAATTTTAATTTCTTGTTTATTTATTTCTTGAATATCTTCTTGTAAATGTGCTGTTTTTTTTATATTTCTTTTATATCCTTCATCATTTCCCTCATTATTCCTTTTAACTCTTGTTCACAACATTTCGGTGTTTTCAGTGTTTAATACGCGTGGCGCATCAAGTAATATGTAAAGTTTAGAAAAGCCTGAATAATTGTAGGAATATTTAGTTAAAAATAATGTCATTCAAATGAAAAACTTTCAGAATTCAAAGCACTTTTTTACTTGCAGAGAAGTTGCATTAAACTTTCAGATTAATGGAAAACTTTCAGCACTTTTTAAAGTTGCATTCAATGTCAGCATCTTCTGATTTAGTAGTTTATAAAAATAATTCAACGTCTTCTGTTTTGTCGTCTTTGGTTTTTTAGTTTTTAAGTCTAATTATATTTTGATATTAGGTACATTTTTAATCCATACAAAAATATTTACTTATGATAGTTAACAGCTTTTAATCCATTAACGACCGAGGAATTATAGAGTTAACTTTAAAAGTTTATTTTAGATAAAATTCTGCACTTCTTTTTATGATTTCTATAAATGACTTATTGTATGACACACTGGGCATTTTTATTTTAGAAATACATAATGTATGTGTCTGTTCCTGTTTATTCTATTTTAATATTTTTTGTGTTGAAAGTCTAAAGCAAAGCTATACTGATGAGGGATAAATCTCGAAACGCGTCTATAGATGGCTTAAGACAATTAAAATTCATTCCCTGTAATTTTTTCAATTTATTTCAATTTTCTTTTGTTTCATTTAGTTTGGTTAGAGCAGTGATGGGGAAACTACGGCCCGCGGGCCAAGTCCGGCCCGCGGAAAGGTTTAATCCGGCCCGTTTAAGAGTGCCGTCGTGAGAATGTTTGAACGCGTTCTTACTTCGTAATGTGACGACCCGCATAAAAACTACCTACCTACGATTAAGCATCATTCTTTGGCCCGCTACGATTGTCTGGTTATTACAAATGGCCCGTCTTAAAAAAAGTTTCCCTACCACTGGGTTAGAGAATAGTTTGACCTGATGTTGCATTTTGCATATAAATTATGCATAGAACAGCAGTGCTGCCGTGTAACGCAAATATTCATTCTATAATTCAATATCTGTCGGAGTATTAGCTCGAGAAGTAGTTGTTTCAATGAATATTTGGAGACAAACATTTTGCAGAAAGTCGATATTAATTTTAATTCGTTTTTATGTTTTGTAAATATTCTGCAACCTATTGACAAACTCAATTTTTCTTTATGATAAATTGTCTTTATGTGATAATGTATATGTGTCATTATAAACTTGTCAATTTGAAATTCAAACTCCTAGATTAAGCATGAAGTAAAATTTCGAGTTAAGTGAAGCCTAAAAATTTGGGTTGATCGCGTAGCGCTACGCAACCAAACCAAATGTTCAAGTTTTACTAAACTCGTAATTTTACTTCATGCGCCTTACGTATAAAACACTAAAATATTTTGAACTGAGAAATGCGCTGAAAACATGTTATTTTTTTATAACGAGTCATAATCTAAATATTTAAATAACAAAATATTTACATTTTTCTTCACACATTCTCAAGTCTGGTCAAATAATACAATGTATTACATTAACTTGTTTAATTAACAAAAAAATAATAATGTTGCGTAATTTATACACGGTTATAAATTAAATATTTAATTTGAACTTCATATTAGAGAATTTAAAAATTAAGGAATTCTAAATTTTATAAAAATATTCATTTTTTACATTATTTTTGAGAAATTAAAAACTGACAGCTTTGAATTTAGGGAATTCCACAATAGATCTGCAAAGGTCGCGGTGGTACAGGCCACTGAGGCCACCCCTACGAATATCTAATCTAGGGAATTCTTAATTCTATAAAAATAATTATGTTGAACTTTATTTTAGAAAAATTGAAAACTCTGCAAAGGTCGCGGTGGTGCAGGCCAATGAGGCCACCCCTACGAATATCTAATCTAGGGAATTCTTAATTCTATAAAAATAATTATGTTGAACTTTATTTTCGAGAAATTAAAAACTTTTAGCACCATTTTTGACTTTCAGTAAAGTCACTTTATATTTTACGTCTCCCGAATTTCAACTTTATAAAAAAAATATTTTGTGAATCTTACCATAAATATTTACTTTTTACAGTTGAACATTTGAAAATGTTGTGTAGCATGCTAAAGTATTATAACCCTTGGTCATATTTCGCAAGCATGTTGAAATTACCTGAAAAGAAAAGAAAAACAGAATATTAGTATTTTTAAAACAAACACAAAATAAAGAAGGGACTCTTTTATTATTTAGTAATTTGTTGGTTTAAAGGTAAATATCTTTAAGAGCTATTGATTTCCTTCTGTACTTAATAAAAGGACTTTTTCAGTATTTACTAATTCGTTGGTTTACAGGTATCTTTAAGTGCTATTATTTAGTAATTTGTTGGTTTCAAGGTAAATATCTTTAAGAGCAATTGATTTCCTTCTGTACTTAATAAAAGGACTTTTTCAGTATTTACTAATTCGTTGATTTACAGGTAAATATCTTTAAGTGCTATTATTTAGTAATTTGTTAGTTTCAAGGTAAATATCTTTAAGAGCTATTGATTTCCTTCTGTACTTAATAAAAGGACTTTTTCAGTATTTATTAATTCGTTGGTTTACAGGTGAATATATTTTTTTTGTTTTTTTTGTTTTTTTTGTTTGTTTGTTTGGCATAGGTTTTTACCATTCAGCCACTAACGTTGATTTATATTAACTATATTAACATATATTTCGACTAATTTGGACGTCACAACACATTCACACACATCCATGGAACCGGAGACGAGTATTTTTCGTTAGAAAAATTACTCGCCTCCGCTGTGAATCGAGACGAGTATTTTTCGTTAGAAAAATTACTCGCCTCCGCTGGGAATCGAACCCAGATCACCTCCGTGACCGATTTGGCGAAACCGGCGGCTCAACCGCTCGGCCACGGCATGAATATCTTTAAGTGCTATTAATTTCCTTCTGTAAAGTCTTAAAGGTCGACTTTACAGAAGGAAATTAATAGCACTTAAAGATATTTACCTGTAAACCAACGAATTAGTAAATACTGAAAAAGTGTTTTTATTAAGTATGAATTTAGACAAAGAGATAGAAATTATTTCTTTTAAAAATTTCAAAATTGATTAATGTAAGATCAAACATAAGCAGTATATTTTAAACTTCACAATAATTCGGTAATGAATTGAATTGGCAATACGATGCCACTATGGAGCATTAGATGGCGTTAGCTATCGAAATCCATTAATAATTTTCACATATTGGCTTGAAATAGTCAGAAATGTTCAGTATTCCTCAGCACTGGGTCGGGACCACACTGAAGAGGACCTTGAAGTCAGAAACGCGTCTGTAGGTATCTGGTGCCGGAATACTGAACACAAATTCAATTTTGGCAATACTTGGTTGTAGATACGTTAAAATATTAAAAGTGCGATTCATTAAGCGATTTGTTTTAGGTTGTATAAAGAATCACACTTTTATTGATTTCAGTGTTTTACAAGAAATTGCGTTATAAATGAGCCGTTTATTTTGAAAGTGGCCTAAGTTCATTTCTCAATTTTGTGTTGTTGATTGCAATAATTTGTTTAATTTGAGGTTTTCTTTCATTAGTTAGGTATATTCAAAATATATAATATATACTTTAATTATTGATAATTAAATAAGTCACTTGGTTTGTTTCACTACTATTTTTTATTCTCTCCGACTAGTTTCGACTTATCGTCATTCTCAAGGAGAATGACGATAAGTCGAAACTAGTCGGAGAGAATAAAAAATAGTAGTGAAACAAACCAAGTGACTTTTATTTAATTATCAATATTGTAAACATGTTTCATCAAGTGATTAATGAGAACCAAATTGAAGATACTTTAATTATACTTAACCACAAATTGTTGTTTATGACTGAAAACCAGAAACTATAAAGGTTAGTACAGTCAACAAGAAAAAAATTAGAAATAGAGTAAAGCCATTTTAAAAATAAACGCCTCAAATAATTCTAGTTTTTTCATAAATTGTTAACTATACTATAGTCACTTAATAAGGTCTCAGTTATACAAACAAAGTTAAAATCGTGTTTTATTTTTCAGAAATGGTAAGTAAATATGCAATTTTTCTAAGAGATTAATAGGAACTCGTAAATTTAATTCCTTCTAATGTGACAAAGTACAAAAGAAAGAAGAAAATTAAATGTATTTTCTGTTTACTACATTGCTATATATTTATAGAAAAGCGCGTAATAGACTGAAAATAAATTTAATCGAAAGTTCGTTGTTCTGAAACACAACAAAAATCCGCACATAACTATGATATAAAAAAAAATGGGCGAGAATTTGTAAATAAATATTTTCCGCATGATTCTATTTGAATCATCTTACGCAACTCTTTTTAAGCTGCACAATATGTGTGTGTGTACTTTTCCCGTATGCGAAAAGTTCAATGTCTCGCAGCAAATGCGCGCACTTTTATTTTCAGTTGCGATAGCCTATTTTTCAATTGAAAACTTAGGCATCCGGCCAGTTGGGCCCCCAGCAAGAACAGAAACGTTGACCTAGTAGTTTCAGCCTCTGAGCACATTTATTGTCATACAAATGTTACTCATTGTGCGAGTAGTGAGGGAGAGAGGGAAAAAAAAAACAACGAGGAAAAATTTGAAGTGCGCGCTAAAAATAAGATTGTCAAGAGGTCAACGTACGGGAAGCGGATTGGTTGGTGTGTTTCTCGGGGGGTTATTGGACTTGCAGATGTTAGTTATGGATGGAAGATGCTTTGTGATGGATTAAGTGAAATTTAAATTGAAAGATTTGAAGCTGGAAATAGGGAACGTTGTAAATTTATTATTTAATTTGAAAAAAGTTCTAATTATAATTTCATTTTAAAAAAATCATGCGCCACGCCGATTGACATATTTTGGCTGACTTTACTTTTAGAATATCAACGATCGTTTAATAATAATAATAATAATAAACTTTATTTTCAATTCTTAAAGTACATTCTGCGAATACAATACAAATATAAAACAATAATAATAAAACAAGAATGAAACTCTAAATAATTTGAAAACCATAAGGCGAGATTCAGTTTAGCATGAAAATGCTAAACTGGTCTTCCATCTAAACCTTAAATATTATCAATGAACATATTAATATAGGAAATGGTAACAAAAGAACATATAAATCAGTCACGCGTTGTGTAGACAGATCGAACAAACATTACACATAACATTACATTTTAATTCTTTTCACAAATGTTGTATAATTTAGACGTTTTAAGTCATAAGATATGGCATTATAAACAATATAAATTTGAAAAGAGAAAGATCGTTCAAAGAGGGTGGTTCTATGTTTGGGCGGTGATAAAGACCCTTTGAATCTAATATTAAGAGTGTGAACATCATTCCTGAATTTAATTTTCTCAAACAAGTAGGAAGGTGCTTTTGCAGTAATGACCTTGTGATAAAAACAGGCAGTTTTAATTTTTCTTCTTGATTCCATGTTGACCCAGCCTGCTTCTATTAGTTTGTGAGATATACGCTCAAATTTACGTATACCATAAATATATCGTAGGCACGAATTTTGAACATATTGTATTCGTTTGGAAGTCGATTGTATAAGGTAGAGCAATATGAAAAATGAGAAAGTACATAAGCGTTGCAGAGCATAATTTTAGTTGATACTGGTAAACAGGATCGATGAGCATATAACTTTTTTAAGTTTATATAAGCTGTAGTAATGGATTTATTTATTTGTTTTTTGTATCTAAATGAGTTATCTAATATTACTCCTAAGTTTTTACTGTATTCTGAATAACTAATTGATTCATCATTTATAATTATGTTAAAATGATCTTTTAAAGCATCACAAATCTTTTTCTTGCCAAATAATTGAAAAGGCATTTTGGATCAAGTTACAAAAATAAGTAAGGAACTTATACAGTGAATTTTTCTTTTAGGTAAACATATGCATGAGCTGTAAATGTTCCCACATTCGTTGTTTTTTAAAAGAGTTCAATTTGAAGCTTTGGACGAGTGTTTTCCACTCCCAGACTGAGCATGGAGTAAAATTTCGAGTTTAGAAAAGCCCCGTGAAAATTTGTCGAGGGTCGCGCAGCGACCCGAGACAAATTTTCTGGGCTTTTCTAAACTCGAAATTTTACTTCATGCGCCACGCGTATAAATCACAGATTTCAAGTCAAGTTTAAATATAAATGAATTTTACAATATTTTAGTGTTTTATACGCGTGGCGCATGAAGTAAAATTTCGAGTTAAGAAAAGCCCCGTAAAAATTTGTCTTGGGTCGCTGCGCGACCCGAGACAAATTTTCACGGGGCTTTTCTAAACTCGAAATTTTACTTCATGCTTAGTCTGGGAGTGGAAAACACTTGTATAAAGCTTTAAATTAAAGTCTTTTAAAAAACAACGAGTGTCGGAAAATTTACAGAGTAATTTAATTTGAAGCTTTAAAGGAGTGTTTTCCACTCCCAGGCTAAGCATGAAGTAAAATTTCGAGTTGAGAAAAGCCCCGTGAAAATTTGTCGAGGGTCGCGCAGCGACCCGAGACAAATTTTCACGGGGCTTTTCTTAACTCGAAATTTTACTTCATGCGCCACGCGTATAAAACACTAAAATATTGTGAAATTTATGTATATTCAAACATCACTTGAAACGGTGTTTTATACGCGTGGCGCATAAAGTAAAATTTCGAATTTAAAAAAGCCCGAAAGCCTCGCTTTTCTTAACTCGAAATTTTACTTCATGCGCCACGCGTATAAAACACTAAAATATTGTAAAATTTATTTATATTTAAACTTGACTTGAAATCTGTGTTTTATACGCGTGGCGCATGAAGTAAAATTTCGAGTTTAGAAAAGCCCCGCGTAGAAAATTTGTCTCGGGTCGCTGCGCGACCCTCGACAAATTTTCACGGGGCTTTTCGAAACTCGAAATTTTACTTCATGCTCAGTCTGGGAGTGGAAAACGGTCGTCCAAAGCTTCAAATTGAACTCTTTTAAAAAACAACGAATGTCGGAAAATTTACAGCTCATGCATATGTTTACCTAAAAGAAAAATTCACTGTATAAGTTCTTTATTTATTTTTGTAACTTGATATTCTAAAAGTAAAGTCAGCCAAAATATGTCAATCGACAAATAAATTCCACACAAATTACGTTTTAGTAACGCAAAGCTAAAACAATCGTTCACCATTTTAAGGTTAGCTCCGCACACCTGTATCAATTTCTAACCAAAACAAAAACAAAAGCCACGCGTTTCTTATTTCCTCATTGAAACGCATTGAAATGTAAAACACGAAGGCCGTAAAAAAATTTATATAAACAAACCGCGTTACAAAATCCGAGCCCAGTTGCACAACATCCGAAACCGTGTCCCTGATGATGGTCTCAGGATCAAAGAACTCTTACAAAAAGGAAACAAAAAACACGCACGGCACGCGTACCCTTTCGAAAAATTTGGCAACGCATTGTTCGAAGTGGGCTTTTCTTTAATATTCATAACGTGGGTCATTATGCGCAAGGGAAAATTTCGAAATTAATGTCGATTGCGCTAGCGGGGAAAATTGGGCGCGCGCGTGCGTGTGATATTTATTATTTTTTTTTTAGATATTTTTCAGTGCAGCACGTAATGTGCGTGGAAGTTCACTGACACAGAAAAACAAAGATATCTGTATTGTTTGTTGGTTATCTTATAGCAAGGCAAATAACGGGGATCATGCGGTGTTTTCTTGATTGATATTTCCCTTTCTATTAATTGAGTCGTCATTAAGTTCACATTAATATAAAATTTTATACTGTGATTTTTTTTTAAGTATACATAGCTTGTTGCGTATGCATTTTCAGGCATACGTTGTTTTTTTAATGAGTTTAATTTGACTACGAACGAGTGTTTTCCACTCCCAGGCTAAGCATCAAGAACAATTTCGAGTTTAGAAAAGCCTGAAAATGTTGTTTGAATTTTCAGGCTTTTCTAAACTCGAAATATTTAAGTATAAATGAAATTACCAATTCTTGGCTGCAGAATACTTCAAACATTAAAAGTCATTGTAAGACTAACTTGTTGTAGATTGCGAAAAGAATCGCACTTTTAATGTTGGAAATATTTACTTTATGTTTAATCAAGAAGTGGAAACACTCCTGATTAGGCGTTTTTAAAACCCAAACTCGTAACAACTCTTTTTAAACCACTAATTTAATCTTACGAAGCAACAATTTCAAGGATTCTATTTTTAATTAAATTATAATTAGGGCTTTTTTCAAATTAAATAATACATTTACAACGTATTATTGTTATTTTCACAATGTGAAGAGAATTTATTTTATAAGTTGGACGATAATTAAAATTCTTAGTCAATCAAACATAATGGGTTTCTTTATACAAGGAGTTTTTCTTTCAAGTATACGTATTCCAAATTCAGCCATTTTTCTGTAAATCTTTAGATATTCCTTGTTTTTTTTTAAGTCAATTTGAAGCTTTAAACGAGTGTTTTCCACTCCCAGACTAAGCATGAAGTAAAATTTCGAGTTTAGAAAAGCCCCGTGAAAAATATGCAATCATACCTACATAAGAGACGACAATTTGTCCAGTATATGGGGTATCCTTCCAGTGAGTATACTGCGACATCTGGGGTTCCCCAGGGTACAAACCTAGGACCACTCTTATTCATCATTTGGTTAATGATATTGTTGAGTTAATTCGGTGTAACGTGCTCCTGTATGCGGATGATATGAAATTATTTAATATCATTGAGTCCAGGGATGATTGCACTCGGTTGCAGGAAGATATTAATAACATTCATAAATAGTGTGAGGTAAATGGATTATCGTTGAACTTATCAAAGTGTAAATGCATGTCATTTTATCGTAAAAAAGATATTGTTTTATATGATTATGGTATTAACAATGTATTATTTGAACGTATAAACTCAATTAAAGATTTAGGAGTAACTTTTGATCATACGTTGACATTTAATGATCATATAAATTAGATTTGTGACAAAAGTATCAAACTGTTGGGCTTTTTCCATCGCACTTGACTTTCATAACATTGACGTTTTGAAAAAAAATGTTTTTCATACGTTCGTTTCAACCTCGAATTTGCCACTGTTATTTGGTCACCGTACTACAAAAATACTGTAAGTAGAATTTAAGCAATTCAAAAAAAGTTTTTGAAGATGTTATTTTTTTTAAATTTAGGGAATATCCCTCTATATCCATTACATATGATAACCTCTTGCAAACATTTAATGTCGAAAGATTAAGTGACAGGCGTACTAAATCTTCAATTCTATTTTTATACGGGGTAGTAATTTACGAAATTGATGACGCTAACATCCTAGGTAAGCTGAAATAACCTATTCTCTCGCAGTAATAACCTATTTGTTCAACCACACGCTAGCTCATTTCAATTTACCCGTTTTAAAAATGATTAGAACGTTTAATGCTTTAAATAATAGATATTTTCGTAGATACCAGAAAATCCCTCATCGAAATAATGTCAGACTTATCGGTACCATTGACATTGTTATGAATCTTTAGGTTTTAAGTTTGTTTTTTTTTCTTGTCTCTTCTTTCTCTGCACATTGTATGTATGATCTAAAATCAGGTAACATAGCATTATATTAGATTAAGTTCCCTGTAATTGGATACTTGTATGTATCTGTTGGGAAAATAAATAATAATAATAATAATAATAAATTGGCACTCCAAATCGTGCGATTTAACTCTTTTTTCTTTAGGGCTACGTGAAGGGGGCTATTTAAAGGAGGCTACGTTAATACCCATCAAACAATTCCAACCCTTTAAGACGATATTTAACCTGTAATTCGTCAGACAGAGCCTTAGTTGCAAAACTTCCTCATAAAAACGACCCTTTGCAGACAAAATCGAGGTGGATATGTGAGTCACCTATTTCCAAATTTTTTTCAAATGGATTTAGGGGTTTTTGGAAATAGGCGACTCATTTATTGAATATCATTTTCTAGAAGTAATCGCAGAGTTTGTACTTTAAATTCAAATGAAAATATTTGTACTACTCAGGAATAAATAAACATTTCTTTTATCACTAAAATGGGATTTCTTATTGGAAAGGCCCTTTAGTTTCGACTTTGAGTCATTTTCAAGGAATGATATTCAACCATGTAATGTTAATTAAGGAAAGGCACTTGGTATTGTTTCACAATTAAATGATATTCAACCAAGTGTTTACTTTTTAAAATCATAGTTAAATATGCTTCACCACGTGAAAAATGAGAAACTAATTAAAGATATCGTGTTTTTGTATTGATCAAAATTATGTGCTGATTCGATTTAATTTAATAATAACAGAAATGAAGCGAATGGGCGAAATAAACGTTACGATTCCGTTTCGAAAACCGGCCCTTTTGTCCTTTGACATCTGAATAGGGTCTGCCGTGAATAATCCGCAATAGAATTCTCATATCGTTGAATCGGCGCGGTTTCCTATAAATTGTGTCTTCTCTCTTTCTCTCTCCCTCAGAAACCAAACTTGAGGAATCCCTTTGTTTCAGCTGACATAATTTAATCTTGCGGAATGCACACCCTCTCATTGTAATCGAACGTTTAAAGTTACAACAATGATGATTTATCAAAGCTTAATAATATATAGATTATTTTGTGTTATTTTTTTTATTATTGAATCAAACTCTTTTATGGAAGGTGATTCATTAGCGTTTTTACAAACTCTGGCAATGAAATGTAGATTTAATTTCATGAAGAAAAGCTCATATAAACGCAAGTTCTATATAATATATAAAATTACGAACATGTTATTCGTGAAAATGCAAACAATGTCTAAATTAGCCCATTAAGCGCCATTGGTGCATATACGCAACATTAGAAATGTTTTGTTAACCAAATTACAAAATTAGTTAATTTTGTATATTATATTATTTGACCTAACTTGAAAATGTATGAAGAGAAATGTGATTATTTTGTTATTTAATTTTTTCGATTATTAATCATTAAAAAAAAAATCATCAGTGTATTTCTAACTTCACAATATTTCAGTGTTTTATACGCGTGGCGCATGAAGTAAAATGTCGAGTTTAGAAAAGCCCCGTGAAAATTTGTCTCGGGTCGCTGCGCGACCCTCGCCAAATTTTCTACGCGGGGCTTTTCTAAACTCGAAATATTACTTCATGCTTAGTCTGGGAGTGGAAACGCTCGTTCTAAACTTTATATCGCACGTTTTTATAACAAATCGATTAATGCCTGAAAATTTACAGTGTATACATTTTGCATATTTAAAAGAAAAATTCACAGTATGTAGAATTTTTCTTTTAAATATGCAAAATGTATACACTGTAAATTTTCAGTCATTAATCGATTTTTTATAAAAGTGTGCAATATGAAGTTTAGAACGAGTGTTTCCACTCCCAGACTAAGCATGAAGTAAAATTTCGAGTTTAGAAAAGCCCCGCGTAGAAAATTTGGCGAGGGTCGCGCAGCGACCCGAGACAAATTTTCACGGGGCTTTTCTAAACTCGAAATTTTACTTCATGCGCCACGCGTATAAAACACTGAAATATTGTGAAGTTATAAATACACTGATGTATTTTCTTTTAATGAGTAATAATCGAGAAAACTAATAATAAGTTATTCATAGAAATTATAAAGAGAAGTGCAGATTTTTACCAAAAATCAACTTTTAAAGTTAACTCAATAATTGCTTGCCCGTAAATGAGTTAATAAGACAACTTAAGACAATAAATATCCATTGAAACAACAGGTTCTATATTTCTTTGATTGGAAGTTATAGCGCATTTAAATTTAAATATAATTATTGTCTCTATGAACAGTAATAAGTAATAATAATTTAAAGAAATCAAAAACTTTTATTGTAGCAAACAGATATCACAAACTTTTATTTTAACAAAACAGAAAGCAAAATGTACCTAAATTAAATGTTAAAAAATTAATCTATTTTCGTCAGTAAATAATTGGCAACGGCGAATTAAACTCTCTTGTAGAGTATTTAATGCACAAATAGTGACAGAAACCATTAACATAAACAAATTATTTTTGACATGATTATTTAAAATAATAGTTGGGAAATTTTGTTTCGCTAAATCTTGACTACTAGGTTTTTTCAACTTAAACACTTCAAACGCGCTATAACTTCTGAACGAAGAAAGCTGTAAATTTTCAAGTAAAGTTTGAATATACATAAATTTCACAATATTTTGGTGTTTTATACGCGTGGCGCATGAAGTAAAATTTCGAGTTTAGAAAAGCCCAGAAAATTTGTCTCGGGTCGCTGCGCGACCCTCGACAAATTTTCACAGGGCTTTTCTAAACTCGAAATTTTACTTCATGCTTAGTCTGGGAGTGGAAAGCACTCGTTTAAAGCTGTACATTTTTAAGTAAAGTTTGAATATACATAAATTTTACAATATTTTGGTGTTTTATACGCGTGGCGCATGAAGTAAAATTTCGAGTTTAGAAAAGCCCAGAAAATGTGTCTCGGGTCGCTGCGCGACCCTCGACAAATTTTCACGGGGCTTTTCTAAACTCGAAATTTTACTTCATGCTTAGTCTGGGAGTGGAAAGCACTCGTTTAAAGCTTCAAATAGAACTTGAAAAAAAAAAAACAAGGAATATCTAAAGATTCACAGAAAAAAGGCTGAATTTGGAATACGTATACTTAAAAGGAAAACTCCCTGTATAAAGAAACACGTATGTGTGATTGACTAAGAATTTTAATTATCATCAAACTTATAAATTATCTTGACATTGTGAAAATAATAATAAATCTTTAAATATCACTAATTTCTTAATTGATAAATAAAGCACTAATAACCTTTCTTCACACTTTTATTTTTTTTCCATATGTACATTTCGGACACAATGTGACCATTATCAATGGATTAATACTAACCAACAAAACTAAAATTTAACACATATATACACAAACGATTACATACAAAGCGGTGGGAGTAAAGGCAAGAAATTGGGGGAAAACATAATTAACAATTCCAAGAAAAATAAGGGTAGCGGTATGGGCTGGGTAAGGGTATTAAGGCTATTCGGTATGGACAGGTTAAGCGTATTGGGGGAACCCGGATTAAGGTGTACAAATTAAATCTAATAAGGTATTTTGGAGTGGGCTGAGATCAAAATTCATTAAATAATTTTCGGATTTTTTCATTTCGATAGCTTCAAGCATATTTAATTGATAATTTGACGAATGCTTCAGTAATTTGATATTTTTAACAGTGATTTTATAACCGATTTCGATTATGTGGTTAACTACCGCTGATTTATCTTGATTTAGATTACGTGCGTGTGCTATATGTTCTTTAAATCTAATTCTTAGGTTGCGTTGCGTTTGGCCAATATACAACTTTTCACAGTTACAACTAATTGAATAAATACCTGATTGGTCTAATTCTTCTATTTTGTTAAATGTATTCCCTAATAAGTGGCTAAGTTTTGAATTAACATAGAAGGATGGTGTTATGTTAAATTTTTTATATAATTTATTAAAATAGATTTTTGAGGTGGGGGAATATATTAGTCGCACGAATTTTTTGGCTTTATTGAAATTGATAGGTGTTAAGAATGTGGTACTATTAAGTTTATTTTTAAAAACATGTTTGTTCAATAATTTTTGGATGGTATGACTATTGTATTGAAGGTTTCGTGCGATGTTGTGTATAACTTTTAATTCATTTTCCCTATTTTTGGTAGATAAAGGTAAGCTGAAGGCTCTGTGGATAAGGCTATTAAAAGCTGCTAACTTGTACTTCATTGGAGCATCTTATGCTTTTAAAAAGAAACTAGTCGAAAATTAAGTTATTTGTAAAACAAACTAAGTGAATTTTAATTTAAAGCCTATATATTAGTAGACATGTTTTACCAAGTGATCAATGAGGAACAAGTTTTTCAACTTAAACATTTCAAACGCGCTATAACTTCTGAACGAAGAAATATAGGACCGGAATGAGCATACAAATTATCATTTTGCTAGAATTTGAATGATATCTCCAGCATTCATTTGAGAGAAGTCTTGAGAAATCATTCAAGATATTTCTCGAACAATCATTCAAGAGATCTCTCGAGAAATCTATCCAGCGATCTCTCGAGCAATCTCTGGAAGATCTCGAGATATTCGATTATTTTCATAATCGAATGAATAAATTATTTTCGAGCAAATAATCCCATCACTACTTCTAATAATTTAAAAAATAATTTCTTGAATATCTACGTAAAAATCATTTGGCATTTAAATGATCTCTCCAGCATTCATTCGAGAGAAGTCTTGAGAAATTATTCAAGATATTTCTCGAACAATCATTTAAGAGATCTATCAAGAAATCTGTTCAGCGATCTCTCGAGCAATCTCTGGAAGATCTCGAGATGTTCGATTATTTTCATAATCGAATGAATCAAATACTTTCGTGCAAATAATCCCATTACTACTGCTAATAATTTAAAAAATAATTTCTTAAATATCTACGTAAAAATCATTTGGCATTTGAATGATCTCTCCAGCATTCATTCGAGAGAAGTCTTGAGAAATCATTCAAAATATTTCTCAAACAATAATTCAAGAGATCTCTCGAGAAATCTGTCGAGCGATCTCTCGAGCAATATCAGGAAGATCTCGAGATGTCAGATATCGAATGAATCGAATGAATCAATTATTTTCCTGCAAATAATCCCATTACTACTTCTAATAATTTAAAAAATCATTTCTTGAATATCTACGTAAAAATCGTTTAGCATTTTTTAAAAATGTTATCCATCTTATTTCGAAGAGTGTTGTTTTTTGTGTATGTACATAAAATATTCAATTTTATTAACGTGTGTTTGTGGAAATTTAAATGCAAATTTCACGGAATAAAAATAATAAGAAGAGGAATGCCTCGCGCGGCTTTTTCGGTTTATCGATTTATTTCACTTCCTTATATTCCAAGAAGCCGTACTCTTAAAATGCTAATAACGTTGACATTCACTGGAAAGACCTTAAAACTGGATAAATGAGAGATTTTGCCTTAACACAAAAAAAATCCGGATTCTTTGCGATATGATTAAACGGTTACCACATTTACATTCTACGAATTACAAATATTAATCATACAAAATCTCCCAATCTTGTTAACAAGTGGTATACAAGTAAATAAAATTATTGGAACGTTTACACAAATTAACAAAGATACTAATAATAAAGTGTTATTTTAAAGATTGGTTTAATATACAGGGTGGGGCACAGGAACCAAGTGGTTTTGAAAGGTATACCCCTTTCAAAACCACTTGGTTCCTGTGCCTCACCCTGTATATTAAACCAATCTTTAAATTAACACTTTATTATTAGTATAGTAGTCTCTTGTTATAAAAAGTGTCCCAATAAGAGTGGCTGATTTAATTTAACATAGGACCCGTTCATCAGAGACAACTATTGGGAGTTTACTGCCAACTGTTTTAAAATTCTCTGATGACCGAATTATTAATCGTGGACGTGTTTGGGATATTTTCAATCGTACAAAATAGACCGTTTATTAGACATTCATCACAAACAAATCCTAACATGTTGAATGTTTAAAAATTTGATGAACAGGACAATTGTCTCTGCTGAACGGGCCCAATAAATCGAATAGTTTTTGAGCAATTGGTGATATTTTTATTGCAATATAAAGTGGACATGTTCCGATTTAGTATGGAATAAAATATCCGGCAAATGACCCCTACGGTTCTGAATGCAGACCATTATTCTTTTCATGAAATTTTAGATGACGTGTTGGATTGGCAGCCTCGCATTGCATTGGCAGCCCTATTTTCAAAAAAAATACGGACCAATCACGACGCCTGCCCAAAATCCGCAACAAAAAGTGGCTCGTTAGGGGTGCATTTGTTTCTCTTGGATCACGTGCGGATTTTCTGAGTCCCAAGTTCGACAATTTTGTTTGTTAGCGAACCCGTTCAAATTAAAGTGCGCCTCATCGGCGTAACTTTCCTAATTTTTGTAATAAGTTTTCACAATAATAACTCTAGTTGTTCCTTTGTGTAGCGCTCTATAATTAATAATCGGAACAATCGTAGATAACAACTGTCAAATTTAAGAGCTGCCACTTGCACAGAAAAACAAATTAAATTGGGCACTCTTATTGGGACACCCTTTAGAATGGAGGGGCTTGCGCTAGGTGGCGTTGCATTCCTTGGCTCATAGCATTACACTGTCGGTAGTTAGTTACCAGAAAATTCGGCATCATCAGTTCCTAATTTTTTGAATAAAATGGAGTTACCGTTACCGTAACAAGTAAGCATTACGCTGGCATGATAAACACATTTTTCATTCCTTGATTACAAAGACGGAATATTGATCGTCAGCATTGTGGTTTCAACAAGATGGGGCCACGGCAGTGTTAGAGCAACAATAGCTGTTCTTCAACCCCTGTTTCCGAATCATCTTACTTCGAGATTTGGTGACGTGCTATGGCCCCTTCAGAGCCCTGACTTTTCCACATGTGACTTTTTCTATGAAGATACCTGCAAGAGCGTGTTTGCAAGGACAAACCCCGGCATCATCAGTTCCTAATTTATCGAATAAAATGGAGTTATCGTTACTGTAGCATTACGCTGACATGATAAACACATTTTTCATCCCTTAGTTATAAAGACGGAATAATGATCGTCAGCATTTGTAGTTTCAGCAATATGGGGCCACGGCACACACCGCCAGAGCAACAATGGCTGTTCTTCGACCCCTGTTTCCGAATCATCTCACTTCGAAATGTGGTGACGTGCTATGCCCCCCTCAAAGCCCTGACTTGTCCACATGTGACTTTTTCTATGAAGATACCTGGCAAGAGCGTGTTTACAAGGACAAGCCCCGTACATTGATAGACTTGAAAAAGACGATCTGGCAGCAAATTACCCGAATCAGAAAAAATATACTAGAAATAGTGGAGACTAATTTTCTTCAACGCCTTCAACTTGCATTGATGAAAATGAGTCTCCACTGTTTCCAGCAGGATTTGGGTGATTTGCTCACGGATCGCCTCTTTGAAGTTTATCAATGTACGTGGCTTGTCGTTGTAAATACGTTCTTTTGGAGCGTGAATTTAGATCCAGCTATTCTAAACTCGAAATTTTACTTCATGTTTAACCAAGGAGTGGAAACACTCATTAAATACTGTCTTTCTAGTTCACTTATCACTTTAATTTGTATACACTTTTTCAATAGCTCGAAGAATCACCGTTCAAATAATCTTAATTACAACCCATTAAGAGCACACACAGATTACAAATCACAGTCACACTACTAATTACCAATATTTATTAACCGTTGACCCAGATTTTCTAAAAATTGTTCCAAAACACAAACAAAAGATTACTAATACGTGTGTATTTTGATGATCCACTAAATCAGGATGTTTGGAATGCTAATTTTAAGCCGAAACGATTGGACGTTGCGCAATTTTCCGACAGCGCACACAAAAATTGTATAAAGTATTGCTTTCGTTAAGGCGATGGTAATTACGCGGGGATTACATACGGTAATTATGTTAAATTGATAATTAAAATGCTTTGATTGAGTACGTTGATTAATTTATATGGACAGTTGAAATATTGCTCGGATGGCAAATTGCATTACCAGTTTAATTATAAATCGTCCATCTCTTGGGAATATTAATTTTCCTGATTGAAATCAAAAAAAAATACGAGTAAAAAATTAGAAGATTCAATTAAATTGGCAATGTTCTCTGATTAGTAATGAAGGTTTTCTTTTTAATTTTAATCAGATTATTATATTATAATGAATGAGGCAATAAAATATCTACAGTTCATTATTAATAATCAGAAAAACTCTGAATGTTGAGGCGATTTAAAATGCAAAACGCAATGAGAAACTAAAAAAAATCTGTTTTTTTGTTATTATTTGCTTCATTGGCCTCGGCTTTCGTCATACAGCCATCTGCCATTGTATTATTTTCATTTTAACTAATTTACTGATAAAAAGTGAAGTAAGGAATAACAGTATTTTTAAGTGTAATAATCACTTCACTTAAACTCAAAAACATACAGTAATTAACTGATTCTCACCACTGATTTAATTCGTTTGGACGCCACAATACATTTAAACTAAAGGGTGGGCCATCTAGTGGTTTCTTTTTAAATTATAGGTTCTTTTGACACTGACATCTTTTTCCCGCTCGAAATCTTGACAGAAAGTCGGTATCCTTCCTCCGCGGTACGAAATGAGTCGCTTTACGCTTGAACAACGTTGGGAAATATTGCAAACTTATTTCCAAAGTGAGTGCTGTGTAGCCCAAACAGTGCGTTTGTTGAAAATAAGTTTTGGCCGAAATAAATCACCCACCGCGCCTGCTGTACGCAAGTTTGTGCAAAAAGTTCGTGAGACTGGCATGCTAGTGGACAACACTCATGGTCCTCGTTCTTGTACGGTGAGCACAGACGAGAATGTGGCTGCTGTAACCGAGAGTGTGAGACTCAATCCACAAACATCAACTCGCCGTCGATCTCAACAGCTCAACGTTGCACGCACTAGCCTGAGGAGAATTCTGCACAAAGATTTTGGATTATTCGCTTACAAGGTCCAATTGACTCAGCAATTGAAGGCGCATGACCATCCGCTTCGTTATCGCTTCGCAGTTTGGCCCTTAGAACAGCTTGAATTGGACAACGATTTTGGGCGAAAAATCATCTTTTCTGACGAGGCTCATTTTCATCTTGGCGGCTACGTTAACAAACAAAATTGCTGCATCTGGGGCTCGGAAAACCCGCCCGTTATTGCCGAGCATTCCCGGAGAGTAACAGTTTGGTGCGGATTGTGGAGTGGTGGCATCATTGGACCATTTTTCTTCGAAAATGAGGCTAGAAACAACGTTTCGGTTAACGGTGAGCGTTACAGAGCCATGATATCAGACTTTATTTTTAACGAAATTGAAGACATGGATTTGGACGACCTCTGGTTCATGCAGGATGGCGCGCCATGCCACACAGCCCATGCCACAATCGAAATTCCCCAATCGTGTTATCAGCCGTCTTGGCGATGTCAATTGGCCGCCTCGGAGCTGCGATTTAACCCCTTTGGACTTTTTGTGGGGAACCGTGAAGGACCGATGTTATGCCAACAATCCAGAAACGATTCAAGTACTTCAGGCCAATATCATCCAAGCAATCCGTGAGCTACAGCTCGAAACCATCAACAAGGTCTTGGAAAATTGGAGTGACAGAATGCGCTATTGCGAAGCCAGCCCAGGTAACCACTTGAAAGAAGTTGTGTTCCATAATTAATGGGAATGTTTGCTCTTACTAATAAAGCCATAATACATGGAACAAAATTTAATTTTGTTCATTTTATTGCATTTTTAAAAAGAAACCACTAGATGGCCCACCCTTTACATCCATGGACCCGGATAGAGTAATTTATTAATTATAAATGATTCCAGCGGACGAGATTCGAACCCGCAAGCTCTGTGTTAGTGGGCAGGGTCTCTACCCACCCGGCCAGTGAGGACCTGAAAAATTCGGTTTAAAATACAATTAAAGCTATTATTATTAAAAGCCTGAACATTTTTCTAAAAAAGTATGGCTTTTTAAACTCTGTAAGTTCAGTGCAATTGATTATATTTTTATTTTTCGGTTATTTAGTATTTTTGAATGAATGGATATTATTTTATTGTTTCAGTGAAATTATAATGAGGTTATCTCGGTATGAGGAAAGCCTTATAAATAAATTACAAAATCCCCGCAAAAAAATGAGATAAAAGTGCGATTTGTGCAGAAAACGCGCATGATTATAAATCGAGCGCGCGCTGCGGTTTTCGAAAGAGAGCCCAAACATTGCATCAACGTTAATTACCGTCCGTCGTTAGGAACAAATAGAAAACGATCGTCTGTTTGCAAATCGCTTTGTCTGATTTAGCATTATCGGGGAATCATGAATATTTCGCGTAATTGCCAAATCAAATTTATTCATAGCCTGCCTGGCTGTTTCTAATTGAATTATCCGTCTATCGCTCGGTTTCATTGAATAACGCTTTTCGCTAATTATTCGCAAACAAAATTTATGCATTTCAAATGTGGACAAATATTGCTGCTTAATCATAGCAAAAAAAATTGCTGATTGATCATAGAAAAAAATTGTTTGAGAAGAGGAAATGGAAGGTCCATAAAGTCGTATCGAGAAGACTTGGCTACAGATCATTCAGGGAATTTTTCTTTTAAGTATAGGTACATGAATTTTCCTACATTCGTTGTATTTTTTTTTAAAGTTCAATTTGAAGTTTTAAACGAGTGTTTTCCACTCCCAGACTAAGCATGAAGTAAAATTTCGAGTTTAGAAAAGCCTGAAAATTTGGTTTGGCTGCGTAGCGCGAAGCGCGGAGCGGCCAAACCAAATTTTCAGGCTTTTCTAAACTCGAAATTTTACTTCATGCGCCACATGTATAAAACACTGATCTCACGTTGAGGAATATTATAATGATTATTTCGTGTTATAAAATCTTCAAACTGATGTAACAATTTTTAATTATACACAGTGTCCAAAGAGGGTGAGTACAGAGCGATACTGCGAGATGATTAGGAATTTCCTAGCTCCGTCTTTGCAACAGTTTAGTGGCTTGAATGCAGAAACTTGGTTTCAACAAGATGGAGCCACGAGTCATACATCAAACCCTTTAATTGAGCTATTCCAGAATAAACTCATTTTGCGATGATGTGATGATGGAGTATTTCTTAAAAAAAATGTGTACATCCATAAACCAAGGACATTGACTCGAATTTTTAAAGCGAAAGATTTGGGTAGATGGAAAAAATACTTGTAAAATGTATTAACTTAAGATCGAGTATATTTTGAACTTCACTTAAAACCAGTGTTTTATACGCGTGGCGCATGAAGTAAAATTTCGAGTTTAGAAAAGCCTGAAAATTTGGTTTGGCCGCTCCGCGCTTCGCGCTACGCGACCAAACCAAATTTTCAGGCTTTTCTAAACTCGAAATTTTACTTCATGCTTAGTCTGGGAGTGGAAAACACTCGTTACAAGCTGTAAATTCAAAACGAATTCTTTAAAGGAAAAATCCTAGTATCCTAAAAATTGCTGCTTGATCATAGGAAATAATTGTTGGAGAAAAGGAAGTAAAAGGTCCAAAAAGTCGAGAAGACTTGGGTATAGAGCATACAGGGAATTTTTCTTGTAAGTATAGGTACATGAATTTTCCAACATTCGTTGTTTTTCTTTTTAAGAGTTCAATTTGAAGTTTTCTTCACTCCCAGACTGAGCATGAAGTAAAATTTCGAGTTTAGAAAAGCCTTAAAATCTGGTTTGATCGCTCCGCGAAGCGGAGCGATCAAACCAAATTTTCAGGCTTTTCTAAACTCGAAATTTTACTTCATGCGCCACGTGTATAAAACACTGATTTTAATTGAAGTTAACATTATACTGCTTAAGTATAATCTCACGTTGAGGAATATTAAAAATTATTATTTTGTGTTATTAAATCTTTAAACTGATGGAACAATTTTTAATTATACAGAGTGTCTAAAAAGGGTGAGTACAGAGCGATACTGCGAGATGGTTAGGATTTTCCTAGCTCTATCTCTACAACAGTCTAGTGGCTTTAATGCAGAAACTTGGTTTCAACAAGATGGAGCCACGAGTCACACATCAAACCCTTCAATTGAAGCACTAAACGAGCTATTCCAGAATAAACTCATTCTGCGAAGAGGTGATGCTGGACTATTTCTTTAAAAAAAGGTGTACTTCGATAAACCAAGGACATTACTGCGTGAATGTCCTTGGTTTATCGATGTTCTGGTTTAGCGATGTAAAGGATAATATCGCAGCAAAAATTGCACCTATACCTCAAGCAACGTGTCATCCCGTACTAAAAAATCTACCTTAAGATTAGAGGAGTGGTAGGAGCGAAACGGAAAACGTTTAGACAACATCATTTTTAGTAAATAATTTTTCAATTATCTGTAGTTAAAAATCAATAAATACCTTTTTACAAAGATGTCTTATCTTATATTTATTTTACTTTAAAACTGCACTCACCCTTTTCGGACGCCCTAGTAATTACAAATCCCAAACAAAATTGCTCGAATTTTTGAAGCGCAAGATTTGGTTAGACGAAAAAAATATTTGTAAAATTTTTTAACTTGAGATCAAGTATATTTTAAACTTCACTTTAAACGAGTGTTTTATACGCGTGGCGCATGAAGTAAAATTTCGAGTTTAGAAAAGCCTGAAAATTTGGTTTGGCCGCTCCGCGCTTCGCGCTACGCGACCAAACCAAATTTTCAGGCTTTTCTAAACTCGAAATTTTACTTCATGCTTAACCTAGAAGTGGAAAACACTCATTACAAGCTTTAAATTCAAAACGAATTCTTAAGAGAAAAAATCCTAGTATATTTAAGTAAGACAGATGATTTTGGCATTGCGAATTTTTGCGAAACTCACAAGCAGGATAATTGGTTCAATTACACAATCACCTTCCAGAATACTTATCCACCTTGATAATTAAACAATTAGCATTTTTTCTTTTTCGAGAGCGGCTCCGCGGGTTTTGCAATTATTTTCGCGCTTCGGATTTACCTTGAGAGTGAAAAACGCGCAAAAAAAAACTTATATATTTTCGGTACCAGTTTATTTTTCGATCGGCCATGGGAACTATTTCTGTGTTGACTTAATGATCCGACACAACTAACACGAGGTGATTACACTGACTGACAAACGCATACAAAACTTACTTGAATGACTCATAAAGTTTAAGAATTACGTTTGGTTTAAAATAGAGCAAGTTCACCTTATAAGTTTATTCTGTATTTAATGTAGATCTTGATAAAAATTAAATTAGCAGAACACTTCTCGATGTTTATATTAATTTGAAGCTTAAACGAGTGTTTTCCACTTTCAGACTAAGCATGAAGTAAAATTTCGAGTTTAGAAAAGCGTGAAAATTTGGTTTGGTCGCGTAGCGCGAAGCGCGGAGCGACCAAACCAAATTTTCAGGCTTTTCTAAACACGAAATTTTACTTCATGCGCCACGCGTGTACAACACTGCAATATTGTGAAGTTAAGGCGTATAAAAACACTGACATATTGTGAATTTCAGAAAACTTAGTAGAATTTCTATTGATTTTTTAGTAAAAATAAAACATAATTCCTAAAGAAGAACATGAAATACATGTCTACATTTCAGGAAATATGTTTAAATGAAATAAGTAATGATTCAAATCTTGAGTCAAAAGAGAAGGCATTTTAAACAAACAACAAACATATGAGGGTCATTTATATATATATATATATATATATATATAGATGTATGTGTTTTAATATTTTATTGTTCATATTTTATCTCTAATGTTTAATGTATTATTTATTATAATATTGATGTAACATTCTATTGTAGACCACCGTTGAATATATAAATAAATAAATTTATGGAATGACTCTCGTAATAACAAAAACATATTTATTTTCTGCTAATAATTGGTAGATTATAAATTTGCATTTTCCAACATAAAACACAACAAATTCCACTAAATCACCAACTTATTCCCAATCCGTCAAAGAAAGAAACGCTCTCGGCGAGATCGGTTTGTTTTCCTAACCTAGAAGTAGGAAAATATTTACTCTGCCCGGCGGGTATATTTGGACGCGATCATAATTTTCGAAGTGCAAACACGAGCGCTGCAAGGAAAGTGCGTTCGTTTACCAATAAAAGCCGGACTTGTTTTTTCCTCTATGGAAATCAAGCGACTTCAAACGTCCCGGGAAAATAAATAAATCGCGTTCGCATTATGAGGGGTATTAATAAAATTTCGGACAAAGATGGGGACTAATTTTAGTATGGTGTGACTTATTTTAGGCAGATACAATCAAAATAATGAAATATATGCAACAACAAAGTATTAAAATCTTTAATTTGGTTGGCGTTCACTTTGTGGTACATCTTCATAACAATTTAATTAAAACACTTAACTTTAAGAGACTTAGTTTGACAATGACTAGCTTGTAGTGAAAACTGTAGTCACTGAAGAGTAAAATAAAAGTGGTAAAACAAAGTTAAGTGCTTTAATTAAACATAGTATTAGTATTTTTTTATTGTTTCCTTCACTTTGTTTTATTATACGTTCTTAATAAAACAATAAAAAAAATACTAGAAACAACTTTACATATCTAAGAGAAGAATATTGAAAACAAAGTATTATTTCACTTGTAAATAAAGTATAATTGAACTATTAACGGTAGAGGCTTCTACTTTATTATACATCATAATTCACAATTAAAACACGATTTTAACTTTGTTTGTATAACTTAGACTTTGAGTTTGAAAATGACAAGTTAAAGTTGTCGAAACTATAGTCACTTAATAAAGTCTCAGTTATACAAACACAGTTAAAATCGTGTATCAATTGTAAGTATAATTGGTTTATCTTGATTAATAAATCTACATAGTATAATTTAAACAAAATCTATTCTCGAATCCTTGCAATTAAAATCCTGAATGTTTGCACATAGAATTGTTAAGCTTAAATAAATAAACATTTTTTACGTTAAAGGTTATTTTACTGTATTCTAGAATTTTATACTTGACTTTACTTTCATTTAAGTCAAGACTGAGTCTCTGCCTACCTCCTGACTCTGAATGACTTGGTTTAATTTCAAGTTTTAAGCGACTTGACTTGGTTTTCAAGCCCGAAGATTTTGTTCTAGCCTGAAAATCAAGTCAAGTAGCTTGAAATCAGGTCAAGCCTGAATTTTTACTACTCTCCTAACATTTAATAACTAATTTGAAGATCAGTTAGTTTGAAAAGCTAGTCAAGTAGCTTAAAATCAAGTCAATATTGAGCCTTTACAAACCTTTTCCTAGTGACTAATTTTAATATCTAGTTTGAAAATCCAATAAAGTAGCTTCAAATTAAGTCAAGGCTGAATTTCTACTTAACCTCCTAGGTTTTAACGACTAATTTAAAGATCAATTAGTCTGAAAAGCTAGGTAGCTTGAAATCAAGTCAATATTGAGCCTCTACAAACCTCTTCTTGATAACTAACTTCAAAATATAGCTTGAAAATCAAGTTAAGTAGCTTGAAATCAAATCAAGGCTGAGTTTCTACTAAACCATATGACTTTTAACGACTAATTTAAAGATCAATTAGTCAGAAAAGCTAGGTAACTTGAAATCAAGTCAATATGAGCCTCTTCTTACTGACTAATTTCAATATCTAGCTTGAAATCAAGTCAAGGTTGAATTTCTACTAAACCTCCTGACTTTCAACGACTAATTTGAGAATCAATTGATTTGGAAAGCTAAGTAGCTTGAAATCAAGTCAATATTTAGCCTCTAGAAACCCGCTCTTAATGCCTAATTTCAAAATCTAGCTTGAAAATCAAGTCAAGTAGCTTGAAACCAAGTCACAGCTGCTAAACTACTAAACCTCCTGACTTTCAACGACTAATTTAAAGATCAGTTAGTCTAAAAAGCTAGATAGCTTGAAATCAAGTCAATGTTGAATCTCTAGAAACCTCCTCTTAATGCCTAATTTCAAAATCTAGCTTAAAAATTAAGTCAATTAGCTTGGAACTAAGGCACGGCTGAATTCCTACTAAACCTCTTAAGTTTAAACGACTAATTTTAAGTTTAATTAGTCTGAAAAGCTAGGTAGCTTGAAATCAAGTCAATATTGAGCTTCTAAAAACCTCCTCTTAATGAATAATTTCAAAATATAGCTTAAAAATCAAGTTACGTAGCTTAAAACCAAGTCACGGCTGAATTTCTACTAAACCTCCTTACTTTTAACAGCTGATTTAAAGATCAATTAGTCTTAAAGCTATATAGTTTAAAATCAGTAATATTGAGCCTCTACAAACCTTATCTTAATGACTAATTTCAAAATCTAGCTTAAAAATCAAGTTAAGTAGCTTGAAATCAAGTCAAGGCTGAATTTCTACTAAACCTCCTGACTTATAAGGACTAATTAAAAGATCAATTAATCTGAAAAGCTAGGTAGCTTGAAATCAAGTCAATATTGAGTCTCTTGAAACCTCCTCTTAATGCCTAATTTCAAAATCTAGCAAAATCTAGCTTGAAAAAAATCAAGTTAAATTGCTTGTAATAAAGTCAAGACTGAACCTCTGACTTTAAATGACTAACATTAAAATCCACAAAACTTCGTAACGAGGAATTTGACCACTAATTAGCAGTCGAATAAAGTTTTGTGTTCTTCCCACAAGTATGTCGCTTCCCTTTGTGCTCTCTAGTAATACACTGACTATAGAGGCTTCTACTTCGTTATACATTGTTGAACATAAATGAAACACTGTTTATCACTTTGTTTGTATAACAATTGGTTTATTTGGTGACTATAGTTTCGATACTACACGTATCATTATCAAACCGTTAGTAACAAAAGTAGTAGTTACTAACGGTTTGATAATGATACGTGTAGTATCGAAACTATAGTCACCAAATAAACCAATTGTTATACAAACAAAGTGATAAACAGTGTTTTATTTATTCTCTAGTAATATAAAATTCTTCTAGCTTTAAAATCAAGTGAAATGGCTTGAAATCAAGCCAAGATTGAATGTATACTAACCTTACGGGTTTTAACGACTAATTTTAAGATCAATTAGACTGAAAATCCAACTTGAAATTAAGTCAAGACAGCCTCTATGTACCTCCCATTCTTAATGACTAATTTCAAAATGATCTAGATTGAAAATCAAGTCAAGTACCTTGAAATCAAATAAAAGCTGAATTTCCTGACTTTCAGCCAGACTGAAAATCAAGTCAAGTAACTTGAAAACCAAGTCAAAACTGAGACTCAACTAAAATATTTATCTTTCAATTTATAACATGTTATTTGTCCTTATAATCTTATTTGAAAATAACTAGGACAGAATTTTAGATTTTAGGCCCGTCGATATTTTATTACAATTTATAAAAGCCGTGACAAGATATTTGGTAGAACATGTCTTACGTGATAAGTACTAAGAGTATAAGTCAATTTTGTTGGTTTCGGTTTTATTGCACTATCAGGCCTTCATCTGCCAGATAGGTGTTCTAACAGTCAGTGCGGGAAAGTTTTGTTTTAATAAGTTAATTTGATTTTGACAGTATAGATTTTGATTTTGCAGTACAGATTAAAACCATATAATCTGATGTCGTTTTTTTGGAAAATGTGTTAATTTGGCTTAACTCTTAGAGTACTTAGAGATAAGTATATCACGTAAGATATAAAAAAAACTGGTCATTGACCCAAGCTTTCTGCAAGACAAATGTACACGTATGTTTATACAACCACATAAAACTAATCAGCAAAACAGATGCCACATAGAATCTACATTACAAAGAAATTGACTAGACTTCAAACGAATCAATCGAAAACATTTCTTTTTTTTATTAAATATCTTTCTTTCGGAATACCATTAACGAGAATGATTTGCATAGAAAGAAATTGATCTACATTTCGGCTACCGGCCAAACCAGAATTTGATACACACCATTAGAGTGTGCAGAATGTTGTAAATTTCGCGAGCCGTTAACCCATTGATTTCTAAATCGTGTTTACGATCACGTCTGGTAATCGAGTGATCGAATTTTTTGCACGCGCTCGCGCTGAGAGCTAAATTCGGCAATGGGTCAACGAACTCAAAATCCATTGCACACTTACAGACACACACACATATGAAATATCAGACATGAAATTCTTTTGTGTCTCGCTATACAATAAAGAAAATAAGGTAGTTTTATGCGCTTTTTTCGTGAACTATTTTGCTGCACTTTAAGGCAGCAAAAATATCCCGCGGAAAGGTCTAGCTCTTAGGTAAGTCAGTGTTTTTACGCGTGGCGCATGAAGTAAAATTTCGAGTTTAGAAAAGCCCAGAAAATTTGTCTCGGGTCGCTGCGCGACCCTCGACAAATTTTCACGGGGCTTTTCTAAACTCGAAATTTTACTTCATGCTTAGTCTGGGAGTGGAAAACACTCGTTAAAAGTTTCAAATTAAGCTCTTTTGAAAAACAACGGATGTCGGAAACTTTACAGCTTATGCATATGTTTACCTAAAAGATAAATTCACTGTATAACCAAACCAGTGTTTTATAAAACGACACAAAAACGAACTGACTGCAAACATTAGAGGTTATAATTCAGTGTTACCTTCCTTGCTAGTTTAAAAAAAATGGTGATGTGTCTATCATAGTACTTTCCCCCGTAAATTGCGTATTAAATCACTTTTTAAAGTTTGTAAAGAGGCTAATGAATCACCCTGTAGAAAATTGTGTTTGAAAGTTCCCGAAAAACGTTCTTCTTTTTATAACATATTACGAAGTGGTCCTCAATAACTAGATAAAACACACAACTTTTGAAATATCTCAAAAACTAAGAGTGCTATGACAAAAAGTAAGTAAACAGTACATCTTCATTTTGTTATTATCTACAACTTTTATTTGAAAGAATTTTTTGTTTGATGAACATTTATTGAAAAAATCTGAAAAAACTGAAAAACGCTAAGAGTAAAGTACCACTTCCGGTTTTCCAATTTTCACCAAAAGCTTTTCAGTTCAGTTCAGTTAAGTTTCAAGTTTCATATCGATATCTTTAGCGGTTTTTGCGGTACAGCGCACACAGACACACACAGCAGACAGACAGACATTTTTCAAAAATGATCTTATTCGACTCAGGGGACCTCAAAACGGATATTTCCGCAAAAATTTTTGATTCGAAAATTTTCACGAAAACAATACTTTCCCTTTGTATTACATACGGGGGAAAGTAAAAAAGTTGATAACACCGGGCATTAGTGTATTTTATTGTTAAAGAATCAAACTGTGTTTCTATCATAAACCATTTTTGATTGTCAGCGTTAATTATAATTAATTGGATTTTCGAAAATACCTATTTATAACGCCTAAATACCCATAATTAGAAATACTTACAACAAATCTAATACAATAGAAACCAACATATATCCTTTTATTAAGGATTAAGTTAATCGTGTGTGAAATATTATAACCTAATTGTTATCGATTATGGCATAATCACGTACGAGCCGACTGTCAAAATTGCTTCATTGTTCGAGCGGACCGAACAGCCTTAACAATGATGTGTGCTTCGCTTGGCGCCGGCAAACCCAGGATTTTCTCAACTCAAGTTTACTTCATGTTTAATCAAGGAGTGGACACACTTGTTAGAAGTTTCAAAACGAACTGCTCCACGATAGCTACGATATTTATTAACCATTTATATTTTATCAATTAGCGAAGACATACATACGCCCGATCTTATCCAATTATGCAACCAACGAGAAAAGCAAAGTTTAATACCTTCCGACTTGAATAAATATCCCCGAGAGATACAGTAATCCTTTCATTCAATTGACGAGGATAACATATGCATGTCCCACATTTCTGCTTTTCTTTCGCGGAAGAGAGTTTGGTTTACGGGCCCGATAGGAAATGCTGATTTGCGAACGTAATTTATTCACGTCGTCCAATTAATTAATAAAACCACCGCGTGATTAACTCTGCCCATCAGTGTGATTACTCAGAGCTTTTGATAAGTCGGGAGGTTTCGAGAGATCCTTACCGGATAGAGAGTTGAGTAAACGTTGCAATTAGATGCAACTGGTTTGGACAAAAGATGCGTTTGTGAATGTCGCAATTAAATTTAACTGGTTGGAATAAAACGGGAGGGTTTTCGAGTGATTATGAAATGCTTCTACTGAGATGGATCAAAGTGTGCTGAAATGATTGTCGAAGTTGCACAGGTTTAAGCAATTAGGATTAGTGATTTGAATTGAAAAGTAATGGTTTTCTTCATACAGCGACTTTGTCCTTAAAGTAGCTATTTATCCGATGTTTATAATAATAAACATCTTTATTTCTGAGTTGACTACAATACAGATATAATACATAAAATACAATACATTTTGATTTTGCTTTTTTTCCAACTCGGAAACTGGCTATCGACCAGCGGTTTTTCAGCCTGCTTTGTCCTGTCTATGTCTGTTTTTTACAAGTCGTGATCGCTAACGTTACTTTCAGGGTCCGGTTGATGTAATGAGATGAGTTGATAAATGGTAGATGTGGGATATTTGAATTTAGGGTGGGTATTAGGGTTGCGGGGTATACACATATGATTTTGGATAGTAGTGATATTAGGATTTGTGGCGAACTTTAAGGAGAGGTATCCTAGGCATTGATTAATAGGGGGAATATTGCACATTTCATATAGGAAAGTATTGGAGGGGTTGTGTAAGAGGTTATTAGGTAGGGTGTCTGATTTTCGTAAGCACTCTTAGGGCTGATCGTTCGGCGACTTCTATATTTTTCAAAACGTTGGGACGAGGATTGTGAAATAGGATGGGGGCATACTCTAGCAGGGGGCGACATATAGTTCTGTATATATGAACTGCGGTCTTTACAATTATTCCTGTTTTTCGGAATGTCCGCGATCTAAAATGGCGCGCCCTGCATTTTATCTTTGTTTTTAGGCTTCGAGTGTGGTTAATAAAGGTTAGTTTGGGATCGAGGGTAATGCCTAAATATCTGCAGTTAGGTGACGTTTAGATGGCGGTGGAAGGCCATGTTTTATTTGAATTAATGGTGATTCTCCATTTCGCGAACCAGCCGATGTTTATATTTTCAACCATTCATCGTTTTAGAAGAGTTCAATTTGAAGCTTCTAACGAGTGTTTCCACTCCTTGATTAAGCATTTATAGGGCTCTTTTGTTGGAAGATTTGCACCAGAGATGTAACCAGACCGCAAGTATAGATCGGGAAAATATTTTCCAAAGTATAGGACTTTAGTAAATTGAATAGAAGAACAACATAATTTTTGTCTAACACCTGCTCAACCAATCCTCCTGGCAATAGGTATGTTTGGCACTAGTGCTTATTCAATGATACGTTGTGAAATTTTTTCCTTTGAAAATGGTCTAACAAACTGAAACTAATCGGATTAAAATTTTAATTTTTTTTTTGGTTTGTTTGGCATAGGTATTACCATTCAGCCACTAACGTTGATTTATAATATCTATATTAACATATATTTCGACTATTTGGACGTCACAACACATTCACACACATCCATGGAACCGGATACGAGTATTTTTCGTTAGAAAAATTACTCGCCTCCGCTGGGAATCGAACCCAGATCACCTCCGTGTCCGATTGGCGAAACCGGCGGCTCAACCGCTAAAGTTTTAATTTCTTTTTTAATTTAAATAACTTTACACGTTATGAAATTATTACTTGATTAGGGAAGAAATAAAACCCTCTAGTATATTTTATATTATGTTTGTTTTTCTTTTAAAATAGGATGGATGTTGAGTTAAACTTGTAAGTAGATTAATTTATTTATTTGAAACTTCTTAAATATGGGTACCTATTTAAAAAAATAAGAAAATGAATTATCCCCAACGTCTGATTATTGATTGTGCTTGTGTGTATGTGGTGATATCCACCGACATCGGTTCGAGTCCTTCACGGTACCGTTGCCAGCCAAGAGACGACTTACTGACTGTTTAAAGTGGGCCGGAGGTTATTGAACTAACGCGAAAGTTACCGCGATCCGTGACATTTACTCCACACACACACACACACATATATTCATACAAACACATAAACAGATAGAGAGAACACCACATCTCCACGTCCACTCATTCCCATCTCTCCCGAGAGCAGCGAGCCACAAAAGAATACCAAATAGCGAATACCGCGATACCCATTCCGCACGTTATATTTACCAGTCCTCGACTCGCCGCGCGCTCTTTTTCTCTTCTATTTTTCACGGCCCGCGGGACGGAGGACGGGTTTCTTCTCTCCTTTTTCCACCGAATAAATAACGAAATACCGTTTTTTTGGGTGGGTCGGATTAATGCTCCTGTGCGGATCGACGTAAAAGTTGGCCGTTATTGATCTGGACAGATATGGGAAACAACTGTACTTCTCGATTGTGTCCGCTTTTTATTTATGGATCAATTTCTAATAATATGAAAAAATACCATACCATTCATATGTTGATTCGTTTATAGCCTCGGGTGCCCATTCGAGAATACCAGCAGACTCGACCTAATATAGTTTTAATAATGTTTTATGGATTTAAATCACACATGTATGTAGATCCTGATTGAGGATTTGATATTTCTAATCCTAATATCCAGTGGCGGTTCGTACATAAAGACTGCAAGGGTGTCCTACATCGAAAACGTAAAAAACAGGACATCTGCTGAAGATTTAAAAAGGGTGTGTAACTTAGATACCCTATCACATTTTTTATTTATATAGGAAAATTGTCTTTCAAGTATACACATACCGATACGTGCGCTGTAAAATTCTTGGTGGTCATTGCTTTTTTAAAAGGGTTTAATTTAAAGTTTCGAGCGAGTGTTTTCCACTCCCAGATTAAGCATGAAGTAAAATTTCGTGTTTAGAAATGCCTGAAAATTTGTAATTTGTAAGACTTAATAATTACCATTTAACAGTGCTTTGATTTTATAAAACTTATAAAAGGGAATATCTCAAAATAATTGCAATGTGGGTTAGCACTATCTTCCGCCGACCCCTTTGTTTGTAGGTTAGGTTAGGTTAAATCTAGATTCTTAAGTTAAATTCAATCCAGATTCTTAGGTTAGGTTAAATCTAAATTTATAGCTTAGATTAGAATTAAATTTGTAGTTACCACCTTTAATTCAATATTTTTTTTATAGCATTTGCAAAAGCCTTTAATTACATTTGTTATTTCTCATCAAAGCTATTTTATGTGACACACGATGTAACACTTTCTTAAATTTATTAACAAAACTCTTAATGAACACAATTAATCGCGAGTAATTAGTTTGTAATTGAGGATTATTCAATATCAGCGGGGCCTTCTAATTGGCTTGATGCGGTAATTCCTGCAGCTAACACGCAATGACGTGTTTTTTTTGTCGTTGTCAAAAAACTGACCCACTTATTAATTACTTCACGCCGGATAATTACACATTGTCACCGTCTAATACCAGAAATTAGTAACTTCACACAATACATTTTCAAAACGATTTGTTTTAACACAACGAATTTGTGAATATAAATTAAATATGAGCGATAAAGAAACTTAAGTGCCAGTATATTGCATATTTCTGCTGAAATAGAACTATTAAATCTTTGAACAATAAATAACCAAAACAGCTGTTGAATAATACAATATTAAACAGCTTTGTAGGTTATTTATTGTATGAATAACATATATTATATCTTTCTAAATAAAACACGTTTTACTTTGTAAAACCACTATATTTTGCACTTAATTTAAGACTATACTTTCGACTATCTGGTAGTCATTATCAAACTTAAAGTCGCTTTTAATTTAATAATAAAAGCTTGCTTTTACATAACTTCATACAAATTTTAATAACATTCAATCATCTTTCAATTAATCAAAAATAAAAATAAACGAAATATCCTAATAATTATTTTTCAGCCATTGCCGATCGATTGGATTTCAGTAATGGTGTGTATGTGATGTGTTAAATGTCAACGAACCCTAAATTCCCTCAATGTCCATTTAATTCAATTACTTTATTCCGCACTCGGTAATAATTCATTAGGTTATTGAAATGTAAACATTTGTGCATCAATTTAAAGTGTTCGACGAAAACGCCTCCAATTTATTCAGCGGTAACCTTTTTAATTGTGCCACATTTCAATTGACGAAAGAAAGAGAGATGGAGAGAGTGAGCGATGTATTAGCAAACTTCCCGTAATTTCGTTTGTTGCTTGAAAAACCAGGGCAATAAACTTTTATTGGGATTTATTGCCTCGAAGTTTGTTCATGAAGAAAAACGTTTGTGAGTATTTTGTTTCTGGAATTTTCTTTATGAAAATTTATTAGAAATAAATCCGCTTTGCGGAGCGACCTGACCAGATTTTCAGGCTTTTCTAAAGTTGAAATTTTACTGCATGCTTAATCAAAGACTGGAAACACTTGGTAGGAGTTTCGAATTAAATTATAAAAACATTGAATTGGTAAAAATGTAGTGCATTTCACCATTTTATGGTAAAAGCTCTGTATGCATCATTTTATGGTAAAAGCAGCTCTGTACGCATAATTTTATGGCAAAAGCTTTGTATGCACTAGTATATGGCAAAAGCTATGTATGCACCAGCTTTAGTCAAATGCTCTGTATACACGAATTTGTGGCAAAAGCTTTGTACGAACCAATTTGTGGAAAAAGCTCTGTACGCACCAATTTGTAGCAAGAGCTCTGGATGTACTACAAATAGCAGAGCTGGGACGAATCCTCGTAAAAAGGATTCGAATCACGAATCCGAATCACCTAATATGATTCGAATAATCAATATTCGAATCATTTTTATCTCTTACGAATCCTAAGAGATAAAAATGATTCGAATCAAAGATTCGAATCCTGTTTTTTCGAATCACGAATATAAATCCTTTAGGAATAAATTTGATTTTATTATTTTTTTGCAAACATTAACAAATAAATTTCGTTACCAGTTGTTTTAATAAAAATATTCAAAACCTACTTATTTATTATTAACACTGAACATCGTTGATAACAGACTGAATATCTGATTCCCCGCTACTCTGATTAAAGATGTATTTGTGTGTTTCTGAACTTCACTTCAAATCAGTGTTTTGTACCGGTGGCGCATGAAGTAAAATTTCGAGTTTAGAAAAGCCCGAAAATTTGTCTCGGGTCGCTGCGCGACCCTCGACAAATTTTCACGGGGCTTTTCTAAACTCGAAATTTTACTTCATGCTTAGCCTGCGAGTGGAAACGCTCGTTTCTAAACTCGAAATTTTACTTCATGCGCCACGCGTATAAAACAGTGGTTTAACGAGAAATTTAAAAACACAAAAAAGGCATTTTTCGTGTTACAATTAATTCCAATTATTTTTGATGATTCAAATTGTTTTTGTAAGTATTCGAATCCTTTTATAAATATTCGAATCCTTTTTATAAATATTTGAATCCTTTTATAAAGATTCGAATACTTTTATAAGGATTCGAATCACCCACATTTGGATTCGAATGCGAATCCTTTAAAAAAAAATGTAACGAATCCGAATCACGAATCCAGTTGAAGTAAAGTATTCGAATACCTCTTTTGAATCCTCTAAAAAGATTCGAATCCAGGATTCGAATCCTGAATGATTCGAATCCTGCCCAGCTCTGACAAATAGCAACAGCTATATATGCACCAACTTCAGTCAAAAGCTCTGTATGCACCAATTTGTGACAAAAGCTCTGTATGCACAAACTTGTGGCAAAAGCTCTGCATGCACCAATCTGTAGCAAAAGCTCTGTATGTATGCAAAAGGCTCTGTAGGGACCAATTTGTGACAGTGTCTCTATGCGCCAATTTATGGATTTATAGCAAAAGCTCAGTATGCACTATAATATACAGGTAATTTTTTAATGCTTAACCTGGGAGTGGAAGAAAACACTCTTTTAAAGCTTAGAATTGAACTCTTTTAAAAAAGCAAAGAATATTTGAATATTTACGGAATATAATTGGGATATGTATACTGAAAAGAATAACTCCCTCTATGACAAAAGCTTTGTATGCGCCATTTTATGGCGAAAGCTCCGTATGCTCTATTGGCCTGGAGAGGTTTCGAGAGTGGATCTTTTGAGGTGTCACGTGACCAAACCGATTCTGTAGCCATTTCATAGGAATTTACCAAACTTATCAAACGACCCACATATAGAATAAAATAATGTTTGATATTTTTTTAATTTTTTTGTTTTTAGAAGCCCTAATACGTAGATTAGGCAAGTGAACTACCCTAATTATTATTTATGCAAATCAAATCCATATGCACCTATTTATTAAAATCAATTTTCAATCACGAGATACTCGAATCAAGCAACTCCCCGCACCTTCCCCCTCATTTGTCTCGCGTGCGGTTAATTCCACCCCATTACACCCACCCCGGCGGCGTTAATAAATCCAAATTACAATCGTAATTTCCCAAGTCGTCGAAGTTATCACATTAAATGACCCGGTTGCAAGTACTTGCATGACCTACTCCCTCCTGGTGCGGGTCGACGACCCGTTGCAATTATCTCTTCGATACGAGCTCGGGCGCATAAATATTTTCGGTTGCAGTGTTTGTTCCTTCCAGTCAGTCAGTCAGCCCATCCTGGCGAAAGTACTGTGTAAACAAGCACGTACCCGGTAATTGCGTTACGGTAATGGCCATTGTTTTCGGGCCGACCCATTTCGACACCCGGCCAAAATAAATAAGTGAAAATGGCGCTTCGAAACGCACAAAGAAAAGAAATTTCGTTTAAATATTTATTTATATCAATATTGACGGACTTTTCTTAAAAGTGCTTCCTACTACATACAAACACCTTGTAGATTTAAGTTGATAACCTTGTTTATAACAATAATATTTATTATACAAACAGGGAAAAAACATACTCAAGTAGGCTCAAAAAAGTTTTATCTTCCAAAAACGTTCAATTGACCTATTCTGAACATCAATGTTTTTTATTATAAAAAGCTTTTCTTACTTGAAGTGACGAATTGACAAAATCGTATAGAGTAAGATGACGCCGTTTTAAAAAGACAAGTAACCAATGGCAAAACTTGATTAACTCTTTGTAAGACAAATTTGTTGTACAGGGTGGGGCGTGGAAACTTCTTTTTTTGAAAAGGGCGCAGTGAAGTTAGTGAGAGTAACAGAAAGATGGAGAGGGACTCAATGGAAGGGCCTGGATGGGAAATTTGTGTCCATATTCATTTTAGTAGGAAAAATGCTTTGGTCGAGGCAGCAGTGCGCTTTTACCACAGAAGCCTATTTTCACTGTAAACGTGAATTTAGATTTTTTTTGGAAAATGATGTAGGAGTTTTATTGCCTGCACTCGAAGGACCTGTACAATCTGTGTGTGGTTTTAGTAAGATGGGGTCACAACCCACATAGCTAGGTAGAACTTTAATTCATTTGTTAAAAGAAGTCTTCCCCATTCGGCTGATCTTCCTGAGAGAGGCACGCTCGCCTGATTCAACCCCCTGTGATTAATTCCTGTGGAGAAATTTCAAATCACCAGTTTATACAAATTTTCTACGCACCCTGGAAGGCCTACAAAAAAAATCGGAGTCGAAATTGTCAATATACAAATCTGAATGCTTGAAAGAATGGACAGAAAACTTCAAAAATTGACTGAGTCAGTGTATTGACAGTTGTGGGCGACATTTACAAGATGTTTCTTTTGTCAATAGTATAGAACCAAATTTCCCGTGTTGTGTGACAGGAGAAAAATAACAATAAGTAGTTTTAAAATGTGTAAAGATTTTTAATTTCATTTTCAAAAAAGGAAGTACCCGCGCTCCACCCTGTAGATTGCGTAAAGAATTGAACTTTTATGCTAAGTTGCGGTAGGTGCCATTACGGGACACTGCCCTTTCGGCAAGCACACTCAAGGGTTAGGAATTCCCCACAATGCCTTGATGAAGAACAGAAGGAAAGCATTGTGCACTACCTCTGTCAATACCCCTTTCTAGCTGGAATAAGAGGTTCATACCTAGGCCGTTCGTACCCGGTTGAACTCTCTGACCTCAAGTTGCTATATGTTTAGAACCTTTCAAAGTTTGTCATCAGCTGCAAATGGTTCTCGTAAGAGAATGGTTAAACCGTGGTATCACAATATCACAATGGGCTCTTTTCGGGCCTAAGTGTGCACCTCCATGTGCGGTGCAACCACTACAACCTAACCTAACCTACGCCCAGTTGCATCAAAAATTGCTGAATTCGAGTTCAAGCCATACTTGAGTTCAAGAAGCAGTTCGTACTGTTCTAATGTCACTTTGAGCTCGAGTTCAGATTTGAATTAGTTTAACGTGTTTGGTGTAACCGTCCCTTAATATTTTGCAACACTTGTTGAGAATAGGCCCCCAAGACTTTCAATGTTATCATATACAAATCAGAGGAGTGTCACCTTCTAAAACGTTTAAATCTGCCAATCTTATACTTGAGGTATAAAATTTTCATTTCAGAGGAGTTTTAGCTTCTAAAAATGTACAAACTTTCTTTTTCTAATTAAATGACCTTGACCACTAGCAGAGCTGGGACGAATCCTCGTAAAAATTATTCGAATCGCGAATCCGAATCACCTAATATGATTCGAACCACGAATACTCGAATAAAGGATTCGTAAGAGATAAATATGATTCGAATCAAAGATTCGAATCCTGTTTTTTCGAATCACAAATACAAATCCTTTAAGAATAAATTTGATTTTCTTATTTTTTGCAACCATTAATACATAAATATCGTAACCAGTTGTTTTAACAAAAATATTTAAAACCTTAATATTTATTATTAAAACTGAACATCGTTGATAACAGACTAAATATGTGATTCTCTGTTACTCTGATTAAAGATGTATTTGTGTGTTTTTGAACTTTACTTTAATTCAGTGATTTGTACGCGTGGCGCATGAAGTAAAATTTCGAGTTTAGAAAAGCCCGAAAATTTGTCTCGGGTCGCTGCGCGACCCTCGACAAATTTTCACGGGGCTTTTCTAAACTCGAAATTTTACTTCATGCTTAGCCTGGGAGTGGAAACACCCGTTCAAAACTTTAAATTTAACTCTATTATAAAATCGATGAATGCCTGAAAATTACGTAAATAAAAAATTCACTGAATTTCATTAAAACCGGGAGAGTCAGCGAAAAGTCATGGAATTAAATTCAAATTAACTAAAACACTAACAAAAAAGCCAAATGATATTATTAAATTTGTCAAAATCAGCAGGCAAATTACAAAACACGTAAACATTTATAAAATTAATATAAATATTGACAAAAACCATTAAAACAATTAACCAAAATGGAGGTTTTCCACAGAAGAAAGTTATATTAAAAGGTCAGGGAAAAAAATCTTGAATTAGGGTAATTCCGGAAAATTTCAACATTTTAAATTTTTATTTACTTATTTATTTATTTATTAACGGTAAACACCTTTTACAAAATTAAGAATACGTATTGATATAATGATAATAATAACAAATTAATATATATATATATATATATGTATATATATATATATATATATATATATATATATATATATGAATTAAACATGGTTAATGTACACGGAAAGATTACAATATAATATATTAATATTTAACAAAATATAATTCTATTAGATAACAAAGAGTACATACATAAGCCCCAATTAATAACTAATTGTATTTTTGAAATTATTTTTTAAGCTGGATATTGATATGTTAAACATTTCAAGCCATGGATGAATGGAATATTCGTTAGCAGTAGCCATTAGGCGAGCTACTGAATTGTGATGTCCTGAGTGAGTTCTGTATGTGCTTATGTAAAATAAATTATTTGACCGAGTGGTTCTTGTTGGTGTGGAGAAGGTTAACTGTCCTAATAAATACGGCGAATCCAAGGTTCCGTTTACAATCCTATGTAGAGTACATAAGTCAATAAGCTTTCGGCGATCTTGTAAGGTAATTACGTTCAGGTCACTCATTATTGAGTCATATTCACCAAGAATGTGTTCTACACCTTTTTTGTACTGCATGCACCGTAAGAATTTTTTTTGTACTGATTCAAGAAGATTGATATTTAACACGGAAGATGGATTCCACACAGATGATCCAAATTCCAAATGACAGCGCACAAGTGAATAGTATAGTGCCATGATACAATCAACATCTAGATTTTTACCAATATGCTACACAAATCTCCATAATCTTAAAGCCTTATTAGTAATATTCTGGATGTGGGAGTTAAATGAAAGTTTTGGATCAAATGTAATTCCCAAATCCTTGATTGCATTAACTCTAGTAACATTAGAAGAACCTATGGTATAACAATAATTGAGTTGATTTTTACTTCTAGACGTTGTAATTGTATAACATTTCTTAATATTTAAAAATAAATCATTTCCTAAACACCACTCATTAAGGTTCAAATCTTCCTGAATATTATAACAGTCAGCACAAAATGTTGGGTGAGGTGAAGTACCTAGGAGTAATCTTTGACTCCAAACTGACCTGGACCCCTCAAATCTCAAAAATCAGACGCAAATCGGAAATTACCCTTGCGTTAATTAGACGAATGTACGACCGACAATGGGGGCTCAGACCAGGAATGGTATACTGGCTGTACACCAGAGTGGTCAGACCCGCAATCATGTATGCTGCTTTGGTATGGTGGCCTAAAGCCACACAACATACAACCATACAAATACTCAGCAAGGTTCAAAGACTTGATTGTATTAGCATAACGGGGGCTATGAGAACCACGCCCACTGCAGCCATGGAGACGGTTCTAGACCTCACACCACTTCATATTCTGATAGTGGGGGAGGCAAGACTGGCACTCTATAGGCTGCAATTATCATCGGTCAACGTAAGAGTTGATACCCCACACAGAAGACTCTTGACAGACATAGGGGGACCTCTCCTGCAAATGAGGTCGGATCATATGGTAGTCAGATATCTTGAAAATTCACTCTTTAAAGTCACTATTCCAGACCGCAACGAATGGAACGGCTTTAGGGAAGATATACACAAACAAAGTGTGATCTGGTACACGGACGGTTCTAAATCAACCACAGGTACTGGATCAGGAATCTATAATGAAAACATGAGGACAGGCTATGCTCAACCATTGGGTAGCCTGGTATCAGTCTTTCAAGCAGAAATATTCGCAATCATAGAATGTGCGAGAACCAACATAGAGAAGGACTCTCGAAACAGGCAAATCTATATCATGTCCGATAGCCAGGCGGCACTGAAGGCTCTCCAGAGTCAAAAGACTTCATCCAAACTGGTATTGGAATGCTTCAATACCCTGAACGACCTAGCGAGACAGAACAAGGTTACGCTTGTCTGGACGCCGGGTCACTCTGGTATTGCGGGTAATGAAAAAGCTGACGAGCTAGCAAGGCAGGGAGCCACTATTTCATTTATGGGACCCGAACCTGCCTTGGGCATAACAAAAAAGTCGAGTCGCCTTGAAGTCAGGAAGTGGACTCGCAAAAAACACAAGGAATACTGGGAAAACAGACCAGGCCTTAACCATAGTAAGGCCCTTAAACTAACTCAAGCCAAGCTGCAGGACTACTAACATTGAGTAGGGCACAGCTAAAAACAACCATAGGACTGCTCACAGGCCACATGACTGTTAAAGAGCATCTAAGGAAAATCGGGCTATACAACGGCGACACCAACTGTCGCCTCTGTAATACGGCACCGGAAACAACTATGCACGTTCTGTGCAGGTGCAATGCGCTGGAGAGCAAAAGACGGCTCATATTTGGGAACAGACAAATGGAACCAAATGATTTCCACGCGCAACCTCTGAAGGACCTGCACAAGCTAGTGCAGGGCATCGAGTTCGGAATAGTTGCGTGAGTGTAATAATATTGGGGCAGTACAATAAGCCACCTAGGCTGCAGTGCATCCGGATCCGAAAGGAAGACGGCCCCCACAGGAAAAAAAAACAGTCAGCACAATCATTGACTACCCTAAACAATTTTAAGTCGTCCGCATATAGTAGGTAATTACAATGTTTAATAGTTTTTTGCAAATCATTGATGAATAGTATGAAGAGTATTGGACCACAATGTGAACCTTGTGGCACACCTGATGTAACCGTTATTAGTTAAGATACAAAATTTTTAATTCGAACATACTGAATACGATCTGAGAGAAATGAAGATAACCAGTTTAGGGTGCTCTTATTAAAACCATATGATTTTAACTTACTTAATAAGAGATTGCAGTTTATTTTATCAAATGCCTTGGAAAAATCAGTATATATTGTGTCAACTTGTCGATGTGTTTCCAAGGCACTTGATAGGAACTGCTTATACTCTAAAAGATTTGAGACAGTAGAACGTCCAGGCACAAAACCATGTTGATTGTCAATCACAATGGATCGCGAAAACCATTGCAACTGACGAGCACCTAAACCATCTAGCAACTTTGGAATTACAGACTGGATTGCAATGCCTCTATAATTTTCCACAAGGTTTCTAGACCCAGATTTAAAAAGTGGAATAATGTAACTATCTTTCCATTTAGCTGGCACAACACCTGAAGTTAATGATTTTACAAATATGTTATGAATGGGACGACTTAGTGAAAAAATACATCGTTGAAGAAAATAACTTGAGATACCATCTGGTCCACATGTATAAGTTGTTTTAAGACTTGAAATTGCATTAAAAACTTCCTCCAGTATAACAACTAAGTTATTATCTAGAATTTAAGTGGATATCGTTATGTTCATCTGAGGTGTTAGTTGAAGCTGAATAAACTGATGAGAAATATTCTGAGAAAAGGTTAACAATGCCAGTGCCAGTGCAAAAGAATTGTGGCTACTATGTCAGTTTTACCTCAAATAATATTAAACAAAATTTTGAAAATAGATCATTATCTTTAAAAATATTTTTAGTCATTTAATGTTCTTATGAAAGCATTCAGCTTGAAGTATCGAACGAGCGTTTCCAATCCCAGACTAAGCATGAAGTAAAATTTCGAGTTTAGAAAAGCCCCGTGAAAATTTGTCTCGGGTCGCGCAGCGACCCGAGACAAATTTTCTGGGCTTTTCTAAACTCGAAATTTTACTTCATGCGCCACGCGTATAAAACAGTGATTTAACGAGAAATTTAAAAACACACAAAAGATTTTTTTTCAAGTTAATCCTCACAATTAATTCGAATTATTTTTGACGATTCAAAACCTTTTCTAAGTATTCGAATGGTTTGCATCTGCTCAGACAGTCAAGCTGCATTAAAGGCAATAAAATCGCCTACATGCAAGTCTAAATCTGTCTGGGAGTGCAAGCTATCCCTAAAGCAGCTGGCTAGGAACAACAGAGTCAAACTGGTCTGGGTTCTGGGACACGCAGGGATCAAAGGCAATGAAATTGCCGACAACCTTGCCAAGGAAGGGTCCAAAACTCCATTTGTCGGACCAGAACCTTACAGTGGAATAACTAAAGTCCGCATCAAGGGGATGATCCGGGAATGGGAAGATACTGCCAAAAGTGCTCACCTGAGAAACACACCTGGTCTGCGGCAGGCGAAAAGGTTCATCGCCTTATCTGCCGTAAGAGCCGGACAGTTTCTCAGGTTAAGCAAGGGCAACCTAAGGCTCATAACCGGCCTTCTAACTGGACACTGTCCTCTGAAGTACCACCTCACAAAGATGGGTCAGACAACTGATGCCAACTGCAGGTTCTGCAACGAGGCACAAGAAACAGCAGAGCACCTACTTTGTGAATGCCCTGCCTTGTCCCTTCAAAGAGGGAACTACCTCTCATCGGCCACTTTAAACACCGAGGAATTGGTACACATTAACCCTCAAGTTATAGTAGACTTCATAAGAAGTCTAGACATTGAGGGACTCAAGTAGGTCAGGGATAGTTACAAAAGATCTTTTAGGTCGAAAGGCCCAGAGGCCATACGACCCACCGACCCCATAACATAACATAACATAAGTATTCGAATCCTTTTATAAATATTCGAATCCTGTTTAAGGATTCGAATCATCCACATTTGGATTCGAATACAAATCCTTTTAAAAAATGTAACGAATCCGGATCACGAATCCAGTTGAACTAAAGTATTCGAATGCCTCTTATGAATCCTCTAAAAAGATTCGAATCCAGGATTCGAATCCTAAATGATTCGAATCCTGCCCAGCTCTGACCACTAGGTCCTTTGGAGTCCAAGATTTTTAAACTTTTGGTTGACCATCTTGTCATAATTAGCTTAAAAAGTTCCAACATGTTTGTTTGAATAACGTTTAAAACATTCAACTGTTTTTTTGACCAACATATAATGAGTGCATAATTTAATTAAATTAGATATTTTAATTCTCCTGTCCATCTTGGCTACACCCTTTATAATCATGAACCTTTTGACCAAGTATTATAAGTCAAGATTAAATGAAAACCTTTATTCCTCCAAAAAAAAATCTTTCAAGATATTTGTAGGTCATGTTTACATCTCTTGAGTTACGACAGTGACAATTTCCGTCGATCGCCGAAAATTTGTTTTGAAGTCATCACCCGAATGAAAACCTGCGTATTATTAGTGAAGAACTTTTAATTCCCTGATTGATAGTGTCCGTCGGCGGCGCTCGGCGTATAAACGGCGATAGAAATAGACTTCCCGGGTCAAAAAACCTCCTCTTTATATCGTGCTAGATTCTTGTTTTCGATACTTTGCCAAATTTTTCTGTTTGGATTAGAGGTCTATAGCGCTTTTTTAATGCACACACATACAGCATGCACACTAACACACGCACACCGCGACTTTTTTCGCTAAAAAATCCCCGTCCTGGTGCGGTGCCAGCACCAAAACTATTTTTAGGCAAGTATAACTATACGAACACGGTGATTCGCGATCATGCAATTCTTTATTGTTGTGCAATTGTGATTACCAAAAAAAAAAATTATAATTAAGTACTTATCCGTTTGAATAATTTCAAAAAATTAAATGAAGTTACAATAAGATTTTGCTATTCGAATATGCATATAAAAGTTTCTAGCTTGAAAATATCGTACAAAATGATATACACAAAACTTATGTCATAAAATAATGCATAGAGCTATTGTCAAAAAGTTATGCACGCTGAGCGTTTGCTATAAAATGGAGCATACAGTGATTTCTCCATGAAATTGTCGATACAAAGCTGTAGCCATTTAATAGAGCTTTTGTCATAAAATGGCGCATACAAAGGCTTTTCTAAACTCGAAATTTTACTTCGTGCTTAACCTGGGAATGGAAAACACTCGTGAAAGTTTAAAATTGAACTCTTTAAAAAAAAACAAAGAATATCTGAACATTTTCAGAATATAATTAAGGATATGTATACTGAAAAGAATAACTCCCTCTATGGCAAAAGCTCCGTATGCGCTGTTTTATGGCGAAAGCTCTGTATGCACAGTTTTATGGCATGCACTATTATAGGGCAAAACCGAGCTTTTGCCACAAATTGGTGCATGCGGAGCTTTTGACTGAACTTTGTGCATATTTCAGTCAAAAGCTCTGCATGCACCAATTTCTAGCAAAAGCTCTGCGTGCACCAATAATTGGCAAAATCTCTGAATGCACTATTATATAAGGCAAAAAGCTCTATATGCACCATTTCACGGCAAAAGCTCTGTATGCACCATTTTATGGCAAAAGCTTTGTATGCATTATTAACCCATTAAGCGCCATTGATGCATACACGCAACATTATCATGTTTTTGTTAATTAAATTATTAAATAAGTTAATTTGATATATTATATTATTTCACCTGACTTTAAAAGGTATAAAGAAAACTGTATATATTATGTTTTTTTAAATATTTCGAGTACTCCTCATAAAAAAATGGCAGTGCATTTCTAACTTCACAATATTTCAGCGTTTTATACGCGTGGCGCATGAAGTAAAATTTCGAGTTTAGAAAAGCCCCGTGAAAATTTGTCTCGGGTCGCTGGCGCGACCCTCGACAAATTTTCTACGCGGGGCTTTTCTAAACTCGAAATTTTACTTCATGCTTAGTCTGGGAGTGGAAAAACTCGTTCTAAACTCCATATTGTACGTTATTATGTAAAATCGACGAATGCCCTAAAATGTACATCATATACATTATGTATATTTAAAAGAAAAATGCAAAGTATGTCATACAATAAGTCATTCATAGAAATCATAAAAATATATGCAACATTTTTCCTAAAACCAACTATTTGAGCTAACTCTATAATTGCTCGGCCGTTAATGGGTTAAACGGCTACAGCTTTGTATGGACAATTTCATGGAGAAATCACTATATGCACCATTTTATAGCATCTACGTATTAGGGCTTCTCAAAAACAAGATAACTAAAAAAATTATCAAACGTTATTTTCTTCTATATATGGGTCGTTTGATAAGTTTGATAAATTTCTATGAAATGGCTAAAGAATCGGTTTAGTGACGTGACACCTCAAAATATTCACTCTTGAAACCCCATAAGGCCAAATTTCACCTAATTTACGTTTGGTAATCGTTTGAAGTGGCTTATGGTTTTTAACTGCGCTCAGGACACTCAGTTGAAGTTACCACATTGGATATCATGGAAAAAATCCATGGCATATTATGGAGGATCGACAAATGAAGGTGCGTCAGATTGCCGAGATCAAAAGCATATTACCAGAACGAGTATATAGATTTAGATAACTAAAATTATCAAACATTATTTTCTTCTATACATGAGTCATTTGATAGGTTTGGTAAATTTCTATGAAATGGCTACAGAATCGGTTTAGTGACGTGACACCTCAGAACATTCTTTTTTGAAACCCCATAAGGCCAAATTTCACCTAGTTCACGTTTAGTAATCGTTTGAAGTGGCTTATGGTTTCTAACTGCGCTTAGGACACTCAGTTGAAGTCACCACATTGGATATCATGGAAAAAATCCATGGTATATTATGGAGGATCGACAAATAAAGGTGCGTCAGATTGCCGAGACCATAAGCATATCAACAGAACGAGTATAGAACATTCTGAATGAAAAACTGCATATGAAAAATCTATTTGCACGAGAGGTACCGCGATTGGTCATTCTGGATCAAAAATCTTCGCGAAAGGACGTTTTAGGAGTGTTTGGCGATGCTTAAGAGCAATTCGCAGAACTTTTGGGCTGAATTTGTGACTGTGGATTCACTACACTTCTGAGACAAAGCGGCAGAAAGAGCAATGTATAATGCGTGGTTAAAATGCGCTAAAGACGGCGAAGACTTGTCAGCTCAAAGGATGATGGCCACGTTACCCGAGATTCCTTATGAATGATCCTAATTTACTATTAATAGAAGGGTAAGACAATAACAGGAAAATATTATACAACCTTATTGGGCTATTTGAACAATGAGTTAAAACGAAATTGAACATGATTCCTTTGAAAATGGTCTAACAAACCGAAACTAGTCGGAATAAAACTTTAATTTGTGAAACAATACCAAGTGTTTTTAATTTCAATAACTTTACAAATTCTAATATGTTTCACCAAGTGCCAGATTAGAAATTAATTCAAGAAATTATGATTGGCGCGCTAAAATATGCTCTTTCATGAAGACCTATCGTATGTTCAATAAAAAAAAAACCTCTAGAGTGCCACGATTTGCTTTTTTTTTAATTTTGGTTGGCTACACGCTTTAGGAATTGACATATAAAACGTCATACATGATAATTATAATGTATGATTTAACAGTTGCCAACCTACAATATTTTCCATGGCACTCTAGAGATTTTTTTATTAAACATACGATACAAGTCGATCATAGTAATGACAAAATTACACGAATTAGGCTATGAATTCATTTCTCATCCGTCCTATTCTCTGGATTTGGTCACGTAGAACTTCTTCCTGTTCCTAGTTCCGAGTTCCTTTCTTTTAAATAAATGTAATTTCTCATTTTTTGTGCAGCGGAAATACACGAAAGGTGCTCGTTCTGCGCATGAGAGTGTCTAATTTAAAAAAATCTAGTATACTACCATTTTTATCAAACTTATTAAACGACCCACGTATTATTTCAAGTTATTCAATTGCAGATTTAAGGAAAGTATAAGAATATCTGTTTTATTCTCAAAGAATAATGTTTGATTTATAAGAAAAGAGTTTCTATCAAAGTGAAACGGATATACGACAAAAAACACATCCGTGCAAATCGGAATGACATGACGAAAAGCGATCGCGTTACCAACATCCATAGAAAAACCACCGTGCAAATTCTCAATTTGCATAACACTTTAATACTGAAATAGGTTAGTAATCACGGTGCAATTACGGTGATTTTGCGCGGAAAGGCGTACATCAATAAAAAAGAAACACACATACACACACACCAGTGTTGGTAAATAAAGAACAGCAACAGAAACGATGCACTGTGTGACTCTAAAGATATGCAAGTGGGACATGAAAGTGTGGGGTGTCCTATATTACCCTCCCGCTTAGCTATCCTCCTAAGCCGGTCCTGTGCGCCCGTGGTTCGGGTCAACGCACCGACGTCGGCGCTTACGGACTTTCTCCAACCTCCCACCCTGCTTTCGGGCCCGGCCCGAACTCTAGTTACACCGAGAAGAGGAAAAAATGATCAACCACACATTTATATACACACACAGAGGAGATTTATAAAATGCTTGTAACTATTTATTCACGCGACAAAAACCTTTCCAGTTGCACAATTCACGGCGACGTGTTTCTAGTTTAATAACCCTTGGAAGTGACGGCGATTTGTCAAGGTGGAAAGAACAAATATTTCATACGTTAGGTAACATGTGATAATAATAAGAATAATCAAATTCCTAATAATAAGAATGTTGCATTTGTGGGATTGTAAGAAAATTCATCAGCGCTTAGGATAGATTTTTCAAGGAAGGATCCCTTGAGGTTCTTTAAGTGTCCAATGCCTTTTCTGTCTTATTCTAGTCTACTCTTGCAAAATGAGGAACCAAAATGGGGACCCTTGAGTTTCTTTGAGAGTCCAATCTTATTTCTGTCTTATTCTAGTCTACCTTTACAATACGAGGAACCAAAATGCAAATCCCTTGAGGTTCTTTGAGAGTCCAATCCCTTGTCTCTCTTATTCTAGTCTACCTTTACAATATGAGGAACCAAAATGGGGTTCCATTGAGGTTCTTTGAGAGTCCACCTTCTTCTAGTCTACCTTTACTATATGAGGAACTAAAATGGAAATCTCTTGAGGTTCCTAGAGAGTCCAATCCCCTTTATCTCTTATTTTAGTTTACCTTTACAATATGAGGAACTAAAATGGGGATCCATTGAGGTTTTTTGAGAGTCTAATCCCTTTTCTGTCTTATTCTAGTCTACCTTTACAATACGAGGAACCAAAATGGAAATCTCTTGAGGTTCCTAGAGAGTCCAATCCCCTTTCTCTCTTATTTTAGTTTACCTTTACAATATGAGGAACTAAAATGGGGATCCATTGAGGTTATTTGAGAGTCCAATCCTTTTTCTGTCTTATTCTAGTCTACCTTCACAATACGAGGAAACAAAATGGAAATCTCTTGAGGTTCCTAGAGAGTCCAATCTCCTTTCTCTCTTATTTTAGTTTACCTTTACAATATGAGGAACTAAAATGGGGATCCATTGAGGTTCTTTGAGAGTCCAATACCTTTTCTGTCTTATTCTAGTCTACCTTTACAATACGAGGAACCTAAATGGAAATCTCTTGAGGTTCCTAGAGAGTCCAATCCACTTTCTCTCTTATTTTAGTTTACCTTTACAATATGAGGAACTAAAATGGGGATCCATTGAGGTTCTTTGAGAGTCCAATCCCTTTTCTCTCTTATTCTAGTCTACCTTTACAATATGAGGAACCAAAATGGGGTTCCATTGAGGTTCTTTGAGAGTCCAATCCCTCTTCTTTCTTATTCTAACGAGTGTCTATAAACTGTCGGCATCTCGGTTGCATTGAAAAACAAATTACATATCTTAGATTATGCCATAGGAAACGGTGAATCGTCAAATTCATTTAATTATATGTCATTGGGTAGTATATGTTTCTGAACCTACTGGGATGCTGACAGTGTATAGATACTCGTTAGTCTACCCTTACAATATAAGGAAGCAAAATAAGGATCACTGGAGGTTCTTTGAGAGTCCAAATCTTTTTCTCTCTTATTCTAGTCTACCCTTACAATATGACGATTGTTGTAACGTTTGTTTGATAATGGATGAATCAAACTAAAACGTTACAACAATCCTTATATTGCAAGAGTAGACCATAATAGGACAGAAAAGAGTTTGGACTCTCAAAGAACCTCAAGGGGTCCTTAACCCATTAAGCGCCATTGATGCATATACGCAACATTATTAATTTTATGTTAATTAAATTACTAAATGAATTAATTTGATATATTATATTATTTGATTTGTTTTGAAAATGTACGAAGAAAAACATAATAAATATTTGTTATTTAAATATTTCAATTATTACTCATTAAAAAAATGTTTTCAGTGTATTTCTAACTTAACAATATTTCAGTGATTTATACGCGTGGCGCATGAAGTAAAATTTCGAGTTTAGAAAAGCCCCGTGAAAATTTGTCTCGGGTCGCTGCGCGACCCTCGACAAATTTTCTACGCGGGGCTTTTCTAAACTCGAAATTTTACTTCATGCTTACTCTGGGAGTGGAAATACTCGTTCTAAACTTGATATTGTACGTTTTTATACAAAATCGACGAACGCCTTGCATTTACAGCGTATATTAAAAAGAAAAATTCACAGTAAAAATCATTAAAACAAGTGTAGAATTTTACCTGAAATCAACTTTAAGAGTTAACTCTATATTTGCTCGGCCGTTAATGGGTTAAATAACTGAAGGTTTGACTCCAAGTTCAATATTTTAAGAGCCTGGTTTAACTCTGAATTTAAGTTTAAAGTGAGATTAAAACAACAGGAACTATTATCTTGAACTCAAGTTCAACTTGAAATCGATTTCAACGTTTTTGCTGCAATTGGGCCTAAGTTACATTACTGGCACTGAACCAATCCTCGCAACGAGACGAGAGCCAAGTTCTGCAGTAAAGTTATATTTAAAATAAAGTGGCAAACAGAGAAATAAGGAGTGTAAACTGCACGTTTAAACTTATTTTAAGAGCCTGGTTTAACTCTGAATTCAAGTTTAAAGTGAGATTAGAACAACAGGAACTATTATCTTAAACTCAAGTTCAACTTGAAATCGATTTGAACGTTTTTGCTGCAACTGGGCCTAAGTTACATCACTGGCACTAAACCAATCCTCGCAACGAGACGAGAGCCAAGTTCTGCAGTGAAGTTATATTTAAAATAAAGTGGCAAACAAAGAAATAAGGAGTGAAAACCGCACGTTGAAATGTAATTTGAAGCAAAACACCGTACGTCTCTTAAAATATTTTTTAAAAATCATAATTCTCGCAAGCGTAGCATAATATTAGTAATTCAAGTATGCTGGTAGTATATCATACAGTGGTGTTGAATTATGCCAGGACCACGCGAATTTAAGTTTAAAGTGAGATTAGAACAACAGGAATTATTATCTTGAACTTAAGTTCAACTTGAAATCGATTTCAACGATTTTGCTGCAACTGGGCCTAAGTTACATCACTGGCACCGAATCAATCCTCGCAACGAGACGAGAGCCAAGTTCTGCAGTGAAGTTATATTTAAAATTAAGTGGCAAACAGAGAAATAAGGAGTGCAAACCGCACGTTTAAACTCAATTTAAAGTAAAACACCCTACGTCTCTTTAATTATTTTTTAAAAATCATAATTTCTCGTAACTACACGAGAGCCGAGTTTTGCAGTGAAGTTATATTTAAACTAAAGTGGTAAACACAGAAACAAGGAGTGGAATTCGCACGTTTAAACTCCATTTAAAGCAAAACACCCTACGTCTCTTTAATTATTTAACAAAAATCATAATTCTCGCAAGCGTAGCATAATATTAGTAATTCAAGTATGCTGGTAGTATATCATACAGTGGTGTTCAATTATGCCAGGAGCACGCGTTGCACATCAAAACCGTCTGCGCGATCGAATTAGCATATGGGCGTATGTGGAAAATCGGGAATGCGCTCGTAATCCATTAGGGAAATTGTGTGTTCGGAATGCGTGCCCCGGCTTTTTCGAATATATCGATTATGAACGGCCCGACAGACCGATGGCGATGAGCGATTACCATAAAGTCCTGCGGAAATTCCGCCCCCAGCAACAATTTCAAGTGTGTTTGCCCTTCATCGGGGGCCGACTCCACTTAATTCCGGCTGACTCGAATTTATTTGATTCGATTAATACAGCGAGGATATCATGATACTCTTGCGAATACAAATATTGTCAGAGTTTATTGATATTAAAAAACTTGAATTATACAATAAGAATTTAAAATATTTAAAGAAACGTTTTAAAATTGATGGATTAACCCATTAAGCGCCATTGATGCATACGCAACACTATTCATTTTTTGTTAATTAAATTACTAAATAAGTTAATTTGATATATTATATTATTTGACCTGACTTAAAAATGTATGGAGACAAATTTTAATATTTTGTTATTTAATTATTTCGATTATTACTCATTTAAAAAAAAAATGTGAGTGTATTTTAAACTTTAAAATATTTCAGTGTTTTATGCGCGTGGCGCATGAAGTAAAATTTCGAGTTTAGAAAAGCCTGAAAATTTGGTTTGGCCGCTCCGCTTCGCGGAGCGACCAAACCAAATTTTAAGGCTTTTCTAAACTCGAAATTTTACTTCATGCTTAGTCTGGGAGTGAAATTATTCGTTCTAAACTTCATACTGCACGTTTTTATATAAAATCGACGAATTCCTGAAATTTTACAGCATTTACATTATGTATATTTAAAAGAAAAATTCATAGTATTTAATACAATAAATTATTCATAGATATTATAAAAATAAGTGCAGAATATTACCTAAAATCAACTTTTAGAGTTATCTTCATTATTGTTTGGCCGTTAATGGGTTAAGGGGAAAAACCAAATGAGTCCAAAAAGTACCGAAAATAAAAAATCGACAATGTGTAGTTTAGACCAAGTATTTTCACGTAGGCAAACTATTCTACAATATGTTAAAAAAATTGAAACAATTTTTTTTTTGAAAGAAATAGCACAACCTGCGAAACATGTAGAGTTCTGATTTTTCATTCTGTTCCCTTGTAACATTTCAAAATTGGGGCTTATTTATTTTTTTCCCTTAACCCCCCAATTGTTAGGGATTGTAATACCGGTAAATAGTAAAAAAAAATCCTCTCCAAAATTTGCCGGAATTTTGCCAATTTTACTTACAAAGAGAAAACATTGTTCTCAAGAAAAATTACAAATCAAAAATTTTAGCAGAAATATCCGTCTATCTGTAGGAAATATCCGTCTGTTTGCGGAAATATCCGTCGGTCTGTGTCTTTGTCGAGGGTCGCGCAGCGACCCGAGACAAATTTTCACGGGGCTTTTCTAAACTCGAAATTTTACTTCATGCGCCACGCGTATTAAACACTGACATATTGTGAAGTTAGAAATACACCAAATTTTTTTTGTAAAATGAGTAATGATCGAAATATTTAAATAAAAAAATATTTACATTTTTCTTTACACTTAGCGTTTAAAAAACGCTAAGTGTAAAGTATTACTTCTTGTTTTCGCATTTTCACCAATAGCTTTGCAGATCCTTATATTGTAATAAAAAGCTTAAGTTTAAAGTTTCATCTTAATATCCCTAGCGGTTTTTGCTGTACAGCGTTTGCAAACACACATCCCTCCAAATAGACATCCACACACCCACATATCCACACATCCACACATCTACACATCCACACATCCACACATTCATACATCCACACATCAATTCATCCACACATCCACACATCTACACATCCATACATCCACACATCCACACATCCACACATCCACACATCCACACATCCACACATCCACACATCCACACACCCACACATCCATACATCAACACATCCATACATCCACACAACAACACATCTACACATTTTTCATATGCATCAATGGCGCCTAATGGGTTAAGCAGCACTTCAGCTCCAGTAAAAATCCAAAACATAAAACATAAATACTTCTAGAAGTAGAGAACGAAGACAACAGCATGCTTAAAATACATCAGACTTTCATTCTCCTTTATATATTTTTGTTATAATCTTATAAAATCTATCTTTTCTCAACTTTATCTCATCCTACTTAAGTAATTCAGCAGCGACTTAACTAGGCCAACAAAAAATCTGACCGCACGCGCAGCAAAAGGAGCACCAATTGAGTCATCGGATCATGATTCAAGAAACTGCATTGCACAAACTTCCTTCTTGTGTTTCTCTTTGTTTCTCAGTGGCCGAAGGAAACAGAAAAAAAAAAACAACAGCAACGAATAAACGGACTGAGTGCAGTAATAAAGTCATATGCTCAAGGAGAACAATGCATATTAAGATGCGAGGCCGAAAATTGCGACACGGCATGGAAACTCAACTCGCGCTCCGCATATTTTTTTTGGTTCGTACTTGCGAGTTTAATTAATAAGCGAACCAGAGCGGAATTTTCCCGGCAAGGATAAAATGTATGAATAATAAAACGCCCGGAGGCGGCGAATAAAAAATTTCGCACGGATCGAGTTGTATGAATGAATATTTTTTTTGTGTTTACGGTGGGAATTAAGTGAGTGTGGAGTATAATGATACCTTCTTTTTCAATCGAGTAAACTTACGAGTTTAATTAAATGTTTGCATTCTTGAAACATTAAAGAGTATCTAATTATTAATACAGATTTTTTTTAAGCAAACCTACATATTCCAAATAAAATTACCCTAGAAGCTTTACTTTTTAAAGCGCAAGATTTGGACCGACAAAATGAACATGTATGGAGTTTAGAAAAGTAGAGAACGTTGTTTTAACCTTTGCATACTTGAATAAATGCATTGAACTAATTGTTTAAAATTGTGATTATAGGTAACCAAATTCCCTGCGTGTATGTTGGGTTGCCTATAATCGTTGTTGTATGTTGTGTGAACTTTACTTTAAAACAGTGATTTGTACGATATAATATCAAATTTCAATTAATTATTGTAGCAATTCCATTCTTCACTTATATTTTTTTAATTTTGCTAGATGCATCATTACTACAATAATGAATAGAAAACATTTCACGTAACTAAAAGAAAAATGTTAAACTCCAAGTTTAGAATTTACAGACTGATTGTATTTTACGACTTACATGTTGTATGATTGTAAATCTTCCTACTTACAATTATTGCTATTTTTGTCTACTTGGTGAAGCAAATTGAAGAAAAACTGAGGTTTTGGAAAATGATATGGATGAGTCTTCTTACCTGTAACAAAAAAAAAGAAAAGGGATTAATTAATCCATTAAGCGCCATTGATGCATACACGCACCATTTTTTTTGTTTGTTTGTTTGGCATAGGTTTTTACCATTCAGCCACTAACGTTGATTTATATTAACATATATTTCGACTAATTTGAACGTCACAACACATTCACACACATCCATGGAACCGGAGACAAGCATTTTTCGTTAGAAAAATTACTCGCCTCCGCTGGGAATCGAACCCAGATCACCTCCGTACACGCACCATTATTATTTTTTTATTGTTAATTAAATAAATTAATTTGATATATTATATTAGTTGACCTGACTTAAAAATGTAATAAGAAAAATGTAAATATTTGTCATTCAAATATTTCGACTTTTACTCATCTTTTACTCATTTTAAAAGAAAATCCAGTGTATTTCTAGCTTCACAATATTTCAGTGTTTTATACGCGTGGCGCATGAAGTAAAATTTCGAGTTTAGAAAAGCCTGAAAATTTTGATTGGCCGGGGCGCAACTCGCTTCGCTCGCGCGCCCCGGCCATTCCAAATTCTCAGGCTTTTCTAAACTCGAAATTTTACTTCATGCGCCACGCGTATAAAACGCTGAAATATAAAATCAATCAACTTCTTTTGTTAGATATAATTCACAAAATTAAATTTAAACTAATGATTTTTATTTTAGATGTATTGATAATTTACAATATTAAAAGTATTAAGAAAAGTTTCAAGTTTAGAAAAGTTGGAAAATACAACTCGCTGGCTTAATATTACAAGGTTCTATGTGACATTTTTTTCGATTTTCAATTTGTGATCTTACAAGGCAGAGAGCCTTGTGAGCCTTGATTTGTGATAATACAAGGCTCTATGTGCATACAAAGAGTATGCACATAGAGCCTTGTAACATCACAAATTGAAAATTGAAAATAAAAGTCACATAGAGCCTTGTGAGCCTTGATTTGTGATGTTACAAGGCTTTATGTGCACACAAAGAGTATGCACATAGAGCCTTGTAACATCACAAATTGAAAATTGAAAATAAATGTCACATAGAACCTTGTATTATTTAGCCAGCTATCTATATTTTTCAACTTTTCTAAACTTTTCAAAACTCGAAATTCTTCTTCATACTTCATAAAAGAGGATAAAAAATACATAAATAAATTATTCTATACAATAAATAAATAAACTTAAATTCCTCCTAATAACTGGCTATCGACCGCCGACCTATTTTGATTTTCACAAGTTTCGTTCAAATTTTAATTGCGGTGTTTTATAAAGCATGAAGAAACATTTCCAGTTTATAAAAGATTCAGTTTCAAGCGTTACAAATAAGCGTATTAAAAATGTATTGTTATAATTAATATACAAGCTTTGTTCGTCATTTTATTTTTCAAAGATAACCCGGGCGATAAATTTCACTCAATGACGAAAACACACCTTTGGATTAAAGTGAATTTAATTACGGAGCGTGATAATTAAATTTTGTGTGTGTATGTGTGAGTGTGTATTTGACAGATAACACGTTTAAAGAAAGGTTTCGGGTTTAACGAACCTTTTTTTGTAATCGAAACAACAAAGTTTTTCACACAGAAAAAAAATTATGATAAGACGAAATTAAATTAATAAATATTTGAATAAAATTCGTGTAAATCAACACTTCACTTAATTTTTGAAGATAGCAATAAAATTCGTTGTAAATCAACACTTGAATAAATTCTCTGAGGTGATAATGAATTTGTTGTAAATTACCACTTGATTACATTTTTAGGAGATCGTGATATATAATAAAAAAAAAATGCGAACGACCTGTATCACTTAACTTATCGGTCATTTATGCGATTTTTATTTTGTTGTTTTTTTTTTATTTGAAAGATTTTTCACCTAAATCAATAATAAAATAAATATTGCGCATATCTCCAAAAACAGTATTATTTTCAACCCAATAAAATCCAGTCCCTCAACTAAATCTCCTTCGTATTATTTTCAACCTAATAAAATCCAGTCCCTCAACTAAATCTCCTTCATATAATTTTCAACCTAATAAAATCCAGTCCCTCAACTAAATCTACAACAAGTTATTTGGATTGATTGAGTTACTTGAAGATAATTATACTTTGATTAAAAAACACTTAGAACCTTTCTTCAATACTTTATTTTGTAACCAAATGGTTACAAAATAAAGTATTGAAGAAAGGTTCTAAGTGTTTTTTAAGCAAAGTACAACAAGTTAGTCTTACAAAGACTAAACCAATCACTTATTAAAACAACTACTTCCTAGGCTAATACCCCGACGGACATTGAATTATATAACAAGTGTTTGCTGTTACATACAGTAACCTAACCGAGCTAATACTCCGACGGCTGTTACATACGGTAACCTACTGCAAATGTAACAAAAGTTGTAAAAAATAATCGCACGAAAATGTTCACGATTTAATTCCATTCTTTGGCCGAGATAAATCTTTTAAGCTAGTGTAAACGACACAAATAACGCTCATATGTCAAAACTTTCTGAGTACGTATAACCTCAAAAATGTCAAACTTTACGATAGAGCTCTCAGTTGCCAGATTGCAACACTAGGGTTGCCCAATCCCGAAATATAAAAGGCAACCCTCGTACTATTATATAAATTCAAACATAATTCTCACTCGTATTCTACGTTAAAATTATACAAACGAACAAAAACAAAAGTGAAAGATCGAACGACACCAAAAAATCTAGATAAGCATCTCTTCCTTTCTTTATAATAATTGCGAAGGTTTAATTTAGTTAGCTATTGATAATGGGTACTTAGTACCCGAAATGTACATCTAACAAGAAAAATAAAAGTGAAGAAAGGAATATAACTGTGTTTAATTAAGTGACTTAACACCTTCACGTAACTCATACAACTACAATAATTTAATTAAAGAAACTGGAAGTTGGAGTTTAAGCTGGGAGTTTAAACTAAACCAAAATTTAACAGAGATATACAATTTTTGTATATCTTTGTATAACTCAATTAACTCCATTGAGTTATACAAAGATATACAAAAATTGTATATCTCTATTAAATTTTGGTTTAGTTTAAACTCCCAGCTTAAACTCCAACTTCCAGTTTCTTGAATTAAATTATTGTAGTTGTATGAGTTACGTGAAGGTGTTAAGTCACTTAATTAAACACAGTTATATTCCTTTCTTCACTAGGTTTTTCAGGCTTACACCAGTGATAAATACTGAAATATTTGATGAAAATGACGTATGTTAATCTGTTTTCTGTTGGGTGATCATAAAATTACCGATTTTATTGAGTTTAGAAATCGCTAGTAAATTTAAATAACAAGCTGTTAGGTAAAGAAATAACTTTCCTTTACCTTGTATTAAACGCTTGTTATTCTAATTCATGAGCAATTACCCAACTCAAAAAAATCGATAATTTTATCATCACCCAACAAAAAAAAAAAACAGATTAATAAACATTAGCCAAAATCCTTATCGTCCATTCAACTTTTAACCTTCTAAATATTTCCACACGAGAGAATTCCCATCCACATTACGAAGAGGGGAACGGAGAATTCTTCATTACAAGACTGAAAATATTCCAAGCATCACGAATATTAAACGCGTCTCCTCTGTTCTAGGTTATGCCGTTTATTATTATGTAGGGGAGATAGCGCGCTGAGCGCGCGATTAATGCGACCTTTATCTGAAAGGGCGATCCGCCTCAAGGTCAAACCGAGCGCTGGTCAGTTACATTTACTTTTGTGAGACGCGGAAGTCGCCGTTTGTGATGTGTTAAGTAAGGGAATCGGAATTATGCAGATTCGAAAAGATGTAATATCGTTGAAAGTCCTGCGATCAATTTTGTTTCGCGTATACGAGGATGTAATGAATGATGTGTGGTCGAATGTTTATGGATGCTATAGGACACTCCTGGTTCGTTTTGATTTATTGCCACACACGCGAATTATGCAGGGAAACTGCTGTTAGCCATTAGCAGCTGTAAATCATTGTTTGGCAGTAATATTTATTTAAATTGGCGCATTATGTTAATGCAGGCAGTTTAGTGGGCGTGATAGGATAGTAGGCGTGGTCTTTAATTACATTGTTTTAATTAATTTTATTGCACCTATAAAATATTCACGTACAAAATCAATTAATGGCAACTATTGTATTATTATAGTTGCGATTAATTGATTTTGTACGTGAATATTTTATATGTGTAAGGATATTAATTAAAACAATGTTTAGTATAAGAATTGAAAATGTTAACTTGGTGAACGAAATGTACATCTAGTGATTAAAATAAACCAGTGGGCAAAAAGGATTACTTGTTTCATTTAATATTAAATTCATCTTCACGTAACTCATACCAAAACATTTATTAATAATACAAATTTCAACCACTAATTTCCCAACACCAAACTTAGTTTGATAGCTTCGCTGTGTTAAAAGCCTTTCGGTAAATATAGATAATCAATACAAATTTAGGGATTTTTTTTTTATGTATACATATCCTAATTCATACGCTGTAAATTTTCTAGCATTCGTTGTAGCTCAAAAAGTTGAATTTCAAGTTTCTAACGAGTTAAATTTAAATTCAAAACTATTTGAATTCGAGAAAATAAGCTTACGCTGCTTATAGTTTGCACACTTTAAACATAATATATAAAATTACGAAAAAACTATTCGTGCAAACACTGTTTGCATTTTCACGAATATAATATAATAATAATAATAGAATAGTTTTTTCCTAATTTTATATATTATTTCTAACGAGTGTTGTTCAATCCCAGATTAAGCATGAAGTAAAATTTCGAGTTTAGAAAAGTCTGAAAATTTGGATTGGTCGCTCCGCGAAGCGGAGCGGCCAATCCAAATTTTCAGACTTTTCTAAACTCGAAATTTTACTTCATGCGCCAGGCGTATAAAACACTGTAATACTCTGAAGTAGATATGGGTCGTTCATGAATGATTCGTTCAAAAAGAACGATTCTGTACGGTGATTTGAATGAACTGATTCCGTATTTCGAGCAGAATTGATTCGTTAATGATTCATTCACTCGAGACGACCAACCGAACGATTTTGGCCAAGTGGAATCTATTCCCGATTCGGATTTATACATGCGGTCTGAAACCGCCCGAATCGGATCAATAATTCGTTCGCTCGAATCCGCGCACAACTTCAACTCCGCTTTGTACATGCGATCTGAACATGAATCCGCCCGAATGGGGCGACTATTTCGTTCGCTCGAATCCGCTCACAACTACAACTCATTCGATGGAATCTCGTTCCCCTGAAACTCGTTCGGTTAATACGATTCCTCACGACTTGCGGAAACGAATCCGCTGCGCCAGCTTTGTGAGGCTTAAACGAATTTAATGAAGCTGATATCTAATAGTAATGTTCTTTTTAGGTCTAAATTTAGTGTAAATTTGTCTGTTCACTGCAAATAAGGTAGCGTAATTTTATCAGCTGATGTTTGTTCTCTACTTATGAGACAAATCACATAATATTTGCAAGATAATTTCAGGGCACCGAAGTTTTATTATCATTATTATTATAAGTGATTCGTTTACGAACGATTCATATAGAACGAATCACTTTAAAGGAACGATTCGGACTTGAACTTCCCATATCTACTCTGAAGTTCAAAATATACTGCTTTAGCATAATGATTTAAAAGTGTATTTTAAACCTTGCAATAGTTCAGTGTTTTATACGCGTGGCGCATAAAGTAAAATTTCGAGTTTAGAAAAACCTGAAAATTTGGTTTGGCCGCTCCGCTTCGCGGAGCGACCAAACCAAATTTTCAGGTTTTTCTAAACTCGAAATTTTACTTCATGCTTAGTCTGGGAGTGGACGACACTCGTTTAAAGCTTCAAATTGAACTCCTTTAAAAACAAAAATTACCGTAAAATTTACTACGCAAGCGAACGTTTCATATAGAACGAATCACTTTAAAAGAACGATTCGGACTTGAACTTCCCATATCGACTCTGAAGTTCAAAATATACTGCTTTAGCATAATGATTTAAAAGTGTATTTTAAACCTTGCAATACTTCAGTGTTTTATACGCGTGGCGCATGAAGTAAAATTTCGAGTTTAGAAAAACCTGAAAATTTGGTTTGGCCGCTCCGCTTCGCGGAGCGACCAAACCAAATTTTCAGGTTTTTCTAAACTCGAAATTTTACTTCATGCTTAGTCTGGGAGTGGACGGCACTCGTTTAAAGCTTAAAATTAACCTCCTTTAAAAACAACAATTACCGTAAAATTTGCTACGCAAGCATATGTATACTTGTATGGGCTTTAAGAAATATATAATTTATTTTGGCAGCGATGCTTTCTAAGTTGATCCTAACAAAATATTTATTCTTCCTGAAATAATTTGTAAGTTAATAATTTAATCAGTTTCTGTAAAGAAATGTTGCTATAAATATTTATAAACAACTTAGCTACAATTTACCTAGTTTTTTTTTGTATTTTTAATGTGCACATTACAGTTTGTCGATTCAATAATTACGAAAGCGATAGTTCTTTTTTCGGCCAACTTAATTACACTCTGCGGAGGCCTCGAGGAAGGAAGAAAATTTTTACGACACTTTCTCTAACGTAATGGCGCCAGAAGAAAAAAAAAGCATAGCGTAAATTCCTATTTCATCACATTTGGACTGTACTAAATTTATCGTTGTTTTCATTTTTAGAACATATCGTTATCGAAATGTATTTCTTTAAATACACCAATACACGTGAACCAATAACATTATTTTATAAAAACAAAAACGTTAGTAGCAGGATCTAACTACTTATTTGAGTTTATTCAAAAAATTACACGATTAATAATGGTTACTTGGTGTTCGAAATGTGTATTTGGTGATTCAAATAAATGAATATTGGAAAAGTCTCAATGACAACATTTTTGGAGAAATTAGATATTAATTTTAGTTCGTTTTTATATTTTAAAATAAAAGTGTAAAGAAAGGTGCTTTATTCGTCAACCTACACGATTTTGCCATGTCCAAAAACAGTACAACAGACTCTGTGTCTAAATTTAGGCTATATTTAAATGTTTCAGTTCTTATTTAGGTATATTAATAATAAGAAATTTATAAGTAGTAAAAATGTAAGTGAAACTTATCATTCATGACTTTTAAGCTACTAGACAAGTTCACTACTAAATTAAGTTAACATAAAAAGCTACTCAATATTTTTGTCCAATAAGCTTACAACCGAATTTGACTTCAAATTTAAAGCTCTGCTGAAATATTGTAGTCATTATTTAGGTATATTTCTTATGGGAAAATCATTAATAGTCAGTATACAGGATGAGTTTTTACTTTCCCCCGTATGTAATACAAAGGGAAAGTATTGTTTTCGTGAAAATTTTGGAGTCAAAAATTTTTGCGGAAATATCCGTTTTGAGGTCCCCTGAGTCGAATAAGACCATTTTTGAAAAATGTCCGTCTGTCTGTCTGTGTGTCTATGTGTGTGTCTGTGTGCGCTGTAACGCAAAAACCGCTAAAGATATCGAGATGAAACTTGAAACTTAAGCTTTTTGTTACAATCGGAAAAACTGAAAAGCTTTTGGTGAAAATCGGAAAACCGGAAGTGGTACTTTACTCTTAGCATTTTTCAGTTTTTTCAGATTTTTTCAATAAATGTTCATCAAACAAAAAATTCTTTCAAATAAAAGTTGTAGATAATAACAAAATGAAGATGTATTGTTCATTTACTTTTTGTCATAGCACTCTTAGTTTTTGAGATATTTCGAAAGTTGTGTGTTTTATCTAGTTATTGGTGTGTGACAGTGTATGTGTCGATACAATTGAAAAATGTTTCAAATAAAAGTTGTAGGAAATGAAAAACTAAAGATTTTGTGGACTCACTTTTTGTCATAGCACTCTTAGTTTTTAAGATATTTAATAAATAGTGTTTTTCATCTAGTCATTGATTTGTGTCAGTGTGTGTGTTGATACAATTGGAAAATGTTTCAAATAAAAGTTGTAGATAATAAAATATTAAAGATTTTTTGTATCTTCACTTTTTGTCATAGCACTCTTAGTTTTTGAGATATTCAATAAATAGTGTTTTTTATCTAGTCATTGGTTTGTGTCAGTATGTGTTGATCCAATTGAAAAATGTTTCAAATAAAAGTTGTAGTTATCAAAAAGTTGAAGACATTTTGAAAATAATAATGCTACAAATATTTTAAAAGTGATTTAATACGCAATTTACGGGGGAAAGTACTATGATGGACACATCACCATTTTTTTTTTTCATGTTCTCTATGGGGATCTTGGAAACTATAAGAGATAGAAAAAACGGTTATATGGGCAAAGTGGTGCAGTTTTATGAGCTAAAAAAAAGACATTTGTAAAATTCTCGATAAAGTCAAGGGTAACTAGATATTTTTAAAAACGTGCAAATTTTTGCAAATCGATTTTTTTCGGTTATTTAATAAGATATAAAAAACTGTAAAAAGTAAATTTGTAGATAATTTTGCACTAAATAATAAAATGTTATCAGATTTTTCCAGATAGTACTTTAAAAAGGGACACTCTGTATATTCTTGTAGTAAAGTTTAATCTTTGATTCATCAGAATATTCATTGCTGGATTAGCTTTAATCTACACTAAACTAATCTAGCTTTGAATAATCTGATAAAATTGAGGATAAAGATCTTGAGGAAAATCCCCTCTCTGAGCTTTAAATAAATCCTTCTGGAAACTTTTACATAATTAAATCACCAAAGGGAACAAAAAAAACTACTGAAACTAATCCCCCTGCAAAGCCTCACGTAAATAACGAAAAAAACTAACAGGAAATCGATGCGTAATGAAAGTGCCCTATATTTGTTCCCTATTTTTTTTTCTTTTGTTTATTCGTCGGAGTGTGCGTTATGAGTGCTCATTCGATACACTGCGTCCTTCTGAATAAATTACGAGGGCAGGAAACGCAGGCGGTTTTCAAGGTTGCAACAAATTATCCTCCCCCGAAAATAGCCCTCGGGCCGGGCGAACGGGGGCGGCGTTAATAAATTGGTTTATATTGATTAGGGTCAGAACCTTGTGCAGGCAATATATAGAGCCTTATAATAGAAAACCCGACTGTATTTCATGATTTAATTATTGATAATGATTATTAAAATCACACACGGTTTTATAATGTAGAGGTTTGTAAAGGCAAAATCCACGATATCTTTTATCGAAGGTTTTTATGATTCGTCTCTATTTTGTAAAAATCAAATCCCCACACCCATTCTAGCTACGATTTTATAGTAATTAAGGTACCGAGGGCGTTAGTAAGGAAATAATGCCTGCCGTCGACAGTGTACAGCCCGAGGGTTGTACGTCGGCGAAGGGCATTATTTCCTACTAACGCTCTGTGGTGCCTTCAACGTTTTATGTCCTACCTGTTTAATAATTTAAAACGAGAAATATGATCAGTATTTTATTCCACATGGATCGTAGTATCAGCTGTCATGTTGACACTGAAATATTTGTAATATTTGACGGAGTAAATAGTTTACTTGAAACGTGTAATGGCTACAAGCAATTTACCAGAAGATGTGTTGCATCGAGTAAATAAAGCCAGAGAGGCGTTAGTGCCAATAAAATCAAAAGAAGCCTACGAAAAAGAATTTGATAATTTTAAAGAATGGTCCGATATTCACGATATAGCGGAAATTAATGAAATGGTCTTATTGGGATATTTCCAAGAATTATCCGAGAACTTTGCTCCTAATTCGTTGTGGACAAAGTATTCGATGCTGAAGAAGCAAATGATGGCTAAGAAATTGGTAAATATCTCTGAAAAATTTTTGGAATTAGAGGCGTTTTTAAAACAAAATTCAAAAAATTATGTACCTAAAAAATCAAAAGTTTTGTCGCGGGAACAGGTAGTGTTATTTTTAAAAACTGCCCCTGTTGATGAATATCTTTTGGATATGGAAATTTTGGTGATAGGCTGTTTTAAAGAAGTTATCGTTTTGTTTTTAATGAACGAAGATAATTCTCTGTGGTGATTTCTGTTTGACTGGTTCGGAAATCGCCACTGTTTCCGATGCGGGTGAATAAGTGAAGTAATAAAATTCGTAGCACTTAACGTTATATTTTCACCGTAAATAATATATACACAATATATACAGAATAAAGTTAACTAAATTTGAATGCGTTTTAAGTATTTTTATGAGTTGAATGTAGTGTAAGTTAACAAGGCGCGATGTGTTTAGTTTGAGATTTTTGAAGCAACTGTTTTACATTTTGAAATTCTAAATTTGAGAAATATGCAAAGAGTGAGTGTGCGTTGTGCCGTATATTTCCAAGTTACCAATTAGATAAAAGAAGGGAGGTGCCTTCGTTTACCTAAACTTGTAATTTTCCGTTAAGGGATGCATTTCTGAGAATTGGCCACATGGCCATGTACATATCTGAACGCAGACTTTCTCCGAAATACGCCGTGACCAAAACAACACCCCCTCGTCATAAAAAGGGTCCGTGCAGATTTACAAAAGCCCATTAACCGAGAAGAAATTCGACACGTCCTTGTTAGCTTACATTCCTTAAAATATTAAATAGACTAATAGAGCCATAAAATGTCACAGCAAGCAGAACTAATATATAGAAAGCAATTCAGCACAATAGTATAAAAATAAGGTTGAAACATGTTTAGGAATAGATTTATACGTGGAAAAGTATTTAGAAATAAAAACGTGTTTACAAATTCACATTTCAAGAAACACACAATTTCACAAATAATAATTGTCGCGAGATATCCGCAACATAGGCATTTTTGGCGCATGTAGGCGTCATGAATTTCTACAAATGAAAGTTGGAAATGTTAAAGATATGGTTTCAAACATTGAAATTACAATTCCTTGTAGTAAAAATGGTCAACCAAGGAGCTTTGTAGTTATACAGGATAATGAAATTAATGACGTTAGTCTCATAAGAAAGTACATGTTGCTGAGACCCAAGAATTGCAATATAGATAATTTTTTTCTTAATTACCAGAAGAAAAAATGTACACTACAGTCCGTTGGCAAAAATAAATTAGGTAGTATACCAGCAAAAATTGCAAAATATTTAGGTTTGCCAGAAGCGTCTAAATATACTGGGCATTACTTTAGGCATACTGCTGCAACGTTACACTCAGATGCTGGAGGCAGCATAGAAAATTTGCAACGTTTAGGAGGCTGGAAGAGCAGAAGCATTGCACAAAGCTATGTAGATGCTTATATGCAATCGAAAATCAATAATGCGACATTGATTGCTGGATCATCGAGAGATGAATTTCTTGCACCGACATCGACGATGTCCAATATACAAACTAATAAATCGGTTAATGTTTCAAGTTCAGTTGCCCCTCTTATTTCGGGTTCTTTTATGAATTGTACGTTTAATATTGGCTATGATAAATAGTCATGTAGAATTTTTCGTTTAAATAAATTGAATTTTCATTCTGTCTGACATTTCATTTTTTGTCATTTCGAACCATATTACCATGACAACGAAGAAGTAAATAAAATAATTACCGGGCCATTATGAACAATTTCGTCGCAGTATTCCATTATAAGTCCAGTAACGTTACAAAAAGGAGGTCTAATAATTGCAAATAATGCAGTGGTAGGACATAAACTAAATAAAACTCCTCGCGGAGCAAATAACCGCATTTTCTGGATTTTCTAAACTCGAAATATTTACTTCATTCCTCAGCACCGGGTCGGGATCCCACTGAAGAGGACCTTGAAGTCCGAAGCGCGTCTGTGGGTATCTGGTGCCGGAATACTGAACACAAATTCAATTTTGATATTTGTTATCTGGTTTCACAAACAGAGTATAGCTCGTTCGTGGACGAAACAGTGACTTTGTGCATTCGTGTCATTGACGATGCCACTATGGAGCATTAGATGGGGTTAGCTATCGAAATCCATTAATAGTTTTCACATATTGGCTTAAAATAGTCAGAAATGTTCAGTATTCCTCAGCCTTGGGTCGGGACCACACTGAAGAGGACCTTGTAGTCCGAAACGCGTCTGTGGATATCTGGTGCCGGAATACTGAACACAAATTCAATTTTGATATTTACTTCATGCTTATTCAAGGAGTGGAAGACACTCGTTAGAATTATACCGATTAACATTTTAATAACTCGCTTGTTTTTTCCATAATTTTTAGACGCAAAAAGTAGTTTTGAAAAATCACTAGATAATTATAATTAAAAGATTGTCTTACAAATATAAAAATCAATGCGCGTTTAAATCTCTTTAAAACTCACGGATTTTAGACAATTATTAAGAAAGATGTAAAATATTCAATGCGCGTTTGGATCCCTTTAAAACTTAGGATTTTGTTTCAAATTAAACGCAATTTATTTATTACCAAAGAAATATCACTCCCGATTATTTGCACCTATTTTCAATCAAATTTTAGGGATTTAAAAAATTAAAATTTTCGTATAGTTACAATTTTGCTTAAGATCTTTATAAAATTTTGTGAGGATGTTAAGAAAACATTGTTCTTTTAGAATAAGTAAAAATTGAAAAATACCCCTTCGATTCCCTAATTCTAACCTAATTTGACATATCTCACTCGTCACTTGTCCTCTGTCAATAAATTCGACTTTTTGAAATATTTCCATTCCTCTGCTTAAAAAAAGGTGCTAGTAGAGATTAGATGAGCGGGCGCAAAATATTACTTTTCGCCTTTGTGCGTTCTCGTACGTTATTATTATTATTATTTTTTTTTTTCAAAAATTAAATAATTTAGTTCCTACAATCTTATAATCAAGTCTATTCTAGAAGCAGATGAAATTAAATTGTATATGAATGCATCAAGTAAAATGTTTATTGAGTGTATTTAATTGGAAAGGTTAGTGACCGAATAGCTCGTACACCAGATTGCACTATAATGAGCCAACCTTGACCCAGTTCGCCAGTGCATTCTCTATTATTATTATTACCACACTTTTACGCGGCTAGAAACGCACGGAGAATCTCATTTGATCGCCTATTAGCGCATCTGAAACAATTTTTACCCGGAGAGAGAAAGCCAATCCTCGCCATCACACTTAATTACCTGTGTGTGTACCGGCACGTCTTACGTCTCACTTTATTTATATCCCCCAGGATTAGAAAAGGAGTATTTTATTCATTCTATTTTTATACGCGTACATAGATGAAAGAGTTTTCATTATAAATTACAATCAGCGGAGGAGAAAAGGATGCTCAAGGAAGGAAGAAGAGGAGAAACTCAAACTGAAACTCAAACTCTCCGGGTTTTGTAATTAAATCCAAGTAGAAAACCGGCGATAAAGCATTGGGAACTTTTACAAGGAGAGAGAGGACGTATCCTGCATAATGTGGATACACTGTTTCACCGATAATTATGTCAGTTTATAACGTTTCCCAGACTCGAAGAGGAGTGCATTATTGCGATAGCTTTGTTTGTTGCCCTGTTCGAAAATAAATCCACCTTTGAAGACTCGCGCGAGAGAGAGAAATCACAACTCCGATCTTGTTCTCTTTGCCATGCTCGTTTTCTCCGGCGATACCGAGTGAAGTTTCAACTTTTAAGACGAGGAGTTTGAAGTTGTTTATTCAAGGCTTCCCAAGTTTAGATTAAACAATGTTTAGTGCATGTAAAATAAATTATTTGGAATTTAATACATTTTCAGGTAGGGGTAGAGTGGGACAGTTTTTTAAAAGTTTAACTCCGTAACCTTATTTCTCTAGCCAGGAGCTACAAATTTATATTTACAAGATAACTTGACGTGTCTAGCAACTACTTCTCCAGTTTATTTAAAAAAATACTTAGGAGATTTTTTGTAAAAAAATAAATATTAATGAAGTGGCATTTGTCCAAAAGATGCCCCCCCGGTAGGGCACATTGGGACATCGATAAAGTACTTTCAAAAGTAGATAGGTATATTGAAAAAACTTAGGTGGAAGTAACGGTCGTACTTTCCTGAGTATTAAAAAAAACGTTATAATCGCATTTTTGTATTGTCAAAAACTGTCATTAATATTCAGAGAGTCAAACTTGTCATTAAACTTAACAAAATTAGCCAAATATGAAGTACTTCCTACTAAGCAAAGAAACGTTGCATGTCACGTTGCATCAATGTTACCGCGCAACACAAAACGTTGTGTTTTAAGTTGCATGAATGTTGAATAAACGCCGAATGTCCGCCTGCAGGAACGTTGCATGCTAACGTTCAAAGAAACATGTTGCTGCACCGTTGACAAAGCAACGCCTATGTAACACGAGCGATTACTCTTGTTTATATTCAACCCAACATACGAATGTATGTATGTCAAGTTGGATACGACGAATGCATAGAATCCGTATTGTATACAACCCAATCTGCAGCAATTAAGTGAACGTTATAGGAATGTTTCTCTCTAAATCTTAATGCAAATTTCATTTCTGGGTTTAAATGGGTAAAAAACACAAATATGTATTGGTAACAAGAAAACAAGAAAAAAAACTGTCTTACAAACAGTAATGTGTAGTCTAGGGGAGACAATACCCCGGAACTTAAATACCCAGTACCCTTAAACTCTGAAAACATTGAAATATTGTTAACAATTGCATGAACTTCAATTGAAATCAGCGGCTTATACGCGTGGCGCATGAAGTAAAATTTCGAGTTTAGAAAAGCCCAGAAAATTTGTCTCGGGTCGCTGCGCGACCCTCGACAAATTTTCACGGGGCTTTTCTAAACTCGAAATTTTACTTCATGCTTAGTCTGGGAGTGGAAAACACTCGTTTAAAGCTTTCAGTTGAACTCTTTTAAAAAAAACAACGAATATCTGAAGAGTTACAGCATATAATCGGGACATGTTTACCTAAATAAAAAACTGTAGGTTCAATGTCCATGAAATGTGTACCCCACGATGCTGCATTACAGCAACAGTTTCAACAATTATACAATGTTAAAAATGCAATGTTACCATTTTCAATATATATATCCAATGTTTACAACACAAGATTGCATAAAAGTCAAATTTTAATGATTATATAATGATGTGTTACTTTGCCGCAATATGTTTGAAACGTTATAAAACAATGTTGAATTTTAGTATAATTTTTAGCATTTAAGTAATTTATATTAATCAATATTGCACCGAAAACGTTTACACAATATTTGTAATGTTGCTAAAACTTTGTTGTAATAATTGTAATACAATGTTATATTTCAGTATCATTCAAACAAGATAAATTCAAATTCAAAACTATTTGAATTCGATAAATAAGATTTTAAATATTTCATTGTATAATTCAATATCCGGAGGTGTATTTGCACGGGAAGTAGTTGTTTCAATGGATATTTATCGTCTTAAATTGTCTTATTAATTAAGACACTGTTTGCATTTTCACGAATAGTTTTTTCGTAATTTTATATATTTTAGTATCATGTTCAATATTCGTGCAATGTTTAAAATGTTTCTGTGTTCAGTGGGCTTGCAATAGGAACTGGTTGAAACAATTTTGACTCCATCTCATTCCTAAAAATCGAATATGGAAAATATTGAATTTTTGGCTATAACTTGAAAACAAAAGACGATAGCTAATTTCGGCATTGAGTTTGTCTCGAAAAAAGAGCTCAAGGATGCGCCATCGATTGTTTTCTATTTCCTCTAATAACCGAGATTCCCTATAGTAACATCCAATTTGGGCCACCCTGTACATCATGATAGCTACTGGTTTGACTACTTAAATGATCAAATTTCTCCACAGCAAAAATTCATGAAACTAAATACTTCTTTAATATTAGTTTCATTTTTATTAGAGATCATAAATGTCTCTCCACAACTAAAATTCAATAAGGGGAATATATTATGGTAATTATTTTATTTTCCTATTTTATTGAGAACACGAAATTTTCCATTCCAAGTTAAACAGACAGGAAATTATTAAAAAAAACTCCATTTTCACACAGAAAAAATAAATATTCCGCCCTTGAAAACTCGACGTATCTCTCGCACACAGAAACACGCGAAAACCAACATTATGCAATCAAGGTATAAATATCCGAAACAAACGAGATTATTTTAAATTTACGTATCTTATTGCTTCATTAACTTCTCAAAGTGTGTGAGATATGTAACATCGGACCTTGATTGTGTCTATGGGAAATTTTATGTAACACTTTTGCTATTGTTGGAATAGCAATCCTCACACACACACACATGGAATCACTTAACGTGCGGCCATGGAAATGAATACAAATGTGGAATTTCCGTGGAAATAACGCGAGTGTCGAGCTTTTTGAGGAAGGAAACTTTTAATTAGATCGTTAAGCTTACGCGAACCGGATCTACGCACAGGGTAATTTGCGCTGTTGGGTTTTTAATTTTAACTACAATGGTTACTTAGTAGGGGAGAAAATATAATTGGTTAATTAATTATTTAATTTGAATATACAAATTAACCCATTAAGCGCCATTGGTGCAATAACACAGCATTACTTTTAGATTGTTCGGAAAAAAAAATCTTTTTTTTTAAATATAAAATGATTATATTACGCAAAATACATAAACTTAAATTAAACTATGTAATCGCCATTTGCTTCAGTCACCCTTTGCCTTCTTTCTGCCATCAGTTGTATTTCGTGAGGATATCAGTCAACTTATATTATTAATACAAGTTTCTTCGGATGTGTTCAGCGGTATCCAGAAAGACAACCTGCTGAATATTATTTTCTGATTCTTCATAGAAATTTATCTAAATTTGGTGCATTTTCTAAGCATAGAAGACGTGTTCATAGGTCCAACGGAAATGAAATGGAAATTTTACAAGCAGTAAGTAAACTGTTAAAACCTTCCGAAAAATAATAAACGGGTTTAAATTAAATTCTCCATTAGATTCAAAATAATCTTTCTACTTCGACAAGGGTTTTAGCAGAAGAAATGAATGTATCTTATCCGGTAGTGTGGACAGTCTTAAAAGAACATAAGTATCGTCCCTTTAAAATTCATATCACGCAAGTCTGGCATCCAGGAGAGACTGAACGAAGAAGAAGTTTTGTAGGAACATCATAACGCTGTTATTGCAAAATCCCCATGTTCTTTCTAACGTGATATTCATGGATGAGTGCAAGTTTACCAACACAGGTATGTTCAAATGTTCAATCGTATGGTCCATTGAAAATCTACCCGAACAACAAGGACGACTATCTATGGGTTAGTTTATTTGGCGATAAAATCATTGGCCCGTACATTTACGAAGACAATTTGACTGCAGATGGGTATTTACACTTTTTAATGCCCCACCTGACCGATTACATCGATGACAATATTTGCTTCAACCACCTAAATAGCCTTTGGTTCCAGCAAGATGGAGCTCCACCACATAACGCTAGGAGAGTGTCTGATTACTTGTCTGAAATATTTCCCGAGTCATTTCAAATAGTGGGGACGTACGCTGGCCGGAACGTTCGCTAGATCTTTTCGCATTAGATTATTATTTATGGGGAGCTATAAAAAACATAATTTATAAATCTGTACCCACCGGCATCGATGACTTGCGAAAAAAGATCATTACAACTGTAAGGACCAAAATAAGAAGAAGGGATGCTTTAAGATCAATATAAAATTTAAGAAGACGCATCAGGCGCATATGCTTGGAGATGGAGGTTGAGCCATTCGAACACTTCTAATAATTGTTTTTTAATTTATTCGTTTGTCATGATCTAGTTTCATTCTATGTTATGAATTTGAATAATATTTTTGTCCTTTTATATCTTATAACGAAATAGGAATAGAAAACAATTTTGCGTTAGTTTTGTATTATTGTATAATAAACTACTTTATTAAACAAAAGTGTAGCTGTAATTTCCAAAGCACTCTTTGCAAAAACAGGATTTTTGGCATTTCCACCTAACTGCTAGACCATACCTCAACACATGACACATCACCGTAATCAGAAAGAGAAGATATATTTGGAAGTGTAAAAATCCAAGATGCCACCCATAAGAAAAAACAAAGTTGATAATGTTTGCCGAAAATCGAAACGTCGAAGTTTTATTTTATCACCACGTTGTAGATCGTACAAAGTGGCAACGATAAAGTGTAAATTGTTTTGATTCATTTGATGTATCAGTGTTTTATACGCGTGGCGCATGAAGTAAAATTTCGAGTTTAGAAAAGCCTGAAAATTTGGTTTGGTCGCTCCGCGCTTCGCGCTACGCGACCAAACCAAATTTTCAGGCTTTTCTAAACTCGAAATTTTACTTCATGCTTAGTCTGGGAGTGGAAACACTCGTTAGAAGCTTCAAATTGAACGATTTTCAAAAACCACATTTTAAGGCTTCTCTAAACTTGAAATTTTACTTCATGCTTAATCTGGGAGTGGAATCACTCGCTAGAAGCTTTAAAACCTAAACAAATACATAAAAGCCAATTCCGCGTATAGTGCCTTAACCTAATTTTTATAATTTCATCTGACATCAACTGAATGGAAAGTTTTACCTCTTCTTCAACCCAACGACCTAATAAAAATATCGCGATTCGATGACCTCACGTAGTAAACATTCTTCTTCATTTTTTTTTTTCATTCTTCCTTCAATTTCATTTAGTCACTGTGCAAGCTTTCGAAAGACGCGCGTCTCATCTCGTGGGCAGGTAATACCGCAAAACGGAGCCTGAAATGAGGACGAGCCAACCTCGCGTCGCTCTGGAGGAAAGGTTCTCTGATTTCGTCTTTTTTGCGTTCATTTCCTCTAGTTAATGGTCCACTTACGCCTCGCGTAAACAGAAAACGTCTTTCCCAACAATTTATGCAAATCGCCTCGAAAAATAATTGTGCGTTTCGTAATTGTGGCCTTAGCCTTGTCATAACTAGGATTAATCAGTTGTTATTAATGGTTGTTAGATAAAAAAATAGAGTATAATAAATGGAATAACTGTAAATGTTCAAGTTTGGATTTGTAAATATAGTGTTAAACTGTGTCGTTTTATTTTTTAGATTTTTATTACTTGAGTTTTTTTTTTCTATTTGCATATAAAAAAACAAACATCCTAAGGAAGAATTTGGGACAATTTGAGATCAAGGATAAAAGGTAAAAAATTATAGTTACAAATTGAATAAATACTTTAAAAAATATTTAATTTTAAGAAAAAAAATGCCCTTATGTATGAGTATAATACATACAGGATTTATTTTTTCTTAAAAGTAAAATTTTTTTAAAGTATTTATTCAATTTGTCGGGCAGGTGGTGGCCGAGCGGTAACGTCGCCGGACGGTATATCGCACGGCGAGCCACAGACCGGGTTCGATTCCCGTGCACGGGGAGATGTTATTTAAAAATAATATCTCGTCGTGACCCTGGGTGTTGTGTGAAATTGTGTGAATGCGTTGTGACGTCCAAATATACATGTGCATATAACTTGGAATAAGTTAAAATAAATATTAATACAAAAAATATATAGATTGATGTTAGCTAATAGTCAAGATACTAAAGCCGGGCAAAAGCCAGACCCAAAAAAAAAAATTCAATTTGTCAATAATAATTGAGTCGCCCAGATGCAAAACCAACCCTACGTGTTTTAACAAACTTGTGGCAAAACGACAAAAACTGATTGTTCAGCGTCTTTTAAAACAATTAAAATAGCTAAACTGTTAACGGTAGAGGCTTCTACTCCGTTATACATCATAATTCACAAATGAAACACCATTTTAACGTTGTTTGTATAACTGAGACTTTATTAAGTGACTATAGTTTCGACAACTTTAATTTGTCATTTTAACACTCATTATTTTGAAAATGACAAGTTAAATTTGTCGAAACTATAGTCACTTAATACAAACAAAGTTGTAATCGTGTTTCATTTGTGAATTAAAATAGTGTTGAATGAGCGTTGTATCGAATAGAGACAAGAAAAACTATTTAAAAATAAGTAAATATTCGACAGGTTTTGCAACTAAAAAAATATGTTTTCTCTTGCAACCGAGAAATGTAGCAGGTTTTACATTCGGCGGGATTTACAAAACTTAATTTTAAAAGGTTTGTGATAGGTTTTGAAGGTTAATTTATTGTTCAAATCGTAGCCTGAAGAGAGTATATTTCAGGGATACAAAAACCTCAAAATCAAAACTTGGTGGATGGTTGCTTTTTGCATCTGGACGACTCTCAGAGGGATTAATTCAATTTAAAATGTTTGACAATGGAAACACTTGTCAAAGTGTGATTTATGTGATTGATTTATTAATATCAACATTTTCATTTCTTAGCTTGATCAAAATATCCAATTTAGTAATTTAAGAAAACGAAAATTTGACGGCAACTCTACTTCTACTTCTGTGGAAAAGATTGTTATAACGGACTTTTTTTTTTATTGTGTTTGGCTTTTGCCTGGCCTTGGGAACTTGCCCATTAGCCAACATCATTTTATTTATATTTGTCTTTGTGTAATTTCTTTAACTTATTGCTAATTACCTATAACTATATATTTGGACGTCACAACACATTCACACCCATGGACTCCGGGACGAATATTTTTCGTTAGAAAAATTACTCGCCCCGGCTGGGAATCGAACCCAGATCACCGCCGTGAACGATTGGCGAAACCAGCGGCGGGCCCTTTATAACGGACTGTATGCGAATTTACGTTAATGATAGCAGTGCAGCGAATCTCGGGACTTACCCTGGTAGTCTGGGCTTCCGGTTTCTGGGCTTACTGAAGCGTCTGGCAAGCATACCTCCTTCTTTTTAAACGACTTATGTTACTAACGATAGTACGACACAACGCTTAGGTTGATTTTTCGACTACCGTCTTTATTCTTCTTCAGCGATTTCGCCAGCCGCGATTTTACGCCAAGTCGCGCATGAACATATCTCCTAAATAAGCTGCACCAGCGCAATACAAAAATATAACGAGTGTCTATAAACTGTCGGCATAGCAGTAGGTTCTGACTTTAGAAACATACGTCGTAATTAAATTCAGCACGGTGACACTACCCAATAACATATAATTAAATGTATTTGACGTTTCCAAGATTCACCGTTTCGTATCCCATAAGCTAAGGTATGTAATAAACACTCGTTACAAAACGCGGCAATCTCACTGATCCTTCTTTAATGAAATTACTAAATAGACATTTTTAAACAGAAACACTATCCCAAAGAAAACTGGTCCAGATACTCAAATTTCGAAAGCGTAAGATTTGGTTAAACGAAATTAACATTTATAAAGTGCTTTTAGTAAATAACACACTTGGTTAAGACTTCACTGTTTATTTGTTGACACTGCAACAATTGTTTCACCACACAGTGGCTTCATCAGGCAGATGTTTGATAAAATGTACTCACGTGAGATCAAAACATAAGCAGTATGTTTTCAAACTTAACAATATTTCAGTGTTTTATACGCGTGGCGCATGAAGTAAAATTTCGAGTTTAGAAAAGCCTGAAAATTTGGTTTGGTCGCTCCGCGCTTCGCGCTACGCGACCAAACCAAATTTTCAGGCTTTTCTAAACTCGAAATTTTACTTCATGCTTAGTCTGGGAGTGGAAACACTCGTTCGTAACTTCAAATTAAACGCTTTTGAAAACAGCAATGTTTGACTGAAGGTTTATAGCGCAAGCATCGGAACATTTACACTTAAAAGAAAAATTCCCTATATGTATAAATAACTTAAATAGTTACCCAAATTACACACCCTACTTAAATGTTTATCAGATTAGTCCTGCTTTTTTAATATGGAGACCATCATGCTTAACCACATCCAATTATTTGATTCATCTAATCAGACATTAATTTAGAGGATTGATTCTAAAAAGAAAAAGTGATTTGTGTGTAGATTGATTAAGGTAAGATAAGGTCAGAAAATTGAATTTTGGAACCCTCCTGGGTCAGTGAGTAGAGATCCTGCCCTTGGGCCAGAGGGTCATGAGTTCAATTCCCACCAGCTAATTTGGGACATCACAACAAATTTACACACATCCATGGCTCCAGAGGGTGCTAATTTCCCTATAGGAAAGTAACACCTCACTTTCCTATAGGGAAATTAGCACCCTCTGGAGCCATGGATGTGTGTAAATTTGTTGTGATGTCCCAAATAAGCAAGATAAGCGTAAAATAAGTAAAAACAAATTAATTGAATAAGTTAAATACAAATGGATAGATGACTGTATGGCTACGAGCCGTGGTAAAAAAATTGAATCTTTTTGGATTTGTGCCCTGACTAAAATTTCCTTTTCGTGTGATATACCCGGTTTTACACGCCAATTATTCCAATTTCAATCAAAAAAATTGTAAAGGATTAATTTTAAAGACACAATAAATAGAGGTTGATTGACCGAAACATATCCACAATCAGAAATGTGGAATAGGAATTTCCCCGTCAAGGTCCCCGCGGGTACGTGCGCGCTACCTTTTGCGCGCTCCCCGTATCCTGCGAAACGGCGAAAAACAAAAGCCCATTCTTCTTTCGCACGAGGTTCGACGCGAATTATTATTCCCGGTATACGAGTGCAAGTGTTGTGGCAATGCACAAGATATCTTTTGTATCTCTTAAAAGTTAAGTGCGCGGCCGCATGATGAATACAAGTAGCTAAATGACAATGGCGGGTTCTTTAACCCCTCGCCGAGTCCGTCGTCCGTCGACGACGACGGCGTTTTGTGCAGTGTATGGTGAATTGTAAATGCGTTGGGATAGGTCATGCAAAATACGTGTTTATATACGTGTTTGTCATTTAAGAAACGCTCACCCCGCATCTATTATGTTATACAAAACCAACTATTTTTTTTTAAATTATTAAATCTCTTCAACTTCTCGTAAGCATTACTTAAACAGAATTTTCATTCAACTAAAACTTGAGAATTTGAAGATGAATAAACAATTTTTCTCTTTAACTTCACTTGCAAAAAATCTTCTAAATATTCTCTTTAAATCCGTCTTATGTTTTCTCTCACAAAGTTTCTCATTTAGTTTGTCTTCTCTAACAAAGAATCTTCTAATTTGGTTTGTCTTCTCTAGCAGAGATTTTTGTATAAGTTCTCTTTACATTTAATCTATCTTCTCTCGCAAAACTAAAGAGAATTTGAAGATGTATAAACATTCTTTCTCTTCTCTAGCAAAAAATCAAAATATTCTCTCTAAATTTGCTCTGTTTTCTCTTACAAAAAATCTTCTAATTTGGTTTGTCTTCTCTTGCAAAGAATCTTCTAAATGTTCTCTTCAAATTTGCTCTGCCATCTCTTGTAAAACTAAAGAAAATTTGAAGATGAATAAACATTCTTTCTCTCTTCTAGCAAAAAATATTCAAAATATTCTTTCTAAATTTGGTCGGTTTTCTCTCACAAATAATCTTCTAATTTGGTTTGTCTTCTCTTGCAAAGAATCTTCTAAATGTTCTCTTCAAATTTGCTCTGCCATCTCTTGTAAAACTAAAGAAAATTTGAAGATGAATAAACATTCTTTCTCTCTTCTAGCAAAAAATATTCAAAATATTTTTTCTAAATTTGGTCGGTCTCTCTTACAAATAATCTTTTAATTTGGTTTGTCTTCTCTTGCAAAGAATCTTCTAAATGTTCTCTTCAAATTTGCTCTGCCATCTCTTGTAAAACTAAAGAAAATTTGAAGATGAATAAACATTCTTTCTCTCTTCTAGCAAAAAATATTCAAAATATTCTCTCTAAATTTGCTCTGTTTTCTCTCACAAAAAATCTTCTAATTTGGTTTGTCTTCTCTTGCAGAGAATCTTCTAAATTTTCTCTTCAAATTTGCTCTGCCATCTCTTGTAAAACTAAAGAAAATTTGAAGATGAATAAACATTCTTTCTCTCTTCTAGCAAAAAATATTCAAAATATTCTTTCTAAATTTGGTCGGTTTTCTCTCACAAATAATCTTCTAATTTGGTTTGTCTTCTCTTGCAAAGAATCTTCTAAATGTTCTCTTCAAATTTGCTCTGCCATCTTTTATAAAACTAAAGAAAATTTGAAGATGAATAAACATTCTTTCTCTCTTCTAGCAAAAAATATTCAAAATATTCTCTCTAAATTTGCTCTGTTTTCTCTCACAAAAAATCTTCTAATTTGGTTTGTCTTCTCTTGCAAAGAATCTTCTAAATGTTCTCTTCAAATTTGCTCTGCCATCTCTTGTAAAACTAAAGAAAATTTGAAGATGAATAAACATTCTTTCTCTCTTCTAGCAAAAAATATTCAAAATATTCTTTCTAAATTTGGTCGGTTTTCTCTTACAAATAATCTTCTAATTTGGTTTGTCTTCTTTTGCAAAGAATCTTCTTAATGTTTTCTTCAAATTTGCTCTGCCATCTCTTGCAAAACTAAAGAAAATTTTAAGACGAATAAAAATATTTTCTCTTTGCTAGCAAAAAATCTACTAAATATTGTTTATAAATTTGGTCGGTTTTCTCTTACAAATAATCTTCTAATTTGGTTTGTCTTCTCTTGCAAAGAATCTTCTAAATGTTTTCTCCAAATTTGCTTTGTCTTCTCTTGCAAAACTAAAGAATATTTGAAGATGAATAAAAATCTTTCTCTTCTCTAGCAAAAACTCTTCTAAATATTCTTTCTAAATTTGGTCGGTTTTCTCTTACAAAGAATCTTCTAATTTTTTTGTCTTCTCTTACAAAGTATTTTTTAAATGATCTCTCTACATTTGCTCCATCTTTTCTTCCAAAACACAAGAGAATTTAGAGACGAATCAATATTCTTTCTCTTCACTTGCGAAAAATCTTCTAAATATTCTCTTTAAATTTGCTCTGTTTTCTCTTACAAATAATCTTCTAATTTGGTTTGTCTTCTCTTGCAAAGAATCTTCTAAATGTTATCGTCAAGTTTGCTCTGTCATCTCTTGCAAATAATCCTCTAAATATACTCTTAACGTCTGCTCTGCTTCCCTTCGAAACTCCCGAAATCCGTTGTCTTTTGTAATTAATTATTCTCTCAAAGTCTGCTCTGTCTTCTCGTGCAATAAATCTTGTACATTTTTTCTTAAATATTACTTGTCCTTTATTTTAAATATCATCTTTTACTAAGCCTTTTTGAGATTGTGGGAAATGGAGGAAGAGAGATTGGTGAAGGATGTATGGGTGACGAGTGTGTGTGGGGGTGAGGGTAGATGGAGGAGGGAGAGGAGGAAAATGTATGAGAGGGTAGGGCTGTCGGAGGCGAAGGTAATGGAATGGCTAGGAAATGGGGTGAAGGTGGATGAGTGGGTGAGGGGGAAAAGGAAGGAGGTGGAAGGGCAAGAAAGGCAAGGGCGTATTGAGAGAAGTGAGTATAATGATATGTATGGGAGCTGGCAGGTGTATGGAAGAGTGCCGAAGTATTTGATAGAGAAGGGATGGGGTAGAGAGGATAGGGTGATTGTGGCAAGGGCGAGGTGTGGATCGGAGGAGAGAGGAAGGAAAGTATGGATGGGGGAAGAATATGGAAGGTGTGTGTTGTGTGGACAGGGGAAGGATACGTGGGGACACTTGGCGGAGGAATGTGAGGGGGTGAAAGAGGAGTGGCTGGGAGCGAAAGGGAATAGAAGGGTAGTGGAGTGGATGAGAGAGGATGGGATCGGGGTAAGGACGTTGGAAAAGCTGGGGAGGGAGAGGGAAAAGAGAAGGGAGGGTAAGAGGGATACGGAAATGGAGTAATAACGAATGAATTGTAAATAGTCTGTAAGATATGCCAATAAAGGTCTTTTTTTTTTACTGAGCCTTTTTTTTAAAGCCTTTTATTAAGCCTTCTTTTAAACATTACTTCTGAATATTCTCTCTAAATTTGATTTGTCTTCGAAAACAATCTTTGAAATATTCTTCGCAAATTTAGTCTGTCTTTACTTCGAATTGGGCATGTCTTATCTTGTAAAAAAAATGTTGTCTAGAAATCTACTCCAACTTTTCTTGCTTATAAATACTCTGTTAAAATCTGGTCTGTCGTGTTTTGCAAAAAAATCTTCTACATATTATCTCCAAACTTCAATCAAAAGAAGGCTGAGCCTTCTTTTGCAACCAATATAAATATTCTGTTCAAATCTGCTTTATCTTAAATTGCAATAAATCTTCTAAATATTATTTAAGCATTTGTAAATTTTCATCTCCCGGCCTCGTGGCTACGCGACCAATCCAAATTTTAAGGCTTTTCTAAACTCGAAATTTTACTTCATGCTTAATCTAGGAGTAGAAACGCTCGTTAGAACATTCAAATTGAACGTTTTTAAAAACAAAGAAAGCATGAAAATTGACTGCTATGTCATTCTATTCTTTATGAATTAAATAAAAATTCTTGAGAATTTCGATTAATTAAAGCTGTGAAAAAACGCTCTTAATTTTTTCTAAAAAAAAGAAAATAGATAGAGATGGAGAATTTACGTATGCTGTGGCTGTTCAATTTGCCAAGGTCATCAGTCTAGGTACTAAGTGTACCAGAAGTTACATGAAAAGTAATAACCAGCATTGGAAAGCTTATCAAATTGAATCTTCCTTATCCTAACAAATCCTCTAATAAATTACCATTTTAACGAGGAAAAAGTGCATGTTTAATAAATTTCAGCATTTTCCTTTTTTCCTCGTGCATCTCTCCGTTTGCGTAGAAAACCCCGATGCACTTTGAAAAGGAAATGATCGTACGTTAAGAGGCCAATTAAGCGTTGAAAAATTTCCTAATAGAAAGGTGATTTCCACTCGGGCCGGATCCTCTCTGTACACACACACACACGGGAGGGAAATGAAAATATTAACATTGAAAATGATTATGGATGCGGAATGGTGTCAGTGGGTCGGCGGTACCATGTTGTGTATTTATTAAGATGGGCCGTTTTCTAAACACGGTGCCAAAGTTGGACTGCACTTCCTGTTTGCCGAGATGCAGAAAGAGCATTTTGTTACAGAAGATATGTATTTATGCATTCGCGGTGCTAGATTCGCGAGAGGAGATAGTCGGGTTTCTTTTTTGTGGAATTGGAATGAAATGAAAAATTAAGCGGAAAAGGCAAGAATGGGTAACAAGTTTACCCATTCTTGCCTTTTTCGCTTAATTTTTCATTTCATTGCTCTATTTAATAAGACTATTTAAAGCAATTTATTATTTTTCCCTTTTTAAGAGACTCGAGAGAATTTCCTTGTGGAAACGTAAATTTAGAACTAGATAAAATATAAAATCTTTTGAATTTTTGTCAAACTAACCACGATCTGTATAAACTCTGTTCAACATTTTATTCTCACCAGAATAGGCTTTGTTAGGATGGCATTTTTGTTGGTAGAAAAAAAAATTATCAGCAATTTGGTTATGTCATAGGCTGTACAAGGCCGTAGCTAGATCGGGGATATAGGGGTTTAACCGCCCCCCGAAATTTTCAAAATACTAATGCCCGTTTGCACCCAAGCCAATTAACTTAATCAGTGATTCGTACTCTTTAAAATCACAACAATTTTATTTACAAATTGTTTACACAATTGCATATTTACCCATTAAGCTACATTGATGCATACACGCATCATTATTAATTTGTTTAAAATAAATTAGTAAAGAAGTTACTTTAATATATTATATTATTTGACCTGACTCGAAAATCTATGAAGAAAAATGTAAATATTTTGGAATTTAAATATTTAGATTATTACTCATTAAACACATTTTTTGTGTATTTCTAGCTTCACAATATTTCAGTGTTTTATACGCGTGGCGCATGAAGTAAAATTTCTAGTTTAGAAAAGCCCCGTGAATTTTTTTTTTTATATTATTTCACCTGACTTGAAAATGTGTGAAGAAAAATGTAAATATTTTGTTTACTTTACTCATTTACTCATTAAAAAAAATGTCAGTGTATTTCTAACTTCACAATATTTTAGTGTTTTATACGCGTGGCGCATGAAGTAAAATTTCGAGTTTAGAAAAGCCCCGTGAAAATTTGTCTCGGGTCGCTGCGCGACCCTCGACAAATTTTCTACGCGGGGCTTTTCTAAACTCGAAATTTTACTTCATGCTTAGTCTGGGAGTGAAAACATTCGTTCTAAACTTTATATTGCAAGTTTTTTTATAAAATCGACGATTGCCGAAATATTTACAGCGTATATATTATGTTTATTTAAAAGAAAAATTTACAGTAGGTAATTATTGTATTACCTACTGTTCATCATCATAAAAAGAAGTGCAGAATTTTACCTAAAATCAACTTTTAGAGTTAAATCTATAATTGCTCGGCCATTAATGGGTTAATGAAAGAGACATGTTTAGGATATCTTACAAATTTATAACATTCTTATGTTCTAGAAATTTGACTTAATCAGAGGTTTAATCAATGATTAGTGGATGATTAAAGCTAATCGGTCGGGGTGTAAAAGGACCTAAATGTTTGTATACAGGGTCCTGCATCTCACCTCCCGTCTTCTGTAGCTCAGTTACTAATTAAGTTAGGCTTTTGATATTTGGCTGCTTTACCTGTATCCTAGGGCGTATTTCAGGAAAATATTTTTGATTATACAGGGTGTCCCAAAAAAGTTTGACGTCATTATGATATATATTTTTAGATTACATGCTATATATTTTGTTCGTTATTTGGGTGCCTTCTATGGATACCTACATACCCCTAAAATATTATAGAAATTGGTTTAGTAATTTTAGCAAAAAAAAATAAAAACTAAATAAAATTAGTTTTGCACCATTGGTTTAAAAATTTAAAAAAAAAAAATAGTGCCTTGTTAATAAAATTATACAATGTACTTATTAAATAAGGTCTGGTTAACCAAGTTTTATTTATATGAATTATACAGAGTGTCTAAAATTTAGTGTCAAACTTTTCAAACTTTAAAGCTAGTCGACAAACTAAAAGCCATAGGAATAAAAGACACAGAGCTGAAACTGATACAGACATACCTAAGAGAGAGACCACAAATAACGAAAATAAAAGATACTAAAAGCCTACCATGCTATGCAGAATATGGAATACCCCAAGGAGGCAATCTTCCACCAATATTATATATAACCTATATCAACGATATAATAGAACTAAATTTGAAAGGAACCCCCTTCATATATGCTGACGATACATGCCTGGTATACACGGGAACAGACCAACAAGAAATAGAACATAAAATAAAAGCAGATATACTACAATTAGAAAAGTGGTTTTACAACAATCTGTTAACAATAAATGAACAAAAAACTACCTACATGATATTCAACAGACAGAAACGACCAATTAACTTGAACATCAAAATCCATGGAACACTCATAAAAGAAGTGAAAGAAACAGAATACCTAGGATTAAAAATAAAAAACACCCTAAAGTGGGACGACCACATACAGAAACTAATAATGAAAAACTCAAAAATTATAGGTGCATTATGGAAAATAAGCAAATATATACCCATATCAAAAAAACGAACGGTATATCATGCACTATTTACGTCAAATATAAATTATCTAACGCCAATTTGGGGAGACACAAACAAAAAGAATATTGGAAAATTACAAAGACAACAAAATAAAGTATTGAAGATATTATATAAGATAAATAGAAGAACACATTCTAAAGAACTGTATACAATCACCAAAGAACTAGATATACAAAAAATCATTACATATAACAATTTATTATTCTTATACAAGATACAAAACAATCTAATAAAAACACGCATCAAAATACAACCCAACAAGAAGACACACAACTATACAACAAGAAGAAGATCGGACCTACGAACAGTAAAATATAATACAAAAAAATACACGCAACACCTGATGACAAAGATAATAGAAACATACAACAATATACCACAATACATAAAATGTCTAAAATACATCCCATATAAGTTAAAAATAAAAAACAAACTACTAAACAACGATATCAACTAAACAGAATACACAAATACATTAACACACAGACATCCTTTAATACCGCTAGCCCGAGATCGGATCTCTCATCCTGGAATCACGAGGCGAGGAAAAAAGGAAGGAACCTCATCAACTACAATTACAAATTATATACCTACATGCATACTATAAAAAAAAAAAAACATGTAATTTTATATGTAATTGTTTTTGAAATAAAATTCTAAATTCTCAAAAAAAAAAAAAGCACTTTATTTTTGTTATTTTAAATTAGACCCCCTGTATATTTTTATGTCATTCCATGCGGAATTATAGAACAAACATTTTTCCTAATTACAACCCTATCGCAATTCCTAACACATTAAAAGTTATTTGCAGAAAACTCGTTTTATCAACTAATTCAATAGCCATTTTAATGATAAAAATCGAAGGTGGCTTTGAAAAACAATTTATTGTTTAACAAAGTGACAAAAGCCTATTTTGACTTTAGTAATGTAAAAGTTAAAAGCATTATGAGTTAAGCTCTTTATATCCAAGAATTTGTTGTCGTGAAGTACAACCGAGACGATCTCGTAGATATGATTTTCATATTAGGGGAATGCGAAAAGAACTGTTTTTTGGCAAGTCGAGTTTACGCACAGCGGTATCCGGAACGACGACATCCAGACAACAGAAGCCTGGAAAACTTATTGGAGAGATTTATACATACGGGTAATGTAAACTATACAAAACCAGTTAGAAATAGGCCGGTTCGAACTGAAGAAAATCAATTGGCTGTGCTATTATCAATTACGGAAAATCCTTCCGTTAGTCGACAAGCAGTCGCTGCTGCCGTGGATGTAAGCGAAAGAACCGTTCAACGAATTTTAAAGGACAACCGTTTCCATGCCTATCATATCCAGTTCCATCAAGAACTCTTTGAACAAGTTTTTGATCAACGTGTCGAATTTTGCAACTGTGCGCAAACTAAAATTAGGGTACATGTTGACCTTTTTGATAAGGTTTGATTTCTGATGAGGCCACCTTTCATAAAAATGAATTTGTGAATCGTCATAACTTCCATTATTATTGCGACCACAATCCAAGAGTTTTTAAGCATGTTGATCAACAACACAGATGGGCAATTAATGTGTGGGGGGGGGGGGGGATTATTGGTGAACATATTATTAGCCCTCACTTTTTTAACGGACATTTGAATGGACCAACGTATCTGGATTTTTTGCAAAATCAATTGCCAGATTTATGTCAACATTTACCAATGGCTGTGAGGAATGCAATGTGGCTGCAACAGGATGGAGCCCCAGCACATTATTCATTACAAGTCAGGGATCATCTCAACACAACCTTCCCGAATCGGTGGATTGGAAGAGGAGGGCCAAGTAAATGGCCGCCCCGATCACCCGACTTAACTAAATTAGACTTCTTTTTGTGGGGCTACGTTAAGGAAATCGTTTATCAAGAACCTAAAACCACACCAGAAAACATGCAGCAAAGAATCATAAATGCATTTCACAACATTACACCCGACCTATTACGAACAGTTGCAAGGTCATTTCATACTCGTCTTCAATTGTGCCTCCAAGAGAACGGAAGACATATCGAACATAAGTTCTAGTAGGTGATTAATTTTAGAAATGCGTATTTTTGTTATGTCTTTTATGAAATGTTATTACTAAAACTATTTTGTATACAAAACTTAATACCACGCGATCGTAAAAAACATGATTCAGAGCAGGCCTTGACTAGAACAACATGGTTGGCAAGACAAATTTCAAAATACTGTTTTGTGTTTAAATTTATTTGAAGTTTCTTGTTTTTATTGAATTGAAATCAGTGTTGCTAATCGTTTTGTAGTAGTCAATGCCTGCCCTGAATTATTTTTTTTTCGATCTCATTGTACTTTCACAATGTGTAATATATTTAGACGAAAATCTGTGAATCCTTTATGCCTTTCGAGATGCAATTTAATTACAAAACATGTTATGTCAATAAATTCGATTTTTATTAATTAAAATGGCTACTGGATTAGTTGATAAAACGAGTTTTCTGCAAATAACTTTTTATGTGTTAGGAATTGTGATAGGGTTGTAATAAGGAAAAAAGTTTGTTTTTTAATTCTACATGGAATGACATAAAAATATACAGGGGTTCCAATTTAAAAAAAGAAAAATACAGTGCATTAAAGTTTAAAAAGTTTGACACTCAATTTTGCACACTCTGTATAATTCATATCCACCAAACTTGGTTATCGGGACCATTAGACCTTTTTTAATAAGTACCTTCTATAATTTAATTGACGAGATACTATTTTTAATAGTTATTAATTTTTTAAATTAATAGTGCAAAACCAATTATTTTTTATTTTTTTTGGCTTTTCTATAAAAAATTAGGGGTATGAAGGTAACCATAAAAGGCACTCTAATTATTAACAAAATGTACACCATTTAATTTAAAAATATATATCATCATGACGTCACACTTTTTTGGGACACCCTGTATAATCAAAAATATTTTCCTGAAATACGCCCTAGGATACAGGCAAAGTCTGCTAAATATCAAAATCCTAACTAAATTAATAACTGAGCTATAGAAGACGGGAGGTGAGATGCAGGACCCTGTATAAAAGCAGTCCTGTAAGAGCAAAAACAATATTTTTACTATTAAAAATGAAGTTGAAACAGCAGATATCTTCAATTGTTATAATTTTGAAGCATTACCATAATTGAACTTCCTTTAACATCGATTAATAGAAATGTTACGATGGCTAATACAAATTTTCAGAAAATATTTACTTGATGCGCCTAGATACTAATTTATTCTGAAGTTGAAAAACAGATATTTCATCTTTAATTGTTATAATTTTGAAGCATTTCCATATTGACCTTCTACATCGATTATTAATGTGTACCAACACGTTTTTTATCATGTTTAAATATGAAATACATCTGTTATCAAATATTTGTTGATGCCAGCTTATTCGAGCATACAAAAGGGATATAGCGTCGCCAGATATTAAAATTTTACGAGCTTTCAAGGTACATAATTTATGTAAACAATAGTGACTAAGAAATAGCATTTGAAACATTAATGAGAGAGAACAAAAAAATAAACCTTTTTTTTCCTACAACATTATTTATCTCGATTGTGAAATTGATCCATTGTTGTTCGGCTGCTGTATTTTGCATTACTCGCGTGTGTGAGTGTACATTTCGAAATTTCAATGTCAACCGAAAACGCTTGTATAATCCGGACATTTCCAGGCCTGACATTTCTTAACAGACTTGACCTTGCCGGCCTAATTTATGCCAGATCAAAGATAAGGCCGGCAGATTCCTTATCACTTGCGTTACACAAAAGAGCGTGTTCTCCTCCTATTGTGAAACGAGGTGAGCGGTTTTCGGGAAGAATGATAGAGATTTTTTTTGTGTTTACGAATGCAAATGTTGATAAGAGATGATTGTGTTAGTGAGGTCAAAAATGTTCAGAGAATCTTTAGAAATTATATATAAAATTACGAGTGTCTATAAACTGTCGGCATCCCAGTAAGTTCTGACTTCAGAAACATACGTCGTAATTAGATATATAATTACATTTATTTGACGTTTCCGAGATTCAACGAATTGTATGACTTAATCTAAGATATGTAATTTGTTTTTCAAAGCAAACGGGATGCCGAAAGTTTATAGACTTTCGCTATAATGATAAATATAAACGCCTTTATTAACATCTTAAAAAATACAATGTGTAAAATTTACAATAAAATTATTTAGGTGAAGTTCAGTCGATCCGATAGTTAGTCGGATCAGCTGCTCTATAAATTTTGAAAATCTTCCACAATTTAAAAACCACGCTACTGTACAGAGAAATATAAAAAAATCTAGTAAAAAGATGAGAAAACATTTACTAAAACTCCTACAAGATTTGGAAAATTCGATATTTTAAGATAAAAACATAAAAAAGTATATGAGAAAAAATTCTTCTTTTTCTTATTGTTCCTATGGCAACCAAATTAGCTATATCTTTAATTCATTTCTCACTTAACCCGTGGTGAAATTAGCTATATTCAACTTGTTTACCGCTGCTCTAAACACCTAAGTGGAAGTCATGGATAACCAGTTTTTAAGGTTTTTGAGCCAGGAGATTCTTCTCCTACCTACACTTCTTTTGCCCATGACTTTTCCTTGTAATATCGACTGTAGAAGTTGGTATCTGCTGTCATTTCTCATGATATGTCCAAGGTACTCGAGAATTTTTTCAATATATGTAAATTCTGTTGTTAAAGAAAACACGAAAATACAATGAAGAAATGTTAACAAGAATTGCTGGAAGACCTTCAAGATTTGGACAATTTGCCATTTGATCAAGAAATAAAAAAATCGAGTAGAAATATCGAATTTTTTTGTCAAAGATTTGGAAAAATTGGTAGGTATATTAAGGAAATGCAAAATTAGATAGGAAATTTCTAAAGAATGTCTCTAAGAATTGACAATTTACTATTATAGAATGAAATATGAAAACTGCATGGGAGAAAGATCAGAAAGATTTTTTAGGTGTTCACGATTTTATTAGAAAACCAAAAAAACAAATCACAGAAAAACGTTTTCCAATACCGTTTGCTGTTAAAGGGAAAAGAAAATAGCGAGAACAAGTATTAAAATGTTGGTAAAAGACCTCCAAGATTTAAAAAATTTGCTATATGACCAAGATAAAAAAATGTCGAGTAGACATCGAATTTTTACAAAACACCTCCAAGATTTAAAAAAATGGTACATTTTAGAGGGAAATACAAAATCAAAGATGAAATGAGGCGATGAGAGCAAGAGTGGCCTAACCCACATAAACATGAAAATGCCTATAAATGTAGAATTAGCATCCCAATTACTAAATCTAAATTTATTGGCATTTTTATATTTTTGTTGGTTAGTTGGTTGGTTGTTGGTCGCCTTAAATATAAGGAAAATGCCTCCAAGATTTGAAAAGTTGTTATTTTATATCGAAACTCGAAAATCTAGTACACAAATCAGAAGAACTTTTGAAAAATTCCTTCGAGATTTGGATGAAGAAATAAAAAAAGTCGATTAGTAATAATATTAAATTTTCCCAAAAGTTCTTTAAGGTTTGAAGAGATTGCTATATTTAAAGTTAAGATATCGTTCTCTCTTATACAGAGTATTTAAGAGTTCTATTTACAGTTTAAAGAGGGCTCTGTTTTGGGAAGGAGAGTAGTAGAAGCGCGGGGATGGTGTCATTGTGTTCCTCTGTCCCTGCCATTCGGTGGCCATGGACCGGTGGAGTGATGAGCAACAAGCGTTTGCAGTGGCAATGTTTTTTAAAAATGGCAATTTGCGATGGCGGCTTAAAGACGTTTTCGTACGCACTTCAATGTCGCTAGTAACGGCCGTGTTCCATCGAGGCCTAATATATAGAAATGGGTGAGCATCTGCAGAACAAGCAGACTACAAATGAAAAAGGCACAAGGGGCTCAACGTTCTTTGCGTACACCAGAAACTGTGGAACGTATACGCCAGGCAGTGGAGGCCAATCCAAGGCGTTCACTCCGAAGGCAAGCAGCTGTACAAAGGATGTCCTATTCATGCGTTCTGAGGATTCTGAAACATTTGAATTTCCACCCTTACAAACTCGCAATCACATAACAGTTGCTGCCCCGTGATTACGTTATCAGAATCAAATTTAAATTATGAACGGTGGAGGCTTCGACTTCGTTATACATGTTAATTCAATAAAATAAAACACTTTAACTTTGTTGTGTGTTGTGTTATACAAACAAAGTTAAAGTGTGTTATTTTATTAGAATCAAATTTGATCAAACAACGCTTGAAATGTTGACAGAAGACATCGTTATCCTAACCAGTGACGAAGCCCACTTCCACATATCCGGTTTTGTTAATAGAGAAAACTGTAGGTACTTGGCATCACGAAACCCAAGCCATATTTATATACGACCCTAGCATTATGAACGAGGAAGTGTATGAAGTGCTGGTTATTGGTGTAATTGGGCCTTACTTTTTTAAAGACGAGCATGGTGTAGCAGTCACCGTAACTCTGCCCGTTACATGGAAATGCTTAGAACATTTCTTATGGCTGAGCTACGGAGAAGACACATTAGTAGGCAAAGAATATGGTTCCAGCAAGATGGGGCGACTGCCCACTCATCAAGAGACTGAAGTGGGTACCTTTTTCCAGGAGATGTCATTTCTTTGCGAGGAGATGTTGCCTGGCCCCCTCGGTCCTCTGACTTGTCCCCATACGATTATTTTCTTTGGGGATACATCAAAGCAAAAGTTCACATAAACAAGCCGAGGACTGTACCAGAACTAAAAGAGGCGATTCAATGAGAGGTAGCAGCTATCCCCCGATAAATAATTCAGGAGGTGATGTTAAACTTTCGGAAGAGGCTCGAAAAGTGCGTGCGCCAAAATGAGCATCATTTAGAGAAGGGGTTGTCAAATTTTTTCAGGTCGCCCCCACCCCTTCCCTTACAACTCCACGCCCCCCCCCCTCCCTGATTTAATTTGGGTTTTTTAGTTAGATTAAAACAGTATTATAGCCTTATTTCACTGCACCTACTCTTTACGAAATCTGTCGCGCTTCCCCTGATAACCTGCCGCGCCCCCTTAATGTGGCGTACCCCCCGGTTGAGAAACCCTGATTTGGAAGATATTATTTTTAAAACATAGATTTTAATTTTTGATTATTTAATGGGAAGTCGGTATGAACATATTTCATTAATAAAGTTTAAAAATATAGTAATCTGTGTATTTTTTTTAAACGATGAAACTGTAAATAGAATATTTTGGCGTTAAAGTGCAGGGTGTTTAAGCCCTGCACTTTAACGCCAAAATATTAATAGAAAATGCCCTATTGTTAACCCAAAATAAAAATTATTTATATAATACTAAGAATTAATTGTACCTGTAATAGACCTAACGATATTGAGGCAAGGCGTTCTGGTTATTTGTGTTTAATTTAAACAAAATTACAAACTTATTGAGGTAGGAACAGGAGGCAGCAATTTCTGTGCAAAATTGTAATATTTATTTCATAGCAAAAATATGTTTTCTAATAATTATTTTAGTAATCTCTTTCTTCACTAATTAGTTTTATTCAGTAAATGCACATTTCGAACATTATGTGTTCATTCTCAATAGTAATATAATTGACAAATACGTTTATTTTATTAATTGACAGTGTCACTCAAACAAAAATTTCAAGGAGGGGATTATTTAGGGGGCTTAATTATTGGAAAACACTTCACGTAACTAAAAGAAGAATATTGAAAAAAAATATGTTTATTGAGAAATCCACAAAAGTAATAAGTACAACGGTTTACTAGACGCAATAATAAACTTAATCGTTTGAAAACAGAAATCAGATATTATAAATAGTTTTCCTTTAATTTTGGTTACCAGTTAACATTAATTCCTTATAAGCGTTTTTACATTCACAGTCCTTTTAACCTATTATTTAAAACGCTCTAATTTTAATCAAAACTGTTCTTAAATAACCTTAAATTTCATACGAAGAAAAGAAAAAGTAATATCTATATTTTTTGTTTACTTTATATGAAATTTGAGGATGGTTTAGAAAAGTTTCGATTAAAATTGGAGTGGATCGAATGTAATAGAGCTATTTGTGTTTGTCGTGATTAACGAGCGTAATTGCGACTTTAACAGGATTATTGACGGTTTCGTGTGTAATGGGGGTGTCGCTTACACACGAACGGCGAAATCGTGTTATTTGTAAAAGTGCACGTTTTGTTAACGGCGTAGAAAACGGGCCTCACTGTAATTAATCCGTTTCGATTTTATTGCCGCGCGGTTTAATTAAAAAACCCTGAAATCTTTAATTAAAGTCAGGGGTTTAATAAAGGAATGATGATTAAAGGTTCTATTATTTTAGAACACGAAATTTATGGAATTGCCGTGAATAAGGATCGTAAGTTAACTGTTTTTTTTTCAATGCCGGTGAGTCGGTAATTTTTCTAATTATTATTTGGAGCGACCAAACCAAATTTTAAGGCTTTTCTAGACTCGAAATTTTACTTCATGCTTAGCCTGGGAGTGGACACCCTCGTTAGAAGTTTCAAATTGAACAATTGTACAAAAACATGCTTAAACATTTCAAAGTATGTACACATCAAGAGAAGTATACTTAAAAGAACAAATCTCTGTACATTTCTTATGGTTTTATTTTACGATTTACTGGTAAATCAGTAAATAAACCGGTATTAGAATTTCTAGTCGTTTAATTTTCGTTCACATTCATCTGTGCACCAAATATGAAAGAAAACCAGAGGACAAATATTATAGGAATATAAAATACGCTGAATAATAGTCCAGCAGATATTTAATAATTATTTAAATTTCAGTGCAACAATCTGTATTTTAACACACATAATAATAATAATATATGTTTATTTCAGTAAGATTACAATAATATTTACATAAAAAATCGTCTAATAAAAATGATGCATACAAAAATACTCATGGATCGAAGAAAGTAACGAACTCACCAATACAATAGGGTTCGCATTCTAATATGTAGTTGAAAATTAATCTTTGAAATTGTTTAAAATTGGTAAAATTCTTAGTACTATTTTAAAGTACATTGAACAATCGGAGAGAACTATAGAGAGGTAAACATTTTGTTGCGGTTAATTTATGGTGTGGGTATATACAGAGAGTATTATGTAACACCGAACATTTTCATATTTTTATATATATATACAGGGTGTCCCATTAGTGCGGTCTCGGAAGATATCTCAGCTCTCGTTAAAGATAGAAAAAAAATGTTTTCACCAAATTTGCTTGATTTTAAAAGCTGCATAACCTAAAATTATTTTCAAATATACAGGGTGTCCCATTATTCCATACTTAATACCAACTTTGTTATTTTAAATGGAACACCCTATATATTATTTTTTTTATTTGATCCGCCTTTAAATAACCTACACAAAGATATATCATTATTGGCACTTTAGGTTAATTGTTACTTCAGAAAAAAATATTTTTTGAAAATTTTGGCAGTTTTAGTACTTTACTTAAAAATTCACTGTGTCCTTATTTTTTAAGATATCAGTCTGTAATTTTACACACATATGCAGTAAAGAATGCTCTATCCATTGACTATAACACATTATAATATTACTTATAAAACCTAATAAAAAACTACCTTCTAATATTTAATATTTAAAATGTACATAACTTCATTTTCTTAAATGGGACACCCTATATTTCTTTACTTTATCAGATCCGAAATGAAAAATGCTTTATTTTTTGTATACCCTATATTTGACAGAAAAATGTTAATATCTCCAAAACTAATGAAAATAGATAAAGGGTATGATATACAAGAAATAAAGCATTTTTTATTGCGGATTTGATAAAATAAAAAAATATAGGATGTCCCATTTAAACAAATGAAGTAATGTACATTTTAAATATTAAATATTCGAGGGTACTTTTTTACTAGGTTTTATAAGTAATATTAAAATGTGTTATAGTCAATGGATAGAGCATTCTTTACTGCATATGTGTGTAAAATTTCAGACTGGTATCTTAAAAAATACGAACACAGTGAATTTTTAAGTAAAGTACTAAAACTGCCAACATTTTCAAAAAATATATATTTTTTTAAGTAACGAATTACCTAAAGTGCCGATAATGATATATCTTTGTGTAGGTTATTTAAAGGCGGATCGAATAAAAAAATAATATATAGGGTGTTCCATTTAAAATAACAAAGTTGGTATTAAGTATGGAATAATGGGACACCCTGTATATTTGAAAATAATTTTAGGTTATGCAGCTCTTAAAATCAAGCAAATTTCGTGAAAACATTTTTTTTCTATCTTTAACGAGAGCTGAGATATCTTCCGAGACCGCACTAATGGGACACCCTGTATATATATATATATATATATATGCAGCCGTTGTACATTTTACCACGCTCGGTTTATTAAAAGAATACAATTTAAAGCTTTAAACGAGTGTTTTCCACTCCCAGGCTAAGCATGAAGTAAAATTTCGAGTTTAGAAAAGCCTGAAAATTTGGTTTGGTCGCGTAGCGCGAAGCGCGGAGCGGCCAAACCAAATTTTCAGGCTTTTCTAAACTCGAAATTTTACTTCATGCGCCACCGGTACGAAACACTGATTTAATGTAAAGTTTAGCGATCTGTTTTAAACTTCGTAATATGTCAGTGTTTTGTACCGGAAAAGCCTGAAAATTTAGTATGGCCGCTCCGCGCTTCGCGCTCCGTGACCAAACCAAATTTTCAGGCTTTTCTAAACTCGAAATTTTACTACATGCTTAGTCTGGTAGTGGAAAACACTCATTTTAAGTTTCAAATTGAATCCCTTTTAAAAAAACAACGATTATCTAAAGATTTACGGCATACACGCTGTAATTGGGACATGTATACTTGAAAGAAAAACTTCCTGTATGTCCAAGTTAAGGGATTAATTGCAATTAATTAGCTACAATTTGTATGGTCATATAGGCAACCCAATTTACACCGAACCTAAAAATTACAATGTTCGGTGTTATATAAAACTCTCTGTATAAATATTTGATCTTGTGTTATAAGTATCGCTTTTTGTAAAGAGCTCAAATTTGTTTTTATGTTTGAAATTAAAAACGAGAACTTCATTAATAAATTCCCCATCCAATTTTTTTAGGTGTGGTCGTCTACATGCGAGAAGATATGCTGTAAATTAAAAGATACGTATCGTTTGCGAATGAAATATGGGTGTAAACTCGGAGTGTGTCCCAGTTCGCCATATTCCTTTCATTATCGATCGCCGCTCCTTCACCAGGAAGTCGTGTCTCTCGGAGAGCTCGGAGAGAAGAGAGGACGAAAAAAGGTCCATCCATTTGTGATACCGATGCAAATGCCGAGAAATTGTGACGACGCTAACTGCTCACCTTTCGCTCTACTAAACGCGACACGCCGATGAGATTTTGCATATGTTTCCGCGTAATAGATCCACAATCTGATGTATGAATGGATGTTTATTGTAATTAGTATTTGTATGCATCACCTACATAAACTCGTTGATAAGAAATACAGTTATGTCTTTAAAAGAGACAAAGGGTAATGTTAAAGAAACAATTATTAATTAATTACATTTGTGTTCAGTATTTCAGCACCAGATACCCACAGACGCGTTTCGGACTTCAAGGTCCTCTTCAGTGTGGTCCCGATCCAGTGCTGAGGAATACTGAACATTTCCGACTATTTCAAGTCAATATCATTACTCCAGGAATCCTAGACTTCTTTCGTTTCATATTGACATAAGACCAAAATTTCTTGGGTTCTGAAGATATCATATTCTCGGTGTCAGAGATGAAGTTATTAAATGCCTCAGAAGTTGTGTCCCTTACGCGCTTTCTGATATATTTATAATCGTCAATCACAGAAGAATTAGTGGATTTCCTCATTTGTTTATGCAGCCTATAAACAAATAAGGAAATCGACTAATTCTTCTGTGATTGACGATTATAAATATATCAGAAAGCGCGTAAGGGACACAACTTCTGAGGCATTTAATAACTTCATCTCTGACACCGAGAATATGATATCTTGAGAACCTAAGAAATGTTGGTCTTATGTCAATATGAAACGAAAGAAGTCTAGGATTCCTGGAGTAATGATATTGGCTTGAAATAGTCGGAAATGTTCAGTATTCCTCAGCACTGGATCGGGACCACACTGAAGAGGACCTTGAAGTCCGAAACGCGTCTGTGGGTATCTGGTGCCGAAATACTGAACACAAATTTAATTAATTAATAATTGTTTCTTTAACATTACCCTCTGTCTCTTTTAAACTAATTCTTCTGTGATTGACAATTATAAATATATCAGAAAGCGCGTAAGGATTTTATTAAATGTATAATCTCCGAATTAAACCACAGAGGATACATTTTACCACCATTAGAATTTCTATGAAATTTAGGAATATGTCGCTTAAATATTGAGTACAATATTTCGTAAAATAATTTACAAGCTACATTAACATCATTGGCATATATGTAACTATTAATATTGTTCTTAGTAATTCAAACATCATCTATGTTAGCTATCGAATCCATTAATTATTAATTAATTCTTAAAGTTTTGACTGGTACATTTTCTTGATACATTTTCAATATTAAACATTCTTTAATTACAGAAATACATAATTTATCGTGTCTTTTGTTACATTCTTGATACATTTCAAAGTATAAAGTAATAAATTACGTGTTGATGGCTTCATTCATCGTCGAATAGGAACGAATAAAATATCCAATTTTGTAAGAAACGAGAGTGTGCATCCTTGTTGGATTTAAGTGGGAATTTATTCAAGTGCAAAATAAGTTTGTCTCGTTTAAGCGGTATGCCAAATTGAACGTGCACTGCCAAAATGCATCCATTAAGAGGATGACTTTGATAAACGGTTTTAAACTCTTTAAATAATCCGGCTTGCATCAATCTTTCGTAAAAAGGAATAAAAATCGAACATGGATTACTAGTTTTTAAGCTTACTACAAATAAATGTTGAAAAAAGTGCATCTTAATCAAATTTTCTTATTTATATAAGTTATAAATGAGAAAATTTGTTACATCAATCCCATTAAAATGGAAAATTGCACAAAAACGGCAGTATTGAATACAGGATTTCTTAATATATAATTTAAACCTCTTAAAGGGCAGTTGGGGCCCGCCGTGGCCGAGCGGTTGAGCCGCCGGTTTCGCCAATCGGACACGGAGGTGATCTGGGTTCGATTCCCAGCGGAGGCGAGTAATTTTTCTAACGAAAAATACTCGTCTCCGGTTCCATGGATGTGTGTGAATGTGTTGTGACGTCCAAATTAGTCGAAATATATGTTAATATAGATATTATAAATCAACGTTAGTGGCTGAATGGTAATACCTATGCCAAACAAACCAAATAAAAAAAAAAAGGGCAGTTACATCAAAAATATAAACGTAGTCACATATCAAACGTGTTTAAATTAACATTAGAAATGGAATAGTAAAAATGTAACTCTGAACTGAAATCGAGATAATATAATAATAATAATAAACATTCATTTACAAAATATAAAGACGAATTAAAATTAATTTTAATTCGTTTCTATATTTTCTAAATATTCTGTAAGCTATTGGCAAAGTCAATTTTTCTTTATGATAAAAATTAATTTAAAATCATCTTCCAACTACGTTCAAAAAAATAATAAATTAATATAAAAATTGTCGATAAATATAAATTGTGGGACATTAACAATAATTGTTGCTTTTTTTCTGCGAATAAATGTCTCATTAATTGAAGTGTTTATTTGTAGAAACCCTGAAGTAATTTGTATAGTTTCCATTAAATATATATAAGAAAATAATTGATATCAAGATAAATTACTAAGAACAATATTACACAATTTCAGAGCCTAATTAAGGAGAAATTTACAATGAAATTAGAAAAAGTTGATTTGTTTTTTGTTGCAATGGAAAGTTTTGGCATTTTCTCTAGAGTGCAGTGACTTATGGGGTTTCCCAAATATCTGAATAATTTCAGAAATCTTAAAAGTCGAGTCTAATTAAGAAAAAAATCTCAGTGATGTTAGAAAAAGTTGATTTGTTTTGGTTGCATCAGAAAGTTTTGGAATATTCTCTAAGGTTCAGATTATGTGATTTATTGGGTATCCCAAATATCTGAATAATTTCAGAAATCTTAAAAGTCGAGTCTAATTAAGAAAAAAATCTCAGTGATGTTAGAAAAAGTTGATTTTCTTGGTTGCATCAGAAAGTTTTGGCATTTTCTCTAAAGTTCAAATTATGTGATTTATTGGGTATCCCAAATATCTGAATAATTTCAGAAATCTTACAAGTCGAGTCTAATTAAGAAAAAAATCTCAGTGATGTTAGAAAAAGTTGATTTGTTTTGGTTGCATCAGAAAGTTTTGCATTTTCTCTAAAGTTCAAATTATGTGATTTATTGGGTATCCCAAATATCTGAATAATTTCAGAAATCTTAAAAGTCGAGTCTAATTAAGAAAAAAATCTCAGTGATGTTAGAAAAAGTTGATTTGTTTTGGTTGCATCAGAAAGTTTTGGAATATTCTCTAAAGTTCTGATTATGTGATTTATTGGGTATCCCAAATATCTGAATAATTTCAGAAATCTTAAAAGTCGAGTCTAATTAAAAAAAAAATCTCAGTGATGTTAGAAAAAGTTGATTTGTTTTGGTTGCATCAGAAAGTTTTGGAATATTCTCTAAAGTTCAGATTATGTGATTTATTGGGTTTCCCAAATATTTGAAACATTTCAGAAATATTAAAAGGTTAATAACTTGAATTCATGGCAATTGCGTGTAAAGCTGTTCCTCTCTCTATTACTTGTTACATTTAATGTCATTTCAATGGTTAACTTTCTGTGTGTGAACTATTTTTGTTATTTCGACACAATTTATGTAGTTGCACTAGTTGCTAAGATGGTCATCAAATTAGAAGAAGTAGAAGAGGAATACTTCTACTTCTTCTAATTTGATCAGCTTCTTAGCAACTAGGGCCTAGTCAATCAACCTTATTTATTGTAATTTTATTAATTAATTTTCTATTGTTGTTGCATAAAGTATTTAATTTTAAACTTCTCTTATTTTTTTGCTATTGTTTTATTGGCATAGGCATGACCATTGCGCCACTAACGAACTTCACTTTAAATTTATGTTTTATACGCGTGGCGCATGAAGTAAAATTTCGAGTTTAGAAAAGCCCCGTGAAAATTTGTCTCGGGTCGCTACGCGACCCTCGACAAATTTTCTACGCGGGGCTTTTCTAAACTCGAAATTTTACTTCATGCTTAGTCTGGGAGTGGAAAACACTCGTTCAAAGTTTCAAATGGAACTTAGTCACATTTCATGTCATATCATCAATTAATTTTCTCTAAATACACTAGTTAACGTAATTTCTTATCGTGGCAATGTTTAATTAGAGTAAATTGCAGACATTTTGAAAAAATTAAGAGATTAATTTCGCACTTGAAAATGTTATCAATAGCGGCCGGTGTTGGAGCATTAGCCGGTTTGAGCGGTTCGTGTTTATAAGTGTCTGTTCGGAAGTCATAACATATGTTTAAGTTGCCTGGCGTCCAAAATCTAACCCAGTTTCCGAAAGCGGGTTCACTGACCCACTGCGCACATACATTGCATGTACATATTGTATGTGTATGTATATATATATATTTAAACATATAAAAGCCCAAGTACATGAGAGTGTGTTGAATTTTGCGAGTCACTTGAAATACTCGGGTGTATTTTGTTGTGCGTTTAGAAATTGTTTGAATATGCTGCATTCGTGAATAGAAATAATGTACAGCCATATGAATACACATATGGAAATATACAGGGAATTTTTCTTTTAAGTATACAGGGTGCCTTTTTTCGAGCGGCACTATTTATTTTTATTTTTATGTTTACATTATCTCTATATATTATATATATCCTTCTTGACATGTGTAAACTATGTATTGGTATTTGCACGAATAAATATATTATTATTATTATTATTATTATGGGGATCTCGCTTATTTGAAGAGATGGAGAATCGGTTAAATGGGGGCAAAGTTGCGTATTTTAGTGCTTAAGGTGGGATTCCTAAGCGACGACTGAAACGACTCGAGCCGCGCCCGACTGCTTTGCATGTAAATAAATGCAAGCGTTTCCTAAGACGCGACTGTGCCGCGCGACTGTAACGACTCTAGTGCGGCGACTAGAGTCGTACGACTGTACTGGTACAGAGAGCAGTATAGTCGTAAGAGCCGCGCGGCTTTTAACATAAATTGAGTTTATTTTATTATTTTAAAGTTATTATATTGATAAAAAAATATTTCTTATAAGATATATAATTTATATCAAATTGGTGGTCTAATAAAGGCAATTCGAATAAAATTATGAAATAAAAACTTATTATTTTTTAAATTAAATAAATTTAGATTAGTCTTTCATCTCTTATTTGATGTTTTGATTAATTGCATAATTACAAATATTTTTTCTTATAATATATTTTCTCTATAGAAAGTCTATTACTCATAATGATCTCGTAGAAGTTGACGTAATATTCGTTGCATAGGCATCCGACCAAGCGGTTAGGGCCGCGCGACTCGGTCCGCACTGCCACAGTCGCGCGACTACATTCGTTTCAGTCGTCGCTTAGGAATCCTACCTTTACTAATAATCTGCTTTTACATTTCAAATATCTTCAATTGTTTCGATGTAATTTGAAAAAAACTGAAATTTTCAAAATTTAAAATTTGCCTATATCTCCAGTATTTTTGATCTTATTCCAAATTTATAAAAACATTCTTAAAGCAACTTTTTATGACTCGACTTATGAAATAAGTTATAAAACTGCAAAACGATTAGTTTTTGTTTTTCCTGACACCTTCTGTTTTTTACTATGAGCACAAAATATGCATATCACTGAATAGTATTTTTTACGCTGATTTCAATGATGTGTCACATGTTGACTTTTAAAAAATGGGCAAAACTTGTCTATGTCTAAATTAATGATTGATTCCTCTTTTTACGCAAATAAATAGATTTTGTGGACATTGAGAGGTTGTTTCCATTGCAACATACCATAAATATGTTGCAATGGAAACAACCTCTCAATGTCCACAAAATCTATTTATTTGCGTAAAAAGAGGAATCAATCATTAATAGTCTTACTTTTAAATAACATTTTAACTATTGCATCTTTTAAATAACATTTTAACTATTGCATAGCAACTTGATATTGTTTGGTTGCCATGGCAACTGAATATTGTTTGGTTGTCATGGCAACTTGATATTGTTTGGTTGTCATGGCAACTTGAACAACAACAATAATTAAACAAAGGCTTACGTGTGGCATATCATTGAAATCAGAATTAAAAATGCATTTCAATGATGTGCATACATCTGTATGTTTCCATAAGAAAAACAAAAGTTGATTGTATAAAATAAAAACGAATGGCTTTGAATATTTTAAACGTTAACTATTCGATAAGTCATAAAAAGTTGCCATAAGAAAGTTTTTACAGAATATGATAAAAATTAAAATTAGTGGAGATTTGGACATTATAAAATCAAAATTTTAAGTTTTATTTTTCGAAATACAAGGAAACAATTGAAGATATTTTAAATGTGAAAGCAGATTATTAATAAGCACTAAAATTCGCAACTTTGCCCTAATTTAACCGATTCTCTATCTCTTCAAATGAGCAAAATCCCCATAGTGCAGCTCGAAAAATGGGCACCCTGTACATACGTATCCTGATGTCTTCCCTGTAAATGTTAAGGCTGTCATGGTTTTTAAAAAGCGTTCAGTTTGAAATTTTAATCGAGTGTTTTCCACTCCCAGACTAAGCATGAAGTAAAATTTCGAGTTTAGAAAAGCCCCGCGTAGAAAATTTGTCGAGGGTCGCGTAGCGACCCGAGACAAATTTTCACGGGGCTTTTCTAAACTCGAAATTTTATTTCATGCGCCACGCGTATAAAACACTAAAATATTGTGAAATTTATTCTAAATTCAGCCTATTTTCTGTTAATCTTTGGATATTCCTTGTTTTTTGTTTTTAAGTTCAATTTGAAGCTTTAAACGAGTGTTTTCCACTCCCAGACTAAGCATGAAGTAAAATTTCGAGTTTAGAAAAGCCCCGTGAAAATTTGTCGAGGGTCGCGCAGCGACCCGAGACAAATTTTCTGGGCTTTTCTAAACTCGAAATTTTACTTCATGCGCCACGCGTATAAAACACTGATTTGTTTTAATCCCCAAAATATATTAATTATGTATGTACATTTACAAATCATAGCATAAATAAATATATTCGGTCAATTTTCAGCGTACTGTAATAAATAATTGAAAGAATTCCAAGTGGAGAAAGAAAGTTTTAATTTTTTCTTTTTAAAGAAAATTTGAAATGGGTTTGAAACCAAAATTTGTTATAAACCACAAAAGTTCTTAATTTAAATTAATTCTTGTATATTAACTGATTAACTATTTTTAGATCAAATAAGTTAATTAATGTCTAATTTGGAATTATGTCAGAATAAATGGGAAAGCCTTGAGCGAAATTCATCGAGTTGTGTGTGGATTATGGAACGTGTAGGTTACTAGTGGAATCATAGATCATAGACGTTGTTGTACCGTTAATAGGTGTGTCTAGCTGTAGCGGATCTGAGGACTAGACCAGGCTAGAGACTAGACCAAACCGTAGCTGTATCTCTCGGCAATAAAGACGGGCTCGTGTTGCTTCCCGGATAATCGCAATCCACTTTGTCTCGATTCACTGGAAGCCTCCGACTCGTTCATTCATTCAACGATGCGCTTTATTGAATTAATTATAAACAATACAATAAAATAATGAAGACAATCAAATAACTGAAAATCATGATGTAAAGAAAACACTTAACTTTATTATACCACTTTTAATTTATTTATATCAAAATTGAAAATGTGTTACGAAGTGAACGCCTCCAAGATTCAAGTATTGAAAAATTATTTGAATCACTTCTGTGTAAAATTGGCTAAATTGGCTCTTTCACCACGTGAAAGATGAAAAACTTGTTCAAGATATCCTAAAAACTCATTTTAATATTAATTTCTTCTACTTTTAGCAAACACAAAAATTCCCAATAAAAAAACCGTGTAAGCAGTTAAACTTGAAAATTAATAAATATCCTAGGCCTATTAAAATAATCATCAAAATTTAACAACCGTTAACATTCCTCTTTCCATTCACACACACATACCGAAGCACACGTCCATAATTAATAATAAATAATAATAATAAAGAGACTGCGTTAAGTGCGGCATTAATCAAACACTTAATCATTATAATTTTCAACGGCAGTTAAATTTGAATATTCATTATTATATCGATAATAATTGCAAACGTTTACTGCTTGTCTTATCAATTAAGTGATTATTATATATATTCTCGCTCAATTTACATACTGATTGTGTTTTATGATTTACAACAGGTTGTCTGATTGTAAATCCTTTTAGTGTGCCTACTTACAATGATTGCAATTTTAACCAGCTTGGAGATGATCATGAAGAAAAATTGAGGTGTGGACAATTGGTGTCTTCTTACCTGTAATAAAAAATAGAAAAAGGATTAATTAGTGTTTACTTATACTTCCTCTTGTGTATAGTATTGTTTTAGGTGATTATCCATCCGTCATTAAACTAAACTAAACTAAACGCCCGGATTGTATGTTGATTGGTATCTAAATATTTGAAATGGTATTATTATATAATTATTAACTCCAGTTCAGAGATGTACCCAGTTCAATGTTTTTGGTGCAATTTGGCCTAGATCCGTTATTTCTTCTTCTGTTTCGACAATTTGCTATGCTAAAAACGGTTATTATCTTATCTTCTAGGATCATTGATTGGTATCTGAATATTTGAAATGGTATTATTATATAATTTAGTTACGGTTTGTTGTAAACAAAATGTTAAGAAGATAAATGTCTTTGACCATCATTGAACGTGATTTATCACGCGTCTCAAAAGACGTTTACGCATGTGTTAATTGCGAAAACACAGCGCCATTTAAACGACATCTGGTAACAGTTTATTGGCATAATTTCCTCATTTTCAGCGGGAAAATAATTTTTAGAACGCGTCTTCGTTTCCACCGCATAATAAAACGCCAACAAAAAGACGCATAAAGTTTAAAGAACATTCACACAGGTTTTACAATAAAATATTTTTATATGAAAAGATCAATTCCAGGTAAATTCTGAGGATTCTAAAATTTCAAGTAATCCTTACTTGAAAGTTCTTCTAGATATTTTTATCAAATGTACACAGGTTGATCACACATTGTTCTTTCAGAATATGCAAAAGTTTAAAGGTATCCTATCAATAGTTTTTGAAAATAATTCAATAGCTGAATTCGTTATTTAATAATAATTAAAAACGATGTCTGGAAATATAAGAGTCATAAACTTAATTTACAGCACCCTTTAGGCAAAACTTGTCTATGTCTAATTAAGGCCTGAGCTGCACACACGTACTCATAATAATAATAATCACAGGAGAGAAAACGACCTTTTGTTTTACGGTCGCCTCGTCCATTGTAAAACGGGGCGAAATTTATGCGCGCATTAGTCCGAACAGTTTTAGTGTCGCTAGGATTTTTCGCACACGGAGAGACAGAGCGACTTTATCTTTGTGGTCGAGCGCGCATGTGGGCTCTCCGCTGTTATGTTGCCCTGTCCGGTACAGTTTTATGATCTAGAACATTATTTTATACATATCTGCCAGCTAGAAAGTACGTTGACATCCATACTGGGGCTCCCATTATCTCAGCTAATAAAATTCAAATCTATTCACACACGCTCTCCGTTCTCGGCGCGCTCTCTTGCATCGAGTGCACTTCGTTCCCTTGCTTACTTAAACATTTATGTGTGCTAATAATGCTAAAGTTACTATTCAAATTGTATACATTAAAAAAACCTCTACGGTTCAGTCTTATGCATGTATTATTAAGAATTCAGCCTCAATTCAATATAATAGGGTATTTTTCAGGTCCAAGTGAGAATAACTCCAAAAATATTAGTGGGGTATTGTTAGATTTCCGCATATTCTAAAGGACTACAGTTTATTCAATATCCACAAACAAAAAACCATGAAAATAATTCAAATTTTACACACTAAAAGCCTCTATAGCTCAGTCTTATGCATGTATTAGTAAAAATTCAGCCTCAATTCAATATAATAGGGTATTTCTCAGGTCCAAGTAAGAATAACTTTAAAAATATTAGTGGGGTATTATTGGATTTTCGCATATTCTAAAGAACCACAGTTTATTCAATACCCACAAACAAAAAACCATGAAAATAATTTAAATTTAACACATTAAAAGCCTCAGTCTTATGCATGTATTATTAAAAGCCTCAATTCGAAATAATAGGGTATTTTTTCACGTTCAAGTAAAAATAGCTCAAAATATATTAGTAAGGTATTTTAAAATTTTCAAATATTCTAAAAGAGCACAGTTCACTTAATATCCTTATAACAATTCATAAAGATATATCAATAAGTTTCTACTTTATGAATTTTCGAAGTTTTAGATGTGCTAAAATTAACCTGAATTTACTCTTCTTGAGGTTTATACTGAAATAACTCAAAAACTATTGATAACGTATTTTCAGATTTTTACATATTCTAAAAAAGCACAGTTTACTTAATATCTACACAAAAATTTAAGAAGAAATCTTAATAAGTATCTACTTTATAAATTTTCGAAGTTTTAGATTTGCAAAAATTAACCTGATATTACTCTTCTTGAGGTTTATACTAAAATAACTCAAAAACTATTGATAACGTATTTTTAGATTTTTACATATTCTAAAAAAGCACAGTTTACTTAATATCTACACAACAATTTAAGAAGAAATCTTAATAAGTATCTACTTTATACATTTTCGAAGTTTTAGATGTGCCAAAATGAACCTGATATTACTCTTCTTGAGGTTTATACTAAAATAACTCAAAAACTATTGATAACGTATTTTTAGATTTTAACATATTCTAAAAAAGCACAATTTACTTAATACCTACACAAAAATTCAAGAAGATATCTTAATAAATATCTACTTTATAAATTTTCGAAGTTTTAGATGTGCCAAAATTAACCTGATATTACTCTTCTTGAGGTTTATACTAAAATAACTCAAAAACTATTGATAACGGATTTTTAGATTTTTACATATTCTAAAAAAGCACAGTTTACTTAATATCTACACAAACATTTAAGAAGAAATCTTAATAAATATCTACTTTATAAATTTTCGAAGTTTTAGATGTGCCAAAATTAACCTGATTTTACTCTTCTTGAGGTTTATACTAAAATAACTCAAAAACTATTGATAACGTATTTTCAGATTTTAACATAATTTAAAAAAGCACAGTTTACTTAATATCTACACAAAAATTCAAGAAGATATCTTAATAAATATCTACTTTATAAATTTTCGAAGTTTTAGATGTGCCAAAATTAATCTGATATTTCTCTTCTTGAGGTTTATACTAAAATAACTCAAAAGCTATTGATAACGTATTTTCAGATTTTAACATATTTTAAAAAACACAGTTTACTTAATATCTATACAAAAATTCAAGAAGATATCTTAATAAATATGTACTTTATAAATTTTCGAAGTTTTAGATGTGCCAAAATTAACCTGATATTACTCTTCTTGAGGTTTATACTAAAATAACTCAAAAACTATTGATAACGGATTTTCAGATTTTTACATATTCTAAAAAAGCACAGTTTACTAAATATCTACACAAAAATTTAAGAAGAAATATTAATAAATATCTACTTTATAATTTTTTGAAGTTTTAGATGTGCCAAAATTAACCTGATATTACTCTTCTTGAGGTTTATACTAAAATAACTCAAAAACTATTGATAACGTATTTTCAGATTTTTACATATTCTAAGAAAGCACAGTTTACTTAATATCCACACAAAAATTCAAGAAGATATCATAATAAGTAACCACTTTATAAATGTTCGAATGTTTAGATGTGCCAAAATTAACTTGATATTACTCTTTTCGAGGTTTGTATCAAAATAACTCAAAAACTATTGATAGGCTATTTTGAGATTTGTGCGTATTCTAAAAGAGCATAGATTGCTTATTATTGACACAAAAATTTATGAAGATATCAGAAAAAGTGTAAACATTATGATTTTTTTATTTTTAGATGCTCCAAAATGTAGATTATATTTTTTTTCTTTCCGTAATCTGGGAGTATTCCACTCTCAGATTACGGAAAACTCTCGTTTATAACTTCAAATTGAATACTTCACAAAAAAAAAGGTGAATATCTAAAGACTTACAGCTTTAAAATTCAAAACGCATAAATTTCACAATATTTCAATGTTTTACACTCGTGGCGCACGAAGTAAAATTTCGAGTTTAGAAAAACCTGAAAATTTGGTTAATTAAAAACGATGTCTGGAAATATAAGAGAATTCAATTAGAACTTTAAACGAGTGTTTTCCACTCCCAGGCTAAGCATGAAGTAAAATTTCGAGTTTAGAAAAGCCTGAAAATTTGGTTTGGTCGCGTAGCGCGAAGCGCGGAGCGGCCAAACCAAATTTTCAGGCTTTTCTAAACTCGAAATTTTACTTCATGCGCCACCGGTACACAACACTGACATATTACGAAGCTTAAAACACACCGCTAAACTTTACAATAAATCAGTGTTTTGTACCGGTGGCGCATGAAGTAAAATTTCGAGTTTAGAAAAGCCTGAAAATTTGGTTTGGCCGCTCCGCGCTTCGCGCTACGCGACCAAACCAAATTTTCAGGCTTTTCTAAACTCGAAATTTTACTTCATGCTTAACCTAGGAGTGGAAAACACTCGTTTTAAGCATCAAATTGAACTCTTTAAAAAATATCGAATGCTGGAAAATTTATGTATACTTTAAAGAAAAATTCCGTGTATAGCCAAGTCTTCTTGACCGGACTTTTGGACCTTCTAACTGTTCTTCTCCAACAATTTTTTGCTATGAGCTCAAAATGCTAAAAACTGTATTTTTCACATTGTAGGATTACTCTTTAGACAAGATTTATGATCAACAGCCAAGGTTTCTTGACTGCAATTTTTAGACTTCCTACTTCTTTTCTTCTTGACCAGACTTTTTAGGTCTTCTAACTGTTCTTCTCTAAAAATTTTTTGCTATGAGCTCAAAATGCTAAAAAGTGTAATTTTTCACAATGTAGGATCCCTCTTTGGACAAGATTTATGATCAATAGCCAACTATTAATGATTTCGATAGCTAACGCCATCTAATGCTTCATAGTGGCATCGTCAGTGACACGAATGCACAAAGTGCATATACAGGTCACTGTTTCGTCTGTGGGTATCTGGTGCCGGAATACTGAACACAAATTCAATTTTGATATTTGTTTTCTGGTTTCACAAACAGAGTTCTGCTCGCTCGTGGACGAAACAGTGACCTGTATATGCACTTTGTGCATTCGTGTCGCTGACGATGCCACTATGAAGCATTAGATGGCGTTAGCTATCGAAATCATTAACAGTTTTCACATATTGGCTTGAAATAGTCAGAAATGTTCAGTATTCCTCAACACTGGGTCGGGACCACACTGAAGAGGACCTTGAAGTCCGAAACGCGTCTGTGGGTATCTGGTGCTGGAATACTGAACACAAATTTAATCAATAGCCAAGATTTCTTGACTGCAATTTTTAGACTTTCTACTTCTTCTTTTCTAAAAATTCCCTGTATGATTCCCGGTATAGCCAAGACTTCTTGACCGGACTTTTTGGACCTTCTAACTGTTCTTCTCCAACAATTTTTTGCTATGAGCTCAAAATGCTAAAAACTGTAATTTTTTATATTGTAGGATCACTCTTTAGATAAGATTTATGATCAATAGCCAAGATTTCTTGACTGAGATTTCTAGACTTTCTACTTCTTCTTTTCTAAAAAATCCCTGTATAATTCCCGGTATAGCCAAGTCTACTTGACCGGACTTTTTGGACCGTCTAACTGTTCTTTTCTAACAATTTTTTGCTATGAGCTCGAAATGCTAAAAACTGTAATTTTTCACATTGTAGGATCACTTTTTAGACAAGATTTATGATCAATAGCCAAGATTTCTTGAGTCTAAAAATTGAGATTTTCTACTTATTCTTTTCTAAATAAATTCCCTGTATGATTCCCGGTATAATTAAGTCTTCTTGATCGGGCTTTTTGGATCTTCTAACTGTTCTTCTCTAACAATTTGTTGCTATGATCTCAAAATGCTAAAAACTGTAATTTTCCTATATTCTAGGATAACTCTTTAGACAAGATCTATGATCAATATCAAAGTCTTCTTGATTGGACTTTTTTAACCTTTTATTTCTTCTTTTTCAACAATTTTTTTGTTATGATCCCAAACACGATGATTGTATTTATTTTCTAGGATCACTGTATAAACAAGAATTGAATATAAGAAAAATAGTGTATTTCATTAGGAGTTCAGAAAACGAGATTTTTCCGTGCGCGCGTGACATTTCATGCAAGCACGGAAAAATCCATTTCTGGACGTGTAATGAAAGCTATTTTTTATTATACTTATCTGAAAACTTAAATAATATTTTTATTTTCAAACCAGTAATATCCATGGTAGTGAAAAAATACAACTTATTCGAAAGAAAATGAAGTTGAATACCAGAAAATTCAAAATTTGATTTGGTTAGCACTTTTTTTAAAGACAAACATATTTTTAACGTGGCGAATCAATACCATAAGGTAAACGATTTTACGAATTTGGCCTTTTCAGAAAAATAAAATAGAAGTTATACAACGTCACTCACAATTTTTGTATTTTTCATAGTTCCCGTTCCACCTGTGTTCGTATCTATATCTGGATTTTACTAGTAGGCTTACTTGTACCGCTTGGGTTAAAATATCATCCAAAATATCATCAACTAAATCAATTTCTTCTAAGTCTGCGTACATTTCAACCAAACTTACGTATTTCACTGACGGAAAACAAAACGTCAGTGACAAATACATCATTGCTATGGCAACATTTGAGAGCGCACGAAAAGAGCACACAAACAAATACTTTCCGTGCGGTGGCTTGAAAAAGCGATGTTTTCATTATTCTAGAGGCATATGGAAACGAAGTGTTTTCAGATAAGTATAATAAAAACATTATTTAGATGTTTGTTCCTATTTGTAAAGCTCAAAAAATGGAATCGTCTTGTATTTATTTTTTCTCAAGAGAGATGTAGAAAAATAAGTTGAGAATATTAACCTTTCAATATCGCCTACGTGAGTTAAAGAGATAAAAAGAAAACGAGTAGCCATTTCGCTGGGGGGCGCGGGCAAAAGCTGGACTCTAGCCCAAGAGAGCATGCATAGGTGAGTGCGCAAAACCGTTACGAGAAAGAGAGAAAAAGCGGACCGATTTGCATTTTAGAGCCGGAGAGACTCTTAGAAACTGTGAGGCTGCTGGTGTTGCTGCAGCGGCAATCCCGGATTTTTCTGGCTGCGCCTTGTGAAATAACCAGCTTTCTCTGGCAATATATTATTTGCGGATATTAAACTCGCCTCATTTAAATCACAAAACCGCACGGCCCGCGTTTAACCGGGCACCTCCAATTAATCTCAAACTGGCAGTTTCACATTTTCGATAATTACTCATTCGAAGTGATAGAAAATTATAAATACAGCTGCAGACATAAAACAGTAACAGCCATATTATTAGAATTGACGTTAATATCATTATAGTTTAATGCTAGTTCATGTCTACTACTAGTACTATAGTATAGTGTCCGGCCCTGTCAAATCTAAGGGATATTATGTCAAGGGAAACCCACCCCAAACGTGAACGACCCGGGTGGAACTGGTTCGTCGCACAAATATTGGTAATTGCTAGTAGTGCGGAGTGGGTCTGGCCATCAGGAAGGAGGCACTACAATGGGCCTAAAACTTAGCCTAAGTGGGTGCGGCTGCGGCTGCCCTCCCGACAACCAATTCTTAATCCTAATAGTATAGTACTATTCCTATCCTAATAGTATAATACTATTAGTAGATGACGCTAATATTTCGTATGAATAGAATAAAATATACATGCTATTCGTTAGTTTTGAAATATTCATAAAATCAAAGTGGCAACATCGCATTTTCATGTGTTCCAGCTGTAGTCTAATAGGGTTGGAAGTGAATACGTCAAAAATGAATGAAAAATTCAAACATGTGTCATTCTTCGAAAACATTGTCAAAATATTGGCAGTATTGACAACGTACAGTTACGAGAGAAAAAAAACTAGTACAGCAAAATATTTGGCTATGTGAACTGGTCTCACTTTGATTTTTCAAATTGTCAATCAAATTAATAAATCTGCGGAAATGTCAAACTAAATTTAATTAACGTAGACATGCTTCAACTGACTGAAACGCAAAAAGCGATAATACCAACTCAATTAGAGACGATATTAGTATTAGAGACATTGCTAATGAAGTGCATGTCAACGAAAGCACCGTCTTGTTGGCCAAGAAAAAAATGTTGTTAACCTGTACATTACAAATTTATTTTACAAGAAGAAAAAATACGATATTTTGGAAATGGCTAGGGCTCCCTGCTGTGCTAGTTCTTTTCTCTCGCAACTGTACATAAGGGCGAGAATAAAATAGGTTATATTTGAAGGCTTACTGTATCTAAGTTTTACATATTTAAAAATTCAGTTGCTGTGATTTACTAGATATAATGCCTGGAACGAACACATTTGTTGTAAATGACAGAAATATGTTTTAAATTGAAAATGAAATATGTACAGGGTGGTTTTTTTTCGTTGATATTATAGGGTATAGGCTAAATGGTAAGAGATACAGAAAAACTAAAATATGTGTCCCGTTCTCTTTTTTAGTGTTTAGTTGAATGGCGCAATCAGATCTACGCTAACTAGATTGGTTTAGAAGATACAGGGTGATTCTCAAAATGTGCCGATTTTTATTATCTCGTATGACTTGGTTATTTATGGAGATAAAAAAAATAGTTATATACGAAAGTGTTATAAATTTTTACGTAGAATCCAGTGGTGTACTTAAAAATATATAGATGTTTTCATTTTTGAGATATTATCAAAACTAGCATTTTCTTAAACGGGACACCCTGTATTTGAGTATTTCAAAAAATTGCACTTTTTCTTGTGAGTGCAACAATATGTAACACTTAATATTTTGCTTTGTCCTAAATAGGTAAAATACTAAAAAAACAAAAAAAAATCTAGATGGCCATGAATTGAATTCTTCAAGCGTTTGTTTTTGTTTTGTTTTTTACATATCATAAAATTCAATAGAAAAGCCTGGGCTTTTCTAAACTCGAAATTTTACTTCATACGCCACGCGTACAAAACATTAAAATATTGTGAAATTTATGTATATTTAAACTTCACTCCAAATCAGTGTTTTATACGCGTGGCGCATGAAGTAAAATTTCGAGTTTAGAAAAGCCCAGAAAATTTGTCTCGGGTCGCTGCGCGACCCTCGACAAATTTTCACGGGGCTTTTCTAAACTCGAAATTTTACTTCATGCTCAGTCTGGGAGTGGAAAACACTCGTTTAAAGCTTCAAATTGAACTTAAAAACAAAAAACAAGGAATATCTAAAGATTGACAGAAAATAGGCTGAATTTAGAATAAATTTGACAATATTTTAGTGTTTTATACGCGTGGCGCATGAAGTAAAATTTCGAGTTTAGAAAAGCCCAGAAAATTTGACTCGGGTCGCTGCGCGACCCTCGACAAATTTTCTGGGCTTTTCTAAACTCGAAATTTTACTTCATGCTTAGCCTGGAAGTGGATAACACTCATTTAAAGCTTCAAATTGAACTATTTTAAGAAGCAACGAATATCGGAAAATTTGCAGCGCATGCATATGTATACTAAAAGAAAAATTCCATGTATAAGTATATGAGATAATTGTTAAGTTATTATAAATTTTTGTTTTTTTTTGTAGTTGTTGTTTTAGTTTATCAATGTTTCAATATTCTTGTTAACTGGATTTTTAATATACCTATTATACAAGAAAATAATATTCATTCAATGCATGGCCATCTAGAAAATCTGTTTTGTTTTTTGTTTTTTGGTATTTTAACTATTTAGAACAAAAAAAAATATTAACTGTTACATATTGTTGCAATCACAAAAAAACTTGAATATTTTGAGATACTAAGGTACAGGGTGTCTCATTTAAGAAAATATTAGTTTGGATAATATTAATGATTTCGATAGCACTGGGTCGGGACCACACTGAAGAGGACCTTGAAGTCCGAAACGCGTCTGTGGGTACCTGGTGCCGGAATACTGAACACAAATTCAATTTGGATAATATCTCAAAAACTAAAACATCTATACTTTTTTTAAGTACTCCACTAGATTCTACGTAAAAAGTCGAAAAACTTTTGTATTTAAAATATTTTTCTATCTCTATAAATAACCGAGTCATAAGAGATAACAAAATCCAGTAGATTTTGAGAATCACCCTGTATCTTCTAAACCAATCTAGTTAGCGTAGATCTGATTGCGCCATTAAACTAAACACTAAAAAGGGAACGGGACACATATCTTAGTTTTTTGGAATTTCTTACCGTTTAGCCTATACCCTATAATATCAACGTAAAAAAAAACACCCTGTACGGTACTTCGTCGGATTTCGGGTACAGCTGTCTAGCAGGAGTACCGCGAGCGTACGTCGCGTCGTGCAATGCATCAACACTTGCGATCAGCTGTAAATGCTGTAATATTCAAAGATCAATATGTTTGATTGAGATTTCTTCTTACATAAAAATTATATTTAAATTTCAACACACAAACAAAACAAGGAGCCCAAACGTAAATAACTAAACCTAGCCACACACACGAGGTAAACAACACAAGAATGGCAGAACCGTTTGCACGCTACGACATACGTTCGGATTTTAAGTAAAGTTGGCTAGCCTGAGAACGGAGGTCAACTGTACCCGAAATCCGCCGAAGTGCCACATATTTTTCATTTACAATTTAAAACAAAATTCCGTCATTTACAGCAAATGTGTTCGTTCCAGGCATTAGATAATGCGTTATATTTAGCAAATCAGAGCAATTGTATTCTTAAATATAAGTACCGTAAGCCTCCAAACATAACCTATTTTTAGATTCGATAGCTAACGCCATCTAATGCTCCATAGTGGCATCGTCAATGACACGAATGCAAAAAGTGCATATACAGTTGTTCATCGAATCCATTAATAGTTTTCATATATTGGCTTAAAATAGTCAGAAATGTTCAGCATTCCTCAGCACTTGATCGGGACCACACTGAAGAGGACCTTGAAGTCCGAAACGCGTCTGTGGGTATCTGGTACCGGAATACTGAACACAAATTCAATTTTGATAACCTATTTCATTCTCGCCCTTATATACGTTGTCAATACTGCCAATATTTTTACAGTGTTTTCGAAGTATGACACACGTTTGAATTTTCCACTCATTTTTGACGTCATCACTTTCCGATCCCATTAACATTGATGTAACTTAGAGGTTATGTTACATGAGCAACTGCCTATGCTTACGAGTACAGTGCCATCAACAAAAACTGGAGGATAGTTTTATATTTAAAACACTAGGTAGGGATTATAAATTTACCGCCTTTTCAAACTACCGGTAATTCGGTACATTTGCATCAAAACCGGTTTACCTATAATTTACCGGTAAATCACAGTAACGTCGTTTTAATAGGTAGGTCGTTAAATACATGGATTTATTATTAAATTCATTACTGAATTGTGTATTTTTGCTCAGGTGTATATTTTTGTGCAAAAATTAAACGAGACACGCAATCGGAACCAAGGTCGTCTTATTTTCAATTCGAGCACGTCGGTTTTGTCGGTCATCGTGCTGCCGAGAGCCGGTCCTGTCGAACGGTAACAATTGCACACACATACACACATGCACACAAACAGGTGGAAGACGACGGTATTTTCGCACCCGAAAATACGAGCTCCTCGAGGTGCACCGACATCAGGTATACCAACTGGACGGACGAGGTGGGTGTGCTACTCGACATACCTAGGGTTACCTCCTTAACGTGTATGCTAATAAAAATCGCGACTGCCGCTACTTATTATGATGGCTATAAAATACAAGTTTAATTTATACCAAAATAATTCATGTATACCAAAAAACCTCCAAAAGTGAGTAACACGTATCCAGAGATTAAGAACCAGTTACACTAAACACGTTGAACTGGTTCAATTCTATTCAAAGTAACATTAGAACAATAGCAACTATCATCTTAAACTTAAGTTCAACTTGAACTTGAGTTCAACGATTTTGGTGGAACTGGGAGTAAGTATTAGATTTGGGTTATACGAATTAATGTTGGAGATGTAACGATAGGCGATGCAAAAAATGAATGCGTATAAATCTTGGCTTCAGCTAAAAATCTTTGATTTTGACAACTGGGCCTAAGTATTATCTTTGGATTATAAGAAATAATGTTGGGAGATATAAAGATAGGCAATGCAAAAAATAATTGCGAGTAAATCTTGGCTTCAGCCAAAAATCTTTAGGAAAAAAGTATAAAATATGCGAAATTTTTGTATTGTACTCGTAGATAACAATGGGCTTTATAATTTCCTCTTCGTTGATGCTTTCGGTAACTAAATAATTGATTAGAGGGAGTGGAAACCTATAAAAATTATCATGCATGGCAAGGATAGAGAAACTTAACAACTACCTCTAACTATAACGAAAGGGAAATCATACGGACCAATGTCCTTTTCCTAGGACAGTTTCGGCCAAACTGTGGCAGATTTTTGTGCCGTGAGAAATTCAAAGTGTGCGTTTTATCTTAGGATATTGGACGTTTTTTCTTAGAAAGATGATGAGAAAATCAAGCCAGAAATTCTTAGCTTTAAATCATAACCAAAAATTATGGTGAAGAGCAAATTGATATGTTTTCATTTAAGCATAAGTATGAATAAAATTGCTAATACTTAGTTGTGGAATTAAAACATTAAAATTGCCTAGATTCTCTACGCGATCTACTACAAATTTATCTGACAAAGACTTGCAGTACATCTGAAAGGATATTTATGTAAAATAAAAAAAACTCTCTTTCTGTTCTAGGTCATTGAAGGTTTTTTTCGTAGGGAGAAGATACGAGAAACATGCCCGAAATTCTTGGCTTTTGATCATACCTAAACATGTTGGTAAAGACCGAATTGATATAAATAAAGTAAAGACCAAATTTGTATATTTTTATTTAAGCATAAGTATGAACAGAATTGCTAATACTTGGTTAAGGAACTAAAACAATAAAAGTGTCGAGATACTTCACGCAATCTACAACTAATTTGTCTTAAAAAGAGTTATATTTGCTAAAGTACATCTGAAATTAGAAGAAAAAAAAACAACCCTCTCTGTCCTAGGTTATTGGAAGTTTTTTTGTAGAAAACACACAAAATATCGAGCCTAAAATTCTTAGCTTTAGATTATTACCAAAAATGTTGGTAAAGAGCAAATTGATATATTTCCATTTATTAAAGTACAGGTTTTTTTTATTATTGGGGAATCGACTACTTTTTTTTGTTTTTTTTTTTGTTTGTTTGTTTGGCATAGGTTTTACCATTCAGCCACTAACGTTGATTTATAATAACTATATTAACATATATTTCGACTAATTTGGACGTCACAACACATTCACACACATCCATGGAACCGGAGACGAGTATTTTTCATTAGAAAAATTACTCGCCTCCGCTGGGAATCGAACCCAGATCACCTCCGTGACCGATTGGCGAAACCGGCGGCTCAACCGCTCGGCCACGGCGGGCCCTGAATCGACTACTATTTTAATTTTTCCGGGACGAATATTTTTTGTTAGAACTCGCATTTCTGCAGTGGACGATTGATCCAGTCTAACGACTCAACCGCTCAGCGACCGCAGTCCACAGATTTGTTACTTTCTCAGAAATGCCTGTATTAATCCATTACCCACCCAAAATTTTAAAAAAATTAGAAAACAATTACAATGAGTTATCGTTTCATTCAGAACTTAAAGTACATGTGAAATTAAAAAACTCTCTCTTTTTCTTTAAGAATTGAAGAAATGGTAGAATTATTTCCCTGGTATCTTGAATAATTATTTTTTGGGTTTATTCTTGAAGTTCGTCTGAAATGTTACTTATTAAAGAAAGAATTATTCCGGTATTTCTAACACGCAGTTCTTAGCAAAGATATTTTTGTTATAAATTGTTTTTTTAGAAATCCCAGAATATTTTTTTCAAAATCTAGAAAGTTTTTATTTATTTTTTTTCCATTTTCAAGAAAAGTAGGGAAAATATGCAATTTTCTTTTAAAGTAATTCCTCATGATATTTTATTATTTTATTTTGGTATGGTGTGGAAAGAGTGGATTTTTTCGAAGCACGTTTGTATCTGCTAATTTAATCTTGAATTGTCACCGAGCAGTGGACGTGATGTCTGTCGTACAGGAAATCGCACTCTTGCTAAATAGCTTACCGGGAAACGGATATTTATGTAATTCGCCACATAAATAAATATACGCAAAAAAGAAACAAGCAATTATAATCAGCGACTAATTCTATAACCGCAATTAATCGACCAATTAAGCAATTATATTAATTAGATCAAAGTGATGTAAGTAAAGCTAGATGCGCACTAGTAATTAATTTGGAGAGCAGCATCTCTTGAATTCTTTGAGATATGTGCATGAAATTTTGTCTAGATATTAGGAAAATTTTGCTCTTTTGGGATATGTGAAATTCTAAAAATATCTTTATTAATAATTGTTTTTATTTTCACTTGAAATCTAATAAATAATCAAGTGTTGGCTGTATGTGTATTCGTGAGTTATGTGAAGATTGTTATAATAATAATAAAAAGTGGTTAAATTCCTTTCTTCACTGTTTATATTTATGTACTAAATACTTACTTACTTAACCCATTAAGCGCCATTGATGCGTACACGCAACATTATAAATCTTTGGTTAATTATATTACTAAATAAGTTAATTTAATATACAGGGTGAGTCACTAAGCGGAAATCGGTCTATAGTGGGCGTATCGTTGAAAATAGCAAAAAAGTTTCAAATAAAAGTTGTTCAGAATCAAGTTTTTCATAACCTAAAATTATTGCTAAATATGGCGGCCTTGCGGTTATACCGGAAGTAAACACCAACTTCCTTATTTTAAACAGAACACCCTATATATTTTTACATTTTTGGATTGCTCGTTAAAAATAAACATGAGTTTATGCACACAACATTGGGTCTCAGTTGAACCGTTTTCGAGTTATTTCATTTTTTTTGATAAATTTGACGATTTTAGAGCTCGACGCCAATAACAATGTCTTCGAAAGGAAATAAGTCAGAGTTGCGCGGCTTACGGTTTTGGATTCGGGAAGAAATGTAGTATTTGTTTGGGTTTTTGCCATTAGTCAGATTTTCTAAATTGAACCGAGTCCGTCGACGGTATTCTTCAGTACTTATAACCCTTCTAAACTCGAAATTTTCCTTCATGCTTAGTCTGGGAGTGGAAACGCTCGTTCGAAACTTCAAACTGAATTTTAAAGATAATAATCTAGTTTTCAATTTTTTTTTAATATTATTTGAGGTAAAACTGACATGGTAGCCACAATCTGAAGTGTTAAATTTTTCCGACATTTTCCTGATTCAAGATTTTTTTCCCTGGCATTTTAATATAACTTTCTTCTGTGAGAAACCCCCATTTTGTTAAATTGTTTTCATTGTTTTTCTTAATATTTAAGTTAATTTTATAAATTTAATAATGTTATATGGTTTTTTTGTTACTGTTTGGGTCAATTTGAATTTAATTCCATGACTTTTCTCTGACTTTCCTGGTTTTAATGATATTCAGTGAATTTTTTATTTACGTAATTTTCAGGCATTCGTCGATTTTATAATAGAGGTCAATTTGAAGTTTTGAACGAGTGTTTCCACTCCCATGCTAAGCATGAAGTAAAATTTCGAGTTTAGAAAAGCCCCGTGAAAATTTGTCGAGAGTCGCGCAGCGACCCGAGACAAATTTTCGGGCTTTTCTAAACTCGAAATTTTACTTCATGCGCCACGCGTACTAACCACTGATTTGAAGTGAAGTTCAGAAACTCACAAATACATCTTTAATTAGAGTAACAGGGAATCAGATATTTAGTCTGTTATCAACGATGTTCAGTGTTAATAATAAATAATTACGTTTTGAATATTTTTTTAAAAACAAGTAGAAACGATGTTTTATTAATGGTTGCAAAAAAATAAAAAATCAAATTTATTCTCAAAGGATTTGTATTCGTGATTCGAAAAAACAGGAATCTTTGATTCGAATCATATTTATCTCCTACGAATCCTTCGCTATCGAAATCCATTAATAATTTCATTTAAATTTATACTTTTTTTATTTATTTAGTACCAGAGCTGAGACGAATCCTCGTAAAAAGGATTCGAATCACGAATCCGAATCACCTAATATGGTTCGAATCACGAATACTCGAAATTCGTGATTCGAACCATATTAGGTGATTCGGATTCGTGATTCGAATCCTTTTTACGAGGATTCGTCTCAGCTCTGGTACTAAATAAATAAAAAAAGTATAAATTTAAATGAAATTATTAATGGATTTCGATAGCGAACGCGTCTGTGGGTATCTGGTACCGGAATACTGAACACAAATTCAATTTTGATAAATGAAATTGCCAATTCTTGGTTGCAGATCTACAACAAGTTAGTCTTACAAAGGCTATATCAAACACTCATTGAAACAATTACTTCTCGAGCTAATACCCCGACGGACATTAAATTATACAACAAATGTTTGCTGTTACATACAGTAACCGACTGCGTCTATAGATGGCATGAATAATTTGACCCAAATTGTTACAAATTTGGGTCAAATTATTAATGCCATCTATAGACGCGTTTCGAGACGTATCTCTCATCATTTGCCATTCCCTCTAAACAATTTGACACCTTAGACTGGCGGTCACGTTACCGTTCAAACATAAGTATAAATGAAATTGTCAATTCTTGGTTGCAGAATACTTCAAACATTAAAAGTGCGATTCTTTTCGCAAACTACAACAAGTTAGTCTTACAAAATAAAAATAAAATAAAGACAACAACCATTCAAAAGAAGAATTATGGACGGAACAGCATGGGACCTAATGTGGATTCTTGAGGTACAATGGATTATGTAATTTTTTTAAATATAGGCACTAAAAACTTATTGACGGAACAGCATAGTATGGATTCTTGGGGTACACCTGATTATGTCAATTTTTTGAATGTAGACTCTAAAAAATACAAATCCCTCTTACTTTTCATCAATGACCTTCTATATAATATTAACGTATACACTGTGCACTGTACTCTGTGCTTTTGAAGATTGAATAGCACATCCATAAAAATAATAGAACAATGGTTAATTTGAAATAAATAATGTCTAAATAGAGAAAAATAAACAATACGATTAATAAAACACTGTTTGATTTCCTTTCTTCGCTAATTTATTTAAAGTAGTGAAGAAACGAAATAAAACAGTGTTTTATTAGTGATTGATTACTTCACATAGCTTTAAACAAACAGTGAAAATATCCATGGTATGCAGAAACCAGGATTTAGATATAAATAATTATATTAATTGTGTGGTTTCCAATTCAATGACAAAATGAACTAAGAAAATAAAGGGAAATAAATTGCAAATAAACTTAATAAAGCAATCTACAGGAAATTGTTCTTTAAAATGTTCATATCCCCTTTTTCTTAACACGTAATCAATGTCCATTATTTCCTCACATCTCTTCATTCATTCCACAAATTATTGATTAATTAATTTAATTAGTGACTTTATTAATCGCTGTTCCGAGGTCGGATGTGTCGTCCTTTCGAGATCGTTGAGAAACCCGAACCTATCTCTCCCAGATTATCCCAGGATAATCCTATCTTTTATCGATCGTTTGCGTTAGTAAACCTCTTATCAGTTTTTTTCACGTTCATTTCATTCGTGGGCGAATTTGGAGGCAACGAAAAAGGACGGCTTATCAATCGAGAGCAAACAGTCGACAGTCTGGCCATCATAAAATCGGCAAACAATGAAATAATAATAAAAAAAAGTAACGGTTGATAAAAAGAAAAATTGGAATTTATATATTACGTCTGATTAATCACAAACAATTTAAAGATATGCATACAGGGATTTTTTTGTAGGTATATATATTTCGATGTACATTCTGTAAATGTTCAAGCATTCGTTGTTTTTATAAAAGTGTTTAATTTTATAGTCGAACAAGTGTTTCCACTCCCTGGTTAAGCATGAAGTAAAATTTCGAGTTTAGAAAAGCCCCGCGTAGAAAATTTGTCGAGGGTCGCGCAGCGACCCGAGACAAATTTTCACGGGGCTTTTCTAAACTCGAAATTTTACTTCATGCGCCACGCGTATAAAACACTGAAATTTTGTAAAGTTAGAAATACACTGAAAGATACTTGATTTGTTTTAAATGAGTAATAATCGAAATATTTAAATAACAAATTATTTACAATTTTCTCCAAATCAGACCAAATCCAAAATCAGACCAAATGAACTCATTTAATTAGTAAGTTAACAACAATACAATGTTGCGTTATTGTAAAAGCGCTTAATTGGTTTATAAGAACAGAGAATTCATCCAATTAACTATTGTGCTTCTAGGTGCTTAGACAATGAGAAGAAGAAGAAAATAAAACGGGCGATTCATTGATTTTAATAATTGAGAGAGCTTTCATCTTCGGAATTATTAGTTTTTTGTGCGGAATCTACTGGTGTAACGCTGTCTTAACATAAAGACAATTTAACATAAAGAAAAATTGAGTTTGTCAATAGTTTGCAGAATATCAATTGGTTTATAAGAACAGAGAATTCATCCAATTAACTATTGTGTTTCTAGGTGCTTAGACCTCCACCTCGAAGGCAGATATCTGGGTTTGTGTGCTATCGGGCCTTCCGAGTGAGAGTTAAAAAAATCGACTTCTAACGCCATCTATTGCTCGAAGGCCGCGGCATCGAGTAATAGATAGCGTTGCCTATCGTTTTTTTCTTCTAAACTCAAGTAGGTTAATAATTTTGAAAAAGACAGCGTTAAAAAATATAAACACGAATTAAAATTAATATCGACTTTCTGAAAAATGTTTGTTTCATTGAGACAAGTCTCCAAATATTCATTGAAACATTCATTCATTGACTTGTCTCAATGAGACAAACATTTTGCAGGAAGTCGATATTAATTTTAATTCGTTTTTATATTTTTTAACGCTGTCTTTATCAAAATTGTCAACCTACTTGAGTTTAGAAGAAAAAACAAAGATAGGCAACGCCATCTATTACTCGATGCCACGGCCTTCGAGCAATAGATGGCGTTAGAAGTCGATTTTTTTAACTCTCACTCGGAAGGCCCGATAGCACACAAACCCAGATAACTGCCTTTGAGGTGGAGGTCTAAGCACCTAGAAACACAATAGTTAATTGGATGAATTCTCTGTTCTTATAAACCAATTAATATTCTGCAAACTATTGACAAACTCAATTTTTCTTTATGTTAAATTGTCTTTATGGTAAGACAGTGTTACACCAGTAGATTCCGCACAAAAAACTAATAATTCCGAAGATGAAAGCTCTCTCAATTATTAAAATCAATGAATCGCCCGTTTTATTTTCTTCTTCTTCTCATTGTCGAACAAATTACTTCAGAGAAACTCCCCATCATCGTGCTTTTCGACCGAATTGGGACTCTCATTCCCGTACATTCAGTCACGAACTTATACGACTGACTCACCGCGAATATTTTCATCGCACCGATCGACGAGAAACGCGCGCTCGTGCAGAAAACGAAGCAACAAAAAAATAAAACGGAGAAGAAAGGCACGAAAAGAGTCGTGTCGATAAAGGACCAGTTTTCTTGCAGACTCTTCGATCATCAATCAAACGGCGCGCGTTGCTCTTTTTGGGGCCGCTCATCAAACGACCTACATTCCCGAGTCACGTAGAATTTCGTGCGATTAATTTCTACGGATTACAATCAAAGAATGGACCGTACAAAAATTTCAAAAACAATGGGGATTACACAGATGCAAACGCGGAGAGCTGAGTAAATAAAAGTGCGTAATTGCGTGCTTTCACAGGATTTGGTAATGGATTGTGTAAATTGTGAGCATTGCGTTTTTGATGATGATATTATCTAAATAATCTCTTGTAGATCCTTTCGTAAGAAGATTTATTTTTATGGTGAATTTTGCCGTTTTTTAAATTCTTCGATGCTCAAGATAAAAATGTTGAGATAGATTAGGATAATATGTTTGGATTCTTTAAAACCTACCACGCTGTTTCAGTTTACTAAACTCTTTAGACTAATTTTGCCGAAAAGTCTTTGTTGTAGGCCATTTCATTAAAAGCTTCTGTTGATATTGTTTTTTTTTTTTCAACAGATTAAAATAAATTGTTTATATACACCAAATGTTTAAAATTTGAAATATTCGGAGCAAGATCTTTGGATCCTTCATACTACAGCGCGGGGCGTGGAAACTTCCTTTTTTGTAAAGGACGTATTGAAGTTAGTGAGAGTAACGGAAATGTGAGGAAGGGCTTAAACTTCCCAGGATGGGAAGTTTGTGTCCTTTAGGCATTTTAGTCGCAAAATTGCTTTGGCCGAGGCAGCAGCGCGCTTTTACCGCAGATGCCTATGTTTCAGGCCTAATTTTCACGCCTATTTTGCACGGTAAACGTGAATTAAGGTTTTTTTGCCTGCCCTCGAAGAGCTGAACAATGTATGTGTGGTTTTAGCAAGAGGGTGCCACAACCCACATAGCTAGGACTTCAATGCATTTGTTGAAAGAATTCTTCTCCGTACGGCTGATCTCCCTGAGAGGGATCCCTGCTCGCTCACCTAATTTAACCTCTTGTGATTATTTAGATTCCCAGTTTACAACAATTGTCCACAGACCCTGGAAGACTTACAGAAAAAATCCGAAATTGTCAATATAACAATCAGGATGCTTGATAGAATGGACCGAAACTTCAGAATTCGACGGAATCAGTGTAGTAACAATTAAAACCGACATATACAAGATGTTTTTTTTTTTGTAAACGGTATAATACTAAATATCCCGTGTTGTGTGACAAATGAAAAATAACAATAAGTAGTTTTTAAATATGCAAAGTGTTTTTATTTCATTTAAAAAAAAAATAAAGTTGGTGGCAACCCTGTAGTTAAAGGATGTTTATTATATTATAGTTTGCACTGATTTTTTTAGGATGTCCTGGGCTAAGTTAGTGAAATTTCCAGCACGACCTTTGGAATCTTTAAACAAGATGGGTTTCACAAAATCGGTCGATTTCTTGAAATAATCAGTCGAAAATATGTTATCTTTGGTTGTTTTATAAAAATATTTTCTTCAATGTTAAATTTTGCCGTACATTTAATTCTTCTATGCTCATAATACAACTCTTAAGATGGATTAGGGTAAGATTTTTGGAACTTTCAAAGCTATTCCAGGCTGTTTTAGTTTACTAATATCTTTAAACTAGTTTCGCTGAAAAGTCTTAGGTGAAGGTTATTTCATAAAAAGCTTTTCTTGATTTTGCCTTTCTTTGAACAGATTGAAAGAATCTGAAGATCGGTTTCTGCAAGTAATCTTCTATTGGAGATCTGTTTGTAAGATTTTCTTCATTAGATTTTATCTTCTAATTCGAAGAGTACGTGGATCCGGTCCTTTAAGTTGATCTAATTCTGCCAAAATTCTCGTTAGAAGGTCTTTTGGTAAATATTCAGCTATAGTCGTTAAAGATTTTCTTCAGATTGAAAGAATCTGAAAATCGGTTTCTGCAAGTAATCTTCTGTTGGAGATCTGTTTGTAAGATTTTATTCATTAGATTTTATCTTCTAATTCGAAGAGTACGTGGATCCGGTCCTTTAATTTGATCTAATTGTGCCAAAATTCTCGTTAGAAGGTCTTTTGGTAAATATTCAGCTATAGTCGTTAAAGATTTTCTTCAGATTGAAAGAATCTGAAGATCGGTTTCTGCAAGTAATCTTCTGTTGGAGATCTGTTTGTAGGATTTTATTCATTAGATTTTATCTTCTAATTCGAATAATCTGTGGATCTGGTCCTTTAATTTGATCTAATTCTGCTAAAATTCTCGTTAGAAGGTCTTTTGGTAAATATTCAGCTATAGTCGTTAAAAACCACACATCAAAATTAAGCCTCTAGTGGCCAAAACCGCCTTGAGGAGGGAGAGTATTACACAAATATTTCCAAAAATTGTATGAGCTAAAGTTTTTGTCCAAAATCTTCAAGGGTGTTTTAGTAAACAGGCTAAAACACCCTTGAAGATTTTGGACAAAATTATTATTAATTATTAAGTAATAAATGTTTGCCAAAGTTTCCTTCCCTTTAGCCGAAACTTTGGCAAACATTTAGTAAATCGATCATGTCCAAAATATCCCAAATATCTTATTCAAACTCACTTCAACTTTTTTATAGTGAGCAAAAAAAAGACAAACAGCGCCTGCCAACATTTTGTAGGATCATTTTCTTGTTGATCATAATTTTTGATTGAAAAGTAATTTGCGTCGTAAAATTAATTACCACCGCTCTTGTCGCCAAATTGGTAACTCAAAACAAAACACACGCCTCGGCGAAAAAACAAGTGCATAATATGAATTTGAATAAAAATAATAACGGCCAAGTTCGGTGGGACACCGAGACAAGGGACATGATTAATTGTCCCGGCGAGTTTGCTTGAAAAATAAAGGGGGCCAAAATAAACACGGGTATTTACAAACGAAACCAAATTAGGATGTTATATACATATCGCTTCGTTCGGATGACAAGGGGAAAGACATCTTAATTTTTCTCCTACTTAAATAACTCTCGCTTTTCTTTCCTTTACTTAAACTTTCCAAATATTTTAAATTAAAGTACAATTGTATCTGTAAACTTTCAAAAATTTGATCAAAAAAGTTGTTGTAGTTGGTGTACCAATATCTTGATTTATTTTAAAGGTTTCAAAATTGAATAAAAACACTTGGTTTGTTCACTTAATTTGTTTTATTACTTTCCGACTAGTTTCGGTCATGGACCATTATCGAGGAATGTACATTGACAGATAAAATTTTACCTATTTATACAAAATTACTAATGTGATAACCGGATTATAGAATTAACTAATGAGAGCGGTTGATATAGGGGGATTCCAAATCTCCTCCATGTTGTTGGCAAGAGTTTTATTTTTGCTAATGGCCTTTTTAGTCTCCAATATATTGATCTATATTGGTCCATATACCTTGCGATCGTTTAAAACATGATTTAGAGTAGGCTTTGCGTTTTAAATTAGATTGGCAGTACTGACTATTAACACATAGTTTAGCATAACCTCAAATTTATGTCATTATCCAATTAGCAACCGCACAAAAAATTGCCGCCTACTCTAAATCATAATTTAAATGATCGCATGATATTTGAATTTATTTACAATAATAAATTTCGAATAAAAATTTCTGGCAAACGATTTTAAAAGATATTATTTTTCTTATAAAGAATTTCTTGATTCTTAAAAAGAAAAATTATATATTTAAAAATCGTTTGTAAGAAATTTTCAGTTGTAATATTTTGATAGTTATTTACAATTATTTAAGAGGAATCATTCCTAAAATTGTACACAACTATCCAATTTTGTTCTTGATTATTTCTCAAATGTGATTAAATCAATTTTCTTTCTTTTAATAATCTGACACTGCATGAAGAAACTTTTTATTTAAACTTTGGGGTATGTAGTTTTGATACTTATTTAAATTATTTATACATACAGGGAATTTTTCTTTTTAGTATACATATTCCGATGCACCCGCTGTAACATTTCAGGCGTTCATTCCTTTTTTAAAAAGCGTTCAATTTGAAGTTTCGAACGAGTGTTTTCCACTCCCAGGCTAAGCATGAAGTAAAATTTCGAGTTTAGAAAAGCCTGAAAATTTGGTTTGGTCGCGTAGCGCGAAGCGCGGAGCGGCCAAACCAAATTTTCAGGCTTTTCTAAACTCGAAATTTTACTTCATGCGCCACGCGTACAAAACACTGACGTATTATGCAATTAAAAATATACTAATAAATGAGCATTACAAAAAATAAACTGCTAAATCAGCATTCAATAAAATACACTGCTTAATCAGCATTCAAAAAATAAACTGCTAAATCAGCGTTCATACATATTCCGATGCACCCGCTGTAACATTTCAGGCGTTCATTTCTTTTTTAAAAAACGTTCAATTTGAAGTTTCGAACGAGTGTTTTCCACTCCCAGGATAAGCATGAAGTAAAATTTCGAGTTTAGAAAAGCCTGAAAATTTGGTTTGGTCGCGTAGCGCGAAGCGCGGAGCGGCCAAACCAAATTTTCAGGCTTTTCTAAACTCGAAATTTTACTTCATGCGCCACGCGTACAAAACACTGACGTATTATGCAATTAAAAATATACTAATAAATGAGCATTACAAAAAATAAACTGCTAAATCAGCATTCAATAAAATACACTGCTTAATCAGCATTCAAAAAATAAACTGCTAAATCAGCGTTCAAAAAATATACTGCTAAATCAGGATTCAAAAAATTAACTGCTAAATCAGCATTCACAAAAATTACCTGTTAAATCAGTATTCAAAAAATAAACTGCTAAATCAGTATTCAGAAAAATGAACTGCTAAACCAACACTCAATAAAATACACTGCTTAATCAGCATTCAAAAAATAAACTGCTAAATCAGCGTTCAAAAAATATACTGCTAAATCAGCATTCAAAAAATTAACTGCTAAATCAGCATTAACAAAAATTACCTGTTAAATCAGTATTCAAAAAAATAAACTGCTAAATCAGTGTTCAGAAAAATAAACTGCTAAACCAGCATTCAAACTAGTAAACCGCTAAATAAATATTTCAAACAAATCAATTGCTAAATCAAGATTAAAAATATATTGCGTAACAAGAAAATTTTTAATTTCACAATATTTCAGTGTTTAGTACGCGTGGCGCATGAAGTAAAATTTCGAGTTTAGAAAAGCCTGAAAATTTGGTTTGGTCGCTCCGCGCTTCGCGCTACGCGACCAAACCAAATTTTCAGGCTTTTCTAAACTCGAAATTTTACTTCATGCTTAATCTGGGAGTGGAAACACTCGTTAATAGCATCAAACTGAACATATTAAAAATATGCAAAATATGTATACTTAAAAGAAAAAAATACCTGTATGTTTTCTTTTTCATTTCCCCAGATTTATGATTCTTTAAATTGTACAAAATTATTCAATTTCTCTTGATTCTGTTTTATTTCTCTCAAGAAATCAAATGTTTCACAAATGACTAACAAACAGGAAGACGTTTTACGAGCGGTCTCTGGTTGAGTAAAAAAAATATATAAAAATGTATTTTAAGGTTTCAAGGTTAAATATTTTCGTGTGTGTTTCGCTGTTTAGTGCGAACTTTTCTGGCAGTATGCATGCATGTGTGTGTGTGTGTTCAGTGTGGGCCATTGAATCACCCCACAGCGATAATAATTGCCAAATATGACATTGACAAAGTTTCGCGGGCCGAGACTATTTGAGGTGGATGTAATTAGGTGTCGGGCACCCAGACATTATTTGTTAATAATAAAAAACTTTACGATCCCACTTCAAACGTGTGAATCACGCTATATGCTAGTCATAAATTATGTTTCCTTTTCAACGATTTATCTTTGCAAATTGATCTTTATTGGAGAACTTAAAAGTTGTGCAGAATCAATTTTTTTCATTTAAATTTCCTGTAATTTCTCAATATCTAAGAAAAATCGGTTCTCTTTACCGATTTAGGTAATTGAGTCACCTATTTAACAAAAACCCCTAAATCTAGTTGAAAACAATGGATTTAGGGGTTTTTGGCTCAATTATTTACTGCAATTTTTGTATATCCAAGACAAAGTATATTTGTCTATTTTTCGAAGAGTTTACATCCAGAAAAATTAAATGTTATACTTTTGTCTTACAAAAATTCGTGTTCATTTTGTTGAAGATATTTTCTGCATCTAGATGCCTGTCTGCATTAAAAAAAGTTGTTGTTTTCTACGACATTAAAATATTTTATTGCAAAACAGCTACAAGATTAAAATTTTGTATTGTTATGTCTTACCAAATTTTGTGGTCATTTTATTGAAGATATTTTTTGTACCTAGCAAAGTTTAGCAAAACCAGAAAATTTGGATTGGTTGCGTAGCGCGTAGCATCGCTACGCAACCAATCCAAATTTTCTGGTTTTGCTAAACTTGAAATGTTACTTCGTGCTTAATCAGGGAGTGGAAAAACTCGTTAGAAACTTTAAATTGAACGAATTTAAAAAACAATGAACGCCTGAAATTTTACAATACATGTACAAGGAGGCGCAAAAGTTGCCACCCGATGTTCTTTGGCTGCAATTTTTTTATGAATGAAAAACTTTGGTTCTGCTTTTGGATTGTGTTTATTTGGTATTTAATTTGTTTTTCCATTAAGTAAAGAAAATGATATCGACTAAGTCGCCGCCGGCAGGCCTGATTTAGAGCATTTTCCAGCACTCTTGTCAGAATTTCCGGCGATAAGTTCTCGCATTCTTCCATCTCTCTTCCAATCTCCATTCACAATTTCATTATTAATCAGGTATAATCATTCTAATTGCCATCTGTGAGATTTTGTTTTAATCATAATTTGGTTTCTTGAATTCCATATCCGATGGACTGTCTATATAATTGTCTGTGGTAGTACTTAATATTAAGCAGTTCTAGAACAAGGTACAATACTACTAATTATGCCTGCTCATTAAATTATTACCAGTTGTTAAAATGTACACGCCTTATAATTGGCGGTACTCCATTTAATCACAAATTTACAATTAAAAAAAAAAACATCCTCATGTTTATTATCATCATGATTTTGTTAAGTGTATAATGTGCACTTTTTGGAGAGGAGAAGTACGTACGTAGTACAGGAAAGCATAAATTTCGCACTTAAACGAGCCTCTATCAGCATCGCCATAATTTAATCCCCGATTATATAAATCCCAAGCATTAAAAGCTGGCCGGCCGGAGCCGAGAGAGTGCGCAGAGGGTTATTTTAGCGGTACTCTCGTGCTGCAGAATGCATATCAAGGCCACGCTGCTGCGAGAGTCAGGTACGTGTACAGTCAAAACAATAACCGCCTCGTAAAATCCCGCAGACGCATTAACCGCACTCTACCAAGCTATAGGCTGTTATTGTTTCTCTCATGTTTCGGCAAATTTGACAAAATTGTTGGCTGGCCGAAAGAAAATATTCAAAAATCGATGTATGCTAATACACCATATAACTAGGAAAGTGTAGTCTACAAATCTTGAATTGGGTAAAAATGTTCAAAAAGTTTCAAGATTTCAATTTGAACAGCCAGATATTTAGATTATATCTTCTTCTTTGGGGCAGGTGGTGGCCGAGCGGTAACGTCGCCGGACGGTAAATCGCTCGGCGAGCCACAGACCGGGTTCGATTCCCGAGCACGGGGAGTTGTTATTTAAAAATAATAACTCGTCGTGTCCCTGGGTGTGGTGTGAATGTATTGTGCCGTCCAATATATGTTAATACAACTTAAAAAATAAGTTATAAATTAAATAATATAAGTTAAAAATAAATAATTGATGTTGGCCAATAGTCAAAGCAACTAAGGCCAGGCAAAAGCCAAACAAAAAAAAATCTTCTTCTTTGCATTTTGTCTTATCTTATGAAACTTTGGACATGAGCCTTCCTTAATTTAAAATAACATAAATAATTAGATTATATTACCCAAAACCAAATCAACTACTCATTAAAAAAGCTGTTTACATAAAAACCATTAAATTGATAATTTTGGGAAGAATTAGATCTTGTCATGCAATTCCAAAAATAAACTAAGTGACGTTTTTGTTACCTCTGTTACCGCTTCTAAAATGTCTCATGCAATTCTAAAAATAAAGTCACATATCTCGTATTTGTTGTTACCTTTGTTTCCCTCCCACCGCTTCCAGAATCTCTTATGCAATTCTAAAAATAAATTAACTCACATATCACAATTTTTTTTGTTACTTTCGAAATCCCTTCTTACGCGTATTTTTCGTTTCTCCTGTATTCAAATGTTTATTTTGTAATTGGGTTGTCTTGTTGGGCAAATACAGATAATATTACGTAATTCTAAAATTAAATTACCGGAACAAGAGGGTTTGCCCCCTCACTATTTTTCGCGAGGCGGCCCCGAAAAAAAAAAGAGGAACAAACGGGCAACGCTTAACGACCGACGACTGCAAAAAATTCGGGTGCTGGCCATTATGCGAAGGCACAGACCCCGAAATTATCTCCGCCGTTTTTCTCCAATAATAACACACATTCGGTCATCCTCAAAGTGAATCCGTGCGCGAAGTTTATTTACGACGTGCACCAGGGTTAGGGTTAATAAGTGGCAATCAAATCACCATCAGCCAAAGAAAAATAAGAAAAACAAACGGAACATTTTACAACTAGCCAAACGAAATAGAATTTTATAAAGAAAAAATGAAAGAGAAGAAGACATTTTTTCTAATATCGAAATACAATGAACATTTTTCTGCCGAAATTTGGATAACTATTTACATGCAAACGATCCGTACAGATGCAATATCTGTCGTGACAAATCTTTTAATAAAAAAAAGACCTTTATTGGCATAATACTACATTACATCCATATCTACACTAATCGCTGCCCCCTCTCTTCCTTCTGATTTCCCTCTCTTCCCCCAACTTCTCCAGCGTCCTTACCCGGCCCCATCCTCTCTCATCCATTCCGTCACTCTTCTATTCCCTCTTATTCCCACCCATTCCTCCTTCACCCCCTCGCACTTCTCTGCCTAAAGACTCCACGTATCCCTCCCCCGCTCACATATTACACACCTCCCATACTCTTCCCCCATCCACACCTTCCTTCCTCTCTTCTTTTAAATATTCATTAATTATTCAATTTAGTCACTCGAAATTAGTCACGATTGAACATTTTATTGACTAATATTCGCAGCTGATTGAAAGACTAATAATAACATAAGACTAATGATTAATGACTAAATTAGTCATGAGTAATTTATTCATCACTAATTTAGTCTTTGGTTTCAATTATGACTACAAATTAATACCCAACTCTTGATATGAGTTGATGTGAGTTTCCTAGGCACAATTATCTTTTACTTTTGAACCAGTGGGCGTAATTAGCTATTCGTCTCTCGGAGCGCGAATCTTGCGCTTGTTTAATTTGGCAAGTGAGCGCGCTCGGATTATGACGCGAGTGTCATTTATTAGATGGCATTCCTTCAGTTTTAACGTGCTGGATGCGTTGACCTCGGAATTCTAAGCTACGGGCGATTTTTTTTTTATTCACTCTCGCTCTCATCTTTTCCGAAATTTCCACGCACAATACACTCAGGCCGGTATAATTAAAGTGGATCTTGAATGCGTGTTATTTTTATACGTACACGCACCGGCGTTATTTTTATCAACCCGGCCGAAAATACGCGAGAGAAGCGGATTTTGAAATTTACCTAAATTTGCCAAGAACACATTTGACAATAGCAGTTCTGCTGTTACCCTGACATATTCTTTTCACACTGAGCAAATACATTTAAGTAACGTTTTATCAACATTAAAACAACGTCTAATGTTATTACAATGTTGATAAATCATTATTTGTTTGTTTTTTGCTCAATGGGTTGTATTATCACTAGAATACAAGAATTAGGTAACACGAATTTTTTTTAGACTGCGTTGTCCACTCTCTTTAATTAATTTTTGACATTTTCCATGAAATCTTCTATTTTACTTTACAGTTTTATAGGAACAGTTGTGCATTAGGTTTGTATTAGACAAATTTATTCCTGAATGCAAGAACTAGCAAACTCAATTCTCTTTGATGAAGGAGTGAAACACTCTAAACTTTGGAAGCAGATACAAACTGCTTCCAAAGTTTAGAGAAAAACTTGTCCACTCCTTCATTAAGCATGCAGTAATATACAGAGAGTTTTATGTAACACCGAACATTTTCATAACGAGAATTATTTTTTGAAGCATCCATATGCATACGTTGCACATTTTCCGATGCTCAGTTTATTAAAAGAATTCAATTTGAAGTTTTAAGCGAGTGTTTTCCACTCCCAGGCTAAGCATGAAGTAAAATTTCGAGTTTAGAAAAACCTGAAAATTTGGTTTGGTCGCGTAGCGCGAAGCGCGGAGCGGCCAAACCAAATTTTCAGGCTTTTCTAAACTCGAAATTTTACTTCATGCGCCACCGGTACAAAACACTGACATATCACGAAGTTTAAAACACACCGCTAAACTTTACATTAAATCAGTGTTTTGTACCGGTGGCGCATGAAGTAAAATTTCGAGTTTAGAAAAGCCTGAAAATTTGGTTTGGCCGCTCCGCGCTTCGCGCTACGCGACCAAACCAAATTTTCAGGCTTTTCTAAACTCGAAATTTTACTTCATGCTTAGCCTGGGAGTGGAAAACGATCGCTTAAAGCTTCAAATTAAATTCTATAAATAAACCCAGCATCGAAAAATGTGCAACAAAGGCATAGGAATACTTAAAAGAAAAATTCTCGTTATAGAAATGTTCGGTGTTACATAAAACTCTCTGTATGTATTTCTACCATAACCTAGAGAATACATTTTAAAATTTGTATTTTTTTCTCTTTCCCACTTTCACTGTTAAATATCAATAGAAAAACGCCTTTTATTTAACCGAAAACTAAAATTAAATATACAATGATATTTTGGGAAGGCGTTGATGTTATTTGTATTTAATTTTAAAACACATTTAATTAGTTATTAAGGTGGGAACAAAACTCCGCAATTTATGTGAAATTTGTTGTTATTTATTTTATCGCAAAAGGGTGTTTATTGAGATATCAACAAAACTAATAAGCACAACGTCTAGTAGACCTTAATATAGCTAATCGTGTATAAACAGAAATAAGATCTTTAAAATGGTTTTTCTTTAATTTAGGTTACCAGTTTACATTGATTCGGAGAAGCATTTTTACACTCATAGTCCTCTTAAAGGATTTTATCCGTCAGTCAAAAAATCCTTTATTCGAGTATTCCAGATTTGAAACATATAAGGTAATTTTATCCGTGATTTAAATCCATTTTTTTAGGATCCATTTCAATTCTGTTTTAAACTAATTCAACTTAACCTAAACTTAGGCATAGATATGTAAGTAGTTAAATTCCTTATTCTTCACTGTTTAATTTTAATTCTAAATGTACATTTTAAACCAATCGCACTTGTTTGCGCATATAATTTTTATTTTAATGTTTATTTACTAATTATCAAATACGTTAAACTATTGAAAAAAGGGCACATCGTGCCTGAAATGTACATTTAGAATTAAAATAAAACAGTGAAGAATAAGGAATTTAACTATTTACATATCTATAACTAGAGCTGGGCAGGATTCGAATCATTCAGGATTCGAATCCTGGATTCGAATCCTTGTAGAAGATTCAAAAGAGGCATTCGAATACTTTAGTTCAATTGGATTCGTGATCCGGATTAGTTACGTATTTTTTAAGAGGATTCGTATTCGTATCCAAATGTGGGTGATTCGAATCCTTATAAAAGGATTCGAATATTTATAAAAGGATTCGAATACTTACAAACGGATTTGAATTGTCAAAAATAATTCGAATTAATTATGAGGAGTAACATGAAAAATGTCTTTTGTGTGTTTTTAAATTTCTCATTAAATCAGTGTTTTATACGCGTGGCGCATGAAGTAAAATTTCGAGTTTAGAAAAGCCCCGTGAAAATTTGTCTCGGGTCGCTGCGCGACCCTCGACAAATTTTCTACGCGGGGCTTTTCTAAACTCGAAATTTTACTTCATGCTTAGTCTGGGAGTGGAAAACACTCGTTTAAAGCTTCGAATTGAAGGAATATCTAAAGATTTACAGAAAATAGGCTGTTTTGCGGAAAACACTATTTCTACTAGCAGAAACAACTAGCACTATTACCAGCCAGCACTTCTAGCTCAGATGGTTGTAGCTTCAGATATCTTGCTACCAGCAGACGAGGCCTATACTAGTACTACTAAGTACTATTAGCCGAAAGAACCACTACTACAAACTGTAACGTTTACTTTTTTTCAGTTAAAAACGATTTGTCCGCTAGCAGAAAGAACTGCCGCTATTAGCAAACAGAGCTTCTAGTTCCGTAGACTGAGCCTGTACTACTACTACTACTAGTAGCAGAAAAAACTAGTGGTAGTAGAATGAAAAACTACTATTAAGCTGAAAAAACGACCAAGGCCGCAGCCAGAAAAAAAAATTAAAATTAAAATAAAAATATTGTTTTTGCTCTTACAGTTCCGCTTTTACATACAAAAATTTATCATTTTGAAAACTTCAGGGGGGGGGGGGGTTGTACCCCCACACCCCCCGCCCCCTGGATACAGTCTTGAGAACAACTGCTACTAGCTAAAAGAATTACTACAGCAGAAAGAACTACCGCTATTAACGGAGCTTCTAGTTCAGATGGTTCTAGCTTCAGATGTCTTGCCATCAGCAGACGGAACCTGTAGTATAGGTTCCGTCCGTACTAGTAGTAGAAAGACCTACCCGTAGTAAAAGGAACAAAATAGTAGTTGGTCTTTCTACTACTGAAAGGACGAACGCTACTAGCACATAGAAATTGTACTACTAGCTGAAATAACTACTACTACTGATAGAAACGTTTACTTTTTAGCAGAATACGCTATTTCTACCAGCAGAAACAACTACTGCTATTGGCAGACAGGGCTTCTGGTTCAAATGGTTCTAGCTTCAAATCTTGCCACCGGCAGGTGGAGCCTGTACTACTACTAGTAGCAGAAAGACCTAGCAGTCGTTTTTTTATAGCAAGAAACACCAGTTCTACTAGCTGAAAGAACTACTGCTATTAACAGAGCGTCTAGTTCAGATGGTTCTGGCTTATCGTGTCTTGCCACCAGCAGACGGAGCCTGTACTACAACTAGTTGCAAAAAGTCCTAGTAATAGTAGAAGCAACAAAATAGTAGTTGTTTCATCTACTACTAAAATGACGATGAACTTGTACTACTAGCTGAAAGATGGATAGTTTACTTCTTTTAAAATAAAACGCATTTCTACTAGAAGATTAAAAATACATGTTTTTTCTTTCTCGCCGCCATTGTTTAACAAACGTCAATTGTGTATAATATTAATTAACGAGTGTTTCTTGAGAATAAATTGTTATTTTAATTATGGTTTATAATTATTCATATTTCTTCGGAGCAAACAGATACAGGGAGTTTTTCTTTTAAATATACGTATTCCAAATTTAGCCTATTTTCTGTAAATCTTTAGATATATTTTTATTTTAAAGTTCAATTTGAAGCTTTAAATGAGTGTTTTCCACTCCCAGGCTAAGCATGAAGTAAAATTTCGAGTTTAGAAAAGCCCCGTGAAAATTTGTCGAGGGTCGCGCAGCGACCCGAGACAAATTTTCGGGCTTTTCTAAACTCGAAATTTTACTTCATGCGCCACACGTACAAAACACTGATTAGAAGTGAAGTTCAGAAACACACAAATACATCTTTAATCAGAGTAACAGGGAATCAAATATTTAGTCTTTTATCAACGATGTTCAGTGTTAATAATAATTAATTAGATTTTGAATATTTTTGTTAAAACAACTTAAAACAATTTTTGTTAAAACAATTTTTATTTCATTAGTTTTTGCAACTAACTATCATTTAGTTGCAAAAAACTAATGAAATAAAAATTATTCTTGAAGGATTTGTATTCGTGATTTGAAAAAGCAGGATTCGAATCTTTGATTCGAATCATATTTATCTCTTACGAATCCTTTATTTGAGTATTCGTGATTCGAATCATATTAGGCGATTCAGATTCGTGATTCGAATCTTTTTTACGAGGATTCGTCCCAGCTTTGTCTATAACTAACACTTTACGTAACTCCAACAAGAATATCATTGATGAAACTTAGGCAAATGAACCTTCCCTAACCTAACCAATCTAGATGTGTCCATTATTATATTTCCTGCATATTCAGTACTTATCTACAATTAAACTCGTTTTTGTTTTAATTGATATAATTTTCAAGATCCATCCAGATAAAAACACTTACTTAACTAATGTGGGCATCACCAATTAAAACATCTCGACACAAAAACCACCACCATAGAAAAAAAAAACGCGCCCAATTAAAACACAAAAACAAATTCAATTCACGCGCATTTATTTATTAATTAATCTCCCTTTGTTAACAACCCAACCACTCGGCTCTCTTCACACAACGCAAAGTTCATTGCATCCGCCGCATTCCTCGGTGGACGTATTTAGTTTCCCTTGGGGATAATTAAAATTAGTATCCGGGTGTGCGTGCGAGTGTTGTCGGGTTGAATGAAGGAATAAAGAATCAGAAGAAAAAAGAACGGGCGGGCCTCCGAATTTTTCCTTTTCGTAATTTTATTAGATCGGGGGGACACAGATCGTTCCGAAGCCCTAAATTCTAATTATGCTAGGGTCAATACACCCGAAATAATAAAATGCATACGGTGGCCTATCCGGGTCGAACAGGTTTAAAGCCTCGTAACTGGATTAAAGGAAACTATCGTGTAATTGGATTATTATCATAATTTTCGAATTAATTTATTACTACATAAAAGAAAAAGAAAAAAGAAAAGATAGACTATTTTCTCATGTATAGAAAATACTCTCTATAATTTAGAGTCCAGATCAAGGGTTCCTAAACTTTTAAACATTGCGATCCATTTTTTTCCGCAAATACTAGACTAACCAGAAAAAACATCTGTTTGCCGTTTTTTCCCGATATTTTAGTAAATTAGTAGTCATTTTTTTCCGCAGATACTAGACTAACTAGAAAAAAACATCTGTGTGCCGTTTTTTCCGATATTTTAGTAAATTAGTAGTCATTTTTTTCCGCAGATACTAGACTAACTAGAAAAAAACATTTGTTTGCCGTTTTTTCCGATATTTCAGTAAATTAGTAAAGCTATTTGATTGATATACAAGGAACATTTTGTCTGTGTACAAATCGAATAAAACGCGAGTCAAATGCATCGAACCAATTGTTTAAAACAGTGATTATAGGCAACCCAATACCTTTAATATGTGTTGGGTTGCTTATATCGTTCTTGTATATATTTTTTAATTCTACAATAAATAAAACACTTATCTATTGTAGAACTAAAAAAAACATACTCAGGGGTTCGCACCCAAATCCAAGTTTTCGGGGTTTTATAATCTTGAAATTTTACTTCAGCATTTTTAATGCTGATAAAAGTAACGATTTTTGATAAGTCGCGACAAGCCTTTATTTATTTATTTATTTATTTATTTATTTTCACCCAACAGACATACAGTCCACTTACAGGGATTTAAACTAAAATTACATGTTATAACACAAATATATATATAAGTAAAAACAATAATTAATAATATCCTAATACATTAAGTAGTTGACAAGTATAAAATGCGTTTATTGTTTTATTGTTCCGAGTATTTCACTACGAAAAGATTTATATACTGGCTGAAAGATATCAGTAGAATACTGAATCTCGTTATACGCGCGTGACAACTTATAGACAGGGGAGTTCAGGCAATAGTTAGTATTGGGTGTACAGTATGTAAAGGTTTTAGCATGGCGTGACGATATCCTGGGTACATGAAATTTAAACTGTGATAGAAATTGAGGATTATCTATTTTGTAATGAATTAAATTGTATAAATAACATAGCGAAATAAATAAATGTCTCTTATAAATGGATATATAGTCAAATTCACGTAACAGATCATCATATGAAATATCAAAGTCATATGTACCATTTTTTACAAAATAAAGATATCTTAAAAACCGCCTTTGAACACTTTCAAGCAAATTTATATACTTTAAATACATGGGCGACCAGACAATTGAACAATAGGTAAGTTTAGATAAAATATAACATGAGAATAATGTTTTCATTACCTCTAAATTTTTGAACACTTTACAGTTGCGCATGATAAAACCCCACATTCTATAACAGCTTTTGACAAGATTATGAATATGTAAATCGAACCTCAACGAACAGTCGAATATAACACCAAGATCTTTTAACTCTACACAACGGTTTATAATTGTACTTCCGATTGTATAGTTATAGTTGAGTACATTTACTTTACGAGACAAAGACATAACATTACACTTGGAGATATTTAACGATAATTTATTGTTTACACACCATTCGCTGAGAGTGTTAATGTCAGATTGTAATTTTGCACAATCGTCAAGCGAGTCAATTGCATTGTAGATCTTTAAGTCGTCGGCATATATCAAAACTGGACATGTCATGTACTTACAAATATCGTTAAAGTACAATAGAAACAGCAGAGGTCCTAAGTTGGACCCCTGAGGAACCCCACTATCCACTGCACGAAAGCGGGACTTGTAGCCATTTATTTCAACCAGAAATCGTCTGTTATTTATTTTTATTACAAAGGTAATAAAATATTGTTTATAAAGAATAGGGATTGTGTATTGTGGAGGCTTCTACTTCGTTATACATGTTAATTACACAATGAAACACTTTTAACTTTGTTTGTATAACACGTGTTATACAAACAAAGTTAAAAGTGTTTCATTGTGTAATAGGGATTGTAATTTACCGAGCTTTCAATTACCGGTTATTCTATAATCTGTGAATCAAAATCGGTTTACCGATAATTTACCGATAGATCGTTGTTTTACTTCTATTCATAAAACTACGACCTATCGGTAAATTATCGGTAAACCGATTTTGATTCACAGATTATGGAATTACCGGTAATTGAAAGCTCGGTAAATTACAATCCCTATTCTTCTCTCTGAGTGCACTCCAAGTGTTTAAAGTTGGTACTTTGCTTCTATGAAGAACTAGCTCGAATGTTTATTTTGTATAATCGAATTTTGCGCTTTTAAAGTTTTGATTCATATGACGCGTTACGGTAACTACATCCAAAAATTGTTTTTTGTTAGTACTCTTTGTGTTGTCTGTTAACCAACGAAAAGTAAAATTTAACCACTATCCTCTAAATTAATAACCTTCATGAGGGGGTATTAATCTTTGTGGAGTTGAAGCGTTAGATTGTTTTTTCGAATGGTTGATTAATACGGGTACATTTGTACCAAACCACAAAATACGTAATTATGGACGTAGACCCTTTTACTCCCGAAAAATTATTCAATTTATATGCAAATTCACGACAGGCGTGATAATTATTTGATAGGTTTCATAAAGCCCAAAGTCCAGACAATGCTTTGAAGACATATTTCATAGTGTAAAACAAACAGTCTTGGGTTAAATCCTGTAATTTTTCTTATTTAATAGGCCGCTTCGAAGACAACAAACCTAATGATTTTTTTTAATTCCTCTTAAAGGAAGTGATTTCTTGTACAGATTCTACAGAGAGTTTTACGTAACACCGAACATGCTTGTAACGAGAATGTTTCTTCTAGGTATACATAAACATACATTCCTTTGAAAATGGTCTAACAAACCGAAACTAGTCGGAATAAAGTTTTAATTTGTGAAACAATACCAAGTGTTTTTTATTTTTTAAATAAATTTACATATCTAATATGTTTCACCAAGTGCCAGATGAGAAATTAATTCAAGAAAAAAAAATACGTTGTACATTTGCTGACGCTCGGGTTATTAAAATAATTTAATTTGAAGCTTTAAACGGGTGTTTTCCACTCCCAGGCTGAGCATGAAGTAAAATTTCGAGTTTAGAAAAGCCTGAAAATTTGGTTTGGTCGCGCAGCGCGAAGCGCGGAGCGGCCAAACCAAATTTTCAGGCTTTTCTAAACTCGAAATTTTACTTCATGCGCCACCGGTACAAAACGCTGATGCAATCTAAAGTTTAGTGGTGTGTTTTAAACTTCGTAATATGTCAGTGTTTTGTGGCGGTGGCGCATGAAGTAAAATTTCGAGTTTAGAAAAGCCTGAAAATTTGGTTTGGCCGCTCCGCGCTTCGCGCTGCGCGACCAAACCAAATTTTCAGGCTTTTCTAAACTCGAAATTTTACTTCATGCTCAGTCTGGGAGTGGAAAACACCCGTTTAAAGCTTTAAATTAAATTCTTTTAACAAACCGAGTGTCAGCAAATGTACAACGTATGTTTATAAAGACCTAAAAGAAAAGTTCTCCTTATAAGCATGTTCGGTGTTACATAAAACTCTCTGTATATTCTAGTATATTGAAATTTCGAACGAGTGTTTCCAGTCTTTGATTAAGCATGAAGTAAAATTTCGAGTTTAGAAAAGCTTTAAAATTTGGTTACGCGACTAAACCAAATTTTTCGTCATTTCTAAACTCGAAATTTTACTTCATCCGCCACGCGAATAATACACTGAAATATTGTGAAATTAAAAATATACTGTTAAATCAGTATTAGAAAACCTGCTGAAGCAGGATTAAAAATAAACTGCTAAACAAAAATACTTAGAATTTCATCAATTTCAGTGTATTATACGCCTGGCGCATGAAGTAAAATTTCGAGTTTAGAAAAGCCTGAAAATTTGGTTTGGTCGCGTAGCGCTACGCGCTACGCGACCAAACCAAATTTTCAGGCTTTTCTAAACTCGAAATTTTACTTCATGCTTAATCAAGGATTGGAAACATTCATTAGTAGGTTCATATTTAACTCATTAAATAAACTTTGACTGCCTCAAAATCCATACGCATAGCGCTACGCGCTACGCAACCAAACCAAATTTTCAGGCTTTTCTAAACTCGAAATTTTACTTCATGCTTAATCAAGGATTGAAAACACTCGTTAGTAACTTCAAATTTAACTCATTAAATAAACAATGACTGCCTCAAAATCTATACGCATCGGGCTGTTCTTCTCAAAAGAAGTGATTTTTTGTACAAATTATATTGCTATATTCTTGTGTATTGAAGGAACACACGCAGCAGAGAAAATGCGATTTGTATTAAAAAGTAAACCGAGCGTATCAATCAATCAATCAATCAAAAAGCTCTCCGAGCAAGCAAGCGAGCGCAGGTAAGTAAGTAAGTAGTTGAATGATGCACCCATTGCGATAATCGCGTAATTGTTTCCATTGGCAATCTTCTTAGAGGCCGGTGCAATAAAAGCACCTGTCATAACAGAACACAACGGGCCCGATCATTATAAATGGCAGCAGCAACAGCAGGGAGAGAAGAAGAAGAAGAAGGTGAGGTCTCTGCGGTGCGGTGTCCAAACGGCCATTACGCGCCGATGCCGTATTTATTAAAGGCACAAAACTGCATACAACATTGTTGTTGCTGTTGTTGTTGCACACACACACATACATGCAAACACGCACGCACGCAAAAGAGGCGCGCGTATTCGCAGATGTCGACCTTCGCTCCTCTCGAACGTAAATAAAGCTCCTCGCTAATGCCCTCCTCGGAGAGTACTATTTGAGTACACGCGGAGGTGAATTCTTTCCCAAAAAGGAATGTTGTATCTGTATTGAAATGAAAAGGTTTTTGTTATTCGGCTCGTCTTATTTGATTCATCCAAAGAAGACAACAATTGTTGGTACCTTTTGGACACATGAGATACCCGGACTGTTTTCTTGATTCTCAATAACCCAAATATTGTTGGTACATGCGCCACCTGATATGTGAACATTCGGCGTACATCATATTTTTAGCAAGGGATTTTTATGATTCGAATCATATTCAATTTAGGGATACATGATTTTAATCATATTAAATGAGGGGATTCGGATTCGTGATTAGATTTTTTTGCGGATTCTACCCAACTCTGGTTAACAAATATGGCCTTCTAAAGATCTATTGGATAAGTAGTTTTATAAAATTTCGAGTTAATGTCATCTACTGCTAATTTTATATTACGAGGGTCATTTCATAAATAATAATTTAATTTTAATTATTAGTTTTAGAACCGCCGCGAGAAGCATCAAAACAGAAGTTCCGGTCGGAGTTAGTGTTATAACAGACGATAGGAAGAAGTTAGGTAAATAAAAACAGAGCTATGAACAATAAACACACATAATATATAAATCAATTTAGACCATATCAACATTCTATCATATTGCTATTAAGAGAATTAAATGGCGAAGGAGAAGAAATAGTGGTTGCACGGGGTGGTCGAGGTGGGCATCCGAAAAATGGTTTCCATGGAACTACAGGGCAAGCAAGATCTGGACGTTTGGATCTAATAAAATAATCATTTTTATTTCCTGCACGTTTATTTTTTTATATAATCTCTTTATAGTCCTTCAGCATAATCTCCATGCTTCTCAATGACCGCGTCTCAACGTCTGGGAAGCTTTGCAATACCATCTTATACGCAATCTTTCTTCATCTGATGAATGGCTCAAGTACCGGCGACAGAAATATCTTTTAGAGATGGATATCGACCTCTTCGCATATGTTGTTTCAACTTTGGGAAGAAGTCAAAGTCTAGTTGACGTATGTCAAGACTGTAGGGTGGATGAGGTAACACTTCCCAACTGTAATTGCACAGCTTTTCGTTTACAACAATGTGCGGGCATGCGTTGTTGATGAGAATGAGTGAACAGGCCTTGAGCAACTTAGGTTTTACAATTTACGGTTCAGTTTTTGAACCAAATCACAATAATATACTCCTGTGACACTTCACCCACATGGAACTTTGCCTATCACGATGATTTCATGGTAATCATAAGCAAAGATCATCTTTTGATTGGCCTTAGATTGAGCCCGACAAAATTTGTTTGGACATGGGGATGATCGACCTCTTCATTTGTTTGACTGTGATTTTAACTATATTTCAAAGTCTCGAACCCACATTTCATTAATAGTAATGATTCGATGCAACAAAACTTGACCTTCTTGAACAAGTTTCTCATCTTTCACGTGGTGAAACATATTTAACTATGATTTAAAAAAAACACTTAGTAAAATTTTATTAATATTTTGTTTTTAATTCCAACTAGTTTCGACTTTGAGTCATTCTCAAGGAGTGACTTCAGATGACTCAAATTCGAAACTACTTGACCTTCAACGTCAAGTCATCATTTCAACACTTTGATGTTTGATCCCCAATAGTCACAGTATCTGAGACCGGCGCGGGCTCCACTTCTAACTCGCCTTATTAAAAAACAAAACACCCCATCGATAAAATACAAACAGTGACTTCTTCCTCAAGCCTTAAACTACAACTTGTGTAATAACTACTATCAACGCGTCCTTCACTCCGCAGTGTTGCCAAAGTGTGCATTATTATTGAAATGAATTATATAATAATATATAAATTTTCAGAACATACAGAGAGAATTATATAACACCGAACATTTTCATCCAATACAATTTGACACCTTTAATTTTTAAGTAATGTGTAAATTGGGAAACCTATATGACCATTAAGAATTGTTGCCAATCAATCGCAATTAATGCCTTAACTTGCGCATACAGGGAGTTTTTCTTTCAAGTATGTCCCAATTACAGCGTATATGCCTACATCTTTAGATACTCATTGTTTCTTTTTAAGAGTTCAATTTGAAACTTGACATGAGTGTGTTCCACTCCCAGACTAAGCATGAAGTAAAATTTCGAGTTTAGAAAAGCCTGAAAATTTGGTTTGGTCGCGTAGCGCGAAGCGCGGAGCGGCCAAACCAAATTTTCAGGCTTTTCTAAACTCGAAATTTTACTTCATGCGCCACCGGCACAAAACACTGACATATTACGAAGTTTAAAACACACCGCTAAACTTTAAACTTTGGTTTACTTCATGCGCCACCGGTACAAAACATTGATTCAATGTAAAGTTTAGCGGTGTGTTTTAAACTTCTAAGTTTTATGTGACGAAGCTCTGCCAGTGAAATTGCTCCCGTAGTATGACTGCGCTCACCGACCAGCCGATGGACACCCTGCCGGAAAGGACCCGGTACAGCCGCTTAAGCCTGTTGAACGAAGCTAAGAGGAAGACGCAATAAGACCCGGCAAACTCCTCCACCACCTGTATATAATCTTGTATATACAGAGAGTTTTATGTAACACCGAACATTTTCATAACGAGAATTTTTCTTTTAAGTATCCATATGCATTTGTTGCACATTTTTCGATGCTCGGTTTACTGAAAGAATTTAATTTGAAGCTTTAAGCGAGTGTTTTCCACTCCCAGGCTAAGCATGAAGTAAAATTTCGAGTTTAGAAAAGCCCGAAAATTTGGTTTGGTCGCGTAGCGCGAAGCGCGGAGCGGCCAAACCAAAATTTCAGGCTTTTCTAAACTCGAAATTTTACTTCATGCCCCACCGGTACAAAACACTACCATATTACGAAGATTAAAACACACTGCTAAACTTTACATTGCATCAGCGTTTTGTACCGGTGGCGCATGAAGTAAAATTTCGAGTTTAGAAAAGCCTGAAAATTTGGTTTGGCCGCTCCGCGCTTCGCGCTACGCGACCAAACCAAATTTTCAGGCTTTTCTAAACTCGAAATTTTACTTCATGCTTAGCCTGGGAGTGGAAAACACTCGTTTAAAGCTTCAAATTATATTCTTTTGATAAACCGAGCATCGGCAAATGTACAACGTATGCTTATGTATACTTAAAAGAAAAATTCTCGTTATAAAAATGTTCGGTGTTACATAAAACTCTCTGTATATTGTAAAACTGCTCTTCCAATGGATCTTTAGAACACCATCTTTTTGTACACCTTTGCAGGTTGATTTTTTTAGTTTGTTTAATTTAATGATAGTTGAGCATTTTTATTCTTTTGTAATTACTCGAGGGGAAGAAAGGTCGTTGCTCTAGAGGACGCATCTCGGCCTCGAACTATTCCACATCCATAAAGGAAAGTGGGGCCTTTCAGGAGTCATCAATCACTTTATAATTGAAGGGACTCTAATTAATACGATCTTGATGAATCGTGGGTGACAACTTTCACTTATCTTATTCACTTACCAGAACACCAGATTTTCGTATTGTATGATAATACGCATACAATACGAAAATCTGTTTAGCTAGTTAATAATATTTGATTCTTCTTGTGTAATTGGTTGTTACAATTAAAAAAAAAACAACGTAAATACAAGATAATGTAATTAAATATAGCATAACTACAAAATTAAATGTGTTCAGTATTCCAGCACCGGATACCCACAGACGCGTTTCAGACTTCAAGGTCCTCATCAGTGTGGTCCTGACCCAGTGCTGAGGAATACTGAACCTTTCTGACTCTTTTAAGCCAATAGGTGAAATCTATTAAGAAATGTCGATAGCTACGCAATCTAATGCTCTATAGTGGCAAGAATGAGGCATGAACGATGCCACTATAGAGAATTACATGGCGTAGCTATCGAAATTTCTTAATAGATTTTACATATTGGCTTGATAGAGTCAGAAATGTTCAGTATTCCTCAGCACGGAGTCAGGACCACACTGATGAGGACCCTGAAGTCTGAAACGCGTCTATGGGTATCCGGTGCTGGAATACTGAACACATTAAATTTTGTAGTTATGCTATATTTAATTACACTATCTTGTATTTAATGAATATGTTATACAACATTATTATTATTACGTAAAATGGTTAAACAAGGAGAGGAAACACTTTTGAATTTCGAAAGATTTGGTTTGACGTAATAAACATATGTTAGATGTATTAATGTGAGTATGTGAGCGAATCCTTAACACACGGCTTTAAAACGGTTTTCATTTGTTTTTCAAATTGGACTCTACATCAACGTTTTATTCGAAAAGGCAAATTACCCGATTTCTTTACTTACTGGATTTAATCCGCCGTTTTTTATAAATTATGAAAATGATTTAATGTATTAGAAAATTAAGTGATTTGAAGTTAAAAGTGCTTTAATTTGATCTATAAAGATTTTTTAAGACTCTAAAATTGTGCTTAGTAAGAGCGCTGAAAGATTAATTTTGCTTGATTTATACATTTTCTGTAAATTTAAAGATTGAAACAAGTTGGTTAAAGATTTTTTTCTTGAGGAAATAAATAGTCAGCATTGTTTCTCGTAATAATAATAATAATAATAATAATATATATTGGTGTTAATACAAGATTGTTTACACAGGTCACAGGTAATTTGAAATACTACTATGTATAATAACATTCACAATGGCGACCACTTAACATATTAAAAGTATACATTATTTATAGCAGATCACAGATTATTGGTATGAAACAGACATTTACTATGAACAAACAAAACATGTTAAAAATATGGTTGTATATGATAAAATAATTTTCTGGACAAAAATAAAATATTAAAAGCATAAATTACAAATAATTGATATAAAACAAACATTTACTATGAACAAACAGAAACATGATGAAAATATGGTTGTATATAATAAAACATTGTTTTGAACAAAACAAACATATTAAAATTTGTGTTTCTTGCACTCCTGAAAGTATTCCTCGAAGGAATAGAAAGCATTTTGAGCCAAAAACGATTTACACCAAACTTTTAAATGTTTTGGTTTTAGCTGTTAGATTTGTGTAGGAAGAGCATTAAAAAATTGTATACAGTGGTATCGTATTTCGGTTTTAGCTTTTGTGAGCCTTTGAAATTGTATCCGGATATCATTTTTTGCTCTTGTATTGTGCTCATGATAAAACCTATTACTTTCGTATTTATCTTTATTGTTTGTTAAATGCAAAACGCATTCCAGTATAAAAACACACGGGACTGCTAAAATGTTCAAATCTATAAAGCATTGTTTACAGTCCGATCTATAACTTATTCCTGCCAGCACTCTAATAGCTCGACGTTGCAAACGAAAGATGTTTGACAAGATGCTTGAATGACCCCACAATATAATTCCGTAGGACATGTGCGAATGAAAATATGCATAATAGATATTTGTTAGCATTTTGGTCGTGATAGACCTGGATAAGTTTCTTAAGACATATACTTGCTTGGCAAGTCTGGCTTCAAGTTCTTGTCCATGCTTTATCCAGGTTAGTTTTGAATCGACAAATATGCCTAGGAATTTTATATAGGTAGGTGTCTGTGCTTTTTTAGGGATTTAAAAAAACAAAATTTGTGTGTGAAAATCTGAATTTTTTCCATAACTGCATAATTACGATCCAAAAATTATTTTTTTTACAAATTTGAAATACTTTTATAGATAACCTTCTTGATATCAGAAATAGTCTAAGCTAATTTATTTCGTAGGAAAAAAATAGTCAGTTTAACCCGTTAACGGCCGAGCAATTATAAGTTAACTCTAAAAGTTGATTGTAGGTAAAATTCTACACTTTTTTTATGATTTCTACGAATGACTTATTGTATTACATACTGTGCATTTTTCTTTTAAATATACATAATGTATACGCTGTAATTGTAGGGCATTCGTCGATTTTGTATAAAAAAGTGCAATATTAAGTTTAGAAGGAGTATTTCCACTCCCAGACTAAGCATGAAGTAAAATTTCGAGTTTAGAAAAGCCCCGCGTAGAAAATTTGTCGAGGGTCGCGCAGCGACCCGAGACAAATTTTCACGGGGCTTTTCTAAACTCGAAATTTTACTTCATGCGCCACGCGCATAAAACGCTGAAATATTGTGAAGTTAGAAATACATTCACATTATTTTTCTTTTTAAATGAGTAACAATCGAAATATTTAAATAACAAAATATTCACATTTTTCTTCATACATTTTCAAGTCAGGTCAAATAATATATTAAATTAATTTATTTAGTAATTTAATAACCAAAAATTAGTAATGTTGCGTGTATGCATCAATGGCGCTTAATGGGTTAAAGAAAAAGAAAAATTGTGTGTGAAAATCTGCATTTTTTCCATGATAATTGCAAAATTACGATAAAAATCTTTTTTTTTAAACCTGAGATAATTCTCAGAAAACGGTTAAACAAGGGGAGGAAACACTTTTGAATTTCGAAAGATTTGGTTTGACGTAGTAAACATATGTTAAATGTAATAATGAGAGTATGTTTTGAACATCTCTTGAATCAGTGTTTTATATGCGGGCGCATGAAGTAAAATTTCGAGTTTAGAAAAGCTTGATATCAGAAACAGTCTAAGCTAATTTATTTTTTAGGAAAAAGATTGTCAGTTTAATGAACTAGCTCAGTTTAAATCTATCGGAATAACCGTGTATACTTAGTTTAAGGTGGTCGCCTCCTGGAAAGTATTGATTTCGCATTACCCGGCATCATTGCCATTGACATAATAGAGCCATAACTCCTCCGCGCTTACCACCCCCCCCACGCCGCCCCCAAAAGTGCATTACACCCTCATTCGCATTCACGTAACGGAATATTGGCGAGATTATTCCTCCCGGTGCATCCCTTGTTCGTAACGGCTACTTTGCATTTAGATTTGATTGCAGCAGACTTGTTGCATAAGTTGAATAAATAGAGATTGCATTCATTGCGGATGGATGGATCATGAAAAAGTTGGATATATGAATGCATTCAGAAAATTCCTCCCGATTTAATTAAACCGAGGTATTAAATCAAATATGTTAGTATTGTAAATTAAATTTACTTGGTTTTGTTTCACTTATATGTATTTTATTTTTATACTAGTTTCGGCTCAAACTGGGTTGTTTGAGAGGGGGCTATTGTATCTTCAGTTAAATTCTAGGATGGGAATAAAACAAACAAAAAATTAGAGATAGAGGTTGTGTCTTCAGTTGAGTTCTAGGATGGAAATAGAACAAAAATATTGAAAGATGGATGCTGTATCTTCAGTTAAGTTTTAGGATGAGAATAGAACAAAAGGATTATGAGATGGATGTTGTATTTTCAATTAAGTTCTTGGATGGAAATAGAACAAAATGATTATGAGATGGATGTTGTATCTTCAGTTAAGTTCTTGGATGGAAATAGAACAAAATGATTATGAGATGGATGTTGTATCTTCAGTTAATTTCTTGGATGGAAATAGAACAAAATGATTATGAGATGGATGTTGTATCTTCAGTTAAGTTCTTGGATGGAAATAGAACAAAATGATTATGAGATGACTGTTGTATCTTCAGTTAAGTTCTAGGATAAGAATAGAACAAAAAATACGGACGTAAAGTCTCTTAGTAGGAAATGATTATTACATTTTCTACTAAAAGACTAGGTTCTGTGAACAGAATAATGAAAACGAGGCCAATTTCAACCTAGTTTTACACAGGAATATAACAAAGTTTTCTACTAGAGAAGTTTACATCCCATTTCAACTTTTTAATGTTGTGATCAAAGTTTTACATAAGAAGATTACTAAGTTTTATATAAGATACATCTTCATCCAATATTTTGCAAACGAAAACAACTAAGTTTTCTACAAGATTTAAAATCTGTAGCTAAAATGTTACACAAGACAACTTAGATACTAGGTCTGTAAATAAGAAACCGGATTTTTTTATAGAAAATACTCATGTATTGTATGAAATTGGTACAAAATATTTTCTTTAAAGTATTGCCCATCGCTAGCTATACATTTTTTCCATATCTCTGGCAGTTGTGGTTGCCACACCAAAAAAAAATGCTGCCCGTTTGAGGCAAACCAATTATCGAGCTATTTTTGTACATTTTCGTAAGTGAAGAGCTGCTCAATAAGTGCGTATCCTATTGACGCAAATAAATAGTAAATAGATGGAGCCAAATCTGGTGAGCTAGGTGGAGTCAAGTCTGGTGAGTAAGCCGCATGCGGAAATATTTGCCACCTAAACGCCTCAATCGTTTCCTTGGCCGGTTTTGCTGTGTGCGATGTTTTTCGGTTTTCCTGCTGTCTTTCATTCAGTTCTTATGGAACCCATTTTCCTACCTTCTGGATCTTTCACATGGCTTTCAAACGTATGGAAGGGGCTTCTCGTACACATTTAATTGATACACGCGTTGTTGCGTTTGAATCCAACAATGCTTGCAATTCGTAGTCTTTGAACTTTCTTGGTAGTCTTCGAACTTTCCTCTACGTTCTTGGTTTCTCACGTGAAAATCGCCACTTTTTGATTTTGTAAACCACTCAAAGCATTGTGATTTACCAAGAGCATGCTCACCGTAAGCTTCAGAAAGCATTCGATGCGATTTTGCAGCAGTTTTCTTCAAATGGTAACAGAAAATCAACGCTGTCCGCAAATCATAGTTTTTAGGCTCAGCAACAGTCATGTTCAACTTGTATTGTTGTGAGTTAAAAGTCATTTACAAATGTAAACACAAGAAATGTGGGCCAATGGCGCGGTTGGCAGACACTACATTAACAACTAGAGCTATCTATGAGCAAATTCTGGTTTCATATTTACAGACCTGGTATATTTGTATGTAAAACTTGAAGTTTTTTCCAGGTCCTTCAGGTGACAAGGTGACAAAATCCTTGACTTCATCAAGAAGATGGACTTGGAAGGTGAGCTGTAAGGTCGGATGTTCGACCTTAATTGTGAGCCACAATAGATCCTTGCGGTCGCAGTGGAGGGTAGCATAACTACCCACTCACTTTCAATAGAATAGAATAGAAAAATGTAAAACTTTGTCTACCACATCAATAAGCTGAAACTATCAAACTACATTTATCTCTACTCTTTTTTTTTGTCACATGAGGTGGTGTCGCTTAGCGTCCCTGCACTGCGGTCTCCGTGGTCCTTTTGTGCGCCTCTGGATAGTTTACTCCCTGTGTACTCCAATGTCTTCTATGAAGTTCAGGAGTTTCAGCCAGGGGATTTTCTTGAGCTCTATTTCAGGAAGCACAGGCATCCCGAATTGCTTCGTGCGTTGCCTTTTATAGGCTTCAAATGTACACAGTAGGTGTTGGGGAGTTTCCTCCTCTTCCAAACACCCACGACAATTCCCATCCTATGTGTGTGCTTATTCAGGTCACAGTGTCCAGTGACTAGTCCTGTGATTCTTCGTAGTTTTATTCTACTCAGTCCTGACAACGTCAATGTGCTGCTAGGTACCGGAGCATCTAGGAAGAGTTGTGTGTGCCTCATTCCCTTTTGGTTGTGCCATGCCTTTTTGTGCTCCTCTGCTAACTTGTGTCGGATTATTTCCTTTCCGGTTTCATGAGATATTCCGAAAGCAGGTTCAGGTCCTATATATTCCATTGCTGCCCCTTGTTTAACCAGCAAGTCGGCCCCCAAGTGTCCAATAGTTCTTTGGTCCTTGGGTATCCATACTAGCTGTGTTTTTACTGTTATCGACAGTTCGTCCAGCCTGTCTATGCAGACCATAGCTACCCTGGACTGCACCATCGTAGAGGCTAGCGCTTTTAGGGCTGCCTGGCTGTCCGACATATTGGTAATTGGTCCTTTGTTGTGTCCCGATTCCATTATGTGATGAGCACACCAGTCAATGGCGGCTATTTTAGCCTGAAAGATGAAGGCATGTTTCGCCAGAGCAGGGAATGGGACGTTTCATCGCCGGGCCAGTTCATCGCCGGCTGTTTCATCGCCAAGCCAGTATATCGCCAGGCCAGTTCATCGCCAGGCCAATTGCGATAGGATATGTCAGGATAGGTTAGGATATGTTAGGATAGGTTAGGATATGTTAGGATATGTTAGGATATGTTAGGATATGTTAGGATATGTTAGGATATGTTAGGATATGTTAGGATATGTTAGGATATGTTAGGATATGTTAGGATATGTTAGGATATGTTAGGATATGTTAGGGTATGTTAGGATGGGTTAGGATAGGTTATGATAGGATGAGGATGAGAGGACGGCACTTGCCGACAAAATTGGAGGGTTGGACGCGGGGACGATGGTTGGCCGAATGCTGGCCAGCGAGGAGTCATGAAACGCAGTGGGTGCATATGCTAACTGCGAAGAAGGGCAAATGAACGCAAGAGAGTAGCGCTGCCGAAGATCCTAGAACAGCGCGCCGCCTTACTGAGGGAATGCCTTTGGGCGATGCTGGTAAGGGTAAAACGGCAATGGGGAGTTTTTTAGTGGGTAGGACCCCTTTAGATAAGGGGAGGAGTCCCACACACAACAGTGCGTAAATGCATTTTTCTCCTCAACAAAAAAAAACAAAAAAAAAGGTTATGATAGGTCAGGATAGTTTAGGATAGGTGAGGATAGGTTAGGATAGGTTAGGATTGGTGAGGATAGGTTAGGATCGGACAGCATTCTCATTCGATTTTTATTAAATTTGAGTAACGATTACTTGGTTATAAAACCTAATATTAAATTAGTGGACAATTTCAAGAATTGGGTAATATTTGAAATTTTATCATTAGATATGATCTTTCTTTCAAAATTTATTTTATAAAACTATTGGCGATGAACAAGCCTGGTGATGAAACGGCCGGCGATGAACTGGCCCGGCGATGGAACGGCGGCGATGAATCGGTGGCGATGAATCGGCGGCGATGAAACGTCCTAGACCGCCCAGAGCAACCGCAAATCTAAACCTAAATCAACTTCAAACGTGGAGATAGGAGTAGCCATGCCCAACATTCTCTATTGAATTTATTTTCAAAGAAAACTTTTGTTGATTAAGGCCCAGCTGCATCAAATACGTTGAAATCGAGTTCAAGCTGAACTTGAGGTTAAGATAACAGTTCCTATTGCTCTAATATCACTTCAAACTTGAGTTCAGAGTTGAACGAGTTCAACGTATCTGCTGCAACTGGCCCCTAAGTCATTTCGTACTGAAGATTCGTGATGAACTCATTTCAGTTTAAAGTTCTTGATGCGACCAACATTAGTATCGACTCGTGAAATAGAAAACCCTAGGCATATCAGTATTGTTTGAGTGGTAGTCTTTTAAGGGTTAAATACACTCAAGTGGAATTAAAACCAATGTGTGTATAATTTCAAATCATTCCCTCAAATCATTCCCTAAGTAATTTTGTTCTGAAGATTCGTGATGAACTCATTTCAGTTTAAAGTTCTTGATGTGACCAACATTAGTATCGACTCGTGAAATAGAAAAGCCTAGGCATATCAGTATTGTTTGAGTGGTAGTCTTTTAAGGGTTAAATACACTCAAGCGGAATTAAAACCAATGTGTGTATAATTTCAAATCATTCCCTCAAATCATTCCCTAAGTAATTTTGTACTGAAGATTCGTGATGAACTCATTTCAGTTTAAAGTTCTTGATGCAACCAACATTAGCATCGACTCGTGAAATTGAAAATACTAGGCATATCAGTATTGTTTGAGGGATAGTCTTTCAAGGGTTGAATACACTCAAGCGGAATTAAAACCAGTGTATGCATAATTTCAAATTATTCAAGTGGATTCATGTCCAAAACCAAAAAAAAATCTAACGATGACGCTATAAGCAAAATATTCGTCGACCTAATTATCGCGCACAAACACTGAGTATACATTGCAGTGGTTAAAAGTGCGGTCGGCGCATGTAACATATAACAAGTCGGCGACATTAATATGAAATTGCAGATCGTGGGATCAATAGACTCTCGGCTCGAAGGAGGCTTACGTAATCCCGGAGAGATTTTTCTTTTTCCTGTTGTCGCCGCGTCTGCAGAGGTTTATCGTTGGCAGGCCGAAACAATGACCGAGTCACAGTCAGAGGGAATAATAATAAAATCGTGATTAAATTTCACATCAGCCAATTGCCAAATCATAAGAAACGCGCGTAAGTTTCATGGTATTAAATTTCAGTTATTACACACGCAGCACTCTGAAGTAACAAGTGCCCTTGTTGCTCAGCAGAAGATATATTTAATACTTTTTTTAACAATTAGTGGATGTAGAACAAATTATTTGAAATTGAATTTGAAGCTTTAAACGAGTGTTTCCCACTCTCAGATTAAGCATAAAGTAAAAATCGAATTAAGAAAAGCTTGAACATTTGGTCGCGTAGTGAAGCGGAGCAACCAAACCAAATTTAGGAGAACTAGGAGACTAGGTTGTAGATTCTAGTCTGTAATGCAGTCGATGTATGTAAATTTTAAACTAGGGCCTTTAGACAGCCTAAAAAGAATTAGTACAAAGTTTTACAGAAATCGACACAATAATTAATTATACAAATCAATGAATTATCAATTTTGTCTTTATACATGGCAACTGCTATAGAATTGTTACTAGAACATGTAAAGTATTTAATAAAACTTATCCACATTTGCGGGTTTTGAATAAAACGAGATTTAGAAGATTGGAATCAAATTTTCTATAATTGTCAGTTGCCATGTATTAAGAATAAATTGATAATTTGTGTAATTATTCATTTTGTTAATTTCTGTAAAACTCATGCCATGGAATTGATACAACAATTGCGGGTATTCCCTGTTTTTTTATAAGTTCAATTTAAAGCTTTAAACAAGTGTTTTCCACTCCTAGACTAAGCATGAAGTAAAATTTCGAGTTTAGAAAAGCCCCGTGAAAATTTGTCGAAGGTCGCGCAGCGACCCGAGACAAATTTTCTGGGCTTTTCTAAACTCGAAATTTTACTTCATGCGCCACGCGTATAAAAAACTATAATATTGTCAAATTTATGTATATTCGGACTTTACTTCATGCGCCACGCGTATAAAACACAGATTGTTTTATACGCGTGGCGCATGAAGTAAAATTTCGAGTTTAGAAAAGCCCCGTGAAAATTTGTCTCGGGTCGCTGCGCGACCCGAGACAAATTTTCTGGGCTTTTCTAAACTCGAAATTTTACTTCATGCTTAGTCTGGGAGTGGAAAACACTTGTTTAAAGCTGTAAATTGAACTTAAAAAAAAACAGGGAATATCCGCAATTGTTTTATCAATTCCATGGGATGTCATTATTTTTATAAAATCACATTACTTTTTCCTAATTATTTTAGCTGTAAATTTTCTGACATTCGTTGATTTTTAAAAGAGTTCAATTTGAAGCCTTAAGCGAGTGTTTTCCACTCCCAGACTAAGCATGAAGTAAAATTTCGAGTTTAGAAAAGCCCCGTGAAAATTTGTCGAGGGTCGCGCAGCGACCCGAGACAAATTTTCTGGGCTTTTCTAAACTCGAAATTTTACTTCATGCGCCACGCGTATAAAAAACTATAATATTGTCAAATTTATGTATATTCGGACTTTACTTAAAATCTGTGATTTATACGCGTGGCGCATGAAGTAAAATTTCGAGTTTAGAAAAGCCCCGTGAAAATTTGTCTCGGGTCGCTGCGCGACCCTCGACAAATTTTCTACGCGGGGCTTTTCTAAACTCGAAATTTTACTTCATGCTTAGTCTGGGAGTGGAAAACACTTGTTTTAAGCTGTAAATTGAACTTAAAAAAAACAGGGAATATACGCAATTGTTTTATCAATTCCATGGGATGTCATTATTTTTATAAAATCAAATATATATATATATATATATATATATATATATATATATATATATATATATATATATATATATGTTTATTTATTCAGTATTTATTTGTTTATTTTTATTTTGTAAGTACCTCTGAGATTACCTTACCACTCTTAATTTTGAATTGTCAAACCACTTGGGATAAAGATGTTTAAAGTTTATGTTGAGTAGTTGACTTATTTGTGCATTATATTGTTTATGATGCTTTATGTAAATGCTTACAATTTTTGTTGAAAGGAGATTTCCGTAAATAAATGAATTAAATTAAATTCTTGAAAATGGCATTAAGCCGAAACTAGTTTAAATAAAATATTTTTAGTAAAACATTCGTTGATTTTTAAAAGAGTTCAATTTGACGCCTTAAACGAGTGTTTTCCACTCCCAGACTAAGCATGAAGTAAAATTTCGAGTTTAGAAAAGCCCCGTGAAAATTTGTCGAGGGTCGCGCAGCGACCCGAGACAAATTTTCTGGGCTTTTCTAAACTCGAAATTTTACTTCATGCGCCACGCGTACAAACACTGATTCCAAGTGAAGTTCAAAATATAGTGCTTATGATTGATTTTACGTTGATAAATGTTACAAAATTGAATAACCAACAGTTTGCTTTGGGATATAAAGGTATACTGAAAAAAAATCGCTTTACTAATATTAGGTAATCTATTATTTTAATAAATACATAAAACTTCAATCTCAATTTCTACTTTTGAGGTCCCCCGAGTTGATTAAGACCATTTTTAGAAGAAGTCTGTTCGTCACCACTGTACAGCCTAAACCGATCAAATGTTAAAGAGTAGACTATAAACTTAAGCATTTTATTACAATCTTGGGTTATTTAATTAATTTCAATTTATTAAACACATAACTTTGAATAAAATACTTAGAACCTTTCTTCAATACTTTATTTTGTCACCAAATATACATTTCGGACACGAAGTGTCCATTATCAATGGATAAACCATTAATAATGGAAATGTACATTTGGTGACAAAATAAAGTATTGAAGAAAGGCTCTAAGTATTTTATTGAAAGTTATAGTTATCTTCAAGTATTTTGTTTGTTAAATATCGTATTAAATTTATTTCAAATCGAAAAATCGCATTGCGTAAATAAATTCGTGTTGTCCAAGGGCGAAACAGACGGCGCAAAGAAAGAGAGACGCGATAAAAGTAAATAAAACGAAAAAAAAAAAATGCGAAGCACGTTAGTGCTGGCGTAGAGCTCGTTCAGATACCGACCGGAAACATGCAATGTTCCCCAACATTCCTCGAGCCTCTCTTCTCTAACTGCTCTAACTGCTTGTTTGCATGATGGCAGAAACTGCAATCATCTCGTTCTGAATGGGGGGATAATTATCGGACAACAAAAAGGTCACGAGCCCAACGTGCACACACACACGCACCAACACAAACACTTGGTTAATTTAGGACACGGGTCAGTTTGTTTGTTACAAGTGTAATGTTTCAGAAACAATCGAAGGGTAGATGAAGTAGAGAAGTCTGCAAAAATGTAAGAAAACTCATCAATTGCAAATTTTAAAGGTTTCTTTGTAATTTTTTTTTTGTAGAAAGGCAGGTGTAATAGTAAATAGTAAAATATTCTTTCTAAAATAGGTATACTGATAATTTGCCGGTATTTTGGTAAATTAGTAAAACTACGAGAGGAGATTAAAATTAATTCTACCTAACCAGAGCAGAAAAGTCTTAGAGAACAAACAAACTTGACAACTTGTTAAAAAGTTGCAGCAACTTGACAGTAAGTAATTATCGTGATAGTGATTAGTTTACGTAGCTAGGTAGATATCTTTTTACATTGATTATAGGCAACTCAATACCTTTAATATTACTTATAACCGTTATATGTGGGTCGTTTGATTAGTTTGCTTAAAAAGCCAGTAAAGTAGTTTTTTTCAATTTTTTTTTATTTAAACAAGATAAATTCAAATTCAAAACTATTTGAATTCGAGAAAATAAGCTTACGCTTCTTATAGTTTGCACACTTTAAACATAATATATAAAATTACGAAAAAACTATACGTGAAAATGCAAACAGTGTCTTAATTAATAAGACAATTTAAGACGATAAATATCCATTGAAACAACTACTTCCCGTGCAAATACACCTCCGGATATTATATATTCAATATCCGGAGGTGTATTTGCACAAGAAGTAGTTGTTTCAATGGATATTGATCGTCTTAAATTGTCTTATTAATTAAGACACTGTTTGCATTTTCACGAATAGTTTTTTCGTAATTTTAGATATTACTTTTTTTATTTTTCAAGATAGTCTCATTCGACGGCTATACACTTAGTCTTGCGAGTATTTAATTTTCTAATACTGTCAAAAAAATAGACTCTCATTTGAGTATTATGCGACGAAAATTTCCTCCCATTGAGCCAAATTTTTAAGTTTGGGAACGAGAAGAAATCGCAGGTAACCATATCTGGAGAACAAAATGTGCAAGGAGTCAATTCCTAGCCCAATTCGTGTAATTTTATGTAAAACTATTTTATCACTGCACGGAACTCGCTTTTTTCCATTTTTTTTTTTTTTAGCAGTAACTCCTAAGCCACTTGCTTTAAACGAATGTGAACTAAATGTTACTTCTGTTTGAAATTTGGCCTAAAGGGTTTGAAGAGTGGATATTTCAAACTTTCACATCATCAAATGGATTGTGTAACTATTTCATAGAAATTTCCCATACTTATCAAACGGCCTACGTATGTGTTTTTTTGTACCTAACTTTAGATTCCCCGATATTAAATGCCCTTATTACCCAATAAAACCTAAAACTCGAAACTGTATATATTCCCAAACAAATCCATTTGTACATCATTCTTGATAATGGCATTAAGCCGAAACTAGTAGAAAATAAAATACATATAAGTGAAACAAAACCAAGTGAATTTAATTTACAAACCATTAACTTTAGATGACTGATTAATTAACTTCTTGTTCATTGAAGCTTGATATGTTGACTTCTCTTCTCTATTTTTTGAAAATATTTCGATGCACTTCACAGACGCGTTGCAAACACAATTATTGCTTATTATCATAAACGGTTTACGCGTCAAAACATGAGTCGGTTTTAAAAATATATTTCCACTGTGCAAATAAGTGTTTCACAATTCGCGTCTGCATTTATAAACAATTAAACACCGCTCACTTAGGCAAACAATAAACTTTACATCTTGAATTTTTAATGATGGACATAAAGTACATAAAAATGTAATTAACTGATGCCAATTTTGATTTCCGATGATAGACATTGATACACAAAAATGTACCCGGTGGGCAAATAAGCGAGGTAAGCGGCTGTATCTCAGAAACTAACGATCATAGAGAGTTACGGTAAAAAAATGTATAGGTAAAATGAGCAAGGGAAAATGCTGGAAATTATTTTCATGTTTCTAAGATGGCTGCCAGTGGGCGTTTCCACCATCTTAAATTACATAAAGTTACGTTTATCGCGATTTTTCCCAATGAATATAACAATCAAGTATTTAATGTTAACTTAAAGTGGAACATTTTTTGTAAAAACAATTTTTCTCTATCTATCTAAATAAAGTGGTGGAGGATATTTGAATGTTGTTTTAAATAAATACCTGTAACTTCGAAACGGCTTAATGGATTTGGATAAATTTGGTATCATTGAAAAGAGCATTTATTGGGCTTTTAAGTTTCTCGTAATTATGACAGTTGTAACCTACACGGCCGCCGATAGAGGGCGTATTATTATTATTATTATTATTATTATTATTATTATTATTAGATATTAAGATGCGGTTTGCTCAGGCTTATTGGTTGGTCATTTGTCTATTTTCTAGTCTAAAAAAAAATCACATCATCGCATTTAAATGTTTTGAGAAAATCCAATATTTTGGTTATAATATCGAATTTATAACCAAAATATTGGATTTTCTCAAAACATTTAAATGCGATGATGTGATTTTTTTTTGACTAGAAAATAGACAAATGACCAACCAATAAGCCTGAGCAAACCGCATCTTAATATCTAATAATAATAATAATAATCTTAATAATACAGATATTAAGATGCGGTTTGCGCAGGCTTATTGGTTGGTCATTTGTCTATTTTCTAGTCTAAAAAAAGTTATATCATCGCATCTAAATTTTTTGAGAAAATCCAATATTTTGGTTATAATATCGAATAATAATAATAATAATAATCAGCGGCCGTGTAGGTCACAACTGTCATGATTACGAGAAACCTAAAAGCCCAAGAAATGCTCTTTTCAATGATACCAAATTTATCCAAATCCATTAAGCCGATTCGAAGTTACAGGCATTTATTTAAAACAACATTCAAATACCCCCCACCACTTTATTTTGAAAGATAGAGAAAAATTGTTTTTACAAAAAATGTTCCACTTTAGGTTAGCGTTAAAACGCAAATACTTTTTTGTTACATTCATTGGGGAAAATCGCGAGAAACGTAACTTTATGTAATTCAAGATGGTGGAAACGCCCACTGGCAGCCATCTTGGAAACTTGAAAATAATTTCCAGCATTTTCCCTTGCCCACTTTACCTGTAAACATTTTTACCGTAACTCTCTACGATCATTAGTTTCTGAGATACAGCCGCTTACCTCGCTTATTTGCCCACCCGGTACATACAGGGAATTTTTCATGCGATCATTTAAATTATTATTTAGGGCCAGTTGCACCAAACAATTTGAACTTGTTCAACTCTGAACTTCAGTTAAAAGTGACATTAAAACAATAGGAACTATCATCTTGAACTCAAGTTCAGCTTGAACTCGGGTTCAACGTTTTTGGTGACACTGGGCCTTAGAGTAGGCGGCATTTTTTTGGCCAGAATGCTAATTGAATGATGGAATAAATTTGAGGTTATTCGAAACTATGAATACAGAGTTTCTATTCTATTCTATTGAAAGTGAGTGGGTAGTTATGCTACCCTCCACTGCGACCGCAAGGATCTATTGTGGCTCACAATTAAGGTCGAACATCCGACCTTACAGCTCACCTTCCAAGTCCATCTTCTTGATGAAGTCAAGGATACATAGTTTACCATAACCTCAAATTTATTAACAGTCAGTAGTGCCAATCCAATTTAAAATTCAACGCCTACTCTAAATTATATTTTAAATGATCGCACAGCAAGGCCGTAGCCAGGAGGGGAAGGGTCGATATTGGGGTTCAAACCACCCCTCCCCCACCCCCCGAAATTTTCAAAATGTTAAATGATTGTATGTAAAATCAGTCCTGAAAAAACAAAAACAATATTTTTACCATAAAGAAAATTTAACATAAAGAAAAATTGAGTTTGTCAATAGTTTGCAGAATATATACAAAATATAAAAAAACGAATTAGAATTAATATCGACTTTATGATTTTTTTTTTAATATTTAAAGACGTCTCAATGAAACCATTTTTTTGCAGAAAGTCGATATTAATTAAAATTCGTTTTTTAATATTTTTACTAGTAAACCCCCACCCCGAAATGTTTATATGTGAATTAATATCGACTTTATGATTTTTTTTTTAATATTTAAAGACGTCTCAATGAGACCAAATTTTTGCAGAAAGTCGATATTAATTTTAATTCGTTTTTTTAATATTTTTACTAGTAAACCCCCACCCCGAAATGTTTATATGTGAATTAATATCGACTTTATGATTTTTTTTAATACTTAAAGACGTCTCAATAAGACGAAATTTTTGCAGAAAGTCGATATTAATTTAAATTCGTTTTTTAATATTTTTACTAGTAAACCCCCACTACGAAATGTTTATATGTGAATTAATATCGACATTATGAATTTGTTTTAATATTTAAAGACGTCTCAATGAGACCAAATTTTTGCAGAAAGTCGATATTAATTTTAATTCGCTTTTTAATATTTTTACTAGTAAACCCCCACCCCGAAATGTTTATATGTGAATTAATATCGACTTTATGATTTTTTTTTTTAATATTTAAAGACGTCTCAATGAGACCAAATTTTTTCAGAAAGTCGATATTAATTTTAATTCGTTCTTTAATATTTTTACTAGTAAACCCCCACCCCGAAATGTTTATATGTGAATTAATATCGACTTTATGAATTTTTTTTTTTTTAATATTTAAAGACGTCTCAATGAGACCAAATTTTTGCAGGAAGTCGATATGAATTTTAATTCGTTTTCTAATATTTTTACTAGTAAACCCCCACCCCGAAATGTTTATATGTGAATTAATATCGACTTTATGAATTTTTTTTTTTTTTTTAATATTTAAAGACGTCTCAATGAGACCAAATTTTTGCAGGAAGTCGATATGAATTTTAATTCGTTTTCTAATATTTTTACTAGTAAACCCCCACCCCGAAATGTTTATATGTGAATTAATATCGACTTTATGAATTTTTTTTTTAATATTTAAAGACGTCTCAATAAGACCAAATTTTTGCAGAACGTCGATATTAATTTTAATTCGTTTTTTAATATTTTTACCAGTAAACCCCTACCCCGAAATGTTTATATCCCTCCCCCTAATTTTTTTGTTCTAGCTACGGCCTTGTCTCACGGTATCAGGATCGAATTGCTTTACTAATTTACCGAAACACCAGCAAAAATGGCAAACCATCGGTAAATTTTGTAGAGTATTTTTTACGATTAATCAATTCATCGAAAAAAAATCACCAAATTTCTATAGACTTGACAGATCTTTTGTAAAGCATTTTTTAAGAAAAATTTAAAAAAATCATTGAATTTCAATGGACTTGATAGAACTTTACATTCATTAAAACTTAAAAATATTTTGAATTCAAACTACCTTTAATAAATAAAAAAAAAAGATATGTCTCTTTACGGAATACTCCTGTACAATTACAAAAATTTAATGAACGGAATAAATAAATGTATTGTAATTCAAGTTACACTATTTTTATTCAAACTAAATCTTTAATTTGGTTGGCGTTCACTTTATGGTAAATCTTCATAAAAATTTAAATAAAACACTTAACTTAGTTTGATAATGACTAGCTTGTAGTCGAAACTATAGTCACTGAAAAGTAAAAATAAAAGTGGGAAAACAAAGTTAAGTGTTTTAATTAAATTGTTATTCAAACTGGTTTCGATGATTGAGCAATAATTTTTAAGACCTAGTACGTTTTGTTGTTTGATAATTTTTTTTCTCAGACCATTTAAGAGAAGCAAATCCGACCTTCTTCCTGGTAATAAAACACTTCCTTATCAAGGGATTAGTGTTATCAATTTTTACGATAAATATCCTCTTTTGGATAAATTGTGTCTGACTGGAAAATAAATAATAATTTACTGTTTTATGGGAATATTTACACATACAAATTTTATACCAAAGTTACAGAGATATAAATCGACGTAGAATCTTATCAATTACTATAAATATAGTTAGACATCTAGCACTTTAAATTAAAAAGTGAGGAAAGGAATAAATATACAGGGAATTGTTCTTTTAGGTATATATATCTCGATGCAACCGCTGTTTAGACATTCGTTGTTTTTGAAAAAGTTTAATTCGAACCAGTGTTTTCCATTCCCAGGTTAAGCATGAAGTAAAATTTCGAGTTTAGAAAAGCCTGAAAATTTGGTTTGGTCGCTCCGCGAAGCGGAGCGGCCAAACCAAATTTTCAGGCTTTTCTAAACTCGAAATTTTACTTCATGCGCCACGCGTATAACACGCGTATAACACTGAAGTTTAAAATATACTATTTTAGCATTTTAATTTAGAAGTATATGAATGCTATTATTAATCGATAAATAATTGTGCAAATGATGTAAAAACTGTAACACGTTATGTTTTAAACTTCGCAATATTTTAGTGTTTTATACGCGTGGCGCATGAAGTAAAATTTCGAGTTTAGAAAAGCCTAAAAATTTGGTTTGGCCGCTCCGCTTCGCGGAGCGACCAAACCAAATTTTCAGGCTTTTCTAAACTCGAAATTTTACTTCATGCTTAGCCTGGGAGTGGAAAACACTCGTTCGAATGAAACTTTTTCAAAAACAACGAATGCCTGAACATTTACAGCGTTTGCATCGAGATATGTACACCCAAAAGAACAATTCCCTGTATAATGAAAAAACTGTAACAAGTTATATTTTAAACTTCGCAATATTTGAGTGTTTAGTACGCGTGGCGCATGAAGTAAAATTTCGAGTTTAGAAAAGCCTGAAAATTTGGTTTGGCCGCTCCGCTTCGCGGAGCGACCAAACCAAATTTTCAGGCTTTCCTAAACTCGAAATTTTACTTCATGCTTAGCCTGGGAGTGGAAAACACTCGTTCGAATTAAACTTTTTCAAAAACAACGAATGCCTGAACATTTACAGCGTTTGCATCGAGATATGTACACCCAAATGAACAATTCCCTGTATATTTATTCCTGTATGATGTAAAATCTGTAACAAGTTATATTTTAAACTTCGCAATATTTGAGTGTTTAGTACGCGTGGCGCATGCAGTAAAATTTCGAGTTTAGAAAAGCCTGAAAATTTGGTTTGGCCGCTCCGCTTCGCGAACCAAATTTTCAGGCTTTTCTAAACTCGAAATTTTACTTCATGCTTAACCTGTTAGTGGAAAACAGTCGTTTAAAACTTCAAATAGAACTCTTAGAAACAATGAACATTGCGATATGTATACTTAGAAAAACATTTGCCTGTAACTGTACTTTTATTAAGTGATTTAAAATTTCACGACATAAATATTTCCCATTGTTTATAAGTGAATTAAACTCACGAAACAAAATAATGGAAAACATTTGAAACGAAATTCAAATCATAAACAAATAATTTACCTACATTTATTTCATGATTTTAATTCCCATTGTTTGTAAATAAATTAAAATCACGAAACGAAATAAAAGGAAATATTTGAATAAAAAATTAAATAATAATAAATAATATAATAATAAATAATAAATTAAATTTCTATATTTTTTTCATGATTCAAATTAAAAAATTAAATCTATTTTATTTTTCAAGATAGTCTCAATCGAGGGCTATACACTTAGTCCTGCGAGTTTCTAAATTTTTAATACTGTCAAAATTGTCATGATTCAAATTTTATTTCTAATATTCTCCATTTTTTTTATTTTATCACTTTAATTTACTTATAAACAACATTATATTCATTCATCCACTCAAACTCAAACAATAATTTTTTAATTTCGTTATTACTTTTATCAATCCTGATTGACTAATCTAGCTAACAAGACGAGACATTATTTTATAGTGTCCGACGATGAGTAACGATTTACGATGTTTACACATTTGACGCTTTATATTTTTATTGCAAAAATAAATTGAAGAAGCAAAAAGAAAACCTATCTCGGGTGGCTATTTACGGTGCGCGTTTTATGGGCCCGCCTAAAACGAATTGTTTTTCGCTTCAGCTTTTTTGATTTTTCAGACGGTATCGATCGCGAAAACACTGAATTCCTGAAATAGCGTAATAAATTTCGCGTTTTGTAAATAAATACAAAGAGAGAAAAACGCGCACCGGGGGAAAAAAAATAGATGGTAAAATGGAAAAAACAAGATAGTTAAATTGCGGTTGAAATTATGGGATGATTAAAAGGTTGATTTTCTAAATATTTTCATCGTGTGTATCTGGATTGTATTAGCAATTAATTTGAAAAAAACAAAAATAATCATGTGATTGAACTTTTAAGTTTTCACAAGTTATTATGTTTACTCATAAATGACTGAAAGTTAGTCGTGAATTTTTAGGCTAATCACTGCACGTATTTACCAAGCGTTAGAGGTTATGTTATTGTTTACAATCCTACAGAGTGTGTTATCTTGGAGTTTTTAAAATTGTTCAAATTATTAATGAGAAAATGTTAATGACAAACAAAATAAATGTTATATGGATGAGTAAATGAAGGAAAATTCCTGGATTTTCATTGGAAAAAAAAAATTACGCCCAGATCATCACTAAAAGAATTTATAATTTGAATAATAATTATTTTGGATTAATTAATTTGGATTAAATAATCAAATAAGCAGGTTACGTTGATACAAATAAACACTGCAAATTTCAGAATGGGTCCGCCGTGGCCGAGCGGTTGAGCCGCCGGTTTCGCCAATCGGACACGGACGTGATCTGGGTTCGATTCCCAGCGGAGGCGAGTAATTTTTCTAACGAAAAATACTCGTCTCCGGTTCCATGGATGTGTGTGAATGTGTTGTGACGTCCAAATTAGTCGAAATATATGTTAATATAGATATTATAAATCAACGTTAGTGGCTGAATGGTAATACTACCTATGCCAAACAAACAAAAAAAAAACAAAAAAAAACAAAAAAAAACTTCAGAATAAAACATCAAAAGTCCCTAAATTGACACAATGTCCCTAGTCCTTCCCGGTCGGTTTTTGTTTTGTTGTGAAGCTGGGCTTCTCGTTCTAGTTCTCGTTCCCGTTTCCGTTCTAGTTCCCGTTTTGGTTGTGAATCGGCCTTCAGTGTATAGTAAACTTTAAATTCACGACTGAAAGCAAAATAAATGTTTCCTTCAGTTGACAATTTTTTCGCATTATTTTGATCCCGTGGGAAAGTTTTTCTTTCAATCTCCCATACCAATATTTGCGTCTATCTCTTGTATATAAACTGATTGACATAACAGTAACAAAAATCGTCAAAATAATACATGATTCTCGATTTTATTAACACACTCGCGTGTAGTTTTCGCATCATGCGTGCACATCTAATTATAGGCGAAGAACGCTCGGCGCTCCTCGTTACGTCACACTAAAAATAATTTCTGCAGAATTTGTTCTTTGAATCGCGGGAAATCTCGCAACTTTTACAGCAGTTTTCGCAAAACGCTCACCGAAATCGCGCGAGTTGTGTTTATTTGTTCTGAATTTGGAATTCTGGTAGAGAGGAGAGTAAGCGATACCCGAGAGGATTGTATATTTGCAGCGTAATAAAAATTCTTAACATTTTCCAGATGTAAATGTTATAAGAATGAAAAAGAAATAGACAAATAGAGTTGGATATGTGCAAAAATAATGATGGATTACAGAATGGTAGAACGAATTAGGTACTTACTCCCTAAAAAATGTAAAAATTGACACCGACCTGCTGATTAGATATGAAACTCTTGTTCATATCTAACCAGCAGGTCAGTGTCAATTTTTACGTTTTTTAGGGAGTAAGTACCTAATTCTATCTAAAGAATTAGGTACTTACTCCCTAAAAAACGTAAAAATTGACACTGACCTGCTGTTTAGACATAAAACTCTTGTTCATATCTAAACAGCAGGTCAGTGTCAATTTTTACGTTTTTTAGGGAGTAAGTACCTAATTCTATCTAAAGAATTAGGTACTTACTCCCTAAAAAACGTAAAAATTGACACTGACCTGCTGTTTAGATATGAAAGTCTTGTTCATATCTAAACAGCAGGTCAGTGTCAATTTTTACGGTTTTTAGGGAGTAAGTACCTAATTCTATCTACCATTCTGTAATCCATCATTAATCAACTTCTCAACCAACACATTTGCTTTTAGTTACACTTTGTGATGTTTTGTCTTTCTTCGGTTCAATGATTTTCTGTAAATACCATTCATTACAAAATATTTAAGCAAACTTAATTTTTCAGGAAACGGCAGGAACCGAAAAAAAATTAACTGTAACTTAATCAACTTCTCAACCAACACATTTGCCTTCAGTTACACTTTGTGATGTTTTGTCTTTCTTCGGTTCAATGATTTTCTGTAAATACCATTCATTACAAAATATTTAAGCAAACTTAATTTTTCAGGAAACGGCAGGAACCAAAAAAAAATTAACTGAAAAATTATTCAAATTTAGTCACTAGAGTGATAATGAGAAGGTCGGCGCTGGTAATAACAGCACGGAGCGTCCGTAATTACCGAGTAATTTCCATTCCCCTCGTTTTCTGAGTAAATCACGAAGGCTGGAATATATTAATGGGAGACGTAACGGAGGATGGGGCAGTTAGTTTTTAAATAGGGCCGTTCGGAGGCGAGTCAAAATCGATGCGCTTTCAGCTCTTAATGAGCTCAATCTCAAGAATCGACTCGCGAAAGTTTACGACACATAAAATTGGAAAATACTGTTATAGGAGGTTTTGATATTTTTTTCTCAAGTTTTCCATAAGTAGATCAAATTAATTTGACGAATGAAGCACTAATAACCTTTCTTCACACTTTTATTTGAATTACCAAATGTACATACATTTCGGACACAAAGTGACCATTATCAATGGATTAACACTGTGTTAATTCATTGATAATGGTCACTTTGTGTCCGAAATGTACATTTGGTAATTCAAATAAAAGTGTGAAAAAAGGTTATTAGTGCTTTATTCGTCAAATTTTCCATAAGTATACAGGCGCGCACCCAGGGGGGTGGCTCGCGGGCTTGAGCGACCAAATCAAATTTTCAGGCTTTTCTAAACTCGAAATGTTGCTTCATGCTTAATTAAACCAGGAATTGAAACACTTAAATTGATCGCAATTACTATAAAATCAACGAATTCTTGCAAATTCACTTAAAAGAAAAAGTCCCTATATGTTTCTTGAAGAGAAAAGACAAGTACGAAAATGTTTAATCAGAATCGTTAGGAGAATAACAAAAAATTAACATCGTGTCATTAATTTTAAGTGTTTGATGAGTATCTTTCGATTCGTGTCTCGCGTTTGATAAATCGGGGAGAGATTCCGAGGATGATGGACGAAAAGCAGCTCGGTCTGCGGAGAGCAAAAGCGAAAGAAACATCTGCCTTTCGCGAATGTTGTTGTGAAAATCTATGGACTGCCGCTGGGCGAGCGAAACTGCGGAGTCATTGGCGTGGTGGTTCGGCCGTCTGCTGCTCTAATGACCGAACTCTGTTCTTCAACGGTTTGTTGTTGTATAATTCCCGCATTTAATTAACAACGAACATTGTTTTTTGTTATAAATCAAGCAATCCATGTTTCCTCTGCAGAAAGAGAATAACAGGATTCTGGAATAACTTTGATAGAAAAAACGATTCTAATTAGAATGAAGTAGTATTCTAGAGTAACTCTATTTCACTTCATGCTTAACCCATTAAGCACCATTGGTGCATACACGCAACATTATTAATTTTTCGTTAATTAAATTACTAAATAAGTTAATTTGATGTATTATATTATTTGATCTGACTTGAAAATGTATGAAGAAAAATTTAAATATTTTGTTATTTAAATATTTCGATTATTAATCATTTAAAAATAAAGACAAGGTCAGTGTATTTCTAACTTCACAATATTTCAGTATTTTATACGCGTGGCGCATGAAGTAAAATTTCGAGTTTAGAAAAGCCCCGTGAAAATTTGTCTCGGGTCGCTGCGCGACCCGAGACAAATTTTCTACGCGGGGCTTTTCTTAATTCGAAATTTTACTTCATGCTTAGTCTGGGAGTGGACGACACTCGTTTAAAGCTTCAATTTGGACGATTTTATAAACTACCTAAGTAACTGGTAACTACCCACTTAAAACGGAAACATTTTTTTTAACATAATACTCATATCTTATAGACTTCGCTTCATTTCACTTCTTTTGGACAATTAAGAGACGACTACGACACGAGCACAAGACGTACACGACACGAGATGAGCAGAAGACGTGCATGGCACGAGGCTAGCATGGGGCGTTCAACACACTCGTGTCATGAACGTCTCGTGCTCGTATCGTCAAAAGTGTGATATCTTTACGAGAGGATATTTTTGTTAGAGATCTTGCATAAATCATAAACTAACCTAAGCAGTATATTTTGAACTTCAGACTAAATCCATGTTTTATACCCGTGGCGCATGAAGTAAAATTTCGAGTTTAGAAAAGCCCCGCGAAAATTTGTCTCGGGTCGCTGCGCGACCCTCGACAAATTTTCTACGCGGGGCTTTTCTAAACTCGAAATTTTACTTCATGCTTAGTCTGGGAGTGGAAACACTCGTTCTAAACTTCATATTGCACGTTTTTATATAAAATCGACGAATGCTTCAAAACTTACAGCGTATACATTATATATATTTCAAAGAAACATTTACAGTATGTAATACAATAAGTAATTCATAAAAATCATAAAAATAAGAGCAGAATTTTACTTAAAATTAATTTTTAGAGTTAAGTCTATAATTGCTCGGCAGTTAATAGGTTAATCAAGGATTGGAAACACTCGTTAGTAGCTTCAAATTTAACTCATTATAAAAACAACGAATGCCTCTAAATGCATACGAATCGGGGTATTCTTGATTAAAAAAAATCCCCGTATGTTTATGTCTACAGCCCACCAATAAAAATTCTTACCAGCCGCAACTGTTTCGTACAATATAAGGAACTAAAACATCGATTGACAGACAGGCAGACATACATACAGACAGACAGGCAGGCATACATACAGGCAGACAGACAGACAAACAGACAAACAAAGAAACAGACAAACCGACGAACAGACAAACAGACAAACAGACAGACATACAAACAGACAAACAGACAAACAGACAAACAGACAAACAGACAAACAGACAAACAGACAAACAGACAAACAGACAAACATACAAACAGACAAACAGACAAACAGACAAAAAGATAAAAAGACAAAAAGACAAACAGACAAACAAACTACTTAGTTTATTACGAAATATACTTAGTTTATTACGAAATATACTTAGTTTATTACGAAAACTGTCTATTTTAAAATATGCAAAGACAGTTTACTATAAAATATACTTTTATTGCTCAGACTGTACTTTAAAATGATTCTACTTTAATATATACTTTTGCTAAAAGTCTGCCTTGAATTGTACGAATAACCTGTACTTTTAAATATTCATTTGTTTTATACACAGTCTTTGATTTTGTGTGGTGTAAAATTTTGTTGAGAAGGTCAAAAGCGAAGTCTCCACACACCATCTGGCCGAACTGCGGGCTTCCAACTTGGGGAACAATGTTTATTTCCAGTTACATAAATCCATCATCTTCTATTCCATGTTTATACCCCTGTAACTATATTTAGGCGGTTTTCGATGAATTCGTCTTGTTAGCGGTTGGATTTATTATTAGATACGTGGGTCTTACACTTAACAACTGAAATCATGCATTTTATTGTAGGTAGCAAAATATCAACGCAAAATAAAAATTGTCTGGTTTATATGAATTTGGGTGAGTTGGGTGTTTGTGTTGAAGATAATATAAGTTTAAATAAAACTCGTTGAACCAATGTATCCTACCTATACTAACATGCGGTTTGCAGACATGGACACTAACAAAAGCGAACATGGATAAAATTGAAAAACCCAGAGAGCATTGAAACCAAATATGTTAGGACTAAGCCTGGCTGACCGAAAGACCAACCAATGAATCCGAAACAAAACTAGAGACTTGAATGAAATTTTAGTAAATATATCCATTTTAAGGTCCTCTGAGTTAACTAAGACCATTTCTGAAAAATGTCTATCTGTCTGTCTGTCTGTCTGTCTGTCTATCTATCTATCTATCCGGCTGGCTGTCTATCTGTCTGTTTGTCTGTTTGTCTGTTTGTCTGTTTGTCTGTTTGTCTGTTTGTCTGTGTGTCTGTGTGTCTGTGTGTCTGTGTGTCTGTGTGTCTGTGTGTCTGTGTGTCTGTGTGTCTGTGTGTCTGTGTGTCTGTGTGTCTGTGTGTCTGTGTGTCTGTTTGTCTGTTTGTCTCTTTGTCTGTTTATCTGTTTGTCTGTTTGTCTGTTTGTCTGTTTGTCTGTTTGTCTGTTTGTCTGTTTGTCTGTCTGTTTGTCTGTTTGTCTGTTTTTCTGTTTGTCTGTTTGTCTGTTTGTCTGTTTGTCTGTTTGTCTGTTTGTCTGTTTGTCTGTTTGTCTGTTTGTCTGTTTGTCTGTTTGTCTGTTTGTCTGTTTGTCTGTTTGTCTGTTTGTCTGTTTGTCTGTTTGTCTGTTTGTCTGTTTGTCTGTTTGTCTGTTTGTCTGTTTGTCTGTTTGTCTGTTTGTCTGTTTGTCTGTTTGTCTGTTTGTCTGTTTGTCTGTTTGTCTGTTTGTCTGTTTGTCTGTTTGTCTGTTTGTCTGTTTGTCTGTTTGTCTGTTTGTCTGTTTGTCTGTTTGTCTGTTTGTCTGTTTGTCTGTTTGTCTGTTTGTCTGTTTGTCTGTTTGTCTGTTTGTCTGTTTGTCTGTTTGTCTGTTTGTCTGTTTGTCTGTTTGTCTGTTTGTCTGTTTGTCTGTTTGTCTGTTTGTCTGTTTGTCTGTTTGTCTGTTTGTCTGTTTGTCTGTTTGTCTGTTTGTCTGTTTGTCTGTTTGTCTGTTTGTCTGTTTGTCTGTTTGTCTGTTTGTCTGTTTGTCTGTTTGTCTGTTTGTCTGTTTGTATGTTTGTCTGTTTGTTTTTCTGTCTGCCTATCTGTCTATCTGTCTGGCCGATTGTGCTCTACAGACTAAACTAATTGGGATATTAAAAGGACACAATAAACTTTAGCTTTTTATTTTAGAAATAGATTTGAACTTCTATAAGAAGAATTTTTATGTTGCTTGTTTCTTTTTCTATGTTTTAAACTAATCTGTTTTTTTTTGAAAGTTTATGTCTTTTTTAATGTACTGTGGCGAAAATAAGTCTGGTAAAATCGATATTAGGTCAACTGATTTTAAAGACTGGTGCTGGCTTTTTTTTCCTAACTCCTGGCGCGCGGAACTTTTCCTCGGTTCCTATCCGGAACGCCGTCTAGCGATAATAAATAAATAGTTTCCCTGGCTTAGCTGCCAAAAAGCTTATATTTAGTCGACTACTTCCACATACAATAAACATAAAAGAAAAAATAATCTGCGAATTAAATGTTGATTCTTACAGAGAATCAAACTTACGTAAAAAATGATTTCACTTCACAAAATGTAATAGTTTACAAAACGATGAAAAAAGTTGAGTCCTAACCAAATATAGATCCCGCTTCATAATTCAAATGAAAGTATGGTGCATTTACTTTCTTTCGATTGAGAATCGGGATCTAGATTTGGTTAGGAAAAGTTAAGTTGACATAAATTGGGCCTGTCGTAAAGAATTAGGTTAGATTGGATAGGATTCAAGTTGAAGTTAGGTCAAGTCAATTTATAGTAGGTCAGGTCAGGCTAAAGCTGTGTATTGTGTCTACATAATAATACAGGGCGGAGCGCGGTAATTTGCTGATTTGGGAATGAAATAAAAAAATAATGACTTACATTTATATTTTTCTCATATTGAGCAATAATGGAAGTTTCTAATTACTTGGTTTTAAACAGTGCATCTGACAAATGTCTACCTTCACGACTGCAGCAGTGTGTGGATTACACTGCTGCAGTCGTTTTCTGAAATTCTCATTCACTCTTTCAAGCATGTCTTCTGGTATTCTTGCAATTTCAATATTGTTTTGTAGGTCTTCCAGAGTGTTGGGACCGTTGCAATACACCTTCGACTTTAGGTAACCCCATAGAAAAAAATCACATGGGGCTAAGTCCGGTGAGCGTGCGGGCTAGTTGAGATCCCCTATTCGAGAGATAAGCCTTCCAGGAAACGTTTGCCTCAAAAAATTTATGCTAATGGCCGCTGTGTGTGCAGTGGCACCGTCTTGTTAAAACCAAGTAACCCGTAACTGCTTGCCTGAAAAAGCTTTTGCAGCATAGTAAAGTAACGAGCCGAATTCACAGTGACAGCACGACGATTTTCCTGGAAAAAAGCAAGGGCCAATGATGCCTACTTGTGATATGGCGCACCACGCAGTGACGCGGTCAGAGTGCAGGGGTCTCTGGTGAAGTTCTCTGGGATTCGTTTCGCTCCAGTACCGCATATTCTGTTTGTTTACACACCCACTGAGGTGAAAAGAACACATTTGCGTCAGGGGGTATGATTGCAAGCATGTCTTCACAAGATGTTCTTCGTGTTACATAATCCCGTACTGACAATTGCTGGACCACGCACATTTTATACGTATCCACTGCGTTATAGTAACTGAACAGCAAACCTCCCGTCGGTCACTATAAACCACGGCCACTCTTTCCTCTCTTTGACCAACAGCGCAGCCACAGTGTGAATTTTAAAAAAGCAATTTACCGCGCTCCACCCTGTATTATAATAAGGATTGGATACAAGTGAGGATTCAAGTCTGAAGTTATCTGGAAGTTAATACAGCTTTTCGAGTCCACAAAATTATCAAAAACATTTAGTCTGTATCTCAGGATGATATTGTTTCATATAAAATCCTTTGAACCGCTTGTACGTTATATGGCGATACATCAAAATGTCCTAAGACCCAAATATTCGTGGAATATCGAATTCGAAGCCGCAATCTTCGTTCTTTTTAGACTAGCCCAAAAAAAATGTTTAGCTCTATATAAATTAATATCATTCAAATAGTCCAGAGCTATTGGGCTATTGTACAAAAATAATATCTTTAAAATTAATGTTGCTGGCTGTGCCAGATATGTTTCGCATGTTCAAAAACATATACCAACAGCCTTTAATTTGGAACAACTGGCCTTTTAAGTTCTTCTTCTTTGAATATAAATTAAATATTTAAATTATACTTTATAAATTTACTCACACTTACTTTAATTTCACAAAATGGGAAGCAAGGACTACTACAAACAGAGGAATACGAAATCCTCTGAAAACCTAGGAAAACAGTATAACAAAGGCACTTGCAGTACAGAGAAATAAGCACAAAAGAGGCAGGAAAAATGGCTAGGGACAGAAACAACTGGAGGAGTATCATTAAGATTCATGCGCCACGCGTATCACTGACACTGAAAACACTGAAATATTGTGAACAAGTGAATCACTTGAAGTATCTTATACGCGTGGCGCATGAAGTAAAATTTCGAGTTTAGAAAAGCCCCGTGAAAATTTGTCGAGGGTCGCTGCGCGACCCTCGACAAATTTTCTACGCGGGGCTTTTCTAAACTCGAAATTTTACTTCATGCTTAGCCTGGGAGTGGAAAACACTCTTTTAAAGCTTCAAATTACACTCTATAAAGAAAACAACGAATATCTAAAGATTTACAGCATATAATTGGGATATCTATGCTTAAAAGAAAAGCATTTTGTACATACATACGTATCACACGTAAGGACCAAAATATGAAGTTCACAGGACTAGTAACTGTATGTACATGACCTGATGGTCCTTACATGTGATAGTTCTAGAGCAGAATCCTAGGATATATAAATGTATCATTAGCATTGTATTGATTGTAGCGACCTAAAACTTTAGAATATTCTTAGATATTCAAGAAATGATAAAATATTAGTCCTTCGAGTCGTACACATGTGGTATTTCTGAATGGTACTTCTATATCACAGTAATTTTAATACATATTAAGGTTTGGCCAAACACTTGTCAATTTCCGAATTAACTATAAATTAGAAATCTCCATGTTTTAACAGGATCTCAAATACTTTTATCTTTTAAATAACCAACTTAGTAATTTCCGAATTAATTGGAAATTAAAAATCTCCATCCTTTAGCAGTCTCACATATTTATCGGAGGGACAAATCAAGTCCTATATATAACATTTAGATTGCATTGATTGCATTTTATCATGCATTTTTATCTCTCAAATAGGAATTGATCGGTTGATCAAATCAAATCCTATGAAATTTAGATTGCATTGATGCATTTTATCACCCATTTTTGTCTTTCAAATAGGAACAGATCAAAGGATAAATTCATGTCCTCTAAAATTTAAATTGAATTTATAGATGTTGATCCTTCGTAAAGGATTTGGCCATTTTATCGTCCAAAGATTGATCATTTAAAAAATGTTGATCCTTCAAACAGGATTTAATACATGTTTTATTATTGGCCCTTTGAAGTGGACACAACTAACAGATTTTGCTGCTTCAAACAGGATATACCTCACATATATTAGTCCTTTGAACCGAAGTTCTTGTGCGAACTTTTTTTTTAGGGTGGCATATGTATCGATTGTTCCACACAGACACACACATAGAGAGAAAGAAAGAGAGAATCGCGAGGAGGAGTAGTGGGTTAACCATCGGCGGGTTACGATGTAGTTGAATGGGAGAGACGGTGCAGAGACTCCAATACATGCATGTGTGTGTGTTGTTTCATGTATGTGTATGTGTGTGAGTGCAGACCCACCGACAACCGACACTCACTCTCACTATATCTATATCCTCTCTTTTCACTTTCAGCGGTCAGTGACCCAATCGAGCGAATGCCTCCCGCCTCCCGCCCCTCTACGCCCTTCGTCCACAGACACTGTCAGCCAAATATAACGGCGCAGCCAGCCACATACAGACCCATACAGACGTACAGAAAACAGAAACACAGGCCGGGCAACGAGCGCATGCACTAGACAACTTCGCGCTAGTCATTAGCATCAAGCTGCACGGGAGAAAGAAGGAGAGTGCGAGAGAGATGGGGATTTGCAGTTTTATCCGGTGTACAGCAGCAGCAGGGAAATGTATCTCGTACCTACACGAAAATATAAAGGAATTAGGGTGATAATAAAAAAAATGCTACGAATTAGTACTGAAATTGCACAAATATTTCGTGAGAATATTGAGGAATTGGTGTGATTACACTAAATCGCGATTAATTTATTCTTTGCTTTCAGAATTTGATAGCGGGATCAGTAACTAATACACAATCAAGTTATAAAAACTAGAAAGGCTGATTACTGCTGCTACTGCGTCTCTAATTTCAAGATCACGCAGGAATATTAAAGTCTTGAAAAATTAAAGCAAACTAACCCAACAGTAAACCCGACGTGCAATCATCAAGTAAAGATCTGTTGAAGAAATGTGTTCGATCGAAAATCAATTAGCCTGGAGATTAGAAAGGTGGAGATGGATTAAAAGAGGCTATTAAAGAAAAGAGAGGCGAAAAAAAAACACATGAAATCTAATCTGGACAGAGATTTTAATGGCTCGTAATAATTCGGCGCTGTGGGCAATTACAGGTTTCTCTGTTAATCGATAATCGTGTTTCGAATATAGGTGATGTATTAAAAGGAAATTACGTTCAGGTGTGAGCAATGTTCACCTTTGAAAAGATGCAGCCTTTCAAACGAATTACATTCTCGAAAGAGAATAAATCTCTATTAGAATTTTTTTTATATGTATTTCCAGTTTTGAAAAAATTACCTTAAGAGAAAACCAAATATACTCAATCAATCCATTGATAATGGTCACCTTGTGACCGAAATGTACATCTGGTATATAATAAAAAAATTGTGAAGAAAGGTTAGAAGTGTTTTAATTAAACAGAAATAATGTTAAAAATCCAGAAAAAGAAATTAAAGTACTAGGGCACATAATGCGAGGCCAGTAGTATGAAATATTGAGGCTGATAATACAGGGAAAACAAGTGGGAGCAGATCAGTAGGAATATCATGGCTGAAAAACCTACGAGACTGGTTTAAATGTAAATCAATCGAGCCACAACATCTAAAATACGTATTGCCCTAATGATAGCCGACCTCCGTAGGGAGAAGGCACTCTAAGAAGAATAAGAAGTCAGAAATGTTCAGTATTCCTCAGCACAAGTTCGGGGCCACACTGACGAGAACCTTAAAGTCCGAAACGCGTCTGTGGGTATCCGATGCCGGAATACTAAACACAAATTCAATGAGAAACAAGTTTAGGATACATTGTAAAAGAAAACGGAGATTATAAATACTCTGATAATTTTAAAACTTCGCAAAGTAGAAGAAGAACATAAAACGAGGAGGACGCGAACGGTCATCTTCCAAATATGATGAGTACAGGTTCGACTTTAACCGTTAGCTGAAGACATGTATCGGCCGCCATAAACCCGACTATGCTGTACGCACTCTAAGAAGAATAAGAAGTCAGAAATGTTCAGTATTCCTCAGCACTAGTTCGGGACCACACTGACGAGAACCTTGAGGTCCGAAACGCGTCTGTGGGTATCCGGTGCCGGAATACAAACCACAAATTCAATAAGAAACAAGTTTAGGATATATTTTTAAAGAAACCGGAGATTATAGATACTTTGATGATTTAAAAACTTCGCAAAGTAGAAGAAGAACATAAAATGATGATGACGCGAACGGTCTTCTTCCAAATATGATGAGTACAGGTTCGACTTTACCCGTTAGCCGAAGACATGTATCGGCCGCCATAAACCCGACTGTGCTGTACGCACACACATCCCGATGTGCCGGTTCTTTGAGAACATTAGGATTTTAATATATGCGAAAGAATGTGAACGTGGGAACTCCGAAACGCGCGCCATTGTTGAGCCTAATTTAAATAAGCACTCCGGGAGGAGCCTTTGAGTAAACTCCAACTTATGTGTCATTACGAGAAAAAGGACACTGAGTTAATATTTGATCAAACGACGCCGTATGCCTGTTTTATTTTTTGTTGTAATTCTACTAGTAGTTGGAGGTGCTTAAATGAACGGTTAATTATTTACTTAACGGGGACACGGAAAAAGGAAAAAGCTCAAGCCTAAAAGAAAAAAAAAATAAAGCGTTTATCAGGTTGTGTTTTCTTCGAGTCAGGTGCGAGAGGATTAAATGTTTGCGTTATTCATGGAGTTATTTGCATGCGCCTAGTGGGGGTAATTAATTTTTCACGTGCAGGAACCGTATTATGGTAATGTTAGGGCCCTAATTGGGGGGTGGGAATATTCTTTACAGCCCAATCCCATAAAATAAAACTTGATGCCAATGACACCCTGTTTCCTTTATGATATAATTAGTACCTACACATGAATTTTTGCTAATTAAGGATTATACATAATTATTTTCTCAAAAAATATATTAGTTCATGGGGTGAAACTACTATGGAGCGGAGTTTAGAAAAGCCTGAGAATTTAGTGTCTGATCGCTTGAATATTTATATTGAATTACACTGTTGATACGATATTGAACATATATTGAATATTTATATTGAAGATCAATGATATTTATTACTCATACAATATTGTATAGAAATTGAATATTTACATTGAAGGGTTAATGATATTCATTACACTGGACAACAAATTTAAACTTTTTGTCGGTACCCTTCATATAAAATATGTATTTATATGGAAATTATGGCGCTAAATATGAAAACAACAATAAAATTCAAAGTTAGTTGTATATATATATATATAATCTATTGCCTTGTCTACCCTTACGACTATTTTAATAGTCTCTTTTCTATTTATCTTCTGCGTACAAAAATTTCTTGCCATCTCCTCCGCTTCATATCATTTTACATTTCTTTTCTTCAGGATTGCTGTCGTTTGGTCGTTCCAGGTTTTTGTTATTTATTCTTTATTCCTGCCTTCGCCTGCCAGATGTTTTTCACCTGTCTTCCATCACTCATCCTGCATAAATGTCCAAACCATTTGAGTTGGTTCAATTCTATGTTATCTGCTATAGATGGTACCCCTAATTCTTCTCGGACTGCCTCATTTCTAATTCTGTCTCTCCTGGTTATGCCTTTCACTCTTCTCAGGAACTTCATATCAACGGCCTGTATCCTACTCTTCTGTCTGTTTGTGAGAACCCATGATTCGCTCCCATAGGTTAGTATTGGTCTGAATACTGTTTTGTATACTATCATTTTTGTTTTCCTACTGATGTTTTTATTGCCGATGAATGAGTTGCTTAACGCAAAGAAAATTCTAATTCTTTCATCTATTTCTTGTTCCATGTTTCCGTTTCTTTCTATTGTCACTCCGAGGTACTTGAATTGGTCGACTTGCTCTAGTTCTTGGTTGTTCATGTCTAAATTTATTCGTCTGCTGTCCTGTCCTATAACCATTACCTTTGTTTTACTGGTATTGGCGTTTAGGTTTCTTTTTCGAAGTTCTTTTCCCCATATCATTAGACTTGCCTTCAGGTCTTCTTCTCTGGGTGCGCATATCATCACGTCATCAGCAAACGCGCATTCAGATATTCCTACTGGTTTTAGTTTATTAAATCCTATATGTACTGTTTACACATGCTTTTTCGTTTCTTGTGGGATATCATCCATAATTATAATAAATAGTGCTGGACTCATTACACCTCCCTGTCTAAGGCCTTCGTTGATAGGGAATTTTTCGGATTGTCGGTTATCTCTCCTTACATAGCTGCTGTTGTTATCATACAGATCCAATTGCCCTTCTTAATTTTGTCTTGATACCCCTTCGTCTTAAACTGTCCCATATTTGTTCTTGTGCTACTTTGTCGAAAGCTTTCTCCAGGTCTAAGAATGCTATGTATGCTTTTCCCTCTTTCAGTGTCGTTTTCTCTATCATTTGTTTTATTGTGAAAATGTGATCCTGGGCACTACGTCCTTTTCTAAAACCGCTCTGTTGTTCTGCAAGTTGTCTTTCTATTGTCTTCTTTAGTCTTTTTTCCAGTATTTGCTCGTATATTTTTGACACAATACTTAGTAGGGCAATGCCCCTGTTTTTTGCAGTGTCTAGAGTCACCTTTCTTAAATATTGGTACTATGATTCCTACCATCCAACCGGCAGGCACTTTTCCTTTTAGTATAGTGGTACCATTTCTGCGGTACCATTTCTGCCAAGTTCTTTTGCCATCTCTGCTGTAATCTTATCGTGTCCTGCTGATTTTCCTCTCTTCGCTGATTTTATTGCTTCTATTACTTCTTCGATTTTAATATCTTCTTCTTCTTCTTCGTCTGTGTGCTCTAACAATTCTGTATTCACGTGTTTAGCTTGTTGTTTATTGTCTAGTAATTCTGAAAAGTATTCTTTCCATCGCTCCATGATTTTATTTTCGTCTGTTAGTATTCGGCTGTCTTTTCCTTTTACCGTTTTTAAGTCGTGCTGTTTGCCTTTTCTCAGATTCTTCAACACTTTGTAGAGCAGTTTCTGTTTACTTTTGCTGTCTTTTTCCATTTTTGTTCCAAAATCCTCCCACATGTGTTGTTTTGCCTGTGCTACCATGGTTTTTACTATTAATCGCTGTTATTTGTTCAAAGTTAGTTACGGTTTTTAAATTATATTTTAAATACATTTTTAAACATATTATTTAAAAAAAATCATATTCCTTTTTGCTACCCAGTGATACACCACATCTGAAGCATCTCTAACGAATGTCCAACAATAATCAGCAAGCATGAAAGGACTCCATTTAGTTAGCTGTTTCCTTACAGCGCTTGCTTTGTTTCAATTTCTTGCATCGTGTAATACAGAGAAAAGTCAATTTCTAAGACAAGAAACAAGATAAAATGTTGGTCTCAAAAATTAGTACCGTATCACACAGGCTTAAAGAAGTACTATGCATCACCTATGTGCCGATTGTCTTATCCTTCGAGGGCAAACATCGGGAAGATGCGTTCATAATAACTTGCCACATCCATATATGTATATATATATATAACATGTATGATCTACATTTTGTAATAGCTTTAAGTATTTTGTATATTTAATTGTATAAAAATGGATTTTTTCCGTAAATAAATAAATAAATAAATATATCGGGACTATTTCATTAGTGTCCGTACAACTTTGAAACATGAACTAATAAACAGTTTTAACAATTATTTTCGTGTTCAGCAGATCAAAATTAATATGTATGTATGTGTAAGAACATCTAATTTTATCTCAGATACTTTTTTGCTGTTGTTCTGTGCCATTGATACAATTTTGTACAGATACTGATATTTATGATACAATTTGTACCTGAATGTTTATGATATAATTTGTAATGAATGATTGCCAATTATGGGTTATACATAATAATTATTTCCTCAAAAAAAAAAAAAATTGCTGAGCGGTGAAACCACTGTCGAGAAAAGTTTAGATAAGCCTGAAAATTTGGTTTGGTCGCCTAAATATCTATATTGAATGATACCATTGATACAATATTGAACATATATTGAATTTTTATATTGAAGGATCAATGATATTTATTTGTGTTCCAATATTGTACAGAAATTGAAAATTTATATTGAAGGATTATTGATATTCCTTATTGGCACAATATTGTACAGGTATTGAATATCTATTATCTAGAGCCACGCGTTTTAAACACTGAAAACACTAAAATATTGTGCACAAGTGAACTTCACTTGAAATCAGTGTCTTATACGCGTGGCGCATGAAGTAAAATTTCGAGTTTAGAAAAGCCTTCGCGCTACGCGACCAAACCAAATTTTGAGGCTTTTCTAAACTCGAAATTTTACTTCATGCTTAGTCTGGGAGTGGAAACACGCGTTATAAACTAAAAATTGATTGTTTTATAAAAACAACGAATGACATTTTTTTTAATTTTAAGTGTGATTATTATGTATTCACCCAATCAATTAAATATTTAAATTGTTTTATTTTTGAGAAAGAACACCTCTGTTGTATGAATAAGCAACACTAAAATAGGATTATATTTTGTGAATTTTTAGCATTTGGAATTTATTCACAGATAAATTTCGGCCTTGATTAGACTTATAGTTCATTAACTTTTTGCTTGATAAGCGGTGATAACGCACGAAACTAATCCTCAATTTTTTTGAGTGAGTGACAAAGATTTATCATCCGAAAAAACCTAGAGATATATCCTCTCTAGGTTTTTCCGGATTATACATATACAGCGAGTTTTTTCTTTAAAGTATACATATTTCGATTATATGCTGTATATCTTGAGATAATAGTTGTTTTTTAAGAGTTTAATTTGAAGCTTTAAACGAGTGTTTTTGACTTACTTGGTTGGGAGTAGAAAACACTCGTTTAAAGCTACAAATTAAACTCTGGTTTCAACAAGACGGTGCCAAAATCATACAGCACGGCAAACTTGAATTATGTTGTAAAATATATTTCCTTGTCACTTGATTTCGAGGTTTCGTGACTTAACATTGAAATTGGACGGCCATTCCCCCGATTTGACGGATTCTGATTTTTTGTTGTGGAGATATTTGAAGCAAAAGATCTACGGTGCCAAAATCATACAGCACGGCAAACTTGAATTATGTTGTAAAATATATTTCCTTGTCACTTGATTTCGAGGTTTCGTGACTTAACATTGGAATTGGACGGCCATTCCCCCGATTTGACGGATTCTGATTTTTTGTTGTGGAGATATTTGAAACAAAAGGTCTACGAGAGGCGTCCTCAAACAATACAAGACCTTAAAATTTCAGAAAAAAATAGAGAGTATTGGACCAGAATTGGAGAGGCAACATTCAATATAGATATTTAGTACATGCCAATATTGTATGAATAATGAATAACATTGAATATTCTGCTTTTTCCAAACTCGAAATTTTACTTCATGCACCACGCGTATAAGACACTAATTTTAAGTGAGATTTACTTGTTCACAATATTTCAGCGCTTTCAGCGTTGAATACGCGTGGCGCATGAAGTAAAATTTCGAGTTTAGAAGAGCCTGAAAATTTGGTTTGGTCGCTCCGCTTCGCGGAGCGGCCAAACCAAATTTTCAGGCTTTTCTAAACTCGAAATTTTACTTCATGCTTAGCCTGGGAGTGGAAAACAGTCGTTTTTCTTCAAACTGAACTCTTAAAGAAAAATAAACCGTATGCATATGTAAATTTAAGAGAAAAATCCCCGTATATTATTATTATTATAGGCAACAGATAATCGTTTGACCTTAGAAATAAAATATGAAAATTTTCCCATGCCAGCGGACGACATAATCCCTAACACACATTCAGATAGACACCATAAATTTCTTTTGATCGCAACAGTATGCTAATCTACGACATTACAAACACAAAAGACATGTGTTAACATTTCGAGACCAGACACAAATGTGAAATTATGTTTAGAATTATTTACATCCACACGATTATTTTTTGCGTGAATTAATTTCTGCTACAAATAAAATTAATTCAAAATTGACAAATAAAAAAAATAGATAAGCCTGAAAAAAAAATTGGTTTGGTCGCTTAAATATCTATATTGAATGATACTATTGATACAACATTAAACATAAATTGCATTTTTATTTTGAAGGATCAATGACATTTATTTTTGTTACAATATTGTACAGAAATTGAATATTTATATTGAGGAATTATTGATATTCATTATTAACACAATATTGTACACATATTTAATATCTATTATGATGTGCCTTGGGTATTAAACATTAAATAAACAGAAATATTGTGAACAAGTGAACTTCACGTTAAATCAGTGTTGTATACGCGTAGCGCATGAAGTAAAATTTCGAGTTTAGAAAAGCCTGAAAATTTGGTTTGGTCGCGTAGCGCTGCGCGCTACACGACCAAACCAAATTTTCAGGCTTTTCTAAACTCGAAATTTTACTTCATGCTTAATCTAGGAGTGGAAACACTCTTTAAAACGACAACTTGATTGTTTTATAAAAACAACGAACGACGATTTTTTTAAATATGAATTAATCTATTTAAAAAAAAATATTACGTTAAAAATTTAAAGAACATTTCCGAAAATTCAATAAAACAGAAATTTTTATTGAAAAAGTGCATCGTCGTAAGCTTTTCAGGGCCCGTATTCACAGTACCGATGCAATTTGTCATCGGTGAGAAGTTGCACTGAAATGTTACTCCAAACGTTTGGGTAATTTCTTCCCAAAATGACGTCACTACAGTGCAACTTCTCACCAATGACAAATTGCATCGGTACTGTCAATACGGGCCCAGGTTTATTAAAAAAAATTGTCTGGCAAGTCTTCAACGATAAAAGATACTTACGTGAAATTTTTTTGTTTTTATTCATATGCAATTTTATATCAAACATTAAAATATTTGCAAACACTTTGCGTGAAGTCTAGTATGGCCTCTTTGCGTCTAGAATATCCACCTGAATATTAAATTTCCGGAGGTTACAAGATATTTCCAGCGAGACATTTTTATAGTTTCCCCTGTTATGTTTTAAGATGGAAAAAACGCAATCGACAAAGGACGCCCAATAAATTACGAAATTCCTCGATCGGAACCCGAGTGTAAAATTGTGTATCCGCTTCAATTACCGCCTAATCAGCATCAAGAAGATTGATTTAACGAAGCCGTTACGAAAGGCGCGCACACACACTCCTTGTTGGATATGAAAAACGTACTTGTTCAACCTTAGATTGCATTTTCTGGTCTGATAAGCCCGCGGAGATTTCGTAATACCCGATGGGCCTGGATAAGAGGCTCTGGTGCAATAACGGCGCTAATGCTCAAGTGGGTAGGAATGCATTTGTTGTTGTTGTTGTTTGTTGTTGTTTGTCGTTTGTTGCACACTATAAATATTAACCAGTTTGTGTATGCGCGGCCGGGGATTTTTGCTCTTGTTTCCTCTCTTTGCAATTACACGCCAGGAAACTAATTGGGTAATTATTTTATCTGCATATATCGAGGCAAGGATGTGGGTGAACGTTCGTTTTGAACTCATTTTCAGGACGATAAATCTGCGCCGTTATTACAGGTCTTTCAGTATACCGGCAATTATGGTATTAGTCACTCTGTTCGGATGGAGTACTTGAAGGTAAAAGGTAAATAATTGTGAAAAATTACTCTACTCACAAAATTACTCTTTGTTTAATAAAAACTAGTGCAGCTATTTATAAAACTACTAACTATAACTGAGGATTTTATGTTTGATAATGACAAGTTAAAGTTGTCGAAACTATAGTCACAATAAAATCCTCAGTTATACAAACAAAGTTAATTAACTTATTTGTGTATCTAAAATAAGTTAATTAACTTTGTTTGTATAACTGAGGATTTTATTGTGACTATAGTTTCGACAACTTTAACTTGTCAGTATCAAACATAAAATCCTCAGTTATACAAACAAAGTTAATTGTCTTATTTGTGTAAATAATGATGTATAACGAAGTAGAAGCCTCCACAGTGAACAGACTAATAGATACATTTTATTTTTGAATACATTTTTTTCAGGAAGTCAAATCAAGTTTAGATGGATACGAAACATAAACATAACTATACAGGGATATCTACACTATACAGGGATTTCTTCTTTTAAAAGAAAGTCGACCGATCTAAACGTATCAAACTGGGCATATTGTTGTTTTACCTCCGTCAATATTTTGGGATGAAATATTTAAAAAAACTAGGTATACTATAAAAAAACTATCGTATGTTCAATTAAAAAAATCTCTAGAGTGCTATGAAAAATATTCTAGGTTGGTAACTCTGAAAATATGCATTATAATTATTATGTCTCACATTTTATAGAGGGTGAGTTACTAAGCGGAAATCGGTTTATTTCGGGCGTATCGTTGAAAATAGCAAAAAAAGTTTCAAATAAAAGTTGTTCAAAATCAAGTTTTTCATAACCTAAAATTATTGCTAAATATGGCGGCCTTGCGGTTATACCGGAAGTAAACACCAACTTCCTTATTTTAAACAGAACACCCTATCTATTTTGACATTTTTGGATTGCTCGTTAAAAATAAACATGAGTTTATACTACAGATGGGCGAAATGGCTCTTTTCGGTGAGCTGGTTCAGAAGATCTAGCTCACTTCAAAGAGTCGATTCACTGAGCCAGCTCAAAAGAGTTACATGACTCAGTTACGAGCGAGCGAGCCGCCGAGAGTTCTGACTCTTATAGATTCATCTTATTCGCCAACTCATTAAATTGATCAATACGGTGGTTAATAATGCCGGTTATGCAATGATTGCAATAATTTAATTATAATTTATATAAATACGTAAGAGTATAAATATGTAATCAAACAATCGCGTATTAATTTCGTGCGATTACACTTCAAGTGTGTTTAAATATATTGAATACGTGTTCGCGCCTATAAAAACACGCATACATTCAGCACGAAAACAGCGATCCAACTTCAAATCTCCGACCTGGATCGCGACGATTTACGAATCATCGCGATGCAACGTGGAACTGGGTTGCAATGAGCGAGCTAGTTCAATCGGATTCAAGAATCGTCATGACTCTTTTAGAGTCGAATCGCCGCTAGCTCAATCAGTTCAGCCGCTCAATCGGATTCAAGAACCGTCATGACTCTCAATCGGTTCAGCCGCTCAATCGGATTCAAGAACCGTCATGACTCTGTTAGAGTCGAGTCGCCGCTCAATTTTTTACGCATCGAAATTCGAATCGATGATGCTGCAATAAAATAAGATAGAAATATAACGATACCTATTTTCTTACTACAATAACAAACACTTCTTATTAAATTTACAATTTTACGTTAGGAATAAATTAGACTTCTAATGACTACTATACAGTAAACATAGGTGTTTGCTTATGATATTTTAAATTGTAGTATATGTGAAAATCAAGAACCATTAATACAGTGCGAATCAAAATGTAAGGTGAGTCGTGTAACTCTAGAATAGCGGGCGAATCAAAATGAGTCATGGCTCAAAAAGAGCTGAACATTTTGAACTGAGCCACTTAGCTCACTAGCTGACTTCACTAAACTGACTCTTTGAGTCGATTCGCTCAGGAGTTACCCATCTCTAGTTTATACACACAACATTGGGTCTCAGTTGAGCCGTTTTCGAGTTATTTCTTATTTTTTGATAAATTTGACGATTTTAGAGCTCGACGCCATTAACAATATCTTCAAAACGAAATAAGTCAGAGTTGTGCGGCTTACGGTTTTAGATTCGGGAAGAAATGTAGTATTTGTTTAGGTTTTTGCCATTAGTCAGATTTTCTAAATTGAGCCGAGTCCGTCGACGCTATTCTTCAGTACTTCAAACATGCATAACTTCATTTTCTTAAATGGAACCATATATCTTGTGACACTTTATCTGATGCGAAATTAAATTTCCTTTTTATTGATACCGGGTTGTTGCCATATCCTTCCAACAGTTTTTGAGAAATTTTGGATTTTGTAAAAATATTAATACATTTCGTATTATCGCGTTAGCCCTGGATACTGATGACGTTTGATGATTTTGTTTTGACATTTAGTAAGTCATTGAGATATTCCCTGTTTTTTAAAGTTCATTTTAAAGCTTTAAACGAGTGTTGTCCACTCCCAGACTAAGCATGAAGTAAAATTTCGAGTTTAGAAAAGCCCCGTGAAAATTTGTCGAGGGTCGCGCAGCGACCCGAGACAAATTTTCTGGGCTTTTCTAAACTCGAAATTTTACTTCATGCGCCACGCGTGTAAATCACTCAAATATTTTGAAATTTATGTATATTCGAACTTCGCTTAAAATCTGTGTTTTATACGCGTGGCGCATGAAGTAAAATTTCGAGTTTAGAAAAGCCCAGAAAATTTGTCTCGGGTCGCTGCGCGACCCTCGACAAATTTTCACGGGGCTTTTCTAAACTCGAAATTTTACTTCATGCTTAGTCTGGGAGTGGACAACACACGTTTAAAGCTTCAAATTGAACTCTTTTAAAAATCAACGAATGTCAGAAAATTTACAGTTTATGCATGTTTACCTAAAGTTTACCATGAAGTAACCAGATTTAAATTCCGCGCGCATTTGTGACGTAAGCGATTTCTACCCTCACTCTAAAATCTTCGTTACTGTCGATCCTTCATACCGTATACTCGACCGTCCTTGCAATACACATTAGATGGATGTTTCACGAACAAAAAAATAAATTGTCTACTTTTTAACGTCTGAATACACCATTTGTACTTAAAATATAAGATTTGGTTTAATGTTTAGAGTAGTTTAGTTTTTATTATTTAATTATACTGGGAAACTTCTGGGGGGGCTATTCACAGCACCAATGCAATTTGTCATCGGTGACAAGTTGCACTGAAATGGCGTCATTTTACTTCATACGATTTGGTAAATTCTTCCAGAAATGACGTCATTTTTGTGCGACTTCTCACCGATGACAAATTACATCTGTGCTGTGAATAGCCCCCTGAAATCTCAAAATTTATTACATAAAAGTTAGTCATTAAGTATAAATGTAGCGAATGCCGCTGAATTTGGATGTCTCCGATCGGCAAAACGTTGGGCATACATTCTTGAAGCAAGCAATGTATTTCCATCAGCACTGCCCAAGGTGTAAACCATACCAATCAGTTCTTCTTGAGTAAACATGTTCGGTTGTTTTATTGCAAGATCTCGCCAAAATAATCTAAAATAAACTGACATTTGTTGGAGATGCGAGTCAAAACAAAATCACCAAACGTCATCAATATCCAGGGCTAACGCGATAATACGAAATGTTTGGATTGATTGAGTTACTTGAAGATAATTATACTTTGATTAAAAAACACTTAGAACCTTTCTTCAATACTTTATTTTGTAACCAAATGTACATTTCGGACACGAAGTGTCCATTATCAATGGTTTGATACTAATACGAAATTGGGTCTTAGTATTAGTATCAAACCATTGATAATGGACACTTTGTGTCCGAAATGTACATTTGGTTACAAAATAAAGTATTGAAGAAAGGTTCTAAGTGTTTTTTAATCAAAATACGAAATGTATTAAAATTTTTACAAAATCCAAAATTTCTCAAAAACTGTTGGAAGGATATGGCAACAACCCGGTATCAATAAAAAGAAAATTCAATTTCGCATCAGATAAAGTGTTACAAGATATATGGTTCCATTTAAAAAAATGAAGTTATGCATGTTTGAAGTACTGAAGAATACCGTCGATGGACTCGGCTCAATTTAGAAAATCTGACTAATGGCAAAAACCTAAACAAATACTACATTTCTTCCCGAATCCAAAACCGTAAGCCGCACAACTCTGACTTATTTCGTTTTGAAGATATTGTTAATGGCGTCGAGCTCTGAAATCGTCAAATTTATCAAAAAAAAATTAAATAACTCGAAAACCGTTCAACTGAGACCCAATTTTGTGTGAATAAACTCATGTTTATTTTTAACGAGCAATTCAAAAATGTAACAATATATAGGGTGTTCTAATTAAAATAAGGAAGTTGGTGTTTACTTCCGGTATAACTGCAAGGCCGCCATACTTAGCAATAATTTTAGGTTATGAAAAACTTGGTTCTGAACAACTTTTATTTGAAACTTTTTTTGCTATTTTCAACGATACGCCCACTATAAACCGATTTTCGCTTAGTAACTCACCCTGTATACACCAATCACCGGTCTTGCTTCTGGATGCAGCATCCAAACGCTGTTACCAAATTTAATACAGAAACTGGCTAACTGAAAATATATGAATTGTGGCATATTTAACCTACATCCTTATTTTGAGATAAAATATTTTGAAAAACTGGATACACTTTAAGAAAACTACAAACGTTGTATTTGTCTAATCAAGTTTTAATCAAATAATATTTAACATAACTTGCCAATCAAAATGATTAGTTTTCTTGGCTTTTCTTTCATCTTATAATTTGTTTAACATAGACTTTATTTAATTGTCTCAACCATGAATTATTTAAAAAAATTATTTTAACACTTCAATAAATACACACATTAAAAAAAATCAATGGGTTGTTGAACCCGTAATTCTAATCCTGTGTGGACTTTAAGGATTTATAGAGGAGAGCAAGGAGTTGTCGTAAAATTTTCTGGTCGTTTAAACGCGGCGTTAAAAATAGTCGGGCTCGGTATGATTTGTAAGTGAGTGCCGCAATAATTACGGCCACACGAAATATTTCTCGGACGCCATATTTCATATCCCGCGCACTCCGATGTAATTAAATTAAATTAACATATTAATACCGGAGTCCGGTTCGTTTATGACTAACGAGGAAATTAGATGCATTAGTCTTCGACCGTGGCGACAACGGGCCGATAATATTTGCATTGTTTACATTAACATATTTTTCAAAACGATTCGCGAAATTGAACACCTGGTGGAAAATTTGCGAAGGAATTATTTAATATTAAAAAACAACAAAAAAATACTAACTTTACGTACTTTCTGGTGAATTTTAAGATGGATTTCTTTAAAAAAACTTCACTGCTTAGTGTTTAGCAAAGAATCCTTTAGAGCCTGGGTCTCCGAACTATCTTCTTCGCGGGCCACAAATACAATTCTACATAATAAAGTCGGCCAAGATCCGATTAATTTTATAAAATTATGAAAAATGTAAGGAACAATTGTTACAATATTTCAAAATATGACATTTACAAAAAAAATTACAAACAATCGCGGGCCGGATTCATGCAAGTCGCGGGCTGGATTTGGCCCGCAGGCCGTAGTTTGGAGACCACTGCTTTAGAGTATAGAGGAGAATTTACAAGATTCAAAAGAGATATTTGAATACTTTAGTAAAAAACGAGCTATTCAAATACTTTAGTGAAAAAAGAGGTATTCCAATACTTTAGTAAAAAAAATATTCAAATACTTTAGTGAAAAAAGAAATATTCGAATACTTTAGTGTAAAAAAAAGTATTTGAATACTTTAGTGAAAAAAGAGATATTCAAATACTTTAATAGAAAAAGAGGTATTCCAATACTTTACTAAAAAAAATGGATTCAAATACTTTAGTGAAAAAAGAAGTATTCGAATACTTTAGTAAAAAAAATAGGTATAGTCCATGAGAGGTGTCCCGTGACATTTAGGTTCAAATTAAAAACAACATAAATCCCCTATTAATAAAAAACGGTTTAACTTTGTTTGTATAACACAATTTATTTTTATGTGACTGCAGTTTCGGCAAATTTAGCTTGCCATTATCAAACATATATGTTTGATAATGGCAAGCTAAATTTGTCGAAACTGCAGTCACATAAAAATAAATTGTCTTCAATTTGGTTCTCATTAATCACTTGATGAAACATGTTTACAATATTGATAATTAAATAAAAGTCACTTGGTTTGTTTCATTACTATTTTTTATTCTCTCCGACTAGTTTCGACTTATCGTCATTCTCAAGGAGTAATTTTACTCCTTGAGAATGACGATAAGTCGAAACTAGTCGGAGAGAATAAAAAATAGTAGTGAAACAAACCAAGTGACTTTTATTTAATTATCAATAAAATAAATTGTGTTATACAAACAAAGTTAAACCGTTTTTTAATAATAAATTAACATGTATAACGAAGTATAAGCCTCCACAATACAAAAAATAAATCCCCTAGTTAAGAGAGTTTAGTATAAGTTGCAATTGAGAACAGAAAAGTAGAAGAAATAATTTTAATAAAAGTTGTACCATAGATTTCAAATCTGTTATAGAACATCTCTCGTGAATTTTATCCTATTCGAATACTTTAGTAAAAAAAATGTGGTATTCGAATGCTTTAGTAAAAAAAACATCTTGATCCAGATTCGCAAACATTTTATTTGAGAGGATTCGTATTCAAATCCCAACCAATTTTTCATATCCTCCAAAAGGATTCGAATCTTCAAAAAGTAATAGAATCGTCAAAAATAATTTCAATCCATTGAGAGATTCGATGAAACTTATTAACGTGATATAAAACATAAGGAGTCTTAGAATCCAAATATAGGTGATTCAAATTCCAATTCAAATAAGGAGTATATTTCGAACTTCAATTTAAACCAGTGTTTTATACGCGTGGCGCATGAAGTAATATTTCGAGTTTAGAAAAGCCTGAAAATTTGGTTTGGTCGCGTTAAATCAGTGTTGTATACGCGTGGCGCATGAAGTAAAATTTCGAGTTTAGAAAAGCCTGAAAATTTGGTTTGGTCGCTCCGCGCTTCGCGCTACGCGACCAAACCAGATTTTCAGGCTTTTCTAAACTCGAAATTTTACTTCATGCTTAACCTGGGAGTGGAAAACACTCGTTAGAAACTTTAAATTGAAAATAGAACAACATTTTTCAGTATTATTTTAACAAATGTTTTCTACTGAAATATTTTTATATTAGTAATACAGAGAATGTTTCTTTTAAGTACATAATCCTAATGCAAACGCTTTAAATTTTCAGGCATTCGTTGTTTTTACAAAAATTCAATTTGAAGTTTCTAATGAGTGTTTTCCACTCCCAGATTAAGCATGAAGTAAAATTTCGAGTTTAGAAAAGCCTGAAAATTTGGCTCGGGCGCGTAGCGAAGCGGAGCGAAGCGGAGCGACCGAGCCAAATTAGGCTTTTCTAAACTCGAAATTTTACTTCATGCGCCACGCGTATACAACACTAATTTAACGTGACGTTTAGATTATACCGAACCTTACTTGAAATCAGTGTTTTATACGCGTGGCGCATGAAGTAAAATTTCGAGTTTAGAAAAGCCTGAAAATTTGGTTTAATCTAGGAGTGGAAAACACTCGTTAGAAACTTCAAATTAAAAACAGAAACAACAAATGTCTCAAAATTTACAGCGGATACACTGGGGATATGTATTCTTAAAAGAAACATTCCATAATTGACTGACATACACAATTATTTATTTGTAATATTAAAACAATAATTTCTAGTTTATAACACTATAAATTTATATCTTAATCACTTTCTAATTTCCTACTAATAACTCAATTCAATCAACGCAATCAATTATCCTTTACATGGAGGAAATATCGGAATTATTCAATACGGCGATAATTTACATGGGATAAATGCAAATCCAGTGACTAATCAAGCTGTATTAGAAACGAAACTGTTTAGAACGAGCCTTTTGCTCTTTGTTGGAATTAGCATAAAACGGCAATAATAATATAACACGTTCGAACGTGGGTGAAAAAACATCCACTTATCTGCAACTTAAACTCCGCGGACCAACCCACAAAACGGGCACTGAAATAATAGTGCCCTTATTTGGAGGGAGCTAAATCGCAGTTTTTTTTTTACACAACCGGACGGGGATCGTAATTTTCAAAAGTTGTGTGTTTGATACTTCCGGCCATCGATATACTTGTGTGTGTGTGGAAAAGTTCAAGAAAGTTTTTTCAAAGTTTTTTAGATCGTTTATTTTTGTTAAATAATAGCAAACAGCTTTACTTATTATCTTTTTAGTACTGTAATAAGTGTCCCAAACAGCAATGTTTCCTTATATTTCGTAATAAGTTAAAATTATTGCTTGAAATTATTATTGATACCAAGTATTTCAACTGTTATAATAAATAAATAAGATACATTTTAGTAGAAGACGAAGACTCTCAGAAAGTTTTAAACATATTGAAATTTAAATAAGATTCTGAAGAAAACGGTATTTTTTGAAGAAGACTCTAAGACAATTTTAAAGATATTGAAATTTAAAAGATAATTCTGAAAAAAAACGTCTGCGATATTTCTTTGAAAAAACCAAAAGAGATTGATTGAATGTTCCGTTAAGAATATTTTAAAAAATATTTAGAGATATTTCTATATAGGAAATTTTGAGAAAACACAAGAGATATTTCTGTGAAGACTTTAAATAAAATGTTCGAAATATATTGCTTTGAAGAAGACTCTATAGGGTTCAGCAAAAGTTCCCGCTCACATTCTTTCGGTAATTACTTTTTTATTAGCACACTAGCATTTAGCCCGATTTACCAACCGGGGAGCCGAGGGCCGAATCAAGGAAATGTAGAAATGTAAAGAGAATTGCATAATTAAAAAAAAAATGATGTTGAAGAAAAATATATGTATAATAGTAGCAAGGGTAAAGGGAGGGGGAGAGGCGTTGGTGCATGAGCCGAATGGTGATGACTGCAAGGTAAATCGTTGTTTTGTAGTGGTTATGGAGTGGATGGATGTAAAGTTCCGTGAAAAGGTTGGAAGAGATGGTCGCTTCGCTCCAGCCGCTCGCTTCGCTCGCTTGCCTTGCTCGCTTCGCTCGCTAGGGTGCTCGCTTCGCTCGCACATAGAGAGGGTAGTTGCTCCTTTATCCCCGCGAAAACAAATTTTCTCTAGCGCAATTTTTGGACCGAAAATGTATTTTATTAAAGGCGAATATTTGTTTATAAGTAAGTTAACTAAAATAATTCAAATCAATTTAATTAATAATAGGACATTTCTATGAAAAATTATATCAAGTATTGAAATAAACGAAACAAATGTGAAGAAACGAAACTCGCACCGATTGAAGGCTCCACGATAAACAAAAACGAAGCGGTGATTTTTTTGAAATGTCTCGGTGCTTGATTCGATTTAAAATAAAACCAAAAAAAATCGTAAGTTTCACGGATTGGATTGTTTTACTGTTGTGTGGTCAATGTGGAGCAGCACTCGGCTATCACCTCGTACTGCTGTTGCTGGACCCTGTTACTGTATGTATTCGTAGTATGTAGTCTGACTTTGATTGAGCTCGCTTCTCTCGCAAGTTTGTCGGGGGTGATGTAGTCTGACTTATTTTATATTATTATTTATAATTTATTTTTGTCGATGAAAACGGTCTAGGACTTAATTTTTGCGATATGTGACGGAAAGATACAAAAAAAAATCGACGAAAACACCATTTTGCTCAGGTGCCTCAAATAAAAAAAGTTGGGACCCCGTGTGCCCCCCCCCCCCCTGAATACGCCACTGGACTACGGTTATCATTTTCGAATTTCCCGTCGTCGGTAAATTGTCGATCAAATACATTTTTTTTAATCGGTTGGGCTTGCCTCGGCTTCGCCTCGGATTAATAGTTACAGCTCACTAAAATAGATAAAACGGTCGGATTTTAACGCCGAATAGCCTACGGGACCCGCGACGGTCTGTTCTCGGCCCAGTAAAAATTTCGAGTTGCTAAAATGAATATTTCGATATTTTATGCCCCGGTGATTTTCTCAATCGCAATTTTTCGAGGAAAAAAAAAGTCTGAATTTCAATATTTTTTTTTAAATAGAAAACGTGATCGGATTTTAACGCCGTATAGCCAGTTCCACGCGGGATGTTTAGTTCTCTGCCCAGTAAAAATTTCAGATCGCTAAAATGAAAATGACTATGGTTCTCAGGGCCTGTTCCAGAATCGTGTTTTTTGAGTAAAAAAAATTGAAAGAAGGTATATTCTTTGGTGAAAATTTTCGATTTTTGATTTTGTATTTTTCTCAGTCGCGGATAATCAGTCGAAATCCAAATCTGAAATCCAAATTTCTCTATCGCAATTTTTCGCGAAAAAACATCAAAATGAAAATTTCAATTTTTTTTTTTGTTTTAATTGTTTTGTTTCGTCTTGTTTCATCTTGTCGGTTGCGGATAATTATTCGAAATCGAAATTTGAAAACCAAACTCCTCTATCGCAATTTTTCGACCGAAAATGTGCTGACAGCCCGTGAAGGCGGCCAATAATAAAAAAAAAACATGTCCCAACACCGACAGCCCGTGAAAAAAATGTAGATTTTTGATTTTGTATATTTCTCAGTCGCGGATAAACAGTCGAAATCCAAATCTGAAATCCAAATTTCACTATCGCAATTTTTCGCGAAAAAACATCAAAATGAAAAATTAAAAAAAACATTTTTTTGTTTTAATTGTTTTGTTTCGTCTTGTTTCATCTTGTCGGTTGCGGATAATTATTCGAAATCGAAATGTGAAAACCAAATTCCTCTATCGCAATTTTTTGACCGAAAATGTGCTGACAGCCCGTAAAGGCGGCCAATAAAAAAAAACATGTCCCAACCCCGCTAAATTTAATCGTAGCGATCTGCGTTTAAACAAAACATTTTGGAGAAAAAATAAAAACCATCGATTAAATGCGAGATTTAGACAGCCGGTATATATTTTTATGAAATTTCAATTGCAAAAAAAAAACAACTTTTCCTTGATAGAAAAAATGCTGGATAGATAGGTCGTGTATCTAATGGAATTCTGAACACGATAGAGGCAAAATTTTGAAAATGTATTTTTTTTTTTGCAAAATCGATTAAATGCGATATTTTTTTTAATCGGGCGATTTGAGCGCTCGGAAGTGTCGCGTTGGAAAGGCCAGGTTAAATCCCATCGAAATTGTGCTATGCGCGACCTGAAAAAGTTCCGCGTGAAGCAAGACCAGCGTGTAAAGTATTGAGGTTAGGAAATCTTCCGTCAGGCGTAAAATTAAAAAAATGATTTAAAATAGAAAACGCGGTCGGATTTGAACGCCGCTTAGCCTAAGACACGCGGAATTTTTTTGTTTTCGGTCCTGTGAAAATTTGAACTTTCTAAAATGAATTCTTCGATTTTTCCACTCCCGCTTACAGTCGTCTCCCATAAGAGCAATGTAAAAGTGGTTGCCATGGCGACCAAATCGCAGCTTTCTCGGATCCCCGCTGCTTTAACGTTTTTATTAAGGGAGATAAAACACAACTACAAATTACGTCTCAAGAAAGCCAAGAAAATTTTTTGCAAGATTATTCGAACAGTTGTTTAAAAGTAACACATTAAACCGCCACAGAGCCTTCGAGACGTTTGTGAAATTTTGTATCGATGTTAGATAGATGATGGTTTGAACGCTTTCAGGGATTAGATCGATTTTGTGGTTGGTAGAGCTGGCTTTTTGCTTCAAGAGGGACCAAATGGAAAAATCTATTGGGTTCAGGGACAGTTCATATATATCCAGCCTCTGTATAAAATTTGGTAACAGCGTTTGGATGGTGCATCCAAAATAGAGAAAATATCGGTGTGTATAGTCATCTGTCTTACTCGTACCGCACATCGTGACCATAGTCTCTTCGTTTTTACTCGATTTCCAGTTCTCTCATAAGCATTGACTCCTCTTGATTCAGGTCAAGCGAATTTAAAGGCCACAAATTCTTGTCCCACACGTCGATTCCGTTCTCTTCGCAAAAATCACTCGCGCAATATGGTGAATGTGCTGTTGCCCAGTCCTGTTGGAGCGAGCGAGCGATTTTTGCTTTGAAGAGTCTAAATTCTTTGGGCGGTTCGATTCACCTTTGCTTAGTCTTCAATATCTGCTACTAAGCATCTTACTAAGTGGAATGATTTAAATTTGATCGTCGAATTTTCAGGCTTTTCTAAACTCGAAATTTTACTTCATGCTTAATCTGGGAGTGGAAAACACTCGTTAGAAACTTCAAACTGAACTTTTGCAAAAACATCGAATGCCTGAAAATGTATAATGTTTGCATCAGGATTTGTATACTTAAAAAAACATTCTCTGTATTACTAATATAAAAATATTTCAGTAGAAAACATTTATTAGAATAATAACTGTGTGTTTTTGAGTTTACGTGAAGTGATTATTACAATAAAAAAAACTGTTATTCCTTACTTACTTTTTTTTTGTTAAGTGAAGTAAGAAATAACAGTCTTTTTTAGTGTATTAGAATAATACTATAAAATGTTGGGAAAAACTGTTGTGGATTTATTTTCTTCTAATTGCTATCGATTCAAATTAAAATATCGAACATTCTTTTATCTTCACCAGCATTCAAAGAAGTACAAAACAAGTCGGCTTTGTTTATACTGATATTTATATATTATGTTTAAAGTGTGCAAACTATAAGAAGCGTAAGCTTATTTTCTCGAATTCAAATAGTTTTGAATTTGAATTATTTTTGATATTTTATTTACTAAAATTCTCTAGATTTTGTATTTGCAAATTCTGTTCCACTTTTTTTCGCATTCACCTGAAAATAAATTCACCAATAGCCGGCGAAAGAGAATAAGGCATAATTGGCGTAGATTGTTTATTTTCGCTCCTAATTAGAGGTTGTTAAAATTGTTAAAAAAAAATAGGTCGCCCAGTTAGTTGGCAGTTTCGCTAAAGGAGATTTTTATTAATATTAATAGTTCATAAACGAGTGTGCAATTTTTTGTTCGCTCCTCAACGCCATTCAACGAACACACATGAAATTAAATTGAATCAAACTGTTTTGTTCGCCAAGACAATTCGACTTTGAAAACGACTGCAAAGTGTAGCTATATATTTTTTTAAGTGAAGTACCAAACTTTTAAAAAGTGCACACATTAGGTCAATTTTCATGGTTCATACAAACTCCCTATTTATTTATAACAATAATAAATGCTCTATGATATTGACCAGTATTTTAGTCAACTAAATAAAGCAATTGTTTTGTTGAGCTAATATTCTTTGTACAAAATTATATATATGTACAAATTCATATAGCGAGGATGGAAAGCTCGATATTTCTCGTAATATTAAAAATACGAAAGAAGAATGTTTTAGATACAAGTTGGATAAAATCATTTTCTTCACATAACATAAATTTTTTTAGCATATACAGGGTGTAGCGTATTACCTGTAAGCCATACAAGTTTGTTATTTTAAATGAGACACCCCATATATTATTTTGAACAAGTTTCTCATCTTTCACGTGGTGAAACATATTTAACTATGATTTAATAAAGAAAACACTTGGTTAAATTAAATTAAATAAAGACACTCCTTGAGAATGACTCAAAGGTGAAGGTTGGAATAAAAAACCAAAATATTAGTAAAATTTAACCAAGTGTATTCTTTATTAAATCACACCCCATATATTATTAACTTTTTGGATTCCTCATTAAAAACAAATGTTAGTATGTATTATCTTCAGTTGCCTTATTAATTAAGACGTATTGTTTGCATTTTATACAAATATTGTCATAATTTTATATATTATAGTAAAATTATTTATTCTTATGCAATTGCAAAACTTATCTACTATATTTCTGTTAACTTTTTTTAAATTTTCATTGTAGACATGTAATAATATATGGGTTTTCTTCACTAATAATATACGAATTTTCTCGTAATTTTAGAGTTCATAAGTAATATTCTGTTAACGAATTTGGAATATGCGAGTATTTTCATTCAGAAACTAAAATTAGTGTGAAACATATTATTGCGTGAAGCAACAATTTCTGTGTTTGTGTAAATCGTGACGAAACTCATATCGCTTATCAAGTTCCGTAATTGCGTTCGCCGGCCGGAGAAAGTTTGGATTTATTTCGAAGAATATTTAACCCAAAACATGGAATATTTATGCACGCATTAAATTATTTCAGTTGATGAAAATGCGCGGCGCGGAATTACATAATTGCATACACTTACTGTGCCGTTTGGAAAATAAGATGGAGCATACCTGAAACAGAAAGAAAACATTGTTAAAATTCCATACATAAAATTAACTGATTGATTTTCTGAATGATTATTTTAAAAATTTAGAAACTTGAAGAAAATTTCTGGATCATCCAGAATTTTGCATATTTTAGTATTTTTGTGAAATGCTATTTTTGTACATATTTTCAACTTTACTTTAAATCAGTGGTTGGTACGCGTGGCGCATGAAGTAAAATTTCGAGTTTAGAAAAGCCCCGTGAAAATTTGTCTCGGGTCGCTGCGCGACCCTCGACAAATTTTCTACGCGGGGCTTTTCTAAACTCGAAATTTTACTTCATGCTTAGTCTGGGAGTGGAAGACACTCGTTACTTTAAAATATGTCACAGTTATTTAAATATATTTTAAATCGTTTAAACGCTGAAAAGTGAAATACAGAAAAAATGGTTGAAATCATTAAGTGTTTTATTTAAGTTCAAAAATGACTCGCTCGAGAAAACCATTTCTTAATATTCCTTCAAATAAAATCATTTAGTGTTTTATTTAAGTTAAAAGTGACTTTGCCTCGTAAAAACAGTTTCTTAGTATTTCTTCAAATAAAAAAGTTTTCCATGTATTAAACCTCCAAAATGTACAATCTCTGGATTTTCTGGAATGCTAAACAAACAATTTTCGGAATTTTGTAAACAGCCTAATCATATTTGAATCCAATAAACACGAGATTTTCACACTAAACAAATCAGATTCCTGTTAGTTGAACTTTCACATCTTCGGCATTTTTATCCCGTTAACACGTACAATTTGCATTTCTAGTTTTCGGCCGTTTGTAAATTTTTAATTATATAAATTTCTTTTTTTAACTAAAAATTGTTTCTAATATAATTTTAATATCTACTTTACAAATCCCTTTCAAAAAAGTTGTGTGTATTTAAAGAAGAAACACCTGGCGAATTCACCAAAAAAAAAACTGTAATTGACGAATTTCGTTTTATTTTTTTTAAATTTTGTTGACTTAGGTTTTCATCATTTAGTGATGACCGACTTTTAATAACAATACCGAAACAAATAATAATAATTATAATAATAATGTAACTGTTTTGGGTTTAATGAATGGATTATTAATTAAATAATAATAATCATTATTCTTATTCCATATAGTAGTTATTTATAAAACTAGTGCGGGAAAACAATTTTCCTGAGTGAACGCATTTTTTAAGCACGAGCTAGTGCCTTCAAATGCGTGTGCTCGGGAAAATTGTCCACGCACGAGGATTGTACAATATTTCTTGAAAAGAGCAAAATCATCACAATAATGCTGTCATGAAAAATGTGCAATATATAGGTATTTGATTGAAATTCACTTGGTTTGTTTTACTAATAAATTGTTTTATTTTCAACTAGTTTCGGCTTAATGCCATTTTCAAGAATGGTGTACAAAAGAGCAAAATTGATTATATATACTAGATGTCGGCATTTCAGGTAATAAGCGCTCTAATTATCGGGGAATTCCAAAGGTCCTCGTTGTCATTGACCACGTTTTTTTCCGCCTTTATGGCTTTACTTATTTCTAAACGAATTTCAATCAAATACCTATATATTAATAGAAATGTTTTACCAAGTGATCAATGAGAAACAAGTTAACGATATAAAAAATGTGCAAGATCTCTTATGTAAAAATTCTTAATTTTGATAACTGTTATCTTATGTAGCTCAATCTAAAATTATTCTCAGTGCAAACAGGTATCAAGGGTGCAAGGTACGTCGAAATTACGATAGCAAGATGTAAATGCACACAAAAACGAATCAAAATCGTTGTTTTGATGAAACCTTCTAACTCCTTTGGGTTCAATAAATAGATTGTTAATTAAATAATAATAATAATTATAAATTTATTAGACACCTAACATCCATTATAGGACAATTACAGGACAAGAACATAACAATACAGAATTCCTAACGTTACATAAATAAAATTATAGTTGGAACTAACACCTACTTAATAATTAATTAATTTAATGCAAGAAAATTAATTTTTGTAATTCTTTCTGTAATTTTCTGTAAAAATTCTACGTACACTGTCTGGTTTGAGTCTTTGTCATGACTAAAGACAAATCACTTAAAGAGTTTCGGAACAACAAAGGCAATTGTTTTGCCCAGTTGTTTTTGAACTAAGTCGGACCCCCTGATTACGTGATTAGGCGCTTCCTTATCACCGAGAAAATTATTTTGCTCTCTACTTCGTCATAAATTTCTCACAATGTCTAATAAAGGACATGTATTATTATATCTTTTAAAAAGAAAATAAAAAGAAATGGAAAAAAAGTTATATAAAAATGTACATGTAAAGTTATTTAAATTAAAAAAAACACTTAATATTGTTTCACAAACTAAAACTTTACTCCGACTAGTTTCGGTTTGTTAGGCCATTTTTAAAGGAATGTGAAAACATTCCTTTGAAAATGGTCTAACAAACCGAAACTAGTCGGAATAAATTTTTAATTTGTGAAACAATACCAAGGGACTTTACATATTCTCATATGTTTCACTAAGTGCTAGATAAGAAATTAATTTAAGAAATTAAAAATGTACAATTTAATTCTTGCAAAAATTGCCTCTACACAATTTTACAATATTATAACGAAATTTGGTAAGAGGCTAATAATATAATATATTTTTGTTCAAAATTATATAAGCACGCGTTTAATACAATTTTGTTTATAAATTCTAAAGATCCAACAACTACTAGTTTTTATATAAAAAGAAGTTCAAATCCGAATTATTTATTATCAACACCGAAAATCATTGATAATGGACTAAATATCTGATTCCGTGCTGGTCTAATGAAAGATGATGTATGTGCTTATAAACGCGCCTGAAAATTTAACTCAGTCAGGAGGAGGTTGAGGTTTTACCTAAAACGACGATATTGGGATTTATCGGTAAATTATTAGTAAACGAATTTTGCTACTTTTTAAAATATTCTATGAGTTTACTGAAAATTTAACTCAGTCAGGAGGAGGTTGAGGTTTTACCTAAAACCACGATATTGGGATTTATCGGTAAATTATTGGTAAACGCGCCTGAAAATTTAACTCAGTCAGGAGGAGGTTGAGGTTTTACCTAAAACGACGATATTGGGATTTATCGGTAAATTATTGGTAAACGAATTTTGCTACTTTTTAAAATATTCTATGAGTTTAGTTGATGAAAGAAACACTTTCTTTCTATTTGAATAACTTAGTTAAGTCTTAAAATTATCCTTTTTAATATCTGCCTATCAAGGCACTGCATTTTTGATTGGGGATTGACAAAATGAAAAGTACACTTTTGCTACTAGTATTAATATTATTGACCGAAAAAACTAATCGCAAAGTGTGCGACACTTTCATTAAAAAAAGGGGCACCCGTTTATAAATCACCCAGGATTACATCTTTGTTTCTAGTTTTGAAGCTCGAGGCTGTTGAAAATTGCCTGTCTAGACTATTTTTTGTAATTTTAATATTGTGTATACATACCCAGATTGAAAATATTACTTCTTACTGAAGGTAAAAAAAAATACGGAATTTTGTCTGAAGCATTTCTCTCAACTTAAAAATAAAATATAATGGTTTGTAAATTAAATTCACTTGGTTTTGTTTCACTTATATGTATTTTATTTTCTACTAGTTCACCCAATAAAACCTAAACCTCTAAACTGTATATATTCCCAAACAAATCCATTTGTACATCATTCTTGATAATGGCATTAAGCCGAAACTAGTAGAAAATAAAATACATATAAGTGAAACAAAACCAAGTGAATTTAATTTACAAACCATTATATTTTAAAATGTTTTACCTAGTGATTAATGAGAAAAAAGTGTCCGATATATTAAAAATAAAAAGTGAACACCTACTAATGACTTAATCCCTTTACCTATAAATACAATCCCTTCATTTTCACTCGCCCCAGTTTTGTGTACCTGTTTCGACGACACACTTCGACATTCCTGTAAGCTTCCTGTTTATTTTAATATTTTTTTGCATTAAAAGTCCAAAGCATAGCTATACTGGTGAGAGATAAATCTCGAAACGCGTCTATAAATGGCTTAAGACAATTAATATTCATTCCCTTTAATTTTTTCAATTTATTTTAATTTCCTGTTATTTCGTTTAGTTTGGTGAGAGAATAATTTGACCTGATGTTGCATTTTGCATATAAATTATGCATAGAACAGTTAAGCTGTCGTGTAACTCAAATATTCATTGTATAATACAATATCTGTCGGGGTATTAGCTCGAGAAGTAGCTGCTTCCATGAATATTTGAAGAAGTCTCAGCGAGACAACATTTTTGCAGAAATTAATATGGAATTGTAGGTCGTTTTTATTTATTTGTTTATTTATTTATTTATTTATACAATCACGGAAATTACATTTCCTATATAAGATTGTACATCACTTAAACTAATATAACTAAATATAAAACATAAAACAATGAATACATAAAAGATAATTATGAGCCGTGCATTAATTCTAATATATAGTTAAAACATATTTTTGAATTTATCATATTGAAAATGTCAAGAGCAGGATCTAATGATAGTAATTTATTGTACACATTATAATTTATAAAGTAAATTATTGAAATGTGTTATTTACAATTTGGTTCTCATTAATCAGTAGATGAAATATTTTTACAATATTGATAATTGAATAAAAGTCAATTGGTTTGTTTCACTCCTGTCTTTATTCTCTCTTACTAGATTCAACTTATCGTCATTCCCAAGGAGTAATAATTGCTTCTTCAAATTGACGATAAGTCGAAACTACTCCGAAAGATAAAAAAACAGTAGTAAAACAAACCCAGTGACTTTTATTCGAATATCAATATTAAAATGAGTCTTTAATATTTTCTCAGATTATTGTAAGGTCACTTTTATTTAACAGTTTTAATGCGAGCTATTGGCCCATCTAAGTTTTTCTTATAGGCACAGAACTCACAGAAAGTACAATCACAAAATGTTTAGTTTTAATTTATTATTTTATTGGAAATAGAATATACAGAGAGTTTTACGTAACACCGAACATTTTCATAACGAGAATTTTTTTTGAAGTATCCATATCCATACGTTGCACATTTTTCGATGCTTGGTTTATTACAAGAATTTAATTTGAAGCTTTAAGCGAGCGTTTTCCACTCCCAGGCTAAGCATGAAGTAAAATTTCGAGTTTAGAAAAGCCTGAAAATTTGGTTTGGTCGCGTAGCGCGAAGCGCGGAGCGGCCAAACCAAATTTTCAGGCTTTTCTAAACTCGAAATTTTACTTCATGCGCCACCGGTACAAAACACTGACATATTACGAAGTTTAAAACATACCGCTAAACTTTACATTGAACCAATGTTTTGTATCGGTGGCGCATGAAGTAAAATTTCGAGTTTAGAAAAGCCTGAAAATTTGGTTTGGCCGCTCCGCGCTTCGCGCTACGCGACCAAACCAAATTTTCAGGCTTTTCTAAACTCGAAATTTTACTTCATGCTTAGTCTGGGAGTGGAAAACACTCGCTTAAAGCTTCAAATTGGATTCTTGTAATACACCGAGCATCGGAAAATGTGCAACGTATGCATATGGATACTTTAAAGAAAAAATCTCGTTATGAAAATGTTCGGTGTTATATAAAGCTCTCTGTATTTCTATATATATATAATAATCTTTATTAAAGATCAGTACAAAATAATTGTTTACAATATGGAATGAAATGTATACATCTTAAAATTTGATCTTGATCTTTGAAGGGCTACCGACCAGAGGTCTTTCAGCCCGTAGTTTGCTGACATTGATGTTTTAGTTTATGTTATTGATGAGATGAGATGTACTCATAGATGGTATTTGCTGGATGCTTGAATTTAGGATTTTGATTGGGATTGCGGGAAAGGCATAGGTGATTTAGGGTGTCTACGATGTGTGGGTTGGTGGCGAATTTTGTAATTAGATGTGTGATGCGTTCTTCAATTGGTATTAACTGGGTACGTTGATATAGGAGGGCATTAGAAGGGTTATGGAGTGGATTATCTGGATGCCTAATTTTTGTTAGTATTCTAAGAGCTGATCGTTCACCTACTTGTATATTTTTTAAGGATGTAGGATTGGGTTCTTGGAATAGGATAGCTGCATAATCAAGCAGAGGCCGGCAAATCATTTTATAAATGTGTACTGCTGTGTTGGTTGAAATTCCTTCATCCTTGTACGTTAAGGATCTGAAGTGCCGAGCCCTATTCTTGATTTTCAGCTAAAGGGATGTGGTGTGGGCTTTAAAGGTAAACTTGGTGTCAAAGGATATTCCAAGGTATTTGCATATTGGGAGTGGAAATAATTGGTGGTGATTATTGGCGACGGAATATGGATAATTTGTAATTCGGTGGTATGGGATGAATAATTGGGATTTGTTACAGTTGATTGTTAATCTCCATTTACAAAACCATTGTTGTAGTGTGTCGATCAGCTCTTGAAGTGTGCCTAGTGCCTTCTGTAGTGTTCAAGCATGACTTATTAATGCAGTATCGTCTGCAAAATGAATGAATATTGTGCCCATCCATGGTTTGACCTTTTCAACACAACTCTATCTAATTTAAAGTTTAGGCTAAAACGTCATTTCTAGTTTGTGCAATTTATGTTATTTCTATGATTTATGTTATTCAATTTATGTTATTTCTATGATTTATGTTATTCAATTTATGTTATTTCTATAATTACTATATATACACGCACAATTACGTCGATTAGCTGTTATATTTGATTTTTATATATTTTTTTTTTAATTAATTATATTACGTTGTAATTTTATGTACAAATGGTGTTTACCGTAAATAAATTTACTTTACTTTACTTTACTTTAAAAAGTAGGCAATAGGAGGAAGGGTTAAAATAAGTAGGATCGGGGTGATAGATGTCGTGGACAAAAATGTTATATAGTAGAGGGGATACTGGGGAACCTTGAGAGACACCTTGTTTGGGGATAAAGGAACGTGAGTAGGAGTTTTGGATGCGTATACGTAGGGATCTGTTGTTTAGGAAACTATCAATTAAATGTAAAAGGTGTGGGGGAACTTTAAGGGCGTTACATTTATACAGCAAACCTCGATGCCATACGGAATCGAAAGCTTTTTGGATGTCTAGCAAAAGTATAGTGGATTTTTGGCCATCGAGGTGTGCTGTTTGACAGTTGGATGTGAGTATGGACAGAGGCAGAGTTGTGGATTTGTGTTGGGCTGTATTTCTATTTTATGTTGAATGAAAAAAACAATCAAACATGTCTAAATAAAAAGGCAAAATAACTTAAATCCATATAATTTTTAAAGATATCAGAAATATAAAAAAACTTTAAAATAATCAAAAATTACACAATAAATAGCAATCCCCGTCTAGTGGATTAACGTGCAATAATAAAAATAAAGGCGAAAGCTCTCGTGTATTGGTTTCGTTAAGATTGAGAGTTTTTTCCCGCCAATTAACGGCCTCTGCGGGCCGTAAACGGGGACGTGTTTAATTTTATAATTAAATCAAGCATTAATGAAAACAAAAAGAAGGAAAAAACTAATTGCGGCTAAATGGCGCAAAATATTTGCGCGGCAGAAACGATAAAGCGGATCCGCACCGGCGACTAATTGTGTTTTGCCAGCTCACTCTGAGCGTGAAATTGTCTTATTATGTACTTTGTGTAAAATCTTTATTATGGCTATGTACCCGATGGACAGCAAATTAATTCGCACACGTTTAATGTTTACTCAATACAAATTGAATAATGAAATCAATAAGAAAGCGTGTAATACCTTTACAATTCCTATTGTGCATCAGTGGCGGCTTGTGAGAATTTTTATTGTCGGAGACATAAACATGCAGGGATTGTTTTTTAAGTATATGGTACATATCTTGATGCGTATAAATTTTAAGGCATTTTTCTGATGAATTTAATTTAAAACCTCGTGTTTTCCAATCCTTAACTAACATGAAGTAAAATTTCGAGTTTAGAAAAGCCTGAAAATTTGATTTTTCTTAACTCGAAGTTTACTTTAATGTTTTAAAGTCTAAAGCATAGCTATACTGATGAGGGAAAAATCTCGAAACGCGTCTATAGATGGCTTAAGACAATTAAAATTCATTCCCTGTAATTTTTTCAATTTATTTCAATTTCCTTTTGTTTCATTTAGTTTGGTTAGAGAATAATTTGACCTGGTGTTGCATTTTGCATATAAATTATGCATAGAACAGTAAAGTTGTCGTGTAACTCAAATATTCATTGTATAATTCAATATCTGTCCGGGTATTAGCTCGAGAAGTAGTTGTTTCAATGAATATTTGGACAAACATTTTGCAGAAAGTCGATATAATTTTAATTCGTTTTTATATTTTACTTTAATGACCCGTATTAAACACGGAAATTTGTGAGATTCAAAATATTCTTGTTTAACCCATTAGGCGCCATTGATGCATATACGCAACATTAGTAATTCAAGTAAATTAAATTACTAAATAAGTTAATTTGATATATATATTATATTATTCGACTTAACTTGAAAATGTATGAAGAAAAACGTAAATATTTTGTTATTTAAATATCTCGATTATTACTCATTGAAACAAAAATAGTGTGTGTGTTGTCCATTATATCAAGTGTTTATTTAACTAATTGGAGTAGTGGAGAGAGAGAAGTACATTTCTTTCTCTCCACTACTCCAATTAGTGAAACAAAAATTGTTTTCAGTGTATTTCTAACTTCCCAATATTTGAGTGTTTTATACGCGTGGCGCATGAAGTAAAATTTCGAGTTTAGAAAAGCCCCGTGAAAATTTGTCTCGGGTCGCTGCGCGACCCGAGACAAATTTTCTACGCGGGGCTTTTCTAAACTCGAAATTTTACTTCATGCTTAGTCTGGGAGTGGAAATACTCGTTTCTAAACTTCATACTGCACGTGTTTATACAAAATCGACGAATGCCTTACATTTATGGCGTATACATTATGTTTATTTAAAAGAAAAATTCACAGTATGTCACATAATAAGTGATTCGTAGAAATCATAAAACGAAGTGTAGAATTTTACTTAAAATCAACTTTTAGAGTTAACTCTATAATTGCTCGGCCGTTAATGGGTTAACAGTATATTTTTGATCCTGCTTTAGCAGTTTTTTTTTTTGAATGCTGATATAGCAGTATGTTTTTAATTCCACAATATTTCAGTGTTTTATCCGCGTGGCGCATGAAGTAAAATTTCGAGTTTAGAAAAGCCTGAAAATTTGGTTTAGCCGCGTAGCGCTACGCGCTACGCGACCAAACCAAATTTTCAGGCTTTTCTAAACTCGAAATTTTACTTCATGCTTAATCTGGGAGTGGATATACTCGTTCGAAACTTCAAATTGAACGCTTTTAAAAAAGCAATAATTGCTTGAAATTTAAGAAAATGTTAATTAGCTGAAAATATTTCTGCATTCTGCATAATTGGCTCTAAAAAAAATGCCTGCGTTTATGAATCTAAGTAATCGTATAAGTAACAAATTGATACCAATAACCCTCATCTCATTGTGTACGCACGAATTCTATGCTCTGAAAACGTAATGAAACGGGAGTGGATTAAATTTATTTCTGGACGTCGATATCAATTCGGCACCAAGGTCTCTTTCTATGTGTATGTGTTTGGGAGAGACGGCCGCTGGTCAATTTTAATTAGAGCTGATTAAAATGGTATCACGCAACTTTTCATCACTTCCTGGTCCCGCGTCTATTAATGAAATAAAGAATGATATTGCGAAGACCCGGAAAACATAATTCGATTGACATCACTTCTGGACATCACTTCGGTCATTGCCAGTTTTTTTTTTTCGTTGCGTACATGCGTATCAATTGTATTAATATTTAAGGGTTAAAGAACTCGTATATTTATTAATATACTTATGTATTGATTTTATCCTTTAAATTATATATAAAAAACGATATTTTATATAATTTGTATTGTTGGGCATACAAATTATTATAAAAAAAATCATCAGTGTTCTCCACTAGACATTGTGTTAATATGAAAGTTGTGCAAAGTTGTGCATTTTCTCCGATTTTTTTTTTTATGCTTTTCTAAACTTGAAATTTGATTCCATGTTTAGTCTGGGAATGGAAACACTAGTTAGAAGCTTCAAATTGAACGATTTTCAAAAAAACAAATTTTAAGGCTTCTCTAAACTCGAAATTTTACTTCATGCTTAACCCGGAAGTGGAAAACACTCGTTTAAAACTCAAAATTGAACTTAAAAAAAAGCGGATGCACATGTATACTTATTTACGTGTATTTTCCACTCCCAGACTAAGCATGAAGTAAAATTTCGAGTTTAGAAAAGCCTGAAAATTTGGTTTGGTCGCGTAGCGCGAAGCGCGGAGCGGCCAAACCAAATTTTCAGGCTTTTCTAAACTCGAAATTTTACTTCATGCGCCACCGGTACAAAACACTGATTCAATATAAAGCTTAGCGGTGTGTTTAAAACTTCCTAATATGTCGGTATTTTGTTTCGGTGGCGCATGAAGTAAAATTTCGAGTTTAGAAAAGCCTGATAATTTGGTTTGGTCGCTCCGCGCTTCGCGCTACGCAACCAAACCAAATTTTCAGGCTTTTCTAAACTCGAAATTTTACTTCATGCGCCACGCGTATAAGACACTGATTTCAAGTGAAGTTTACCTGTTCACAATATTTTAGTGTTATCAGTGTTTAATACGCGTGGCGCATGAAGTAAAATTTCGAGTTTAGAAAAGCCTGAAAATTTGGTTTGGCCAACCTGTCTTCAAAAAATATATATATAGACTTGAAACAATTATATTAATAAAAAATAGCTATTACATGTTCCGTGCCCTTTATCAAATGCTAGGCAATAATTTTTATCTTTAGCGTTAGCACAAATGATTAAAATTTAAGATCAGATAATTTTACTGCAGAACGTTTCCTACTTTTTATTCTATGACTATTCCATATCCTTGGGTAATTCAATCAACTAATAGCCGTGTTTACAGCAGTTTTAGGCCTATTGTCGGCAGGCTAGCGGTTTGAAATATATAATGTATATAACCTAGATACGAGGAGGCACGCGCCGTGTACGTTTCGGGTGTTTAATGTGTTCGTCGTGTCCAGCCAAGGTAATAGCATACGTGCCATGTCAGTGGCCCTAGCCACGAGGATATGACTTCGTGTGCTGCTGGACCCACACATAAATTACATCCGTTTTATGTATGTGTGTGCATGTGTGAGAGAGTCTTCAAACGTGAATTCATTAAAAATTTAAAAGGCTCTAGCGGATTGTTCTCCTGGGGTTTCTTTTTCTTTCGTTTCGTTGGCCTGGATTGTTTTGAGGAAAGAATGTGGATAATTGGAACTATTACAAGAAATTGTTGAATAATTGAAGAATCTTCAATGATAATAATTGTAAAATTAATGTTCAATATAAAGAGTGGGCATTCTGTTGCCTTCAATTCCACTTCTAAATTATCTGGCAAAACACATACCACTGTGATCAAAAAGTAAGGTGATTTTTTTATTTAACACGTTGATCGCCACCTTTATAACAATAAAAATATTACCTCAGGCCAATGCTTTTGCTTTTCTTCCAATTATACAGAATAATAAAAAAAATTGAAGGGACATACACGTTTTTAAACCACCTAGTTTATATGTCTATATACTTATACTAGTTTCGGAGCACGGGCAGCACGATGCTTTAAAAGATATTTCTGGATGTGGCACAAGGTATATGCCGCGGGGTATAAACGCAAATGTAACTGCGGCACAAGTGAATGACGCGCGGCGATCAACGTGTTAATCTTCGTGGTTACACCCACCCACCCAAGGCTCACTGTCAGGGTTAATAGGGCTAATCAAAGAGGCGAAGCTCGAGCACGTCGTCTAGGATAATAGGGATCCACAATAGATCTGAAAAGGTCGCGGTGGTACAGGCCAATGAGGCCACCCCTACGAATATCTAATGTAATCTACTATGAAATCATGAAATTATTTTTTGTAGGTTGGTAGTACTGTCTTTGATACCTATAGAGACTTTTATGGCAATATATTCAATTGCTGCAGAGCTACACGTAATTTTTAAACATATAAAAGTGGGTTTTTCGATTTTTACTATACAGAGAGTTTCATGTAACACCGAACATTTTTATGCAATACAATTTGACACCTTTAATTTTAAAATAATGTGTAAATTAAGTTGCCTATATGACTATTATATGTTGTAGCCAATCAATCGCAATTATTGCCTCAACTTGTACATACAGGGAGTTCTCCTTTCAAGTATACATGTCCCAATTACAGCGCATATGCCGTAAATCTTTATGAGTTCAATTCCAAACTGAAAATGAGTGTGTTCCACTCCCAGACTAAGCAGGAAGTAAAATTTCGAGTTTAGAAAAGCCTGAACATTTGGTTTGGACGCGTAGCGCGAAGCGCGGAGCGGCCAAACCAAATTTTCAGGCTTTTCTAAACTCGAAATTTTACTTCATGCGCCACCGGTACAAAACACTTACATTACGAAGTTTAAAACACACCGCTAAACTTCACATTGCATCCGTGTTTTGTACTGGTGGCGCATGAAGTAAAATTTCGAGTTTAGAAAAGCCTGAAAATTTGGTTTGGCCGCTCCGCGCTTCGCGCTACGCGACCAAACCAAATTTTCAGGCTTTCCTAAACTCGAAATTTTACTTCATGCTTAGTCTGGGAGTGGAAAACACTGGTTTAAAGCTTCAAATTACATTCTTTTAATAAACCGAGCGTCTTCTCATGTTCGGTGTTACATAAAACTCTCTGTATGTATAAGGCCATGTTAACAGTTTTCTTCGATTATCGCCATGTTGTGCATTAAATTTATTTTTCCGAAAGGCCAAACTGTTAACAAGCAATATTATTTGAGTGTTAAGCGTCGTTTGCGTGAAACTATTCGCCACAAGAGGCCAAAATTAAGGGCAGACAATTTTTTGTATTCGCCTGATTTAACACCGTGCGACTTTTAGCTGTTCAACATGGTCGAAAGAACGCTTCAGGGACACCGTTTCAACTCGATTGAGACGATAAAAGCCCAATCGAAGAAAGTATTGAAGGCCATCTTGGAAAATGACTTTTCTGACTGTTTCCAGGATTGGAAAAACGCTGTCATAAGTGTTTGTAGGAGAGTACTTTGAAGAAGATGAAATTGATTTGGAAGATTAAATAAGGATTTTCCATTTTATAAACAAATTCACCTTATTTTTTGATCACAGTAGGATATTATCAATGTTTGCTTTCACACATCTCCAATATAAAGTGTTACCTACAATTGTAGTCATGGAGACATTGAGGACAATACAACGCATCAACGGCAATGTTAACAAACAAATTGGTCGCATTTTAGCAAGTTTTTGCAATTTTTTTTATATACATTTACTGGATATTGGTCCCAGACCATTCCACCATTTCACCTTTATATTTTTGTACTTAACTATATTTAGACGCCACAAACACATTCACACATATCCATGCCCATAGATAGAATAATTTTGTACTTTAAAATGACCCCACCCGGCGGGACTCGAAACCGCGACTCCTAGGTTAGGAGGTAGGGCCTGTGCCCACTACCCTACCAGGAACCCCAAATCTTTGAAAATTAATGTGAAGAGGCCATGACAGTGAATTCTGACCAAAATCATGACATATTAACAAACTTTCTACAAATGAATTTAATGTAAAAGAGGTTTGGTTTCAACAAGACGGTACCACAAGACACACAACACGGCAAACCGTCGATTTTTAGGGCGCTAAGTTCGGTGATCAAATAATCTCACGAAACGTTCCTGCAAATTGGCCGCCAAAATCTAAGTAGCCCTACATTTTTTATAGTTATTTCACTTATCCACTGTCCTTCCTTTTCTCGCGTCATCTTTCAAGGATTCCTCCCCATGCAAAACCATGTTGACCAATCTTTTACTACAGAATAAAAGGGGACATTTTTCCTGTACTTTTCCTCTAATCGACCTTTGATGCTTTGTGATAAAAGCCTTTCTCGAGAAAGGAATCGCGGGTATTTTTCTCGAGAAAAGAATTTAATAACATCTCTATGCTCGGTTTTCCTAACTTCTGACATCGATGATGAACGAGTGTTAGTTATAAGAAAACTAACTGATATAAAATATGTTCTTTTTTTTCAAGGCAAGACGTAAACCAATGTCTTACCAATGTCTTTTAATACGCTAACTTACCTGAATCTATATCAGGCAGGAACATTTTAGCGCTTACCATGTACTTTTCTGTTTTTTTTAATGCACAAGACGCATCAAAAAAACCAACGTTTTAATTATTAATTGTTTAAACTTTTTTAAGACTGTTCTAATAAATATTGTACGTACTTTATAGTACAGTCTTCAAAAAGTTGTAAGTAAAATTAAAAAAAAAAATGCTATTACCAATACAAATAAGTACTTAAGTTATAGATATTATCAACTTGGATTAAATTGCTTGAATGAACATTAAGTCTATAGAATTATCGTTATTAAACAAGATAACCTATAAGCTATTACAATACGTACAATATTTCAGCGCTGCCATTTGTGAAATGAAAGTGGCTCGTAGTGAGAGGTATGCACCTAACCATGTGACATTTGAGATTGTAATCTATTTCATGTGGGCGTTACAAACTAAGAAATTTCACCACCTTTATTAACGTCAAAATATAGAAGATTTATTTTTTATTTACAAATTACTTTTACATTTAAATCACAGTCTATTCTATTCGGTGTATTTCCACTCCCTGATTAAGCATGAAGAAAATATGTTCAGGCTTTTCTAAACTCGAAATATGTACTTTATGCGCCAGGCGTATTTTAAACAAAAAATTAATAATGTTGCGTTGTTACATCGCTTAATGGGTTAATAACTTCACCAGTACAGTACACTGGCTCCATCAATTAAAAGGAAATGATCCGTTGTTCCATCTTTGAATATTTTAATAAAAAATGGAATTCTGAGTTTCGCAATGGAGAATTTCATTACTTTTATCACCCATCAGCGTGAATAGGTTTTGGTGCGTTCGTCGGGGAAACGCATTCCAGAAATAATATCTTTGTTTTCACCGGGATCTCGAGAGTCTTCTCGGAAGCCAAAACTAATTGCAACTTTCTTTCCTTTCCCTAGTTGAAATTTATGGCCTTGTGGATGCCCTAGCTTTATTTATAACCGACTTTCTTGCCTTTTACAAAGCACTTCGGAGACGCCAGGTGATTCAATCTACGTCCATTAACGCCCAGAAAACTGCTTGCTTAATTATTCTTTAAGCACGTTTAATCTTAATTATTTAAAAAAAAAACACTATACAAATCATGAATTATGTATTAACAAATTATTTTAAGCCCTTTTCATGCATAAACTTACAAAAATGATACGAAGAAAATGAAATTATTATGGAATGTTTAATTTGTAATTATGTAGATAACTTTAACACGAATTATAAACAAAATTTAAAAATTATGTTAAAGTTATCTACATAGTTTAAGTTAAACAATTTATTTTTCTAAAGAAAAAAACGTTTTTTTTTTCAATAGAGGTTTTAAACCATTCCACAATTTTATCTTTGTGTTTTGTAATTTAATATATTTAGACGCCACAGACCCATTCACACTTATCCATAGATGTAGGTGAAATCATTTTGTACTTTAAAATGACCCCCACGACACCCACGAGAAGTTGGCCACACATTTCCAGCCACGGATTTTTGCGCCTCCACCATCTCACTAATTATGAACAATCTCATTAAAAAAATTATATCTCCCAAGGCACATACTTAATTTTTAAAATGTCTTCACTAATTGTTTAATCAATATATCTAGAACGATTATAAATGATCAGAAAGTAAAAACTCTTGTTTGTTATATTTTTAAACAATATGTCGCGCATATGGCCGCCACATATACCAAATTTAAAAAAATCATATCTCCCAAGGCACATACTTTATTTCCAAATTGTCATCACTGCTTGTTTAAACAATATATCTAGAATAGTTATAAATGACCAGAAAGTTATAACTCTCATTTGTTATATTTTTTAAACAATATATAAAGTATGTGCCTTGGGAGATATGTTTTTTTTTTAAATTTGGTATGTAAGGTGGCCATACGCTAACAGAAATATATTGTTTAAAAAATATAACAAATGAGAGATATATCTTTCTGATCATTTATAACTGTTCTAGATATATTATTTAAACAAGCAGTGAAGATATTTTGAAAATAAAGTATGTGCCTTGAGAGATATGAATTTTTTAAATTTGGTATGTGTGGTGGCCATACGCTAACAGAAATATACTGTTTAAAAAATATAACAAATTAGAGTTCTAACTTTCTGATCATTTATAATTGTTCGTGATATATTGTTTAAACAAGCAGTGAAAATATTTTGAAAATGAAGTATGTGCCTTGGGAGATATGAATTTTTTAAATTTGGTACGTGAGGTGGCCATACGCTAACAGAAATATATTGTTTAAAAAAATATAACAAATGAGAGTTATAACTTTCTGTTCATTTATAACTGTTCAAGATATATTGTTTAAACAAGCAGTGAAGATATTTTGAAAATAAAGTATGTGCCTTGGGAGATATGAATTTTTAAATTTGGTACGTGTGGTGGCCATACGCTAACAGAAATATATTGTTTAAAAAAATATAACAAATGAGAGTTTTAACTTTCTGATCATTCATAACTGTTCTAGATATATTGTTTAAACAAGCAGTGAAGATATTTTGAAAATAAAGTATGTGCCTTGGGAGATATGAATTTTTTAATTTGGTATTTGTGGTGGCCATCCGCTAACAGAAATATATTGTTTAAAAAATATAACAAATGAGAGTTATAACTTTCTGGTCATTTAAAACTGTTCTAGATATATTGTTTAAATAAGAAGTGATGACAATTTAGAAAAAATGTATGTGCCTTGGGAGATATGTTTTTTTTTTAAATTTGGTATGTGTGGTGGCCATACGCTAACAGAAATATATTTTTTTAAAAATATAACAATTGAGAGTTATAACTTTCTGATCATTTATAATTGTTCTAGATATATTGTTTAAACAAGCAGTGAAGATATTTTGAAAATAAAGTGTGTGCCTTGGGAGATATGAATTTTTTAAATTTGGTACGTGTGGTGGCATACGGTAACACAAATATATTGTTAAAAAAATATAACAAATGAGAGTTATAACTTTCTGATCATTTATAATTGTTCTAGATATATTATTTAAGCAAGCAGTGAAGATATTTTGAAAATAAAGTAAGTGCCTTGGGAGATATGATTTTTTAAATTTGGTACGTGTGGTGGCCATACGGTAACACAAATATATTGTTAAAAAAATATAACAAATGAGAGTTATAACTTTCTGATCATTTATAATTGTTCTAGATATATTGTTTAAGCAAGCAGTGAAGATATTTTGAAAATAAAGTAAATGCCTTGGGAGATATGAATTTTTTAAATTTGGTATGTGTGGTGGCCATATTCGCGACATATTGTTTAAAAATATAACAAACAAGAGTTTTTACTTTCTGATCAGTCATAATCGTTCTAGATATATTGATTAAACAATTAGTGAAGACAATTTGAAAATAAAGGATGTGCCTTGGGAGATATAATTTTTTTAATGAGATTGTTCATAATTAGTGAGATGGTGGAGGCGCCAAAATCCGTGGCTGGAAATGTGTGGCCAACTTCTCGTCGGTCCCCACGACCCCTGGGTTAGGGAGCAGGGCCTCTACCCACTACCCCAGCGGGGAGATATAATTTATATCTAGCTGTATTGCCCAACATACACCATTAATAAATAGGACAATGTTTAATTAAATAAGATAAGCAAACGTGGCTTCATCAGGCAGATGGATCATTCACCTGCCTGATGAAGCCACTGTGTGGCGAAACAGTTGTTGCAGTGTCAACTAATAAACAGTGAAATCTTACCCAAGTGTGTTATTTACTAAAAACATTATTATACGACAAAATATGATAATTATAATTGTAATAAACTGAAGAGACATAAATAATTAAATATTATTAAATATGCATCCAAAAAAATATATATATTAATTTGGGAACAAACGAATTGCCTTTAATTAAAATTCTATATTAGTTGAAATCCCATTTAGTACTTCTTTTCCGTCAAGTTATCAAAAACTTCTATAAACTTTTGAAGAAGCTGGGAAAAATCCAGCAAAATATTGGCTTAAATAAATATAAAGTTTTCTGGCTAAAAAGACAAATATAATTTTTGAATTCAGCCGCTTTTCCCCAAAAAAAAGTTTTTAGAAGTTTATTAGTAAAAATGATTAATTAGTTAAAATGTTTAATCAATGAAAACCAAATTAAATTTATATTAAACATTAAAAGTGCGATTCTTTTCGCAATCTACAACAAGTTAGTCTTATAAAGACTATATCATACCTTCATTGAAACAACTACTTCCCGAGCTAATACTCTGACGGACATTGAATTATACAACAAGTGTTTGCTGTTACATACAGTAACCTACTGCAAATGTAACAATTTAGGTCAAATTATTCAGGCCATCTATAGACGCATTTCGGAATTTATCTCTCATCAGTATAGCTTTGCCATTCCCTCTAAACAATTTGACAACTTAGACTGGCAGTCACGTTATATTAATTTTTTCCTAAATATGACATTGAATTTTGTTTCCATTTGAGATGCATAGACAATTTTGAAGTAAGAAAAACATTCATATGAAATCATCCTTTTTACATGAATAATTCTAAACCAACTTGAAAAACTTATGATAATTTGCAAATAACTCATAACTCATTTTTGTTAGATTTAGATTAAGATTTACACTCCTAATTATTAAAAACTAAATCTAACATAAGTTATAAGTTATTAACAAATTATTCCTGCACTTTCCCCATCACCTAAACAAATAATAATTGACATAATAAAATTATTTTACTTGTAAATTGGTTAAAGACCATTTCACATTAAATCATTGTTTATATGCGTGGCGCATGAAGTAAAATTTCGAGTTTAGAAAAGCCTAATTTGGCTCGGTCGCTCCGCTTCACTACGCGCCCGAGCCAAATTTTCAGGCTTTTCTAAACTCGAAATTTTACTTCATGCTCAGTCTGGGAGTGGAAGACACTCGTTTCTTTCATCATTAAAAAGGATTTAGAAGATAATAGGTAAATTACAGTCAATTCATTGCAGAAATACTATCAAAATGCCACAGTATTGAAAATACAGATGAAATACTAGCAAAATATTAAAATAGCTGTAAAAAAGATTATAAGCTATGAATCTTTATAATTTATTTAAAATATCTCTCTTTACTTCTTTTTTTTCCTCGTTTCACAATTGTCCAGTTTGAAGAGGGGGAATTACCAGAGCGTTAAATATGTTAAGGTCCTGTTGCTCTAATCATAAATTAAAATCGTTTTTCGAAAAATTACGCCGAGATAGAGAGACGCAAATTGCACGCTCGCTGCGCCACGGCCTCTAAATCGCCCGATCCAATAAAGATCGCTTTAATTGATTGTGGTAATTAGTTCTTGTGATCTTTTCTGGAATAGAAAGGTACGTGCTCGATGGGGATTAATCTAAAGTACTCAATAATAGCAGAACGCCGATCCAAAATAAACTTTCGAAAGATCAAAGAAGCATCTTAGAAGAAGTATCTTAGAAAACCAGAATAATTAAGGCATGTAATAATTTCCCTGACTTTTTATTATTATTATTCTTTATTTTCCCAACAGATAGATACAAGTATCCAATTACAGAGAACTTAATCTAATATAATACTATGGTACCTAATTTTAGATCATACATACAATGTGCAGAGAAAGAAAAGAGAAAAAAAAAACAAACTTAAAGCCTAAAGATTTATAACAATATCAATGGTACCGATAAGTCTGATTTTCTGGTATCTACGAAAATATCTATTCTATTATTTAAACCATTAAACGTTCTAATCATTTTTAAAACGGGTGAATTAAAATGAGCTAGCATATTGGCATGTGGTTGAAAAAATATGTTATTCCTGCGAGATGTTAGTCTAGGCACCTGAAACTTCAGCTTACCTAAGATGTTATGGTCATCAATTTCGTAATTTACTACCCCGTATTTCAAGAGTTCTTCCTATGAATAAAATCTCCTGACTTTCCCGGTTTTTCCGGTTGGTCGCCAGCCTGTATAATTACTCCGCCGATAATGGGTTGAAGATTTTTGAAAGAGCAAATTAGGATAACCGAAATTAACATTGTTAAGTAAAAAATGTAAACACTTTAGTTAGTCTAACAAAAGTTTATTAATTTTACATTTTATATTTTGAAGGAACGATAATTTTTAATGTATGAAGAATAGGATGACAGTTAAATACTGTAAACAGTTTATATAATTTCAATAATCTCTTAATAATTCTATCTAAAACTTAATGATCAAATAAAGCAAAAATTGAAGAAATTTAACATAAAGAAAAATTGAGTTTGTCAATAGTTTGCAGAATATTTACAAAATATAAAAAACGAATTAAAAATAATATCGTCTTTCTGCAAAAATGTCCCTTCATTATCACTCTCCCCAGTTTTGTGTACCTGTTTCGACAACACACTTCGACATTCCTGTAAGTTTCCTGTTTATTTTCATTTTTTTTGTATTGAAAGTCTAAAGCATAGCTATACTGATGAGGGATAAATCTCGAAACGCTTCTATAGATGGCTTAAGACAATTAATATTCATTCCCTGTAATTTTTTCAATTTATTTCAATTTCCTGTTAATTCATTTAGTTTACTGAGAGAATAATTTGACCTGATGTTGCATTTTGCATATAAATCATGCATAGAACAGTAAAGCTGTCGTGTAACTCAATTATTCATTGTATAATTCAAGATCTGTCGGGGTATTAGCTCGAGAAGTAGTTGTTTCAATGAATATTTGAAGGCTTGTCTCAATGAGACAAACATTTTGCAGAAAGTCGATATTAATTTTAATTCGTTTTTTATATTTTGTAAAGCAAAACTCTTAAGTATTTTTTTTTAATTTTGAAACAACGATACGTTCTATCGATGGCCAATTTGAAAAATTATCGCACACCGAGAAATCCATTAATATATTTTTGCGACCAATTATTTTTGGTAAAAATAAAATACTTTAATCATTACAGGAACATGAAACAAGGTCACACACATTGAATATATAGGTAAAATACGTATTTTTGTTTGCAAATTCGCATAAGCAACTGGAATTAATTTGAATCGGTAAGCGCACATTTCGCACGCGGACTCAACACAATGACCTAAAACGTGTTTTATGTTATCTCCGTAATCAACGAAATATTTAAAACGCACAGATTTAAAAACAGCTAAATATAGGTAAGTATACCAATATTTTAGCTCAGAGTTTTATAAATTAGAAATGTAACTATTAAAACATTGATTAAAACAATTGTTTGTTTCACTGATTTAGTGATTCGTTTTATTGAATCACTAAATCAGTGAAACAAACCAATCAATCAATCAATCAATGTTTTAATAGTAACATTCCTAATTTAGAAAATTCTGAGCTTAAGTATTGGTATACTTACCTATATTTAGCTGTTTTAATAAATGTTCTAATATGAGAACATTGTCTTGAAAATAGAGGGCGCTATCGGTTGCACTACAAAGTTCGAGTTAGGTGCATATGAAATAAAAAATGTTGGAATTCGAAAATTTCATTCAAAGATAACTTGTTTTTTTTTTAAATGTAACCATATAAATTTTTGGACACCACTCAGCTTAAAATTCAATTATCTTCTGTTTAAGTCAATTATTTTTATTCGTAGATGTTAAATAATTTTCTTAAAAACTTATTAAGGTACGCATCAAAATTATGAACTCAATCGAAAGTGAATTAAGTTTTGAGTGGAATAGTGTTAAAAAACAAAATGGTTACATTTAAAAGCATTTGACTCTATAAATCATAATATACTAATATATAAACTAAAGAGATGGGGATTCAGTACTCCTCTAATTAATTTATTATGTGCGTATTTATCTGACAGAGAGAACTATGTTGAATATATGAACCATAGGTCCGCATCTTTCTATCCAACCAGTGGGGTCCCTCAAGGATCAAATCTGGGGCCATTGCTTTTTTTGTTATTTATTAACGACGTCGTCGACAACATAAAATCCAACATTCTTGTATACGCCGATGACATCAAAATATACAGAGAAATTAAATCGATAGAGGATTGTTTGACACTGCAATCGGATTTAGAGCTTATCCAGCAATGGAGCTTGGAAAATAGACTATATTTAAACATAAAAAAATGTAAATGTGTTTCATTTTGCAGATTAAGTAGCCCTCTATTCTATGATTACTCTTTAAATAACATCTTGCTGGAACGTGTTACGGAAATAAAAGACTTAGGTGTCTTACTAGATAAAGATCTGTCTTTTGTTCCCCACTACACAAAACTAGTGAACTCGGCTATGAGAATGTTGGGTTTTGTACGTAGAATATCAAAGCCTTTCAAAAACACCAGAACCATTATGAAGTTGTATACGTCGTATGTGCGACCGAAGTTAGAGTATTGCTCGTTAGTGTGGTCTCCGTTCTATGATTGCCATATCAAATCTATAGAACATGTTCAAAAAATGTTTGTAAGGTATCTGTATTTTGTAGTACATTCTGTATACCCGGACGAATCTATTAGATATGAAGACTTGTTGGCTATGTTTAACTTAAAATCTTTATCTGCACGACGCAAGATCGCTTCATTAACCACTCTCTACAATTTGCTTCACAACAATATAAATGCTCCCGGTATACTCGCTCAGTTAAATTTTTTTACACCTAGGATTTGTAGTAGAAATAGCGTACAATTCGTATGTAATAGAAGTCAAAGTAATGTATATTACAACTCCCCTCTCAATACAATGATGCGCAATTATAATAACTCTCAAAACGTTGCTGATATCTTTTGTTGTAGTCGTAAACAATTTATTAACCAAATGTCCGCTGTATTAATTTAGTCACTATGTCAGATATCGTTAAGTATTGTTTAACTGAATTAAATATTGTATATGTAATAATTTTCCGCTAGAATTTTGTATATTTTCCCCTGTAATTTGAAATGTGTATTTCTGTTGGGAAATAAATTATTATTATTATTATTATTTAAAAAAATCATATTATGATAGATTGGAAATCAACTGTCATTATTCCACAGCCACCTAACTCGATCGAAGCAACTTTATAGTCTTAACGGTAGCGCCCTCTACGCTCAAGAGAATGATGGAAATCATGACTCTATCTTGTTTAGTATTGGAGATGTTTTAGTTTAAGAAAATCCCTACAAACATTATTTTTGCCATAAATGCCAAATAACTCCAAAACGGTATGATCTGCAGCAATGTATCTTTTTAAATAACACTCATTGATTGTGAGAAGTTTAAAAACCAAATAATATACAGGGTGATCTATTTAAAATAAGCAAGTAGCATGCGCTACTGTCTTTAAAAACTTAATACTCAATATTAAAAAATCTATTTATAAAAGTACAGCGAAACCGGAAAGAGAGGTTATCATGGACTCAAAAACGTAACCAAATACAACGTCATTGTTCTCTTTCGCACGAACTACTGCCTGCGGGGAAAGGGGTAGGGGAAAACATGGAAAGATACAATTCTGCCATAGCTTGTTACACATACAGAGAGTTTTATGTAACACCGAACATTATCAATGTTCATTTTCGTATATTCTATTTATCAAACTAAAGCACGATTTGACACCTTTGATTTTTTAGGTTATGTGCAAATTGGGTTGTCTATATGACCATTACAAATTGTAGCCAATCAATCGCAATTAATGCCTCGACTTGTAAATACAGGGGGTTTTTCTTTCAAGTATACATGTCCCAATTATATGCCGTAAATGTTTAGGTAATCGTTGTTTTTTAAAAGAGTTCAATTCGAAACTTAAAATGAGTGTGTTCCACTCCCAGACTAAGCATGAAGTAAAATTTCGAGTTTAGAAAAGCCTGAAAATTTGGTTTGGTCGCGTAGCGCGAAGCGCGGAGCGACCAAACCAAATTTTCAGGCCTTTTCTAAACTCGAAATTTTACTTCATGCGCCACCGGTACAAAACACTGACACATTACGAAGTTTAAAATACACCGCTAAACTTTACATTGAATCAGTGTTTTGTACCGGTGGCGCATGAAGTAAAATTTCGAGTTTAGAAAAGCCTGAAAATTTGGTTTGGCCGCTCCGCGCTTCGCGCTACGCGACCAAACCAAATTTTCAGGCTTTTCTAAACTCGAAATTTTACTTCATGCTTAGCCTGGGAGTGGAAAACACTCGCCTAAAGCTTCAAATTGAATTCTTGAAACCGAGCGACGGAAAATGTACAAGGTATGCATATGGATACTAAAAAGAAAAATTCTCGTTATGAAAATGTTCGGTGGTACATAAAACTCTCTGTAGGTGTTCATATGTGTTACGCTCATCAACGTACCTTGGCTTAATACAAGATTTTTCGCTTGTTTTTTAAGGTTAAGTTAATACTTACTTTCAAGGTTATCCGCTTGATGATTATAGTAAAAAAAAAAACAATTTCAAGGCCTTTGCTCAAGTTATAGGGGTTTGTACCTTATATAAAGGTATATTATGTTTATATTTATTTTATGTGGGCCGATCCCGGCGGCGCTGCTATGCCGGGCCAACCCATGGTAGAAGTGGAGCAAGCCCCGAACTTCAACCCATTTCCAAAAATCAGTTTAATATACTGAACCCGCATGCGGGTCGTATCAGATATTAAGCTGATAAGAACAGATTGAGACGTTTATTAGAAAATAATACAAAAAGATACAGTTTTACAAAAATTAAATAATAACAGAAATATATGTAACAATGTACAAATCTGTAGTAAGATCACAAGACTAGTAAGTAATAAATAACGTGTCGTAGAGTTTTGGTCATATAAAATAAAATAAAAACATAAATATAAAAGTACAATTCTAAAAGGCACATGATAAAAATGGTAATAATATATTGCACTTTAATTGTACTGCCTGGTGCCCGTAAAGTGTTCCACATAAATGTCGCGACTCCATTTGATGGTATCGGACACCATCAGCTTCCGCATGAGCGAGCTGTACACTTTGATCTTAGCCATAGGGCCGAGAAGCGATACCCATAATAAACTCTTTACGTTCTTTAAAACGCAAACGCAATCTAAAAACTAAAAAACACACCTTAGCGCCATCTGTTGAGCGTCCACGCGGTCGCCGAGGTCTCGTTCGCGGCACAGTCACAGGCACGCGCACTACAAATTCACGATACTTTGTAAATTATTCGGACCGATTCTGTAAACTTTAGCTTACTTTTAAGCGAAAAACCTTAAAATTATATAAAAATCCATAAAAGTTAAACCCAAACCCTTAATAATATACAAAAAACCTTAAATATTGAGCAAAAAACCTTAAAATTATACAAAATTCTTTAATAATACAATTATACACTTCGGTAAATTATCCGCACCAATTCTATTAACGAAAAACCTTAAAATTAAGCGAAAAACCTTAAAATTAAGCGGAAAATCTTAAAATTATACTTACAACTCTAAACATTAAACACCCTGTACACTAAAAAATATTTTCAGGTTATGCAGCTATGAGAAATTAATTCATTATAGAAATGTTCCTTCATATAAAACACTGATTAGTAGTAAAGTTCGAAATATCCTGCTTCAATTACATTTTTACGATCATTTTAACTGAGCTAAAATCGTATTAATGGATTTTTACGCCGCTGATAATTCGATGTACTTAATTGTGGTTTAACGAAGATGGATAATTGGAAATTCGTTGGTCCAAATTTCGGACTTGTCCCAATTTCAAATAATTAATGTTAATGAATAGTATTCGCGAATGGTTCCAATTCCGTTCAAGGTCTAATAGAGACGAATTAATTTCGCGATAGTGTGTGTATGTTTTTTTTTTCGCACGATTGACGTGTGCGATAGTAAACGATCACGGAAGGCAATACATTTAAAAGAGGACCATTATGTAATTTGCAAATTTTTAACATTTTTCTTTAAAGTTTAGAAAATTTTAAACAAACTTAGATGTTTTTAAAAATTGTCTTTGTTGATTCAGTTAAATAACACTAATTCCTTTTTTGTATTCACCTTTTTTTTATTTTTAAGGTGACTACACACTACACTGCAGTGACTAAAAAAAGTTATTAATGTACAAGGAGTTTTGATTTTAGCTATACATATCCTAATTACAGCGTATATGCTGTATTTTTTCCGATATTCATTGTTTTTTAAAAAAATTCAATTAAAGCTTGAAACGAGTATTTTCCACTCCCAGATTAAACATGAAGTAATATTTCGGTTTAGAAAAGCCTGAAACCAAACCAAATTTTCAGGCTTTTCTGAATTCGAAATTCTACTGCGCCACGCGTCTAAAACACTGATTTCAAATTAAATTCAAAGTACACTACCAAAGCAGTATGCTAAAGACGTATATTTTAAACTTCACTTAAAACCAGCTTTTTATACGCGTGGCGCATAAAGTAAAATTTCGAGTTTAGAAAAGCCCAGAAAATTTGTCTCGGGTCGCTGCGCGACCCTCGACAAATTTTCACGGGGCTTTTCTAAACTCGAAATTTTACTTCATGCTTAATCTGGGAGTGGAAAATACTCGTTTCAAGCTTTGAATTGAATTCTTTTAAAAAAACAATGAATATCGGAAAAAATACAGCATATACGCTGTAATTAGGATATGTATAGCTAAAATCAAAACTCCTTGTACATTAATAACTTTTTTTAGTCACTACAGTGTAGTGTGTAGTCACCTTAAAAATAAAAAAAAGTGAATACAAAAAAGGAATTGCTGTTATTTAACTGAATCAACAAAATATAAAAACGAATTAAAATTAATATCGACTTTCTGCAAAAAGTTTGTCTCCAAATATTCATTGAAACAACTACTTCTCGAGCTAATACCCCGACAGATATTGAATTATAGAATGAATATTTGCGTTACACGACAGCACTGCTGTTCTATGCATAATTTATATGCAAAATGCAACATCAGGTCAAACTATTCTCTAACCAAACTAAATGAAACAAAAGGAAATTGAAATAAATTGAAAAAGAATTGAAAAGAAAAAAAGAAATTGAAAACATTTTAGGGAATGAATTTTAATTGTCTTAAGCCATCTACAGACGCGTTTCGAGATTTATCCCTCATCAGTATAGCTTTGCTTTAGACCTATTGACAAACTCAATTTATCTTTATGATAAATTATCTTTATGTGAATCAACAAAGACAATTTTTAAAAACATCTAAGTTTGTTTAAAATTTTCTAAAATTTAAAGAAAAATGTTAAAAATTTGCAAATTACATAATGGTCCTCTTTTAAATGTATTGCCTTCCGTGATCGTTTACTGGGAGTGGAAACACTCGTTAGAAGCTTCAAATTGAACGCTTTTGGTCTTCGTTAGAAGCTTTCAATTAGCCACTTAAAAAAACAACGAAATCCTGCAAATTTAACAAACGCTGTAATTATCCGGATACGTACACTAAAATAAATATCCCCTGTATACTGTTTGTGGTGGTCAGAAGATGTAAGCCCTTTCGCAATTGTTATTATTTCCTACATACTTCTATAATTTAGCAATTTTAATTAAAAACAAGAAAAAAAAACTATGAAATTGAATTCCGCGTATTTCCATTTCAATACAAGGCCGAGTTCAACACTTGTCTTCGGTGTAACAACAATTAATGGCAGAAGGCCTAATTACGTTCTCAGAACGAAAAATGATAAATGGACCGAGTGGAGAGACCGACAAAACATTTAATTTCGATTTCATGATCAACACCAGCCGATCGTGGTTTTTTTTTTCATTTTTATTTTTTACTCTGCAAGTCCATTGCACTTAATCGCTTAGACTTGGGCGTTGGCTCCATCAACAAATTCGCTAATGAGCCGCAAGTTTATTGCACCTAGAATTTTTTTTAACTTAATTACAACGTAATTAGTTAAATTCGCGTGTTTGAATTTTCGCTTGGAGAAGTGCGCGTGTTTATGAACAAAAAAAAAAAGAGGTCAAAAGCATGGATTTGGAGTATGTAATATATTTAATTCAATTCTAGTCGGGTTCTGGTCTCTTGTAAAAAGCACTACACAAAATGCAATTATACCCGTCACCACTTGGGATTTTTAAATTAATAATATTTTTTTCATTATTTTAGTTTATTTCATTATTTTTCAATATTTTTATGTAAAAATAATATTTAATATTTCAATATTGAAATAGTTTGTAAATTTAAAGAGATTCCGTAAATAAAATATAAATAAATAAATAAATTTCATTATTTTTCAATATATTTATGTAAAAATAATATTTAATATTTCAATATTGAAATATTTTGTAAATTTAAAGAGACTCCGTAAATAAAATATAAATAAATAAATAAATGGTTGAACAAAATAACTGTTTAAGTATTCTCTATTTTTATAAAAACCTTCAATTTGAAACTCCTTAAGAGTGTTTCCAGTCCTTAATTAATTGATTGAAGTAAAATTTTGAGTTAAGAAAAGCCTGAAAATGTGGCTAGGTTAGGTTAGGTTAGGTTAGGTAAGGTTAGGTTAGGTCTTAGTTAGGTTAGGTTAGGTATTAGTTGATTGAAGTAAAATTTTGAGTTAAGAAAAGCCTGAAAATGTGGCTAGGTTAGATTAGGTTAGGTTAGGTTAGATAAGGTTAGGTTAAGTTAGGTTGAGTAAGTTTAGGTTAGGTTAGGTTTAGCTTGTCATTATCAAAACACCTTGTGTTTGATAATGACAAGTAAAATTTTGAGTTTAGAAAAGCCTGGAAATTTGGTTCGATTATGATAGGTTAAGTTTGTATTTATCAAAACACCTTATGTTTGATAATGACAAAAGCTAAATTTGTCAAAACTGTAGTCACATTAAATTGAATAGTGTTGTATACAGTGTGTATGAGCCAAATGGAATAAATTTGATAATAAATAAATGGGGGCGTGTTTGAAAAAAACGCGCAGACACGTTGAGTGGCCAATAGCAACTTTCTTATTTTAAATGCAACACCCTGTATATTATTAAATTTCTTGATTCATCAAAAAATTCTAGACATATTTCATGTGCAATGTCTTAACCTATCTTTAACCGTTTCGCAAATATTAAGTGTTTTCAAATTTTTTTCAGAGCATTTTAAACATCTCCACTACATTAATGGTTTTTTGATTTTTTACATTATCAAGAAATAAACAGTATTACTTATTGGTTTTTGAGTGTGTTGTAGCGAATTTCTGTAATCAAATAAATGTCTTTTTTTAATGTTCATCTTTGCAATAAATCTGAAAACATTTAATATTTCCGAAACAGTTAAAGATAGGTATAGAACAATGTACATAAGATATGATTTAATAAAGAAAACACTTGGTTAAATTTCACTAATATTTTGGTTTTTTATTCCAACTAGTTTCGACTTTGAGTCATTCTCAAGGAGTACAGGAAATTACATTTTTACAAACATTATATACAAGAGAGGTTAATTTAAATTTTATGGTTAAGCAATAAGGGCTGTCATGATGGGTGAGCTCCACAGATCTTCGATGTCATTGACAATTGGTTTTCCCTGTTTTATTGCTTTCTGGATTTCCAGTCCTTCGCGATAGTTGAGATGACGACCTTTATTGCCTGTGTATAAAATCTTTAGCGTTTGGTTATTAAAAAAGTGATTATTGTCAATGCAGTGTTTAGCTAACCCAGTACAATATTTTTTATTTATGATTGAAGCTTTGTGTTCTTCCAGTCGTTTTTTGAAATTCCTCCCGGTTTGGCCAATGTATATTGAATCACAATCGTCGCACTGGATTTCATACACTCCACACTTTTTAAATTTATCAGTTTTTTGTTTACTATTCACTAGGAGTTTGCCTAAATTTATTGGGTTCGTCATGATTATGTTAAATTCTTGCCCTTTAATACATTTTTTAACTTTTGGAGAAAAGTCGCTAACAAAATCTAACTTACACCAACTTGTGTTTTCTTTCTTGTCTCGGATATAAAAATATTTTTGGTACTGTTTTGATTTTTTATTTGCTATCATAGTATCAATTAATTGCTTACTATATCCATTATTTACTGCTTGTTTTTATTATTTTTGTTTCTTGTAAAAAGTTTTGTTCGCTTTGAGGTATATGTATTAATCTATGAATTAATGAATGAAATGTGCTATATTTAATTTTGTGGTGTGTGTTTGATGTTTCTGGGATAATGGCGTCTGAAAATGTATCTTTTCTAAAAAATTTAAATTCTAACTTATTATGTGTTCTTGTAATTGTTATGTCTAAAAAGTTTAAGCTATTGTTTATCTCTATTTCTTCGGTAAATTGTATATGTTTATTAATATTATTTAGCTCGTTTTTAAATATTTCTAGTTGTCTGTTAGTGCCCGTCCAATTAAAAAACACATCGTCTACGTATCTTTTCCAGTAAAATATATTCTTGGCTATTTTTTGTTGGAATAAATCTTTTTCAAAGTGTGCCATAAATATTTCTGATAGTAACGGTGACAAAGGCGAACCCATTGGGAGACCGTCACTTTGTTTGTATATTTTACTATTGAACTCAAAATAATTTTCTTTTTTTTTTACATAAGATATGTTTAGTACAGTTTGTACATAAGATATGTTTAGAATTTTCTGAAGAATCCAAAAATTGAATAATATAACCCTGTATATTATTCAATTTTTGGATTCTTCAGAAAATTCTATTTTTTTTATTTAAAATAAGAAAGTTGGTATTGGTCACTGTTACATGTCACACCGTGTATGAACAGTTTTTGTTGAAAAAAATGCGCAACTAAAAATACCAATCGACGTGTCCGAGCGTTTATTTCAACACGACCCCATTTATTTATTATCGAATTTATTCCATTTGGCTAATACACACTGTATATTATTGTGAAATTAGTATGTAAAACGAAGTAGAAGCCTCCACAATACAGAAGTTATAGTAATAAAGTTTATTGTATTGCCCAATAGATTTACTAATTACAAGACAATTTAATTTCTGATAATATATACAGTAAATTTGAAATTTAATATGTTTAACTTATTATCAAGTGAACTAATAAAAATAATAATAATATCATCATTTAAAAAAAACCAAATTTACAAAGAATATGTGTAAATTGAAAATTTCAAAAAGAACATAGAAATGAATAAGTATAATTCGACTATTTTCTTCATTACAAATAGAAAGACTGTTATTCCTTACTTCACTTTTTAAAAAGTGAAGTAAGGAATAACAGTCTTTCTATTTGTGATTAATCACTTCACGTAAACTCGAAACAATACAGTTATTTTCTTCATTGTTTTAATCCATTCTTTACTTTATTTTAATGTAGGCTGTATAAGCATTTTGAACACAAACACAATAAAAGAAAATGAAAAAAGGTAGAAACAATACAAAATACTAGAAACAACTTCACGTAACTAAAAGAAGAATATTAAAGTATACCTCAAATTCGAAACTATTTTGAATTCGAAAAAAATGTGCTTTAAGATAATATTTGCGATTTGATTGTGGTTTAAACGAGTGGAAATACAATTTGAATTATTCACATTCATGTTTTTTTTTTAATACGAATGCATTTATTGATCTAATTTAATATCTGATTAATTGAATTATAATGCACGTATTAGCAAACAGACGCAATGGAATTCAATTAAAGCACCCCACCTACACATACGATCAGTTTCAAACTTGGAATACGCGGAATTCAAATTTGATTTCGACCCCCTCATACCTCATGCTCTAATTAATTAAATTAGCATTGGTCGTTCGTAATTGACTAATTAATCCCCCCTTTCTCTATCTATCTCTCTCTTTCTCTCTCTTTGAGGCCCGTCTGTACCAATAAAAATTATACAGAAGTTTTAACATTGATCAAACTTTAATTTATACGAAAAAGAAATGCTAGTCTGTGAAATACGCCTACAAAACTAAAACCAGAGCTGGGATGAATCCTCAGAAACAGGATTCGAATCACGAATCCGAATCACCTAATATGATTCGAATCACGAATACTCGAATAAAGGATTCGTAAGTGAAAAATATGATTCGAATCAAAGATTCGAATCCTCATTTTTGAATCACGGATACAAATCCTTTAAAAATAAATTTGAATCTATTATTTGCAACCAGTAATATTTTATTCCATCAGTTTCTATTAACAAAAATGTTCATTTACCGACTAAATATCTGATTATATAATGATTTTAATTGATGATGATATATGTGCTATTGAACTTCATTTTAAATCTGTGTTTTATACGCGTGGCGCATGAAGTAAAATTTCGAGTTTAGAAAAGCCCCGTGAAAATTTGTCTCGGGTCGCTGCGCGACCCTCGACAAATTTTCTACGCGGGGCTTTTCTAAACTCGAAATTTTACTTCATGCTTAGTCTGGGAGTGGACAACCCTCGTTCTTAGAAGTTTCAAATTAAAGGATCACTCTAGATTACTAAGTTTATTACCATTTTACAAAGGCTACAGCTCGAAGGACCAATCATGGTCTTCGGATACCGAAGGACTATAGGGAATCGAAGTTTATTCACAAGAAAACAACGAATAACTGAAGGTTTACAGCATGGATAAGAAAGAAAACATCCAATTTTGAAAAAAATATAAAGTTGGGTTGGTTTTCAGTGCGTTTTTAACTTAATTTTAAATCAGTGTTTTATACGCGTGGCGCATGAAGTAAAATTTCGAGTTTAGAAAAGCCCCGTAAAAATTTGTCTCGGGTCGCTGCGCGACCCTCGACAAATTTTCTACGCGGGGCTTTTCTAAACTCGAAATTTTACTTCATGCTTAGTCTGGGAGTGGACCGTCAAGATTTCGTCCATGCGAGATTTTCAATATTTCAAGATTTATGTCGATTTATGCAGTTTGTTATTGTATTAAATGCAACTTTAATATTAAATAAAAACGGTTTTTTTTAGAAATAGAATATTCACCCATTAAGAGCCAAGCAAATTAAAAAGTTGACTCTAAAAGTTAATTTTAGGTAAAATTTTGTATTTTTTTTATGATTTCAATTAATGATTTATTATATTATATACGTCGATTTTATAAAAGAGTTAAATTTAAAATTCAAACGAGTGTTGTCCACTCCCAGACTAAGCATGAAGTAAAATTTCGAGTTTAGAAAAGCCCCGCGTAGAAAATTTGTCGAGGGTCGCGCAGCGACCCGAGACAAATTTTCGCGGGGCTTTTCTAAACTCGAAATTTTACTTCATGCGCCACGCGTATAAAACACTAATTTAAAGTAAAGTTAAAAATGCACTGAAAACCAACCCAACTTCGATATTTTTTCAAAATTAGATGTTTTCTTTCCTATCCATGCTGTAAACCTTCAGATATTCGTTGTTTTCTTGTAAAAAAACTTCGATTCCCTGTGGTCCTTCGGTCTCCGAAGACCATGGTTGGTCCTTCGAGCTGTAGCCTTTGTAAAATGGTAGTAAACTTAGTAATCTAGAGTAATCCTTCAATTTGAAACTTCTAAGAACGAGTGTTGTCCACTCCCAGACTAAGCATGAAGTAAAATTTCGAGTTTAGAAAAGCCCCGCGTAGAAAATTTGTCGAGGGTCGCGCAGCGACCCGAGACAAATTTTCACGGGGCTTTTCTAAACTCGAAATTTTACTTCATGCGCCACGCGTATAAAACACTGATTTTAAGTGAAGTTAAAAATATACTATTAACGTTGGATATTTTTCATGGTTAAGTAACCAAATATGCATTCACAAATATTTGAATTATTCGAAAATTTAAATATTTATATTCAAATATGAATAATTTAGTGATTTAAATATTCATATTAGAATATTTAACTATTTGAATTTATCGAATTCGAATCCCAGCCTCAATAGCGATGATTCGAATTATTTAAGAGGATTTGAATCCGTGTATGAGGATTTGAATCCTTTTATAAGGATTCGATTCCTTTTATAAGGATTCGAATCATTTTATAAGAATTCGAATCCTTTTATAAGGATTCGAATCCTTTTATAAGAATTCGAATCCTTTTAGAAGGATTCGAATCATCTACGTCTGGATTCGAATACGAATCCTTATAAAAAAAATGTGACGAATCCGGATCACGAACGGATTCGTCACTAAAGTATTCGAATACCTCTTTTGAATCCTCTAAAAGGATTCGAATCCAGGAATCGAATCCTGAATGATTCGAATCCTGCCCAGCTCTGACTAAAACTAATATCACTTTAATAAAACACTTAATTTGTTTAGGTTTCAAAATTATATTTATTTGAACTACAACAATTGTTTCACCATACTGTGGCTTCATAGATGAATTTACCTAATGAAGCCACAGTGTGGTGAAACAATTGTTGTAGTACAATAAATATAATTTTGAAACCTGAACAAATGTGTTTTATTAACGTAATATTATGGAGTTTCAACAACTAACAGCCTCAATTATACAGATCAAAAACTAAAAAGCTACTTCATTCGTAATATTGATTTAAGTTTTCAAGAAATGAAAAAAAGTGCACTGATAAAACTACAATTACATTATTTTCTTAGATTATTATTATTTTTTTTTTAATCTTTATTTCCACTATAATGCTTTTTTTTTAATTTGTTTAATTAAAATGATTAAATATTAGTGGAAAACTATCCAAAAAAAGGCAGACTCAATTTGTTCAGGCTTTTCTAAACTCGAAATTTTACTTCATGCTTAATGTGGGAGTGGAGACACTCGTTAGAGCTTTAAATTAAACGCTTTTATAAAACCAACCAATGTCGGAAAAATCACATCGTGTACACCGGGACGAGTTTTTTTCTTTAGTGTTTGTTACATGTTACCCAACTAACAACTAACAACCTCGTTAACTCGAGATTTATATACTTAGAGTAGAATTCACGAAAGGTATCCTACGATTCCAGATTCGAAATCTATGGTGCAATTTTTGTTTGAGGTATTTTTATAACATTATTCCTTCTACTTTTGTGTCCTCAATTGCAACTTATGCTAAATTCTCTTAAGTAAGGGATTGATCACTAATTGTTTATTTAAGTTATGTGGAGTATTTAATCACAATAAAAACACTTTTTGTTCCTTACTTCACCTTTATTGTTATTCGTTAGATGTACACTTCTGTGCAATAAAATTAAGTACACAAAATATGTTATGGTTTAAAGCGGACATGATTAGTTTCCTAGTTACGTAAATCTGTCAATTTTTAAATGTCAAAATACCGCGTCATTTAGACAACAATTCAAAAAGTCGAATTCTAACTATAATTGAAGATGGTTTTTATATTAGACAAATTGCTCGATTGGTGAACATCAGTAAAGAGACTGTTTTCAGAGTTAAGAAACGTTGGGAGCAGTAAAGAAGTGGTATGGTGTTTTATTATTTATTGAAATAAAGACCTAGAGTTTTTCAAGTCAGACATAACCAAGGATTTTTATACATATGCATACGCTTTTTTAGAATCAGTTAAATTTGAAGTTTTAAACGAGTGTTTTCCACTCCTAGATTAAGCATGAAGTAAGACCAAACCAAATTTTCAGGCTTTTCTAAACTCGAAATTTTACTTCATGCGCCACGCGTATTAAACACTGAACACACTGAAATATTGTGAACAAGTGAAATTCCCCTCAAATCAGTGCCTGATACGCGTGGCGCATGAAGTAAAATTTCGAGTTTAGAAAAGCCTGAAAATTTGGTTTGGTCGCTCCGCGCTTCGCGCTACGCAACCAAACCAAATTTTCAGGCTTTTCTAAACTCGAAATTTTACTTCATGCTTAGCCTGGGAGTGGAAAACACTTGCTGCTAGGCAATTAAAACAAACCCGAATTATACAACTAAAATATTGTGAAAAATAATAAGACTTGTACTTAATTTTATTGCACAGAAGTGTACATTTCGAGTGCTAAGCACTCATTATCAATAACTAATCATAATAATTAGTTTTTGATAATGAGTGCTTAGCACTCGAAATGTACATCTAATGAATAAAAATAAAAGTGAAATAAGGAACAAAACGAGTTTTAATTGTAAGGGATTGATATTAGTATAGTTATTTTAATTTGAACTTAAATGTCACAGGACACTTTTCGTGAACTGGACTATAAACAAAATTCACTGTATAAAACTAAAACAAAAATCATAACATTGATTAAAGTTTCCTGTGTTATTTTTTTGGGGGGAGACAGAAAAGCCTTTACAAACCGGAAGGGCGAGGATGCGCCGTTGGGGAAAGGTTATCGACTCCGAAACTTGTCCACCAGGGATTATTCCAGGTCATTCTTTATGTGTATGTGTGTGGAATATTCACCCTGTGCAGAAGAATAAGGGTCTTCGACCTTTTTAGCAGGGTGAATTGCAGACGGATGTTGTGTGTGTTTAAAAAAAAGGGTGTGTTGAATGCGAGCGAGTTTAATCTAAAGTTAATATATATATATTTTTCTTAAAAGGGTGTATGAATTAAGAGTGGTTTATTTCGATCAAGATTTTATTTATATTTATATAATAAAGAGTTTTGAATTAGAATGTATGAGTTGAAAGAAAACGCTTGGTTAAATTTAAATCAGCAAATTAAATCATTTAAATGTAAATACAGGTTCCGGTTTGGAAGTTTGATGTGTTTGTAAAGACTATCACACACTTGCCTAATATTTCAAAATAAATTTTACACGCACTCATTGTGCAAATGAGTAAAATTAACAGTTTTCTTGTTTTTAAAATGATTTTCTTCTATGTTAATTATAATGTGAGATCTTCCATACTTTAACCATTATTGAAGATCTCATATTATACGCAGACGATATCAAGCTATATTCTGTAATAAATAAGATACTTTTAAATTACAAAATAACTTAATTAAATTGAGCCAATGGTGTTCCTCAGACAGTATTGCTTTAAATGTTTCTAAGTGCAGAATTATGTCATATACAAGATCAACTACCCCTACTATATAGAACAATTATTTGCATACCGATCAAATATTACGCGTAAATTGTTTAAAAGATCTTGGAATACATTTCGACGATAAACTCACCTTTAAGACCCATGTTCAAAACACTACGAGTGAATGTTATAAACTATTAGGATTCCTAAAACGCAATTGTAGTGACTTTAAGTCCACAAACACAGTTATGAATTTATATACGCCGCTTATTTTATCTAAAATTAATTATTGCGCTACTGTGTGGACTCCTGGATATTCAACACATATTAACATGCTTGAGAAAGTTAATAAACGCTTTCTCAAATATCTATACTTCATAAAACACAAACAATATCCAGAACTCCACACAAGTTATTCTACACTTATAGACGAATTAAATTGGATACCATACACAAAAGACATCGACGCATATCTATTGTTGATTTATATAAATTAATTCATAATTTAATTCAATTTATTTTGATAATTCTGAATTGTTATGCAACATCGATTTTAATGTACCCAGACTATTCTCTAGATATAAACAAACCTTTAACTATACGACGCCCCGTACTAATCACTACATGTTTTCCCCATTATATAAAATGCTGCGAAATTATCACGAAATTCAATGCTTTGTCGATATTTTTTCACGCTGTATAGAACAGTTTATGTGTGATGTTATCGAATGTGTTTTTCTGAATTTGTTAATCAACTTATTATTTTGTACCCTACTGACTTACACTGTAAACCTATATTTAGTTTATATATATTTCTCTGTAATTAGGCTATGCTTGTTGAGAAATAAATTATTATTATTATTATTATTTACATAAAAGAAAATCATTTTAAAAACAAGAAAACTCTTAGTTTTACTCATTTGCACAGTTTAAATCTTTATTATAAACTATTAACTATTATTTCTCTGATTTAAAACAATACCAACTGTAAGTTTAAATTGTTTTACCTCGGGTTAAGTGAGAAATTAATTAAAGATTTAAATCTTTATCTGAAAAATATAACACGTTCATTGACAGAAATCTTCTTTCCAAGCCGATCGAAGCGTTTTATTTTCGGACTTTAAAGGAATTAATAGAGGAGAATTTTATCTCGCACAGTGTCAACAAAGATTACTAGGTAGGAAAGTAAATAAGAGATTAGAGGAGGTAAATAGTGGTTCGGTGTGTCGGTGATCGCTCTAATAACGATAACTTTATGGATTAGAACACTACGCTTTCTCATTCCAAGAAGAATTTTACTGTCTTGTTTATGGGTGTTAGAACCAGAACTGAACTGAAAACCAGAAGAAGAAAAAACGTTATTTTAATCGGAACGAAAACCGGAAATGAATCGACAAAGAAAATGCTGTTTATTTCGATTCGAATACTTACTGAGTTTAAACCAAAAAAAAAAATTATTAATTACATAAATTCCTCAATATATGTATATGGAAAGAAAACTATAATGCTTCCGACAGAAATGAATGAATGATTGATTTAATTCATCAACAGTTTTTTATTTTAATACAAATAAAACCAGTCAAAAATTAAGACCATAATTAAACACTCCAAGCTTAATCGAAAACATAGTGATAAATAATATGCTGTATCGCTCGGCGAGCCACAAACGCGGGTTCGATTCCCGTGCACGGGGAGACTTTATTTAAAAATAATTTCTCGTCGTGTCCCTGGGTGTGGTGTGAATGTGTGTGACGTCCAAATATATGTTAAATTAATTAATATAATCATCGTTAGTGGCTGAATGGCTAGAACCTATGCCAAACAAACAAACAAACAAAAAATAATATGCAGTGCACAAAACATTTTTTTGGCCACCAGAAACATCCAAGGCTGAAAGGGTTAATAACACAAAAATTGTTAAAAAAATTGAAGTCTAACTTCTAGCATCCACCATGAGAACAATTTTTATATTAGTGGTAAGAAACTAACATGCATTTAAAGCATATTTAATTCCTAATACAAGCAACATTTTGAATTTGCGAATAGAGAATATACAAACATAAATACCTTAATTTTTATTTGTATATTCTTTAGATATAGACAAAATTAAATTAAATATGAATGCACTTTTCTATTATTGTATTGTATTTTATTAATAAAGGCAGACGTTTCAAAAACTCAATGCCAGAGAGAAGAGTATTCGCAAGACCGTAGAAAACAATTTTTCAGGCCCGACCTATCCCAACAATGCAGGAATTAGTACACACACAGGTAGTTTAGACACGATCAGCATTATTTTGCAGAAATTCAAGGCTGTAGACCGACGGCCAATTATGGAATATGCCGATTGTTTCGGTTTATTATTGACGTTTGAAAATGCACACACACAGACACACACACACACAAAAGTCATAATTTTTTGCAACAATGATGCCGAAAAAGATATTGATGATGATGATTTGAAGATTATTTTATAATCGTATTCGTAGATATCAATCAGAATAATTAAGATGCAGAATAACTTACAAATTAGTTTTTTTTTTGTAATTATGCGGCAATTGTTTAATTTAGATTGAAATTTAAGAGCTGTAAGAATTAGCTTTAAAATTGCAATCTAAATTTTAAAAAAGTCTATACCGTAATTATTAACAGTCTTATTTATAGAATTTCCATTAATGTGAATATATCGTATGTTCAATAAAAGAAACCTGTAGAGTGCCATGATTTAATTTATTTTCAAATTTAAGTTGGCTACACGCCTTAAGAATTGACATATAAAACGTTCAACATGATAATTATAATATACAGGGTGGACCAAAAGTTCGTTTACATTTCAAATGATGATTTAAAAGAAACTAGTTATGTGAGATAAAAACTTTCTATTTATTATTAAAGTACACAAATCGGGATTTTTTTTTTTTAAATTACACCATCCATATGTGATCCTTGACTATTTTGACAATGCTGCAACCTGGAGCGGAAATTTTCAATGACGGCCTCACAAGTTTTTCGTGAAATTTTTTGCATTTCCTCTCGAATATTTTCCTTTAATTCCTCTAGGGACACTGGGTTACTGTTGAAAACTTTACTTTTAAGGTATCCCCAAAGAAGGAAGTCCAGTGGGGCTACGAGGTGGCCAGTTAATGGCACCTCTTTTGGATATCACTTTTTGTCCGCAAATTTCGTGAACAGCACTTAATGAGTCGTTGGAAGTGTGGCATGTTGCCCCATCTTGCTAAAACCACGATCGTTGATTAAAACCATCGAAATCCTGTAGCGCTGGTGAAAAAGAGTTCTGTAGCATGGCAATATACCGCTCTGTATTCACTGTAACAGCATGTCTTCGGCGATCTTCAAAAAAGTAGGACCAATAATGACTCTTGCTGACAAAGCTGCCCATACAGTAACCTTGGGTGAATGCAGAGGTTTTTGATGCTTCAATTTAGGATTAGTGTTACTCCAATACCTACAATTTTGCCTAATTCACGTGCCCATTTAGATGGAAGTGTGCCTCGTCTGAGGTAAAGCTGGTGAACCTCTCTAACATTTCGTTTGCAAATTGGAGCCTGTGAGCGTGATCTGGAGGCTTAAATTCCTGTACCATTTGGATTATGTACGGATGTAAATGTAAATCTTTGTGAAGAATACGAATCAAAGATGTACTGGGCACACCTAAGGCGTTAGACCGCTTCCGAGTCCATGATTTTCACGAATAGACGCTCTTACACGCTCGACGTTTTCAGGATCTCTTGATGTTCTAGGTCGGCCGGATCGTGGTTGATTCATTGTTTAACCTGTCTCCTCGAACTTTTGTACCCATTTTCGATTCAATTGAATCGATGGAGCTTCATTTTTACGCCGTATGTTGTAATGAGCGCGAAATTTTCGTTGCGCAAGAGTAGAAGAATCGTTGTTGCGGTAGTACTAGCGTACACAGGACGCACGTTGTTTATCGCTGAACGACGCCATGGTACTGAATTCCCATTGGCCGCTCTTGCGCTTCGTAACCCCTACGCCCCACCCCGCCGTCGCTGCTCGTCGCTGCTCGTCGCAGCTACCGATTCAAATTTAAACGGACTTTTGGTCCACCCTGTATAATTTCGGAGTTACCAACTTACAATATTTTTCAGGGCACTCTAGAGGTTTTTTTGTTGAACATACGATACTTCAATGCTAGAAAATGTCTACTAGAACTGTACATACAAACAAACTTAAACGATTTTATAGAAAACCGAACCGGACGGATTTTTTTTAAAGAGACGAACCGAAACGATGTTGACTGTTAAAAGCCATATCTGAAACGAAACGAAGGAACATTATATCAGCTCGAATCTCTGCTTTGAAATGAAGTAATGGGCAGGTGGTGACCGAGCGGTAACGTCGCCGGGCTATATCGCTCGGCGAGCCACAATTGGGGTTCGATTCCCGTGCACGGCAAGATTTTATTTAAAAATAAGTCGTGACCCTCGGTGTGGTGAGAATATGTTGTGACGTCCAAATATCTGATAAACGTATATAGTAGTATAAGTTACAAACTGAAAGACAGTTAAAATAAACATTGATGTTGATTAATAGTTATATAACTAAGGCGAGGCAAAAGCTAAACCAAAAAAAAAAGAAGTAATTATTTTTATGTTTTTGCTGTAAAAGAAAAAAATGTGACTATGCCTATCGTTTAACCCTTTTCAGACTAGTGATGCCAAACGTTGTGACATTAGTACTCTGCTGTTAATAATCAATGTTATTAGTCCTGTAAAAATCAAGACACTCATAATTAAAATAATTCATTCATGTATAGTATATCCAAATATTATTAACCCATTCCAGTCCAAATAATTTGTAAGTAAAAAAAATAATAATAATTTAAAAATACTCGTAGTTCAAAATTATGTTTATATTAGTCCTTTAAACTAATATAAACATAATTTTGAACTACGAGTATTTTTAAATTATTATTATTATTTTTTTTACTAACAAATTATTTGGACTGGAATGGGTTAATAATATTTGGATATACTATACATAAATGAATTATTTTAATATTATTTCATTTAATTCCAAAGCTTTGAGAAATAGGATTAAAATTAAATTAGTTGATCCGAAACAGTTTTAAGCTTGCTTATTTAATTGTTTAATGGGTAATTAAACAATTAAATAAGCAAATCTTACAACTCTTTCAATTTAAGCAAGGATTATTAAGTCTGTTGGGTTTGAATAAATAAGTATACGACATCTGTGTAGTTTTTTGCCCTCAGGTTTCTCAAAATTATTATAAAAGTTTTGGCGATAGCGTATAGTTAGTATAAAAACTGCCGCTTTCCCAAAACTTAATTAATAATTTTAAATAAATATACTACATAATTTGTCATAAAGAAAATTTAACATAAAGAAAAATTGAGTTTGTCAAGAGTTTGCAGAATATTAACAAAATATAAAAACGAATTAAAATTAATATTGACTTTCTGTAAAAATGTTGTCTTATTGAATCAAGTCTCTAAATATTCATTGAATATTGTATTTGGATTTATTATAGTTGGATAAACAATTTCAACTAAACGAGTTTTAAATAAATATACTACATAATTTGTGATAAAGAAAATTTAACATAAAGAAAAATTGAGTTTGTCAATAGTTTGCACAATATTTACAAAATATAAGAACGAATTAAAATTAATATCAACTTTCTGCAAAAATGTTGTCTCATTGAGACAAGTCTCCAAATATACATTGAATATTGTATTTAGATTTATTATAGTTAGATAAACAATTCCAATTAAACAGAAAATGTTATTAACCCATTAACGGCCAAACAATTATAGAGTTAACTCTAAAAGTTGATTTCTGGTAAAATTTTGCACTTCTCTTTATGATTTCTATGAATAACTTATTATTAATTTTTTCGATTATTACTCATTAAAAAAAATACATCAGTGTATTTCTAACTTTATTTCAGTGTTTTATACGCGTGGCGCATGAAGTAAAATTTCGAGTTTAGAAAAGCCCCGTGAAAATTTGTCTCGGGTCGCTGCGCGACCCTCGACAAATTTTCTACGCGGGGCTTTTCTAAACTCGAAATTTTACTTCATGCTTAGTCTGGGAGTGGAAACACTCGTTTTAAACTTCATTTTGCACGTTTTTAGAAAAAATCAATTATTGGCTGAAAATTTACAATGTATACATTTTGCATATTTAAAAGAAAAATTCACAGTATGTAGAATTTTTCTTTTCAATATGCAAAATGTATGCACTGTACATTTTCAGGCATTAATCGATTATTTTATAAAAACGTGCGATATAAAGTTTGGAACGAGTGTTTCCACTCCCAGACTAAGCATGAAGTAAAATTTCGAGTTTAGAAAAGCCCCGCGTAGAAAATTTGTCGAGGGTCGCGCAGCGACCCGAGACAAATTTTCACGGGGCTTTTCTAAACTCGAAATTTTACTTCATGCGCCACGCGTATAGAACACTGAAATATTGTGAAGTTAGAAATACACTGATGTATTTTTTTTAATGAGTAATAATCAAAAAAATTAAATATCAAAATATTCACATTTCTTTTCATACATTTTCAAGTCAGGTCAAATAATAATATACAAAATTAACTCATTTAGTAATTTGGTTAACAACAATTTTATAATGTTGCGTGTATGCACCATGGGTTAACTCACTTTAAATTAAAAGTCTTGTAAATTAATTAGATAAAGTTTTACGACTAAAACTTATTACCTAAAAGTATACACGTTTATTCCGGCGGTGTGTGTGTTTTATTATTGTGGCGTTTCAAAAAATTCAAATCAGGCACGTTTTATCTAGTTGTCCTATTACTAATTTGCATGTATACGATGATTTTTTTTTAACAGTTAGTGATTTGTACGAGTTTTGTAACTCGTTTCAGAAACGCGCGCTGCAGTGTCACCGAAAATAACAAACGCGGTCTTTCAACCTTCAAAAAATTTATTTTTATTAAACAACAAATATTTGATTTTCGGCTGAATTTTTTGGTAATTATGCGGCACAACAAGGCGTTAAATCGTCGTTTAAATAATTGGATGATTGTAATAATGTAATTATAAATAATTATTCGGCGGCGGTGTGCCGGTTCTAATGGGATATTCGCGAAAGTGGCGGATTAGTTTTTAAATTTCAATTTAAACGATGTTTGCGAATTTATAATTTGGTCGATTTAACCAACTGGAAAAGCTGACTGTGAACAAAAATAGGTAATTGGAATTATGGTCAATTTAGGTGAGTGTAGGTGTCTTCAATTATTAGGTCATTAATTAATTATTGAAATATATGCAAAATTAAAATTATTAATTAATTATCGAAACGTATACAAAGCGATAATTAGTGGGCTAATGAACTATTTATTTATTTGAAATTCAAAATGTTTAAGATTAAGAGGAAGTCGACCGCTCTCTAAACGTATAAAACTAAGCATAATGCCGTCTTAATAACATCCTTGTTTAGGGATGAAATATTTTGAAAAAATAAGTATACTTCAAGAAAAGTACAATCTTTAAGCCCGTGTCAATAAAATATTTTATACTTTTACCGTTATTTTATAAAATAATATTAAACATTGGTAAACTAGCAAAATCGCGTTCCTAATTTTATTTTTGTCCGCAGTATCTATAAAAAATATTGAAAAACTAAATCAGTCACATTGTAGATAATTCCTTTGCAAAGATATGTGTTTTTTTTCATCTATTTATTTGGTTAAATATAGTCACTAGGATGTCGCGCGTATAACAGTTTTTCAAATTTTCTGAAACTTCAATATCGCGCGACATCCCAGTGAATTTACTGTACGGTAGAAATAATTGAAAAAAATGTAAATTCTTCGCAAAGAATTCTTCTACAATGTGACTGATTTAGTTTTCCAATATTTTTTATAAATGTTGCAAAAAAAATATATTGAAGATGCGATTACGCTAGTTTAACAATGTTTGATATTTTTTTATAAAAGAACAGTCAAAGTGGGAAATATTTTATTAAGACAGGCATTAAGATTCCACTTTCCTTAAAGCATGCCTATTTTTTCAAAATATTTCATCCCTAAACAAGGATGTAATTAAGACGGCAGTATGCTTAGTTTTATACGTTTAGAGAGCGGTCGATTTCCTCTTAAAAGAAGTAATTCTGTAGTAAAACTGTGATTGAAAAAATCTATAATTCAAATATTGTTTGAATTATAGATTTTTTCAATCACAGTTTTACTACAGAATTACTTCTTTTAAGAGGAAATCGACCGCTCTCTAAACGTATAAAACTAAGCATACTGCCGTCTTAATTACATCCTTGTTTAGGGATGAAATAGTTTGAAAATCACAATTTTACAACAGAATAATTACTAATATTATGTATTGTGATTGCAAAAATTAAACAATATCTGAAAACACAAATGTTAACTAGCCATTCAACGTTAGGTCATAAACATAATTTCAAATTTTTCTTCTCCTAAATTGCGATTGGGAAAATCAAACAATATTAAATTTTGCGATTGTTTTAGAGATATGAATAGCATTAATAATATTTACAATCCACGGGGCTTATTATCTATTATTGACACTTGCAATAACTGCATAGTTCAAACAAAAGGTGATTTTACGTGAGTGTTTAACCCAGATTGTTTCGTAGCGCAAAGGTTACATTTTTTCGTTTTTATTTTCACTTTTTGTTTTTTCGTTGGTGCAACGGACTTAAGTGTTTCGACACTTAATTATAATTCCAAATAAAACAAAAATAATGCAATTGTTGCAGCAATGTTTTGAATAATAATTTTTGGAAGCATTGAAAACTTTCATTTGTGGAGATAATAAGAACAATAATAATGCATTCATATTCAGTAATAAATACAGAAAATTCACGGTTTGGTTGGATACATGTATTTTTTTCTCAAATCTAAAAAGTAAAGTACTTATTAATAATATGATATTATTTAATGAGAGGTTTCGGGAGATCATTCAAACAATTAATCAAGAGATCATTTTAGATAGAAATGTTATCATTTTGAAGAACTTAATTAGTGACTCAGATAAACTCTGCAGAAAAAAGAAAAAAAATGTGCACTTGTCGCCTAGTTCCATTAAACTAGGCGACAAATGCACATTTAGGGGCCTCGCTGGTCGAGTGAGTAGAGACCCTGCCCACTAACCTAGATGTCGCGGGTTCAAATCCCGTCCGGTGGAATCATTTGGAAGTAATGTGTCGTCCAAATGAATTTAAGTTAAGTGTGTGAATTAGTAAAAATTGAATTGATAAAACAAATAATACAATAGATGATGGCTGCTCTATGGCAAAAGCCGAGGGCAAGAAAAAACAAGAAAAAAAGTGTAATATTTCTTTAATGTAAATTCACCTCAAAGCCTCGCAATTACATTTAAAGAGTAATTATTTTGGTTTTCTGTAATGAATCATCAATATTGGTTAATTCTACAGAAGTCCTGAGAAATTTAAACAAATTAAGCAAGAAATAAATTTCTGGTGATTGTTTTGATAAACGTTTACAATTTTTTTATGAAAATCCAATTTGAAGTTTCCTAATTTAATGTTTAGTATAAATACTTTGGTTTTCTCTATTGAATCATCAAAAATGTATAATCTTAAAGAAATCCAGAGAAGTTAAAACAATTTTGGCAAGAAATAAATTTGTGGTGATTGTTTTAATAAAAGTCCACATTAAAATGTAGTTCTAATTTATAAAAATTGAATTTAAAGTCTGCTAATTAGATTTTGGTACTAAATATTTTAGTTTTTTGTATTGAATCATCAAAATTGGTTAATTTTAGAGAAATCCTGAGAAATTAATGACAGTTAACGGCGCTAGCTGACATTTAGTCAATCGTGTTAACTGGACATAAGTCGGCATTTGGGTTATAATATAACAGTTGACATAAGTCGGCGCCAGCCGACATTTGGAATATAATAACAGTTGACATAAGTCGGCGGTAGCCGACCTTTAAACTATAATGACAGTTGACATAAGTCGGCGCAAGCCGACATTTAACCAATTATGCCAACTTGTTTAAATTAAACTATAATGAAATCGCCATGTCATTGTTTTTCTTTGTGACAGTTACGATACACATTTTGAAAGTAGTGACATATTTTGAAGTAACGAGTGTCTTCCACTCCCAGACTAAGCATGAAGTAAAATTTCGAGTTTAGAAAAGCCCCGCGTAGAAAATTTGTCGAGGGTCGCGCAGCGACCCGAGACAAATTTTCACGGGGCTTTTCTAAACTCGAAATTTTACTTCATGCGCCACGCGTACTAACCACTGATTCACAGTAAAGTTAAAAATATATAACGCTTAGATTAATATTTAGCGAGATGTAGCGAAAAGAATTAGGAATTACTTTTTTTGCGAATAGTTTTGGAATAATAATAATAAAAGTAGAATAATAGTTTGAGCAATTTTTCAATATTGTTGATATTTAAATCATTACATCCTTAACGGGGAAAGTGCTATTATTGACACATCACAATTTTTCTCCCCTCTTAAAAAAAACACCCTTACTTTTAATTTGACGAATAAAGCACTAATAACCTTTCTTCACACTTTAAAAGTGTGAAGAAAGGTTATTAGTGCTTTATTCGTCAAATTAATTTGATCTTTACGTAACTCACAATCAATTTACCCTTACTTTTAAAATAATCTTGTGGCATCTTAAAAAAAAACACTCTCATTTGTAATATTTTAAGTTCGTATTACAAAAGTTATGATATCATTAAAAACAATTACCTTTTTTGATGTACAATGATTTCTTAACACAAAAAAACACACTTACATACTGTATTTTAAATTCGTATCAAAAAAATTATGATATCTTTAAAAACTACTACATTTTTTAGTGTACGATTATTTCTTAACACAAATCTTAAAAATGTTCTGTAAACCTTTAAAAACTGTTACTTTTTTATTTGTGTATGACTTGATGTATTGATAAGTTTCAAGAAGAAAAAACATTACATTTTGTTGTAATCTTTTGTGACATCTTCAAAAAACACTCTCACTTATATTTTAAATTCTTATCACATCAATTAAGATATCTTTAAAAACTATTACCTTTTTTAATGTACGATTATTTTTATCAACACAAATCTTAAAATTGTCTGTAAATATTTCTAAACTGTTATTTTTTTATTTTGTTCCTTTTTCTGTGGAGTTTATCCAAGTCACTAATTTAGTGATTTGCATAAAAGTGATAACATTTCAATACTTTCATTTTCTTTTGCTAATTTAAAGAATTTTTAATTTTTAAAATATAATGGTTTGTAAATTAAGTTCACTTGGTTTTGTTTCACTTATATGTATTTTATTTTCTACTAGTTTCGGCTTAATGCCATTATCAAGAAAGATGTACAAATGGATTTGTTTGGGAATATATACAGTTTCGAGTTTTAGGTTTTATTGGGTAATAAGGGCATTTAATATCGGGGAATTCCAAAGGTCTTCGTTGTCGTTGACCACATTTTTACTTGCCTTTATGGCTTTTGAAATTTCTAAACCCTCCCGGTAGTTAAGCGTTAATCCCTTATTACCTGTATGCAGAATTTACAAACCATTATATTTTAAAATGTTTTACCAAGTGATTAATGAGAAAAAAGTGTCCGATATATTTAATTTTTAATTTTATGTGCACAATGTATTCGAATTTCTCGCCTAGTTAAATAGAGAGTTCTATTATTCAATCATTAAACACTTTTGAACGCCAATAATCATTAATAAATATCTAAGCAGTATATTTTAAACATTACTTGAAATCAGTGTTTTATACGCGTGGCGCATGAAGTAAAATTTCGAGTTTAGAAAAGCCTGAAAATTTGGTTTGGTCGTTCCGCGCTTCGCGCTACGCAACCAAACCAAATTTTCAGGCTTTTCTAAACTCGAAATTTTACTTCATGCTTAATCAAGGAGTGGAAACACTCGCTAGAAGTTTATTTATAAACTCTTTCATAAAAACTGTTTAAATTAATTTCATTTCATCGCTTAAAAATTGTTTATCTTCTCATTGTACAAATAAAATCCATGATTTAGAACTTTAACAGATTTTGTCCAATAAAACTTTAAAAAAATATTCTGATAACAATTTAACGTTTATTTTATTTTATTAAGTTTTAATGTTTAATGACTAACTATGTTTTAAAAAAAACTAAATTAATCTTAAATGCTGATAATCTGCCAAACCACGATATTTTGGCAAAATTAGTTTTTGGGCTTTATAGCTTGTGTCCTTTATAGCTATAGAATGCACCCATGCCAAATATATATATTATGAAGGCTATTTGTTAAGCCTTCATAATATATATAGTTGGCAAAACGTTTTCTTTGCTCTCGTCAAAAAAAAAACTATTGGATGTAATCGATTTTGCATCTACTCGATAACACAATTCATATAATATATAGAGGATTTATACTTGACTATATAGACTATATAGAGGATTTATACTTGACTAATGTAAGTAAGTTTAATATAAAATATCTTCTTATGACATGAATTTATGATATTTGGACAATGATTTTCAACAGTTCATTTCAGAAAATCTTGTAAGTCTAATTTAAACCTATAAAATATCTTCTTAACATAACAATTTTCCAACTTATTAAATTTATTTCACATCCTCTAATAAATTTCCGCAAACTCTGCGTTTTACGATTACGTAATTAAATTCTCTTGGTTTTGTTGAACAAAAAAAAAAGTGGAATTCCAGAGCATTAAGTCAGCACAGATATATATCATCCACAATCGCGAGCATAAATATGTATATGCAAGTAAATAATATGTATGTGCCGGAGTGCAACGACCGTTTAATTAATTCATAAACGAAGTGCAACATTTCGGTATCAATGAAATATGTGTGAGTGTTCGCCTTAATTTTGCAATGCGCATTGCGTGAATTTATTATTACCACATCTGATGTGCATATTTTAAAAAATTCAGTTAAGAGGAACTCGACCGCTCTCTAAACGTATAAAACTAAGCATACTGCCGTCTTAATTACATCCTTGTTTAGGGAGGAAATAATTTGAAAAAATAGGCATACTTTAGGGAAAGTGGAATCTTAATGCCTGTCTTAATAAAATATTTCCCACTTTGACCGTTCTTTTACAAAAAAATATCAAACATTGTTAAACTAGCGTAATCGCATCTTCAATATATTTTTTTTCTGCAACATTTATAAAAAATATTGGGAAACTAAATCAGTCACATTGTAGAAGAATTCTTTTCGAAGAGTTTTATTTTTTTACAATTATTTCTATCATACAATAAATTCACTGGGATGTCGCGCGATATTAAAGTTTCAGAAAATTTGAAAAACTGTTTTACGCGCGACATCCTAGTGATTATATTTAACCAAATAAATAAATGAAAAAAATCACATATCTTTGCAAAGGAATTATCTACAATGTGACTGATTTAGTTTTTCAATATTTTTTATAGATACTGCAGACAAAAATAAAATTAGAAACGCGATTTCGCTAGTTTACCAATATGTGATATTATTTTATGAAATAACGGTAAAAGTATAAAATATTTTATTGAGACGGGCTTAAAGATTGTACTTTCCTTGAAGTATACCTATTTTTTCAAAATATTTCATCCCTAAACATGGATGTAACTAAGACGGCAGTATGCTTAGTTTTATACGTTTAGAGAGCGGTCGACTTCCTCTTAAGGAGTAAGGAATGATGATAAGTCGAAACTAGTCGAAGACAAACAAACCAAGTGACTTTTATTCAATTTTCAAAATTGTAAACACGTGTCATCAAATGATAAATGAGAACCAAATTGCTGATAATTATTTATTTTAAATAGTAATTAATTTAATAATGAAATTATTATTATTCGTATCGTAATATTATGATTGTGATAATTCATATTGTATATAAGGAGCTCTAAATATTACAATAACCTCCTGATAAGCGGGTAAATAAGTAAAGAGATAAAGTGCATTGACCCGGTAGTGCAAGTGTGTCAGATATTAGCATCATCATCATCATCATCTGTCTGCGCTGTGTGCATGCATTCCTTATAATACTCCAGAAGGCCCCTTAATAAGAGCACGTTGAATATTTATTAGCTCGCCTTTTACAAAAGCCGTTCCGTATTGTTTATTAGAGTTTCTAAAACGCATGAAAATGTATAATATATTGTGAACCGAGCGCCGTGGATTCTGAAAAAAAATCCAGGTTAAAAAGTCAATTCCTACATGTACAACAATGGGCAAGGGGGAACGAGTCATCCACGGTTATCAATTGTTTTGTAACGGTAAAATCGTGCTGTGATTGCGATGTTAATCGTGATGTCGTTTTTTTTTAATTTTTTGAACGTAAAAATAACAATTTATTATTAATTATTAAGTTTTTATTTAGTTTATCTCACCTCTGTAAGTGATATCACTTAATTTAATAACATATTTAAAAACAGCAATCACAATCAAAAGTTAAAAAGAGCACGTCAGTGATGAATAATGTGCTAACCCACCATAAAAATATAATAACCCTAAAGTTATTGGAACAAAAGCTGCAGTGTAAAGTTTGCAGGGTATATAAAAAAGGACAGAAATGCATACGTTATTCTTAATTTGTTTCTCTAAAATGCTTACATTTTTAGCCTCGACCAGGTCAAAATATAAGGTGTTCAGTTAAAAACACGATAGAGTTGGCTGTAAAATTTTCAAAAAATTGTAAAGTGCAGAAATGGATACGTTACTTTTAATTTTTTTTCTCTAAAATGCTTACATTTTTTGAATCGACCAGGTCAAAATAAATAGTGTTCAGTTAAACCAAATTTTCAGTCTTTTCTAAACTCTAAATTGCGCCAAGCGTATAAAACACTGGCATATTGAGAAATTTCAAATATACTGCTAAATCACTATTAACAATATACTGCTAAAGCAGGATTAAAATAATACTGTTAAACAAGAATATTTTAATTTCACAATATTTGAGCGTTTTATACGCGTGGTGCATGAAGTAAAATTTCGAGTTTAGAAAAGCCTGAAAATTTGGATTTGCCGGGGCGCGACTCGCTTCGCTCGCGCGCCTCGGCAAATCCAAATTTTCAGGCTTTTCTAAACTCGAAATTTTACTTCATGCTTAACCTGGGAGTGGATAACACTCGTTAAAAGCTTCAAATTGAACTCTTTAAAAAAAACAATGAATATCCAAAGATTTACAGCATTTAATTGAGAAATGTATACTTAAAAGTAAAATTTCGTGTATAATACAAGATATAATAATATACGCAACTTTATTAATTTTATGTTAATTAAATTACTAAATAAGTTAATTTTATATATTATATTATTTGACTTGACAATGTATGAAGAAAATCGTAAATATTTTGTTATTTAAATGTCTCAATTATTACACATTAAAAAAGAATGTTCTCAGTGTATTTGTAACTTCACAATATTTCAGTGTCTTACACGCGTGGCGCATGAAGTAAAATTTCGAGTTTAGAAAAGCCCCGTGAAAATTTGTCTCGGGTCGCTGCGCGACCCTCGACAAATTTTCTACGCGGGGCTTTTCTAAACTCGAAATTTTACTTCATGCTTAGTCTGGGACTGGAAATACACGTTCTAAACTTCATATTGCACGTGTTTACACAAAATCGACGAATGCCCTACATTTACAGCGTATACATTATTTATATTTAAAAAAAAATTCACAGAATGTAATACAATAAGTAAGTCATTTGTAGAAATCATATAAAGAAGTGTAGAATTTTACCTAAAATCCACTTTTAGAGTTAACTCTATAACTGCTCGGCCGTTAATTGGTTAATAACACTTATTAGGTTTATCTTGCATTTTTAATTTTATATATTGTTTAATTTTCTCCATCGCTAATAATATTAAAGTTACAAATTCAAATTGAATATTTACTCTTGTAGATTAAAGACTTCCTTATTGTTTGCAACTATTAAGATTAATAGATCCAACACGATATTTGGCAATAAATTTTAATTGATATGATATTGAACTTAAATTTTCGCCATTAATTAATCGAGCGGCAATAACCCACTCGATCATTTAATGCCACTCATCCCATAAACCGAATTATTTTTTATTGGTTAAACCACAATTAATTACAACCGAATTTTTATGCCCTACACACGAAAATGCAAACATTTTCCAGGACTTTTAAATAGTATTAGACAAGTTTAACATAAAGCAAAATTTAAATTGCTAATTGTTTGCAAAATATTAACTGGAAAAGTGGTGCTGTAAAATCTGAACCGGAAATTAAATTTGATTTGTTTTTTTTTTTAGTAAATACAGAAGTGAACCCAATAAATTGAAGGTATATTGGATTGCCGGCAGTGACGGCATGACTGCTGCGATGGCAATCCAAAATACCTTAAAGGTATTTTTTTTATTATTATGTGTTACACAGGTCAAATTGTACTATTACAATAAAAAGCTTAAAACTAAAAATATTAACATTAACCCATTAAGCGCCATTGGTGCATACACGCAACATTATTCATTTTTTGTTGATTAATTAAATAAATTACTAAATAAGTTAATTTTATATATTACGAGCCCTAACAACTATATATTGGGACAAAATCAAATTCATGTATAATTCAGGTATTAGACAGTTTATTTCTTTTTTTCTTTTTTTTTTAAATGTAATTCTATGTAATTAGTTAATTAACATCAATGAGGGCCAATCAGCAACACAAAAAAACAAAATTATTATACTATTCTATTCTATCATCTCTAATTAACAAGGAAAATGTTCATTTTGTGTGGCAACTAAATATTGGGACAGTATAAAATAACTGTTAAAAATGAAACAAAATAATATCTTGTGGTGGAGGCGGTTACTTTGTGATACATTGTAAATATTTAAATAATTAACACTGATTACTTTTTAACTAACTACTTAAAACTAACATTGCAATCTTATATATACTTAAAATTATTTATCAGGTAGAAAAGCGTCAAATAACAAAATAAAAGACAAGTAAGCTGTAAAAACAATGCAGAACGAAACGTCAGATTACTTGGTAGTTGCTTTCTTATCGTATCGGGTGAATCGCTGCTTTTATTGAACAAAATGGTACGTGGTATCTCTACAAGTTCCAAAATTCGTGAGTTAGTGATTAAAAATTATTGCCGAAATACAACGATACGTGAAATGGCAGATGAACTTAATATTCCTAAAACAACAGTGTAGAATATAATTAAGCATTATGGAGAAACCGGAAATATCCTAGACAAAAAAAGGCAAAAGTTCGGGTCGTCCAACATTAGTTTGTGATAGAAACAAGAGATTATTAGTAAAACTGTGCAAAAAAGGGAGAAGAAATACTTTAAGGCAAATTACGATTGAATGGAATCACGAAACTGGATTGAATCTGTCAAGGGAATGCTGCCGCCAGTGGATTGATAAATGTGGACTCAAGTTTTATAGGGTTGAATTTCAAGTAGCAATTTAAAAGTGCATTTAAAAAGAAATATTTTCTTGTAGGCAAAGGAAAAACCACTGTTGACGGAAAAACAAAAGAAAGCCAGACTCACATGGGCAAAATCTAAATTATCTTGGTCAGCTACAGACTGGTCCAGAGTAATTTTTAGTGACGAATCAAAATTCGACGTATGTGTTGGTGATTACCGCAAACGCGTGATTCGCTCAAAACATGAGGCATTTCACAAGGATTGCCTAAAACGTACCGTAAAATTTCCTAAAGGAGTGATGATTTGGGGCTGCATGACAGCTTCAGGATTAGGATGTTTTGAATTTATTGATGGTACCGTGAATGCTGCGAAATATCAACAAATACTGCAAAACAGTTTGCTACCAAGTATCGCCAAGTTAAATGTTGACGAAAATTACATTTTTCAACAGGATGGGGCGGCCTGTCATACGGCCAAAACCACAAAAAAGTGGTTTGGCGACCACAACGTAAATGTTCTTTCTTGGCCTTCCAGCAGTCCTGACCTTAATGTCATTGAAACAGTATGGCATAAAATGAAACAAACATTGAGGAACAACCCACAACGGACATTACCTGAACTAAGAGACAAGATAGAGCATATTTGAAATCAAATTTCTCCTGAAACGTGCAGATCCTTAGTTGAGTCAATGCCAAGCCGAATTCGAGCTGTCATAAAATATAAGGGCGATGTTACTCCTTTCTAGAAATAAAATTCGTGCAATGTCCCAATATTTAGTTGACAAACAAAATTAACATTTTTCTTGTAAATTAGAGGTGATTGAATAATTAATTTGTTTTTTGTGTTGTTGATTGGCCATAACTGTTGCTAATTAACTAATTACATAGTATAAAATTAAAAAAAATACTAGAAAACTTAAATAAACTGTCCAATACCTGAATTTTATATAAATTTGATTTTGTCCCAATATATAGTTGTTAGGGCTCGTATATTATTTGACCTGCCTTAAAAATGTACGAAGAAAAATGTTAATATTTTGTTATTTAAATATTTCGATTATTAATCATTTAAAAAAACAAATGTCAGTGTATTTCGATTTTTTTGTGTATTTATTGAAAACAGACAGAAACTGATCTAAACATAGGCGCGTTCTCGATTCCACCAAACCACACCAAGTTGATTGGCCGCGAGCAGTCGATAAAGAGATAAATAAACACATACTCACGCACACAAATGTAACTCACACACGAAACGTGATAACAACATTGGAATTTCGACTGAAATACATGAACTCAGAGAATACGAAAAAATCACTATTACTAAAAAAATCTGTCTACTATACAAAGGAGTCGATAGTATTACCAAATTTCATACTGTATTTTCAACAATTAATATTATTATTTTGCATTGAAAATTGTAAAACATTTATATTATTAGCACAAATAAAGAAGACTATATTAAACATAGAAAATAGAATTATTATTATTATTTTATATTGACAAGTGTAAAACATGTATTGTATTAGCACGAATAAAGAAGACTTTATTGAACAAGTAAATATGTTGTTTAACTCAAATATTCATTGTTTAATTCAATATCTGTCGGGGTATTAGTTTGGGAAGTAGTTGTTTCAGTGGATATTTAGAAAAGTCTCAAAGAAACTAAATTTTTGCAGAAAGTCAATATTAATTTTAATTAGTTTTTATATTTTGAAGTAAGATTATTATTATTAATATTAAATGAGTATTTACCTAGTAACCGCATCATACCACACTGTCATCTTGACATAACATTACGTACACATGCACGTAATAGCTTTGACAAGTACATTACGTGCTGACAGCTGAACAGCTGATTGTTTACCATACAAATGACATTTCTTTGATGTAAAGGGAGTTTTTTTTTAATCTATATGTATTCCAAATTCATATTATATTTCTTCACCTGAAGAAGCTACAGTGTAGCGAAACAATTGTAGTGAGTAAATAAAAAGTTGAAAATCATAAATAGTCTGCTATTATATTAAATGATAATGGATTTTCAAAAAATAAGTGCCTTAACAATCAACGAGATATTCCAAATTCAGCTTATTTTCTTTAAATCTTTAGTTATTCGTTGTTTTTTTTTAAGTACAATTTAAAGCTATAAACGAGTATTTTCCACTCCCAGACTAAGCATGAAGTAAAATTTCGAGTTTAGAAAAGCCCCGTGAAAATTTGTCGAGGGTCGCGCAGCGACCCGAGACAAATTTTCTGGGCTTTTCTAAACTCGAAATTTTACTTCATGCGCCACGCGTATAAAACACTAAAATATTGTGAACTCTACGTATATTTGAACCTCACTTGAAATCAGTGTTATATACGCGTGGCGCATGAAGTAAAATTTCGAGTTTAGAAAAGCCCAGAAAATTTGTCTCGGGTCGCTGCGCGACCCTCGACAAATTTTCACGGGGCTTTTCTAAACTCGAAATTTTACTTCATGCTTAGTCTGGGAGTGAAAAACACTCGTTTAAAGCTTCAAATTGAACTCTTTTAAAAAAACAACTAATGTCGGAAAATGTACAGCTTTATTCCCTGTATATTGATCAAGTAGTAATTTAGTTTTTATCATTGTCATGGTACTATTAAAAATTATTACTAAAAATTAGTTGTTCTTTAATGCTCATTGTTTATTTTGTTAGGGCGTAGGTAAAGTATCGTACGTTTCTCGAGTGGTATGGCAATTATATACTCGCGGAATACTGCACGAGCCGCTGCGCGGCTCGTGCGCAACATGTCCGCTGATATGTAATATGCTGCATACCACTCTCGTTACGTAATATTCTATTAAGACATATTAGATTAATGTCCGGTTTCACCAACTTCACCAATCTTATTCGATTGGAATTGACATTTTCCATGTCATAATCATCAATGTCATATAAATCATTTGATTTTTTGACATGTGTGTAACTATTACTAGATTTTAATAGATGAATAACAACTATTGGTCGATTTAACTGATGTTACACTCAATATCATTGTTGTAAAATATTTTTCTAATATACTTTGGAAAATGTATATTCAACGCATACCTATGGGAATTACCTATTATTTGTTTTGAATGAATTCAGTATTAGACAAAAAAAAATTGAATAGTGTCGGTGTAATTGTTGAAAAAAAAAAACAAATCGTTATCTTGTCGACATTAAAAATCACTTTCTTTTGCCCCACTATTTCCTTATCGCTTAGACTTTGTCGCGCTCCTATATCTAAAATACGCGTGTTTTATTTATGTTATTACACGAAAGCTGATTTTTTCGTGTGTCCATTTGTAATTACTAATTACCGATAATAGGACACAGTTAAAACTGAAAAAACTAACAAGTACATATATTAACAGAATTAACTCAACGAAGAAAAGAGTTTCGTTCCTTGAAAACGCAACATAATAGAAGTATTCAATGGATATTCATCGTCTTTAGTTGTCTTATTTATTAAGACATTGTTTGCATTTTCACGAATAGTTTTTTCGAAATTTTATATATTATAATAGAAGTATATTTGGAGCAGGTGGTGGCCGAGCGGTAACGTCGTCGGGCTGTATCGCTCGGCGAGCCACAAACTCGGGTTCGAGTCCCGTGCACGGGGAGACTTTATTTAAAAAATAATTTCTCGTCGTGTCCCTGGGTGTGGTGTGAATGTGTCGTGAAGTCCAAATATATGTTAAATTAATACAATCATCGTTAGTGGCCGAATGGCTTGAACCTATGCCAAACAAACAAACCAAAAAAAAAGAAGTATATTTCTTATTCAATTACTAGTTGATCATTTATACGAAAAAAAGCAATTTTCAAGTGATTTTTTTAAATACACTTTAATTACAAGTGTATCTTTAAAATAGTGATTAATTTTTAGGTAGATGAGTTTTAATTTGATGATCTTAATAATAATACTAATATATAATAATTCTGGATATTTAATTAAAACACTTGGTTTGTTTCACTGATTAATATTTTCTCCGACTAGTTTCGGCCATTGGTCATCTTCAAGCAGGAATGTAAATGAGTGAAATAATCCAAGTGTTTTAATTAAATATCCAGAATTAGATTTAAAAATGTTTTACCACGGTTTAAGTGATTTTAGAAGGTGATATCATTTTTAGCAGGAAAGTTAGATTTTACGTTTGCTTTTGAAAATGTATCTACTAAGAAAACATCAGTAAATAATCAACGTAAATATTCAATGTCAATGTAAATTATTCTAGCAGGAATGTTTCGAATTTAATTTGGTGTGTACCTGTAAAAATAATAATTTACTTTCCTTATTTCAAGTTGGAATTATTAGAAGATCCTAGAACTTTCAGAAGGTGATATTATCTCCAGCAGGAAAGTTTCAAATTAGATTCAGCGTTTGCTTTTGAAGTAGAAAATATTGGATGATTGTGGAGTTTCTAGATTGTGGAGTTTCTAGATTGTGGAACTGTTGGAAGATTCTAGAGGTTTTAGAAAGTGATATTATCTTCTGTTGAAAAGTTAAAAATTAGATTTTGCGTTTACTTTTTAAGTGGGAAATATCGGATGATTATGGAGTTGCTAAATTATGAAATTGTTAAAAGATCCTAGAGCTTTTCGAAGGTGATATTATCTTCAGCAGGAAAGTTTCAAATTATATGTTGCGTTTACTTTTGAAGTGCGAAAGATTGGATGATCATAAGGTTTCTAGATTATGCAATTATTATTATTATTAGCCTTATACAATGGCAGACTTTTATGGGTCTATACATGATTAGTTTTAACAAGATAAATTCAAATTCAAAACTATTTGAATTTGAGAAAATAAGCTTACGCTTCTTATAGTTTGCACACTTTAAACATAATATAATATATATATTTTCGTAATTTTATATATTATGATTAGTTTTGTTTTTTTTTTAATTTCTATTTTAAGTAAAATTCTTGCCTATTGACTAGTTTTTTCTGTACAGTGTTATGTATTGTATGTATACTTATATGTAATATCTGTCCAGAGAAAAATAAAGAGATTATTATTTATTATTATTATTATTGAAAGATCCTAGAGTTTTTAGAAGGTAATATTATTTTCAGCAGGACAGTTTAAAATTAGATTTTGCGTTTACTTTTGATGTGGGAAATATTGAATGATCATGGAGTTTCTAGATTGTGACTTTGTTGGAAGATCCTAGAGGTTTGAGAAGGTGATATTATCTTCAGCAGGAAAGTTTTAAATTAGTTAGATTTTGCGTATGCTTTAAAAGTGGGAAATATTAGATGATAATGGAGTTTCTAGATTGTGGTTTGATTTTAAGATTGGTTTTCAAGTTAGAAATATTGGATGATCCTAGAAGCTATTGATTGTTGTATTACCTTCAGCAGTAAGGTTTTAACTGTAGTTTTCCGTGTATCTTTAGAAAGAATAATTAACTTTTGGGTAGTATTGAGTTTGATTTTAAAGGTTTTTTTTTTAAGTTGGATCATCCTAGAAGTAGTACCTTGAGCAGGAATGTTTTGACTGTGGTTTTGCGTGTCTCTTTAGAAAGAATAATTAACTTTTGGGTAGTCTTGAGTTTGATTTTAAAGGTTTTTTTTTTTAAGTTGGATCATCCTAGAAGTAGTAGATTGTGGTATTACCTTGAGCAGGAATGTTTTGACTGTGGTTTTGCGTGTATCTTTAGAAAGAATAATTTACCTTTGGGTAGTCTTGGGTCGTATCATAGTTGGTCTGGTGGAATCCTTATTAGGGAGGCGCAAATAGTCTTGGTCTCCGAGTAGGAACAGGTCCTTGGATATGATCATGGCTGCTAGAGCATGGCACCACCACAAACACACAGTGCACCACTTTTCTATAAACACAACTTTTTGGTTCGGGCAAAACGGAAGAACGGACGCGGCTCCGGCTCCTCTCGCGAATTAAACAAATTCAATTCAAGAGGAGAGGAAGAAAAAAAAATACGTGTATATAAGAATAAAAACGGCTCTCTCTGTATCTCTCGGCCAGCGCGCTACTACTGCTAAAACTCTCTGGTGTGTGGATGTGCGACCGACTCGCGGCGTCGCGTTTACTGAACTGATCGCTGCTGCCGACGAACGAGCCACCAGCACTTGTTACGGACCAGCGGGGCATGCACGCACCTGTCTGCCCCTTTTGCTCGTGCCTCCGCCGGACCAGCAGCACGTGAGCCCTATTGGGCCTCCACGCAGGCGCCCTTCCACTTCCACGACCTCGCCAACCACCCCCAAGGGAAATGCACACATACTCGTAACACCTCCTACTACTACTACTACATACCATGTAGTATGCATGGAAATTGCTCCTTATAGAGATAAATTCTAACAGAAAGCGTTAAAAATGTACCTGGCCATAATCATAATAGGCGTAAATTCATATTGTTTGTTGAATTATTTCAGATATGAGCAAAAATTATAAATTATTTTAGTTCACCAGTAGCATTCACCTGTAGCATAGCACCAAATTTGGGGCCCAATTCGAAATGTTCAAGGTGCCCCTTGTCCAAGCTTTCGTTTTTCAACAGGAAACAAGGATCTTAGGTTTAGTAATCAAGTTGAAATTATGTTGAAAGGTCAGAAATTGGGCGACATAATTTTAACTTGATTATTAAGATATTTATTTGGGAATTTTGTAAAAATTCAATATGTTTTTGAATAACTTTGAAATCTAAAATTTCGATGAAGAAATAATTAATTTATTTGCATCTATTTCCAGCATAAAAAGGTAAACGTAATATATGGACATTTTTTTTATGAATGTTAAGCTGATTGAATGCAGAATGTACGCACACCCTTGACTTTTACGTAGTATAAGCTTTTGTTGCCTAAAAAAGAATAAATAAATGTCTCAAAAATAGCTATTTTCAGGATTTTTTACGAGAAAACTAAATATATTAATTGGTAACATTAAAATTCCCCAAGTTTTAAGATTATTTTGATGTATCATATAATATTGTTCCATAATCAGAACATGATTAGTGCTGGAACTAGTGAGTACCAAAAACGTGAGATTTTACCCATAATAAATCGCAACCTTAAAAATATGTCGGAAATAATTGTAAATGTAGTAGATAAAGATCTTTAATAAATAGATAAATCGTTTAAACAATTGTTTTCTTCTCGATGATAAACTCTGTGTTTTTTATTGTGTGCGCGCATTTTTTTAATTCCGTTGGGAAAATTGCAAGCAACGTCCGTCTTCTGTTCCATCTGCTCACTGGCATATAAAATTGTATCTGGGTAATTATGCCGCAAACAGCAGGAAAGATCCGTCATGCAAATTAGTTCCTTCAATTGTTTCTCTAACAAGATTATCTAACCAAAACGCGAGGTCAAGTTTTGTTTTACAAGCTACCCTAGATCAGTAGCTTTTATTATAATCAGGGACCACTATGATTTTGTTTGTTTTTAAGGAGGGTCACAAGGTTGAAGAGTGTTTAACGTTCGGCGTCACTTGTGGTTGTGTGACCACAACGAAATTCTGTAAACAGTCTTTTTACCATTGAAACTGATGTGGTGCGGTCTCCATGGTGCATATCATGCTTTTCCTTGGTTTAAATGATGGTTTCTTCTACATAAAACAATGCTTGGTGAGCACACCAAATTCACTTTTTTTCTATTTTCTTAAAAATTCACGAGGTTAACAGCTTTCAATGTCTGTCAATCACAAACTAAATGACGCAGCTTGCTCTAAATTTGGCAGTAGTCTAATGAAAGATGGTAGTTGACGGAAGTACTGTTGCTTTTCAAGTTACAACACCGGAAATGCAAAAAAGATACGGACTTTTTGATTCACCCTAGTACTATCCTCAAGGCCGTAGCTAGACATTTTTGAAGGGGGGGGGGGATATAAACATTTCGGGGGGTTTACTGGTAAAAATATTGTTTTTGCTCTTTCAGGGCCGCTTTTACATACAAATATTTAAAATTTTGAAAATTTCGGGGGGATTTGAGGCCCTATATCTCCCCCCCTGGCTACGCCCTTGACTATCCTTTTTCTTAGAATCAGTCATCCATAAGTAAATATTTTTCTACTAAACTGTTTCATTATTCCCTTCCGATTTCTTTTTGTATTCAAGTCTAGACGATTTCACCTAGTAACACAATGACTGACATATTCGTGTATTTGTCTTGCGGTTTTGTTGTAATTGTTGTTGTTTGTATTAAAAATTGTTGTCGGCTCGAAAATACTCTCCGATTCCTTTTGTTTCGTTTCGTCTAATTAGCACGGCAGTAAATGCAAAATTGTTTTAGAAAACGCAACCCAAATGTGTCAAGTCGTGTGATGGTCGTAAAATGTTTTTATCGATTCGCCGGCGAGGAGTAAAATTCGATTGTTTAGAAATTGTTGTAGAGTTTTGCGATGTATTTCTAACACGTTTTATTTGAAAACATCTTTGGGAAGATAAAAATATGAGTACAGGGCTGGATCGAGAAATATCTGCAAATATTAAAATTGCGCTTCGGAATTGTAAAAAAAATGCTGTCGAAGTGACGACAGTATTGGATATTAGATTGCATATAACCATTCTTTTAAAAAATTAGTGAATATATAGTGGAATTCGGGAGAGATGTCCTGTGACTCATTGTTGTGGAATGTGTGGTTCAAATTTTTCAGAGAGTATGTCGACAGTTGTATTTGCAACGATTTTTCTCAGTTGTGTAAAATTTTGACGTTACATGATAATGTCATGCTGTTTAGGTCGCGAGTATATTCGTATTTTCTCTTTCGAAAAAGCTTTAAATTATATTTTTTTCTTTTGAGTATACATATCCCAATTACGTGTTGTACATATTTAAATATTCGTTGTTTTCTTAAAAGAGGTCAATTTGAAGTTTAAACGAGTGTTTTCCACTCCCAGACTAAGCATGAAGTAAAATTTCGAGTTCAGAAAAGCCTGAAAATTTGGTTTGGTCGCGTAGCGCGAGGCGCTTTCTACAGGCCTCATAAGTTCAGAAGAGCTTGAATTTAACCTTTTAGATAACTCAAGTAGGTTTTTAATTAAAGTCACTTTCTGGGAATTTTACCTCTTAGACAATTGAAGAATATTTACAATGATCATATTAAAAATTAATTCCAGAGCAACAAAATTTATAGCACAACATCAATAAAACCAGAATCTGGCAAACCACCTCATTTTTCACTCAACACTCGTTAACCTCCCAAAAAAATAAAAAAAATACGAATATTTAATTACCACAATCAAAAAAATCCTTTTTCCAAAAAGAAGCGTATTTAATTACCCTCGGTGCGAAAAACACTTTCGTTACAGCCCATCAATCTCCTTCCCCCGCCGAAATCAAATATCCTCTTTTTCGAAAAAATAAAATAAAATCGTTCCGGCTCATCAATCTCAGCGTTGAACCCTCCGTCGTTGAAACTGAATATATATATATATATTTTTTTTGCTCGAATAATTGAACAACAAGGCCACGGGAGAAAACAAACACGATTTTCCAAATAGAGTTTTAAAATAAAAATTCCGTGTGTCACTGTTCGGAGTTGAGTCATGTGCCCCCGTGTTTTCGACGTGAGCTCGAGAGGAAGTGATCGGGCCTTCTACTAAATTGGTCAAAGGAAGCTTGATATTGTAGAGGAATAGCGTGGAACAAAAAGTGTGACACACTTTTTAATGAAAATATTGATTGATTAATAGCAAGAATAAATTGTACAGTCAAACGATTGATTTGATCCAAAATGAAAAACAATGTTTTAATGCCTTAAAAACGAATGTTTAGAATAAATTATACAAAATTACAGTACATGGTGAGACCTAAGTTGATGATCATGGGTAACTCTCTTCTCTCTCTGGGTTATGGTAAGAGGTTTAATCCCACTAAGCAAAAAACAAACAAATAACGTTATTGTAGCAATCCCACTGAGCAAACAACAAACAAATAACGTTATTGTAGCAACATTAAACGTTGTTTTAATGTCAATGAAACATTACTTAATTGTCTTTGCTCAGTGGGATCAGATCAATTTGAATCTACTAACGAGTGTTTCCACTCCCAGGCTAAGCATGAAGTAAAATTTCGAGTTTAGAAAAGCCTGAAAATTTGGATAGGTCGCGAAGCAATTTTTCAGGCTTTTCTAAACTCGAAATTTTACTTCATGCGCCAGGGGTATAAAACACTGAAATATTATGAAATTCAAATTATTCTTAAAATTGAATTTGTGTTCAGTATTCTGGCACCAGACACCCACAGACGCGTTTCGGACTTCAAGGTCCTCTTCAGTGTGGTCCCGACCCAGTGATGAGGAATACTGAACATTTCTGACTATTTCAAGATAATATGTGAAAACTATTAATGGATTTCGATAGCTAACGCCATCTATGCCAATGCCACTATGAAGCATTAGATGGCGTTAGCTATCGAAATCCATTAACAAATTATTCTTGTTTAGCAGTCAATATTTTTAATTCTGCGTTAGTGGTATATTTCTAAAACTGATTTAGCAGTATATTTTTAATTCAAAAACAAATCAGTGTTTTATACGCGTGGCGCATGAAGCAAAATTTCGAGTTTAGAAAAGCCTGAAAATTTGGTTTGGTTGCTCCGCGCTTCGCGCTACGCGACCAAACCAAATTTTCAGGCTTTTCTAAACTCGAAATTTTACTTCATGCTTAATCTGGGAGTGGAAGCAGTCGTTTTAAACTTCAAATTGAACGCTTGTAAGAAAAGCAATGAATGCCTAAAATTTGACAGCGCGTACCTCGGAATATGTACACTTAAAAGAAAAAATCCCTGTGTATATAAATAATTTAAAAAGGTCCAAATTGTAATAATATTTTAAATCAATAATATTCAAGTGATGATTGATTTCAGCATTAAATTTTCTAAAACGGATTTAAAAACAATTAGCATTACCACAAACACTTCTATCAAACCATCATCAATCAAATCAAAACTGCAACGCTCTTCCATTTTTTTTTCCTCAAGCCCACGCTAAACAAACAAGCGCCCGATTTGCGAAATTGATAAATCTTCTCGGAACCAGCGTTTGGATTTTCGAAAAAAAGTGCTCCGCGAAAATGTCTCCCCGCTCCTTTCGAAAAAAAAGATCGATCGGCGCGCCGCCCCTCCCGCTCTCAAAACACGCTGTTAAACTTGTTTTTCGCATCATTTGTTTACCTCCGGTCCTGTACGGCGTGTGTGCTAAACGACTGAAACCATATTTACGGCGTGACTCACCTTTTTCAAAAACTACTACAGGTAAAATAAATGTGTTCGGCGTACGCGACACAATAAGATCCGCGTGAGTCGTCTAATCGTACGTGAGTTGAGTTAATTGTATCACTCGTCATTTGTTTTATTCTTGTAATCATTTTTTTGTCTACAGGGAGATCGAAAATGATTCAGCGTAATTTGAATTTCGCGCGCTAAGCCTTTATATGCTAACTTCACTTGAATTGACTTTGAACCAATCAAAAGTAAGATTGAGTGTAGATTCAGCAAACTGATTGGTTATAGAACATTCTCTCGGTGTGAAGTTAGCTATTTATCAAAGCTCAGAATGTAACAATCTTCAAATGACAGTTTCACATGCAATCAAAAATAGACTTGTATTTAAATGAAACAATCTGATTGGATAAAACACCAATTTCAAGTGTTACGTTTCTCTTTTAATGATGCTAACTTCAAATAGAGAGAAATCTTCCATAGAGAACAACTCACACGATTGGTTTATTTAAATTCAAGGTCATTCATTGAAACAATCTGATTGTATAAAATACCAATTCCCAATATCAAGCTTGTCTTCTAATGATGCTAACTTTAAATAGAGAGAAATCTTCCATAGAGAACAACTTACACGATTGGTTTTCGTTAGGTTCAATGTCAATGACTGAAACAATCTGATTGTATAAAATACCAATTCTAAATATCAAGCTTTTCTTCTAATGATGCTAACTTCAAATAGAGAAAAACCTTCCATAGAGAACAACTTACCCGATTGGTTTATTAAAGTCAAGGTCTTTCGTTGAAACAATCTGATTGGATAAAACTCCAGACTCCCAATGTCACGTTTTTCTTTTAATGATGTTAACTTCAAATATAGAGAAACCCTCCACACCGATTTTCTAATAAAAAGTTGGGCTTATTTCTACTTTGGTTGTCATTTCGTTAAAACAGGAAGGTCACCCTTTAAGTAAAGATAGCTTTCTTGGAAATTACGGGGCGAAATTCAAATTATCTGAACTAATTTTAAATTAAAATATATATATATAGGGTGTTGCTCTTAAGAAATTGATCTTATACGTATAGGAAAATTATCAAAAACTAACACTTGATAAATGTTGAAAGGTGGAGTGAAATTAATGGGGAGGAAAATTAGATTTATAGGTTCTAATAAATAAGCAACAACCAACTAATTGTATATTAATTCTCACGAAAAATAATAGCCGTATAAATTTCACCAAGTATGAACTATAAAACGGACACCGTAAACCATCCTAAGCTCGTTAGCGTCGCGTTGCGCTTTATTATTATTGTTTCACGTTCGCCATTTTTTCCCTCGCTCTTGCATTTAATTGCGAATTAATCGCGTTTGAATAATTGGATAATTGTCGAACGTCGTCTTGCCGCACAGCGGAAAACGTCCTTTATGGCCATTCGAGCGGATTGGAATTGGAAAACGGAATTGGTCAAAGTTAAACAACCTTCGCCAGCTTGTGTGTATGTGTGTGTGGGGAATCGTAAAAATAGCTTTTATGCGAGCGTATGATTGATGGATTCAGTTTATGCACACATGCACAAAGGTTGTTAATATTGAGTTAATTGAAAGGGAAATTAAAGAAAATATTTTAAAGACAAGTAAAGTTGAAGAATGTATAAAAGTGTTATTATTATATTTTAATGTAATGACAAAAGTGTTAGAAATGTATAGTTGTCTAAAGACACGTCTACTATAGAATGAAAGACACGCCTACCATTATATTATAAAAATATGCCCACTGCAGTTGCAGTTGTTTGAGGACACGCCTACTATGTAGTCCAAAAATAAATATCCTCTCACTGCAATTGTTTCAAGACACGCGTATAATTGTAGTCCAAAAATATGCCCACCGAAGTTTTTTTTTTTGAGGACGCGCCTACCATATAGTCCAAAAATATGCTCCCAATGCAATTGTTGGAAGACACACACTTTAATAGTTCAAAAATTGCCCACTACGGTTGTTTGCGGACACGCCTACTGTAGTCCAAGAATATCCTGCCACTGCAGTTGTTTGGAAACACCGCCACTTTTGTAGTCCGAAAATACGCCTCCTCCAGTTGTTTGAAAACACGTCTATCACTGTAGTCCAAAAATATTCTAGCACTCAGTTGTTTAAAAACGTTTGAACCCCCATATCCTCCCCCGCCGGACTAGTCAAAATATCTAGAATCTATACTATAGTCTACAGACAGGGCGACTGTTACTTCTTGCTGTGGTTATAGACACTATAGACTCTCTAGATACTCAACTTTAGCGTCTTCAGAGTCCAAAGTCGAGTATCTAATCCATAGTCTAGAGTCGCATCTAGATTTCAGAATGCTATGATTAGGATCCTAACTAAAACTCTTTAGATACCAGAGTTCAACGTTATCAGAGTCACAGTCTTCAGTAATCTAGATGCGCCATTGTGGGATTATAGACTATGGATTACACTACAGTCTACAGACTAGTTTCTTGGACTGTAAACTCTAGACTTTAGATTCTTAAGCGTCTAACGTTTGACTCTGATCTCGAAAGTCACATCTATAGTCTAGTTTACAGTCTACAATGAGAGTTTTAATCTAGCGCTTAGACTTTCGAGATCATAGTCAAAAATTAGACGCCTTAGAATCTAAAGTCTAGAATTTACAGTCCAAGAGACAAGAAACTAGTCTGCAGACTATAATGTAATTCATAGTCTATAATCCCACACTGGTGCATCTAGATTGCTGTAGATTAACAACCTAATTAAGACTCTTTAGATTTTACAGTTTAGTCTCTTCAGAGTTCACAGTAGAGCATCTATTTATAGTCTAGAGCAGTAGTTCTCAAACTTTTTCGGTTTCTGGCGCCCTTAATGTATCAGAATGTTTCCGCAGCGCCCTAAATCAAAATATTGGTTCAACCAAAGCTCTTCATCGTTGACATTTGTTGATGTAAAGCCAAATTTATTTTTACGGCGCTCCTGTAGCCCAGCCGCAGCGGACAGTTTCTGAATCACTGGCCTAGAGTTAAGTTTACAATGACGTGTCTGAGTTTCAGAGTACTAGTAATTAGTCTTAAACTAATCTATAGACCATAGATTGCCAATGTGGTCTACAGAGAGTTTTATGTAACACCGAACATTTACATCCAATACAATTTGACACCTTTAATTTTTAAGTTATGTGTAAATTGGGAAGCCTATATGACCATTAAAAATTTTTGCTAATCAATTGCAATTAATGTCTTAACTTGTACATACAGGGAGTGTTTCTTTCAAGTATGTCCCAATTACAGCGTATATGCCGTAGATCTTTAGAAACTCATTGTTTTTTTTAAGAGTTCAATTTGAAACTTGAAATGAGTGTGTTCCACTCCCAGACTAAGCATGAAGTAAAATTTCGAGTTTAGAAAACCCTGAAAATTTGGTTTGGTCGCGTAGCGCGAAGCGCGGAGCGGCCAAACCAAATTTTCAGGCTTTTCTAAACTCGAAATTTTACTTCATGCGCCACCGGCACAGAACACTGACATATTACGAAGATTAAAACACACCGCTAAACTTTACATTGCATCAGTGTTTTGTACCGGTGGCGCATGAAGTAAAATTTCGAGTTTAGAAAAGCCTGAAAATTTGGTTTGGCCGCTCCGCGCTTCGCGCTACGCGACCAAACCAAATTTTCAGGCTTTTCTAAACTCGAAATTTTACTTCATGCTTAGGCTGGGAGTGGAAAACACTCGTTTAAAGCTTCAAATTAAATTCTTTTAATAAACCGAGCATCGGCAAATGTACAACGTATGCAGAACATTTTCATAACGAGAATTTTTCTTTTAAGTATGCATAAAAGAAAAATTCTCGTTATGAAAATGTTCGGTGTTACATAAAACTCTCTGTATATCGAACCTTAGGAGTCGATTTCGAACTGCAAGAGTCCGCGTCAGCGAAAAGAAAAATTGGGAGTGCATGAGATGTAATGGGAGTCCACGATAATAGATCCTATTTAAGCAGGCCATGACTAATGTTTTGGCTTTCCATAAATAAAATAATTTACATAACGCACATAACAAACATAATGATGAGTTAGAGCTAGATTTGAGGAACTTTCAAACTTCCAGCTTTAATAATGGGAAAACTCGAGATTGATTGACCGAAAACAGAAAAAATTGGCAAGTGGTCTACGAGACAAATAAGTTTGTTAACCTATGCTATAGACTAATGCACGGAATCCAAAGTCCAGGTCTAGCGTTTAGACTTTAAAGATGAGAGTCTGATGTTGAAAGTCTGGAGTTTGAGTTTAGAGTTTCCTGTCCAAGAAACTAACATGTAGACTAAAGTCTAGAGACTAATCTAGAGTTTTTATTTTATCTAGAAACTACCCTAAACTCTTAACTGTTTAGGGTCCAGAATCTGGAGTACAGATCGACCGTCTAATGTCTAAAGTCTAGAGTGCCTACAGTACAGAGCTCTCTCTGGAGTCTAAAGACTGGAGTCAGATTAGAGCCAAGGTTGTCTAGAGATTCCAGTTCAGAGTCTAGATCGACTGTTTACATTCCAAAATTCAGAGATATTCTTAGTCTTAAGTCCTGAGAATTGTAATTAATGCTAGTTGTTAAAATATTCTCTTGATTTCAATCAACAGCAGTTCAATCAACAAATTAATATTAGAAAGGTCCACCCAAAACAGAAAAAAATGGCAAGTCGTCTACGAGGCAAAAAAGTTTTGGAGCCTACGCTATAGACTAACGCATGGAATTCATAATCTAGGTCTAGCGTTTAGACTTTGAAGATCAGAGTCTAAAGTTAAGCGTCTAGAATCTAAAGTCTAGAGTTTATAGTCCAAGAAACTAGTATGTAGACTAAAGTCTTGAGACTAATCTAGGATTTTCATTCTATCCAGAAACTAGCTTAGAATGTAAACTGTCTAGGGTCGAGAATTTAGAGTACAGATCGACCGTCTAATGTCCAAAGTCTAGAGTTTAAAGTGCCTTGAGAACAGAGCTCTATCTCTGGAGTCTAAAGACTGGAGTCAGACTAGAGCCAAGGTTGTTCAGAGGCTCCAGTTCAGTCTAGATCGACTGTTTACTTTCCAAAATTTAGAGATATTCTTAGAGTGTAAAGTCCTGAGAATTGTAATTAATGCTAGTTGTTAAAATATTCAGCAAATTAATATAAGAAAGGCGGACGGTCCACCCAAAACAGATAAAATTGGCAAGTAGTCTCCGAGGCAAATAAGTTTGGGAACCTGCGTTATAGACTAACGCATGAATCCAGAGTCCAGGTCTAGCGTTTAGACTTTGAAGATCAGAGTCTAAAGTTAAGCGTCTAGAATCTAAAGTCTAGAGTTTACAGTCCAAGAAACTTGTATGTAGACTAAAGTCTTAAAACTAATCTAGAGTTTTCATTCTATCTAGAAACTAGCTTAGAATTGAAACTGTTTAGGGTCCAGAATCTTGAGCACAGATTGACCGTCTAATGTCCAAAGTCTAGAGTTTAGAGTGTCTGCAGTCAGAGCTCTATTTCTGGAGTCTAAGGACTGGAGTCAGACTAGAACCAAGATTGTTCAGAGTGTAGGTCGACTCTCTAAATTCCAAATTTCAGAGATATTCTTAGATTCTAGAGTCCAGAAAGTAAAATACTTGTATCTATGTCCAGCTCCTAAAGTCTAGTTAATGAAAAAAAAGGTCTCGCATATATTTCGGCGACTGACGATGTCAAAAAAGGTCTGACTTTGATTTCAAATATACAAATTGGCGATAGTAAAAACTAGTGTCAAGGTCTAGCCTAGTCCAGTCTTAAGATCAATGTCTAGATATTTCAGTTTAGAACAGTGGTCAACTTTCAGAAAGTGTGCTATCAACATTTTAAAATGGCTGGTCATTTTAAACGGGTATTTGTAAGTGTTCCATGATTGTGAAAAGGTTTAGAGCCACTGAATTAGACGAATGATTCAAAATTTAAGGTACAGCATAAACATTAATAAGTATCAATAAGAAAATCAACCGTTTTCATTATTAATTCTCTCATCTGTTTCCTCTCGATGAATAAACATTGCGTAACACAAAAGTAAGATAAATAAAATTGTTGTTAACATTTATATTGTTTATCGTGGGTTCATTGGCCCTCGCTTTAATTTAGTTTTGGGCCACTCGGCGCCCGGATTAAAGATAATAAAAATTGCTGTGTGTGCGTATGCGTGTGTTTTTCGCGGTTACTATTTTTATTTCGGCGCGATGACTATCTCTCTGTTTGTCGAGCAATTGAGCATCGCGAATTTTTCTGGCAATTTGGTCGATATTAAAAAGTGCTCATTATGTCATTCACACTTTTGTCTGTATAAACGAGTACATATTGCGCGTAATTGAGTAAAGTGCAATAGCCTTTAAATTCGTTTAAAAAAAATAAATGTCGAAAGGGTAAATTGATCATTTTTATTAATGAATTAAGCAAATACATCAAATTGAACGCTTAAAAAAACTGGTTGTTAAAATTGGGTGATTTTATAAAAACAACGAATTCCTTAAATTTTACAGCGTTTACATTGGGATTTTTGCACTTGAAATTAAAATTCTCTGTAGGAAATAAAAAAAAAACAATTAAAAGATTAATGAAACCGCTAGTGGCATAAACATTTGAGCTGCAGTTCATATTAGTTCAGCTTTAAGTCAAATATTTAAAACAGACTCCATTGAAGTTTCTTGTCACTGGCGTAAACCGCAGTTCAGATATTAACTAACTATTTGCTAAAAGTGTCAATTTAAAACTTCTAACGAGTGTTTCTACTCCCAGACTAAGCATGAAGTAAAATTTCGAGTTTAGAAAAACCCCAAAGTTTGGTTTAGTCGCGACCATGCCAAATTTTCAAGCTTTTCTAGACTCGAAATTTTACTTCATGCGCCACGTATATAAAACACTGAAATATTGTGTAATTCAAATTTTTCTCGTTTAGCAGTATATCTTTAATCCTGCTTTAGCGTCATGTTTTTAATACTGATTTAGCAGAATATTTTTTAATTTCACAATATGTCAGTGTTTTATACGCGTGGCGCATGAAGTAAAATTTCGAGTTTAGAAAAACCTGAACATTTGGTTTGGTCGCTCCGCTTCGCGGAGCGACCAAACCAAATGTTCAGGCTTTTCTAAACTCGAAATTTTACTTCATGCTTAGCCTGGGAGTGGAAGCACTCGTTTAAACCTTAAAATTACCATTATTATTTAGTCCCATAAAAACAAATCAATACAAAAACTATATACTTTATTTCTTTCTGTATTGTTTGTAATCATCAATTGAAAGTACAATCAACTTGACAGATCAATGAAACGTTTACGAAAATGTGACATTCTTTTTATTATTACTATTTTACTTATTTATTTTATCTTTAATCCTGCTTTAGCAACATGTTTTTAATACTAATTTAGCAGTATATTATATAATTTCACAATAGGTCAGTGTTTTATATGCGTGGCGCATGAAGTAAAATTTCGAGTTTAGAAAAGCCTGAACACTTGGTTTGGCCGCTCCGCTTCGCGGAGCGACCAAACCAAATGTTCAGGCTTTTCTAAACTCGAAATTTTACTTCATGCTTAACCTGGGAGTGGAAACACTCGTTTAAACCTTCAAATTACCATTATTAATAATAATAATAATCTTTATTTACAGATAACATACAAAAATAAAATAATTCATAATTAATAATAAAAAATGATAATAGCTCTCTGCAAATTGGCTATCGACCAGTGGTCTTTTAGCCTGTCTTTGTCAATTAATTGTTTATAAAAATAAGTATTAAAGTGTCATGATCACTAATGTCAGTTTAACTGTCTTTGTCTATAAGTGAAAGTATGTCATTCGTCTGTGTCAACCGGCAGTTCTTCAACGTCATGATCATTATTGTCAATGAAGAATGTGGATGAAATGAATTCATAAATCGTGATGTCTGGAAATTTTTATTTTGGGGTTATGTTATGATTTCGGGGGATACATAAGTGATGTCAGGGATGAAGGGATTCTTAGAGAATTTGTGGGCGAGGTGTTGGAGGCTTTCTTCGATAGGGATGAGACTGCATTTTTGGTATAGGAGTGTATTAGAAGGATTATGAAGAGGATTTAAAGGGTGTCTGATTTTAGTGAGAACTCTGAGGGCAGATCTTTCAGCTACTTGGAGATTGTGTAGAACAGCTGGGCGAGAATTGAAGAGAAAGATAGCGGCATAGTCGAGAAGAGGTCGGCATATCATTTTATAAATATGAACCGCCGTTTTTGTTGTGATTCCATGGTTTTTATAAGTTAACATTCTGAAATGCCGAGCTCCCGCTCCGACTTTTGCCTTCAGGTTTTGGGAATGTGGCTTGAAGCTGAGTTTTGTATCAAATGTAATACCAAGTTACTTACAGGTGTTAGACGGGGAAATGTAATTATTGTTTAATAATATTTTAAATGAAGATTGGAGAGGACGGTGGTATGGAATAAAGAGTTGGGATTTATTGGGATTTATGGTTATTCTCCATTTTGCAAACCATAATTGGATGCTGTCTATCAGTTCCTGCAGAGTGCTCATGGCCTTAAGGATTGTGGGAGCGTGGGATACTAGGGCGGTATAGCAAAGGGTAGGCAGTCATATTTAGGTAATTTGGATTGGGATTATACAAATCATGAACAAATATATTGTAGAGGAGAGGTGATAAAGGAGAGCCTTGGGGTAAACCTTGCTCTGGTATAAAGGTATTGGAAAGCGATGTACGGATTTTAACTTGAAGGGATCTATTTGAGAGAAAATTGTCTAGGAGGTTGATGACATGTGGAGGGATATTTAGTGAGTGACATGTAAACAACAAACCTCGATGCCAAACCGAATCAAAGGCTTTTTGTATGTCGAGAAATACTACGGCGGATTTATGGCCCTCGAGGTGTGTTGTTTGAATGTTTGAGGTAAGGATTAATAGAGGGAGGGATGTAGAGCGATGCTCAAGAAATCCAAATTGATAAGGAGGGATGTGATCAGAAATATGTTGCAATATTTTGTGTTTGATTATAGACTCGAAGAGTTTTCCAATAACTGGAAGCAGGGTGATGGGACGATAGCCAGAAACAGCTAGTGAATCGTTGTTTTGTTTTCGAATACATGTTATTATTCCCCTCTTCCATTCACAAGGAACGTCCTGAGTACTATAAACATGATTATAAATTTGAATAATGTATTTGTGTATGTGATCAGATAAGGATTTCAGGATCAGTCTTGGGATGTTATCGTAACCAGGTGCTGTGTTTTTTCCCTTCGAAAGGAATTCGTGGTATTCATCTTCTCCAAGAGGAGAAGGGATAGGATTGTTTTTGAAGGATTCATACCATGAATTTATAAATTGGAAATAGTCAGTATCGAAATTGTCGCTGTCGGTATCTTTGAAATATTTTGAAAAAATATCGGCTATTTGTGAGTTATCTGTTGTTATTCTATTTGATGCTGGGTCTTGAATTTTGTGAATGTAATCGTTTTTTCTATATTTTGACAGTTTTTTAATTTCTTGCCAGTATTTTTTTCCCTTAAGGTAATTGATATTTTTGTTTTCCTGTGGGGGCCGTATTCATTTCGGATCCGGATGCACTGCAGCCTAGGTGACTTATTGTACTAATTGATATTATTACAAGCTGTGATCCATGTGTCAGTTTTGTATTCGTTTATGAGTTTGTGAATATCTTAGTTTGTGAATATCTTAGTTCATGTCGTCGGTTAGTTTCAAGTCCCTGTACAATTGTCGTTTGAATTTAGTTAATCTTAATATATATTTTGGGAGAGGGTATTTATAGGTATTTTTTGTATAGATTGGGGTATGATTTTCAATAGATTGTGATAAATAAGTTAGAAATAAGGATATGGAGTTTGAATTTATTGTCTGGTGGGTATTTATGAAATCAGCCATGTCTTTTGTCACTTTATTTATGTCACAGTCTTGATGTCGGAATATAATATTTGGAGGTGCTGGTAGAGGGGGTTCTTGTTTAAAGGAAAACTGTATCGACAGATGATCGGACCCTAGATCTGGGATTAGATTGACGTTATGAACAAGATGTTCAATGTTGCTCGTACATAAAAAGATATCAGGAGTTGAGGACTGGTTATGTGACATTGCCATTATTATTTATTCCCATAAAAACAAATCAATACAAAAACTATAAACTTTATTCCTTCCTGTATTATTTGTATCCATCAATTGAACGTACAATCAACCTGAGAGATCAATGAAACGTTTACGAAAATGTGACATTCTTTTTATTATTACTATTTTACTTATTCGGACTTCCGGAACACGCTATCTGCTACGCCAACGGAGTCGATGAAAATTAATTCGTAAACGCCGGTAAATAAATAATCACAAGTTTCGGTGTATTTATGTTGTTAACAAAATTAAATACAATAAACGTCCGCTCTAATGACAAGTATTAATGCCCAACACAGGCCATTGAGTTCAACGACCTGAATTTATCAAAAATGTAATGTAAAAAGAACGAAAATTACAACAAGAAAATTGAATTTGGGTGAGTTACGTGAAGATTAGAATAACTTAAATTAAAACACTTTTAACCTTTCTTTACAATTTTTATTATATACCAGATGTACATTTCGGTCACAAGGTGACCATTATCAATAAATTGATACTATCAATCCATTGATAAGGGTCACCTTGTGACCGAAATGTACATCTGGTATATAATAAAAATTGTGAAGAAAGGTTAAAAGTGTTTTAATTAAAGTTACAACAAGAAACACTAATAAAGAACTAAATTATCAGTTTCAATGTAAAAATATATACAATATTATTTATTTACCTTGAAATAGATAAAAAGGTCAATTATATTCAAAACTTCTACATTTTGAGAAGGCAATGCAACTGTAAATACTGATCGAAACAATCAGGCTTAAATCTTACAAAATATGGTTGTAATTGTGTCAGAAAACTACTGATCAATTTTTGAACAACTCTTAATACAAGGCATTAAAAGTGCGAGATTCTTTACGCAATCTACAACAAATCTGTCTTACAAAAACTAAATCAAACACTCATTAAAACAACTTTGTTGTAAATCGCGTAAAGATTCTCGGCACTTTTAATGTTTTTAAGTATTCTACAACCAAGTATTAGCAATTTCATTTACACTTATGTTTAACTCCAAATACGTTTTGTCATTGAACAAAATAGTTATTTATTTTGTAAATTATTAAATTCATTCAAAGCTCAAACAATAAAACATGTCGGCCATGCGTCTGTGTAAACATTCCCGCGATACATTATGATGAATGCGCCGGGAAATCCAAATTTACGTTAGGTTATCATTCAATCAAACCATATAAATTTGAATTACTCAACTTAAAATGATGTATAATTAACTCGGTATTTGTAAATTCTAATTTAAAAACGAAATAAAAATGGCCTCCAACTCTTATCCGCAAAGAAACAAAACAACGAAAAGGTTTGCTGTCAACTCTTCCAATGAATTTAAAGCGAATACACTAACACTTACTAAAAATAAACACTCACCTCCTCTGTAGGTAGATGGAACACTTTTAAAGCACTGATTAATTACAATTATATTAATTTTAATTAAGAAGAAAGAAATATGCACGCACTCAAACTATAAATTCTAATTCGGAAACCTAATAAAAATGGCCTCCGACTCTCATCCGCAAACAAACAAAACAACAAAAGCGCTTGGTGGCAACTTTTCCAACTAATTTAAAGCAAATGTATTAATACTTAACAAAAATAAACGCTCACCTCGTCTGTAGGTAGATGAAACACTATTAAAGCACTAATTAATTACAATTATATTAATTTTGATTAAGGAGAAAGAAACTGCGTGCATATCAAACATAAATTCTAATTCGAAAACCAAATAAAAATGGCCTCCGACTCTTATCCTCAAACAAACAAACAAACAAAAGCGTTTACTGTCAGCTCTTCCAACAAATTTAAAGCGAGCACATTAATACTTAATAAGAATAAACACTCACCTCCTCTGTAGGTAGATAAAACACTATTGAAACACTAATTAATTACAATTTTAATTACCGAAAGAGAAATATGCACGCACTCAAACAAAAAATTCTAATTCTAGAACGAAATAAAAATGGACTCCGACTCTTATAAACAAACAAACAAAGCAACACAATTATTTGCTGTCAACTCTTCCAACTAATTTAAAGCGAATACAAGAATAAACACTCACCTTTTCTGTAGGTAAAAGGAACGTCATTGAAGCACTAATTAATTACAATTACATTAATTTTAATAAGGGAGAAACAAATATGGACACGCACTCAAACAATTATCACAAAATCATCGAAAAAAAGCACCCTCGACTTTACGCCGTTATCCACCAATCAGAAGCGTTCGCCGCGTCGCGTGACCATTTCGAAAACACTTGCCGCATTGCCGTTTATTAGAAAATTGATTTAATCAATTAATCTTAAAATAACGAGCGGTGATCATCGTTCAATTAATAAGGTGGGTATGTTAGTTATTGCATTTTTATAAATAAGTAGTTGATTAATTGATATCAAAAACAAAGATATTAAATTATCAAGTGATCAATGAGAACCAAATTAAATTCAAACTATGGTTGTGTTTTAACTATAATTTTGTCTGGTTAAAAGTATTGATTAAGTAAGCGAGTTATGAAAAGCACTGATTACTTTTACTGTAAAGAAGCGTTTTATTTATAAATAATATATGCGTTTTTTGTTTCTAAAAGTTTTCGGTTGGCATCACTGAGATTTGCCCAGTTCTTCCAATGTCCTCGTTAGTTATAACGAGTATGTTGGGTTGCATATATCAATGTATATATGCAACCCAACATACGCGTTGATATATATATGTAACCCAACATACTCGTCAATATATATGCAACCCAACACACTCGTTAATATATATGCAACCCAACATACTCGTTAACATATATGCAACCCAACATACTCGTTAACATATATGCAACCCAACATACTCGCTATAACTAACGAGTATGTTGGTTTAAACAAATAAATATCCAACCCAACATACTCGTTAATTTCATTTAATTTATAATGTAGGGGCAGCATCGGCGATATTGACGAGAATAATAAAACAAGGTAAAAAGTAATGTAGTTGTATGAGTTACGTGAAGGTGTTAAGTCACTTAATTAAACACAGTTATATTCCTTTCTTCACTTTTATTTTTCTTGCTAGATGTACATTTCGGGTACTAAGTACCCATTATCAATAGCTAACAGTTAGCTATTGATAATGGGTATTTAGTACCCGAAATGTACATCTAGCAAGAAAAATAAAAGTGAAGAAAGGAATATAACTGTGTTTAATTAAGTAAGGTAAAAAGTAACGTGCGTCCCTCAGATCATAGATTAATTAGATTGATAACTCCTAGGGGGCTCCACGTATCGTAAGATTAGTTGACCGGACCACTCGATGCGATGGCGCTGCAATCGCCCATGACGTCATACTATTTGAGGTGTGGTGCGGTGCGGGGAACACCGCGCGGTGTTTGAATCACCGCGCGATGCGAGAAATAATAACAAAATAATTAAAGTACAAAATGTATATTACAAAAAATATGACATTTTAAATATTTACAATTTCATAAAAAAAAACATTGTTTGCATTAATTAATTTAAATATTTACAATTACATTTAATAAAACACTGATTACATTAATTAACTTTATGAATATTCGTTCTTAGACATGTTTCAAGAATTAACTGTTAATAACCATAAGATCATAGTTACTAAGCAATGCAATTCCGGTGAATTAGTGAACGAATAATTTTAGTAACCATTGAAATATGTTTTAAATATCAACTTATACATAATTTACGAATATAAATAAAATAATATTTATTTCCATTAAGATGACTGCGTGGATTGTTTTCCATCTTATTTGGTCTCATTAATACTTCTAATTCTTAAAAATAGTAGTTAATGTTAAAACAAGAAGTATTATGAACAAAACACAAATTATTACTAATAAAACACAGAATTAAGTATATGTTTAATTAATTTCTCACTTAACCCGTGGTGAAACATTATTGAATATAATTCTCGATATTTAAATAAAACACTTGGTTTGTTTCACTAACTTATATTTTCTCTGACTAGTTTCGACCATTGGATAAAACTAGTCGGAGAAAATATAAATTAATGAAACAACTTTGTGACTAGATGGATTAATATGAAGGGGTGTAGAACTGCTCCCAGCGACAGAATTATCCCGATGGGATTTCCTGCTCGCACCAGGAGAAGGCGAAAGGGAATTCTTGGTGTCCTGCATGATGGGAGAGTCTACGTTTGGGCATGAGGCTTTATTTCCACCAGTATTTGATTTTTGCAGAGTCTGGATGGATGGCCACTCGTCCAATATGCTTGGAAACTGATTAACATTGCATGGTCCAATCAACTCCGGATCGTCTGGATCATCCGGATCTTCAACGAGGGCTGTGAACAAAATATGTATATATAAATATTTAGATATACTATACTTGTGCCTGTCACAATAAATGTGGATTTAACGACTTGACAGTTCGATTTTCTTCGCAGCTCTTCTCGGCCAACAGCCTCTAACCACTTCTCATACACCTAAAAAAGAATATCAATCTTAGATTAATGAATTGATAGGATTATTTAAAAAAATAGAGTAGTAGTTATGAATAAAATGTAAAATATTAATAAAATAATTGTTTATTACTTTTTCATTTAATGATATAAACTTATTCGTATATTTTGAAACAAAAATTTAAGATTTAATAAAAATAAAAGACCAAAAGCCTAATAACAAAAAACCAATTTGTACGAATAAAAGTAAACTTAACATATCGCGTACAAAAACGGGGGGATTTTATACAAAAGTTATAGATTCTATTTTGTTAAATTTTTATATGTACTATATATCTGTAAAACAAAATGTTAAATTTAAAGTATGTTACTTTTTAATTTCACCATCCAAGTTTAAATAACATACTTCTATTATTGAATCGGCACGAATATCATTAAATTAGAACTTACAACTTCCATGAAATAAATTTAATAGTTTTATTTTGATGGATTCAAACAAAATGTTGGATACCGGGAGTGAAAAGTCAATGTTGCACTTAAACACTTAACTTACTTTATTCTTATAACAAATTTTACAATACAGCATGTATTTAGAATGACGGTTGGGTACTAACTGAATGGTCAAGTCCTAGAAAGGGTATATATATGGAGGTCAGACCACACGCGTGAGGACAGACAGAGGCCCGTTTTTGGGGACGTTCCCACGAGGGTGGTATTTACCTATCGTCGATACAGAAAAAGGCTTTCAGACCTAAGGGTGCCTAATAAATACAGGTCTTAGACATTAATGATAAAAGTTACTTGACGAAATTAAAAGAGAATGGTACCTAATAAATATACATATATCTAAGACACTAATGGTAAAAGTCACTTAATGGAAAATAATAAAATAGTATAAAAAGGGTGTCTAATACACCTGCTTAACTTAAGATATATAATGGGGTTGTTTCCCACGAACATTAGGGTAGATAGTCTTTATGTGGCGACAGTCCGTCTAGCACTTGGGTGGTCATCTAACAAAAAGTTATGTTTATTTTAATATTTAAATGAACTAATATAACAAATGTTAAAGCTTACCCCATTTCTTTTCGTAAATCTATGCATACGAATATTTTTCTCGCAATTATTGCATGATTTTATAGCACAAAAATGAGACATTTTTACAAATTCAAACACAAGTACAGACTTAATGGCATTGATAGAATGAAATGAATAGCTTAAAAACTGAAAATTTTCCAATACTTACGGTTTTCTTTATTTATATTAACACTCGTCCACGTCCGTCTTCAAAATATTTCGTCTTATCAGCATTTTTGAAGAGGTGCTGATTGAAATATCTCTCTCGCAGAGTTCGAAACTGCGGGAAATTTGATTTTTGTGCCATCAGATGTTCGAAATCGCGGGAAATTTGAAATTGCGACATTTGCGCCCTCCTATCGAGTGGTTCGGTCAACTAAATATGTGAACTTACAGATTTATATGGACGGGCCCTGCCTCAGATAGATAACTTGTGCAACTTCTCTCTGTTCCAAACACCAGATAAAATAAAAATATTTTACTTCCCAAAAAAATCAGGAAAAATTGCGTTTGTGGCAAAAAGCACTTGGCGTTTCTTTGTTACAGATATCAAGAAGAAAACGGATTTGTAATTTTCATTTTTCAGATGAAGCGTTTGTTATCGGAAAAGCTGATTTACAACTAAAGAAAAGTGCTCTTCCCAATCGGTGGGTTGCTTGTCCCCTGACTCCAACAACAACAAATAGTGAGGTTAAGCCTACCATTTTTGTCAAAAGTTCAAGTGTTGTTTGCCCCCTGGCTCGAACAACTACAACAGACAGTGAATTTAACCCTAACGTTTCTGCGGAAAATCCATTAGTTATTGAACATTCAACGGATCAGGTTATTATATTTTATAAGTAAATTTATCAAAAATTTAATCATTTATTTTTCTTCAAAGGGTCTGGACATTGATTTGAGCCAACAAGTTTTAGATACAGATACAGAGCAAGTACTATAGATTTACAATCAAATAAAAATCTTTTACAGGTAGAATTGCATCCCGCACCATCCACATTAAAAAAGCGTAAGTCTCTATTGGACTCTTTAGTTAAGAAAGGGGTCAACTCATCACCCAGGAAAAAATTACTGATGAAGGTAATTAAAAACAAGGAAGATCATTTACGCAAACTAAGAAGAAAATTCAAACACACTCGGCAATCATTTTCGCTCTCCCCAGAGGTGCTTCATTCATGAGAATATACAAATTTTTTTAAAGGTAAAAATTGAAATGTTATTCGAGACAAATTTAGTGCTGTAACGTTACGTTTTGCGAGAACGTTCCGTTTATTTAAATCCCAAAAGTTTTGCTTGCTACGCCGATGGTTTCGTTAATTCAATTTCGCGATATCGAGAGCGCGCTGAGCGTACTGGGAGGACTGGCTTGAGAGGGATCGACGTGAACGGATGTGTGTGCTGGGTGAGTAAAGGAGATTGAGTTTTTTTAAATTGATCGTGAATTTAGAAATAGCCGCAGTGGTAAAGAACAAATCTTTTAAGTTAATTAAAGGGTGGCCCCCTGCACACACACCTCTCACCCTTGTGTTTTGTAATGTCTAGTGCTAGTTTAATGGAGTCCGTCTTGGTTGTTGTTTGATGTTTTTATAGCCGCATGCATGCTCGTTCTTAAGCGATAATTTATTTACTAGTTTATTAATCTCCTATTTTATTTCTGTTGCTATTTACTATTTCATTGCCTTCAAATCATTGCGCTGTGCGTAGAGTACGCGAGTTGTAACGATGAGTAGCCGCTTAGGGCCCTCATAAAAATTTCGATACTGCCTTTTGCTCTAAACTGTAGATGAAGATCGGTCTGGATCCGCTCTAAGGGAAGGAGTTTTAGAAGAAAGGAGTGTAGCCGCACCAGCCTTGAAGGGAAGAAGCCAAGTATAATGAAGGTCTCCAGGACCATCACTGTACCCTGAAAATTGCTGTTGTATCCTGCACGACTTCCAGCATGTTGCATGGCTTGATCACCCGAACAACCGAGGATTAATTCGGTGAAGTTAATATCCCCTAACTCGCCAGACGGACGGGCCAATACTAAATCATCCCCTGTTGCTGATACCAAGAGCCAGGCAGCTAAAATAATCATCCATTTAGCCTTGCTTATCGTGGTTGCTATAGCTTGTATAATTTTGTATCATCTAAATTATTTAACTTTTATTTTACATTCTCTTTAATATATCAATTTAATTTTGAATCTGTCTGCAGTTAGTTATTTACTAACAGTTAATTATACAAGATTAACAGCCTAACCTTTCTGTCACTTGGTGACTGGCGCCCAAATATTGCTGAAGTAAGTATTATAATACGAACTACGCCCTGCGCCGCAACTTACCTAACCTAGCCGCGTGCTTGTGAATTGAGCGTCACAGTGCATGAATTATAATTTACGGGCTGCAGTGGCCGAGTGGGCAAGACATTAGTCTCATCGTTCGTTAGCCGCAGAGAGCGAGTTTGAATTTTTCTAACGAGAAATACTCCTCCCGGGTTGTTATTTGTGTTGTCCACATTTCATTTAATTAAATTAACAAAATTGCAAAGTTGTCGTGACTGTAATTTCTACAGATTGAAAAGGATACTACTTCAACAAACTCATAAGATACACAACCCATCTGGTACCGAACGAGCCAATAAATACCTAGCCAGTTCTATAGGCCTGCTGCTGCCATTGTTGAATTTTTTTAGATTTAGTTCGGGACAAATAATGTGCAAATTTTAAAAAAATGTTCTTTTTTTTCAGTTTTTCTTTCTTATTTCTTCTTTTGTAAATTCTTTGTTTATTTATTATTTCTTTCTATGTAAATATTTGCACATTTTTATGTACTAAAGTAATTGTATATAATGTTTTGTTTAATATGAAATGTCAAAATGTATTTAAATTATTGTATGTTTGTTCATGATAGAATATATATGTATGTATTTATATTGTTATAAACTGTTTTTGTTGAATCCTATCACAATGCATGTATAGTGGTGGATTTATTTTGTATTGTAGCACATTATCGGCAAAATCTGATAATTGCAAACATTTCCTGTGAAGAAAATTAATTTTGAACAGAATGTGTTAAATTATCAGCTTTATGCGATATTTTGCTAATACAAAATAAATCTGCATACTGATAAAAAGATTTTTGAGTGAAAGAGAGATATTTTATTGGAGAGAGAGAGAGCTACTTTTAGCGTTCAAAATTTAACCCAGAGCTAGCGGTCTCTTAATGGTCTGTGGTACTAACACTAAAATCCCAAGAATGATTTTTTTATGAAGTTTAAAAGTGCGTTACTTTATTTTTTCTTCTACAGACATTAGAACACTGTTTTAAAAGTAAGCTAACCATATTTCACTGTTAGTAGGGGATCAAAACTCTTTTCTACAGTCTATTAAAATTTAATACGAACATAACCTAGAAATTGATAATTTATTAACATTATTTCCCAAAGATCAGTTTTGATACGGTGATTAGAAAGTAGTGAAAACTTGTGTTACATTCAAGAGCAACACAAGTTTTCCAAGGTTTAACTAATGAAATAAATAAGGTAAGATTAAATTTCTTTTTGTGAAATAAACTGTTTTTGAAATCAAATAACATTGGTTTGGGTGTATGGTGGAGAAGTTTCTCCAACCACTTCGATGCGAGAGTAAGAAGAGAGGTGTTTAACGTAGCGTGTTTTTATTTACATTATATTTACAATTAAGGTTATTTATTTGACGTTGAAGTTGTAATCAATCTTCCTCGGTACGCGGCTCTAACGCGATATCGACGGGGATCACAGGGTAGTATGTGAAAGGGGTCCACTCCTTGGTATCGTGGTGGACTGGCTGGCAGCGTTGTCACTCGGAATGCCTTCTGCGGGGTCCTCGGCAGTGGTGTGACTGGGTGGCTGCAGGCGTTCTGGAGCTCTGTTCCGTGTGTAAGTGCGATTAGGATGTGCCTGTATGTAGGAAGCGGTTGGTCTTCCTGTGGTCGCGGTGGCTTCTTCGGCGTCGGTGGCAGCGGGGATATCAACCTGGGTATCGCCGGCTGTCGATGCGCCTTTCTTCGTAAGTTCTGGACGTGGCGGCTCCTGATCTCCAGTTTAGATTCTGGTTTACGGTTTTCCATGTAACTGGTGTTTGCGATAGACGTTCGACGGATTTAGCGGCTGTGGGTGAACTCGCTATAATGTCTAATTTCTAACGGCTGTGGGTGAACACGTTAGTTTGGTCAATTTACCGCGGCTGTGGGCGAACACGTGGTGAATGAGCCAAGCAGACTGACTATTATCGCTTAGACGAGCGTTTTTATATCGTGTTTCCGTCCTGGTACCTGGTTCGAGCGGTGGGATTGTTTTCTGTGTGCGCGCGTTGTCGTGGGGGTGTACGCGGGTCGCCTCGTGTACTTGCGTTCCCTGGTGAGTCACCCTACTCACGACGCTGTTCCGCGCGCCGGTTCTCTGCACGGGTGTGCTAAACCCCACAATTGGTTATGGTCAGGGAATTTTTTGACTGCAGCACTTCAACTTCCCTGAACGAACAAAATATCAATGGCGATTTTACGCCGCTGAATGACCTGAAAAGCAAATCAGCAGAACAAATAGATGCTATTCCACTTGATAAAGTGCTGAAGCGCCATACATGAAGCGATTCCGTTCAGCAATAACACTTTCAAAAACCAGCACTGCCGTGTGGCATTGTTCAGCAACTACACTCTTATTAAGTGCTGCAACGCTCATTGAACGCAACTGCTTTTATTGCAAATAATTAAACAAACTTTATTGTTTTATCACAAAAGTGATTTCATTATAAGGGTTTTTGGAAAAAATAAGAGCAGTTAATTTTTTTTATCCGGGCAGATTTATTTTTATTGTACAAAATACGTCACAAACTTAAGGCCAGGCTTCGGCATTGGTGCTCCAATTGGGTTGAGCGGGCTGCTGCGCAGTGGAGTTAACAGCCCAATCTTCCTGAACTTGAGAGGCCCAATCTTCGCTGGCGTTGAAAGCGACCGGTGGAACGGCGGCGGCGGCAGCGGCTGGCGCTCCGGCTGCTGGGGGCAAGGTGGCTGCGGTTTCCTCGGCCCAGTTCTCAGCATTGACCGCCGGTGTCCATTCGGTCTCCTGGGTGTCGATGACTGGCTCGGTCTTGACGGGAGGAGGCAGCTCCTTGGCTGCTTGCTCCTCTTTCTCGGCCTCCTCGGGTTCACGGTAGAAGAACAAGTCGACGACGGTGTCCCATTTCTGTTCACGTGGGATTTCACCACGAAGACGCAGAACCTGTATATAAAACGAAACATTTATTTAAGAAGTTTTTAAATGTAAAAGGTTTTAATGTTTGTTTCTACGTATTTCAGGTGGAAAAATTATTTGACAATCACAGTCAATCATTCTTTAGGAACTAGAATTTCTCATCATTTAAAATTATGAACATTACCTATAATTATTAAGACTACGAATTTTTAAAATTAAAGTATTCAAATATTAATTCAAGAACATATTAAAATATTTAAAATAATTGAAATTCAAATAATTAAATGTTTTTGAATGAATATTCAAATACTTTAATTTTAATAATTCCTAGCATTAACCTATTAAGCGCCATTGATGCATACACGCAACATAATTAATTTTTTGTTAATTAAATTACTAAATAAGTTAATTTTATATATTGTATAATTTGACTTCACTTGAAAATGTATGAAGAAAAATGCAAATATTTTCTAATTTAAATATTTCGATTATTACTCAATACTGAAAAAAAATGCAGTGCATTTGTAACTTCACAATAAGTCAGTGTTTTATACGCGTGGCGCATGAAGTAAAATTTCGAGTTTAGAAAAGCCCCGTGAAAATTTGTCGAGGGTCGCTGCGCGACCCTCGACAAATTTTCTACGCGGGGCTTTTCTAAACTCGAAATTTTACTTCATGCTTAGCCTGGGAATGGAAACACTCGTTCTAAACTTAATATTGCACGTTTTTATTAACATTGACGAATGCCTGAACATATACAGCGTATACATTATGTATATTTAAAAGAAAAAATCACAGAATGTAATACAATAAGTCATTCATAGAAATCATAAAAAATAAGTGCAGAATTTTACCTAAAATTAGAGTTAACTTTATAACTGCTCGGCCGCTTATTGGGTTAATCAAAACAATGTATCCTTATTTTATTTAAAATCTTGCTATGGATTAACAATAAGTATATTTTTGAACTTCATATTAAATCAGTTAAGAAAAGCCAGAAAATTTGGATTGGACCAATCCAAGTTTTCAGGCTTTTCTGAACTCGAAATATTTACTTTATGCTTAATCAAGGAGTGGAAAACCCTTGCTAGAAAACTTAACTATTAAAACTTTTCACCAAGCTCTAAAAAAGAAAATGAACAGGCAAAATCTACTGAAACTCAAAAGTATATGAAAATAACTACAATTTGTGTTCGTTTTCAACTTTCTTTATGACATCAGTCTTGTTATTAAAGGTTCTAATAGCTGTCGAACAAGAGTTTTCCACTCCCAAATTAAGCATGAAGTAAAATTTCGAGTTTAGAAAAGCCTGAAAATTTGGATTGGTCGCGTAGCGAAGCGGAGCGACCAATCCAAATTTTCAGGCTTTTCTAAACTCGAAATTTTACTTCATGCGCCACGTGTACTAACACTAATTTCAAGTGAAATTTAAAAACGCTCAGAATTATTTAAATTTAAATACACAGTTATTCATTCAAAAACATAATCAAATATTTGAATTATTCGAATATTTATGTATTCATTTAAAAATATATTTAGATATGTTGAATAATTTAGTGATTAAACCATATTTAAATATTCAACTACTTGAATTATTTATATTCAAATCCCAGCCTTAATAAATTAATTTTAGAATTGCCAAGTCAAAGGGATATTCTGTCGATCATGTTTCTTTTCTAAATATTCTAGAGAAAAGTTTCGATAAACTTTAAATCGAGTTTTAGTATACATAACCTATAAAAAATTAATAAATCACTTACTTCACGGGCCAACAACCACCACATCAAACCGATGCTGTGGGTGGACTTGTTGTTGCATGGGATGGCGATGTCGACGAAGCGGAGGGGTGAGTCGGTGTTGCACAAGGCGATGACCGGTATGTTGACGTAAGAAGCTTCAGTGATTGGCTGGTGATCGGTGGCCGGGTCTGTGCAAATCAACAGACGGGGCTCACGGAAAGCGTCCTGGACCTGATTGGTGAAGGCACCTTGAAATTAAACAAAAACGCACAAACATTAATACCGTAACCACAATTATTCGTTGAAATAAAAGAGTTGTAAACAGGAATATCAGGTGATTTATGTTGAAATCATTAGGATTCATAGGTTCCTTAGATCAAAGTATCATCATGTTAATATGTGAATTACATTTATAAATATTGCAAGATTAAAGGTAAAATTGATTAAGTGCATCAACTGGGAAAATGCTTTTCGCAAAAATATGTTATGAACATAAATTATGCCATATATTTTATCTTTTTCAACACGTTAACTGCTGCGCCAAAAATTGTCGAAGGCGTCATGAGCATAGCACGGATTTTTGCAGGGATCGCTCGTGAACCGTTGTTGCCCAGTCGAGTTAAGCATATAACGCACGAGACTGGGCGTCAAATACACAAACGGACGACTGCATCACCAGACACAGCCGCAATTGTGCACTCGCGCGCGTTATATGCCCAACTCAACAAAGCGGCTCCGGTTCATATACGATCCCTACCAAAATCTGCGCTATGGTCATGAGGCCACACTATTTTTTCATGCTTCAGATCTAAATCTTCCATAGAATCATATATTACTCATGCGGCAGTCAACGTGTTAACAAAGATTTTGAAGTAAATAATTCCAGAACTATTAAAAATTATCACAATTTTCAAGTATAGGGGGTGTTATTACTTACCAGGAGTGAAACGTCCCGCGATGGGAATAGCGCCGGTGTGGGCGGCGAACTTGAGTACGGCGCGCTGGCCGAACGGGCGGGACGAAATAACGAACACCTCTGATGGGTGTTCGATGGCGCAGATTGCGCGGGCGGCCAACAGAAGCTTCTCCCAGGTGTGACGCAAGTTGATTATGTGCACACTGTCCGGACGGCGTTTGTACACATACTGTTCCATTTGGAAGTTGACGTTGGTGGTGCCCAGGTGGGTGCACGCCGCCAACATCTTGGTCACATCGTCCTCCTTGAGGGCAAGGATCTCTGAGTTTCCCGACATCTTCACGTTTTTCTCGAGTTACGTTAAACCTGATCGGATCATGGATAAAACGTGATAATTTTACTTCTTTTATCAGCATCAACCTTCTTTACTTCTTCAGATTGTTTTAATATCATTTTTAACTTAATCTAAGAAAGTTAAAATCGGAAATCTTGCAAGTGGCTGGCGACTTAAAATACCAGCCGCAGCTGGATTTCGAAAAGATGATTTTAGGGAAAGAAGCGACTGCTACTGCTTAACCAGATTAAGTTGGCCAGACGCGCAGAGAGGAAGCGAAAATGAAACAAGAGAGAGAGGCGATCTGGCGGCCGAGTACAGTCGCTGGAATAAGCAAGCACGTGTTCTTCGCGCGCGCTATTCATTTATAACTCAACAGCGTAGATGGTCGGTCGCTCCCCTCGGCATCAAGATCACTTTTTGTAAATTTGCATACATTGCTAATAATTTCACGAGATTGGCCGGCAAGTGCACGGCCACGAGTTAATTTACTTTGAAAATCCATCGCACTGTCACTTCTTCAAATGAATGTACCACGCGCTCGAACTCTTCACGAAACCTATCGAGACCGCCTATCTTTCGCTCCGCCCACAATTTTGCCACTGCGCAACGGCAAGTTATGATGGTTCTACAGTACAATGACTTTATTTATAACAGCAGTGCAGCAACCTAAATATCTCAAAATTGAAGGCAAGAAACCTAACCTGGATTAAAAACCCACATGGATCTATTGATATTGAAAATACCTAACCCAACCATATCTTTTTAGGAAGAATTTAAAAACTTTAAACCGTTTTTCATTATAGCTGTAATTTACATTATCAATAAACACAAGACTGTATAAAATTTAATTCATTTGAGTATATAAGACACTTAAACTTCTGATAAGGAAAAAGGCCACTTGTTGAATCATGAGTTTGTCTTATAATTTACATTTTTGATCAAGATTTTTAAGAAAAATGTTAAAGTAGAGTATTTTATTGAAGTGCACGAAAATCGAAAAAGAAAAAGTGTAATGCAAATGAAACAGATTTTCTGCTTTGAATACACAAGAATTAAAGCCCTATTAACTAAACCAAGGTTTACGCTCAAAAATGTTTTCGTTTACACAAAATTCAGTCATAAAAATACAATCGAGGAGTTCTACGACACATTTACCGACGAATAATTATTGAATAAACCAATTTATAACAATAGCACAACCCACTCATTTTCAGGTTATGTTTGGAAATTGGAAAACAATCGACTTTTTGCGCCTGTAAATTCTTAAAACCGAAAAAATATTTTTAGGAAATGATAAAACGGAACACGAGCAAAGGTTTTTACAATAAATATCAGTAAAATATCCCAGGATTACAGAGATAAATTTAGAAAACAACTTACGCGTCTCAATGCCACAGGGATTCTTGATGAAAAGGGAGTTTCGCCGCGTGTCGTCAACTCATGAAAACTTCACGCATGTGCAGTAGTCTTTTACAAAAAAGCGGGAAATTTAAAAAACTTGATAAATTTACGGCAATTAACATAATATAATGTGAATTTATTAACAATATATTATATTTTCTTATAAGTAATTGAAAATACAAAAATTGTCAATGAAAAAAGGAATTAGTTGTGTTTTCACTTCAAGAATGTTTTTTAGAGCAGCATGAAGTATGTACGTGTCCAATGTTCATTGAGGGCATAGGTTAAATTAGATTGATAACTCATAGGGGGCTCCACGTATCATGATTTTAGTTAACCGACCCACTCGATGAGACGGCGCTGCAATCGCAAATGACGTCATTGGGCGCGGGGAGCGGGCAGGATTCTTGCTAAGCGGGGTGTGCAGGGGGTCATAACATTGAATGGTGGGTGCGGTGCAGGGAACATCGCACGGTATTAAATTACCGTGCGATGCGAAAAATACCAAAGACCTAATAAACATGTTAAATGTGTATTTAAAAAGTTATTAGAAATATATTTCGCTACATGTCAAAACCTAATTACATTTCACTTTTCAACAAAATGTCTGCAGTTCGTCAAAAAATGCATCTTAGAAATAAAATAAGAGGTCTCCTTATTCGGATAAGGATGTTGGCATAAGTAGTGTTCCATACAGTGAATTTTTCTTTAAGGTAAACATATGCATAAGCTGTAAATTTTCCGACATTCGTTGTTTTTCAAAAGAGTTCAATATAAAGCTTTAAACGAGTGTTTTCCACTTCCAGACTAAGCATGAAGTAAAATTTCGAGTTTAGAAAAGCCCTGTGAAAATTTTCTGGGATTTTCTAAACTCGAAATTTTATTTCATGCGCCACGCGTATAAAACACTAAAATATTGTAAAATTTATGTATATTCTAATTTCACTTGAAATCTGTGTTTTATACGCGTGGCGCATGAAGTAAAATTTCGAGTTTAGAAAAGCCCAGAAAATTTGTCTCGGGTCGCTGCGCGACCCTCGACAAATTTTCACGGGGCTTTTCTAAACTCGAAATTTTACTTCATGCTTAGTCTGGGAGTGGAAAACACTCATTTAAAGCTTCAAATTGAACTTTAAAAAAACAAGGAATATCTAAAAATGTACAGAAAATAGGTTGAATTTGAAATACGTATACTTAAAAGAAAACTCCTTGTATGTATAAATACAAATAAAATATTTCCAGAAGAAAGTTATTGTTACTGCAAAAATGTTCAGCAAAAATATTAAAGGGAAGTATTTGGTATATAGTGAAACTTATTTCGTAAATCGGGAAATCTTTTGACTTATATTTGACAAGGTGAAACATATTTGGGATATAGTGAATCTCATTTGATCAATAGTGAAATGCAATAGAAAAACCGTGTAATTAAATTTAAGACATTATTTTATGTACTGGGATCGTACTTTGTGACTAGATGAAATTTCAGAATTGCTTGATCCAACAGCAACGGGAACATTCTCCATGGAAGTATGCTCCTAGCCCGGTGTGAAGAAAATCTCCACGTCCGTGGTTGTTTCATGCATAGTACTTGAAAATCATTCACGGATGCTAGGAAGAAATAAAGAGAAATAATGTAGACACACTGGTTTTAAATGTGATTGACTGCAGATTTAATTAAAAGAATAGATAATGGCTTAAAAACTTAAAATATTACATAAACTTACGGTGTTAATTATTAATGTTAACGCCCATCCCCAAAGATTCAGAATTGCTTAATCCAACAATAACGTGGGATATACTCCATGAAAAAATGCTCCTAGTTCAGTATGATGAAAATATCCACGACCATTGATTTTAGTATACTTGAAGATCATCCACATGTACTAGGAAGAAATAAAGAGAAATAATGTAGTAACGCCCTGGTTTTAAATTTGTTTGACTGTACACTTATTTAAAATAATACACAATAGGTTAAAATTTAAAAATATTTTACATACTTACGGTTGTAATTATTTATATTTATTAACGCTCATCTCGAGAAGATTTCGCCTTATCGGCATTCCGACATATGCGCCCTCCCATCGAGTGGGTCGGTCAACTATATATGTGAATTTACAGAATCATATGGAGTCGACTGGGTCTGATTGAAGGTGTATTTAAAGAGAAATATGAAGTTGGCTATAAACGATTTCATAAATTTGCATTATTTTAAATTATTAGAAATAAACTTATTAAATTTGCAATGTAAAATATTTAAAATAACCTGATTGCAGTTTTGGTTTAAGCAAATTTGTATTTATATATAAATCTAATTCTAACACCAAAAAATGTATAAACACCATTTTTTCCGTTTCTATTTCATTTGTCAAACTTGTCATTGTAGCTGTGTTTGTGTGTGATTTTTCTTTTATTTAATTTTTCCTTTAATATTTGAATGTTTTCCTATAGTCAGAATTTTAAATAAATCCACTGGTGAGTAACTTAATTAACTAGTTATATCAACTAAACACTAATTCCTAGATTTAATCCAAAACAAATTTTAGGTTAATAACTAGATCAAATCCAATCAACATGGAAACAGTCGACATACAAGCAGTCGAATCCAAACTGAGCGATGTCACGGTAACTGCCATACCGATAACCCCCAAACCGCCGACGGCGAACTTCAGCGCGACCTCCCCGAAAGATCCCAACTTGTCGAAGTACGCTCAACTCTTGGGGGTCATCGAGGAGCTGGGCAGGGAAGTCAGGCCGACGTACGCCGGCAGCAGGAGCTCGGCCGAGCGGCTCAAGCGGGGCATCGTGCAGGCGAGGATCTTGGTGCGCGAGTGTCTCATCGAGACGGAACGCAGCGCCCGCCAGTAATCCCCGCCTGCGAGTGGATTTCACTCAGGCTCAGTACTTACGAGCTCTTTTTAATCTTTTTTTTAGAAATGCCGTGTCTTATGATAATAATAGCTGAGGGAATTTATAATCAAAATGAGTCGTTTGTGAAAAGTATACAAAACAGAAAACAAAATAAACAAGGTGAAAGACAGTACAAATGATAACGATGATACCAAATCAAAATACCATAATTATGTACGTATGTTATAGTAGGGTGAATAAAGTTACAGCTTTTTTTATTATAATGTATTATGTAATAGTCGAGTGGATTATGCGTTTGTTTAAAAAAATGTATTCCTTTATAGAATCGAGTGTTCTTGTAAAAAAAATTTGAGATTCTTATAGTTTGTTGTGAGGTATAAGTCGCTAAGTGCATGAGTTATTAATGTCAATGACAGACTTTTATCTTTATGTAAAATGTGGTTGTTATGGAAACGATGAATCCCAGTGCTCTCATTGGCTAAAGGACAGGTGTTGCTATAGAAACAATAACAGATCAATTTTTCCACTGGAGATTTCACTTATTACGAATTAAATAGATGTTGAATTGAAGAGTTTACTAAAGATTATTTTACTAAAGTTTCTGCTTGGAATACATTTTTTTAACCGTCTTATTGCAACGAACGAATTTATATTCCATTTTCTCCAGAATCGGGTTGTTATTTTTTCGTGTGAGCTGTACATTTGCACTTACGCGTGGGTTGATAACATTGTTTTCGATCGATTTATTATTAGCAGAGTCATTTACGCCCGTTCTTAAACACAAGTCACGTTCTCAGGTTTAAATTAAAAACAAATATTTATAACGATTAATAATAGTAATGTATAATGTGTATAAATAAGATTGTAATTTCATATTTAATGATATTTTTGTATGGAATTTGAGCATTTTCATAGTTTGTATTTTGATATTTAATAGTAAATTTTAGAATGGCGTTTTTGGTGTGTTGAATTTCGCAACTTACGCGAAAAATTCGGGGCTTTAAAATTACTGAACCTTTCCGATCCTGAATAATTCCTTGTATTTTGAAAATTTTTATCTCCAGAAAATGAAGCAGTATACTTTGAACTTCACTTGAAATAAGTGTTTTATACGTGTGGCACATGAAGTAAAATTTCGACAAATTTTCAGACTTTTCTAAACTCGAAGTTTTACTTCATTCTTAATCTGGGAGTGGAAGGCACTCGTTAAAATTATATTTAAATGAAAAGAGATTCATTTCATTTTCTAGTGTCTTACTTTAATTCGTTAACATATTCAACTTAGTGATGCGTTGAATTATAATTGTCGAAAACTGCTATACCTGGCACAAAACAAAAAAATTGGATTATTGAGGAAATATCAAAAAAGGCTAGTTGAGTTGTGTGCAATAATGAGATTTTTACACAACTCAACTAGCTCAATTGTTAATAACGGCCACAAAAGTCATAATCAAAAAATGATTATCGAAAACTCTCATAACTGTCACAAAAATTAATTAAAATTGAGAAAGATATCCTAACTTTTGAAATATCGAAGGTTGGATTAGGTTAGGTTTAGAAAAATTAAAATACATAATACAATAACTATACCAATAATAAACTATGGAAGTGAATGTTGGACAATACGAAAGAAAGACGAAGACGAGATAACTGCGATAGAAATGAAACATTTAAGAAAATTAGCTGGAAAAACAAAATAGGACCGAATTAGAAACGAGGACATCAGAAAATCAACGAAACAAGAACCGATTATCAGAAAAATAAGAAAGAAACAATTAAACTAGTATGGGCACATAATTAGAATGAAGACAGATAGAATCACAAGAAAAATAATGGAAACAAGAAGTACAAGTAAAAGAAGAAGAGGGTGACCAAGAAGGAAATGGATAGACCAAATTCAAGATATAGGGACGAAGAAGGGAATAACATTAGAAGAAATGAAAATAATAGCAAGAGACAGAAAGAATTGGAAGGAGTAGGTACAAGAGAAAACAGAAACGGAAGCCCCATCCGACACCTGAAAAGGTATAAGGATTCAAGAAGAAGAAGAAGGATTAGGTTAGATGTCACATCGAGAGTGTGATGAACTTTTTCAATTTGAATAAAATAAAAACCAACCGAAATATATTCAATTATAGGAAAACATCAAAAATACATTTAATATTAATTAATATAAAAAGATAATATAATATACGATGCATTTTTATATATATTTTAATATATATACCAAGAAGAAAAAATTCCTGCAATTTATATACGCTGTTGATTTTTCTACATTCGTTGTTTTTAAAAAAAGTTCAATTCGAAGCTTTAAACGAGCGCTTTCCACTCCCAGATTAAGCATGAAGTAAAATTTCGAGTTTAGAAAAGCCTGAAGAATTTGGATAGGTCGCGTAGCGAAGCGGAGCGACCTATCCAAATTAGGCTTTTCTAAACTCGAAATTTTACTTCATGCGCCTCGTGTATAAAACCATGGAGTAATAATTATTATTATTATAGTTACTTACTCAGTGATAAAACACTGAAACATTGTGAAGTTCAAAATACAGTGTCCCGCTTAAGCAGTCGATGCACAGGTATCTTCTAAACGGTAAGAGGTAGACAATCGGTTAAATGGGAGAAAATATGCAGTACTATTTTGTATATTCGTTGTTTTTAAAAAGAGTTCAATTCGAAGCTTTAAATGAGCGCTTTCTACTCCAAGATTAAGCATGAAGTAAAATTTCGAGTTTAGAAAAGCCTGAAGAATTTGGATAGGTCGCGTAGCGAAGCGGAGCGACCTATCCAAATTAGGCTTTTCTAAACTCGAAATTTTACTTCATGCGCCACGTGTATAAAACCTCGAGTAATAATTATTATTATTATAGTTACTTACTCAGTGATAAAACACTGAAACATTGTAAAGTTCAAAATACAGTGTCCCGCTTAAGCAGTCGATGCACGGGCATCTTCTAAACGGTAAGAGATAGACAATCGGTTAAATGGGAGAAAATATGCAGTACTATCTATGTCTTGTGTGAAGTTCAAAATACAGTGTCCCGCTTAAGCAGTCGATGCACAGGTATCTTCTAAACGGTAAGAGTTAGACAATCGGTTAAATGGGAGAAAATAACCAACCAAAAAGTTGAACATTCAGAGCACACTGCGAAAAAACCGATTTTGGCGATTTTTTATTTTCCTTTTTGTTTGTTTATTGATGCTAGAAGGATGATTTTGATAGAGTCGATTTTTAAGTTAGATTAGGTTTGTTCGTTTGTACTGCACTAGGTTGAACTGAGTTCAAGTTTGTGACGTCACCAGTTCAGGTCAGTTCATGTCAGTGTACATGAACTGAACTGAAAACAAATGAACGCTTTTGGTTAAAATTTAAAAAAAATCTAATTTCTGCAATACACTACAAAACAATTTAAGGAAACACTATTAATAAAATGTTGGTACTGTATTTTATAAACAAATAAAACTAGGAAATCTGAAAGAAATCCGTGTTTCATAATTTAATAAAAATGTAGGGTTGTTGGGTGACGATTTCAGAATGTTTGCTCGTTAATTCACACATTGCACAACCATAGACATGCCCCGCATCCATCTTTGAATATTGTATATCTGGACCAGGGGTAAAAAGTGCAGGTTCGGTGCAAGTGAACTGACGCAAACGAACACGGTTCAGTTCAACTTAGTGCATGTAACGAACGGTTTCGGTGCAAAAAGTGTAAAAAGTGCTGCACCAGTTCATGTAACGAACAAACCTATTGTAACAAACTGATGTGATTGCACAACTTTTAAATGACTAAAAAATGATAGTTGTAAACGTAATTTTGCTTTCGAATAATGGTAATTATTGATTTTAAACAATTTTTTGTGAAAAAAATTGTAGATTATCAATATGGTGTTTTATTATATGCAACCCATTATACTCGACTTCTCATCTAAAGTTGCATATAATGGAATATTTATTTAACAATTAAATGAAATAATTTCGTAAATGATTTTCTTTAGTAATAATTGATTAGCATATTGTTGCATTACTTATTTTATTTGAATAGGTCCTAATTATTTTTTTTTATGAAAAACAGATTATAAATTAGCAATATGGAGTTTTAATATATGCAACCCGCTATACTCGACTTATCATTTAAAGTTGCATACAATGGAATATTAATTCAAAATTACAATTGATAAACGAAATCATTTTGTAAATTATTTTCTTTGACAATAATTGATTCGTTTATTTTTCATTGTTGCTTAACTTATTATAATTTATAAAGTTTTACCAAATTTGCATTATTTATTTATGAAAACAAGTTGTGAGAAATTAAGATAGAGCTTTATCGTATGCAGCCCATTATACTCTAATGACACCTAAAGTTGCATATAATAATAATAATAATACTTTATTTACGGAATAAACCTTTTTACATAATTTCAATTATAATTTTACACACTTATAATATATAATAACAATCAATACACAAACATACATACTCGATATAATTAATACAATATACTCCCAAGCCCTGTAGACAAAAACAATTAAACATGGTTGTATAAAGATGGATCAATCAGCTTTAATCGTTTCATAAATGATTTAAAAGATACACCGTACAGCTCAAAATGTGGCGATACACAAACCAAATTGCATAATTTTGTCATACGACAAAGTGCATTATTGCTTGTGTAGTTGTTACGATGAACACTTTCTCTAAAAATTAATGGAATATTTAACAATTAAATGAAATAATTTTGTAAATGATTTTATTGAGTACCAATGGATTGGTTTATTGTTGCATTACTTATTTTATTTTAGTAGGTTCTAATTAATTTTACGAATAAAGCACTAATAACTTTTCTTCACACTTTTATTTGAATTACTAAATGTACATTCCGAGCACAACTAGGTTCTAATTAATTTTTTTATGAAAAACAGATAAAAAAGTAGCAATATAGAGTTTTAATATATGCAACCCATTATACTCGAGTAATCATTTAAAGATGCATACATTCCATTATTAATTGAAAATTACAATTGATAAACGAAATCATTTTGTAAATTATTTTCTTTGGCATTAATTGATTTGTTTATTTTTCATTGTTGCTTTACTTATTGCAATTTATAAAGTTTTACCAAATTTGCATTATTTAATAATGAAAACAAGTTATAAGAAATCAAGATGGAGTTTTATTGTATGCAAGCCATTATAAGATAAATTCAAATTCAAAACTATTTGAATTCGAGAAAATAAGCTTACGCTTCTTATAGTTTGCACACATTAAACATAATATATAAAATTACGAAAATGTTATTCGTGAAAATGCAAACAGTGTCTTAAATAATAAGACAATTTAAGACGATAAATATCCATTGAAACAACTACTTCCCGTGCAAATACACCTCCGGAAATTGAATTATACAATGAAATATTTAGAATCTAAATACAGCCCCCGGTCACGACAATATACCCAGAATTATCCTAAAATCCCTACCTGATCAAATTTACAACCATATCCTAAAAATATTCAACAATATATATGCCACTCAAATATTTCCTTCTGAATGGAAACATGGAATCATTACATGCATCCCTAAACCTAATAACGATCCTTTAGAAATATCCAATTATAATAATAATAATAATAATAATAATAATATTTGACGGGAACCCCCTTTTATACACAATAGATTTCTAAAAAAGAAAAATATCACCATAAAGTGTACAACTAAATAAACATTAATAATAATAATAATACCCATAAAGTAACTAATAGAACTAAGAATAATTTGTGTGTATACATAAATTTCGTTTGAATGAATGTAAAGAGCCAGAGAATAGTCGGAACCAATAGAACTTGTTATAATCGTTGGCTGTACTCATTAGTCGTGTAATGCTGTTGTGAGAGGCGAAATCCGAATTATGAGTGCTATCGTCCTATAACTCTACTTCCAGTCCTAGGCAAATTATTTGAATCCATTATTAAATCCAAACTCCTTCAACTTATTTCCGCCAAAATCCCTCCATATCAATTTGGGTTCATCGAACATCGATCTACTGCCCTCCCGTTATCCATTTTAACTCAAATTGCCAAACAGCACACCTCGAAGGCAGTGTTACCATGTCAGCGGAGAATCCGCTAGATCTGGCGGATTTTCAATCCGGATTGCGGAATATTTTTCATTTTATCGGCTGGCGGATTTTCTAGCGGATTTATTTTGAATTGTCGAAAAAACTAGCGGAATTTGATTTAAATTTGTAAACTTCATTATTTTCAATAAAGGTTAAACGAAATGTAATAACTAAGATTATTTAGTTGTTTATCTAAACACATTATTCTTTTCCGCTTAGTAAAAATAACACACATCTACACACACGGAAAATATTGAATAACAGGCGATGCTCAGTACGGAATAAAATAAATAAACCTTCATTTAGAATGAGTATGTTACAAAAATCCCGATTAATCGAATTTCCTCTTTAGCTGACAAAATGTAAACACTACTCAATTTTTAATGCTGAGCACAATCGAGATTTGTTATCATTCTCCTTCCATGCAATTCCAAAATTATTCTTAAAAGGATTACCATAATCATTTAGTACTTGTTGTGTGAAGTTGTGTCTGTGCTATTTTGAACTTTTGAATCGTGTATTTCTTTAGTTTTAATTGGACTTTTTTATCATTTTTTTCGTTGTACTTTACGATTACCGGTAAGTTTGTTACTTTATATTGAGGGATACAATTGTCAATAAAATCTATTATTTTAGTATTACAAGCCGGCTGTTATTTGAAGTTATTTATAATTCAATTTCAATAGTTTATTTAGTTATTGGTAAGTCTGTTGTTTTTATTCTGGGATAAATATAATGATATCTTTTATTTTAGCAATATACCGTACATGTATACTACTAGCAGCTAGGAATTAATTGAATTAAGTTCAGTTCAATTTTCATAGACCTACATATATATTTTCGGTAATAATATTTAAATATAATACATTTAATAGTTAAATTAACTTAAATCAATTTCAGACAGTACACAAAATAAGTGAAAATGCAAAACCACAATATATTCAAAAATTCAGGAGTGCATGGTTGCAAGATCCTAATTTAAAAAAGTGGTTGGATGTTGTCGAATCCACTTCTCGACCAATGCCGAAATGCAAATATTGCAAAGTGATGCTTAACAATAAGCTTTGTGATTTAAAAATGCATGCAAAGTCAAAAAAACACATTGCGCATGAAAATGTAATTACTGGAATCACAACTAAAAAACAATTAACAATCAACTTTGGTAAAACGTCGGAAGAAAAAAAATCAAAAATATGTGAATGTAAACTATCATTATATATAGCAATGCATGGCAGTATTAGACATATAGATCATCTAACGCCCTTATGCCAAAGTATATTTCCCGGCGATATTAGTATGAATATTAAGTTAAAACGTACTAAGTGTTCTAATATTATTCAAAATGTGTTGGGACCATACTTTATGAGTGAACTTTCTCTGGATATTGGAGAAAGTTCATTTAGTTTATTATTGGATGAGTCAACTGATATAAGTGTTCATATATATTTAGGTATTATTATTAATTATTTTAGTAAAAATAATAATAGAATAGTTAGCACGTTTTTAGAATTAGCAGAACTTGCCAGTTGTAATGCAGAAAGTATTGTTCAAACGCTATTAGCGGTACTAAAAAAATATAAGCTGCCTTTGCAAAATTTAAAGGGTATAGGCACCGATAACGCGTCTGTAATGACAGGAATTAATAACGGGGTGTACACAAAACTTAAAAGTTTTGTACCCAATCTGATACTTGTAAGATGTGTGTGCCACTCATTGCAATTGTCAGTTTCTTCGGCAGCTGCTACATTTTTGCCAAGAAATTTAGAATTTTTAATTCGAGAAACGTATGACTGGTTTAGTCGTTCCAGTCAAATGCAATTGGCATATAAACAACTGTTCAAATTAATAAATAATGACCATGACCCACTCAAAATTGTTCAATCTTGCAATACAAGGTGGCTATCTATTGAATCTGCTGTAAGCCGAATATTTGAACAGTGGTTAGAATTAAAAACACATTTCGAGATCTGCAGATTATCCGAAAAATGTTACACTGCCGAAATGTTATACACTATGTATAATGATGATATTAATTATGCTTATGTTTGCTTCTTAAAACCTATTTTGGCGGACATTCAAAAAGTAAACAAGGCTTTTGAAGGAAAAAATGCCGATCCAACTAAATTATTTTTTGATTTATCCATGCTAATAAATTTGTTTGTAAATAAAATTGTAATACCAGGATCTATTTTCGATATATTTAATCATCTATTTGATAAAATCGATAAATACATAAACAAAAGCTCCTATCTTGGATACCTATTTGAAAAAAAAATTAGTGAAATGAAAGAGCACGGGTTCGTAGGGGAATATGCTATAAGAGAAAGGTGCCTTCATTTTATTAAACATTTTTTAGAAGAAATAAAAAACAGATTACCAGAAAACATAGATATTCTAAAAAAAATTAATATGTTTTCTGTAGAAAATACGCTAAAAACAGTAAAAAATGACATATCACAGTTACTCCTACATTTTAAATATTCCGATGAAAATATATCAAAAATAGATAATCAGTGGCAACAAATTAATTTATTTACATGGCAAAACACTAACAACACAGTCAATTTTTGGATAGAAGTTTTTAATTTTAAAAATGCGGATAGTGAAAATCCATTTTCTGGAATATCATCATTAGCATTATCTCTATTAACCCTTCCCTATTCAAATGCTGAAGTAGAGCGATTATTTTCAAAAATGAATTTAATAAAAAATAAATTGCGCAACCGCATTAATGTTAAAATGTTAAATTCAATTATTGCAATTAGGGAAGGGTTGACTAGACAAAACATTTGTTGTCATGAATTTAAGGCACCAGATTTATTTTTGGATGAATTGAAATCTGCCAACGTATTTCAGGTATGGCCTGAAGACGATGAAGTAATACTTGAGGAATGTTTACAAATCCTTTAATTATTTTATTTTTGTTATTGTTATTAATAACATTGTTGTGTTTTGTACTATATCTAGTTGTTTTATTTTAAATATAGTCAATAATTTCAGAAATTTTATGTATTTTTATTTATTTCGTACTTTTATATTTTCTGGCGGAATTCTGGCGGAATTAGGTTGGCTTTCTGGCGGAAATAACAAGCGGCCAGATGGCAACGCTGCTCGAAGGCCGAAAAACAGCAATTGTCTTTTTAGATATACAAAAAGCGTTCGATTCTGTATGGCATCGAGGTTTGCTGTTTAAACTCAATTCATTAGAAGTCCCTCAACATCTAATAAACCTCCTTGACAGCTACCTTACAAATAGAATCCTGCAAGTCAAAATCCGAAACACTTTATCCTCAACATTTTATCCTCAACAAGACCTCCCTCAAGGTTCTCCCCTATCCCCACTTCTGTATAATATTTTTGTCCATGACATTTACAACCCAGAACCTACGTTTTTCAATAAATCACTCTACCCTCTCCTTTACGCTAATGATACAGCTCTTATTTCCCATGCTCCTACGCTTCCTAAAGCCCTAAGTACTCTGCAGGGTCTGATAGACAGCATCCAACAATGGTTTGCGAAATGGAGAACATCCATAAATCCTAATAATTCCCTTCCACCGCACCAACAACTCCCCATTCCAAATAATAATCAACAATATATCCATTCGTCCATCACATACCTGCAAATAACTAGGAATAACCCTCGATCCCAAATTTTCCCTCAAAAGACATTCCCAAAACCTTAAAAACAAAATCAGAAGCAGGGCGAAGCACTTTAGATGTTTAACGTATAAAACAAAAGGCATCACCACAAGTACCGCTGTACATATTTATAAATCCATCTGCCGACCCCTGCTTGAATACGCACCAATCCTCTTCCACAATCCACGCCCCATAGTGCTCAAAAACCTACAAATTGCGGAACGGTCAGCCCTCAGAGTACTAACGAAACTAAGACACCCACTAAATCCGCTCTTCAACCCATCCAATGAACTCCTCTATGAAAAAACCCAAGTAACCCCCATCGAACAACGCCTTCAACAACTGTGCCAAAAAATAGCCACCAACCCCTACAACCTCGACATTTTCACATTATTATGTATCAATCGCTATCCTGAAATATTCCGCCTAAATTCATACACCCCAACATAACAATTCAACAATTCATTTCATCCTTCCATGCAGACATTAGCGATCATGACGTTTAGAGGACCATTAAATTCACCGACATCGACTGTTAAACACTTCCCATTTTACAAAAGAAAAAACTAATAAGTAATTTTTAAAAAATCCAGGCTGAAAGACCGCAGGTCGATAGCCATTTTACGGAATTGTTATCTTTTTTATATATATATTGTTTCTGTTTACATTTATATATGTATATGCTTTTTCTGTAAATAAAGATTGTTTATATATATTTAGAATCTTATTTAATTTGATTTGTTACAACGCTCAATTAAAGTATATGTAACGTTTAGGTCAAATTCTCTTCAAACCAACTAACAATACAATTTTAAATAAAAGGAGAGATAGCAACAAATTAGAAGTGAATTTACTTGGATTAAAACTAATGTCTTAGGCCATCTATAGACGTGTTTCGAGATTTATCTCTCTTCAGTATAGCTTTGCTTATGACGTTTAAAAAATTAGGAATTAAATTAAAACAAACTTACTTGGAAAAAGTGTTGTGTGTGGAATGAACAGGTACACAGAAATGGAATGAGTGAAAATGATGGTCGGTATTTATAGGTAAAAAAGGGGATTATGTCATTAGCAGGTATGAACAATGTGAGACCTTATTATTTACGTTACGGTACAGTTCAAACAAGATAAATTCAAATTCAAAACTATTTGAATTCGAGAAAATAAGCTTACGCTTCTTATAGTTTGCACACTTTAAACATAATATATAAAATTACGAAAAAACTAAACGTTACATATACTTTAATAGAGCGTTGTAACAAATCAAATTAAATAAGATTTTAAATATTTCATTGTATAATTCAATATCCGGAAGTGTATTTGCACAGGAAGTAGTTGTTTCAATGGATATTTATCGTCTTAAATTGTCTTATTAATTAAGACATTGTTTGCATTTTCACAAATAGTTTTTTCGTAATTTTATATATTACAACCCATTGACATCTTAAGTTGCATATAATGGAATATGTATTTAAAAATTGCAATTGATAACTGGCATAATTTTATGAATTATTCTCTGGTTTTATTAAATAATTAGATTATCTTTCATTATTGCCTTCGGTATTTATATTACGAGCCTGCCGTGGAAATAAACAAATGTTTGTTTATTTGGATTGTTTGACGTTATAGAATAAGCCAGTTTGCTGTTTTCATTCCACGGTTGTTTAATGAAGTTGATTCGTTATCTGCAGATAATAATTGGTAATTATTCAGTGCGTGTGTGTTGATAAATTGGAGAATGAAGGTGTCTGTAAGGTGAGTATTATTGTTGTGTAATTTGATCATAGAGAGCGCCGGGTGTGTTTGACAGTGACCGTGTGAAATTCTGTCTGAAAAATTTTTTGAAGGCGCATCGAGAAAACCTCCATTTTGTTTATTTTCCCGATGTGTGCAAAGTGATCGGCGTGTCGGCCCCCCCCGATTCCGCTAAAGTGCGCCTAGTTTACGCGTGAGGAGCCCCCGCCGAAAGGTGAATCAAAGACAACCCGGGGAATCGGCGTAGTAGAGCCAAATCGACCTGAGTTTAATACACACACACATATACAGACACATACACACAAAACACGATCCAAGTGTACAGTGTAAGGAATATAAAGAAACAAAAAAAAAACAACACGGGGCGTATATATGTTTGTTATGTGCACCCCTCGTCCTGAGGGCCCGAAAAACAGCAGACATTGGGCGCATCGCGAGTAAGCACTTCGTCAAGCTGACCGCCGTATCCAGCAGCACCAAGAATAGTTCGCAAAATCATCCGGTTTTCCATTGTGTAACGCCGGACAAAGAGTCCGCCAACAACGGGAAGAGGAACAGGATCGTGTTCGGTGCCGCCGGCTGCAAAGAAAAGACGACGTCGCTCCCGAAGACGCCACCCCTCAACATGAACCACGTGACCGGCGAGAGGAGGAACGAGATCAACCCCAACAACCAGCAGCAGAACGTCACCAGTGATGTCGAGGAGATGGAAACGCAAGAAGGTAAGTAACGCTCGCCCCTAAAAAATCTGAAACTCGAAACTCATTCGGCATTGGGAAATAATGCGAAATACGTAAGGCGTAAATCGTCACAAAAAAATCAGCCCCTCCGTGGCGGCGCTACCCAATGACATTTAAAACAAAATTTTGACAGCTGAAGTCACACACACTCTTTTCTGTGTTTTCCTCCCCCTCTATCTATTTAAAACTCCTGCGTTTTCGCAAAAATATAACCAAAAAAATTGGAAAATCACCAGAGTTACTCCAGTCTCCGTGTGGGTGTGTTTCCCTATGCGTGTGTGTGCCACTGTGGAAAATCATTATAATTGAAATAATCGGGCGAGTTGACATAACCTAAACACTCAACAGTGTCATAGTGGTTCGGATAGTCGAAATACATGGCAGTAATTTGTCGTTGTTAGTTATTCCAATGGAATACATGACAGATGCAGGTGGGGGCGAAATGGACTCGCAGAACGGGGACGTGCTCATCGGGCCCCAACTCGACCCCAACATGAGCGTCCAGGATGCGGATATGGAGGAGGACGAGGCGCGTTCAGAGGCCACGTTTCGCTATTCCGTGCCACAGTTCAGTAAATTAAAGGTTAGTTTTTGCATTTGGAATCAAACCAAGTATTTTCATTTGTTATTGTTATTATTTTTTTCTTTCAAGGCACCCCTTGTTTTTTTACAATTTGTAGCTTTTAGCGAGTTTTTCAAATACTTGATTAATCATGAAGAAAAATTTATTTGTTATCGTTATTATTATTTTTCTTTTAAGGCACCGTTTGTTTTTCTAAAATTTGAAGCTTTTAGCGAGTGTTTCAAATCGTTGATTAAGCATAAAGTAAAATTTCGAATTTAAAAAAGCCTGAAAATTTGTTTTGGTTTATTTTATGCGCCACCCGTACAAAACACTGAAGTACTCTGAATTTTAAAATAAACTGCCCTAGCACATTGATTCGGAAGTATAGTTCAAACTACACGATATTTCAGTGTTTTATACCGGTGGCGCATGAAGTAAAATTTCGAGTTTAGAAAAGCCTGAAAATTTGGTTTGGTCGCTACGCGACCAAACCAAATTTTCAGGCTTTTCTAAACTCGAAATTTTACTTCATGCTTAGTCAGGGAGTGGAAACACTCGGTAAGGTAAAATTGAAACTAATTTTAAAATCTCTGAAAAAGCGGCACATAAAATTCTATATGCCAAAATTGTTCAATCAAAACTTTTAAAAATTTAGTTTTATTTATTGCCGTAATTTTGAATGTTAATAAACATTGACGTATTATGTTTAGTTTTATTTAATTAGTTGTAGGTTAGGTTATAACTAGCAAGTGGCCCATCTTAAATAGCCTAACCTACTAATATACCAGCTCATTTCTAAGTACTGAGCCATTCTCGTTCTCAATTTGTCTGGTTAAGTTAGTTGTAACTGGGACTAACTTTACCTGACAAATTATAAACCAGATCACCCGATTACTTAGAAATGCGATCGTTTATTAGGTTAGGGTAGGTTTGTTTATAAAAATATTAATTTTGAAACTTCTAGCTCTGATTAAATATGAAGTTTAAAATATTCATGCAAGATCAATTAAGCAAAGATCATCTGCTCAACTAACCTAATTTTAAAACGTTATCTAACCTAACATTAGGTTAAATAACTGGTAACTAATCTAAGACATATCTTACCTTAGTAACTAGCCATTAACTTAAATAACGGTTAGAATTATCTTAGGTTAGGTCAGTTACCATAAGTAATGCTGGTTACTTATAGTAACTGACCTAACCTAAGACCACTCTAATCGAGCTGTTGGATCATTTACACGAATCGAGTAATTAATCTTTTTTCATCGTTCTTGCCCATCACCAATAATAAATATAAGTTTACTGTAATTCAATCGAAATTGTGAATAAGATAACCAAATGCTATAAAGGATTGAATAATAGTAAATAGAGTTCAAAAACTACGACATTTATAGTTGGCTGTGTATCAATAAACATACATCATTTGTGTACTAAGAAACACTTGATTCAATCAATGAATATTTGATATGTTTTGCACGTGTATGATAAAACAGACTAACAACCAACTCTAATTGCACTAGTTTATGAACGCACCTCATAATGAAGTATCTTGTGATGGTTATCACATTACAATTTCGTGATCAGGATTCAGTGTTATCCCCACCGTGTTACGTGAGGAATTTACCGTGGAAGATTATGGTTATGCCGAGAACCAGCCACGCGCAGGAGAGAACGCCGGCCACCAGGTCGCTCGGCTTCTTCCTGCAGTGCAACGGCGAGAGCGAGTCGAGCTCTTGGTCTTGTTACGCTGTCGCTGAGCTCCGTCTGCTCTCTGTCAGACCGGACGTCGAGCCCTTTTCGAGGAAGATCCAGCATTTATTTTATTCAAAGGTGAGTGAATATTGTACAAAAATGTTTCTAGTGATTGTCAGAATAACTGAACGACCTTTAAATATAAAGTTAGTGCAACATCGTAATGAATAATAACAGTGTTTTCGATTTACATGAAATCGGTGCGCACCTAACACAAACAGTGCAGTTATTCCACTTTCAAACTGCGTTATTTTATTTCTTGAATAATTTTCTCACTTATCACTTGGTGAAACATTTTTAAATATTGATAATGAAGGTTTAAATTAAATTACACTTGGTTTGATTCACAATTTTTTTATTATTTTACCCGCCATGACATGTGCACTGGAACTGGAGCACTCACTACGTGGGCCAGTGTCGATTTCTTGCCCTCAGTCTGCTAATTTCTCTGTTAATTGTGAGAATTACTTGTAAAACAGTATTTTTCCAAACTTGTGATAAAATACTTGGCATTTCTTGAATAATTTTCGCACTGATAATGCTGTAAAACGCGAAACTAGTCGAGTAAATAGTAAAGTAAAAAATTGTGAAACAAACCAAGTGTAATTTAATTTAAACCTTCATTATCAATAAAATACTTGGCTATGTCGACATGCAGACATATAACCTAAAATTCTTTAACCTTAATTTTCGTATGAAAATCTTTTCATTAAATCCTAAACTCTAATCTCTAAACCTTAAACGTCCTATAAACCCGGTATAACAAAAGTTAATTGTACGTGAATTTAATTATATAAATCCATTAGGAAAACGATTGGGGTTTCTCCCACTTCATGAGCTGGAACGACGTGCTGGACACCGAGAAAGGCTACATAAAAGACGACACCATCACTCTCGAAGTGCACGTCACAGCCGACGCTCCCCACGGGGTCTCTTGGGACAGCAAAAAACACACCGGCTACGTCGGCCTGAAGAATCAAGGAGCTACTTGCTACATGAATTCCCTCTTGCAAACGCTGTACTTCACAAACCAGCTGAGGAAGGCCGTCTACAAAATGCCCACAGAGTCCGATGACTCCACGAAATCCGTGGCTCTCGCCCTCCAGAGGGTGTTCCACGAGTTGCAGTTCTGCGACAAGCCCGTCGGCACCAAGAAGTTGACAAAGAGCTTCGGCTGGGAGACTCTTGATTCATTTATGCAACATGATGTACAGGAGTTCTTAAGGGTAGGTTATGATTATGATAATTGTGTGTTATAGATGACAGTAGGTATGTTTGTTAAGGCGCGTCCATACCGAATCAACATGGCGTTTTTGATTTGATGTGAACGGTAATCGTAAATAAGAACGACACTTCACGCGGATGAGTTTTCCTTCGTGTTTGTAGTTATTGTCGACACCAAATAAAAATCGTGTTTGCAAATGTTCGCAAAGGCAATATTCGTTTAGTATGGACTTGCCTTAACAAGAACAAGTGCAGCACTTTACGCACTGAATCTTAGACTTATTTTCAACAACGATGTATTTTGCCATCTGTAAGTCTTCTCATTGAGGTGACGTAAATTTGGAAAAAGCCGTATGAAGTAAAATGACGTAATTTTAATGAAACAAGTTATCAATGACAAAACTCACTGGTTATAGTTTGTATGGGTTCCCTTGCAATGAGCATGCATTTTGTACACCGGACATCTGCCAATGTCAATGTAAAGTTCAGTTCATTGTTAAACTCGGGTCGTCGACCACGTAGCGTGATCACGTGAACGTAGGAAGCCAATAGAAATATCTGTTGATCAATGTACAAATTTCACCGACTAATAGCAGCCGCAGACTGCAATTAGCTGATTTATGCCACTCTACGTGTTCGGCGGCCCGAGTTTAGTAATTGGAAGTATGAAAATGAAAAGTGGATAAAAACGGTATTTGCTGATTTGACCAATTTTCAACAAACCAAAGAGAGCTGCATCGTTTAAAATTAAAACTGTAAAATTAAGGTCTTTATTCACTTTTTATTCTCAGGTCTTCAATTGTTTTTTATGACTGTACTGAAAAGTCTCATTATCTAAATTTCAGCATAATCAACTCGGCTTGTATTTGCATCTGTCTGTTCCCATTTAACCAACAAATATACTAAGAAAATGTAATTTTTAGGTATTACTAGATAAGCTAGAGAGTAAAATGAAAGGCACATGTGTAGAAGGCACGGTGCCTAAATTATTCGAAGGCAAAATGATGTCATACATCCGTTGCAAAAATGTCGATTACACCAGCACGAGATCCGAGACGTTTTACGACATTCAACTCAATATTAAGGGAAAGAAAAACAGTAAGTTATGACGAAACAAATGCACGAAACAAGCAAATGACTCTTTATTTTTTAGTTGATGAGTCCTTCAAGGATTACATAGCTAGAGAAACTTTAGATGGGGAAAATAAGTACGATGCGGGTGAACACGGTCTTCAGGATGCCGAAAAGGGTGTTATATTTTCGGCTTTTCCGCCGATTTTACATTTGCACCTGATGCGGTTCCAGTACGACCCGATCACAGATTGTTCGGTTAAGTTTAATGACAGGTTTGAATTCTACGAGAAGATTTCATTAGATAATTATTTGCAAGAACCGGATCCAGCCAATCCAGCTAATTACACTTTGCATGCTGTTTTGGTGCATTCTGGGGATAATCACGGAGGCCACTATGTTGTTTTTATTAATCCTAGAGGTACGAAAAAATCAGTTAGTCATAACCTACTTGATTATTGTAACAAGTTCATTATTTTGATTGTGTTTATTTTTAACTGCGTTTCTGGATGAAAATGTTATATTTGTAAAATATTCAGGTGATGGAAAATGGTGCAAGTTTGATGACGACGTTGTCTCAAGATGTACGAAACAAGAAGCCATCGAACACAACTATGGAGGCCACGATGAAGACATGAATATGACAGTGAAACATTGCACTAACGCCTACATGTTGGTCTACATTAGAGATTCAGAACTACACAATGTGTTACAAGAGGTTAGTGTTAAAATCACATCATCGAAACACTCCTACTCTGTAAATTTTCCTCACATTCGTTATTTTTGAAAAGCGTTCAAGTTGAAGCTTCCAATGAGCGTTTCCACTCCCACTAAGCATGAAAAATTTCAGGCTTTTCAAAACTCAAAACTTTACTTCATGCACTACCGGTACAAAACACAAATACTCGGAATTTGAAAATATACTGCCCTAGCACACTGATTTGGAAGTATATTTCAAACTACACAATATTTCAGTGTTTTATACCGGTGGTGCATGAAGAAAAATTTCAGGCTTTTCTAAACTCCAAATTTTACTTCATGCTTAATCTGGGAATGAATAACACTCGTTAAACACTTTAAATTGATATTAAAACAATGAATGCCCGAACTTTTACATAGTATGTATCAGGATATGTATACTTTAAAGAATTACCTGTATATATATTTAAAAGAAAAATTCTCTGCATACTTTATAAAGTATATTTTACATATCAATTTCATCTGTTTAGCTAATTAATTGCCTTAGCTTTACAGCTCTGTAGACTAGAAACCAACATTGACAACTCTTGTTATAAGTATTTTTACAAAAGGCTCTTTATTATCAATTAATCAGGTCACAGATGCAGATATACCCACTGAACTAGCCGACAGGTTAGCTGAAGAAAAACGTATGGAACAGGTGAGGAGGAAGGAACGTAGCGAGGCCCATCTGTATATGACCCTGAACATCCTCCTTGAGGACTCTTTCGACGGCCACCAAGGCAACGATTTATACGACCCGGAGAAAGTTCTATACAGGATCTTCAAAATTAAAAAAGCGGCGACCGTCGCCGAGATGATGGAGATGCTCGCCGACAGCTTCAAGTATCCCCCGGAACAGATCCGACCGTGGCCGTTCAACACCCGCTCGAATAACACTTTCAGACCGAGTATGCTAGATCTGGACGCGGAGTTACACAAGAGCGTCATCGATGCTTCAGAGAATCAGAACCCGTGGAATATTTTCTTGGAGTTGCTTCCACCGGATTCCGGAGCGGCTACGCTGCCTCCCTTCGATAAAGATACGGATGTATTAATGTTTTTTAAGTTGTATGATCCGAAACAAAAGAAGATGCACTATTGCGGACACAGTTATTTACCGGTGACGAGCAAATTAGCAGACATTGTGCCGTTGTTAAACGAACGGGCTGGATTCCCAGCTGACACCGAATTATTACTTTATGAGGAAATTAGACCTAATATGGTAGAAAAAATTATTAATCTTAATGAACCTTTAGAGAAGGTAAGAGTCATTTATTAATATTATTTAACACGTTCGCCACCAGGCTCTCAGAGAAAAATTTGATACCGGTTGTCTTTACAATTAAATAATTGCTGGAAAAGCTAATTGTTCTTTAGCCTAGAACATCCTACACCTTACTAATTTTTATAATTCATTCAATCTATTTATAATATGATTTCATAGAGCCATTTAAAATAAAGTTATCAAAAATTTAATGTCATATACATGGCACTGGTAGCGAACATGTTAAAATGAATTATCACTTTATTTCTCATATCGGGAAGATAGATATGCTTCAAAATTTGAAATAATCAACAGTACACTATTCATTTTTAGGTATTAGAGGAATTAATGGATGGCGATATATTAGTCTTTGAAAAAGAGGAACGGGAAGAACTCTCCGATCTGCCCACGTGCATAGAATTCTTCAAAGACCTATTTTACCGAGTTGAGGTAACTTTCGTCGACAAATGCATCCCTAACGATCAGGGCTTTACAATGGAACTCTCTCTGCGGATGACGTACGATCAACTGGCCCGGGCCGTCGCCCAACGTGTTGGCACAGATCCCTATCTTCTGCAATTCTTTAAATGTCAAACTTATAAGGACAGTCCTGGGAATCCCCTGAGGTGTACTTTTGAGGGTACACTGAAGGATCTGCTAGTGTATACGAAGCCGAAGGCCCCTAAGAAAATATACTACCAACCGTTAAGTATAAGAGTGAATGAACTCGAGAATAAGAAGCAGTTCAAGTGTGTATACTTGGGGCCGAAGATGAAGGAGGAGAAGGAGCTGATTTTGTATCCGAATAAAGGGGGTAATGTTGGGGATTTATTGGCGGAGGCTAAGAAACAGATCGAATTTGGTGAAGGAAGTACTGGAAAATTAAGGTAAGAATTTGTATTACTTTTACTTGTAATAATGGACGCATTCAGCATATAAGACTGTTGGGAGTTTGATGCCAACAGTTGGGAAATGTTCTGTTGAATGCACTGTCAACAGCAAACACGTTTGTAATTTTTTTCTAGTTAATGCGCCTAACAATACACCTATCCTTATCAACTGTTTTTATTAATATGAGCCACACACATATACACAATGAGAAACTGATAAGTGTGTTTAAAATGCCTTCTGTTTTTCAAGGTTGACAGAAGTGAATTGCAATAAAGTGTGCCTGGGCCCCAAAGAAGACACATCACTTGAAATGCTAATGCAAAATGGTTCAAAGATATACAGGATAGAGGAGGTGCCCGCCGAAGAGCTGCACATAGCCGAAGATGAGCTTTTAATACCGTGTGCACACTTTCACAAGGACGTCTTTTCCACGTTCGGCACACCGTTCCTCATCAAGATTAAACAGGGGGAGACATTCGGAAAAGTAAAAGGTAACAAACCTATAAAATTTAAAAAGAAATCTGCTAATTTTTCTTTCTTTTTGCAGAGAGGATTCAAAAGAAGCTCAGTTTCCCAGAGAAGGAATTCGAGAAGTTCAAGTTTGCAATTGTTTCGATGGGAAGGGCGAATTTCATCATTGATGATGATTTTGTTATGAATGTAGCCGATTTCAAGCCACAGAGTCATCCAACTCAAAGTGAGTATCGTTTCTGAGGTTATAATTTAATTTGTATCAGTATGCAAAAACACTTTTAAGTTATACAAACCTTTATTAATTTAGCAATATGACTTAAAGTTTGTATAAAGAAAAACTATACATCCCGATGTGTACTCTGTAAATTTTCCGACATTTGTTATTTGCGAAAAGCATTTAATTTGAAGGTTCTACTGAGTCTTCCCACTCCCTGATTAAGCATGAAGAAAATATTCAGGCTATTCTAAACTCGAAATTTTACTTCATGCACCACTCATATGAAACACTGATGTAAAGTGTACTTTAAAATATACTCCAATTATTCTTTTTTTGTTTTAGCGAGTTGTTCAAAGCCATGGTTAGGATTGGAACATATAAACAAAGCGTCAAAACGGGCACGCTTTAACTATTTAGAAAAGGCCATCAAGATCTACAATTGAGACTGAGAAAAAAGGAAAGAGTGTGAACAGAAAACAAACATCTATGTCGGACTGTGTTAAAATTATTGACAAAAAAAACTGAAAAGCAACATTAAAAAAACCTACTAACGCAGCTTAAAAAAAGTATAAATAACAAAAAAAAAGGCTGTTGCATTTCTCCTTCTATCATATAATAATAATAATATATATATCTACCCCTGTCCTGGCCCTCTCTCTAATGAAAAGAAAAAAAAGAATTTGTTTTTTTGACCATCACGAATTGTTTAATTCATTGCTGAGCACTTTATTTACGGACTAGTTGAAAGAAACTCAACAAACAAAAAAAAAACTGAAAATCTTATTTAATTCAAGAGTTGTTTATTAGAATTTTGTGTAATTATAGAGTGATATTATTTTTGTTTTTTTTAATATGATTTTCCTCTCCTCCATTCAGGTGCTGTGTGTTGTCAATGACGAGGCGGAAATATTCTTTTTTTTTTGTGATTACCTTCATTTTTCTTTTAAATAGCAAGCAGCACTCTTCACACAAACATACATGCGGAATTTGTATTATAGGTGATGGTCTTATATATGAACATATATGAAATATATATTTATATTTGCGTAATATCGCTGTGCAAGATAAAAAAAAATTGAGTAAAAAACTTGTAAATATTATATAATATGATCATGTTGTATGTCAATGTAGAAAGGAAAATAATAATGATTGATCCACTTTAAAAAAAAACAACAAATAATTGATATTAATGTTGATTTCCTTGTGGGGGATTTTATTTTCTGTTTCCCCATATTATTTTTTTTAGTTCATCGCTTGTTTTTATTTGAGCGGTTGTGTGATTTATTTTACAGTGTTTATATTATATATATATATATATATATATAAATGAGCATATACGATTTTGTTCCTTCGTCTGCCTATTTTGGTAAATTGAGTCTACGATTAAAAAAAATTCATTGAATAGATTTTTTGATAGTTCTTTAATCCCTTTTTAATTCCAGCCATGGAGATTATTGATATATAAAAATATGATAGATAGAAAGTAGGCTTTCATAGAGAGACAAATTTCACTCATTGACAAATCAAATGGTTGGGTTAGAATTATGATGTTGGGGCAACGTTACAAAATCTATCATGTTTTTATTGTTTTACGAAATGTTTAGGAAATACTTTAAAATCTAAGAGGGAAGAGCCACAATATGTTGGTTAAAGTTGACCATGACATTGACATTTCGCTAAAACACTTCCAGTATTTTTATACTTATTTATGATTTATCTTAGTCATTTATCTAAAATGAAATTTCATGGGTATACATTTTCTGATTAACTTTTTTTACATAAAAAGACGTGCACAAAATAAACAAATAAAATAATCACTATAAATTAATTTATTGTCTGGAAATTTACACAATGATATCGATTTAAAAAATCACTTGCTATCCAAAGAAGAAAAACAATTGCACTAAGTATTTGACTGACATTTTTGGAAGAAATTACATATCGAATATTATAAGTATATGTACGGTATGAATTATCTAACTACAAATATCCTTAATATGAGAAACTCCACAATTTACAATCACTTTTTAAAAACTTACAAAATCAGGCGCTTGTGTATTATTTTATTTACTTAGCCAATTCCTTCATACGGTTAAGGGCGCTGCCCGCTCTGAACCACGTGATCTGTAAATCATTCATCGTGTGGTTCAACTTGATCTTATCAACCGATCCGCTGGCATGCTTAATTTCGCAATCGACTTGCTGTCCTGGTTTCAAGTTCTTCAAATTCACAAGGCTGATTTTGTCTGTGGGTTTGATTTTATCGTAATCGCTCGGGTTGGCAAAGGTGAGTGGCAAGAGGCCTTGCTTCTTAAGGTTGGTTTCGTGAATACGGGCAAAGGATTTCACAATGATGGCACGTCCGCCCAAGTGACGGGGTTCTAGAGCTGCGTGTTCCCTGGAGCTGCCTTCGCCATAGTTTTCGTCACCGACGGCCACCCAGTTCACGCCGTTGGCTTTGTAGTGGCGGGCTACATCTGGTACTGCTCCCCATTCGCCAGTTAGTTGGTTCTTGATTTTGTTCATTTCGTTGTTTTCTGAATTTGTTGCACTGGAAATATTCACAATAGAATTAAAAATGTAAAGTAAAGAAGTAACAGTCAGTCATATGGGAATTGCTGCTCAAAAAGTGAATTTACTCCATAAATTCAGAAACTCGGGTTTTTTGGAATTGATTGTATTCTCACACATGAAAAAGATATGTGTGAGAATACAATGAGTTCCAAAACTATCAGATTTGTAATAGATTTTTAAAACTAATGTTTGTGATTTATTTGTTATTACTTACCCAATGAACATGTTGTTTGAAATATTGTCCAAGTGGCCGCGATATTTGAGCCAGGGCCCAGCAGCTGAGATGTGATCGGTGGTGCATTTTCCCTTGACTTTAATGAGGACGGTCATTTCCTTTAAGTCTTGGCCATCCCACTTGTTGAAAGGAGACAGGAGCTGCAGACGCTGGGAGGTGGGGCTGACATTCACATTGACTCTGCTGCCATCAGATGGAGGTGCCTCATAAGTGTCCTGGCCGGGGTCGAAACCTTTGGCGGGCAATTCAGCACCGAATGGTGGGGACAGCTTGAATTTCTTACCGTCAGTACCTGAGAAGAAAAATAGTTAGTCACAGTGAATCTCCTAATATTCTTAAGAATGATCAGTGGAGGCTTCTACTTCGTTATACATGTTAATTCAATAAAATACTTTAGCTTTTTTTGTAATACACTATTTTTATTTTCGTGACTGCGGTTTCGGCAACATCTGTTTGATAATGGCAAGTTGAGTTGAGAAAACTGCAGTCATAAAAATAGTGTGTTATACAAAGTTAAAGTGTTTTATGGCATCTGGTGTAACAGAACTTTAAAATGACATAAACCCAAGGCTAATAATCCGAGTTTCACCGACAGAAATTAAATCGACCAATAGTTGATTATCGATTAAAATCTAGTAATAGTTACATACATGTCAAAAAATCAATAAATTCACATGAAATTGATGTTTAGGACATGGATAATGTCAATTCCATATATATATATAATCATTTAAAATCCCTTTTACCATTTAGGGTGTCGAGATAATGTCAATTCCAATCGACAAATAAATTAATTAACGAATAAGATTTAATTGAAGTTGCTGAAACCGGACATAAGACTTCTTTTTTAGTTTTGTTCCTAAAAAAATGAATGTGCCCAAAACAATGATTTGATTAGAAATAAAATTGTAAATTTACCTGTTAATTGATCTTTGGTGGGATCGAAGTCGAGGGTTCCTGCAATGCTGAGCGCAGTTGTTAATTCAGGTGAAGTGACAAAGGCGTGCGTGGCAGGATTGGCATCATTACGACCAGTGAAATTACGGTTATAAGATGTAACAATAGTGTTTTTCTCTCCCTTTTTGACATCCTTCCTGTCCCATTGACCGATGCATGGACCACAAGCATTAGCTAATACCTAGATAGTATCATAATTAAACGCAATTCTTTTAAAAGGTTAGCATGGCTGCCTTAGTAAGTGTAAATTGTCAATGCCGCAAAAATTTCGCAATTTTGCCACGGTGTTATAATTCCAGCCTAAAAATGTCACTTGGGGATGTAATATAAATATTTGGCGATGTAATAGTCATAAATCTTTAACTTACGGTTCCTCCAAAATCTCTCAAAATCTTGGCGATTCCGTCCCTCTCGATGGTAGCCCTGATCTGTTCGGACCCGGGCGTGACGTTAAAGGGAATCTTTGACTTCAATCCGTGCTGCAGGGCTTCGCTGACGATGCTGGCGCACCTGCCCATATCCTCGTATGAGCTGTTCGTGCAGGAACCGATGAGGCCGACCCTGATGTCTAGGGGCCAGTTGGCTTTCTTTGCGTGGGATCCCAGTTGGCTGATGGGATGGGCCAGATCGGGAGTGAACGGTCCGTTGACGTGCGGTTCAAGAGTGTCCAAGTTGATTTCGACGAGTTCGTCGTACTTGCAGTTGGCATCGGCGGTGAGCAGTTTCTTCTCGTATTTATCGGCCTCTGCAGCGACGTCAGCACGACTTGTGGCTATAAAATTTAAAGTTGGGAATTAATTAAAGACAACTTAAATAGTGTTACTACTAAGTAATTTTCTCTAACAAGACAAACAAAATGTTATTTATCACTGTTAATTATCAAAAGCCTACCTTTAAGATAATCCCTCATACGTTTGTTGTAAGGGAAAAGTGAGGTCGTAGCACCAATCTCAGCACCCATATTACAAATGGTAGCCATTCCAGTGCATGAAATTGAATCGACTCCTGGTCCGTGGTATTCGACGATAGCTCCAGTGCCTCCCTTGACTGTTAAAATACCGGCGACTTTTAAGATGACGTCCTTTGGCGATGTCCATCCAGATAATTTACCTGTTTATAAGGATGTATTTTTTAAACTTCTCCCAGTTGTAAAATGGATCAATCGTACCTGTAAGCTTCACACCGATAACTTTCGGACACTTCAATTCCCACGGGATGCTAGCCATCACATCGACGGCATCAGCACCACCGACACCAATGCAAAGACAGCCAAGACCACCACCGTTGGGTGTGTGGGAATCGGTACCAATCATCAGTAAACCGGGGAAGGCGTAGTTTTCCAAAATGATTTGATGGATAATACCTAAAAAGATAATTTTTCATAATAAACAGAAATTATAATTAATATTCCGTTATGGACAAAACAATTAAACTCTCGAATAAAAGAGTTCAATGTACTCCTACTAATTTATGATAATTTTATGTAGTAATTTTCTCAGGTTATATAAATGAAGGCCAGTAATATAATGACACCTTTTCTTTTAAGTATCCTTATGCTTACACTGTACATTTTCACTAGTTGTTTCCACTTCTTGATTAGGCTTTGAAAAAATTTGGATTTGCTTCAAACCTCTTTGTTTTGGAAATAATACACTGTATTATTGTATAACAATATTTGAGCAATATTTTTATGTTTTACTTACCGGAACCAGGTTTCCAGAAGCCAACGCCGTATTTAGCACCTGCGCTGCTTAAGAATTTGTAGACCTCCTGATTCAAGTCCTTGGCGCGGGCCAAATCCTTATCGCCTCCCACTTGGGCCTCGATTAAGTGATCGCAATGGATGGTACTGGGAACGGCCACCTTTGGCAGACCGCTGGAGATGAACTGCAACATGGCCATCTGGGCGGTGGCGTCCTGCATGGCCACACGGTCGGGCCTGAGACGAAGGTACGACGTACCTCTTTCGATATCCTAAATAACAATTGTTATTAAAATACATATTACTTTTCATAAACATATTATCAGTGGATGAAAACTATACGAAATATTTACTTTCTTTATTTACAGAGTTACCACAGATTTACAACAATAAATCTTTATTATGAGAGGAATACAAAAAAAAATATTATTTCATGCAAAGATAAATTTAATGAAACCTAAATTACTCTTGATAGGTGGCTATCGACCACAGGTTTTTGTTTTTTTTACCGGTGGCCTATGAAGTAAAATTTCGAGTTTAGAAAAAAGCCTGAAAATTTGGATTGGTCAGTCCACTTTGCTACACGACCAATTCAAATTTTCAGGCTTTTCTAAAACTCCAAATTTCACTTCATGCTTAATCAGGCAGTGGAAACATTCGTTAGAAACCCTAAGTTGAAACTTTACAAAAACGAATGCCTAAAAATTGTCAGTCAGAATAGATACTTAAAAGAAAAATTCCTGGTATATAAATTGAATGCAACCACATTAGAATGAAAAACACAAAATCATGTAACATAGCAACAAAATTCAGTTGAGATAGAATTTTGTTGCTATGTCAAACCATTTTGTTTATTTAAGACTGACATTTAAAAAAATCCTTTTTCTCTTTGTAAACACAGGTTTGTTTGAATCATATTCTAAATATGCATTACAGATAATTCTGACATTTTCTTAATTTATTTAATTATCAGGTAAAAAATAAAGTTTTGGCTCCAAAGATAACCCTTTGCAGGAGGTCAAGTATTGGCCAATTGTATCATCCAGACGATAGGAAACAAACATCCTTCTTGTTTTGGTGCAATGTACAAAGTGCACTCAATCAAGATTTTTTCCCATTCATTCCAATCAAAATAAAAAATATATATTTCACATTGGTATTAATCACATTTGTAAATAAAACACTTTTTAACTTTGTTTTACCACTGTAAAAAGGTATAGTAACACTTTTTTTCAGTGATAAAACAAAGTTAAACTGTTTTATTTTTAGTATAAATAAAATGTGCACAAAGTCTTTTCTTAATCTTTTAAAAAATCTAAACTCTGATTCAAAAACTCCATTTAAAAATCAGCAATTTAACACAACTTTGACGATCAAGCTATGATTTCTAAGGATTTTCTCTATAAAAAATGTGTTTATGAGCCTATTTTTTTATTTCACTTACAAAATATCCGAATAAGGCTTAAAGCATTGATATACGTTTAAACAGGCGATAATAACAGAAAATGGACTTACTTGTGTTTTGGGTTCATCGAGATGCGAGTACAAAACCTTCTCGGAAAGTGTCAAAGGCCTGTTCAGGCGCTTCTTAACGACTTCCAAGTTCGAGACGAGCTTTTCGTAAGGCAAGTAGGCCTGGGCGTCGAACTTGCTCATCGCTACTTTGGCGGCGGCCGCCGCCAACGGTGAAACGTGGAAGCATCTTACTTGGATTTCGTTCAACACGTTGCCACTGAGGTTGCGCCCCTAAATTATCATTCAAAATTAAAAGCCCGTACACCACTTTAAAATATATTTGGGAAAATACAAAAAAATCTACTGTTTCAACTCCAATCAAAACTACTAGAACATTGAATATTATTTTTGAAGTGATGATTGTTTTCAAAGACAACACCAATGATTCTGCAAGGAAATTGTTAGATTTAAGGTATGTTAGGCCCAGTTGGACCAAAAATATTGAATGAGAGTTCGGCTAGAACTTGAGTTCAAGATAACAGTTTCTATTGTTCTAAAGTCACTTTGAACTTGAGTTCAGAGATGTACCAGTTTAATGTGTTTGGTGCAACTGGCCCTTAGTCTTTAACCTCACATTCTAAGTATACACAACAAATACCAAATTCATTTAGAAGGTTAAGTTAAAGAATAACACACACGTTAAATTTAATATTTAGCTTACGGAATTGGCCTAAATATATTTGGAAAAATACAAAAAGTTACTTGTTTCAACTCCAATCGAAACTAATGGAGGAAATAAAATACACTTGTATAACTTTTATGACGCAACTTGCTGTTGAGCAATTTTTAAATAGCAAACTTTGTTCACAAACAATAAAAAACTGATATTTTGTTGTTTGCAAATCAATAAACTACTTCGGAAACCTCTTAAGTGCAAACTGTGAAATTTAACAGGAGCACAAAATACTTGTTATTTATTACATGAGCTGCGTAATCATCTGAATTTTTTTTATGGTGCGTAGTACGTATAACTTTCGACGAGGATGGTTAATTGGGTTGCCTAGCAGAAAAAAGATCAGAATGGCTATGGGCACAGTTCATATATATCCAGTTAGCCAGTCCCCATATAAATTTTGGGTACACGCGAATGGGAGCAGAGCGCTGGATGCCAAATTGGTGTATATGGCTGCCTATATACACCAGTCTGGCTTCCTGCGGTCGGTCGGTTACGACTATTTTACTCCAGATGTCGCGAAATCAAGTCTCAGAGAGAGAGAGTGAAAGAGAGACAATTTCTTTCTCCCTCTATTCCGCGCTTCCCGTTGTATCATATTCCAGATGTTGATTTTTCAATCTTGAAAACACATTGAATATTATTTTTGAATTGATGATTGTTTTCAAAGACAACACCAATGATTCTGTAAGGAAATTGTTAGATTTAAGGTATGTTAGGCCCAGTTGGACCAAAAATGTTGAATGAGAGTTCGGCTAGAACTTGAGTTCAAGATAACAGTTTCTATTGTTCTAAAGTCACTTTGAACTCGAGTTCAGAGATGTACCAGTTTAATGTGTTTGGTGCAACTGGCCCTTAGTCTTTAACCTCACATTCTAAGTATACACAACAAATACCAAATTCATTTAGAAGGTTAAGTTAAAGAATAACACACACGTTAAATTTAATATTTAGCTTACGGAATTGGCCTAAATATATTTGGAAAAATACAAAAAGTTACTTGTTTCAACTCCAATCGAAACTAATGGAGGAAATAAAATACACTTGTATAACTTTTATGACGCAACTTGCTGTTGAGCAATTTTTAAATGGCAAACTTTGTTCACAAACAATAAAAAACTGATATTTTGTTGTTTGCAAATCAATAAACTACTTCGGAAACTTCCTAAGTGTAAAATGTGAAATTTAACAGGAGCACAAAATACTTGTAATTTATTACATGAGCTGCGTAATCATCTTAATTTTTTTATGGTGCGTAGTACGTATAACTTCATCATGAGTTTTGATTTTTATAAAGTATTTTGAGTAGATGTTTATATTAATACTGGTAAATTAATAACATCTGAATTAAGGTCTAGTTGCACCAAAAACGTTGAACTCCAGTTCAAGATGACAGTCGCTACTGTTCTATTGTCACTTTGAACTCGAGTTCAGAGTTGAACCAATTTAATGTGTTTAGTGCAACTGGCCTTAAGAGGACATTTGTTTGTAAAATCGGGACTTAAGAGGTTTCGGAAGTAGTTTATTGAAATACAATTTGCTATTGAAAAATTGGACAACAAAAAGTTGCAGCTGAAAATGTGAAAGTGAAAGTGTAAAAAAGCACCATTATTATACAACTTCTAATAAGTTTTTGAATCGATGATTGTGTTTCAAGTATAAACTATTAATTAACCCATTAAGCGCCATTGATGCATACACGCAACATTATTAATTTTTGGTTATTAAATTACTAAATAAATTAATTTGGTATATTATATTATTTGACCTGACTTGAAAATGTATGAAGAAAAATTTAAATATTTTGTTATTTAAATATTTCGATTGTTACTCATTTAAAAAAAAAATAATGTGAATGTATTTCTAACTTCACAATATTTCAGCGTTTTATGTGCGTGGCGCATGAAGTAAAATTTCGAGTTTAGAAAAGCCTGAAAATTTGGTTTGGCCGCTCCGCTTCGCTACGCGACCAAACCAAATTTTCAGGCTTTTCTAAACTCGAAATTTTACTTCATGCTTAGTCTGGGAGTGGAATCACTCGTTCTAAACTTCATACTGCACGTTTTTAGATAAAATCGACGAACGACTGAAATTTTACAGCATAACACTATGTGTATTTAAAAGAAAAATTCACAGTATTTAATACAATAAGTCATTCATAGATATCATAAAACGAAGTGCAGAATTTTACCTAAAATCAACTTTTAGAGTTATCTCTATAATTGCTCGGCCGTTAATGGGTTAAAACACTTGGTATTGTTTCACTGTTTTTAAAACAGTGAAACAATAGCAAGTGTTTTATTTAATAGTTTAAAAAGTTTCACAACAGGTTAAGTGAGAAATTAATTAAAGATATACACTTACGTGCAAAGAAAACGGCCCGCTTATTATTTATTTTTTTATAATAGCATTACTCTTGCAATACTGCGAAAAAAAACTTGTGATATTTTAAGATAAAATAGACTATTAGGGTATCGAAAAAATCAACATATGGTACTTATGAGTTTATTAAATTAACAATAATCATCACAAATAAAATTTAAAGAGATGCTGTTTATTCGACATTATACATAAAGTATCAAGATGTCTACGTTCTTCTACTGTTTTTGCTTATTTGTTTTGATCTTCAGTGGATGTGGGAATAAACTCACTGAAGGTTGCTGGGTTCATCATGGTTTTAGGTGGTGTAGATTGTGCAAAATCTCTAGCTCTTTTTGGAATATTGGCGAAGCCAGTGGTATGTGGTCAGAGTGCTTAATATCAGCCGTTCTACCGTTTAATGTCTATTTTATCGTAAAAAGGCCAAACGTTTTGTTTGTAGTATTGCATCAGTGATTTTATTATAAAAAATAAAAAGAATGGGTGGGCCGATTTCTATGCACTTTAGTGTAGTTAGTAAGCGTTTAATTTCAAGTACTTTTCAAGTTTAAATCTTTCAAATCACATGACTTCTAGGTTAATCCAGTTGGTAACCCTAACATATTTTCAAAGTTTTAAATAAGTAATTGCAAATTAATGCGAAAATAAAGTTCCCGTGATTATTCAAGCGTGAAATTTATTCATTTTTAACAAAAACAATCAATTTTTGTACGCAATAGATAATCCACGTTCGGATTTTGACCCCGGAGATGAATTTTGAGGTTAGGATTACATAACAAGTTGATTTGTTTGGAAAACTGCCCGGGGGGCCGGCACCTCGCGCCGACAACAACACGTTTACGCTAGTCAAGCGTTTAACGGGAAGTTTTAAGTTCTTAAATACGGTACAAAAGACTTACCTGGCGATGCAAAACTCGCATACAGTACGCCATGGTCGCGCAATCGTGTCTGCAGGGGGGGTGAGCGTGAGAAAAGAAGGGGGCGCGGTGTCCTTATGGTTGGAACGGACCGCGTTTTAGTAAAACTTGCTTCGTCGAGTAAATCCACTTAAATTTTGACCTCTCTCATCAGTCAGCTGTGTGCGTGGTCGGATGGCGCATGCGTGGTCGGAAAAGTTGGGGCTTTTTTGAAAGTCTACGGAAAAATTTCGATTGCGCGTCAATTTGACAGTTCATTTAAAATAAATGAACTATTTAAAAAAAACAATTATGCTTACACACTTACTAATTATTGTATCAAAAATTTTCGAATACTTCTGTTTCCATTAATGTTCTTTACTTTCTCTTAATTGTTATTATTAATAACTTAAAATTGTTTATTACATTTTTTGCTGACTAATATGAGCACTTAGGGCCAGTTGCACCAAACTGGTTCATTTTTGAAGTTCAGTCAAAGTGACATTAGAATAATAGGAAATGTCATCTTGATCTCAAATTCAAAGATAAACCAGTTCACCATGTTCTGGTGCAACTGAGCCTTAGGGCCAGTTGCACCAAACACGTTGAACTGGTTCAACTCTGAACTCGAGTTCAAAGTGACAAAGTAAACAATAGGAACTGTCATCTTAGACTTAAGTTCAGCTTGAACTTAAAATAAATTCGTTTTTGGTGCAACTGGGTCTTCAATTAAAACATCAATATGTAACTGGAAGTTATTTAAGTCTTTGCTTAGGCTAACCACCATGCAGGATGGTTAATTGGGTTGCCTAGCAGAAAAAAGATCAGAATGGCTATGGGCACAGTTCATATATATCCAGTTAGCTAGTCCCCATATAAATTTTGGGTACACGCGAATGGGAGCAGAGCGCTGGATGCCAAATTGGTGTATATGGCTGCCTATATACACCAGTCTGGCTTCCTGCGGTCGGTCGGTTACGACTATTTTACTCCAGATGTCCCGAAATCAAGTCTCAGAGAGAGAGAGTGAGAGAGAGACAATTTCTTTCTCCCTCTATTCCGCGCTTCTCGTTGTATCATATTCCAGATGTTGATTTTTCAATCTTGAAAACACGTTTTTTTTTCTTTTAACGAGCTAAGGATGCGTGTTACATTCATTCATGCGTTTCCTTCTACAATTTTATTTTATGCGTTATTAGAGAATAGATTTTATGAAATTATATGTGAACGTTGTAAAATTCATTAAGTATTATTTATTTTGTACAAAAAACTTAAAATACAAAACTATGTAACTTTTGATAAAAAGTAAAACTTATCATTTTATTAACTAATCAGATCAATCCTATTGATTAGATCAAATCTACTGTTCGATAAGGGTTTCTTTTTTAATTAAAGGGGTCAGTGCAAAATGCAGTTGTCATTTTTTTTTAGTTTTTGAATTATTACCGTTTGAAGTTTTTAACCCATTAAGCGCCGTTGATGCATACACTCGACATTATTATTTTTTGATAATTAAGTTACTAAATAAGTTTATTTGATATAATATATATTATTTGACCTGAATTGAAAATGTACCAAGTAAAATTTAAATATTTTGTTATTTAAAGTGCATTATAAATACTTTACAATATTGCAATGTTTTATACGCTTGGCGCATGAAGTAAAATTTCGAGTTTAGAAAAGCCTAATTTGGCTCGGTCGCTCCGCTTCGCTACGCGCCCGAGCCAAATTTTCAGGCTTTTCTAAACTCGAAATTTTACTTCATGCTTAGTCTGGGAGTGGATACACTCGTTCTTAACTTCATATTGCACGTTTTTATATAAAATCGACGAATGCCTGAACATTGCTGGTCCAACAGAACCGTAATGCAAAACGTACTTCGTTCGACTGGTTTAATAGTAACAGACTTGCCATAAACGAGAATAAATCCATTGATTTAATCTTCACATTAAAACCGTGTGAACATAACTTTGAAACATCCGCAAAATTTCTGGGTGTTGAACTAGATTCTTCTTTGACTTGGAGTGTACATGGCAATAAGTTAGCAAACAGACTCTGCCCAAATATATTTCTTTTGCGCAATTTGTCTAATTCACTTTCACCTGCAGCTTTAAAAACTGCCTACTTCGGTACATGCCACTCAGTTATATCATACTGCATCCTTGCCTGGGGTCACTCTGCCATCAAAGAGAGAATATTCGGATTGCAAAGACGTGCAATCAGAATTGTAGCCGGTGCCCAATATCGCGAAGAATGCAGGCCATACTTTGTAAAACTAAAAATTATGACGTTACCCTGCTTGTATATATATATATATATATATATATATATATATAAATGCCTTGTTCACATTAAGAAAAACATCGAGTCATATCAGTGTGCCGCCTCTATACATACATATGATACTCGTCAAAGAAATATATATATATATATATATATATATATATATATATATTCAATATACACGGCTAAGTAAATCGAGGGATGGACCTAGATACTGGGGACTTAAGTTTTACAATAAATTACCTGCTATTGTCAAATGCCTGCCACTGAAAAAATTTAAAAGTTATCTGAAAGACAATTTCAGCTCAACACCATATTTTACATGGGAAGAGTTTCTTCGAGCGTAAGTGATGTAACTGTGATATAGTATAGTCTGTGATATTGTTTTCTCTTTTTTATTTATTTTTTTTGTACTATTTATTTATTTATATATTTATATTTACCCGACACCATATGGTAAAAGGGAATACTGATTATATATATATATATATATATATATATATATATATATATATATATATTTATAGTCTCTATTTAATTTATTTTTTATATACCTGACCTTTTATCATATTTTATCTACTTTTATCTTAAATTTAGACTCTAAATTCATATTTATATATTTTTTAACCGATTTTAATATGTTTAACACATCTCCTGCTACCACTACTTTTAGTATGTCACATTACATTATATTCTTTTCTTTATTTGACTTATGTAAACATTACTTGTATGTACTTGCATCAATAAACTATTATTATTATTGACAGCGTATACATTACATTGTTGAGGCACTAATTTTTTGAAAATCCATATCACTTTAATATAATAATATTAATAAACTATTTATGATTTATAACTTTTTATTAAATTCACGTATACATTATGTGTATTTAAAGAAAAAAATCACAGTATGTATTGCAATAAGTCATTCATAGAAATCATAAAAAGAAGTGTAGAATTTTAAGTAAAATTAACTTTTAGAGTTAAAATTGCTTGGCCGTTATTGGGTTAAAATAGTTTTAAATATACTATGTGTCCCGTTTCAAGGCGCATTGTATGTTTCATGTAAAGATTTCCAATGTAATTGGAATTTGAGTTTGTATCGCTTATTGAACCAAAACGATTACAATAAAATTAAAATCATTTCTTTACCTACTAGCAGTATTTTCGTGGTATTATTTTTGAGTTCTCCTCATTTTTCAAATTGATTTTTTCATTGTAAAAAGATTTTTGTATTTATCTAACTTTTAAATAAAAAATGTTTAATAATATAAATATATTAAAAATCTATTAATTTTTAAACACGTTTTTATTAAAAATATATATAACTAAAAATGTTAGAAATATATTTTACATTTTTTCATTGTAAAATGACTTTGTTTATTTATACAAATTATGAATATTTGAAACAATAATCTATTAATCTAATAATTTTAACAATTATTTTATTAAAAATATATAAAATAACTAAAAACGTTGAAAATATATTTTAGAATTGTTAATTTCATTGTAAATTTGTTTTTATAAAATATATTCCCGAATTTCATAATTTGGAACACGCTTGAAATCTCAAAATAAAAGAAATATTTTCGAATAGACTTTTTGTGGTGATAATATACTGCCTTTCAAAAAAATCAGAACACCAAGTATTTATTGCACGATTTTAATAAAATTTACACAATTTGATCATGTAAGCGAACTGTATCGATGATCAAAAAATCAAGTTGAAAAACAAATGAATAAAAATGAATAATGTGTTGGGCCTCCACGATTTCCCAAACACTCATTAACACGTCGTGGCATGCTGGAAATCAGGCTGTCAATGTCGACTTGGGGTATTTCATTCCAAACTTCGATAATTTGACCTCTAAGTTCCATTACAGTGTTAGCGGGGCGCTGTAAGTTACTTATTCTAACACCTATCATATCCCAAACATGTTCTATTGGCGATAGATCTGGAGAACGAGATGGCGAAGGTAACAAATTGATTTCGGCACTATCAAAAAACTGTCTTGTAATGACCGCTGTGTGAGGTCGAGCATTATCTTGCTGAAAAATGGGGTTCTGCAAGCCATTTACATAGGGCACTAACACTGGCCGTAAAATGTTGTCAATATACCGAATCGCGTTAAGACTTGCTTCTAAAAAAACTAGAGGAGACCGACTACCATATGCAATGGCCCCCCAAACCATAACTCCCTGTGTAAGAGCCGTATGTCTTTCAACAGCAAATTGTAAAATTCTGCGTTCACCGCGTCGACGTCTCACTCTTCTGCGACCATCATGAGCCCATAAACAGAACCGAGACTCATCGCTGAAGATAATGTTATTCCATTCATGGGTCCAATGTTGTCTTTCCCTGCACCAATCAAGTCTTGCTCTGCGATGCTGCGGAGTAAGAGGTAGACACAATTGTGGACGGTAGGATCTTATACCAAAACTGCGGATTCTTCTGTAAACAGTAGCCATGGATACTCTTTGGCCATTTAGAGCCAACCAGTCATTTCCCAATGCCCGCGACGTTGTAAATCTGTCCCTTAAAGTTGTAAGACGAAGAGCTCGATCTTCACGCTCAGTGGTGCTTCTTGGACGTCCTGATCCAAGTCTACGTCGATTCTCCCCAGCTTCGGACCATCTAGACCAGTAGCGTACGATCACCGATACACTACGGCCTACCCTTTCAGCAATAGCACAAACCGAAAAACCCGCTTTTCGCATTCCAATAATGCGACCCCTTTCAAATTCACTTAGATGGTGATATTGTGCACGCCGACGAACACGGGGCATCTTTTTATGTTTTGCAAACTGAAACGTCAAACTACTCAGAGGCTACTTGGATATTAGAAGCAATTACATTAAAAAATCAACAGCTCTTCATAATGGTGAAATCAAGGAAAAATATCATTAAATAGTAACCAAAACAATTGATTTTTTGATCATCGATGCAGTTCATTTACATGATCAAATTCTGTAAATTTAATTAAAATCGTCCAATAAATACTTTGTGTTCTGATTTTGTTGAAAGGCAGTATAAATTTTATTATTCGTCTACCACAGTTCATATACAGGAAGTTTTCCGTTAAAGTATACATATTTCAAATTCACATTATTTTCTTTAAATCTGTAGATATTCGTTGTGTTTTTAAAAGAGTTCAATTTGATGCTTTAAACGAGTGTTTTCCTCTCCCAGACTAAGCATGAAGTAAAATTTCGAGTTTAGAAAAGCCCCGTGAAAATTTGTCGAGGGTCGCGCAGCGACCCGAGACAAATTTTCGGGGCTTTTCTAAACTCGAAATTTTACTTCATGCGCCACGCGTATAAAACACTAAAATATTGTGAAATTTAAGTATATTTGAACCTCACGTAAAATCAGTGTTTTGTGCGCGGGGCGCATGAAGTAAAATTTCGAGTTTAGAAAAGCCCAGAAAAATGTACAGTGTATTCTGTATATTGAGTTATTTATACTTAAAAAAACTGTCTGTATAACTAATCAATAATATAAATTATTTGCCAAATTTGGTACACACCAAAGTTTTAATTGAATTTATGAAGAAAAAGAAAACAATCAAGATAAAAATAATATCAAATGAATTCTTTAATGTAAACTCATTGAATTTTATTTTTTGATTTTTAGTTAAATTTTAGGTTTATTTAGGAGCTTTTTAAATATATCTGATTCCCAAAGTCCATAATTTTGAACACGCTGGAAATCTGAAAATAAAAGAAATGTTTCGGAACATTTTTTCTGAAGGTCATCAAATTTATTATCGTACAAGTGGTGTAGACGGGATCAAATTACACGACGAAATAAGAGCGAGCGCGTTTGTGTGTGTGTGTGTGTGTGTGTGTGTACACGCAACCTCTAGAATACTTCTACGTTTACTCTATTCATAAGTAGATGGACCCACTTCCCTACCACAGTCTCTCCTTTTCTATCCTTGAAAACCCGGAATCCAGTTTTCCCATAAGCATTGTCTACCCTTGCTATGGGATTTTATCGGCCATCATTGTAGCAATATTGGTTTTAGATTAAATTTCCCGCGTTAAATATTTCCATAACTAAGGCCCATTTGCGCTTCGAATCATCCACAAATTATTGATTTTCTCTGATTAATTCAAAATTCTAGAATATAAGGATGTTATATGTTTGTAAGATATCCTAAAAATGCCTCTTTTATCAATATGAGATTGTGTAAACAATTTGTAAATAAAATTGATGCATTCCCACTGAGCAAAACACCAACAAATAACGTTATATCAATATTTTAGCAACATTAAACGTTGTATTAATGTTGATGAAACATTACTTGAATGAGTTTGTTCAGTGGGTTGTTAAGAAGTATTAGTCTCTGCATTGGCGGCTTGTGAGAAATTTTATTGGTAGGTCTGCAGACATGAATTTTTTATTCAAGTGTAAATGTAAATTCCTTTTAAAGCATTCTTAATGGGTTAAATTTAAAGCTTTAAACGAGTGTTTTCCACTCCCAGGTTAAGCATGAAGTAAAATTTCGAGTTTAGAAAAGCCTGAAAATTTGGTTTGGTCGCGTAGCGCGAAGAGCGGAGCGGCCAAACCAAATTTTCAGGCTTTTCTAAACTCGAAATTTTACTTCATGCGCCACTGGTACAAAACACTGACATATTTAAAGTTTAAAACACACCGCTAAACTTTACATTGATTCAGTGTTTTGTATCGGTGGCGCATGAAGTAAAATTTCGAGTTTAGAAAAGCCTGAAAATTTGGTTTGGCCGCTCCGCGCTTCGCGCTACGCGACCCGCGTATAAAACACTGTATTGCGAAATTAGAAATATGCTTCCGACGCGAGTATTGTGAAATCAAAAATTTGGTTATGAATAAAAAAAAATATTTATTTTCTTCTAAATAATTAACTGCACAAGATGTTAACAAATTACTGTTGTCAAATTTTCACGTAGAATTCCATAATAGAATATTTTTATTATTAATTTAATTACGCAATGTTTGTACAATGTATTTATTTATTGCTCTTATCAGCAAACAGCCGACTGTCGGCGTAATCTACATAGTCCGTTTGGTACAAAACATCACTCGAGATAAATTTAGAAAGGAATCCAAATAGATGTGTGTGTGTGTATTTCAGTGCATAAGGCGTGAAAATATCACGATCGAAAATACGCAAAATCAAATTATAAATGTAATCAATCCCAGATATGACTAATTTTTGTACTTTTTTTTTTAAAGTTACGTAAACTTAATCGAATGTACTGGAATACATTTCTATACAATGCGTGTTCTTATTGTGTATTTTAGAGTAATTTCCCACTGAGCAAAAAACAAACAAACAAAAAAAAAATCCCTTATTACCTGACTATATATAAGCTTATTGGTATCTTTTGTAATTCACTCCTGATAATGCTGTAAAACGCGAAACTAGTCGTGTAAATAGTAAAGTACAAAATTGTGAAACAAACCAAGTGTAATTTAATTTAAACCTTCATTATCAATATTTAAAAATGTTTCACCAAGTGATAAGTGAGAAAATTATTCAAGAAATGTTATATCAACATTGTAGCAACATTAAACGTTGTTTTAATGTTGATGAAACATTACTTAAATGGATTTCCTCAGTGGGTTGTAATTTACACTGCTGTGTAAGGAAAGCATTACCTATTTTGAGATACATACAGAAAATGTTTCTTTTAAGTATCTGTATCTCGATTTTCAGTAAATTTTAAGGCCTTTTTGTTTTAATAAAACAAGTCAATTTGAAGCTTTTAACGCGATTCCACTTCTTGGTTAAGTATGAAGTAAAATTTCGAGTTTAGATAAGCCTGAAAATTTGGTTTGTTCACGAAATTTTTACTTCACGCGCCACCCCTACCCACTTAGCAAACACCCCTACCCACTGAGCAAACACAATGAAGTAATGTTTCATCAGCATTAAAACAACGTTTAATGTTGCTACAATGTTAATGTAACGTTATTTGTTTGTTTTTTGCTCAGTGGGTACAAAACACTGAAGTAATGCGAAATTAAATATGCTTGTTTAGCAGTATATTTTTAATTCTGCTTTAACAATATATTTTGAATGCTGATTTAGAGGTATAAATAAATCAGTATTCAAAATATATTGTTAAAGCAAGATTAAAAATATACTGCTAAACAAGAATGTTTTTAATTTCACAATATGTCAGTGTTTTATACGCGTGGCGCATGAAGTAAAATTTCGAGTTTAGAAAAGCCTGAAAATTTGGTTTGGCCGCTCCGCGCTTCGCGCTACGCGACCAAACCAAATTTTCAGGCTCTTCTAAACTCGAAATTTTACTTCATGCTTAATCAGGGATTGGAAACACTCGTTAGTAGCTTTAAAATGAACTCATTAAAAAAAAGCCTTAGAATGCACACGCATACTCTCATTTTATTAACTCTACAATTTTTTGGATTCCTTCCCACTGAGCAAAAAACAAACAAATAACGTTATATCAACATTGTAGCAACATTAAACGTTGTATTAATGTTGATGAAACATTACTTGAATGTGTTTGCTCAGTGGGTTAATGTTCAGATGTAATTTCATAATTGACGATTTATATTTTTAATAATAAACCATGTTGTAACATTTCGGATTGCGTTCGAAATTTATCGAATGCAAATTTTTGGCAAAGCCTCAAAATTGGAGGCGCCGATTCCTCCAATTGATAATAATAAACAAGACCGACACCTACCTTTTCTATATCCGTGTTGTCTGTGTTTATTTTTAGCAAAGTTTAAAGTTTATCTCTTATAACCATTCTGGAAAAAAATGCACTAATTATAATTGATAATTATCAATACAGGCAGTTGAAATACTCTCATATTTAGAGTCGGATGGCATTCAACATACGCATCAAAGAGTATACTCACACCCAATCAAAGATACACGTCTTTATTTTGACGTTAACTCCCGTAAATTTAGTACAATAAATTAAAGTAACAATTGTTAGGTACATTTTTCTTCGGTCTAGGACGTTTCATCGCCGCCGATTCATCGCCACCGATTCATCGCCGCCGTTTCATCGCCGGGCCAGTTCATCGCCGGCCGTTTCATCACCAGGCCTGTTCATCGCCAATATTTTTATAAAATAAATTTTGAAAGAAAGATCATATCTAATGATATAATTTCAAATATTATCCAATTCTGGAAATTGTCCACTAATTTAATATTAGGTTTTATAACCAAGTAATCGTTACTCAAACTTAATAAAAATCGAATGAGAATCCTGTCATTTTTCGATATATGTCATTGAGTGCAATTCAGATTAAGGTTTACTATTCGCAAGTATGGAAACACAAATTTTGACCAAAAGAGGGAAAGAAAAGTTTATCCACGGAGGACATATGTATATTTTTGACAAAAACATTAAGTCTGACCAATGTGTTAAATTTTGGCGGTGTGACCACGTAGGACGTATCCTAACCTATCCTAACCTATCCTAACCTATCCTAACCTATCCTAACCTATCCTAACCTATCCTAACCTATCCTAACCTATCCTAACCTATCCTAACCTATCCTAACCTATCCTAACCTATCCTAACCTATCCTAACCTATCCTAACCTATCCTAACCTATCCTAACCTATCCTAACCTACCCTAACCTATCCTAACCTATCCTAACCTATCCTAACCTATCCTAACCTATCCTAACCTATCCTAACCTATCCTAACCTATCCTAACCTATCCTAACCTATCCTAACCTATCCTAACCTATCCTAACCTATCCTAACCTATCCTAACCTATCCTAACCTATCCTAACCTATCCTAACCTATCCTAACCTATCCTAACCTATCCTAACCTATCCTAACCTATCCTATCCTAACCTATCCTAATCTATCCTAACCTATCCTAACCTATCCTAACCTATCCTAACCTATCCTAACCTATCCTAACCTATCCTAACCTATCCTAACCTATCCTAACCTATCCTAACCTATCCTATCCTAACCTATCCTAACCTATCCTAACCTATCCTAACCTATCCTAACCTATCCTAACCTATCCTAACCTATCCTAACCTATCCTAACCTATCCTAACCTATCCTAACCTATCCTAACCTATCCTAACCTATCCTAACCTATCCTAACCTATCCTAACCTATCCTAACCTATCCTAACCTATCCTATCCTAACCTATCCTAACCTATCCTAAGCTATCCTAACCTATCGTAACCTATCGTAACCTATCCTAACCTATCCTAACCTATCCTAACCTATCCTATCCTATCCTAACCTATCCTAACCTATTCTAACCTATCCTAATCTATCCTAATCTATCCTAACGTATCCTAACCTATCCTGACCCATCCAAACCTATCCTGACATATCCCATCGCAATTGGCCTGGCGATGAACTGGCCTTGCGATGAACTGGCCTGGCGATGAACTGGCCTGGCGATGAACTGGCCTGGCGATGAAACAGCCGGCGATGAACTGGCCCGGCGATGAACTGGCCAGGCGATGAACTGGCCCGGCGATGAAACGTCCCATTCCCATTTTTCTTAGGTCATACAGGGAATATTACTATTAAGTAGGTAAACATACCCCCTAGGCCAAGGCCCTAGCCAGAAAAAAATGTCGGAGGGGGTTATAACAATTTCGGAGAGGGGGGGGGGTATTTAATGGTAAACATATTGTTTTTTGCTCTTACAGCGTCGCTTTCACATACAAACACTCAACATTTTGAAAATTTGTGGTGTGGGTTGAAATTTAAACTCCATATCCCTCCCACCCTGGCTACGACCTTGCCCTAGGCGTTCCACTCGTGGCGCCTCTAATACTCCTTACTCTATGGTTCTATCTTAACATTGTTATCACGTTATCGGCAATATTACCGAAAATATTACATAACGTAAAATACGAGCTGTAAAATTATCGGTTATTTAAAATGATGTAATATTCTCGGTAATATTACCGGTAACGTAATACAGCGGCGGCTCGCAGCCTAACTTCATGGTAAGCCAGAGACCCAAGGTAATATGTATCCGTTATTGAAAGGTTACTTTGTTGTGCAATTCCTTGTATTTATAAAGCACTATCTCAACCTCATATTTTGTGTGCCTTGGCGCTGTGGCCGACCCTGAAGTTAGGTTGCGAGCCGTCGCTGACGTGATAACAATGTTAAGATAAAACCATAGAGTAAGAAGTATTAGAGGCTCCACGAGTGGAACGCATAGGGGCTTTGCTTACCTACTTATTAGTAGGGAGGCGCCACGGGCCAAACGCCGAACCTAAGATTCGCTCGAACAAAAAGGCATCTGTGTGCACTTGAAATACAGAAAGTAAACTTATCGACGTATCTATTTCAAAATTGGAACGGACACAAATTTAAAAACAATCGATATTTGAGAAAAGAGAGACCTCGTCTTGGCTTTAAGTGCGCCTAAGAACCGACTCGGCGTATTTATCTTAAATCTGTTGATGCCTGATATATTTATGTTTGGGCGTTTGCTGTCCCTCACCTTGCATATTAAACGTTTCCAAAAGTTGCCACAGTGGGCGTTTTAATACGTATGCATACGTATTACCACAGTTCATATGTATCCACTTAGCCAGTCTCTGTATAAAATTTGGTAACATGGTTTGGATGCTGCATCCAAAATCGAGACCGGTGATTGGTGTATATACAGTAGAACCTCGTTATACCGGGATGGCTTTTGGCTCTACCTAGCACGATATAAGGAAAACACGGTATATCCGAATATATGTAATTTGTATAATAGTCACATACACACAGGCGCATATATATATAATAATAATAATAATAATAATAGCTTTATTCACGTATGCTACATAATGCAATGATAGAATACATTATATATGATAGATGTGAAGCGTCAAAACAATATCAATATCAATATATATATATATATATATATATATATATATATATATATATATATACATATATATATATATATATATATATATATATATATATATACATATATATATATATATATATATATATATATATATATATATATATATTCAGGGGACCCAGTATTTACTAATCCCCTTAACATAATAGGCTTAATGCAGGTATGTGCACTAGCCACCTACATAACAAGACATACTATATAATACAAAAATGACGCCGGAACGTTTTACCTAATCAGGGCGGTACGCAGTCAATTGTTAAAATTAACATCTTTAAAAAAAAAGAAACCTGAAAAATGACCCCGATATATCCGAATCACGGTATCTCGAGGCCCGGTATAGCGAGGTTCTACTGTAGTCGTCTGTCTTACTCGTACCCTCCATCCTAACCATAGTTTCTTTTTTTCTACTCGGTTTACAGTTCTCCCATAAGCATTGGCTCCCCTTGGTATCACCCTATTTCAAGATGAGCGATGGTGTATCTACTAATATTCTTTATCTATGATAAAACTCATTACTTAGCAAAAGGTTTTTTGCACTTAAATAAAATCGTCACTTTCTTTTAGAATTCTACAAGAAATCTCAACACCATCTTTCGCACAGAAATAATTATACCCAAATATCGTCCTCTCTAATTATGAACCTCTTAGCTTTCTTTCCTTTTGAAAATCTCTGGCTAAACCCTTTAAAGTCTCCCGTTCCTCAAATTTCACCCAAAACTCCCTGAAGTTCCCTTTCGTGTTTTATAAATCTCTCTTATCAACAAATCTTGCCCTCTTAAGTATTTTCAGACTTTCTTAAGTATCTTGTATATAAATTCTTTTCCAAAACTCGCGATACTTGATAGAGTTTTGCGAGAGAATTCAGACACAAGATCCTTAATACAGTTTTAAGATACCTTAGAGGGTAAGGTTTATGTGTTTTAGAAGTGTTTTAGCAAATCTTCCACTTAAGTGTCTTAAGATTTTCTTGTGTATCTCGTTAGTCAAGTCTTTCTCAAAACTCGATCAGGTGTCTCTTAAGATTTTCTCAAGTCTGTATCTAAACTCTGTTAAGTTTTTCATTATTATCATTATTATTAAACCTCTCCCTAATCCATATTAAGTGGGCTTGAATAGTCTCTTCTTAACAAATATCGCCCTCTTAGGTACCTTAAGACTTTCTTAAGTATCTTGTACTAGGACTAAGCGACACCACTGAGTGCCGCCTATGCCTAGAGGATGATGAAACAGCAGAGCACGTCATATGTGCCTGTCCAGCTGGCGACCAGATCAGGACCACGGTGTTTGGCACACCAAAGCTAAACCTAAAGGACCTGGAAAAAACTTCACCTGACAAGATCCTTGACTTCATCAAGAAGATGGACTTGGAAGGTGAGCTGTAAGGTCGGATGTTTGACCTTAATTGTGAGCCACAATAGATCCTTGCGGTCGCAGTGGAGGGTAGCATAACTACCCACTCACTTTCAATAGAATAGAATAAGTATCTTGTGTTTGAATTCTCTCCCAAAACTCGTGATACTCGATAGAGTTTTGGAAGATAATTTAGACACAAGATACTTAAGGAAGTCGAAAGATACCTAAGAGGGCAAGATTTGTATGTGTTAGAAGTGTCTCACTAGCAAATCTTCCACTTAAATGTCTTAAGACTTTCTTGAGTATCTTGTTCCTCAATGCTCTTCTGAAACTCGTGTAATTGTACAAAGCCAACATTGCGAAATATGCTGATAGAAGCATATTTCGCGAATTTTGTAATGTTGACTTTGTACCAATACACTCGCTCAAGTGTCTCTTAAGATATTCTCAAGTCTGTATCAAAATTCTCTTAAGTTTCTCATTATTATTAATAAAACACTCCCAAATCCCTGTTACATCTCTCTTTTCTCAAATTATCCAAAAAACTCTCTCAAGTTTCTCATTATTATTAATAAACCTCTCCCTCATCCCTGTAAGAATGGAATAGAATCGTTAAGTCTCTGTTTTCTAAAAGTTATCCAAAAACTACTTCAAGTATCTCTAGCGTGTTTTAGAAGTACCTATCTCGTTAGCAAATCCCGCCGTCTTAAGGCCTTCTTAACTATCTTAAGACTCTCTTGAGGATCTTGTGTCTTAATTCCTTCTTAAAACTTCATTAACCCACTAAGCAAAAAACAAAGAAATAAAGTTATATAAACATTGTAGCAACATTAAACGTTGTTTTAATGTTGACGAAACATTACTTAAATGGATTTGCTCAGTGGGAAGTAGGTATCTCATTAACAAATCTCTCTCGATATTTTTTTGAGTGTCTTTTTCCTCAATTATCTCCCAAGCGCCTCTTAAGATACTCTCAAGTCTCTATCAAAATTTTCTTAGTTTTCTTAAATAACAAAACTCTTGTTTCAGAAGTCTCTCATTAGCAAATCTATCTTAATATTTTCTTGACTGCCTTTATCCTCAATTCTCTCCCAAATGCCTCCTAAGATATTCTTAAATCTATCAAAATGCTCTTAGGTTTCCTACATTATTAACAAAACTCTTGTGTTTCAGAAGTCTCTTGTTAGTAAATCTCTTTTAATATTTTCTTGCGTATCTTTTTCCTCAATTCCCTCACAAGTGCCTCTTAAGATATTCTCAAGTCTCTATTAAAATTCTCTTAACCCATTAACGGCCGAGCAATTATAGTCAACTCTAAAAGTTGATTTTAGGTAAAATTCTACACTTCTTTTAATGATTTTTGCGAATGACTTATTGTATTACATACTGTGAATTTTTCTTTTAAATATATTTGGATTGATTGAGTTACTTAAAGATAATTATACTTTGATTAAAAAATACTTAGAACCTTTCTTCAATACTTTATTTTGTAACCAAATGTACATTTCGGACACGAAGTGTCCATTATCAATGGTTTGATACTAATACCATATTTATTATTATCAAACCATTGATAATGGACACTTCGTGTCCGAAATGTACATTTGGTTACAAAATAAAGTATTGAAGAAAGGTTCTAAGTGTTTTTTAATCAAAAACTTTTAAATATACATAATGTATAAGCTGTAAATGCAAGGCATTCGTGGATTTTGTATAAAAACGTACAATATAAAGTTTTGAATGAGTATTTCCACTCCCAGACTAAGCATGAAGTAAAATTTCGAGTTTAGAAAAGCCCCGCGTAGAAAATTTGTCGAGGGTCGCGCAGCGACCCGAGACAAATTTTCACGGGGCTTTTCTAAACTCGAAATTTTACTTCATGCGCCACGCGTATAAAACACTGAAATATTGTAAAGTTAGAAATACACAGAAAACATTTTTTTTTAATGAGTAATAATTGAGATATTTAAATAACAAAATATTTACGTTTTTCTTCATACATTTTGAAGTCAAATTAAATGATATAATATATCAGATTAATTCATTTAGTAATTCAAGTATGTTGCGTATATGCATCAATGGCGCTTATTGGGTTAAGTTTTTCAAATTATTAACAAAACCGTTGTATTTATAAGCCTTCCATTGCGGAAATCAGTCCCTCTCACGTGCCTTAAGATCTTCTCGAACCTCTTGTTTTTGAATTCGCTCCCAAAACCCTGCCAAGTGCCTCTTAAGTCTTCATCATAACTCTATCGAATCTCTAAATAATCTACAATAAAATAGGATTGTGTATATTGAAAGGGGCAACAACTTCATCATACCTATAATATAAATATTATTTTTTTTAAATATTTTTATTTATTTTATATTATGTAATAATAATAAGTCAAATATTTGTAATATAAAAAAAAAACTTGGAAAATTACAGAGATCATTAAATACAATAATACATGCTTTAGTCATATAGGAGCCATCCCTCTATAAATATCCAAAACAAAAACTAAACACAAAAAAAATCAAGTCTTGTTAGATAATATTGCACATTTTCTTTATACACGGGGGGATTATTGTTAAAAATTATTTAATACAAACCAGAAGGGAAATCCGTTAATTTACTCGAGGAATGCCGGCTTCCGGTCGTCGTCGTGAAAAAATCACCCTTTTTCACCGCGATATTCTGCCCCGAATACATCCCTGCGTTTCCATGACCTCGCTTGATCAAAAAGCTGTTGTTTGTGGCCCTTTTTTCTTGTATCCGCGGAAAGTAGTATCTGCTTTCTGCGACCGGGCGCTCTTCGTATTTTGGAATGGGGAGGAACATTTTCGGGTTATCGTATTGCTTTTTTAAGCCCGTGTCGCTTCTGCTTTTCAGGTCGACTTTTTCCGTAACGACGATGTCAATCATGGCGTCTAAGCCGTCGTCAATGCGATCCAAGCTTTTCGCCTTTTTTCGCTGCACTTCTTCTTCTTGTTTAATAGAAACTTGCGTCTTGTACTTTTTCTCCCTCGCGTCCATTATTTTATTCAGCAACATCCTGTTGGTTCCATCCTTTTTATCCTCTTGAACCTCCTCTTTCTGGCACTTGGATGCGCTTAGTAAAGAGTCAGAGCTTTCGTCGCTTGTGTAAGCTGTTTCGTTTTCGAAAAACACTTCTTTGTTGTAATAATCCTCGGTTGGTATGTACAAATGCACCAAACTGCGGGTTTTTCTGGGTGGTTGTGGGTGTAGGTTTGAAGGGATGATCTCGCTTTCGCTTCCAATGTAAGAATCGTCGATCGAAACGTTCGAATCAACCCTCATTTGGATTTTCCCGCGGATTTGCGCTTCTTCAATCCTCGCCCGCTCCGCTTCCTCCCTTTTCTTCCTCAAGATTTCCTCATTGTTAAAATCCTCAGTTTCAGCATCGTTTATTATGTTCCGCAGTTCTTCAATCACTTCCTCAATCGTGGTTTCCTCTTCGTCGTCTTCCAAGTTTAGTTTTTGTGAAGGAGGTTTCATCGGGAGGGTGTCGTCGCAATAAACTTCATAAACAGAGGGTTCCCGTTCTAGTTCTTCGGGAGTGATGCTGCGCTCCGAAGAGGAGATGCCTTCATCTTCAGGTGTTGATCCATCTAGAAACAGCAACGAAAATTAAGCGAATTCTTTGGTTTGCCAATTAAGATTTATTAAAATAATATTAAAACCCTTAACTTTGTTTTACCACTTTAATTAACTTTTTACAGTGACTATAGTTTCGACTACAAGCTAGTCATTATCAAACTGAGATTGATAATGACTAGCTTGTAGTCGAAACTATAGTCACTATAAAAAGTTAATTAAAGTGGTAAAACAAAGTTAAATGTTTTAATATTATTTTATAAAGATGTACCACAAAGTGACTCCAACCAAATCAAAGATAAGATTTATTACCTCGCTTGTTAAGGCTGAAAGTGCTATTGCTGGTGTTCTGCGGTAACTTTCCGGATTTTAACGAAATCACTTCATCTTCAAGCTCGCTACATCTCTCCTTCAAACACTGCTCCAAGGACATTAGTATACCTTTTTCCTCTTGAAGAATCTAAAAGAGATATGACAATCATTTTAAAAAATCTGCACTAACAATTGCATGGACGTAGCCAGGATCTTTGAAATTCTGCACCAAAAAATGGTGATGTGTCCATCATAATAGTACTTTCCCGGGTTTTCTGTATATGAGTTTACCGCGATTTTAGAGATTCTGTAAACGGAACGGGGGGTACACGTGTGTCCGAAGTTCATTTCGTGCGGCGACTTACCGGTTAGGCACAAATCGTATTTTAAGTTCCAATTTTGAGGTTATATATGTTCGTATTTTAAACTAAATAAGCACATCATTCCGTATAATGACAGTTTTATTATCATAAAGAAACATCGAATTTGCCAATTGTTTCCAGAATATTGTATATATGTAATGTTTAGATCAGATATAAATTTAGTTCAAGTTCTTGCTGTAATTTGACGAATAAAGCACTAATAACCTCTCTTCACAAAAAGTGCGAAGAAAGGTTATTAGTGCTTTATTCGTCAAATTAATTTGATCTTCACGTAACTTACAATTAATTTATTTAATTTATTTCTTGCTGTAAATCAGACAAGAAAATCTCTTTTGTTGCAAATTTTTGCCCTTACTTACCTGAACTCTTCTTTCTAAAAGCAAAACCTTATCCCTCAACGAATCATTCTCCCTTTCCACATCCTCCAATCTCAACGTTACATTCTCCACATCAACGTGATTCTTGTTCCAACGATCGAGTTCGGCGAAAATTTGTTCCGCATGCGGGGAATTTATACTAATATTCTAAAACAGCAAAAAAATTAACAATCTTCTCTTGCAATGAACACAATTTAATGATTACTTTTTTGTTAATAATAATTACAAATTTAAAATGTGGATAGGTGACAAAGTTATTTAAGAAAAATTACTTTTTTGATTGTGGCTAAGTCAAATCCGGCCTGCTCCAGTTCGGCTTGTACGTATATCCTCTTCTGCATCGACCCGGCTGTATCCAAAAAGGTGTTGATGAACCTCATCCCCGTCGCCAACAACTCCCCCTGGCCACCAGCCGAAGTCAGCATGCCGACCAAAAACCGAAACCTCACGGGTTCACCAAATCTTAGTCGTAAAGTTGAAAGCGCTTCGGATACTGAAGAATTTCCATTACCAATAGGCTCACAAGATTTTGTGAGCAACTGTAAAATAGATATGTTAGTTGTACATAATTTACTTTATTTTATTTACAGAATTATTAAACTCACAAATTTGGCTCTATTAACCCATTGATGCATGTACGGAATATTATTAATTTTATGTTAGTTAAATTACTAAATAACTTAATTTGATATATTATATTATTTGACTTGACTTGAAAATGTATGAAGAAAAACGTAAATATTTTGTTATTTAAATATCTTGATTATTACTCATTTAAATAAAATGATTTCAGTGTTTTTCTAACTTCACAATATTTCAGTGTTTTATACGCGTGGCGCATGAAGTAAAATTTCGAGTTTAGAAAAGCCCCGTGAAAATTTGTCTCGGGTCGCTGCGCGACCCTCGACAAATTTTCTACGCGGGGCTTTTCTAAACTCGAAATTTTACTTCATGCTTAGTCTGGGAGTGGAAATATACGTTCTAAACTTTATATAAAATCGACGAATGCCTTACATTTACAGCGTATACATTATTTATATTTAAAACAAAAATTCATAGAATGTAATACAATAAGTTATTCGTAGAACTCATATAAAGAAGTGTAGAATTTTACCTAAAATCCACTTTTAGAGTTAACTCCATCTTAGGGCAGCGATCAAAAATGTATGCTTTCTTCTAACGGGGTGATAAAATGTGAAAGCAAAAGTTTCACAGTCAATCAAAAGTAGCAGTAAAGTTAAAGGAACCAGAATGATTGGTTGAATAAAACACAAACTTAGTTTTGATTGCCTGTGGAACAGTTGTGATTGCTACCCTCCCCATGTGTAGTAGCTTCATTGACAATTGGTGTATAGTTCGCACAAAGAAAAATATTGCAATTTTCTAGGTCCAAGGGAAACTCATATATATATATATATATATATATATATATATATATATATATATATATATATATATATATATATATATATATATATATATATATATATATATATATATATATATATATATATATATATATATATATATATATATATATATATATATATATATATATATATATATATATATATATATATGAGTTTCCCTTGGACCTAGAAAATTGCAATATTTTTCTTTGTGCGAACTATATATATATATATATATATATATATATATATATATATATATATATATATATATATATATATGTATCACTGTTTCTTCGGGTTTATATATATATATCAAAAATAATAAAGGTCCTAGCACCGATCCTTACAAATACTTCTGGCGGGTATGATAGTGGGAACGAAGTGGTCTCTAAAAACAGGGGAGGTGGAATTTGTAGAAGAGGTAGACGGTGTAGCGTGGGTTAAATGCCAAAAGGGGGAGTGTCAACTGGAAGTAGGGGTGGTTTACATTAATAAGAACTGGGCCGAAGTGCAGAAAGTGGTAGATGAGAAAGGCAACGAAGGAGGGAGTTGTGTGGTGGGGGGAGATTTTAATGCGAGAATAGGGGAGATGTGGGGAGGAGTGAGTGGTCAAGGTAAACTAATAGGAAGGACGTCTCAGGATAAACTAATCAACGGAGATGGAAGGAGGATGGGGGAAGTGGTTAATAGAAGAGGGATGGGAGGTGTTAAACGGATGCACAGAAGGTGATTGGGACGGGAAGAAAACGTATGTGGGACAACAAGGATCTTCAGTAATTGATTATGTCGTAATAAAGGGGTTAAATAGGGGAGAAGTTAGAAGAATGGAGGTGGAGGAAGTCTTGGGGTCGGACCATTTGCCAATAATGCTAGAGATAAGGATGGGGGAATGTAAGGGAAATGAACAAGAGCAAGATGCGTGGAAGATAGAAGATAGTGTGAGGGCGATTAAGAACATAGGAAAGAGCTTGGAGAAGATAAACTGGAATGAAGTAAAAACAATGGAAGAGATGGAAGAGGTAATCGTGGGTTGTGGAAGAATAGTAAAAAGGGGGGCGGAAAGAGTTGCCCATGGTGGGATGAGGAGTGTCATGACGTAAAGAGGGAAGTGAGGAAAGCAGTGAGGGAGTGGAGCTTGGTAGGGGCGAAGAGCAGGGGGTGGTGGCAGCGAGGGTTAAGTACGACAAAGTATGCGATAGAAAGAAGAGGCAGGCTTTGGAGAGAACGACCGAGGAAATTAGATTGTGTAGAACTGAAAAGGAGATATGGGGTATTCTAAGAAGAGGTGAAATGAAGGGGCCCATAGGAGTTTCTTTGCAAGAATGGTCAGAGAAATGTAATAGAATGGCTGGAGAGCCGGGAGGGGTAGGGGAACGAGGGGAGCGGGAGAGGTTGAAGAGTTTTCAGAGGAGGAGATAGAAAACGCATTTGCAGAGGTGAAGGCTGGAAAAGCTGCGGGGCTGGACGGGCTGAGGGCAGAAATGTGGAAGGAGATAGGAAAGGAGGGAAAGCGGAGGTTTGGAGGGTTGCTGAACCAAATGTGGAGGGGAGAAGCGGAAATTCCAGAGGCGTGGCGTGTGGGAGTTATGTGCCCGGTGCATAAAGGAGGTGATAAATCTAATGCAGAAAATATTAGAGGAATTTCAATTATGTGCACCGGGTACAAAATTGCAATGACGGTAGTGAATAATAGATTGGAGAAGGAGGTGGAAATTAATGGAATACTGCCGGAGACTCAAGGGGGTTTTAGAAAAGGGACCAAATATTTACGCTGGCAAGGATGGTGGAGAGAGTGCTGGAAGAGAGGGGGAGTATGTACGCTGTTTTCTTGGATTTGAAAGCAGCGTACGATAGTGTTCCGAGAGATAGGTTAGTGGAGTGTCTGAGAAGGAGAGGAGTGAGTGGAGTAACGGTTGAATGGATTAGAAGAGTGTACGAGGAAACGTGGGTGAAGGCGAAAGTTGGAGGGAATGTGGCTGAAAGGTTTAGGATGTGGACGGGGGTGAGGCAGCGCTGTCCGCTGAGCCCGTTATTATTTAACATATATGTTAGCGAATGGAAAGAGGTTTTGAGAAACGGGCAAGCGGGCGGGGTAGTGATCGGAAAAAAGAAGGTATGGATGCTAGCGTATGCAGATGATATGGTGCTTGTGGCGAGGAACTGGGGAGAGATGAATGAGGTGATGCAGAGGGTGGAGAGGTATATGGACAAGCGAGGGCTGCAAGTTAATGCAAGGAAAACAAAGTGGATGAGATTTAGGAATAGAGGAAGAGAAGGAAGAGTAGATGAATTGAAGTGGAAGGGGGAGGTGATTGAGAGGGTGAAAGAATTTAAATATTTGGGCTTCATATTTAAAGCTACAGGTGGTTACGGGAAGCACGCCCAATGGGTACAAGGGACAGCCAGGAAAGCATGGGGTATTGTAAGGAAGAAGTGGGGAAAATGGTTCGCTGGCAACTTCCAATTGGCGTGCAAACTGTGGGATGCGTGTGTGAAGCCCATTTTGTTGTATGGAGTGGAAGCATGGGGTATAAATCAGTATGAATGCATTGAAAGAGATCAGATGTGGTTCCTGAAGCAGATTCTGGGGTTGGAAAGGTCAACCCCTGGATACATTCTGCTTCAGGAAACAACTAGAATGAGTATACATGGTGAGGCAATAGAGAGAGTGGTGAAGTATGAGATGAAGTTGTGTGAATTGGAAAGTGAGAGACTGGTGAAAGAGGTATGGAGAACGCGCAAGGGATTAGGGAGGAGTGAGTGGAGTAGGAAGCGCAGAGAGATGTATGAAAGGGCAGGAGAGTCTGAGGATAGTGTAAATAAATGGTTAGAGAAGGGGGTGAATGTGGCAGCTTGGATGAAAGAGAAGTGAAAAGAGGTGGAGATGCAGGAGAGGCAAGGGTGTATCAGGAGGAGCGGATACAATCCAATTTACGAAAGGTGGCAAGTGCATGGGAGCGTGCCAGGGTACCTATCCAATAATGATTTGTCGAAGGAGGCTAAGATAACCCTGGCAAGAGCTAGATGTGGTTCGGAGGACAGAGGAAGGAAGGTCTGGATGGGGAAAGGTATGGTAAATGTGTGTTGTGCGCAAGTGGACGAGATACATGGAGTCATTTGGGAGAGGAGTGTGAAGGGGTGAATGTGGAATGGCTGGGGGGAAAAAGGAGTGTAACGGAATGGATGATAGATGACGGAGCTGGCGTAAAGATGGTAACAGTACTGGGGTGGCGGAGGGCGGTAAAAAGAAAGGAAATTATGTAATTTTTTGTTCTATTATTAGTTTGTTATTGTTATTTTTTATTTGTAATTTTATTTTTTATATGCCAATAAAGGTCTTTTTCTTTTTACTTCTGTTGATTGGATAAGTAAGATTTAATTAGATTGCAGCTTACATATTGAATGCAACCAAAAGCCTTGCTTAAGTCCAAGAAGGAGACTAATGCGTATTAACTATGCTCAAAACATTCTAGTGTATTTTAAACAAACGCTTAAATAGCCAGGACAGTGGATCGATTTTCTGCAAATCCAAATTGTTCTTTCTTTAGTAAACTTGAACAAAATTTTATTTGTTTCATTACCTTTTCAATAATTTTATAAAGTACGTAGACTAACGATATTGGTCTGTAATTATCAATAAGGTTGGCGCCCTTTTTAAAAATTGCTAGTAGACTTAGGAACTACAGTAGCTGAAACGTGGCACCATGCACTTGAAATCAAGTGTAGAATAGAGAAAGCCAGACCCGCATTTTTGAAAATGGTAAAAGCATTTAAAGATCGTCACCTAAATATATAAAGATCAGACTATTAAGATGTTACACCTTCCCTGTTCTCCTACATGGAGTAATCCTGGACTGTGACAAAGAGTACCGAAAGAAAACTCGAGGCATTTGAGATATGGTATACTTAAAATTCCCTGGACAGCTCACACTACCAAGTAAGAGGTTCTGGAAAGAATGGGAAAGCAAAGAGAATTAACCCATTAACGGCCGAGCAATTATTGAGTTACCACCAAAATTTGACTTCAGGTAAAATTCTGCACTTCTTTTTATGAATTCTATGAATGACTTATTGTATTACAACTATGATTTTTTCTTTTAATTATACATAATATATACGTTGCAAATTTTAAGGCATTCGTCGAATTTTTTTTTTCAATTTGAAGTTTCGAACGAATGTTTCCACTCCTAGATTAAGCATGAAGTAAAATTTCGAGTTTAGAAAAGCCTGAAAATTTGGTTTGGTCGCGTAGCGCGAAGCGCGGAGCGGCCAAACCAAATTTTCAGGCTTTTCTAAACTCGAAATTTTACTTCATGCGCCACGCGTATAAAACACTGACATACTGTGAGGTTAAAAATACTCTTAAAAATACTTTTTTAAAAAGAGTAACAATCAAAATATTTAAATGATAAAATATTTACACATTTTTCTATACATCAGATCAAATAATATAATGTATCAAATTAACTTATTTAGTAATTTAACTAACAAAAAAATAATAATGCATTTATGCATCAATGGCGCTTAATGGGGTTAATAACAATAAAGACAAGAAAGCTGAAATACCATTTAATGCCATATTATGAGAAATAGTTCACGGTACGGACTGTTACAGCTTATATTGTTTATTAATGATTTTCCTAATTATATGTCAAATTGTAAAGTTGTGCTATTTGCGGACGATACAACAATTGTCAATTCCTCACAAAACTTGAATTCCGGTTTGCACGAAAACAAAAATCTTCTTGAAAAAGCAAAAATTTGGTTCAATGCTAACCTCTTGACTCTGAATTCCAATAAAACAGAAACAGCCATTTACAGTTTGAACACGCAGCAGCCTTATCAACACAAAACGGTCAGGTTCCTGGGTATTCATATTGATGATCAATTATTGTGGAATAGTCAAGCTGATGCACTAGTAGCAAAGTTAAACAAAAGCGTATTTGTCATTAGAGGACTTAAAAACAACATTACACCTCGTATGTTAAGAACGGCATACTTCTCTCTGTTCCAGTCACATCTCTCTTACAATATTGTGGCATGGGGACATTCCACAATCAGGTATAGGCTATTTGGCATTCAGAGGAAAGTGGTACGCATATTGTTTAACCTAGGCTACCAAGCTGACTGCAAACCGGCATTCATAATGTTAAAAATATTAACACTACCTTGCCTGTATATATTACAAAGTCTGTTATTAATCAAATCATATCACGACGATAACAAAATAAATCAACAAAATCACAATTATCATACGAGAACTAGGAGTAACCTAAGTATTCCGAATCTTAGGCTACAAAGATCTAGGAATTGTGAAAACTATTACGGTCTGAAATTTTTTAATCATTTACCACACAGGCTTAGGGTACTTGATATAATACAATTTAAAAATGAAATCAAGTCTTTACTTATTGAGAATGCATTCTATACCACAGAGGACTTTCTAAAGTATACGTTCTAGTTGCGATGTAGGTATATGGTAATTATATATCGCTGATATATTTTTAATTTTTATGTAAACAATATTCTTAAGATTTTTTATTTTTTATATGTGTGTTTTTTCTATTTTTTATTATATTATCACAAATACTGTACTCCTTGACGTATGTAAGCACTGCTTTAACATAAATAAACATTATTATTATACTGTAAGGAAAAGTAGAGGGAGGAAGAGAACCAGGAAGAAGGAGAATATCGTGGCTAAAAACCTTTGAGTCTGGTTCAATCCAAGAAAAACAGGGCTTTTCACAGCCGCAGCAAACAAAGTCCGAATTTCTATGATGATCGCCATCATCTGAAGCGGATAGGAACCAGAAGAAGAAGAAGAAGTAAATTCGTTAGTTTCAGTTTATCGGGAAATACACCAGCAGTAAGTATTTGGTTTAATAATTTAGTGAGAGGTAATAATATTATATCCTTTACTGATTTGACTAAATTACTGGAAAGACAATGGATATCCAAGCTTTTGTTATTTTTCAGATCATCAATTCTTCATCAATTAATTCAGACCTCATTGACCACCACTGATATACATATTATATTATGACTGCAACTAAAGGACAATTCTGTTCACTTTCTAATAATGATTTACCTGTAATGCAATTATTCTGGACTTATTCACGTTGCTCATTATGCAAACTGCTAGAGTGAAAAGTCCCGCTGAAGAAGCCGCCAATTTCCGTATGCTTTCCGAGTATCTCACGCAGCAGCAAAAAAGGCACTGCAGGCAGGCCAGTTCATCCAAAAGCGCCCTGCGCTGTATAGCCGGCGGGATTTTGCCCCCAGTTCCTGTGTTCCCAGAAGAATGGTTGGCTTGGCTTAACTGGATAGCTCTTAAAAGTTCCAGAAGTAAGGTCACACCATCCAGAGGATCAGCAACGAATTCCTGGACAAAACTGAAAAGGGAAAAATGTTTACAAATTAGCAATTTGATCTAATTTACTCTAGTATTAGCAATATAACGAAGTATTAACAATATACTGACCCACGTATTGATCGATCAAATATAAACGATTCTTTATTTATCACAGATTGTATATAATAGAAAACATCTACATTTCTATAAAAACATAGTATCCTGTATTTAAAATAAATATTTTGCAAAGTATTAGCAGTTTTTTAACTCTGTTATAGTGGAATAAAGCTGGGCGGGTATGTAACTAATTGCGTACAAACGTTTCCACTATCTCGTTGTTGTGAAACCGTTTGTCTCTAAGTGCTTTTTTTAAGGGTTAAACAAATGAAAATCGCATGGACGCTGTAAGGTTGATGTTCAAATGTTTGCCTAGTACTTTCCATCATTTTCTTCTGCCTTGCAGCCCTTCTATAAGGCCTGGTACTGTTATAGAGGAGCAATACTTTGCGGATGGAAAAATCCTGTCTTTTATGTCGATTCTGGAGCCAAACTTGATCCAAGAAGGAGCAGTTGTTGGTACGACGTCCGTGTAAAAAATCCACCAGGAGGACCCCTCTTCTGTCCTAGGAAACAATGGCCAGCTCAGACAATCATAGGTTTCTCTTGGCCTTTGCTCTCGCTGGATTTCGATGAATAAAATCTTCTTTTCAATATGTTTCCATGAAATGTTATCTTTCCCAAACTACATTCCTACAGTTTAGGGTAAATTTCGACTGGTTTTACGTTTTTACGGGTGAGAAACGTTGGAATTACACATTGCGCAAAAGAGACAGGCCCACTATTTACATTTATTGTTAGGGCTACTAAATAAGAGATAGAATAAGCCGGCTAGTGTGGTTTCCTTACTCTAGGCATCCTAACCTGAAGACAGCCCAATTAAAAACAAATACCACTTTCTCGTTGTTGTAAAACCGTTTGTCTTTAAGTGCTTTTTTTATGGGTTCAAAAAGTGGAAACCACATGGATACTGTAAGGTTGATGTTAACGTGTTTTCCTAGTAATTTTCATCATTTTCGTTTCTACGGGTGAGAAACTTTGGAATTACACATTGCGCAAAAAAGACGGGCCACTCTTTACATGTATTGTTAGGGCTACTAAATAAGGGATAGAACAAGCCCGCTAGTGTGGTTCCCTAACTCTAGGCATCCTAAGACAGCCTAATTAAAAACAAATACCATTCCCAATGCTCAGAAGACACACTTGTTTATATTTGATCGACCCACGCAAGTTTAGAGTTTTTTTTAGTCACACATCAAATGACCTTTGTTTTTTTTATTTACGAAAATATCAACTTAGTTACATGTCAGTAGATAATGTTGTTTATTATTTCATTGTGAACGTCATTCGTGTACGTGTTTTAAAAATCAAAATTTCATCAAATTCCTCCCCTCCATTACATTTCAAAACTATTTCATCATGCAACCCGCTTGCCTGACCTGCTCCAATCCGGTGCCCATCACCACCAACAACCCCCCGGGCTGCGGCCCATGTCCGCCGCCATGTCCGAAGCCCAGGAAGAAATGCAGGTACATCCAGCCGGAGCGACCCAAAAGCTACAAGCCCAACCAGACCTTCCACTACCCGATTTTAAAAATGGAAGATGACACCATCTACAGAAGATCATATCTTCCTGTCGATGGACTCAGGCCTCCTAACGTTTTACCCAGGAATAATATTTGCATAGGAGAAGGGAAAATATCCCAGTTCACCATTAACAAGCTTTCTTACCAGGGACACAACTCGTTGCCTCCATGTCCTATTTTACCGTGCGAGCACAAATTGATCGGGGAAGGGCCGATGCAGGATATCACCACGCAAAAGCATGATTACGTCCCTAAACCTTACATTAAAACAATGCCGGTGTTACCAGTGAAGAATCTCTTCACTAGTGATTGTCCTCTAAGCGATTTAACCACAAACAGGTTATCTTACATGCCTGTTGAACCAGCAAGGTTTACAGCAACTCCATTTGTTCCAGTCGGCGAGCTTCAACTGCCTTGCGGTAATTATAATCAGATCAAATTAGTTAGTCATCTCCGCAATTTCAATATTTTCATTTCGGCTAAAAAACTATCCAAGTTCCATTCATTATTAGTTGGTTCAACGTAGATTTTTTTACGTTTATGAAGCATCATAAGCATAGTAGTTCTGGCCTGTTTTCATATGGAATGTGATTCTATTTTCTGATTGCGGAGATGACCAATTTACATATAAAGAAAATTTAACGTAGAGAAAAATTGAGTTTGTCAATAGTTTACAGAATATTTAGAAAATATAAAAACGAATTAAACACCAAACATTTTCATAACGAGAATTTTTCTTTTAAGTATACATAAGCATACGTTGTACATTTGCCGACGCTCAGTTTGTTAAAAGAATTTAATTTGAAGCTTTAAACGAGTATTTTCCACTCCCAGGCTAAGCATGAAGTAAAATTTCGAGTTTAGAAAAGCCCGAAAATTTGGTTTGGTCGCGTAGCGCGAAGCGCGGAGCGGCCAAACCAAATTTTCGGGCTTTTCTAAACTCGAAATTTTACTTCATGCGCCACCGGTACGAAACACTGATGTAATGTAAAGTTTAGCGGTGTGTTTATACTTCGTAATATGTCAGTGTTGTGTATCGGTGGCGCATGAAGTAAAATTTCGAGTTTAGAAAAGCCTGAAAATTTGGTTTGGCCGCTCCGCGCTTCGCGCTACGCGACCAAACCAAATTTTCAGGCTTTTCTAAACTCGAAATTTTACTTCATGCTTAGTCTGGGAGTGGAACACACTTATTTCAAGTTTCAAATTGATTTTTTTAACAACGAGTATCTAAAGATTTACGACATATACGGTGTAATTGAGACATGTATACTTGAAAGAAAATCTTATGTATACAAGTTGAGGCAATAATTGCTATTGATTGGCTACAATTTTTAATGGTCATATAGGCAACCTAATTTACACATAACTTAAAAAATAAAGGTGTCAAATTTTATTGGATGAACATGTCCGATGTTACATAATCCTCTCTGTATATTATTTTTTTTTGTAACTAGGACGAATGGAGGATAACACAATTCAAAAACTATCCTATCTACCATGGCAACCGCAGAAACCAGAGGACATGCCATGGAAGATCAAGCAGACCTTCGCGCCGCCTTGTCTTCCGATGGAAGACAACACCACGCAGAAGTTGAGCTACATGCCGCCTGGAAAATACGTGGAATGTGCCGGGGATGGGAATGATTGCGTTGAGTGCCCTCAGCAACCCTGTGAACCCGTGCCTTGCACGATGCCTTGCTGCTGTCCTAAAGCCGCTTGCTAATGCTTTAGAAACCCGTGAAATTCTAGTCGTGTACTGTATTATCTATTTATTCCATATAAACAAATCTTGAAACTGAAGAGTGTGTGAATTTTTTTTTTAAGAAGAGGTTTTTGAACTTGTTAATTAAGTTGCGTAATTGATGGCTTCCTGTTTTTTTTTTTGGTGAATAATTTTGGTCGAAATTGAATGGGATAGGTGTATGTTTAGGTCAAATGTTTCTCAGAGAAATACGTATCAAATAGATTCACAAATGCTGTTTTTTTAAAGGTATCTACAGCTCACGTGTTTGTACTATTGGAACATCTTCTAAATTCTGTATTGTGGAGGCTTCTACTTCGTTATACATGTTAATTACACAATGAAACACTTTTAACTTTGTTTGTATAACACGTTTTATTTAATGTGACTGCAGTTTCGACAAATTTAGCTTGTCATTATCAAACATGGAGCAACTTAAACTAGAGGTTTTACAGGTATATATACACAATTACAAAACAGCGGTAAAAATGGGGGTGTACATTAGGTCAACCTGGTCGTTAATTAAGGGAATTCCCGGATTAGCACGGGCTTTGTGTATCTCTAGTGCTTCTAGCAAATTCATTTTACGACCCTCTTCGGCATGATGGATTATGGTAAGTACATCTTTTTCAAAAGTGTGATTTTCGTCTAAAAGGTGTTTTGCAAAAGACGACTTATCACTCTGTTTAAGCCAAAAAGAGCGCAAATGTTCCCTCAATCTTATGTTGAAATTACTACCAGAATGGCCAATGTATATCCCTTGACAATCTGCGCAAGTTAATTTATATATTCCGGATTTATTAAATTTATCTAATTTTGTTTTACTATTAAAGATATGGTTATTGATTTTACAGTACGGTTTAAATGCAACTTGAATATTATGCTTTTTTAGGATATTTTTAACTTGAAAACTGACATTGCCAAAATAAGTTAACGATTTATATTTAATTGTTTCTTTATCACTTTCATACTGAATTACAAACTTCTCTAAAAGAATGTTTTAAAAAATCACACGCAATTTTTCCGAATTGTAATCAATTTTCTTTATTTCCGATGAATCCGATTCCTCCCCGATTATATGGCCTTTTGACATTTTTAGAAAACCTTCCTTTACCAACTCAAATATCCCTAACCATTCCAGACATCCCTATAAACATAAAATTGCTGCATTCAATTCAATGATTCATAGAGCCTTAAAAATCCCTTTGTCAGCTAATTCTTTGGAGAAGGAAATTAACTTGATTAGAGCTATGGCTATTAACAATGGTTATGGTTGTGATTTGGTTGATAGACTTCTTAAAAAACAGAAATTTAATAACATCAAACATTTATTATACGCTGGAATATCATTTGAAAAAGAAACAATTAAATATAAATCGTTAACTTATTTTGGCAATGTCAGTTTTCAAGTTAAAAATATCCTAAAAAAGCATAATATTCAAGTTGCATTTAAACCGTACTGTAAAATCAATAACCATATCTTTAATAGTAAAACAAAATTAGATAAATTTAATAAATCCGGAATATATAAATTAACTTGCGCAGATTGTCAAGGGATATACATTGGCCAATCTGGTCGTAATTTCAACATAAGATTGAGGGAACATTTGCGCTCTTTTCGGCTTAAACAGAGTGATAAGTCGTCTTTTGCAAAACACCTTTTAGACGAAAATCACACTTTTGAAAAAGATGTACTTACCATAATCCATCATGCCGAAAAGGGTCGTAAAATGAATTTGCTAGAAGCACTAGAGATACACAAAGCCCGCGCTAATCCGGGAATTCCCTTAATTAACGACCAGCTTGACCTAATGTACACCCCCATTTTTACCGCTGTTTTGTAATTGTGTATATATATACCTGTAAAACCTCTAGTTTAAGTTACTCCATGTTTGATAATGACAAGCTAAATTTGTCGAAACTGCAGTCACATTAAATAAAACGTGTTATACAAACAGAGTTAAAAGTGTTTCATTGTGGAACATCTTCTCATTCATTGGTCTTTCTGCATGGATATAACCAAGGAGTGTTGCAAGGGAGGATACTTCTTCCCCCCTTTGGAGTTTAGAAATCTCATAAATTAGGACGATAGAAATCAAGTAAAGTTAGAGTTACAAGTTTGGGGATCAGTGGCGGTTCGTGAGAATTTATGTTAGTAAAGATAAATATACAGGGGCTTACGCCGAATCGGTGTATGTATACTTGAATGAAAATCAAGTATACATACACCGATTCGGCGTAAGCATTTTGAAGCATTCGTTATCTTTTTTTTAGTTTTTTAGTTCGTTTCGAATGAGTGGAGTCCACTGCCAGGTTGAGCATAAAGTAAAATATCTAGTTTAGAAAAGCTTGAACGTTTGGATTTGGCGTAGCTTCCAAATCCAAATTCAGGTTTTTCTAAACTAGAAATTTTTAAGGGTGTCACATTCGACATTTGTTTGTCCAATACGCTTGAAAAAAATTGACTCCCGGCCCATGCAGTGCTCTAGTCGAAATTACGAAACTTGAGACTTGGGTCATTAAAAATATTCGTCTGAATTAAATCAACACTCCTGCATCAAATCAGCAACAGTATGCACATTTACGTAAAGTATTTTTAGCGGGAAATTTGAATTTAAATTGAGTTACAGTTACAATTAATGTTCTGAATCAGATTGATCTGGTGCATCATCTAAATTAATGATCAGCTCCTCAACTTGATCATTTAAAATTTGCTTCATGCCGATTTATGGAATAATCACAAAAAAAATGGTGATGTGTCCATCATAGTACTTTCCCCCGTAAATTGCGTATTAAATCACTTTTAAAATACTTGTAGCATTATTATTTTCAAAATGTCATCAACTTTTTGATAACTACAACTTTTATTTGAAACATTTTTCAATTGGATCAACACATACTGACACCAACCAATGACTAGATAAAAAACACTATTTATTGAATATCTCAAAAACTAAGAGTGCTATGACAAAAAGCGAATCTACAAAAAATCTTTAGTTTTTTATTTCCTACAATTTTATTTGAAACATTTTTCAATTGTATCGACACATACACTGTCACACACCAATAACTAGATAAAACACACAACTTTTGAAATATCTCAAAAACTAAGAGTGCTATGACAAAAAGTAAGTGAACAATACATCTTCATTTTGTTATTATCTACAACTTTTATTTGAAAGAATTTTTTGTTTGATAACCATTTATTGAAAAAATCTGAAAAAACTGAAAAACGCTAAGAGTAAAGTACCACTTCCGGTTTTCCGATTTTCACCAAAAGCTTTTCAGTTCTTCCGATTGTAACAAAAAGCTTAAGTTTCAAGTTTCATCTCGATATCTTTAGCGGTTTTTGCGGTACAGTGCACACAGACACACACACAGACACAGACAGACAGACAGACATTTTTCAAAAATGGTCTTACTCGACTCAGGGGACCTCAAAACGGATATTTCCGCTAAAATTTTTGATTCGAAAATTTTCACGAAAACAATACTTTCCCTTTGTATTACATACGGGGGAAAGTAAAAACCGTGAATTTATGCATCTGTTTTTGTAAAAACGTGATATTCGTTGCAATAATTGCAAAACTAAATAATGTAAGTAGTATATCCTAAACTAAACTTCCAAATCCAAAAGAAAATTGTTCGAATTTTAATAGCGCATGAAATAAATATTTGTAAAATTCATTAATCTTAAATTAAAGAATGAATTTTATTAATTTATTAAAATCATTACGGTTTTCAAGGTTTTAGTCAATTTTTAAAATTTTGGTGCAGTGTCCACGAATTTCTTAGATTTTTGTAGTTTTCAAAACTTTTACGGTTTTTCGTAATTTTCGCGAATGTTTTGGATTTTTGGTAATTTTAAAAAATGTTGATACTATTCGTGAATTTCAAGATTATAAATTTCCTAAACAACAGACATGGACATCTCAGAAATATTTGCAAACAATTTTAAAAACGTTTATAAAATGACACACGACACAACTTTCGACAATGACTTTTTTGAGACAGTTGGTATGAAAACAGCATCCTTCATGTGTGATGTCAGAAAAACTCCCTGTATTTCTCGGGATATAGATATTTCTAATAAAATCAAACTGAATTTGCTATAAAATTCAAATATAATAAGTAAAAACCAGCATATTTTCAATTTCACAATATTTCAGTGTTTTATCCGTTTCGCTACGCAACTAAACCAAATTTTCAGAATTTTCTAAACTCTAGATTTTACTTCGTGCGTAAACAAGGACAGTAAATCTATATTAAAAAACAAAAATTAATATTTCTTAAGATATAAACTTTTTGTCTCGTGTAATATAAGGCAAATATAATGTCATATTATGAATTGGCTGCCATTTTATTAGAAATGAAAAAAATGGGCAATGTGTTGACTGAAAGTTAGTTTAAAGGTGAAAAATTGATAATATAGAAAAATTGAATTTGTGTTCAGTATTCCGGCACCAGGTACCCACAGACGCGTTTCAGACTTCAAGGTCCTCTTCAGTGTGGTCCCGACCCAGTGCTGAGGAATACTGAACATTTCTGACTATTTCAAGCCAATATGTCAAAACTATTAATGATTTCGATAGCCTGCGCCATCTAATGCTTCATAGTGGCATCGTCAGAGACACGAATGCACAAAGTGCATATACAGGTCACTGTTTCATTCACGAGCGAGCAGAACTCTGTTTGTGAAACCAGAAAACAAATATCAAATATCAACAGTGACCTGTATATGCACTTTGTGCATTCGTGTCTCTGACGATGCCACTATGAAGCATTAGATGGCGTTAGCTATCGAAATCATTGATAATATAGAGTTAAAAAATGATATCTTCTGATGTTGATGTTGATTGTGCTTGTTTTACAACATTTTAAATTGTTGTTCGTAAAACATCTGGCCCCAAATTGGTGATTTCTTCTTCAAGACTTGCAAGGTTTGTGGTTTGTTGTGGTAAATGCGAAATTTCAAAAAGACACACGGGGAGTGGAAACGCTTGTTCGAAACTTAAAACTGAATGCTTTGAAAAGAACATTAAATGACTAAAAATGTTTTTAAAGATAATAATCTAGTTTTTAAAATTATGTTTAATATTATTTGAAGTAAAACTGACATGGTAGCCACAATCTGCAATGTTAAATTTTTCCGATATTTCCCTGATTCAAGAGTTTTTCCCTGGCCTATTAATATAACTTTCTTCTGTGGGAAACCTCCACTTTGTTAAATTGTTTTCATTGTTTTTGTCAATATTTAAGTTAATTTGATAAATATTTACGTGTTTTGTAATTTGCCTGTTGATTTTGACAAATTTAATATTGTCATATGGCTTTTTGTTACAGTTTTGGTCAATTTGAATATAATTCCATGACTTTTCTCTGACTTTCCCGGTTTTAATGATATTCAGTGAATTTTTTATCTACGTAATTTTCAGGCATTCGTCGATTTTATAATAGAGTTCAATTTGAAGCTTTAAACGAGTGTTTTCCACTCCCAGACTAAGCATGAAGTAAAATTTCGAGTTTAGAAAAGCCCCGTGAAAATTTGTCGAGGGTCGCGCAGCGACCCGAGACAAATTTTCGGGCTTTTCTAAACTCGAAATTTTACTTCATGCGCCACGCGTACAAAACATTGATTTAAAGTGAAGTTCAGAAACACACAAATACATCTTTAATCAGAGTAACAGGGAATCAGATGTTTAGTCTGTTATCAACGATGTTCAGTGTTAATAATGAATAATTAGGTTTTAAATATTTTTGTTAAAACAACTGATAACGATATTTTTACATAAATGGTTGAAAAAAAAAAATAAAATCAAATTTATTCTTAAAGGATTTGTATTCGTAATTCGAAAAAACAGGATTCGAATCTTTGATTCGAATCATATTTATCTCTTACGAATCCTTAATTCGAGTAACCGTGATTTGAATCATATTAGGTGATTCGGATTCGTGATTCGAATCCTTTTTACGAGGATTCGTCCCAGCTCTGACTCATAATAAGTTACCTTCTATACACAATTTAATGATGTTAAAGTGTCTCCATTTTCTTTCTCTCTTTTAAAATAATCTAATAAATTTGCCACAAACTTCTGGGACTGTCCTTTTTCTCCTAACCCGTTAAAATTAATATGTTCGGTGGTGACGTTTGTCCTCGCGGATTCGGACAGGTCTCAAGTTTCGTGATTTCTACTACAACAGGAAACTTTTGTAAACAAACTTTGGCTCATTTTTCGTTTCCCATCCCTCTTTGGTTTAAATCCTGGTTACGCCCATGGCATCCTGTCATTAAAATTGGGTCCGGTTCATACGCAAACAGACACTGACAGCTTATTCTGAGATAGTAAAATCGGAACAACATTGGCAGTCATTTTCAGAATCAGTAAACGTCAAATTAAAATTTCAGTCTTTCAACAACTTTAACCACAGAAAAGCTATGTGAAAATTCCAGCAAATATCCCCCATTATAACTAATTTCTCTGGTTATGTCCAACCAGCGCCAATTCGAGGAAATATACGAGACTATACAATCATCTTCCAAAAACCTAAAAGTATTCACGGCTTCTTATTCAATCGGGGCTGAACCTCACTGCGACAAAAGTGGAAGTAGTAAGTAGTTTACTTAATTTTATTTTATAATGGATGTATGAAAACGTTTCTTGTGTCAAAAGCGGATGGAGTAAGTAATGTGCTTAATTTTATTTTATAATGGATGCATGCACATTTTTCTCATGTCGTCTTTATTCTTTTTTCAAAGATCAAAATACGTTGTGAATTTTCAAGAATTCGCTGTTTTTCTAAACGCGTTTAATTTGATGATTCTAACGAGTGTGTCCACTCCCAGATTAAGCATGAAGTAAAATTTCGAATTTAGAAAAGTCTGAAAATTTGGTTTGGTCGCGCGGAGCGGCCAAACCAAATTTTAAACTATTAAATTACTATATAAGTTAATTTGATATATTATATCATTTGACCTGACTTGAAAGTGTATAAGGAAAACTGTAAATATTTTGTTATTTAAATATTTCGATTATTCCTCATAAAAAAAATGGCAGTGTATTTCCAACTTCACAATATTTCAGCGTTTTAAGCGCGTGGCGCATGAAGTAAAATTTCGAGTTTAGAAAAGCCCCGTGAAAATTTGTCGAGGGTCGCTGGCGCGACCCTCGACAAATTTTCTACGCGGGGCTTTTCTAAACTCGAAATTTTACTTCATGCTTAGTCTGGGAGTGGAGACACTCGTTCTAAACTTTATATTGCACGTTTTTATATGCAATCGACTACTGCCTAAAAATGTACATCGTCTACATTATGTATATTTAAAAAAAAAATGCACAGTATGTCATACAATAAGTCATTCATAGAAATCATAAAAATAAGTGCAACATTTTTACCTAAAACCAACTATTACAGTTAACTCTATAATTGCCCGGCCGTTAATAGGTTAATGAAAACTTCCACTTTCAAAATTTGAGCGCTTGGAGCAATTTGTTTTAGGACAGAATTCCTGTATAATATAGGGACACGCTAAAAATTGTGGATTTGGGCAAAACAAAAGGCGCATGCTTTATAAAGCACACATCGTCTTAAAGTATAAAATCGGTTCGGCTTTAGCGTTCATTTCAAGTCACTAAAGTTCAAAGAAAAGTGGAAATGACTGAACATTTTCGACCGCTCACACCCATCATTTTTAGCGTGCCCCTCGTATGCTTGCTATACTCTTGATACAACTATGATGATTATTATTAATGCCCAGTTGCAGCAAAAACCTTAAACTCGAGTTTAAGCTGATCTTAAGTTTAAGATGACAGTTCCTATTGTTCTACTGTATGTAAAGTTATTTAAATTAAAAACACTTGGTATTGTTTCACAAATTAAAACTTTATTCCGACTAGTTTTGGTTTGTTAGACCATTTTCAAAGGACAATTTTCAAAGGCATTCACATTCCGTTGAAAATGGTCTAACAAACCGAAACTAGTCTAAATAAAGTTTTAATTTGTGAAACAATACCAAGTGTTTTTAATTTAAATAACTTAACATATTCTAATATGTTTCTATGTTTCAAATTAATTCAAGGAATTATCTGTTCTACTGTAACCTTAAACTCTAGTTCAGCAGTTCAACATGTTTGGTGCAACTGGCCTTAAGTCTTGTGTTCTGTTAAATGCATAGGTGATGATATTGGCGATTCGGACGACTTTATTTTGAGTGAAGTCGAGAGCGATATCAGCTTTAAATCTTTAGATGCAGAACCTGTACATACTCCCAAATCGAATTTAAAAAGTCTATCTACAGTTGTTAAAAAACGGGTGACGTTGAATGAACAAGGCACGCAGATAAGTTTTAACCCTTTCAAGATTATTTCCACAGCTTCTGAATGCGACACAAGACCCATTATTGTGAGCGAAGTGTATTTGACGAACAACTGCAGAGATATTGGCGTAAATAGTGATATCGGGAAATCATCCAGAGAAATTAAAATCACGAACTTTTCTTCCATAGCAGATAAACCTGCCCTTCAAAGTAAGTTTGTTTAACACTTACAAAGTCAGATTTTTGTAGAAGTAGTGGCAATCCCTAGGTCTGTTCGTTACATGAATATGTGCAGCATTTTTACACTTGTTATTGAGAGGTATGTAAACAAAATTGTAAGTTTTCTATGCATATCTAATGTTTGTTTGGACAAAAAACATTAGATATGCAAGAATAATTCAAATTCAAAACTATTAGAATTCGAGAAAGTAAGCTTACGCTTCTTATAGTTCGCACACTTTAAATATAATAAATAAAACTACGAAATATTTATGTAAATACAAGAATATTTCGTAAATTCATGTATTATGCATAGACAACTTACAATTTTGTTGATATACTGCTTAATAATAAATATACATTTTGCATATAATCCGTGCTTTAAATTTGTTCGTTACATGAACTGAACACCTGCAATTGTAAATGTGAAGTTGCACTAACTTCAACTGGGATTTATAAAATTTGAACTCAGTTTAACTTAGTGTAGTAAAAACGAACAAACCTAATCAGGGTGGCGTCGACAATGTCACTATCGATGCGTTTTTGTTTTGAGTTTTTATAACACACTGAGGTCGACAATGTTTTATATACAACATTCCAACTTTTCAACGTATTGTGATGCGGTTTTCGCTGATACTACTCAAGTTAACAAAGTATAGGCGTAGCCAGGATTAAGGGACTGAGACCCTGGCTACGCTCATATAACAGAGTATGCAAAATTCCCAATAATATTTATAACCGCAGCATATACAATACACTAACATAGCCTCTAGTATCGTTGACTTTGTGACGTTGTCGGAAGGGACGGGTTTGATGCGGATGCGTCAACTTGAATAGCGTCGACAACGTCAACAATGTCAACAACGTCAACAATGTCGACAACGTCAACAAGGCCAACAACGTCGACAATTTCGACAATGTCAGCAACATTACCTCTAGTATTGATAACATTGTTGACGTTGTCAAAAGAGACGAATGTCGACAACGTCAACAAGGCCAACAACGTCAACAATTTCGACAATGTCAGCAACATTACCTCTAGTATTGATAACATTGTTGACGTTGTCAAAAGAGATGCATTCTCGATGCATTGACTTTAATAACCGCATAGACAACGTCAACTATGTGAACAATGTCAACAAGGTCAACAAAGTCAACAATGTCGACAACGTCAGTACCATAGCCTTTAGTATTGATGACATTGTTGACGTTGCCGAAAGGGACGAGTTTTGATACGTTGACTTTAATATCTGTGTCGACAACATCATTAACGTCAACATTGTCGACAACGTCAGAAATATCGACAATTCATTGCAATTTTCTGCATATATCGATCTAGGAGTTGATAAACGGTAGGTGCAGCAGTCGCCCGAATTTTCCTCACATCTGAATACTATTTATTACAATTACTATCACAAACGGGTATTGCTTCCCGCTTCATTCAGATGGTGAGTACAGAGGGTCTCCACAACAAGAACACCGATTATTGTTATTTAAAGAAAAGGTAACCTTTAACCCTTTTTATCAATGACTTGTGTTGAATTGCATAATACTATACTATTCGTGGTAGGTATATCGTTTATCTGTACTTATTTGAGCCTTCAGATAGTTGTAAGCTTGCATGTGAAGGCAGGGGCGGATTTGAAGCAAGATCCATACAGAATTATGCGCCTTCGACATTGATAATGCATATCGATTAATGTCATGATTGTAAACTGTTGTAATAGTCTAAATGTCATGTGTCGTTATAGGGGTATAAAAACAAACTTAGCATTCTCCACTTTAATGTTTTTAAAAAAAAAAAAAATAACAAAGACCTGCAGCCCTAAAGATACACATATTTATTATACTGTATGCTTTGCTATTCAGTAGAATTTAATGAAGATATAAAGCAAGTTTGAACCAACTTTACATAGAGCTTTATGGACAAATACGATAACACGAAATTACATATAAGTTCATGAAAACATCAAATAGAGATTGTCACCTTTGTTTCTATACCTCTCAAATATCGGCTAGCGCTGACGCACGATGGGGTACTTACAGCAATTAGGCGGCCAAAAATATAATTGTGTTGGTAATTTTAACGGTGCCAATAACCAATATGGCTTTAACCCATTTTTGCACTTGAAAGTTGAGGGATTTTATCCTGACAGAGGCTGTGATCATTCACTACTGCTAGATAAATTTAATGTAGAATCTCTTGAATGCCGACGTCACAGACAAAGCATCACCTTCTTACACAAGCTTCTGCATGATAGAATTGACAGCCCTGATATTTTACAGCTAGTTGGCTTGCATATTCCATCTTTCAATAGTAGATATAAGACCACATTTAATATTATGTATAATAGAACAAATTTTGGGCAGGTGGTGGCCGAGCGGTAACGTCGCCGGACGGTAAATCGCTCGGCGAGCCACAGACTGGGTTCGATTCCCATGCACGGGGAATTGTTATTTAAAAATAATAACTCGTCGTGTCCCTGGGTGTGGTGTAAATGTGCTGTGACGTCCAATATATGTTAATACAACTTATGAAATAAGTTATAAATTACATAATATAGGTTAAAAATAAATAATTGATGTTGGCTAATAGTCAAAGCAACTAAGGCCAGGCAAAAGCCAAAAAAAAAGAACAAATTTTGGATTAAAATCGCCTATTAATGTGATCTGCAATTCGTTTAATCAACTTCCACCAACTTGTGACGTATTTTTTCAACCATTGACATCCTTATTAGAATTTTGTTAATTACGAAGTAAAATGTTATTAGAATGTTATTATTTTTAGTTCATAGTTTTAAAACTTGTTTGTTTATACTAAATTGTTTTGTAATTGGGAATTTGTTTCCTGTTGGGCAATAAACATTATTATTATTAAGCGCCATTGGTGCATACACGCAACATTATTAATTTGTTATTAAAATTACTAAATAAGTTAATTTTATATATTATATTATTTGACTTGACTTGAAAATGTATGAAGAAAAATGTATATATTTTATTATTTAAATATTACGATTATTACTCATTTTAAAAATAATGAATGTCAGTGTATTTCTAACTTCACGATAATTTAGTGTTTTATCCGCGTGGCGCATGAAGTAAAATTTCGAGTTTAGAAAAGCCTGAAAATTTGGTTCGGCCGCTCCGCTTCGCGGAGCGACCAAACCAAATTTTCAGGCTTTTCTAAACTCGAAATTTTACTTCATGCTTAGTCTGGGAGTGGAAACACTCGTTCTAAACTTCATATTGCACGTTTTAATATCGTAATATTAATATCACAAAATCGAATTTTCAACAATTAAATTTAAAGTTTTTAACGAGTGTTTTCCAATCCTAGATTAAGCATGAAATAAAACTTAGAGTTTAGAAAAGCCTGAAAATTTGGTTTGTTCGCGTAGCGAAGCGAAGCGACCAAACCAAATTTTCAGGCTTCTCTAAACCCGAAATTTTATTTCATGCGCCAGGCGTAAAAAAACAATGATTTAACGTGAAGTTTGAAATACCCTGCTTTAGCATACTATTTTGGTAGTATATTTAAAACTTAACAATAGTTCAGTGTTGTACACGCGTGGCGCATGAAGTAAAATTTCGAGTTTAGAAAAGCCTGAAAATTTGGTTTGGTCGCTCCGCTTCGCGGAGCGACCAAACCAAATTTTAAGGCTTTTCTAAACTCGAAATTTTACTTCATGCTCAGTCTGGGAGTGGAAATACTCGTTAGACGTTTTAAATTGAACTTTTCTACAAAAACCGCGAATGCCTGAAAATTTACAGCGCATACCTCGGGATATGTATAGTTAAAAGATACATTCCTGGTATGCGTACTTAAAAGATAAATTTCCTGTATGTATTCATACGTCCGCACATATAGAGAGACATTATCAATGATAATGTTCCACTTCGCCCATCCTTAGTTGTCGACATTGTCGACGTTTTTGACACGCCCACATCCCTAGTGGCAACGCCTCACTAACTATCTAGACAAAAGACATGTAAGTGTTGACTATTTGTATGTGTTTAACTTGTTTTCAGAAGGAGCAAGCGGTTATTCAACGATTTCAATAAAGGAAATTGAATCACAAGAAACACAAACGAATCCGGCCGACTGCTTTGAAAAGAGAGCTGTACAATTTTCAGCGGTGTCAAAAATGGATATTAAATCACAAAAAATTGAAAGCAATAAGGGGAAAAATGACAGAGACAGTAATAGTAGCAATATCAGAAAATCTAACAAACAAGTGCGCAAGTGCAGTTTTTCAAGACTTTGCGTCTATCCGACGTACTGCACTCGCAAAAATTCGTTTCGCTCGAAATTGGAAGAAGATAAAAAATTACGAGATGATTTCATGAAAGGAAAAGTGGTGCCAAATATGCCAATTCCTCCAATTTACAATCCTCATTATGCCCAAGGCAACGCCCGTTCTGTTCCACCAAATATTCCCACTCCTTGTGGTGGAGGCAATTTTTCTAGTGTTCCTATCTCTCCAATTGGGGCAAATTACAACAGAATTCTTTGCGGGCCCGTGTGGGCAAAGAAAAAGTGTTCTGTTAGAGAGAGCGAGAAAAATGAAACAGCAGCAATAGCAAAAGTTAAAAGAATTGCAAAATACACATCAACGGACAATGGAGTCGAAACAATTTCAAAAAACACTTTAACGGATAATAGAGTCGAAACAATTTCGAAAAACACTTCAACGAGTAAACTTTCATGTTCATGTTCATGTGCGAGCTCAACAAAAGTAGAGAATAACGATATACCTACCACGGTTAGTATTGCACCATCCCATTCAACACAAGTTACTAATAAAAATAAAGTATTAAAGATCCGCTTTAACAACAACAACTCAGCAGCCGAAGGAAGCAGGAAGCAATACCCGTTTTGTGTTCATGATGGCGACGATCATTTTCTTTGCGATAGCTGCAGAAACGAAGAAAATTCGGGCGATTGCTGCTCCTGCCGTTCGTCAACTTGTAATTCGACGTATACAGAAAATTGGGATGAATGGGATGAGTCTTTTAATGAAATCCAAATTTCAGGGGAAGGAAGAACAAGAAAACCACGAAGAAACGAGTCAGTGCCAGATGGTATTAGAGAGGAACCAGTAATGAATGATAAGGCGAGAACAAAGGAACGGAGAACTTTGGAAATATCGACTTGCACCGGACTTAGTGAAAATTATTATTTTGTAGAAGCAGACATGAAGGCTAGAAAAATGAAATCGAGTGAAGAAAAACGCACTTCAATAATTTCCATTGGATCCGAAGATGAAGATAATATTACAGTTCAAGAAGTATCTTCTATAGAATATTACCCTGAATTAAATAGCCCTTCATTAGATTTACCTTCTTTAGAAAATATCGAAGCAATAATCCATAATTTCGGTTACAAAGAAAATAAAAATAAAATTGTTAAAAGAGCAGTAAAACGAAAATTATCTTCTATAGAGATGATTCCTGAAGCGAAAATTATTAAAAAGAAACCCATTAAACTAGTAGCACAAGAAGTATGTTCGATGGAGATTACTTCTAAAGACAACATTAAAACAGAAAAACCCACCCAAAAAGTAGGTTCTTCCACACAGGATATTCTTCCTGCTAAAACTGATAAAGGGATTGAATCAAGAATTCAGAAAGTATCTCCCGCACAGAACACCCATCCAAATAAAGTATCTTCGGTGATGAATATTTCTGCTAACCTCAACAAAGATCGATCCATTAAAGTATCCTCACTGCAGAATATCAAAAATGAAATCGAAAAACTTTCATCGACGACGAAACTTAAAGAGACCTCTTCGTTGAGTGTGATTGATAATACAAATGAGGGTTTAACTAAAACCAAAGCAACTTTTTCATCAATGAATATCAAAACACCGAAATTCACTTTCTCGTTAAAATCGATCGAAGAGGATCACGCTAATACGATTGAGGAAACCCACAGATTTCCCTCTAAATCCTTTGTGAAAATGCAGGAAATCGCATCGAGGAAAACCAGTATACCTATTTTGGTGCAGTACGAGACTTTCCCTGAAACCAGCGAGAGTTGCCTTCTCGATGAAGTAAATTACGAGGAGAACGCAGAAAAAGAAGTTATCGAGCAGAGGAATTGTATTGTTGAAATATGCAAGGAGGATTATCAAGTGAATAAAATTGTTGAGGTATACGGAGAAGAGAATGTTGAAAAATATGCAACCGATCAAAGCAATAAAATAATTGAAATATGCGATGAGAGTGTAGATACAGATCAATTGAATCAAGTGAATAAAGATGTTGAAATGGAGAAGAAAACAGTGAACCGTTTCAGCAGAGCAATTTTATCAATCAACGCTCCGTTTGCAGTAAAACGCGCACTAAGAAAGGGTTCTTCTGGAATACCGAAAAAGTGCAATGAAAAGAAGTTTAGCAATAAGGTTTCAAGTTTACCAATTAGCACAAAGACACACAACGATACAAGATGCGATCCAAAGAAAATTCTAAGAAAAACCAGCTGTAGAGTTCTGGATAAATATATAGGGCAACCCTGTGAAATTGCTTCAAAGCCAGGCGATTTAACTCAAAATGAAAATAGAAACAGGAGAGACGATTCCAAAACTAGAAAATTAAAAAAATACGAATTAACTGTAAGTACGTATCATATAGATATTGCAGGATCCACGAGGAAATCGCTTGACATGTCAGCTGAAGAGAAACGATTAAAGTCTTCGAAATTAAAACAGAATCGAGATGTTAATATTTCGAATTATTCGAAGAGGTTGAATCAAGATACTGTGAAAAATATTGAAGGGAAAGGAAATAGTGATGTGAAAAAAAGGTTTCCAAATGCGACAATTTCTTGGAAATATGAAGAGGAGAGCGGGGATGATTCATATATCAGCGTTTCATCAGCAGGGTATAAATCGTCAAGAACCCAAATATGTGAACCAAGTAGAAGAGTTGGAGAAAGGAAGATTGTTACTAAAAGGCAGTCAATGGAGAAAATGAAGGCGTATTGTAAACTTAGAAATAATGAGAAAGCGTGTGTTAAAAATACAATTGCTGAACAAAATGTGCGCAAGAAGACATTGGAAGCTAGAAATAAGGGAATAAGTCGAGTTTGTGATAAGGACAATCACCTAAAAGAAAGAGAACGGAAAGAGCGTAGAATAACTTCTGCAAGAATTACAAATTCTGAAGAAACTTGGAGGAGCATCAAAAATGATGAAAGCGATCGAGACTCAAATTGCGAGGAAAAACTTACTAGTTCCACTGCAGATAAACTAAATGCAAAACGCTTAGAAGAAAGAAATGCAACAACTAACGAAAAGGTGTTGCTTAATAAAAATTCAATTAGAACCGCTGTAACTAAACCTAAATCAATTACCAGTAGTAAAACGAGCAAATTAAAGGATAAACCGCAGAAAAGTTATCTGCCAATTCCACAGTCTGGGATGAAACTGAAAGAAAAGCCAAGCGAAATAAAATTCTCCCAGAAAAACACGCAAACAACACTGATGGAAGTTTGCAGCTGTAATTCCAATACAAAGAAACGCCCTTCGTTCAAAAAGACCGAATCTGAAACCTCGAGCAACAAGCAGTTTTACAGGATTCAAGAATACGTCAATCCGATTCTTTTCCATCAACCTTCGAACACGGTGGTTAGGGAAAATCAAGGCGGGGCAAATCATTCGAAGTCAAACGCCTGGTGGGATCGAATGTGCAGGGATTACGCTAGTAAGACTGCGCTGGATTCTGAAGGAAATCAAAATGATTACGAAAATGCGGATGCTGGCGAAGTTTCAAGGAAGGATTCAGAGACGCATATTAGGGGTGTGCAAAAATCAATGTCGAACGTGAAATCGAAGCCGAATTTAACTGCTAAATTCCATTCGAAGACTCATTTGAATCTTAAATCGAATACTAGTTTGAGGAATTATATTGTGAATTCGAAATCTAATTTGAATATGCACCACAAATCTAATTTGAGTGTGAATAAGAAAACTAATACGGTTGTGACTTCGGATCCTACTTTAGCGAAAACCGTTTCAGATGAAAGCGCAATGTCGGTGTGTTCAGTGGATGAAAACTGCAATGAGCCAGTTTCCAAGTCGTTGATTAATTTGCAGCAGTGGTGCGGTTTCGGCATGCCCAGATCGAATCAAAATTTAAACGCGGGCATCATGAATGTCCTTTACGGCGCTCATAGCTACGACAATGTTTCCAAACCCGGTTGTAATTTTTATACTGGTTACAACGTGAATTATTGATGAGCAACGATGAAGAGGTGTTCGCTTTGCAAGACGAAAGTTTCTTGCAAAGAAATCGATAATTTACAAAAGAGGAAAATTAAGAGTGGTGAAACTAAAGCGATTTCTGCGTGTTGCAGCAATACAAAATTGATTTGCTGTAATCATCGTAAAAAATCGAAAATTAAGACTGGGAAAGAGGAAAAATGGCAATGTTCGAAAATTGATGATATTAAAAACAGGGATATCTGTTGTAGTTGCGCAAATCACAATCAATGCTTTGATCTTAAAGAAGATATTTCTTTTTCAAAATTTGATAAAAATTCATGTTTCGATACTAAACAGAATGATATATGTTGTGGTTTTAAATGTTCAAAATTTGATAAAACTCCATTCATTGATGCTGGAAAGGTGAATATCTCGCGTGGTGATTCAAAAACTACCTTTCAATGTTGTAAATTTGAAAAAAGGAGAGATGACCAAAAGGATGATTGCTGTTTAAACTCCAATGAAAAGAAGGCTGATTCGTGTTGTTCAAAAGCTGCTACGCGAAACTGTTGCTCATCAAGAAGTAAATCCTATAGCGTGGATTGCGATAAAGGTTGGCGTACTGTTAAGAGATGCAATTCTTCAGGAAAAGGCGTTGAAGTCCTGGCCAAGGTTTCAAAAGAGTTTGTGGTTTTTGCTTTCTGCACAAAAAAAACATCTGCTTGCTGTTTGAAGACCAGTTGCTCAGAGGAAAACGTTTGTGAAATATGGAAAAGGCCGAAAAGCGTGAAGGCTGGAAAGTCGAAGAAGGATTGTTGTAGTTTTGGTCAGCAGGAACCGGAGAAGAAAACTTGTAGCAGGTGCTCCCAGTTTACGAAGCAACACTGTCAGAATTAGGGGAATTACTTTTGGAATCAACTGGCTAATAATAATATGTTTTGGAATGGAAATTGTAGGAATGGTTGGAAATTTTAAAAGGTCTGTATATTTTCATGGTTTGAGAAAAAAGAGGGAAATTTAAATAAATCGTTTAACATGCATGTTCTTTACTATGTGATTTTGAATTGAGGCGTTGATTTTATAAACAGCATATGTCCAAAATTGTAAAAATCGACATTTTAGCGGCATCTGGTAGAGCATTTTGCAAGCAATCCGATGGGGAAAGTAGTTCATTTAAAAGCCACACATGTACAAAGTTACACCGCTTTAAATTCTAGCAGATTCGGCAAAATCAGCATAAGTCCACATCATTTCTGAATAGGCGCAGCAATGGATATGGACAGCCAGAAGTAGAGAACAACGATAACAGTAGTTCAAATGATTAGTCACTTAACACCATCAGTTATCTATGATAAGTAATAAAAATAATTGTATAAATAGAAGTTGTAACGGTTACCAAGTTAAACAGTTTTTTTTTTCGATTTTCTCAAAAGGTCATTTTTGGACAAATACTATTTATTAAATCAACGCCTCAATTGATAAAATTAATGGCAAAGCAATTGTTTTCCAAAATCATGATGTTTTTAGGTAACATTTAATTTTCTACAAGCCGATTCAACTGGTGTTATTTCAAATCATGCCTACTAGCTGAGAATCAAGTGAAATAATAAGACTCTTCTATTGCGCAAAGACTCCACAGTAACGAAATTTTAAGGAACAGTGAAACCAAATACCAGATACTTCTATGTTTATTGGTAAACTATGAATACAATTATAACAAATTTATTATTGGTGGTCGAACAAAGTTAAAAAATGTTTAATTTACAAGCCATTGTTGTTTAAATTCTGTATTTTCATTGAACTTACCTAGGATAAGCCAGTCTTAGGTCGTTCCTCAGTTTCGACAGGAGTTCAGTGACTGTGCCGAACTGCCTTAAGGTCATTTCGCATCCCGAGGAAATCAGCATGGGGTTCCTGTAATCCCTGTAAGTTCCCCCAGGGCTTTTCACATTTTCGATTTCCGAGACTGACAAGCTGGAATACAATCCGGGGCCGTTCGCTGGCGGTCTCCTTCCCCATTTTTTCAGAGATAAGGCGTAATCTTCGGGATTGTAGATCGGTGGTCTTTGTTTTTCCTGCGGAAAACAATTAAACACATCATAAACTGTGATTGTGGCTGTAATATCGTGTAATACTAAATTTACAGCAGTGGCAAGTTCATATTTTGTAATCATCCATAAACTAATACACTTAAAATTGAATTTGAGTCCAGTATTCCGGCACCGGATACCCACAGACGCGTTTCGGACTTCAAGGTCCTCTTCAGTGTAGTCCCGATTTAGTGCTGAGGAATACTGAACATTTCTTACTATATCAGTATTCCTCAGCACTGGGCCGGGACCACACTGAAGAGGACCTTGAAGTCCGAAACGCGTCTGTGGGTACCTAGTGCCGGAATACTGAACTCAAGTTCAATTTTGAAATTTATTATCTGGTTACACAGCGTATAGCTCCGTGGAGGAAACAGTGACCTATATATGCACTTGTGCATTCGTGTCATTGACGATGCCACTATGGAGCATTAGATGGCGTTAGCTATCGAATCCATTTAATAATACACTTAAATTCCCTGCATATTTTCTTGAATTTATCTGCTGGATTTAATTGTGAAATTATTCTTACGCAACAAATCCGATGAGCGTATTCCACCTTCATTGTTTTCCGTTTCTTATTGCGGCAGTTAATTTTCATATAAGAAAAAAATTGCGTCGGATAATCGGGCAATTAGCACGTCTTCTCCGCGCAGCAAAACAATGATTTTAATGCGGCAAACGGGGACATGGAAATATCTATAAGAGATAATTGGCGTTATACAATGGCTAATTGGTCGTTGCATTTTAATCCGAACGAAAGTAAAGATTTGTCATCATTGAAAACAAAAGGGTAATACAGAAATTATATACAGGTAATATTTGTTTTAAGTATAGATATCCATATTACATTCTATATGCTGTAAATCTTCAGATATTTGTTGTTTTTCTAAAAGAGTTCAATTTGATGCTGAAAACGAGTGTTTTCCACTCCCAGATTAAGCATGAAGTAAAATTTCGAGTTTAGAAAAGCCTGAAAATTTGGTTTGGTCGCGTAGCGCGAAGCGCGGAGCGGCCAAACCAAATTTTCAGGCTTTTCTAAACTCGAAATTTTACTTCATGCGCCATGCGTATAAAACACTGACATTTGTGGCCTTCACAACATGCTACTAAAGCAGTATGCTAAAGACGTATATTTTTAACTTCCTTTCAAACCAGCGTTTTGTACGCGTGGCGCATGAAGTAAAATTTCGAGTTTAGAAAAGCCTGAAAATTTGGTTTGGTCGTTCCGCGCTTCGCGCTACGCAACCAAACCAAATTTTCAGGCTTTTCTAAACTCGAAATTTTACTTCATGCTTAGTCTGGAGTAGATAAGATTAACGGTTTCGAGACCCTCCACACGGGTCCAGCGGTCCAGCCTCCCAACATCCAGCATCCCCCTCCCAGCATCCCCCCGCAGATTCATCTCCCGAGATGAGCATCCCCCTCCCAGCATCCCTCCACAGATTCATTTTCCGAGATTAGCATCCACCACAGATTCATCCTCCGAGATTAGCATCCACCACAGATTCATCCTTCGAGATTAGCATCCACCACAGATTCATCTTCCGAGATTAGCATCCACCACATCAGCGCCATCTAGTGGAGAAAAGCGCAACTATGAAAATGTAAGTATACATCAGCGCCATCCAGCGGCAAAAAGCGCGACTATGAAAATGTAAATACACAGCAACGCCATCTAGTGTGAATGATTGCAGCACTTACTAAACAGCGCCATCTACTATCAAAAAGTTCAACTATGAAAAACGTAAGTGATAAATATACAGTATTTATTAGAGTTGAACTTTTAATGGTAGATGGCGCTGTGTATAAGTGCTACAACCATTTATACACTTACGTTTTTCATAATTGAACTTTTTTATAGTAGATGGCGCTGTTTAGTAAGTGCTGCAACCATTCACACTATATGGCGTTGCTGTGTATTTACATTTTCATAGTCGCGCTTTTTGCCGCTGGATGGCGCTGATGTATACTTACATTTTCATAGTTGCGCTTTTCTCCACTAGATGGCGTTGATGTGGTGGATGCTAATCTCGGAAGATGAATCTGTGGTGGATGCTAATCTCGGAGGATGAATCTGTGGTGGATGCTAATCTCGGAAGATGAATCTGTGGAGGGATGCTGGGAGGGGGATGCTCATCTCGGGAGATGAATCTGCGGGGGGATGCTGGGAGGGGGATGCTGGATGTTGGGAGGCTGGACCGCTGGACCCGTGTGGAGGGTGTGGAGGGTCTCGAAACCGTTAATTTTATCTACTGTCTGGGAGTGGAAAACACTCGTTTTAGGCTTCAAATTGAACTTCATTAAAAAAAACAACTGATGTCGGAAAATTTACAACGTAAGCATAAACATAAAGGGCGGTCCATCTAGTGGTTTCTTTTTAAATCATATGTTATTTTGACGGTGACAGCTCTTTACCGGTTGAAATCTTGACAAAAAGTCAGTATCATATCTCCGCGGAACGTAATGAATCGCTTTACGGTTGAACAACGTTGTGGAATAATGCAAACCTATTTAAATCCAAAGTCAATGCAGTGTAGCCCAAACAGTGCGATTATTGAAAAGAAGTTTTGGCCGAAATGAGGCACAAAGACCGCATTATTTGCTTACAAGGTCCAATTGACTCAGCAATTGAAGGCACACGACCATCCGCTTCGTTATCGCTTCTTAGTTTGAGCCTTAGAGCAGCTCGAAATGGACAACGATTTTGTTCGAAAAATCATCTTTTCTGACGAGGCACATTTTCAACTGCCGCATCTGGGGTTCGGAAGACCTGCACGTGATCGTCGAGAAGCCAATGCATCGTCAGAGATTCACAGTTTGGAGCGGTGGCATCATTGACTCATTTTTCTTTGTAAATGCTGCTGAAAATGCCACTTCGATCAATGGTGAGTATGATGAACAATTGTTTGTAGCCGAAAATTGTAGATATGGACTTGGATGATCTATGGTTTCAGCAGGATGGCGCGCCATGCCACACAGCCCATGCCAGAATCGACCTTTTGAGCATCAAGTTCGGTATTCGTGTTATCAGCCCTGTCGGCGATTTCAATTGGCCACCTCGGAGCTGCGATTTGATGCCGTTAGACTTTTTTTGTGGGGTTTCGTAAAAGACCGATGTTACGCGAACAATCCATTAATGATGTTAAAGCGCATGTGCCACCCTTAGCGCGCACTGATTGTAGGGCGGCTGAGGGGTTGTACCCCGAGCAACACCACTAGCTCCTTGGCTAGCATACTGTTAAGAGCGAATGTATATACGTGTAAATAAACGCGTTACTGTTAAATCTTCTCGCCTTCTTGAGAACCACCCCCGTGAACCCACCATCAGCGTTCACAAATGATTTAAGCCCTTAAAGCGAATATCGAGCAAGCCATTCGTGTGATAGAGCCAGAAACCGTCACCAAGGTCTTGGAGAATTGGATTGACAGGATGCGCTACTGCGAAGCCAGCCGAGACAGCCTCAAGAAAGAAATCGTGATCCATAAATAATGGAAATGTTTGCTCTTTCGAATAAATCAATAATATACCAAAAAAAAAAAGATTTTTGCTCTTTTTTTTCAATTTGAAAAAAAAAACACTATATGGACCACCCTGTATGTATACTTAAAAGATAAATTCCCTGTATGTACACTAGAACAGCAATAACAAACGGCAAACAAATTCTACACAAATGAGTGATAAAATGTAATCACTTAAATTTATACGATTTTAAAGAAAACCCTATTCCAAATACAGAAAAAGTAATCACAAACAGAAAAAATATTAATGCCTGATTGCAATCTGAACTGAAGCCATTTTTTCAACACGTTTCTTTTCATCCCATTATAAAACAGCAGAAAATTTAACTCACTCATTACACTTGACAATTAAGCCCGCCGAGGCGGCTTCATGGAAGAAATCGTGTTCCATAAATAATAGGAATGTTTGCTCTATCGAATAAACTAATAATATAACAAAAAAAACATGATTTTTCCTCCTTTTTTGAATTTTTAAAAAGAAACCACTATATGGACCATCCTGTATGTATACTTAAAAGATAAATTCCCTGTATGTACACTAGAACAGCAACAATAAACGGCAAACAAATTCTACACAAATAAGTGATAAAATGTAATCACTTAAATTTATACGATTTTAAAGAAAACCCCATTCCAAATACAGAAAAAGTAATCACAAACAGAAAAAATATAAATACCTGATTGCAATCTGAACATTTTTTCAACACGTTTCTTTTCATCCCATTAGAAAACAGCAGAAAATTTAACTCACTCATTACACAATTAAATTTATGATTTCACTAATTTTCGTTATAATTAAATTCTTGGAATATGTAAAGAAATTCGGGAGAAACTTTTCAACGCCCAGTAAGTGCTGCTTGTTGATTTTTATTGACAGTCGATTGTTGATTTTTTCTGCGCATGTGGAGCTGTGATGTTTACAAACAAAAGCAGTGATTAAAAATAAGACTAGTGATCGGGTTGTATGATCGTGTTTTCGTCTTGTTTTTTAGTGGATTTTTTGATTGAAATTTTAAAAAGAAGAATGAAATCATTTAATTAATCAACAAAGCAAAAACTTTAACAATCAACAGAGCAAACATTTCCGCGATATTTCCACTGGAAGATTGAAGAAATTGCGTTAGAAATTCGGCGTGGGTTGAAAGATGCAATGGCCAATTAATCAGAGAGACAAGTTGGGAGTTTACTGCCAACTGTTGGAGAATTCTCTGATGACCGGACTGTAAATCGTGAACGTGTTTAGGATTTTTGCAATCGTTCAAAATAGACCGATTTGTGTTGGTGATTGGTGTTTGCGTGTTAAAGTTTTCAAAATGGCCGGAGTACCGTACATTAAATACCAACATACATCACAAACAAATGCAAACATGTTGAATGCTGAACAAGCCCAATAACAGGTATTTATGATTCGTATTGTTATTCAGTTTTTTGTGTTCAAAGGTTTTTCAACAAATTGTATTAGGTAGTTTTAGAAAAAAACTTGTTTGGTATTACATTGGGCCCTGGAAATTCATGAATTTAAATGAATATTAACAAAAATCTTGGAAATATATATCAAAGCATAATTATTTATAACAAATAATGATAATGATAGAAATTCACGAAAGGTGTTCAATTTTAATTTAACCCATTAAGCGCCGTTGATGCATACATGCAACATTATTAATTTTTTGGTAATTAAATTACTAAATAAGTTAATTTGGTATATTATTTTATTTGATCTCAATTGAAAATGCATAAAGAAAAATGTAAATATTTTGTTATTTAAAAATTACGATTATTACTCATTAAAAAAAATAATGTCAGCGTATTTCTAACTTTACAATATTTCAGTGTTTTGTACGCGTGGCGCATAAAGTAAAATTTCGAGTTTAGAAAAGCCTGAAAATTTGGTTTGGCCGCTCCGCTTCGCGGAGCGACCAAACCAAATTTTCAGGCTTTTCTAAACTCGAAATTTTACTTTATGCTTAGTCTGGGAGTGGAACCACTTGTTCTAAACTTCATATTGCACTTTTTTATATAAAACCGAAGAATGCCTGAAAATTTACTGCGTATTCATTATGTATATTTAATAGAAAAATTCACATGATGTAATACATTAAGTCATCCATAGAAATCATAAAAAAAAGTGCAGAATTTTACCTAAAATCAACTTTTAGAGTTAACTCCATAATTGGTCGGCCGTTAATGGTTAATGTTAAAAACTAAGCAAAATCTTAAAAAGCGTCCAGGTTCATCGGAATGTTCAACATTCAACATGTTTGGATTTGTTTGTGATGTATGTTGGTATCTAATGAACTATTTTGTACGATTGCAAAACAACGCAAACACGTTCACGATTAACAACCCAGGCATCAGAGAATTCCTCAACAGTTGTCAGTAAACTCCCAACTGATGAACGGGCCCAATAATATATTCCGTTTCCTGATACGTGTTTCCGTCAATTACGAACATGCTCAAAGGATTTTCAAACATGTTTGTGTATAAACAAAAATTATTAAAATATAAATGTGTACCTGATTTGCATCCATGTTGCAATTTGAACTGATAACATTTTTTTGAACGATTTTTTACACTCTCCAAACTAGCCAGCCATTCACGGAAAATTAACTCACCCATCACACTTGCAAATTAAATTAATTATTTCACTAATTTTCGGAATTAAAGTCGGAAAACTCTCTTGGAATTTGTAACCAACAAAAATCGCGAACATCTTTTCAACAACTGGCAGGTGGCGTTTATTGATTTTCGCTGATCGTCGATTGTTGGTTGTTTATTATTCCGCTCAGTGATCGTGTCGCGCGTTCGCGTTTTCATCTTGAAAATTAAATTAATTATAATATATAAAATTACGAAAAAACTATTCGTGAAAATGCAAACAGTGTCTTAATTAATAAGACAATTCAAGACGATAAATATCCATTGAAACAACTACTTCCCGTGCAAATACACCTCCGGATATCGAATTATACAATGAAATATTTAAAATCTTATTTAATTTGATTTGTTACAACGCTCGGGAAGTAGTGGTTTCAATGGATATTTATCGTCCTAAATTGTCTTATTAATTAAGACACTGTTTGCATTTTCACGAATAGTTTTTTCGTAATTTTATATATTATGTTTAAAGTGTGCAAACTATAAGAAGCGTAAGCTTATTTTATCGAATTCAAATAGTTTTGAATTTGAATTTATCTTGTTTAAATTAATTATTTCACTCATTTTCGGAATTAAACACGGAAAACTCTTTCGGAATTTGTAACCAACAAAAATCGCGAACATCTTTTCAACAACTGGCAGGTGGCGTTTGTTGATTTTCGCCGATCGTCGATTGTTGGTTGTTTATTCTCCCGCACAGTGATCGCGTCGCGTGTTCGCGTTTTCATCTTGTTTTTATCTGGATTTTCGTGATTTTAACTTCGAAACACGCGTGAATATTAGATTAATCGTTAAGTGATCATTAAATTAATCATTAAGGAATAAGTGCGTTCAAAAATTTTTGTGAGTTTCCAAAAGGAGAAATGAAGAAATTGCGTTTGAAAATCGGCGTGGCTGGGTTGAATTTGCGGCCAATGGAAACCAGGTATTTATTATTTGTGTTTGTGGATTTTTGTTATTTCAATTTCGAAAACCGCGTAAAGTAGTTAGATTAATCGTTGACGAAAAAGTGTGTTGAAAACTGTCCGCGATTTTACAATGGGAATATTGAAAAAAATGCGTTTGAAAATCGGCGTGACTCTCTTGAATTTGCGGCCAATGGAAACCAGGTAATTATCAATCAGTTATTTTGTTGTTAAAATATATAAAATAAGTGGCGTTTACAAATACATAAATCGTCAGTTTAAATGGAAAAAGTCATCAAGTGCGTTAGAAATGAATAGCATTAAGTGGCGTTTAATTTTGATCACACAGAAGAAATTTTAATCTGCCATTGACGTGTGTATGTTAAGTTGCATACATTGCGACCCCATAATTGAAAAAATACTCAAATTTCCTGCTGTTTTTGCACGGGTTCATGTAAGAACCACGCAAAATGTTTAGCAGATTCTAATAATCCATTGAATGAAGAAAAATATCACCATTATATTATAAAAAATAAAGTTTTCTTGATAATTAAACACTTGGTTTGTTCCACTAGTTCAGTGGTGGGGAAACTTTTTCTAAGACGGGCCATTTGTAACAACCAGACAATCGTAGCGGGCCAAAGAATAATGCTTAATCGTAGGTAGGTAGTTTTTATGCGGGTCGTCACATTACGAAGTAAGAACGCGTTCAAACATTCTCACGACGGCACTCTTAAACGGGCCGGATTAAACCTTTCCGCGGGCCGGACTTGGCCCGCGGGCCGTAGTTTCCCCATCACTGCACTAGTTTAAACTAGTGAAACAAACCAAGTGTTTTAAATATCCAAAATTATCCAGAATAATTTCAAAAATGATTCACCACGGGTTAAGTGAGAAATGAATTAAACAAAATACAGTTTCATTTAGCAACGCATATGAATATAATAATATAAAAGTGTGATGAAATTAGTGCTTTATTAAGTGATTAAGATTTCTTAAAAATGAAATTGACCGAACAAAATTTTCAGGTTTTTCTAAACTCGAAATTTTACTTCATGCGTCAGGCGTATAAAATACTAAAATATTGTGATATTCAAAATGTTCTTGTTAAGCAGCATATTTTTAATCCTGCTTTAGCTGTTTATTTTTTTATATTGATTTATTATATTGTTAATTATACTCATTTAACAGTATATTTTTTTTTTGAAAATTTGTCAGTGTTCTGAAGTAAAATTTTGAGTTTAGAAAGGCCTGACAATCTGGTTGGGTCGCTCCGCTTCGTCTTTTACAGAGTATACAACGGAATATGTATACTTGTTTATTTTTTTATATTGATTTATTTATTATATTGTTAATTATACTCATTTAACAGTATTTTTTTTTTTGAAAATTTGTCAGTGTTCTGAAGTAAAATTTTGAGTTTAGAAAGGCCTGACAATCTGGTCGGGTCGCTCTGCTTCGTCTTTTAAAGAGTATACAACGGAATATGTATACTTAAAAGAAAAATAAATAAGCCCTGGTGAATACAAACAAACACACAAACTTATTTGAATAAACGAAACTAACAGTACAGGATTCCATAAATTCGAAAGAAAGTTGATCAACTGGGGCGATGCAATTAAAACGATCGTAAATCCGCAATAAAATCGTCAAGATTCTATTGGAGATTGCGGAGGTTCGTGCGCTCCATAACCCGACTTTCAATTAACAAATTCTCGCTTTTTTAAAAGTTGGAGATTGTTTTGCCCAATTTGATTAGTATTTGTATCGTTAATTTACCTTTGCAAGTGTGTCATCGTTCCACTGGAAGGAGTCTATCCTCCGGTTTTCGTCCGAATTCGGGGACATGGCGCTGCTCCCCGAATCGAAAATATCACTGAAATAAAGAAGAAAATTTTAATTAATAGACGTTGTATCGATGCATTAGCTCACAGATGTGTTAAGTGCTACAGGATTTGTATGCACTTAACACATATGGATTCCTTATGTAATTTAACATGAGTTTAAGCCACTTTTCACTTATAAACATTACAATAAGAGTTAAGTAAGAAATGAATCCATTATTAAAATAACATTTCATGTTGTTATAATGTTTATTAAACGTTGCTTAGCCCATTAAGCGCCATTGATGCATACACGGGACATTATTAATGTTTTGTTAATTAAATTACTAAATAAGTTAATTTGATATATTATATTATTTGACCGGACTTAAAAATGTGTAAAGAAATAGGTAAATATTTTGTTATTTAAATATTTCGATAATTACTTATCTAAAAAAAATTCAGTGTATTTCTAACCTCACAATATTTCAGTGTTTTATACGCGTGGCGCATGAAGTAAAATTTCGAGTTTAGAAAAGCCCCGTGAAAATTTGTCTCGGGTCGCTGCGCGACCCTCGACAAATTTTCTACGCGGGGCTTTTCTAAACTCGAAATTTTACTTCATGCTTAGCCTGGGAGTGGAAACACTCTTTATAAACTTCATATTGCAAGTTTTTCTACAAAATCGTTGAATGCCAGAAAGTTTACAGCGTATACATTATGTATATTTAAACAAAAATCACAGTATGTAATGCAATAATCATTCATAGAAATCATAAAAAGAAGTGCAGAATTTTACCTAAAATCAACTTCTAGATCTAACTTTAAATTGCGTGGCCGTTACTGGGTTAAATCTTGTTCGCTCAGTGAGTTGGATTGGAGCAATTGAGCTTAAGTTATTGAGAATTATAACACTTTGTTCAGTAACTTAGTTTATAAACTTTTCTTAAAGTTGTAACTTTAAAAACAATTTAATTAAAACACTTAACTTTGTTTTATCACTTTTATTTAACTTTTCAGTGAGTATAGTTTCGACTACAAGCTAGTTATTATAAAACTTAGTTTAATAATGACTAGCTTCTAGTCGAAACTATAGTCATTGGAGAGTTAAAAAAAAGTGATAAAAAGTTAAGTGTTTTAATTGAATTGTTATAAAGATGTACCACAAAGTGAACGCCAACTAAATTAAAGATTTGGAACTTTAAAATTATTAACACTAGTTGTTCAAAATATCCTAATTTTGTATTTGAAGAATAAACTGTTAACAAAATCAGACATGTAAATTGTGTTATACAAATAAAGTAAAAACGTTTTTTATTAATAAATCAGAATCGTTTAATAATGAACTTTTCAATAATTCAGTGTTTTATATGCCTGGCGCATGAAGTAAATATTTCGAGTTTAGAAAAGCCTGAAAATTTGGTTTGGCCACGTAGCGCGCAACGAGACCAAACCAATTTTTCAGGTTTTTCTAAACTCGAAATATTTACTTCATGCTTAATCAAGGAGTGGAAAACGAGTGTTAGACAAAAAATAATTTGTTTGCTAAACACGTGGTTTTCAAGACAATAATCACCCACTGAGCAAATCCGTTTAAGTGTTGTTTTAAAAACATTAAAACAACGTTTAACGTTGCTGCAATGTTGATATAATGTTATTTGTTTGTTTTTTGTTTAGTGGGCATGAACAATATAATTTCTCAACTTGAGCAAATTGTAATTCTTATATAAAATAATGAAATGAATTCCTTTTGCCTCTCGAATAAATATTTCATTTATAAAGTAAAGGGTCCACTCTACTCCTAACATTTATTTTCTCTTAACAAACGTGTAAAAGAAATTAGCGTACTGTACACAATGGATATCAACAATAAACTAATTACGAGCGTGACTTGACGGACTCCATCGAAGGCAATTGCGCTTTTTTTTCAGCCGAGCTTCGAATAATGGAAATCCAATTAAGTAAACTGGTCTCGCTTTTCTTAACGGTTATCGTAATTAAAAACCATACAAGAGCTTCCTCGATCGCATCACAATACCAACCGTTTCGAAAAAGAATCGAAAAGAAGTTGTGCAACTAATATTCGATACTGTTAAAATGATGCGGACGTGATGGACATTTTTATAAAATAGTTGATTACTAGCTGTAAAGAGTTTTGTATACTCTTACTTTGGAAAATACAAAAAATGAAATGAAGGAAATCATTGTGTATATCGATACAATACTTCCAAAGTCTCGGCCCGATTTATCCAACTTTTTTTTTGAAAGTCGGAAATTATTGATTTACAGTATTAATACCCTGCGATCATTTAAATTATGATTTAGAGTACATGGCATTTTTATATGAGGTTGCCGAGAATGCTAGTTCTTCTTCTTTCGCGTATTTAATGGCCTTGGCATCTAAGCCCTGTTGACTAGTCACAGTATTAATTAAACAAATGTTTGTTTAACCATTTTAATAAAAAAATAAATAAATATAGGAGTAGTTATTAAAGGAAAAGGTTATAGGAATAATTGTATAGTATGTTCAATTAAATAAAACCTCTAGAGTGCCATGGAATAAATTGCAGGTTGGCAACTCTGAAATTATACATAATAATTATTACGTCTGACGTTTAATATGACAATTCCTAAAGGGTGTAGCCAACTTAAATTTAAAAAAAAGATTAAATCATGGCACTCTAGAGGTTTTTTATATTGAACATCCGATAGTTATTTCGATAATTATATTATTGGAGTATCGATTGAATTTAAAATTTGGACTAACGCCCTTCCCGAGGGAATAGGAAAAGGCAAATACACGTGCAGTTAGCAGGATGAGGTACACTAGAAGGGAATGCAAGGAATAGGAATATGAAAATGGATGTGACTGAAAGGATGCAAAAGGATAGGAGTCTAACCACGTGCTGGCTTTGCGTTTTAATTTTTGCGCAGCGGTCCAACCTGTTAGGGATCTGGACACGGACCCAGAATGCTACTTAAAGGATAGAATACATTTGAGGTTATGGTAAACTATGTGAGGTTATGGTAAACTATGTGTTAACAGTCACTGGTGCCAATCTAATTTAAAATTCAAAGCCCACTCTAAATTATGTTATAAACGATCGCACGCTACAGAGCGCCAACTCAAAATACTTATTAAATTATTTCATGATTAAGTTATGCGTCCCATAAAAGAAAAATTAGAAGGAATTCGGAACTCCTATAATATTTAACTAGTATTTTGTGTTTCTTGAAAATTTGATATTTTGGACTTACGAGGTTTCGGAAGTTGATTTAGAACATTTGTTGATAAATAAATTCAATTCACAATTCTGTGTTTATCCGTGTACAGAGTTTTGTATTCTTTAAAAAATTAGTTTGATAAAAAAATGCAATGAAGAAGAAAATCATTCTGTGTTTATTTCTTTCAAGAGTTTTATATCCTTTAAAATTATAAATTGAATTTGCATTCGGTATTCAGGCACAGTTGGATATACTCGTATTAGCTATTATTTTTGTATCTATTTTAATCGGGCGTTCAAAAAATAGTAGGATATACTCGCATTAGGAATTAATTGTGTATCTATTTTAATCGGACGTTCAAAAAATAGTAGGAAGAAGAAAGACTTTCTGTATTTGTAATTGATACTAATTTAGTAATTAAGAAGAAATTGTAATCCGGTTTAATTGTTGCAGGAAATCAATTTCTTGGTAATTTTGACGTTGAAAAAACCCGGGCCTTCTCAAAGAAAATTCTTCTGACTAATAATTACTCTATTGTAGAAGATTTTCTTCATATACATACAGAGACATTTTCTTTTAAGTATACAAATCTCGATGTAGATTAAGTATACATTTTTAGATATTCCTTGCTTTCGCAAGAGCGTTCAATTTGAAGTTTCGAACGAATGTTTCTAGTCCTAGACTAAGCATGAAGTAAAATTTCGAGTTTAGAAAAGCCTGAAAACTTGGTTTGGTCGCGTAGCGCGTAGCGAGCACGCCGTCATGATAGCGTTGGACGTTAAGAACACGTCCAACACGCTACCCTGGCAGGTCATCATGATAGAGGCGGAAAGGAGACTACCACTAAGCCTGGCATGGTAGACGCATACCTGGACGGTAGGCTTCTGGAATTTGCGGCAGGCCGCCAGAAGGGAGAAAGAGCTCTGAGCCTAGGGGTACCACAGGGTTCCGTGCTCGGCCCCACGTCGTGGAATCTGGTATACGACAGGGTCTTGAAGCTGGAACTGCCGGGAGGAGCCACAAAGGTAGCTTTTGCTGACGACCTGGCGTTGATCATCGGGAGCCGGACCATCGAGGGGTTGTCTCTTGCGGGTTGCAGAGAGATCCAGTCGGTACAGCGTTGAAAGACCCTTTTATGTCTAGAAAAGCTGTTACCGCAATTCCCTTATGGTCCAAGGTTTGCCCAACTTTCCCGACAAGGTTATTCAGCGCCAAGTCTGTAGACTTTTTCTTTTGGTAGGCACACTTATGTACACTAAGGGAATTGATACTCAGTATCTCCCTCCCTATGTAGCCATCCAACGTGGATAGAGTTGACATAGTCGTAGATAAGGCACTGAAGTACCTGGAGGTATGGCTGGAATCCAATCCAAGATGGAGCCGCCATTGCAGTGATGCGTCTGAGGGCGCTATACATATGGAGGCGACGATTAGCCGACTGATGCCTAATGTCGGAGGAGCGGGAGAGGGTAGAAGGAGACTGCTCATGACGACTGCCAAGGCTAGGCTCTCATATGCAGCCCCGGTTTGGAGCAAGGCATGGATATGGCTAGGAACGTAGCCAGAGCCAGAGGGGCACTGAGAGTAGCATGCCTCCGGATTACCAGGGCATATAGGACGACATCCACGGACGCTGTGGGGGTGCTTCCTGCGTCAATGCCCGAGGACCTCTACATCAAGGCGCGAGCAGAAGCCCACGCGCTGCAGGGGGAAGGGAAAAGTAAGAAGGAGGCGAAGGAGAAAGCCCAAGAAAACGCACTAGCGAAATGGCAAAATCGTTGGGACCAAAATGGAAGCTGGAGCCCTAATACACTGCGTACGGCCGTGGATAGAGAGAGCGCACGGACAGCTGATCTACCACCTAACTCAGCTTCTGACGGGATACGGGAGTTTCGGATCCTACCTAAACAGGATTACAAAGGCGCTATCACCGAACTGCCAGCATTGTCCGGCTATGGAGGATACGGCTCGCAACACCCTGGTGGAATGTGAGGGCAGGGCCGAACAAAGAGAGGAACTAACGAGCAAGATCGGGGAGGTGGATGTCCAAAACCTCATCGACAAGATGTTGGCAAGCGAAGAAGGGTGGGACGCGGTGAATAACTTCGCATACACCGTATTAGGGAGGAAGCTAGCTGACGAGCTGAAGAGGGAGAGAGAAAGAGACGAAGACCCTTGAAGCAATGCCGCGATGGCGATACCGGGGAAGAGAGGAGGAAGTCAGTATCAGAACCCGACACAATTGGCCGTCAAGATCAAAGGCATTTGTCTGTTAGCAGATTTTCAATCCCCTCTTTAAACAAAAAAAAAACAAAAAAAGATTAGGTTTAGCTGGGTTGGGTTAGGTTAGGTTAGGTTAAGTTAGATTCGGTTAGATTATTTTTAGTTGGGTTAGGTTAGGTTAGGTTAGATTAGGTTAGGTAAGGCAGGTATACTTAAAAGAAAAAATCCCTGTGTAATACTTTCTGTATTCATTTATTCATATCTACGATTTTAAATGTTCATGTATTCCATTAAATATATTTATTTCTTAATATCCATGTAATAACCTGCGTGTGTTTTCTATTAGAGAGGATATGCTTTCTTACTTCATTTCCATTTTCAGGAATTTATTTCCACATCACCATTTTCAATTGAAAACACCCATAAATCTTCCATTATTAACAAAGTCATACTTTCTTACTATTATTTATTATTACATCTCCATTTCTAGCTAAAAATTCAAAACCCATAAACAGCTGATCACGATTTGATCTCGTATAATAATCCGCAATCCCAGCTCTCATTAATCCAATGGGAAATTTCTAAAACGCAATTTTATTTTACTCCAACACACCACTTTTGTACTTCTACAAAATGGGGTCATCTGCATTTTCTGTTCGGCCGTTCAACAATGGCGCAAAATAGCGATGGAAGAAAGCATTAAAACGGCGGCAGATGGAATAATTATTTCTGGCGTACGGTACCGGCAAAGCCATAAGTAGATCGAATTGTGGAACTGGGTTTTCCGATCTGCTGCTAGATCGTAATGAGAAGCCCGGCGGTTCAATAAGGAAGAAGACGATCTGTAATTGTGATTGCGAATTAATTACACTCACCAGAGAAATGGTTTATGTGGAAAAATTGTAAATGGTGAAGTGTTGATCTAGATGTCGATCGATTTTTGTTGCGCTTGTTTCGCGATTTTTGCGTCTGAAGAAGAGGAAGCAGAAAACATTCGTTGTAACCCTAGCATACTTATTGATCTAGACTAGTTCAACTTTATTAGGCCTGTTTCAGGATTTTTACTATTAAAGAAGAGGAAACAGATAAGATTGTAAAGAAGACTTTTTTTAATGTTCAATTTAAAGTTTCTAACGAGTGATTCCACTCCATGATTAAGCATGAAGTAAAATTTCGAGTTTAGAAAAGCCAGAAAATTTGGTTTGGTCGCGTAGCGCGAAGCGCGGAGCGGCCAAACCAAATTTTCAGGCTTTTCTAAACTCGAAATTTTACTTCATGCGCAGGGATTTACAACACTGAAATGTTGCGAAGTTCAAAATATACGGCTTTAAAATACTACTTTTGTTGTATATTTTAAACTTCACTTAAAATCAGTGTTTTATACGCGTGGCGCATGAAGTAAAATTTCGAGTTTAGAAAAGCGTGAAAATTTGGTTTGGTCGCGTAGCGCGTAGCGCTACGCGACCAAACCAAATTTTCACGCTTTTCTAAACTCGAAATTTTACTTCATGCTTAATCTGGGATTGTAAACACTCGTTGAAAGTTTCGAAATAAAAGCTTTAAAAAAACAATGAATGCCTGAAATTTCAGAGCGTATCCATTGAGGCTTGTATTACTACATAAAAAAATCACTGTATAAATCTTTTACATATATTCAATCAAGATCTGCAATACATTTGATAAATTAAAAATACAATATACGAAACTATTCTAACGTATTATACTTAAGAGTCAAGTGAAAATTTAAATCAAGTGAAAATTTAGATAAACTTGGAGAAAAGTCTTTTATACGCGTGGCGCATGAAGTAAAATTTCGAGTTTAGAAAAGCCTGAAAATTTGGTTTGGTCGCGTAGCGCTACGCGCTACGCGACCAAACCAAATTTTCACGCTTTTCTAAACTCGAAATTTTACTTCATGCTTAATCTGGGATTGTAAACACTCGTTGAAAGTTTCGAAATGAAAGCTTTTAAAAAACAATGAATGCCTGAAATTTCAGAGCGTATCCATCGAGGCTTGTATTACTACATAAAAAAATCACTGTATAAATCTATGAACTATTATAAAATCAAGTGTGTGTAGTATTAAGATAACACATTGAGTAATTATTTCTTGTGGACGTTTCGCGTGTTCAAGAAAATGCTTGCAGAGGCTGGAGATAATCGGGCGTTGAATTAATTAAGCTTAATACTGGATAATTACTGTCACACAGAAATGGCATTAATTCATAAACTCAGAGCGCTTAATAAAATGCAAGTAAATAATTTATTCGAACATGACGGATTAAAAGCGGAAACCGCGCGCCCGGTCACCCATTTTCCTCTTTACAGTTAGCGTTAGAAGAATGCGTTCTCGATAATGCCAGATCTCCGGAGATAATCTTCATCGGCCGGAATCGGAACTAATTTTGTAATTTTAGTCACAAAAATGTGAATAAATTACAATCCGTTATAATTTATAAGTGTTGCCTTGCATCTATTTCTCCGCATTTGATGTTGAAAGTAAATCTTGGCTTTTTCGAAGACATCCTTCAACATTTTATTGATGTCAACATTAGTTGTGACCAAGGGTCGGATTATGTGCAAAATGAATATTTGTTATTAAGAGGTATATCAACAAAATTGTAAGTTTTCTACGCATATCTTATGTTTGGCTTGCTTTAATCAAAAAAACATTAGATATTTATAGAAACTTACAATTTTTTTGATACATCTCTTAATAACAAATATGCATATAATCCGAGCCTTAGTTGTGACTAGTGACGTTAGTGGTAATTTATGTCGGTAATTACTACTAACATCAGTACATTAACCAGCTGATTCGGTAACATTGGTAACATTCTTTCGTGCGCAGGCACAATAGATAATAAAATCTAAACAAATACTTTTCTAGAGAAAATTAAATGTTATGTTTAGTTACTATTAGATAATGATTTATACTAATTTATTTAATTTATTTCAAAATAATTAATAACAGTACATTTTTAAAGTCACCGAAAATTTGGTGTTTAACACGCGTGGTGCATGAAGTAAAATTTCGAGTTTAGAAAAGGCTTAAAATTTTGGTTTACGCGCTACGTGACCAATTAACAATTATTAACAATACACACGCTTAGGCAAATATTAAAAATACGATTCGTGTCGCAATCCAAAACACAATAAATACGCGTAATTGCTTATTTTGATGTACCTACTTATTCTTCTTGATGAATATTTATACTTGCGGATAATTTAATTCAAATTTTGTGCATTCAGGTTGGAAATTGTACAATTTCTAATCTACTGATTGCATTTATTGATTGCTCAGCAATAAGAAATGAAGAAATCTCGTTAAAATTGTGGATTGATCGGATGGCTTCTTGTGTGAATTGGGGCAATATGGTGCGAGGTTCAGAGATCAATCACGTCCTCAAAGAGATTCGCGAAATGATCATTTGCCGTTACTCCTACTGCATTGATTACGCACTTGAGTGCAATTGTGATGGATCGAGTTGAAAAGATAATTTCAACGAGACAAAAATTACCGTCTTAAAATGTAATACTTAAAGTTCTTCATCTGAACATCCTGGATGTTGTAATTTGTTTCATTCGAGTCCTGATTTTGCTTAATCTGATGTGAGTTTAATGGCATTGGCTTCTAATCCCTGTCGACCGAGTTTTCCTTTAAGAATTAATTCAATTTCTAAGGTTTGCTATAAATGTTAGGATTTTTGTTTTTTCGCAATTAAATCAGTGAAAGTTTATAATTAACATGTTTTATAAAATGTAATGAAATAGTGAAAATGTAATTAACAACTATCTTTAGTCAGAAACATTTATTCTTTCTTTCAAGCTTAAACAAATATACTTTTTTATAAATCATAGGGTGATTTATGTTAAACAGCGAAGTTCAGTTGTTCCTTTTTACTTGCCAGACTTTTTAGATAAATAATTTTATACTAACCTCTTGTATAGTTGTCAACCCATTAAGAGCCATTGATTTAATAACGTACATTATTAATTTTTTGATAATTAAATTATTAAACAAATTAAACTTTCATGCTTAAACAAATATACTTTTTATAAATCTTAGGGTGATTTATGTTAAACAGGGAAGTTCAGTCGTTCCTTTTTTACTTGCCAGACTTTTTAGGGAAATAATTTTGTACTAAACTCTTGTATAGTTGTCAACCCATTAAGAGCCATTGATTCAATAACGTACATTATTAATTTTTCGTTAATTAAATTATTCAACAAATTAATTTGATACATTGTATTATTTGACCTAATTTGGGAATGTGTGAAGAATAATATAAACATTTTGTTATTTAAATATTTTGATTATTAAACAAACAAATGTTTTCAGTGTATTTATAACTTCACGGTACGTCAGTGTTTTGTACGTGTGGCGCATGATGTAAAATTTCGAGTTTAGAAAAGCCTGAAAATTTGGATTTGCTGGGGCGCGACTCGCTTCGCTCGCGCGCCCCAGCAAATCCAAATTTTCAGGCTTTTCTAAACTCGAAATTTTACTTCATGCGCCACCGGTACAAAACACTGACATATTACGAAGTTTAAAACACACCGCTGAACTTTGCATGGAATCAGTGTTTTGTACCCGTGGCGCATGAAGTAAAATTTCGAGTTTAGAAAAGCCTGAAAATTTGGTTTGGCCGCTCCGCGCTTCGCGCTACGCGACCAAACCAAATTTTCAGACTTTTCTAAACTCGAAATTTTACTTCATGCTTAATCTGGGAGTGGAAAACACTCGTTTAAAGCTTCAATTTGAATCTCAACAGCCGTCGTTAACCTTTTATTATAGTGAACCAAACACAATATATTTTTTAAATTCGCTACTGTATCACAGGCAATTGCGACAAAGTAAAATGTTTAGTTAATATCTGTAGGTGGGAGGTAAACAAAAACAAGTCACATTTTTTTCAAAATGCGTTTTTCATACTGTTGGAATCAGGATTTTTGACTCTATCGAGAGGTAAATAGTACTGTGAAATTTAATAAATGTGACTTGCTGTACGAGCCCCCTCGCACGTCAGTTGGCACAGTCTTTAAAAATGAACTTACTATAACTACGTTTGATTTGATAAAATATTTTGATATATTTGTAATATTAAGGTACCCCAATATACTGTAAAGTTTTAGATATCCGTCGTATTTGAAAAATGTTTAAATTGAAGCTTTAAACGAGTGTTTTCACTTCCCGATTAACCATGAAGTAAAATTTCGAGTTTAGAAAAGCCTTAAAATTTGGTTTGGTCGCTCCGCGAAGCGGAGCGTCCAAACCAAATTTTCAGGCTTTTCTAAACTCGAAATTTTACTTCATGCGCCACGCGTATAAAAGACTTTTCTCCAAGTTTATCTAAATTTTCACTTGATTTAAATTTTCACTTGACTCTTAAGTATAATATGTTAGAATAGTTTCGTATATTGTATTTTTAATTTATCAAATGTATTGTAGATCTTGATTGAATATATGTAAAAGATGTAAAAATAGAATTGAATATATTTTTGTTGGGAAATAAACAAATAAGGCGATTTATAATCAACATATTTAATTGTAATAATTGTTCGCTATTTTAATTAAGAGGATATGTAAAATTAATATTATCTAACATCCAGAGCTGTTCTTACATAACGTTACATGTTTTATGGTTAAAGAGTATTCACATGGATGAGTTGAAAGGCCGCTTAACTTTGGTCAATAAAACATGTGAAACCCGGCAGCATCGTAAAAATGAATAATTTTAATTTCGGTAATGGTAACGGTACAAAAATCATAAATTTACATAACACATCCGTGTTTGAACTTTAATTTATAAAATAAATCAAGTTTAATTAAGACATTTGTTCAAAAAATATTAATTTACGAACGAAAATAATCTCAAATCTTGAACAATTTATTGAAATTAGTGATTTTAGTTTAAAATAAATCAAGTTTAATTAAATTTATATAACACACCCGCGCTTGAAGTTTATTTTAAAATAAATCAAGTTTAATTAACACATTTATCCGGAAAAAAATAATTTACTAACGAAATTAACCGCAAATCTTGAACATTTTATTGAAATTAGTGATTGTAATTTTAAATAAATTAAGTTTAATTTACATTTATTCGGAAAACATTAATTAAAGAGCAACAATTATCTAAAATCTTGGAAATTTAATTTTAACGCGTCTATAGTTGGCCTAAGACTTTTTCTCAAAGATTCTTTAATTTAATTCAATTTCCTGTTTGATCATTTAGTTTGGCGAGAGAATAAGTTTACCTGATGTTACATTTTACCAAATCCTTTAGGTAATATATCGTATCTTACGGTACCACTGGTAATTACTTTGATAAATTACCGCTAACATCATTATCCCGATTGATAAACAATGCAATTGGTACTAATTGTTTTATTGAGTTATGTGGAGTATTTAATCACAATAAAAAACAGTGTTTGTTCCTTACTTCACTTTTATTTTTATTCGTTAGATGTACATTTCGAGTGCAAAGCACTCATTATCAATAACTTATTGATAATGACTGCTTTGCACTCGAAATGTACATCTAACGAATAAAAATAAAAGTGAAGTAAGGAATAAAAGTGTTGTTTATTGTAAATAAACAATTTTTTTTAGACTTAGATTCATATGAATGTATTATTATGTATTTCTTTTTTGTTCACTGCCTACATTTGTATCTATTTTCTATTTGTTTTTTTATATCATTAAGTATCATGAATTAAATTTATATGGTATTATTGTAAAATGGTGATAAGCCGTCAATAAAGTACAGTAAATTAAATTAAATTAAATTAAATAATTGGTGTTACTTTTTTCCTATTAGAAAAATAATAATTTAATCCTCGACGTTAATGGTTTTTAAAAAAAGGGGACTTAAGAAAAACGATTATTAACAACAATGCGCCATTACGATGTTACGCGTAATTGTAGCGCTAATTAAATAATTGCCGACTTTTACTTGCTCTGGGCCTTCATTTCTTGCAGACACTCGTATTTCACGTTGGCTCGTAATTACATTATGAATATTAACACTCTAATTAAGTCATTATCACGTGTAATAAAACGAAGAAAACGTAATTTGCTTAAGACCAGTAGCGAAATTTACAAACAAACAAAAAATGCCGCCGCTTCAAGAAAGTGAGCACGAAACAAATTGCTGCTCACAAAAATTTGATTAAAGCGGTTTATAGGTATTAAATTGCTTTGACATCTTTATTCGTTCGTGTAGAACTTATGTAAGTCTGGTTTACGAGGGATTTAACGAGGGGTTTTTTGGTGAATAGATTTTCTACAAGAAAGTTGGATAATTGAAATTATATATATTTTTTGGTAATAAAGTAAATAATTAATTCAATTGTCTTTTTATCAAAATTGTATTTGAGTTCAGTATTCCGGCACCGTATACCCACAGACTGTCTTTTTATGTTAGTTGTTTATTATAGTCTTGTAAGTAATAGCAATTATACAATAATCAAACTTTAGAACAAAATTATTTTTTGTAAAACTTATATGACTCTTATTAGCAAGTGATTGAACAAGGTCATTTTTGGTGAAAAAAAAATAGAAAGTTGGATTTTTAAAATGATATATATATTTTTTTCATAATGATGTAAGTAATGAATTTTTATATTAGTTATTTATTATAGTATTGTAAATAATATCAATTATACAATAATGTAACTTTAGTACCAACTTATCAAACGCTGAAATATTGTGAAGTTAAAAATACACTAAAAACGTTTTTCATGCAATGGTAAAAACTCTAACGAGTTTATGAATTCATTCAAGCAGAAAAAAATACAGGCATTCCTAATGGATCTTCTCCATTATGTGTAGTTTTTAATTTTTGTTGGCAACTATTCCCTTTGGATCAGCCACTGATTTTGTTAATAATAATAATAATCCATTTATTGTCCAACAGAAAACATTTCCCAATTTCAAGACAAAAACAAAACATAGGCCTGGTACATATAAAAATATAATAATAATTAAATTAGAATAAATTCTGTAACAATAAAATTACTTATTAAAGGTTGAAGGTGTGTCCTGTGAATACAGAAACAGTTTTTTAGTAAGAATAATTAATTCACAGTTGGCTCCAAGTTACAGAATAACATTTTTAGAGAATCGTAAAAGATGTCACTACAATGCGAAATTGTATTAAAACAATTACAAATAGTACTAACAGGAGATTTTAATCCCACGTTAATCCGATGCGCAAATACATGAAATGTTGGTTTCTGCTTGCTGGAAAAAAAGGAATATGCAGTCCGAGTTTAGCTAAGAAATCAGGTGAATCAATTGTGTTGTGCAAAAGTTTATAGAGGAAAGAAATACATGTAGTTTTACGACGAGATTCGAGCGACTTAACGTCAGATATTTCCAATAATATGTTATGCTCGATGCCTCTCTCTGGATACCTTCCCTCAAATTTGTAGTATAATAACTTTAGGAATTTGCGTTGCACACTTTCGATCTTTCTAATTTGACACTGATTTCGAGGAAACCAAACTAACGCTGCATATTCCAACTTTGACCGTACATAAGAATAAAATAAAGTTTTAAGTGTGACAACATTGTGAAATTGGGACGCGTTACGGCATATAAAACCTAATGACTTAAATGCATTTCTTACCGTAACGTCAATATGGTAGTTAAAGCTAAGGTGACAATCGAAATAAACACCCAGATCTTTAAATGTTGTAACACGTTCAAGTAGTTTGCCATCAATTGCGTACTTAAAGTGAACAAAATTAGTTTTTTTAATATAAGACATATATTTACCTTTATCAATATTTAAATCGAGCCCATTCTCTAAGCACCAAGTAATAATTTTGTTTAGGCTAATCTGCAAGTTACGGCAGTCTATGATATTATTTATAGTATTGTAAATTTTTAAATCATCTTCATATAGCAGATGTTGAAAATCAAGGTTTAGAGAAAGGTCGTTAATAAATATGTTAAAAAGTAATGGACCAAGATTGGAACCCTGTGGTACACCTGATGTTGGATAATATTTGCAAGATTTGAAACCATTGACAACTACATGTGTTTTACGTTCACTGAGATATTATTTAATTAATGATATGGATGAGTTACAAAAACCAAAATTATCCAATTTTGATAAAAGAACATTATAAACAAGATAAATTCAAATTCAAAACTATTTGAATTCGAGAAACAAAGGTTACGCTTCTTATAGTTTGCACACTTTAAATACAGAATTATTATATTAAATATTATGTTTAATAAACATTATGTTGAACTTTGTCAAACGCTTTAGACATATCCGTACAAACGACATCCATCTGCCCTCGGGCGTCAACAGTTTTAGCAATATCATGAGTAATTAAGGTAAGATTAGTAACTGTTGAGCGGTTAGGGACAAAACCATGCTGTTTATCAGACATGTAGGGCCTGACATGTGTATATATTTGGTCAAATAATACGCGCTCAAATATTTTTGCAATAAGTGGAAGTAACGCTATAGGGCGATAATTATTGATATTTTTAAGATGAAGCGACGTTTTAGGTACAGGACATACGGCAGAAACTTTTAAACATCTTGGAAACGTACATGACTTAATTGATAGATTGAATAGAGTAGCAAGAGGTTTACAGAGTAATGTAGCGCAATCTTTTAATAAGAATGAGGGTAGCTTGTCCTCCCCAGAAGAGCTATTATTTGGAAGCTTCCTAAGAAGGTCAAAGACTAGTTTCTCAGTCGTCATGGTAAATACAAAATTAGGAAGCAGGTTGAAGCTTTTATCTAATAGATTACTTGATGGGGGACTGTAAACGGACTTAAAGTATTCACTAAAGCCATTTACAATATCAATTGGATTTTACAAAATGTTATCATTATATGTAATAGTTAAAGGAAATCTAGAAGAACTCGATTTTTTAGAGTTGACATATGACCAAAATTGTTTGGGGTCGGAAATAACCTTATGTTCAATAGACAAAATATATTCATTATGTGCCTTTCTGATGGAAGATCTAATATAGGAAAATTGTTGAAATAGACGGGGATTACGTCTAAATTTTTTCCTTAAACGATTCTTTTCTCTTAATAGGTTGATAATTTCAGTAGTGTACCACGGTGGATATTTATATTTATATTTTATGTTAAACTTAGGAATAAATTGAATAAGTGCTGTATTTATAATATTATAAAACGTATCAAACGCACCATCTATGTCAGTGAAAGATGAAAGTCCACTCCAATCAATAACACACAGGTATGCATATAATCCAGGATAGTTCCCTTTTTTGAAATTAAATACACGAGCATCTTCATTAACTTTGGACATTTCAAGCTTACACTGAAAGTTAAATGTAAATGCCGGATGATGTGCATCCTCTGCGACCAACGCATGCTTATCTCTTTTAACTTTACAAAACACGTTCGAATATAGCAAGTCTATAATATTATTTGTCATATTTGGGATAGTGTTCAATTGCTGAAGGCCTAAGAAATTACAAAAATTGGTGATAATTCATCTTTTTTGAGAAAGACAATATTGTTAATTGAAGGACAGTTGAAATCTCCTATTAGAACAATTTTACTAGCTTCGTAGTTTATTTGCATTAGTAAGTCAAAAAACAGATTTATATCAGAAATTAATTTTGTTCAAATAAATCTATGTTTAGTTATGCCAATTTAAAAAAAAAAATTGGAGGAGCCAATTTTAGATAAAAAATTCTTACCTTGACATGATGTGCGGAAAGTACCAACAACAACAAAACCAAGCCAAACCAATCTGTCACACCGCACAAAATCCTTCAAAAACTCCTCCGCATCCGACCACCAGTACATATCTTCATTGACAATAAACCACACCGGTATTTACGATTCGACATTCGAATTGTCTCTGCGGTTTTCTTCATTAAGCAAACCGTCCTTAATTCAAGTGGCAATGTTGACGCGATTGTTCTTGGCATTCACGCCTACCAAACGACCGATTGTCTTTTGTCACCTTAGTGCAAAACCGTGCTTCCTACTTTACACCACACACACCAACACTTACACTTATCGAGTAGACAATAAACAAAAGAGAAAAAAAAAACGTGATAATGAAATTACAACGAGACAATACGTGTGTATCATGCAAATTGCGTACTTTTACTAGTATATTTTGTAAATTGTAATCACATCTAGCTACTTATTTTTCTATATTCGATACTTTACACTCTATAAGAAAAAATCCTCTTAATAAAGTGGTATTATGCAGACCACAGTTATCACGATTTTTGCGTTATGTTTTTTAATAATAATAATGATAATAATAGTAATTTATTTTCAAGAAATAAGTAATTACAAGGTAATACATATAAATGAAAATGTGTCAGCAAAATTTGTCGTTAATTAAGTAACAGCAATATCTTCTGCTATTTTGACATCCGCAATTGTTGTATCAATTCCATGGTATGTCATTATTTTTATAAAATCACATTACTTTTTCTTAATTATTTTAGCTATAAATTTTCTTACATTCGTTGATTTTCAAAAGAGTTCAATTTGAGGCTTTAAACGAGTGTTTTCCACTCCCAGACTAAGCATGAAGTAAAATTTCGAGTTTAGAAAAGCCCCGTGAAAATTTGTCGAGGGTCGCGCAGCGACCCGAGACAAATTTTCTGGGCTTTTCTAAACTCGAAATTTTACTTCATGCGCCACGCGTATAAAACAGTAATATATTGTGAACTCTATGTATATTTGAAACTCACTTGAAATCAGTGTATTATACGCGTGGCGCATGAAGTAAAATTTCGAGTTTAGAAAAGCCCAGAAAATTTGTCTCGGGTCGCTGCGCGACCCTCGACAAATTTTCACGGGGCTTTTCTAAACTCGAAATTTTATTTCATGCTTAGTCTGGGAGTGGAAAACACAGCTTTAAATTGTACTTAAAAAAAAACAGGGAATAGCCGCAATTGTTGTATCAATTCCATGGTATGTCATTATTTTTATAAAATCACATTACTTTTTGTTAATTATTTTAGCTGTAAATTTTCTGACATTTCTTGATTTTTAAAAGAATTCAATTTCAAGTTTTAAACGAGTGTTTTCCACTCCCAGGCTAAGCTTGAAGTAAAATTTCGAGTTTAGAAAAGCCCCGTGAAAATTTGTCGAGGGTCGCGCAGCGACCCGAGACAAATTTTCTGGGCTTTTCTAAACTCGAAATTTTACTTCATGCGCCACGCGTATAAAACATTGATTTCAAGTGAGGTTTAAATATACATAGAGTTCACAATATTTTAGTGTTTTACACGCGTGGCGCATGAAGTAAAATTTCGAGTTTAGAAAAGCCCAGAAAATTTGTCTCGGGTCGCTGCGCGACCCTCGACAAATTTTCACGGGGCTTGTCTAAACTCGAAATTTTACTTCATGCTTAGTCAGGGAGTGGAAAACACTTGTTTAAAGCTTTGAATTGAACTTTTAAAAAAATAAACAGGGAATAGCCGCAATTGTTCTATCAATTCCATGGTGTGTCATTATTTTTATAAAATCGCATTACTTTTTCTTAATTATTTTAACTTAGAGAAACGCAAAGTGTTAAGTGTGATCATTCATAAATTTAGAATTTTTCCCTCTACAAAAAAGTGAAATACATTTTGTCTCTAGAATAAATAGCGAAGCCAAAATTTGAACACTTTAAAATTAACATGCGATTTCCTATGTTGCGTCTGCCAAGTCAAAACCCGGTATATATATATATATATATATATTTTTTTTTTTGGCTGTTGCCTGGCCTTGGGAACTTGCCCATTAGCCATCATCAATCTATATATTTTTGTATCAATTAATTTATTACAATTTACAATTTGTAGTATTTAACTATTCATTCGGACAATCACACACATTCATACTACACCCAGGGTCACGACGAGATATTATTTTTGAAATAAAGTCTCCCCGTGCACGGACCCGGTATATAGAAAAGGTATCAACGATTTTGTATAATTACCATAATTCCACAAATGTTTAGTAGTCTTTGTCTATCCTTAATCTGGTTCAAGTTCTCAACAACACTCACAATTTAGAAACAAGCACCAAGTAAATAGCTCTTATGAAATATTCATAAGTATCAATAATTGCGATAAGTTTACTATCAAACCCTTGCAGGCAGTGTTAACTTAAACACACTCGTCCTTGCGAAATGACTGCAATCAACTGGACAAAAACTAGTACACGCCGCGATAAGTAAAGTAATGACGAGGAAAAGAAAGCAAAACCACAGCCCCCCGCGGGCTTTAGTCACTCGATTTTTACTTTTATCATGCAAATCGTTTTCCCTCGGAGGGAAATCGGAATCTGGGTTTCCACGGGTCGGGTGGTTTCCGGCACCGCGGAAACCGACTGCTGATAGTAGTTAATAAAAGAGAAAGGGGCGACGATTACGGGCGAAAAATCCGCGTAATTTATGCAGTTGTGTTTCATTCAAATGAGCAGCGCGCTAATTTTCTAGCAAATTGGATTTATAGTTCGCATAGGTGGTGATTAATATTAGCGGTTTAGAAATTGCAGTTTTATTCCAAGTAGATGCATCTAATGATTTCAGAAAAAAAAAAGAAATGTTTTCATTTGAATACTTTCCACGAATGCAATCTACAATTTGTGTTAAATATTACAAACAACCCATAATTGGGAGCAGAATTTGCTTAATTTGCAGAATTGTAGTTCAAGCAGCTTCTACCTTTCTTAAATGTTTATTTGTCTGTTTCTCATTCTTATATGTTCATAATATTTGGTTTTCTTTTGTATACCTACATCACCCAAAGTAAATAGCTACAAGAGCTCGAATTTTGATTTTTTTAGATAAAATAAATGTTTGTAAAAATTGACGTGGGATAAAAAATAAGTAGTATATTTTCGACTTCATTTGCAATCAGTGTTTAACACGCGTGGCGCATGAAGTAAAATTTCGAGTTTAGAAAAGCCTGAAAATTTGGATTTGCCGGGGCGCGACTCGCTTCGCTCGCGCGCCCCGGCAAATCCAAATTTTCAGGCTTTTCTAAACTCGAAATTTTACTTCATGCTTAGTCTGGGAGTGGAAACACTTGTTCGAAACTTCAAATCAAACACTTGTAGCTCCCTTGTTAGAAGATTTAAATTGAACATTTTTTTTTGGCATAGGTTCTAGCCATTCAGCCACTAACGATGATTGTATTAATTAATTTAACATATATTTGGACTTCACGACACATTCACACCACACCCAGGGACACGACGAGAAATTATTTTTAAATAAAGTCTCCCCATGCACGGGAATCGAACCCGAGTTTGTGGCTCGCCGAGCGATACAGCCCGACGACGTTACCGCTCGGCCACCACCTGCCCAATTGAACATTTTTGTGAAAATTTTCTGTATGTCTATTTTTGAAAAACACTGTTTTTATTAGGTATTTATAACACAATTTTTCTAATTCTCTGGTGGTTTAATTATCTCCAGCATTAAGCCCAGCGAGCATGTAATAACAATTAAGCTAATTGGCGTGTGTTCGGCGGTTGAGATCCAATAACCTCATCTCATAGAAGATGGCACAGATAGTGTAATCCGAAGAACGTTTGCAAATTAATTGCTAATTTAACGAGGGGACCGGTTCGCATTAAACGTTTTGTATCTGGAACGCGACAGTGATACAGTTACTGTTACGCAACCTAAAATGCAAAATCGTCTGCTATCATCGCGCAATGAATTTACGGAATTCACTTCCACGTGTTTTTATTTACATTATATTAAATTACTATAAATAGTTGATCGAAAGAGATCCTCGGATTCTTATTTGATCAAGTAATTTATAAAAAATATACAAGGGTTAATCAATATTTAGCAAACGAAACGCTTTTCAAATCTTGGTTTCTCGTTTGATCAAGTGAATTAATTTAACAGTAAATATTTAATCAAATGAGGTTCTTTTAAAAACCGTATAGGGTAATTGAACAGTAAATATTTGATCAAATTAAATTCTTTTAAAAACCGTATTGGTTATTCTTTAACACTTAAAAACGAGTCGCGCCCCCGCAAATCTAAATTTTCAGGTTTTTCTAAACTCGAAATTTTACTTCATGCGCCACGTTATCAGATAAATAATTATTGCTTTATCGAGCATTACATTTCACAATATTCATTGTTTTATATGAATATTGTGAAATTTAATGCTCGATAAAGCAATAATTATTTATCTGATAACAGTATATTTTATTCTTAACCATAGATTCGTTTTTTTTATAATGAAAGAAAGGGTTTGATGAATAAATATAACGCTATTCTATGTATTTTTAGTTTATATTTAAATATAGCTTCTTTAAAACTTATTCAATCAGGTATACTCCAAGGATCCATATTAGGTCCTGTAATTATTGTTTTCCATTTTTTTTGCAAAAAGGACCTAATATGGATACTTGGAGTATATCTGATTGAATAGGTTTTAATCATGGAATTCTAGATTACAACATAAAATGTATATTTTATATTCGGTCATGCATATTAAACACTTAAATTTATTTTTTTTTCAAATATTTAATTGATGAGGCGGATACATGATGAAACTCCATAATACTATTATCATGTATCCGCCTCCATAATACTATTTGAAATAAAACAACACAGTTGGGAGGGTTTCACTTTTATTGTTGAACACTGCAACATGTTTCACCACACAGTGGCTTCATAATTTCATTATTTCATCTGCCTGATGAAGCCACTGTGAGGTGAAACATGTTGCAGTGTTCAACAATAAAAGTGAAACCCTCCCAACTGTGTTGTTTTATTTCAAATACACTTAAATTTGACGAATAAAGCACTAATAACCTTTCTTCACACTTTTATTTGAATTACCAAATGTACATTTCGGACACAAAGTGACCTTTATCAATGGATTAACACTGTACATTTGGTAATTCAAATAAAAGTGTGAAGAAAGGTTATTAGTGCTTTATTCGTCAAATTAATTTGATCTTGACGTAACTCACAATCAATTTAAACTCTAAAATACTTGTAAATTTAAAATATGATCTATTAAAGATACTTGTAAAAAGAAATTACAAGGATCTTTTATTGATCATATTCTAAACTTACAAGTATTTGAGTGTTTAATACGCGTGACCAAGTCAAATTTCAGGCTTATCTAAAGTCGAAATATTACTTCATGCTTAATCAAGGAGTGGAAGCACTCGCTAGAAGCATAAAATTGAACTGTATTACAAAATTTATGAATGAATGAAAATTTACAGCGTATAGCCGGGGTATTGTATAATGCAAAGGTAAATTCCTTGAATGTAAAGATGGTGTTAGGATACTAAATATTAAATGTTGTTACACTTTCCAAAGACAAGCACATTACAAACCATAAATAACAGTAACCTCATTCCACCATTTTTCTGCTCAAAACCGTCTTGTAAGAATTCCCATAAAAATTCTGTTTTTAATTATTCTCAAAAGAAATGTACCTCAACAGCTCAACAGTTAAAACGTCCTTTCCATTGGAATTTGAACGGATCAGTACCGATGTATCGAAATTTTTAACGGTCAGACTGGAGGAACGGTAATTCCTCTCGGCGCTCCGGCGACAACAAACAACAGGGTCATGATAAATACTAATACCGAAACCGTACGTTCCGTTTAATGACCAGCCCATTAAGCCGATAATGCACTTACCATATTTTCTTTTGCGTAAATGATGCGTTACAAATACTGTATTTATGTTTGGATAGTCTCGAAACGCGCGCGCTCGCAATCAACGATTTATTTTTATTTTCATGCTAGGTTGGAAATGAGGACGATTTTGATTGATATAGGTTTTTAAACCTGTTATAAATGTATAATTTTCTTTGATTATAGATACAATACTAATCCATACACGCATAAAATATTGTTCAATAAACATCTTGTAACTGCATGTTTTTGAGTTTACGTGAAGTGATTATTACAAATAAAAAAGACTGGTATTCCTTACTTCACTTTTTATTTGTATCGTTAGATGTACATTTCGAAACACAATCAGTTATCAATTATCAGTTATTGATGATGAGCACCTTGTGTCCCGAAATGTACATCTAACGATACAAATAAAAAGTGAAGTAAGGAATATCAGTCTTTTTTATGTGAAACTTGAACCCCCATATACCCCCCCTGGCTACGGCCTTGGATACAATACAATATTGTAACAAAATAGGCAAACACATACAGACTCTGAAATACCTAGCTTTTAAACTGAAAATGAAAAACCCTCCCAAATATAAAGTGAAGTAATAAGGAAACCGCGAAAATACACCAGGCACCCTTCAATACCAGCACACCAAGACGGACCAACTCTTGGATCACTCTCTTGAGGCGAAGACAGGAGAAAGAAAAAAATTAGATACCCATTCTTCAGAATAGTTAATTAAGATCTATATTGTATAATCAAATTAAAGCTGAGGCATGCAAGTGGTTAAACACAGAAGGGAAAGAAAAAATGGTAGAATTATCAAATAGAATTTGGAGAGGAAAAGGACCCAGTGCGGAAAGAGTGCACGGAAGGCATTATTGTCCCAATACATAAGGGAGGAGAGAGAGCGGAACCAAAAAACTACAGAGGAATCACGTTGATGGACAGTATCCATAAAGTGGCAATAATGATGGCTATGGAACGACTGGAAGTAGAGGTAGAGGAAAATAGGCTTCTACCAGGCAGGATTTAGAAGAGGAAGGTCGGCCGTGGAACAGATAGCAACGCTCAACTGACTGGTGGAAAGAGAATTGGCAAGGAAGGAAAAACTATATCTGCTTTTTATTGACTTAAGGGCAGCATATGACTCAGTGGTCAGGCAGGTACTTATTGAATGCATGAAACGGAACGGCATATCGGAACAATTAATAAATTGGGTGAACGAGATCTAGAAGGAGACTTGGTGAAAGGTGAAAGTAGGGTGATACACTGTCGGATGCATTTGAAGTGAAAAGGGGGATGAGACAAGGGTGTCCGATGAGCCCACTGCTTTTTAATTTGTTCATAGCTGATATGGAAAGGGTATTTGAGCTGGGACAGGCAGGCGGTGTTGTAGTGGGGAAGGGGAAAGTGTGGAGTTTGGCATATGCGGACGATGTGGTTTAATGGCGAAGTCATGGAATGATTTAAGGAACATGAAAAAGCGACGGGAAAGATATTTCCAGAAAAAGACATTTGACGGTGAAAATGGGGAAAACCAAATGGATGAGGTGCAAAAATAAGGGAGGCAGAAGAGTGAATAAGGAATTAAGGTAGGCAGGAGAGAAAATAGAAATGGTAAGCGAATTTAAATATTTGGGATACATGATTAGTAAGACGGGCAGCCAACATAAACATATAGAGTTTGTTTGCAAGATGGCAAGGGTGGCAATGGAGCGTCTGCGGAATACGTGGGAGGATGTGCTGCGTGGAAACGTAGGTATGCAAATGGCGTGGTGGGGTGCATGCGTCAGAAGTATGGGGCGTGAGTGAACAAAGCAGAGTGGAAACTCTTCAAGTGCAATATCTAAAGAGCATACTAGGTCTAGAGAAAACAACACCACGGTATATCATGTTGTAAGAATGCCATAGATTGCCTGTAGGATGGTGGACAGCAAAAAGAACGATTAAGTTTAAAAGAAAAGTATATGGCCTAGACGAGGAAAGACTGGTAAGGGAGGTATGGAGGGTAAGCTATAAGGAGAGCAAGGTGAATGTAAATGGACGGAAATGGATGCAAGAAAGGAACAAGATATAAATGAGCGCAGGATGGTAGAACACTATGTTTGTAGAGAATATTGCCAAGGGAGTAATAGTAGAGGAGGTAGTGCTGAAAAATATTGAAGGTGCGTGGCTGCAGGCAAAACAGGAATAGATTAGGGCGAGTAGGTACCATCCGGGGTACGCAGCTTTTTTTCAAACATATATGCCACCCACGCTACATTAAAATATTGAAAGGAGAAGATGTACAAACCGTGGCCCGATTAAGATGCGGAAACGAAGAAAGAGGCAATAAATGGTGGATGGGACAGGACAGGTAGTGCTGAAAAATATTGAAGGTGCGTGGCTGCAGGCAAAAAAGGAACAGATTAGGGCGAGGAGGTACCATCTGGGGTACGCAGCTTTACAAACATATATAAGTCACCCACACTACATGAAAATATTGAAAGGAGAAGATGTACAAACCATGGCCCGTTTAAGATGCGGCAACGAAGAAAGAGGCAATGAATGGCAGGTGTGCGGTATGTGGAAGAGTAGGGATGTATAGGAACACTTGATGTTTGATTGTGAGGGGATAGATGAAGTGATAAATACGTGCGAGAAGGAAACTCTAAGACGAACAGGAAGATGCGAGTCTGGTCAAGGGTTAGAGATATGGAAAAAACTTTTGAATCGCCTGGGCAGGGCGGCGTAGATGTTAAATGTTAAGCGTAGTGCTAAAAATGATTTATTGTTTTATTGTAGTGTTACCTAAAATGTATAAATGTGGGACAATGATGCAAAATAAAGGTTATTATTATTATTATTGTATATTTGTACGGATATATAATTTGTATTTATTAATTTCTGAGAATAATGATTGATTATTATTTATTAAAAAAAAACATCTTGGCATATTAGTAATGATTTTCAGATTTTCTTATAATATTCGGTGAAGCTTTTGATGAAAATGAAGGAAAATACTCTATATCCATCGTAATCTCAACATATCTCGAAAAATTCTGGCAAACGAAAATCATACTTCTGCATTTCACCACTTCTGATTATGTCATCGGTTTGTACGAAAATTCAATTGAACCGACAATGGCGCTTGGACATGTGGTCGAAGAAAAAACAAGGTTTCTCTTTCCGGATCGCGATTTCGTCGAAAATTAATTGATGCAAGTTCAAGAACGAGCGGTGGACGAAGAGGTGGAAGTCTGGTCTCGCTTACCAGATGACGATCCTCGGGCTATGTGCGAGAAATACACACGACATCTCTCGTTCCGAGGTGTTTTTACCGTATACTCAGCTTTAGTAGGTCCATATGAATAAATGGCGCAATGAATCACATATTTAACGCTTGCTTTAACGTTGTGTTTAGGGAGTTTAGAGATGTTGGAATGGCAATGAACACAACTAGATATTGCTTACATTCTCGGACGGACTATATATTCGTTTTTTTGTTTATTGGCCAACCAGATTTGGGATTTATTCTTCTTAGGTTCTTTGATTATTTGGGTGTCCCTACTGTTTGCCATGTAATAACATTAATATATGAACGCCATGTTGCAATTGATTAATTATGTGACAGAAAATTAGTAATAAAATGCCGAAAGTAATGTTCTGCCACTTAATTAATCTGTATAATAGGGAAATTAGGCACATGGCAACTACGTGGAAAACACAACCTCAAATTTATATTTGAAGGCAAAAGCCACTATTACAACCAAAGTATCCAACCAAATATCCAACAATATAAAAAGATCCCTAGATTAAGTTGAGGGATAAAAAAAACTGAATATATCTAAAACTCATCTCTATGTTACACTCGTAACTCCAATTTGATAAATTTTGCACTTATATCCCTTAGAATCTAAGGTGTCTTCATATAAAAGTAATGTTTCTTCCTTTCTTTTAATAATTGTTCCAATTTGTTAATAAATCAAGGATAATTTTGTAAAAGTTTCAACCTTAGCACACTAACAATTACATATTTTCATAATTCTATCTATATCCAACCACTCCTAATTAATAACTTCCAAACATAAACACACCTCTTAAACCTCCGACAATACTCCTAACAATACACGCACCGACTCAAATGACATAACAATTGCAGCCTTCTCCATTACACAACATCAACCTAAATCAGCATTCTTTTGTGCTAACAATATTTTTTTTCACAAAATTAAAAGCCAATTAGTACGTATTATCGCTGAGACTAGAAGCTAGGGACAATTCGGTCCCTAATTAAAAACCGAAACCGGCGCTCCCATTTCCGCTCTGTGGCCCTCCTAACAAAAAGCGTAGAATTAATGGGCTCCATCCAAGCCGAAGAAGAATACAAACAAGGTATTAGCACATACGGAATGGTAATATTAAAAGTGTACAGTTATATACGTCGAATATACGGTTATACGGAGCCCTCCTCCTCCTCTTCCAACCAACATATACACATGTGTGTATAGAAAGATTGTTGCGTTTGCGTTCCGTTTTAGTATCGAGAATTTTCTATCGTGTAAAAGATAATAATAATTCGTTTTATTCTAATACATTTTTTTAAATACATACCTAAAGTATCGTATGTGCAATAAAAAAAACCGCTTGAGAATTAGTATTTTGTGTTTTATACATAGAACATTTTTCAGGCGTATAAAACTATTGGGCAATTAAAAATATTCTTGTTTAACCGTATATTTTTTAATTATGCTTTAGTAGTATATTTTTAATTTCACAATATATTAGTGTTTTATACGCGGGGCGCATGAAGTATAATTTCGAGTTTAGAAAAGCCTGAAAATTTGGTTTGCGCTTGAAGCCATTCGCTTTGGACTTTATTGGAATAAATCCCTCCATATAAATGCCATTCATATCAGTGCCAGTCTTATTCTAAGAAAGAATTTCTAATAATCTTTCCTATATGTGACTAATATATATCATGGTGAAGATATCTTAATTGAATATTGAAAATCCATTAACCGCATCCAATCTTCGAGAGTAAATAGACGATATTAGATGGTCGTAAAGAAACCGAGTCGCGGTAATATCGCAAATTGATGAGGAAATTACGTCGGAGGTAATGGCTGGGGCTCGTTGAAAGGCAAGCGGGTATAATGCACGTAGCACGCACCGTCACGTACTTCCTATAAACCATCCGCCACGAGAAAAAGAACCACCGGCTTCGAACCATCGCTTACCAGCGGTGTTGAAGCGAAGACGGCGCACAAATTGAATTTCAAATCAATCATTGACATGCACAAAAGAAAACGGATCGTGTTTAATCAGTTGATCTTCTATTGTTATTTTCGGAAAGTTTAGAAGAGTTGAATGATGGAATTGTCAAAGATTTTCTCTAATCTAATAGATTTTTTTGGAAAACTTAGCACAAGTGGGCGCGGCTGCCCTCCCGACAACCAATCCTTATTCCTAATGTTAGATTTTATTAAAGTATCTTAGAAAAATTAAATGACGAATGGCTTCCTCAGAGATTAATGTTGTTTATTAAAAATTAAGCCTAGCTTTATTTTCTCCAAAGTAGAATTTAGACATAAGAGCTACAAGCGTTCGATTTGAAGTTTCGAACGAGTGTTTCCACTCCCAGATTAAGCATGAAGTAAAATTTCAAGTTTAAAAAAGGCTGAAAATTTGGTTTGCTACACGCATTTATTAATGTGCTTTTTGGCAATTTTCCTGATCTAATAGACCGGAAAATGCGGAGTTCTAGTAGTAAATAGGGCGCGAAACGCCGCTTTTCTAAGCGGGAAGTTGAAAAAATGCTTTAACGTGAAATAAAACATGAGCAGTATATTTTAAACTTCACAATTAATAAGTGTTTTACACGCGTGGCGCATGAAGTAAAATTTCGAGTTTAGAAAAGCCCCGTGAAAATTTGTCTCGGGTCGCTGCGCGACCTTCGACAAATTTTCTACGCGGGGCTTTTCTAAACTCGAAATTTTACTTCATACTTAGTCTGGGAGTGGAAGCACTCGTTAGAATTATCAACTTTGTTGGTCACAAACTGATGTGGGAAGGCTATAAATAGGAGGAAGCTATTTCTAAATGTATGACGGCACAATCCAGCTTGATTATACTTAAGTGACAGTGCTCAAAAAGTGTGCTGTAGAAGAGCAATGTGCTGTTTTTTTAAAATTTACTGGGCAAACAGACTTCCTGCAATTGATATTCATAAGGAAATGTCTTCTGATTACAGTGAATAGCGTTTGTCGTGTAAAGCAGTGTAGAACTAGGTTCACATATTCTTTCAAGAGTGCTTACAAGTTGTTGACGAACACCGAACAGGTCCGCATGTGGCTGAAAGATCTGTTGAAGACTTTTATACAGCAGTCTTGGGGCAATGATTAAACTTGCTTTGAGAAAGTATTTTTTGGAATATTTCTTAATAACTATTCCGGACCTAATTTCTAACGTACTCTCGTACATTCTTTAAAATATCTTTTGCAATTATTCCTGATCTACCTGAGTCCCTTATTTGTACTATGCCATCAGGCTTTAAAGTGGCTAATCACAGGTAGTTCCCACTTCGAAGAGACAGGGCAGAGCATTCACAAAGTAGGTGCTCTGCTGTTTTTTGTACCTCGTTGCAGAATTAGCAATTGTCATCAGTTGTCTGACCCATCTTAGATAGATAGATATTTGTAGGGGTGGCCTCATTGGCCTGTACCACCGCGACTTTTGCAGATCTATTGTGCATCCCTATTATCCTAGACGACGTGCTCGAGCTTCGCCTCTTTGATTAGCCCTATTTACCCTGACAGCGAGCCTTGGGTGTAGCTCTCTGCGCTTGGTTTAGTGTTGCCCAGCTTTAGGTATCTAACCCTTGCTATTGGCACAGGATGTGGAGAGTATCCTCCTCTTCTTCCTGGCAGAATCTACATATTGTATCCTCTGCCAGACCTATTTTGCTCATGTGTTTGTTGAGCCTACAGTGTCCTGTCAGTGGGCACACTATAGCTTTAATCGTTTTTCTCTCTTGGTTGAGAAGATCGGTCGTGACGGCCGGCCCATCTTAATGAGGTGGTATTTCAGAGGAGAGTGTCCGGTTAGAAGGCCGGTTATGAACCTTGGGTTGCTCTTTCTTAGCCTGACTGTTTGGCTCCTACGGCAGAGGAGGCGATTAACATTTTCACCTGCCTCAAGCCAGGTGTGTTTCTCAAATGAGCACTTTTGGCAGCATCTTTCCACTCCTGGATCATTCCTTTGATGCGGACTTTAGTTACTCCACTATAGGGATCTGGTCCAACAAATGGAGTTTTAGAGCCTTCTTTGGCAAGGCTGTCGAATCAAGGGCCAGTGATACTAATTCCAACTCTATTCTCAGTTTTAGACTCGTCAGTGAACCAAACTATCAAGAAGCCTTGTAATTGCTTGACTTTCGCTGCAACATTATGGCGGCCTTGGATAGCCGCTTCAATCGTTGCATCGAAGTCGTAGACAGTTGACATGCACACACAGTGCACAGTTGACATGCACACACAGTGCTGAGGGTTTTAGGTGCCTATTAAAATGTCCATATTTTAGAGGATCTGTCTGGATTATTCTTTAGGAGTCTAAAGCAACTTCCCTTTTGATGTGCAGATGCAGAGGTGTGAGGTTTAGCATAGCCTTCTTTGCTCTAGTAGGGTAAGTGCTCATAGCCCCTGTTATGCCCAAACATGCCAGCCTTTGTACCTTGCTGAGCATTGTTTGGGTTGTACTCTCCGTTGTCTTTGTCTACCAAACAACGGAACTATAGGTGATTAGTGGTCTTATCACCGTTATGAAAAGGCAATATATCATATTGCGATGTAAACTCCATCTTCTGCCACATAGTCTATGGCAAGCCCATGTTGCCCTTACTGCTTTGGCGGTGATGTTGTCTACATGGGTTTTCGAGTTTAGCCTCTGGTCAAAAGGGAACGGAGGCTAGGGTTATTTCTGCCCTAGCACCGCAGCCGTGTGGCTTATTGTAATTCTTCCGTTTCCGTGGTTAATCAAAGAGCTCTGTTTCATTAGCTAATTCCAGCAGCTTTTCGATCATCTTTCCCTTTGAGAAGTGGGTTGAATTCCCTATGGACAAGATTTGGTTCCCTCCAAGTAATGAGTGCCTCGCACTCGAATAGTACATGCCTCACATCTTCATCCTCTTTATAGCATAGTCAGCATATTGGATCTACTGTAAACAGTTTCATGTTATGCAGCGGTGATTACAATGTTTCCTTAGGGTGCAGTGTCCAGTTATCATTCCTGTGACCATTCTAAGGTTGTTCCTACTGAGTCTGAGAGCCTCAGTTGCTAGTTCTTGGCAGGTGTTTTTCATCAGTAGTTGACTGTGTCTGTGCCCTGTCAGGTTTTTCCAGCGCTCGGAGTGTCTTTCCAGAGTCTACTCTCTTACGCTTGGTCTTATTGACTTTTTGGTGATCTTATTGACTTTTTGGTGGTCTTATTGACTTTTTGTTGGTCTTATTGACTTTTTGAAGAAAGCATTAAAAGTACGATTCTCTACGCAATCTGCAACAAACTTGTCTTACAAAGACTAAATCAAACACTCATTGAAACAACTACTTTCCGAGCTAATATCCCGACGGAGATTGGATCATTTCATTCATACTCAAGAAAGGAAGCAATACTTAAATCCTTAAAACAACAATCCCGATTATTATCTCAGTTTTGATTCAGCTATTATTTTTGTCATATATTCAATCATTAGTGTAATAAATTCTCAATAATTGCATAAATTCACACTATGGTTCAATATTATTGTTTTTTTGTCTGGTTGTTAAACAAGCCGGTAACAGTCTGTTGTGCCTTAATGTGCTCATCCATGAGCGGTGATTACAATATAGCTGTCGGTATTAAACTTTACGGCGCGTAATAACTTCATCTCTTCGATGCCATAATCAATATGGAAAATTATCTTTAGCACATTATAAACCGTACAGCAAACAGTTTCTCGAATCATTTGCATAATTTCACGGGCTATTACGCCAAACTACTGCAAATGAATGTACATTCTTATATTCAAGTTAATAATCGAGAAGATAAAGCACAAAGAATGCTGTACAATTAATTTAATGCCTGAAAAATATTCATAAAAATATCATGTTTTTATTACTTTAACACAGTTCTAGTGGTGTAACTTGTTGAAGTGTTCAACAGTAAAGTGAAATTGTTCTATCTGTGTTGTATGTGTTTATATTATTAGCCTTTTGACTATTAGGTCAGCTTATAATCGTATATATTGTAAAAAATCATAGACTTTTTTTTATACATTTACTGGATATTGGTCTCCGACCATTTTACCTTTATATTTTTGTATTTAACAATATGTACCTACGCCCTATCTAGTAACCGCATCATACCACACGATCATCTTGACAAGTATGATTGACATTACGTACACATGCACGTAATAGCTTTGACAAGTACATTACGTGCAGACAGCTGAACAGCTGATTGCTTACCGTACAACCAAATGACATTTCTTTGATGTACAGGGAGTTTTTCTTTTAAGTATACGTATTCCAAATTCAGCTTATTTTCTTTAAATCTTTAGTTATTCGTTGGTTTTTTTAAGAGTTCAATTTAAAGCTTTAAACGAGTGTTTTCCACTCCCAGACTAAGCATGAAGTAAAATTTCGAGTTTAGAAAAGCCCCGTGAAAATTTGTCGAGGGTCGCGCAGCGACCCGAGACAAATTTTCTGGGCTTTTCTAAACTCGAAATTTTACTTCATGCGCCACGCGTATAAAACATTAAAATATTGTGAACTCTATGTATATTTGAACCTCACTTGAAATCAGTGTTTTATACGCGTGGCGCATGAAGTAAAATTTTGAGTTTAGAAAAGCCCAGAAAATTTGTCTCGGGTCGCGTAGCGACCCGAGACAAATTTTCATAGGGCTTTTCTAAACTCAAAATTTTACTTCATGCTTAGTCTGGGAGTGGAAAACACTCGTTTAAAGCTTCAAATTGAACTCTTTTAAAAAACAACAAATGCCAGAAAATGTACAGCTTTATTTCTTGTATATTGATCAAGTAGTAATTTAGTTTTTATTATTCTCATGGTACTATTAAAAATTATTACAAAAAATAAGTTGTTCTTTCATGCTCATTGTTTATTTTGTAAGGGCGTAGGTAAAGTATCGTACGTTTCTCGAGTGGTATGGTAATTACATACTCGCAGAATACTGCACTCGCCGCTGCAACATGTCCGCTCATATGTAATATGCTGCATACCACTCTCGTTACGTTATATACTATTAGACACCACAAACACATTCACACACATCCATGGACCCAGGTGGAATCATTTTGTACTTTAAAATTACCCCACCCGGGGGGACTCGAAACCGCGACCCCTGGGCTAGGAGGCAGGGCCTCTAGACAGGGACAGGGCCTCTAGACAGGGCCTTTACCCACTACCATAGATCATATATTATATTAGGTGTTTTCCAGTTAGCGCTTCAGAACTTTCAAATGAGACAAAATAATTAGTACATGTGAAAATCGATTAATCATTATTTTATCTTGTAGAACAATTGGTGGCATTATGTTTTAAAAATAATGTCGCCTAAATGTCCTAGACTTTGTTGGACAGAATCCTTTCTGGAGGCCTAATTTGCGACCATTTTATCACACATATCGCGTAGTATACTTTGAATAATCCGTTTAAAGCCGGAAATTGTTCGTGACTTATTTTTGTAGACCAGAGATTTTACATAGGAAGTTCAAACTTATGAACTAAACGATAGATAACCCGTTCAGTTGGTCGATTATGTTGACAATAAATTTCTCGCAACGCGCGAAATGTATTAAAAGCCGAACACTTATTTTGATGTTAATCCTTAGCGGCTACCTGGAGTATTTTAGTACCCCAGACAAAAAAAATTGTAATTTAAGCATTCAAAATCTTTGAAACAGATACTAATCGCGACATTTAGGGGACAGTAAACCAAATTATCTTTCTCAAGCGATACATACTAGAAATAATTTAGCTTCAGCAGCGCCACACGTGAAAAATTTTAACAGAATCATTTTTCCATAAAAGTTAAATATATTTCCTGCAAGTATCTAAAATTTTAGCTCTTTATTTTTTAAATTAAAAGAGTTATGATTTTTTTTTCAAAAGATGCCTCTTGTGTCGTATTTCCCCATATATTTTTTTTGAGACTAAAATCAACATATAACTTATTCCAAACTGCAAATATAGTAAAGAAACATGTTAATGATGGTCCATGAATTTTCTTGTCACATCATATAGCATAAAAAATTTTTAAGATCGGTATTTTCGGGTGGAGTATTGAAGTACTCCATATGGCCGCAACGTTACAGGAGTGAAGTGTGGCCGCTAAGGGTTAAATTCGAATTATTTCTAAATGTTTCATAGTATATCTCTCCATATTAACCTGGTACAATATACTGAAATTATTTGTTATAAAAATTTGACATTTACATGCCAAAGTAATCTTAATTTTCGCATTAAAGTTCTGACGCGCTAACTGGTAAACCCTTTATAAAATGTCAATGTATGTCACAAATAAAAAATCACAAAATTCAAGCACTTGGAGCAATTTGCGATGTGAACTATGCAGGTATTGACCGCAATTCCATCTGTGCAGTGCAAAAAGTTGTTATAGTGGACTGTATGCGAATTTACCATTCACGGTAGCGGTGCACCGAATCTTGGGACTAACCTTGGTGTTCTAGGCTTCCGGTCTTTTAGCCTCCTGGAGCATCTCGCACGCGTTCCTCTTTTCTCTTCTAACTTAACGATAACAAACGATAATGATAATACGACACAAACACTCAACATGTTCTCTCGACCACCATCTTTGGTCTTCTTCCAACGACTTATCGTTGGTGAGTTTATGTAAACTCATACATGGGCATAGCCCCCAAAGAGGCTACACCAGCGCAATACAAAAAAAAATAAACAAAACGCGACCAATTCATTGATCCTTCCCGATGCAATTATCGAATAGGTGTAATAAAAAGAAAAATCCCTGTATGTTGCCAATGGTCGACTAGTTTTTAGCATTTTTAAAAAATGCGGAAATACCGATTTTCAAAGGCAGAATGATCAAATGAGTCGTCTAGATAAAAAATCAGTTACTTTAATTGTTAAAACAAAAACTAAACCAATCTAAAATGCTGATTATCTCCAAAACTACGATATTTAAGAACATCTTGTCTTTGGGGCTTTAGCTTGTGTCCTTTATAATTATAGAATGCATCTATGCCAAATATACAGGGCTATTCAATAGAAAGGAACAGATTTCAAGCGTTTATTTCTTTCAAACTACAAAAGTTGGAACCGTAATTCCAACGTTTCTGGATAGACATAAATTTAAAATTTGAACAGTCCAGGCAGAAGTTTCAACCACGGCCTCATTGGCGCTGTTATTTGTCATGTTGATTGTCTGTAGTAAAATGGTGACACAACAAGAAAAATCATTTTGTGTGCTGCAATTAGCAAAACTAGAGCCCATTATTGAAGTTCAACGTGCTTTTCGGCGTCAGTTTAATAAACAACTGCCTCGTCACGAGCAGATTTACCAGTGGTATCGAATATTCGTAGACTTTGGTTGCATCTGCAAACATTAAAGCACGGGATGTCCATGCACATCGAATGAAAATGTCGAGCGTATTCGTACAGTTTACGAAAAGGAGTCTAAAAACCTTTCTTGAAAATATGCGACATCGAATTGTTGAAGCTGTAAATTCGATAACCAGAGACCAGCTGATTCGTGTGTGGCAAGAAATGAGCCACCGTTTTGATATTTGTCGTGTAACACTTGGTGGTCATATGAATTCATAAAATTTGAACTTTTCTCTTTTAAGGAACGTTGGAATTGTGTTTCTATCTTTTGTCGTTTGGAAGAAATAAATATTTGAAATCTGTTCCTTTATTTTGAATAGCCCTGTATTATGAAGGCTCAACGAATGAAACGTTTATTGTTCTCCTAAAAAAAAACCCTTTTGTATGAAACTGATTTTGCAATTACAGTACTCAAATGTCGAATTCTTTTTGCCTAATTGACTCACCGATTAATATTTAATAAGTTTAATATATTTTTTGTACGCATAAGTTATATTAAGTGCTATTTTTGTTGATTTAAAACTTAAATAACCATTTCTATCTTGATTGTTTTTGTTGTATAATTAAGTTAAAAAAACTCTTCAATTTCTTCATCTAATTTCTTATAATTTAGGTGTTTTTTGTTTGTGTAAGTTAAAATCGTGTTCATTACACATTATTATAACATGTAATTTCTAAAGCAGCAATTATAAACGTTTACATTTTTCAAAGACTTGACAACACTCGATTTCATCAAAGCCTTTTAAGTCCCCCATTGTTTCGAGCCAAGTCCAACCCAAGCGGCAATTATAAAGCAATTTGAACCTCATCCATTGTTCTTCCTTGATAGACGAAACCGGGTCTCGGTTTTCTTTGCCCAACACCTTTATCATTCGTAACATCTTTTGCAAACTGGAAAAGAAAAACGTGCCCGTCAAATCGATAATGAAGATCATCTACAAAATGGATAAAAGAGTGAAACAAAAAGAGTGTGTAATTTTTGTATCTATTTAAATTATTTATACATACAGGGAATTTGTCTATTAAGTGCACATATTCCGATGCATGCGCTGTAAAATTTTAGGCATTCATTACTGTTTAAAAAAAAATGACCCTATTTAAAATGGACGACATACCTTTAATTTTCGAGATATCGGGACGAAAAATCACAATTTGTAGCTAATAAACGGAAGTTTTATTGTAACACAGAAGAAAAATTAATTATGAAAAAGAATTTTCCATAAATGCCGTCCATTCACGGTGACGCATTCTTGCAGACGATCGGTAAAGTTCCATATCACATCTTCCAACATTTTAACCGGAATTGCTGCGATTTCACGTGGTACCCCCTTAAGGAGAAATCGCAAGGGGTGAGGTGGGGTGAGGTTAGGTGAGCGGGGTATCCACGAAATGTCGCTATTTCTAGAAATAAAGCCTCCCGGAAATGTTTCACGGACGAGATTTATTGAAACTCTCGCGGTATGAGCAGCGGCTCCGTCCTGTTGAAACTAGATATTCTGAGTGTCCCATTCATTATTCTCCAAGTGGGGAATAAAACACTCCTCAAGCATAGCCACGTAGCGCTCTGAAGTCACCTTCACCGCATGCTTTTTCTCATTTTGAAATAAAATATATCAAACAAGATAAATTCAAATTCAAAACTATTTGAATTCGAGAAACTAAGCTTACGCTTCTTATAGTTTGCACACTTTAAACATAATATATAAAATTACGAAAAACTATTCGTGAAAATGCAAACAGTGTCTTAATTAATAAGACAATTTAAGACGATAAATATCCATTGAAACAACTACTTCCCGTACAAATACACCTCCGGATATTGAATTATACAATGAAATATTTAAAATCTTATTTATTTTCAATGGATATTTATCGTCTTAAATTGTCTTATTAATTAAGACACTGTTTGCATTTTCACGAATAGTTTTTCGTAATTTTATATAAAATATATCGCCCAATTATCCCTACTATTGATAAAGCATACCACACTGTAATCTTTTCACTGTGAAGAGGCTGCTGGTGCATATTGATTCTGTGATTCTACAACAATCAAAGAAGCATCCCATCTTTGATTTTGCAGATTCAAACAATTTGTATATACAAGTTCCGCAATTATTTCACGAATAAAAATATTAAAATAAACGTAATCATTCATATTTTTCAAAAACTTACGGTCCGGAACAATTGGTTGAAAAAGTCGCGAGGCACGCGAATAAAGAACAACGTACAACAAGTCATAATTTCGCAGAGAATTAGCTATCTGTGCCAGTGTGTCGATTATTGGAGTTGCTCACTTTCATCCGTAATAAAACCGATTAGGTCTTTCCTTTTTGAAAAAAGGACACATTTTCTCTCATGTACGCTAAGACTTTCCACCTCAGAGCCATTAAGGTGACACCGACGAGGATTTTATTGAGGAAACCAAGAGTGATTGCATTTTGCTGTGTTTTAAAAATTTTACATATATGTTATAATTAAAGTATAGTTAGGCGAAAGTTCTTTGAATCATATTTACATTTTATGAAAGCACTTCTCCGGCTGTTTTTTAATTACCAATTTTACCATAAGAAAATTCATCTTCACATTATTTGTTAATGGCCTTGAAAACTAGGCCCTTTCAACCAGCTAATAGTTATATAGTTTTTCACATTTGATATAAGAAAATATTGAGTATAACCACCAACTGTCTTTAAAATCTTTATTAATATACAGGGTGTCCACAAAGGGTAGGGGGTATTTGTAAATTGAAAAAAAAAAATAAAGGTCAGAAAAAATAAAGTTTTATATTAATTTTTAGACAAAGTTTTGGAAAATTTTGTGTGAAAAATTACGTTGTCCAAACGTTGACCCTCATGCTGCTGGCACTCCTTTAACCGAAAACGGAAATTAGCCACACATCTCTCTGAAAACTGCGGCCACTTCGGTGCGGATGTTATCCTTCAATTGCAGTACAGTTCGTGGTTTGTTTTTATAAACTTTCTCTTTAAGGTATTTTTTTGAAGACCAGCAAGGGCACTTACTGTAAACGCAATACCGTTCTTGCGATATGTTAAGGAACTTTTTGGTTCCACAACTGAGCACTTACGGTAAACTGTGAACGGTATTGCGACATGCTAAAGAACTTTTTGGTTCCACAGGTGTTTGAAGGTTTTAATATGTAAACATGGTTTCAACAAGATGGGGCAACTTGCCACACCTCAAACCAATCACTTGGGTTGTCAATGAAACTTTCCCGAAAAAAGCGATCTCTCGTCGAGGCACCATTAACTGGCCTCCGAGAAGCCCCGATCTTACACCCCTTGATTATTTCCTACAGGGATACCTTAAAGAGAGAGTTTATAAAAACAAACTACGAACTGTACTGCACTTGAAGGACAACATCTGCACTGAAATGGCCGCAGTATCCAGAGAGATGTGTAGACGCGAATTTCAGTTTTCGGTTAGAGGAGTGCCAGCAGCGTGAGGGTCAACATTTGGACAATGTAATCTTTGGCACTTAATTTTTCAAAACTTTGTCTAACAATTAATATACAACTTTATTTTTTCTGACCTCAATTTTTTTTAAATTCAATTTACAGGTACCCCCTACTGTTTGTGGACACCTTGTACACGGAATTTTTCTTTTAAGTATACACATCCCAATCATTTTAGCTTTTGATAAATTTTAGGAAATTGTTTTTATAATATTGTGAATTTAAAGCTTCTACCGAGTGTTTCCACTTCCAGGCTAAGCATGAAGTAAAATTTCGAGTTTAGAAAAGCCTAAAAACTTGGTTTGGTCACGTGGATGTTTTCTTTCAGATATTCGTTGTTTTCTTGTAAAAAAACTTTGATTCCCTGTGGTCCTTCGGTCTCTGAAGACCATGATTGGTCCTTCGAGCTGTAGCCTTTGTAGAATGGTAATAAACTTAGTAATCTAGAGTGATCTTTCAATTTGATACTTCTAAGAACGAGTGTTTTCCACTCCCAGGCTAAGCATGAAGTAAAATTTCGAGTTTAGAAAAGCCCCGCGTAGAAAATTTGTCGAGGGTCGCGCAGCGACCCGAGACAAATTTTCACGGGGCTTTTCTAAACTCGAAATTTTACTTCATGCGCCACGCATACAAAACATTGATTCAAAGTGAAATTCAAAATATACTTCTTAATATTATTGTGATTTTGTGTAACCAAATCTGCTCCAAGCTCCAAGCGCTTAATATTATTGTGATTTTGTGTAACCAAATCTTTCAAAATTAAGCGCTTGGAGCAATTTGCTTTCAGATTTTTTGTTTTAATTATACTTAATTAATAAGTACCGTGTGATCATTTGAAACATGATTTAGAGTAGGCTTTGAATTTTAAATTAGATTGGCACTACTAACTATTAACATATAGTTTACCATAACCTCAAATTGGTTCCATCATTCAATTAGCATTCTGGGCAACCGCATAAAAAAAATGTCGAGTACTTTAAATCCTAATTTAAGCGATCGCACGGTATGTATAGTTATTAAAAGGTTTTGTGCAGTTATTTCTAAAATAAATTAACTATTTCCTATAAGTAACATCTGCATGAAGATCAAATGGAATAATTTTAATAACTATAATTAAACAACAGTTATCAGAGAATTCATTGAGACATATTTGAAAACATCTGCTTGAAAATCAATTCAAACAAAAACCCAACAAGGATGATTTATCGCTCGGCTGAATCAACTTTTCAATAATTTTCGCATCTGCTTAACAACCCGCAAATCGCCCACGCTCGCCACCTCATAAATAATTCCCGCAGTCGGCGTTTTTCCGATGGCCAGGTACCAATTTTACCCAAGCCAAGACAAAGTGAAATTGCACTTATCAGAAGATTAACCCACATCTCCTCCGGATGCTAGCGCAATTACCAGGCTCAGCGTTAATGTGCATCAGATTCGTTTAATCGCCATCATTCTAATTTATCTTAATTGCAGACTGCGCAAATAATGTTGCGCTGTTTCTTCTTTTCTTTTTGTGAGAGTCAGAAAAAGTGCAGGATGGATGTAAAAGAGGTAAATGAGAGAGGATGTTTCATGAAAAAATTGCTATCTCCATCTTGGGAGGAGGACTTGTATTTGCAGAAAATACTAAACCTCTTCTGCTTAATAAAACTAGTCGGAAGGAAATAAGAGTAAACTGAAATTAACTTAGTATTAGGTTGCTCGGAAAAAAATGTCGTTTCTTTCTTAACTTTAATTACTTAAATGGCTCTTCTAAGCAATATATTTAGTTTAATTTAAGTGTACATATTTTGTGTAATATAATCATTTTGAATTTAAAAAAACGACTTATTTCCGAACAACATAATATTTAAAACATAGGGATTTGTTTCATTAGGTATATACAGTCATTAAGTATATACAGCGTGTAATCGAATCCTCTTAAGGGCGTATACACAAAATATTTTGACACCAATTGCAGCAAAAATAAAATCGGAAAAAAATATTGGGTTTTTCATAATTTTTCATGCATTTTTTACTTTTTGAGAACTTCTGGTTACCCGTGTTCATGATATTTTTCGTGGATGCGTAAGTTGTTGTATTTTTTATTTACTTTTACTACTGCGAGGCGCATAAATCACTTCGCACGCACTATCGAGACGTATAAATCACTTAGCACGCACTACACACACACACACACTGCCTACTAGATGAAACTGGGCCACGTATAAAAAAAATCACAGTAACAACATAGACATAATTCTTCACAATCTGACCCACTTTTCTCTGGATGGTGTAATTCGATATCCAAATCGTTTAAAAACTACCAGTCTATGTGGAATCTCCCTTAAAATACGCAATATGCGCGTATACCAGATACCACAAACATGTGGCTTATTATTATTAATTATTTTTAATAATTATTTGTGAGCTATCTACTAAAGGTATGGTAATTTCAAATGCAGGTATTGTTTATTTAAACGCTGCCCCTTATGTGGTAGAGAGCCTGTACAGTAGTTCGTTTACACGCTGTATACCTCGATGTATACTCTGTAAAATTTAAGGCATTCGTTGTTTCTTTACAAGAGCCTAAATTAAAACATGTACACCCACGCCAATGGTTTATTTATATGAAATATTATTACTTTAGTCCTTAAAAATTCAATTTTTATATAATTTAATATATTTACTTTAAAAAAGTCTGAAAATGGTAATCTGCAAATCCAAAATTTCAGGCTTTTATTTATTTATTGATGCATTGATAATAACAATCTTACACATGTCAGAAATATATATAAATTTAAGATGGGGAATAAATTTGAAAAATGCTTCATGAATAACTTTATAGAACTGATCCAGAGCCAAACTAGCGTAAGAACACTTAAAAAAACGCCTATCAACAGAACCTAAATAAGAACAACAAATATCCATTGAAACAACTACTTGCTGTGCAAATACACCTCCGGGGTTTGTTTGTATAACACTTATTTTAATTTTAAGTGACTGCAGTTTCGGCAACTTTAGCTTGCCATTATTAAATATATTTAATAATTGCAAGCTTAAGTTGCCGAAACTGCAGTCACGTAAAATAGAAAAAAATGTTATACAAGCAAAGTTAAAAGTGTTTTATTGTTAAAAATCGAATACGTTGCATAAAGCGTTATTAATCAATTCAAGCCTGAAAATTTGAATAATTATTCTCCAAGAAGAACGAAAGTTTGAAATTTCAACAAATTAACAACCCATAACCGAACACCTTGTTTTCATTATTATCAAAAAAATATAACAAAACAAATCGATAAAACGTGCGCTTTCACCTCATTTACATAGACGATCCCCCCGACACGAATATTTCTGCCGTGCCATAATTGCAATTTGAATCATAATGGGTAATAACAATTAACAGAAAGTAAAACAAAATCGGCGCTATTCAAATATTACGATTGTTCCGCGAGCGAGTAACGAGAGAATCGTAATTTTTCGTCCGCACAGAGAAATTAATTACCTTTTTTCCTTGGGAGTGTTGGCTCTGGTATATTCTTCATTATTATATGAACGTTATGCAAACGCAATTATTTTTTTTTATTAATTCAATTAAACTTCCTTAAGTTGCGGATTTAATTAAATTCCATTGAAGTTCAAGAAATATCGGAAACTTTTTTCTCATTAATCACTTGGTAAAACATATTCAAAAATATATTGGTTTGTAAATTAAATTCACTTGATTTTAAGCCATCTATAGACGCGTTTCGAGATTTATCCCTCATCAGTATAGCTATGCTTTGGACTTTCAATACAAAAAACTATTGACAAACTCAATTTTTCTTTATGTTAAATTTTATGTATGTTAAACTGTACTATGTAAAGTTAATTAAAGGAAAGGCACTTGGTATTGTTTCACAATTAAATCTTTATTCCGACTAGTTTCGGTTTGTTAGACCATTTTCAAAGGAATGTACAGAAAAAATTATTTCCTAAGTATATATACAATATTTTTGTTTCAGGTAATAAGAGAAGTCAGAATTGGGGAATTCCAAATCTCCTCGTTGTCGTTTACGATATTTTTCCCCATTTTTATGGCCCTGTTAATCTCCAGGCCCTCTTTGAGGTTTAGTGCGTTTCCCTTATTACCTGAATGCAAAATCTTAAAATTATGCGGATTAAAGAAGTGATTGAATGCGATGCAATGTTTGGAAAAACCAGTTGTTGGTTTATTATCTAAAACAGATTTTTTATGTTCTTTCATTCTGATTTCGAAAGATCTGCCGGTTTGTCCAATATAACCGTACCGTTAAAAGCGCTATGTCACTCTCTCTCAGGTATCAAATTGTTCGCACCTACTAATTACTTAATCCCTGTACCTATAAATAACATCCCTTCATTTTCACTCGCCCCAGTTTTGTGTACTTGTTTCGACAACACACTTCGACATTCCTGTAAGTTTCCTATTTATTTTAATATTTTTTTTGTGTTAAAAATATAAGGCATAAATATACTGATGTGGGATAAATCTCGAAACGCGTCTATAGTTGGCTTAAGACAATTAATATTCATTCCCTGTAATTTTTTCAATTTATTTCAATTTCCTGTTAATTCATTTAGTTTCGTGACAGAATAATTTGACCTGATGTTGCATTTTGCATATAAATTATGCATAGAACAGTAAACCTGTCTTGTAACTCAAATATTCATTGTATAATTCGATATCTGTCGGGGTATTAGCTCGAGAAGTAGTTGTTTCAATGAATATTTGGAGACTCGTCTCAACATTTTTGCAAAAAGTCGATATTAATTTTGAATTCGTTTTTATATTTTGTAAATATTCTGCAAACTATTGACAAACTCATTTTTTCTTTATGTTAAATTTTTTTATATTTCACTTGGCTTTGTTTCACTTATATGTATTTTATTTTCTACTAGTTTTGGCTTAATGCCATTATCAAGAAAATCGTGTTTTATTAGGTAAAATTCACAAAGTGTTAAATAAGAAACTTACTCAAAAAAATCGTCTTCATTGATTTGTTTGCTATTCTATTTTTATGTTTTATTTTGTATACGTAATTAAACTTCCTTTTACCGGATTTAATTAAATTCCATTAAAGTTTAAGAAAATCGTGTTTCAAATGAGAACTTATTCAAGAAATTCGTCTTCATTGGTTTCTTTGCAATCCTATTTTTCCGCTTAATTTTATACATTAATTAAACCTCATATTGTCGGATTTAATTAAATTCTATTGAAGTTCAGGAAAATCGTGTTTCACAAGGTAAAACTCACAATGTCTTAAATGAGAACTTATTCAAGAAATTCACTTCATTGATTTGTTTGCAATCCTATTTTTCCGCTTTATTTCATACATTAATTTAACCTTCTTTTGTCGGATTTAATTAGATTCACTTAACTTTGTTTTACCACGTTAATTTATTATTATAGTGGTAAAACAAAGTAAAGTGTTTTAATATTATTTTATAAAGATGTACCACAAAGTGAACGCCAACCAAATCAAAGATTTAATTAGATTCCATTGAAATTCAAGAAAAAAGTGCCCTATGAGGCAACAAAATTTCACTATTATTTTGGTTTTTATTCCAACTAATTTCGACTTAGAGGCAGTCTCAAGGAACACACAAAATTACAATTTTACAAACATTATATACAAATTATCATTCACATATTTTATTAATTGATTAAATTCATGTTTTATTTCCTCGATTTTTCTAGTAGAAAATATAAATAAATTGAGTTAAGGGTAGGCAGGACTTTTCCAATTCAACGTTTTTCATTAATTAATGTTTTCCCTAGGTTATTTAAAACTGGTTGTAAATGCGTAGAGGAAGAACAGTCGGAGAGCTATGAACTTGCCACTGAGTTCTTACACCTTCCTGTTGCGGCAACAATGAATCGTGGTATTATTTCCGCCGTTCCACGGCCATTTCAGCGTGGAAGAAGAAGCACGAATGCAAACAAGGAGGATTGATTTATACATAAAAAAAAACGATTGTCATAACAAGAAACTCATTTTTACGCGGGGGAAGAAATTACAATTTTAATATGATTTCAAGCTCAGCATATGTATTTCTTATTCATGTTTATACAACAGATGAAATTAAAACACAAATATGTTTTCAAGTTAAATTCAAAAATCTTGAAATACAAATGTATCAAATTATTTCCTAGAAATGTTACTCCATAAGATAACGTACATATCTTATAGAGCAGTGGTTCTTAACCAGTGGTGGAAACATTTATTCAACAATAATCTTCCATATCTACGAAAGCATTACTTTGAGAACCCACGTTTATTAAGACTTTTTTGTTTATTTTGATTCATACTTCAACCTCTTAAATATTTTACACTCTTTTTTTAACACGCTGTATATTTTTTTGTTATTACAATTCGATCAAAAAAATTCATTCATTCAGGAAATCGCCGTTCATTCTCCGATTTCGTAACATCTGAAAAAAAATCCTTATTCCATCTGCGGCTTGTTATTATGGGAAAGGCGGTGCGGGAGGTTTCTCTACGTAAGCCAATTAGGCGTAATTGAATGTAAAGCATCGTACTTTTTATTGTTTATTACGATTATTGGATGTCCGCATGGGAGGAGGAGGGTTAACGCGCTATTAATTGGTGTTAATTGCCCCTGGGTGGGCACGCATAAATTTGCAAACATTACATAACTCATCGCCGATGATGAACGACGGTCGAAAATGTTAATCTCGCTCGGCATTCCGCTCATTAATTACCCATCTGGCACATTGAAATCGGCGAATTGGCAATCTTCAGGTTCATGAAGATTAATACGAAATGGTTGTTTTGAAGAACGTGATTATTTTCTAATTAGTTTGGAGATTAATTCTGCATTAGATGTTTTGAGGCGTAGACTACGATTAAGAATATGACAGCATATGTCATTTTATATTTTCTACTAATTGATTATATCGTGTGTTCAATTAAAAAAAACCTCTAGAGTACTATGATTTTATCATTTTTAAAATTTATGTTGGCTACACGCTCATATAAAACGTCAGACATAATAATTATCATGTATAATTTCAGAGTTGCCAGCCTACAATATATTCCACAGCACTCTAGAGGTTTTATTTTATTGAACATACGATATAAATCGCTCAGATGCTAAAACCAGCCATTCATATTTTGACAAACTTGTGGCAAAATGAAAAAACTCTGACGGCTACGCGACCAACCCAAGTTTTCATGCTTTTCTAAACTCGAAATTTCACTTCATGCTTAACCTGGGAATGAAAACACTCGTTCAAAACTTCAATTCAATTGAACGCTTTTATGAAATCGACGAATGTCTAAAAATTTACATTATCTACAGTTAAAAAGCACATCCCCAGTATGTAATACCCCACTAAGCAAAAAAACTAACAAATAACGTTATATCAACATTGTAGCAACATTAAACGTTGTTTTAATGTTGATAAAACATTATTTAAATGGATTTGCTCTGGACAGTAAGTCAGTTATAGAAATCATGAAAATATGTACATGATTCCTAGCAGTTAATTCTGCCGTTAATGGGTTAATATTTTCTATTTTATAATTATAATAAATTAAATTTCTGTATAACTAAACGTTTCGATTAATTTATGCAAAACGCTTCTAATCGAGGTATTAAGCTGAGAATCGTGATTTAACAACAATAGCCCAATTAATAATCTACATCTCCACGTGTGTGTGTGTGTTTGGATTTTCAAGCGTGTGTGTGTGTTTGTATTGTTAACGTGAACAATATGCAGAGCGCAGGACCGGATTCAGGCAATGTCTGGGCAATTAAGGAGGTGATTTATATGAGAAACCACTTGCGGAGTTAATTTTTTAAACGCCGCACTTGATTACAAGCCGAGATGCACCTGCACAAGTTCACTAATTGCAAGGTTAATTGGATATTAGTCAAGCGCTCGGGAGAGGATATTGCTATAATTTTTTAGCTTGTGCGGGAAAATACGCTATTTTAAAACCAAGTCGATTAAATAAATGCTGACATAAAATAGAATAAAACTCTTTGGTAGAAGATCTTCGTATGTATGCTTTATGACAAAATCTACATTCGTGTACTGTTACAGTACAATCAGAGACAGTTATACAGACAGTCTATGGGATAGGGAATCTAGGAAACCAAATTATGCTAAAAACAAAATCTTACAGATGACACCTCCATTCGCAATTTCATTATTAATCAGATATAATTGTTCTAAATTTAAAGTACTCTATCAGTTGATAGATGTTATTATTTTATTTTTTTCTGATTGATACAATAATTAGTAATATTGCCTTGGTTACGATATGTCATAACATACTCATATTTCCTTAGGGAAATATGCACTTTTTGACAATTTATATTTCCCTAGGGAAATATGGATTGTCAAAAAGTGACAAGAAAATGTTTTCCTTCACATTTTGAGTATATTCACACTGGCCACTTTTTGTCGCGACACAAACGCCCGACAAATTACGAAGGCTGCTAGGTAAGAGTACCTTTCGCATACAGCCACGCCACATAATGTGGCGGGATTTGTCACAAAGTACAGAATCAATTTGGCACACTCACACATACGCGCGTTTTTTTTGTAGTAGCTTATAGTGGCCGCGTGCGAACGCGCTCTTTTTCTTTTAAATGTAACAATAATCATATCATTGATAATTTGGGCCACAACGTATTAAGTGAATACTTCTGTAACTACGGCTAGAATAAAAAAATCATACCTCAAAATAACAAAAACAACATACCAAATCATCAAAAAACGCCAGTAAAATAATTTTCGTAAAAGCCATCGATCATGATGAATCTCCATAAAACTTCGATTAAGCCGGGAAAATTAAAGGTCGCAAAGATGCAAACGTATGATAAGGCAAAAGATGCAAAAGTGAGCGAGATCGTGAGGTATTAGCCGCTACCGCGCTTGGATTATTTTCGCTCGGCGGGCCGGAACGGATTGATCATCGCGCCTCCGTGTATAATTTTTAGCATATTATAAATCACATCTTCGGAAATTGCAGGTTGTTCGGAGGCCTGCCATTTCATTAATAATACCACCGACGGTCATTACGCACCTCCGGTGACTCGTCCGGCTACCGTGCGCACCGCTCCAGGAGAATAACAATTTTTCAAACGGATGTACTGTGTTAGCAAAAAGATATCCATCTTTTTACATATCGTGTGCACGAATTATTACACTGGAAGATATATTGATTTTTAAATTTAGTAAAAACTAACAATTATTGATCATGATATAGGATCTAATATAGACCCTTGGGGTACACCACTCCACAAGATTACGATTTTGTACGGATGTGCTATGTTGGCAAAAATATGTACCTGTCTTGTACCTAGAGCGCTTTTAGTATACATATCCCGATTTATATGCTGTAAATTTGTAAGCATTCTTTGATTTTATAAAAACGTGCAATTTCAAGCTTCTAACGAGCGATTCCACTCCTTGACTAAGCATGTAGTAAAATTTCGAGTTTAGAAAAGTCTGAAAATTTGGTTTGGTCGCGTAGCGCGAGCGAAGTTAGTCGCGCCCCGGCAAATCTAAATTTATGTTAAATTTAACATTTCGTGTACGGAATCGGGCTGATTATGTGTAGTTTTATACGTTTACACAGCGGTCGATTCCCTCTTAAGTTTAAAAAATCCGCAACCGAACCTCACATCTCCAACTGTTTCTTCTTCACCCACAAAAAAAAAAACACAAACAGGTCTTTAATCCAATAATTTACATCAACAACTCGACAAATCTCACACGTTTTTCCACCTCTGCAAAAAATTATACATGCTAAACCTAATAATTTACTTTTAATTTACATATCAGATATAATTATTACCGCAGTTTTTGCCTCACCTGGCATCTCTTTTATTTTTATTCCAGGCGATAATCCCTGCATCATTATTATCCTGTCTCCTTAAAATGTAATTTATTACCCGAGCGGCCGAGAACGAGATACGTCCATGTTGCAAAAGGCTAATAAATCAAGCCGCTCATTTTTTACCCGACCAGGAAACGTTTAATCAGTCGCCATAACTCAATCCCTCTGTATATTAATATATTCAAAATAAGAAGAAACGAATGAGAAAAAATAGTATGCGTATTGGTTATCTGATAGTGGAAGAGTGTTTTGATAGCCATCTATTTACACGTTTCATTAGTTATGTATGAAGAGGAATTAATTGGTTTTCAATAATTATATTTAAATCAGATACCGAGTGAGTGAGGAGATATATTGTAGGTGTAAGATGTAACTGTAAAATTGTTCATTAGCATGCAACAATTATTTTTCTCAAAACAATATGCTCATATTAAAACAAAATCTTTAAAGGATAATGGCCTGGGGCGTAACTACTATGGAGCAGTTAGAGCTCATATAGACTTCATATTTGAAACTTGATATAATGTCAGTGTCGTATTCATAATATCGTATGTTCAATAAAAACAAAACCTCTAGAGTGCCACGATTTAATCTTTTAAAATTAAATTGGCTACACGCTTCAAGAATTGTCATATAAAACGTAAAACATAATAATTTGAATATATAATTTCAGAGTTGCCAACCTACAATATATTTTACGGCACTCTAGAGGCTTTTTTTTAACATAAAGAAAAATTTTACATATAAAAAAATGAGTTTGTCAATAGTTTTCAGAATATTTACAAAATATAAAAACGAATTAAAACTAATATCGACTTTCTGCATACATTTAGTCTCATTGAGACAAGTCTCCAAATATTCATTGAAACAACTACTTCTCGAGCTAATACCCCGACAGATAATGAATTATTCAATAAATATTTTAGTTACATGACAGATTTACTGTTCTATGCGTAATTTATATGCAAAATGCAACATGAAATCAAATTATTCCTTCACCAAACTAAGTGAACCAACAGGAAATTGAAATAAATTGATTTTATTTTATTGAACATACAATAGTTCCAAAGAAATATGGATCGATCGTGCAAAAAAGCACTATAAGCATGTCGAACAGTAAGGTATACCCTTTTTGAACACTTAACTAGTTGATATTTCAGCGTTGAATAACGTATATTATTCGCAGTTCAACGATTTTATTCAGATTTTTTGAATATTTTCTATCATTCTATGTCAACATTTGTGTCTTTTAAAGACAACAAAAAATATGATTGTGTAAGCAATACTATTCGCCATTCAAAGATTTCAATTAGATTGTACGAATATCTTGGATCATTGTATGTCAAGATTTTTGTCTTTTGAAGACAGAAAAATACTATGATTGTGCAAACAATTAATTCCAAGCACGTCGGCATCTCAAGAGGCTCTTACTGCATCACGGTTTTACGAATGTCGAAAGCTCTCTTTGTTCCACGACCTCAAAAATGTGCACGTGTTTAATATTTACGGGTTATAATTACTTCACTCATGCATTTATAACGACTTTAAAGATACGAATCGTTCGTAGTTAAAGTTTGATACAAAGAAGAAAAAAATCAGTACACTGGAAGAATAATTTGCACTGCATGGATTACTCCATAAAAATTTTAAAAATCTGGCTGATATGTAAAATTATTGAAATGAATTTATCAGGAATTATCGTCAAGATCTATTGAAAGAGTAATTTCTAAAGAAAAATAAAAAACATGTTTAATGTTTTGGTAGTTACTTTAAGTCTTATAAAATCATTGGATTTTTTTAATAATAACAGAATTTTCACGTTTTACAAAATTCTGTAAATATTAAAAAAAATCCAATGATTTTAGAAGATTTGGGGAATTAACTAATTGTTTATTTATAAAAGTTTCAACTTTGTGTGAATATTTTACAAAAACCTTTTGAGATATTTTAATTTTCATTATTTTAGACTAAAGCCCATTGATTTTTGTATAAACTTAGCAATTTTTGAGCTGATTATCTAATCTGTTAATACTATTTGAAATAAAAACAACACATTTGGGAGGGTTTTACTTTTATTGTTGAACACTGCAACATGTTTCACCACACAGTGGCTTCATCAGGCAGATGAAATAATAAATAATCAATCATCATTATTTATTATTTCATCTGCCTGATGAAGCCACTGTGTGGTGAAACATGTTGCAGTGTTCAACAATAAAAGTGAAACCCTCCTAACTGTGTTGTTTTTATTTCAAATAGTATTATGAAGTTTCATCATGTATCCGCCTCATCAATTAAATATTTAATCTATTAATTCTTTGCATTTTTTCGAACAAAATAATCATCTGATTTAATTAATTTTTTCTTTATAAATGTTTCAATTTTGCGTGAATATGGTACAAAAACCAATTGAGATATTTTAATTTTCTTTATTTTAGACTAACGCCTATTGACTTTTGTATAAAATTAGCAAATTTTGAGGTGATTATTTAATCCGTTGATTTTTTACAAATTTTTGAACAAAATAATCACCTGATGGAATTAATTGTTTCCTCATAAAAGTTTCAACTTTGCGTGAATATTTTACAAAAACCGGTTGAGATATATTAATTTTCTTTGTTTTAGACTAAAACCCATTGATAATTGTATAAACTTAGCAAATTTTGAGCTGATTATCTAAACTGTTGATTTTTTGCATTTTTTATAACAAAATAATCACCTGATTTAATTAATTGTTTCTTTATAAAAGTTTCAACTTTACGTCAATATTTTACAAAAACCAGGTGAGAAATTTTAATTTTCTTTATTTTAGACTAAAGCCCATTGATCTTTGTATAAACTTAGCAATTTTTGAGCTGATTATCTAATCTGTTGATTTTTTGCAATTTATCGTACAAAATATTCACCTGATTTAATTAATTGTTTCATTATAAAAGTTTCAACTTTGCGTGAATATTCTACAAAAACTAGCTGAGATATTTCAGTTTTCTTTATTTCAGACTGAAGCCCATTGATGTTTGTATAAACTTAGCAATTTTTGAGCTGATTATCTAATCTGTTATTTTTTGCAATTTATCGTACAAAATATTCACCTGATTTAATTAATTGTTTCATTATAAAAGTTTCAACTTTGCGTGAATATTCTACAAAAACTAGCTGAGATATTTCAGTTTTCTTTATTTCAGACTGAAGCCCATTGATGTTTGTATAAACTTAGTAATTTTTGAGCTGATTATCTAATCTGTTGATTTTTTAAAATTTTTCGAAGAAAATAATCACCTGATTTAATTAATTATTTCTTTATAAAAGTTTCAACTTTGCGTGAATATTGTACAAAAACCAGTTGAGATATTTTAATTTTCTTTGTTTAAGACTAAAGCCCATTTTTTGTATAACCTTAGCAAGTTTTGAGCATATTATCTGATTTGTTAATTATTTTCAATTTTTCGAACAAAATAATCACCTGATTTATTTAATTTTTCGAAAGAGAAATTCCAAATTTGAGTGAATAGTTTGCAAAAACCAGATGAGATATTTAATTTTTTTTAAAGTTTAGCAAAAGAACAGTGATTTTTTTATAAATTGGGGAAATTTATAGTCGATTAAGCAATCGGTTGATTTTTTGCAAATTTCCAAACAATATAATCACGCAATTTAATTAATTGGTTCTTTATAGAAATTTCAAATTTACGTGAATATTTTACAAAAACCAGTTAAAATATTTTAATTTTCCTTATTTTAAACTAAAGTTCATTGATTTTCGTATAAACTTACCAAATTTTGAGCTGATTATCTGATCTGTTGATTTTTTGCAATTTTTCGAACAAAATAATCACCTGATTTAATAATTTTTTGAAAGATAAATTCCAAATTTGAGGGAATAGCTTGCAAACACAAGTTTAGATATTTAATGTTTTTTTGTTTATGACAAAATAATAGTAATTCTTTAAATAACCTTGACAAATTTTGAGTTAATTAAGTATTCCGTTGATTTTTTGCAATTTACCAAAGAAAATAATCGATTGGTTTAACCAATTTTTTTGAATTGGAAATTCAAAATTGTGTGTAAGTATTTTGCAAAAACTAATTAAAAATTGCTGAATTAGACAAATTGTTAAGTTAGGTTAGACGACAAGTTGTAAAGTTAATTTCAAACCGAGTTATGTGTATTATCAATTGTTTAAATGATAAGGCAAACGAGTGTTATCCACTCCCAGAGTAAGCATAAAGTAAAATTTAATTTTTGAATAAACTTGGCGAATTTTCCAAATTTGAGTAAATAGTTTGCAAAAACAAGTTGAAATATTTGAATTGTTTTTATTTATGACAAAAGAATAGTAATTGTTGAATAAACTTGGCGTTATAATAATAATAATAAGTATTTATTGCCCAACAGGAAATTTCCCAATTACAAGACAATGATAATACAATAAACAATGTATGTATGTACACAAATAAATTTAAATCTAAACAATATGAAGACGCTCGTGAGTGTGACAGCTATTTGACAGATTGTTCATCAACGATTTAACAGAGTCGTGCAGAATATCACCTCAGGGTGGTAATTTATTACACATGCATGACATGATAACAATAGGAGATTTTAATCTCACGTTAGTCCTTTAATTAAGTAATCAGTTTATTTTTTGCAGTTTACTAAACAAAATATCGATTGGTTTAACAAACTTTTTTAAAATGAAATTTTAAAATTGTGTGAAAGTATTTTGCAAAAACTAATGGAACATTGAAAAACGAGTAAAATGACGAAGAATAAATACGAAAATTGTTAAATATCGTCGAAATAATAAAACAAAATTAGAAACAATAACTTAATTGTTGAGGCAGTTAATAGTTGAAAGTTCATTTTTATTTTAATTTTAGTTTGAATAAAATACTTATTACTTTCAAAGACTTTATTGTACTCGCGACAATTGTTTCGCCACACTGTGGTTTCTTCAGGCAAAGAATAATAAAACCAATTGTCGCGAGTACAATAAAGTCTTTCAAAGTAATAAGTGTTTTATTTAAACTAAAATCAAAGTAAAAATAAGAAACACTGGCAAAATACTCGATGTATCTTTACATATGTTCGATAGCGTAAACGCCATCTAATGCCTATTAGCTTAACAATTGCTGTATACAAACGTTTAGTTTGCCAGCTATTGACGATGCTACTTAAGCTAATGGGCTTTAGATGGCGTTTACGCTGTCGAACATATGTAAATTGCACAGGCTATAACAAGTGGTCAAAGATGTTCAGTATTCTTAAAGCACTGGTTCCGGACTACACGGATGATGGCGTTGAAGCCTGAAACGCGTATACACAAATTCATATTCTCGATGTATTTTTGTTTGTTTGTACTTTAACATTAAAGTACAATTGTACAATTTTAACATTCACTTTTTTGAAATTGCTTAAAATTTTTTGTTTTTATTCATCAATACAGAAAGTAAAAATATTTTGCCTGGCTATATTTAAAGTTCTTAAAAGTTAAAGTTGATATTGTTTTTAATTATTGGATTTTAGTTTTAGTGTAGGATTTTTAGTGTAGAATTTTCTAAAATCTGTCCTTCATTGTATTGAAGACTACAATGATGGATTCATCTTAATAATGTAATAATGTTAATCTTTTGAAAACAACCATCAATGAATCTTTTGCAATACTTTTAAGGAATAATCACACTATCACAAAATCTTCTATAATGTTATGATTATTTGAAAGAGCAATCACAGAATTATCAAAATTGTTAAGGTATTCAGAAAGGGTAATTGCTAACAATTTGTATTCTAGTCTTAATAAAACTGTTTTTTTAAGTAGATAGAATTTTATATTGCAATAAAACAAATACAATTTGACCAATTGAACGAAATTTTGGCCTTATTCGATTGAAAATCTTATGTCATTTAGCGTTTCAATATTTTTTCGTGGTTATGACCCAGTGGCTGGTTCTAATTTGGCGCCTCTTGGAGGTCTAACTTATTCGCCACTTTTTCAAGCATTGGTCGCCAGATTTCGCCAAAACACGCACAATGTTGATCTTCAAATGATTCAATGCCACAGGTTTATTTGTATACACCACAGACATTACATATCCACACACGAAATAATCCAAAGTCATGAAGTAATAGGGCCAAGGGGGCCCGATTTCGCGAAATAACTTGATCGCTAAACTTGCATTTGATTTCCAGGCCATTGTTTAAACATAAGACTCAAAGGCTGCTTCGATTTTTGCACGTTTAGTATTTTGTAAGGTCCTAAACCAAGATATTTACTTAAAAAGCTGAGCACGGCACCGAATCGAGATTTTTGGATCTTCTTCTACACTTTGCTCAACAGCGGCAATATTTTCTTTAGTACACACTATTTTTTGAACTACATCAAGTAGCGTAAACTAGGTACGAAATTAATCAATGGTTCTCAGAATTATTAGTTCATATGGAAGATTACGTTGTATCGTAAAATGACCGCAGCGATCTGTAAGTTACCCAAACATATCCACGATTTTTAAAATAAAATTTTCACGATTTACAACTGTGGGAAATATTACTGAATTAAAATAACCTGTCATCTTTAACCCACTAAGCGCCATTGATACATATACGCACCAATATTCATTTTTTGTTAACTAAATTACTAAATAAATTGATTTGATATATTATATTATTTGACCTGGCTTGACAAATGTCAATGTTTTGTTATTTCTAACTTTAAATGTCAGCGTATTTCTAACTTTACAATATTTCAGTGTTCTGTACGCGTGGCGCACGAAGTAAAATTTCGAGTTTAGAAAAGCCTGAAAATTTGGTTTGGCCGCTCCGCTTCGCGGAGCGACCAAACCAAATTTTCAGGCTTTTCTAAACTCGAAATTTTACTTCATGCTTAGTCTGGGAGTGGAAACACTCGTTCTTATATATAATCGACGAATGCCTCAAAACTTACAGCGTATACATTATATATATTAAAAGAAACATTCACAGTATGTAATAGAATAAGTCATTCATAAAAATCAAAAAAATAAGTGCAGAATTTTACCTGAAATGAACTTTTAGAGTTATCTCTATAATTACTCGGCCGTTATGGGTTAAGGAATAATAACTGGTGTCAGATCTGTCTCAGTCAAAAGTTACACCCTGATTATCTTCTAAAATCTTGCGATTTTTTCAAATAACTTAGAACTTCAGGTTATTAATTCGCCGATTGTTCAGCTTATATTTGCTCATATCATATGAAACTGTAAATTTAAAAGAGAATTATTTCTTGAATTATTTTCTCATCTGGCACTTGGTGACACATATTACAGTATGTAAAGTTATTGAGAGGAAAAACACTTGCTATTTTTTCACAAATTAAAAACCTTATTTCGAATAGTTTTGGTTCGTTAGACGATTTTCTAAGGGATGTATGAAAACAAATACTCTTTAAGCATACAGGGAATTTTTCTGTTAAGTATACATATGCATACACTTTTTTCAAGTTCAATTTGAAACTTTAAACGAGTCTTTTCCACTCGCAGGTTAAGCATGAAGTAAAATTTCGAGATTAAAAAAGTTTGAAAATTTGGTTTGGCGAATTTTCAAAATTTTCTCAACTCGAAATTTTACTTCATGCGCCACGCGTATAGAACACTGATTTCAAGTTAAGTTTACTTTTTACAATTTTTAGGGCTTTTTTAAACTCGAAATTTTACTTCATGTGCCACGGGTTTAAGACACTGATTTCAAGTGTGGTTCATTTGTTCACAATATTTCAGTGCTTTCAGTGTTTAATACGCGTGGCGCATGAAGTAAAATTTCGAGTTTAAAAAAGCCTAAAAATTTTACTTCATGCTTAGTCTGGGAGTGGAAAACACTCGTTTAAAGCTTAGAATTGAACTTTTTTAAAAAAGCACAACGAATATCTGAACATTTACAGCACACAATTGGGATATGTTTATTTAAAAGACAATCTCTCTGTATATACAAATATTTTTGTTTTATTTTTGGGTAATAAGGGAGCTCAAAATTGGGGAATTCCAATCTGCTGATTATCATTTACTAAATTTTTCCTCATTTTTATAGTCCTGTTAATCTCCAGGCCATCGCTTAGATTTAGTGTATATTCCTTATTAGCTGAATGCAAAATCTTAAAATCATGCGGATTAAAGAAGTGACTGAATGACAGTTGATGGTTTATTATCAAAAATAGATTTAATAGTTGAGGCTGTTACTTGGTGAAATTCCATATCAAAAACTTTTAGTAAAAAACACACTTGGTTAAGATTTCACTGTTTATTGATTGACACTGCAACAATTGTTTCGCCACACAGTGGCTTCATCAGGCAGATGAATAATGAATTACAAACTTAAACTTTAAGTTTGTAATTCATCTGCCTGATGAAGCCACTGTGTGGAGAAACAATTGTTGCAGTGTCAATCAATAAACAGTGAAATCTTAACCAAGTGTGTTATTTACTAAAAGTTATCAAACATAGAGTTTTTTTATCTTCTTTCATTCTGGTTTTAAATGATTTGCCAGTTTGACCAATATAAACTGCATCGCATTCATCAGATTGCATTTTATAAACTCCACATTTCTTCAAATTTGTTTTGTTATTGATTAATAGATTGTAATGTTCATGATCCTAAATACATACTTAAAAACATTCACTTAATCTATTGCTAATGTATAAGTTTTGTAATTAGGATTAAATGATCAAACGGAAATTGTACAAACGATTACCCAACTGAAATTCAAATTTATTCAAACCACGCAACGCTTTGACTAATTTCCTTCGGATAAGTAAAGTTAATCAACGTGAAGCAATCCCGCTTAATCCGATTATTTAACATAAAAAAATAGCGTCCGCCGAGCGTACAGTTCCAAGACAAACCATCTAATCCCAAAAACTTAGAACTCCGACAAGCGTGTCGGTTAAGGTCAATGTTTCACCCAAAGAAATCCACTCTAGCACACACACACAATCCGTTATGGAATAATCTAATCACTCACCGTTTCTTCCCCAGTTTGCTGGTTACACCAGGTGTTTGAGTTCTACATGTGAGGGTGTTGTTGTTTATCCAAAAAGTACATAAAGGTCACTATACTCGGGGTTTATCCACGTATACACGGGGGATTGAGGAGCACGTGCGCGCGGTACGAAAGCTGGTACGGTTCTGGCGTGCCATCGGGAATACCTGAAGAGGTGACTCGCCTACCACTTCCACACGAGTTTTGTAAACAAGCCGGCACAGGTGCATGCGCTTGTTTGCAGGTGTGGGGAGGTGTTTAAAGGTCCGGCGTTTGTTTGGGTATGCTAATTTGTGCACACTTTTGTTTTTATCAAATAAAGATGGCAGAAGGTACTCAGTTCAAAAGCACAGCAATGCTGGAAATTAATTTACTATTCCTCTTAGTTAATCTTTGTTTTCTGTTATAGAAGAATCCTAAAATTTCAAGACATTTTAAAGGAATAACCTCACCATTACAGAATCTTCCAAAATCATATGGTCTTTTCAATCATAGCAGAAAAGACCATATGATTTTAGAAGATTCTGTAACGGTGAGGTTATTCCTTTAAAATATCTTAAAATCTTAGGATTCTTCTATAATATTTCTTGAATAACTTTCTCATTTATCACTTGGTGAAACATTTTGAAATAATATTAAATAATTTAATAATATTAATATAATTTCAAGATATTTTAAAGGAATGATTCTACTTCAAGAGATCTTTAATGAAATCAAAAACTTTAAGTTGGTTGAGTTTTTTTAAAAATTGACGTACAAAGATTTTCGGTTTTATATTATAGGTATTGACATTTATAATATAGTAGTTACTTCGTTTGGCATAAAAATACTCAGAGCTGTTTGAGGAAATGGAATCCACAATTTTACCAGTGTTGAGCTTAATAAAAAACAAACCTGGTTCATGTAATTTTAAAGCAGCTGTAGATGAAGCATTAGACTCAACACTGGTATACCATCAGTGTGTCCAAATTATAAAATATATTTACCTACGCCCTATCTAGTAACCGCATCATACCACACTGTCATCTTGACAAGTACGATTGACATTACCTACACATGCACGTAATAGCTTTGACAAGTATATTACGTGCTGACAGCTGAACAGCACAACTAAATGACATTTCTTTGATGGACAGGAAGTTGTTCTTTAAAGTATACCTAGTCCAAATTCAGCTTATTTTCTTTAAATCTTTATTTAATCGTTGTTTTTTTTTTTAAGAGTTCAAGTTGAAGCTTTAAACGAGTGTTTTCCACTCCCAGACTAAGCATGAAGTAAAATTTCGAGTTTAGAAAAGCCCCGTGAAAATTTGTCGAGGGTCGCGCAGCGACCCGAGACAAATTTTCTGGGCTTTTCTAAACTCGAAATTTTACTTCATGCGCCACGCGTATAAATCACTAAAATATTGTGAACTCTGTGTATATTTGAACCTCACTTGAAATCAGTGATTTATACGCGTGGCGCATGAAGTAAAATTTCGAGTTTAGAAAAGCCCAGAAAATTTGTCTCGGGTCGCTGCGCGACCCTCGACAAATTTTCACGGGGCTTTTCTAAACTCGAAATTTTACTTCATGCTTAGTCTGGGAGTGGAAAACACTCGTTTATGCACGTAATAGCTTTGACAAGTATATTACGTGCTGACAGCTGAACAGTTGATTGCTTACCGCACAACCAAATGACATTTCTTTGATGGGCAGGGAGTTTTTCTTTAAAGTGTGCCTATTCCAAAGTCAGCTTATTTTCTTTAAATATTTAGTTATTCGTTGTTGCTTTTTTTAAGAGTTCAATTTGAAGCTTTAAACGAGTGTTTTCCACTCCCAGACTAAGCATAAAGGAACATTTCGAGTTTAGAAAAGCCCCGCGTAGAAAATTTGTCGAGGGTCGCGCAGCGACCCGAGACAAATTTTCTGGGCTTTTCTAAACTCGAAATTTTACTTCATGCGCCACGCGTATAAAACACAAAAATATTGTGAACTTTATATATCCATCTTCAATTCTTTGATTTTATTTTGTATATGGACCTCTGAAGCATACCATACTGCTTTAGCAAAATTCATTTTCGTACAAACCGGTATTAATTACAACATTTACTAATTAACAATTTTCATCACACTCTTCACGCAGACTAATTTTCCGAAAAAAAAGAAGCTCGCTCGTACGCACCTTTTACTTTCCGATAGCGATCCGAATAATTATCCGGTGGCATGCAAATGTTTGTGTTGGGAAACTCCCGGATCGCCGATTATTATTATAATAATTTTACGTAATTTTTGCTTTATGAAAGTGAACCTTCTCCGAATGCGTATTAGGTATTTTTATAGTCTCTTCACGAGTGCTCCTGAAGCGTGTCCGGCACGCGAAAGAAAAAAGAAAGAAACAAGAGAATAGAATGGACATTTTGCGTGCGATCACGACGACATGTTATATTTTCACTCTGTTAATTAATAAATTGCCATTGTAATCAAGATGAATTGTCACCAGTCATTATTTTTATTTAGTTTTGAGTGATTATTAAAGTTTCTAAAGTTATATCGAGTTTTACACAGAAGAAGTGACTAGGAAAACCCCACATAAATCGATTTTTGTCATACACATTTTACAGCTTTAAAAAAATTAACTCTGAAAAAAAACCCATATATTGATTTTTCTTATACACAGTTTACAGCTTTCAAAAAATTAACTCTGGAAGAAGTTATCCTTCGATCAGACAATCTACAAAAATTCTTTTTAAGAAGAGTAAAATTTCGACTTTATAAAATCCTGAAAATTTGGATTTGCCGACGCGAGCGAATCGTCGGCAAATCCAAATTTTCAGGATTTTATAAAGTCGAAATTTTACTTTGTGCTTAATCAAGGAATGGAAACACTAATTAAAAGCTTCAATCAAATTGAACAGTTCTACAAAAACGACGAATGCCTGGGCATTTATAGCATATAATGGTACGTGGGTCGATCATTCTTCTGAGCGTCGGGAATGGTATTTATTTGTGATTTGGTTGTTAAGGTCTTTTGGTTGGGATGCCAAGAGTTGGGGAACTACACCAGCTGGCTTGTTATGTTCTTTATTTTGTAGCTATAACAAGAAATGTGAAGAGTGGGCCTGTCTATTTGGGCAACGCGTAATTCTTAAGTTTTTTACCCGCGAAAACGTAAAACCAGTCAAAACTTACTGCAGACTGCAGGTCCAGTTTGGAAAAAGTTTGAGCAGAAGATTAAGTGCATCGGAATCAAGCGAGATGGAAAGGCTAAGGGAAACCTGTGAAAGCCAAAATTCTTCCTCGTGGATTTCTTACATAGACGTCGAACCAACAACGCTATTTGCTACTGCTATCTCCTGGATCAAGTTAGGCTTCAGAATCGACAGAAAAGAAGAGATTGTCCCGTCTGTTAAGCATTGCTTTTCCATGACAAAGCTAGGCCCTAGATCAGTGATGGGGAAACTACGGCCCGCGGGCCAAGTCCGGCCCGCGGAAAGGTTTAATCCGGCCTGTTTAAGAGTGCCGTCGTGAGAATGTTTGAACGCGTTCTTACTTCGTAATGTGACGACCCGCATAAAAACTACCTACCTACGATTAAGCATTATTCTTTGGCCCGCTACGATTGTCTGGTTATTACAAATGGCCCGTCTTGAAAAAAGTTTCCCCACCACTGCCGTAGATAGATAGATATTCGAAGGGGTGGCCTCATTAGCCTGTACCACCGCGACCGTTGCAGATCTATTGTGGATTTCTATTATCCTAGACGACGTGCTCGAACTTCACCTCTGATTAGCTCTATTAACCATGGCAGAGAGCCTTGGGTGTAGCTCTCTGCGCTTGGTTTAGTGTTGCCCAGCTTTAGGTATCTAACCCTTGCTAAGGTCTCACATTGGCACAGGATGTGGATAGGATCCTCCTCTTCTTCCTGGCAGAATCTACATATTGTATCCTCTGCCAGACCTATTTTGCTCATGTGTTTGTTGAGCCTACAGTGTCCTGTCAGTAGACGTCCTATAGCTTTAACCGTTTTTCTCTCTTGGTTGAGAAGATTGGTCGTGAAAGCCGTCGATTGTTTTTTGAGGAACTGTTTCGCCTGCCTCTGCTCTGGTATGTTCGTCCAGCAGATTTGAGTTTGTGTCTCCGTCCATTTTTTTATGGATTTTCTGACTGTGGTTTTTGCGATACCGCAGGATGGTTCCGGGCCAATGAATGCGCTTGACAAGCCTTGTTTGGCCAGTTCGTCTGCTTTATCGTTTCCTTGATGACCCTTGTGTCCTAGAATCCATACTATTGTCACTTTTTTGCGACCGTCCATTTCGTTGAGAGCGCTTACACATTTCCACACTAGCTTGGAATCGACCCGTGTTGTGCTTTATGCCCTTAGCAGCGCTTGACTGTCCGAGAAAATAACTACTGATCGACTTTTGTTGTCTTGCCTTGCTATTTCTCCAATGCAGAGGTGGACTGCGATCGCCTCTGCCTGGAACACGGTGGTGTCCCTTGCATGCTAGGCCCTAAAGAAGAGCTGTAATGCAGCAGAAAATAATGGAAATTACCTGATAAACACTTGAACATCGACCTTACAGTCCAGACCAGTCTCTATCCGATTTTTACTTGTTTGGACCCCCAAAAAAAGCACTTAGAGGCAAGCGATTTGCCAGCAACGATAAAGTAGTAACGTTTGTGAGCAGTTAGTTAGACACCCGCCCAACTTCATTCTACGATAACGGAGTTAAAGAACTTCCAAAACTTTGGAAAACATGAATTTTAAATAGAGGATACTATGTTGACATTTAGTTAATAGTTATGTAGATCTTTTCTATCATGTGCGTTCTGTGAAAAATAAAGGTTCGCTTAATCCACCCACGTACATCGGGAGAGATTCTTCTTAAAAGCTTGGAAGAAGACATCCCTTTTATGAAATCTTCTCCTTTTTTTATCATATTAATTTTTCTTCTCCCCATTCTTCTTTTCTTGCCCTTCCTTCTGCTGCTTCTTCTACGATATGTGTATCTTTATAAATTCTAAGCAACATCTCCTAGTAAGTCTTTGTTGAATATTCTATGCATTGCCTCAACTTAGTAGCATACTACATTTTTGTAGCTAAAGATATCACCTTGAATACTACTCTAGATGGAGGGGGGAGAGGAGAAAAATGTATGAAAGGGTAGGGTTGTTGGAGGCGAAAGTAATGGAATGGCTAGGGAATGAGGTGAAGGTGGATGAGTGAGTGAAGGGGAAAGGGAAGGGATGGAAGGGCAGGGAAGGCAAGGGCGAATCGAGAGAAGTGAGTACAATGATATGTATGGGAGGTGGCAGGTCTATGGAAGAGTGCTGAGATATCTGATAGAGAGGGGATGGAGTAGAGAGGAGAGGCTGATTATGGTAAGGGCGAGGTGTGGATCGGAGGAGAATGGATGGAAAGTATGGATGGGGGAAGAATATGGAAGGTGTGTATTGTGTAAGCATGGAAAGGATACGTGGGGCCACTTGGCGGAGGAATGCGAGGAGGTGAAGGAGAAATGGTAGGAGCGAGGGAGTAGAAGGGTGATGGAGTGGATGAGAGAAGATGGGGTAGGGGTAAGGACGTTGGAGAAGCTAGGGAGGGAGAGGGAAAATAGAAGGGAGGGGACTTAGTTTTAGAATAGAATGTAAAGTTTTGTTTGTAATGGAGAATGCTAATAAAGGTCTTTTTTTGTACTAATCTAGATTTCTCCTGGTTGATCTTTATGGAATAATAATTTATTGTCGATTCTGTAGCTGAAGATTGAAGTCATCTTCAAAAAGATAGTTCCCACCCGTTTTTTGAAAATAAAAATAAAAATCTTTACACGTTTAAAAACTACTTATTCTTATGTTTCTCTTGTTAAATAATACGGGAAATTTGTTTTTATAACATTTACAAAAGGAACATCTTTCAAGCATTCCGATTGGTATATTTTCGGATTTTATCAGTAGGTCTCCCAGGGTCTGTAGACAATTGTTATAGCCTCGGGATTTGAGATTTCTATACAGGAATTAATCACAGGGGGTTAAATCAAGCGATCGTGCTCCTCTCAAAGAGATCAGCCGCGTGAGAAAGACTTCTTTCAACACATGCATTGAAGTATTAGGGGTATAGGTTATGGCCCCATTTTGCTAAAATCATACACAAATTGTCCAGTTCTTCGAGTGCGGACAAAAAGAACTCCTGGATCATTTTCCAATACAATTCTGAATTCACTTTTACCGTGAAAAATAGGCTTCTGCGGTAAGAGTGCGCTGCTTCCTCGATCAAAGCAATTTTGCGACTAAAATGACTAGAGGCACAAATTTCCTATCCAAGCCCTTCTTCTATTAAGCCCTTTCCCGTCTTTCTGTCACTGCCACTAACTTCACTGCGCCCTTTTTAAAAAAGGAAGTTCCCACCCTGTCAAGCATTTGCAGGAAAGCTGATGAAGACATTTTATAAGGATAATGAGGGTATTCTTTGGATTGAAATTACCGCAGATATCTACAAAGGAACAATAAAAACCGAAAATGTTGCTGTACAAAAAAATATGCCCTATAATCTTCCTTAAAAAACTTTATTGCTGCATAATATAACTTGATAATTGCCGAGTTCCATAAAATTCACGAAGAAATTAACAACTGCGGCTTTGTTGAGTTACGGCACCTTCCTGGCAGTCCTGATCTTGCTTCGTGGACTATTACCTTTTCCATAAGCTAAAGAAACACTTGCGAGGACATGGGTTTTCTTCCAATGGCGAAGTAAAATACGAAATTTCGGAGTTTTTTTACCACTCATCAAAACAATTTTTTTAGACGGTATCACGTTGTTGAAGAAGCGTTAGATTAAGTATTAACAGTTCAAGGGTCATATGTCGAACATTCAAGTTTTGTTTTTTCTCTAAATCGTATTTTTTTTTGTTGGTTAGGAGATTTCAATTTAATCTACTCTCGTAGATTTCTATTAGATCTTTTTTGAAAATAAATTGGCGTTTTATACTAAGCCATATCTTATGCAGGACTTTGTGGAATATTTGATGTATTGTCTCAATTGAATAATATACAACATTTTTGTAGCTGAAGATATCACATTATATACTAAACTAGATTTCTATTCGATTGTTTTTTGAGATAAATTAACATTGTTGATTCTGTAGCTGAAGATTGGGGATATTTCCAAAAATATAAGCTATACCTTTTGATAGGTCTTTAATATTCGAATAACACAACATTTTATGTAGCTCAAGATATCACCTTAAATACTAAACTAGATTTCTATTAGATGGTCTTTTGAAATACATTGGCATTGTTGGTTCTGTAGCTGAAGATTGGGGACATCTTCAAAAATATTAAGCTATCATATATAATCCAATAGAAAACTAGGTAAGTATATAAGGTGATATCTTCAGCTACAAAAATGTTGTATATTATTTAATTCAGACAAAACATCGAATATTGGATAAAGTCCTACACAAGATATAGCTTAGTATACAACGCCAATTTATGTCTCAGCTAAATAACACAACATTTTTATAATTGAAGATATTACCTTGAATACTTAACTATACTATTCCTGTTTGGTCTTTGTGGAATAATAAATTGGCATTGTTGATGAAATACTTTGGCACACTTTTGTCGGCCGAACGAGATTAACAAGTCGAGGAAATGAATACGCAATGCTGTTACGTTACCATCCCAGATTTCCACGGTCTGGTCGTTATCAGCACTTTATGGATGCCAGAGATTAACCTCTCAGGAGTATGAGGTTTCCGTTAAGGTGAAGGTCAAGAGAGCCGAGCGGAATGAGCGCGTGCCGTTCCAGCGGAGATTCATTTCGAATACCGAAACCGCAAACAATAAACAGAAGCAATATGGCGTATATTTTTGTTGCTGAACAACAAAAATATGCGGGGAATTTTCTTTTAGGTATGCACGTCCCGATTACAGCGTTTGTAAAATGTTCAGAATTTCATTATTTTTATAAGTGTTTAATTTGAAGCTTCTAATGAGTGTTTTCCACTTCTAGGTTAAGCATGAAGTAAAATTTCGAGTTTAGAAAAGCCTGAAAATTTGGTTTGGTCGCTCCGCGAAGCGGAGCGGCCAAACCAAATTTTCAGGCTTTTCTAAACTCGAAATTTTACTTCATGCGCCACGCGTATAAAACACTAAAATATTGTGAGATTTAAAATATTCTTGTAAAGCAGTATATTTTCAATCTTGCTTTAGCAGTTTATTTTTTTATTGCTGATTTAGCAGTTCATTTTTTTAAATGCTGATTTAGCAGTATATTTTCAATTTTATAATACTTCAGTGTTTTATACGCGTGGCGCATGAAGTAAAATTTCGAGTTTAGAAAAGCCTGAAAATTTGGTTTGGCCGCTCCGCTTCGCGGAGCGACCAAACCAAATTTTCAGGCTTTTCTAAACTCGAAATTTTACTTCATGCTTAGTCTGGGAGTGGAAACACTCGTTAGAAACATCAGATGGAATTTTTTTCAAAAAACGACGAATGTCTGAAAATTTACAGCGCATGCATCGGGAAATGTATTCCTAAAATATAAACTTCCTGTATACTTAGACTAAATAAACTTTACAAATGTTTATTAAGTCTAACTTTAATTTAAGTATTAATTGTCATGAGATCAAACATAAGCACCGACTATTTAAAATATTTGTTACTTACAAATAATATTTTTCGTTGAAAAAGGTTCAACCAAAAGTAGACTCTTTAATCCGGCATTTGACACGTGGGGTCTGACAGACCCTAACATCTCAAAACATGCCCAATTTGGTTAAAATTGATTTTAACAATAAGTTGAAAGTTAAAGAATAACAATTTGTTTTTGATTCTACAGATAACTTTAACATAAAGGTTTACTCTTGTTGTTTTTAAGAAGTTCAAAATCCTAATGGACATTTGTAAAACCAATTTTTGGAGTGGGGTTTCTCAGACCCAACTTTTCGGAACATGTAAAATATATCCACCTATCAGATGCCAGGTTAAAAGCAAGAATTATTAAACAAGAATATTAACTATTACCGATTACGATATTCATTTTTAATTGTTTTTTTTTATATTTGTAAATATTCTGCAAACTATTGGCAAATTCAATGTTTCTTTACATAAATTTCAAACTTTTTATTCAGTGCTATTCAGAAGATATCCGTTACACAGGTCAATACAATTTAGCAAAGCTTAACCTAAATATGATGCATGCATCAAAATGAAGTATTAAATGTATACAAGGCAGAATAAGTTAAAACAAGACAAAGAAGGCATATTAAAATATAAAAGTTAAACTAGTAAAATATAAAATATAAACAAGGCAGAATAAGTTAATACAAGACGAACAAACAGACATATTCAAATATAAAAGCTAAAATAGTTCCTAAACTAAAAGTTACTTGATAAAAATAAACAAAGCAGAATAAGTTAAAACAAGACAAACAAAGAACAGACATATTAAAATATAAAAGTTAAAGGGCCCGCCGTGGCCGAGCGGTTGAGCCGCCGGTTTCGCCAATCGGTCACGGAGGTGATCTGGGTTCGATTCCCAGCGGAGGCGAGTAATTTTTCTAACGAAAAATACTCGTCTCCGGTTCCATGGATGTGTGTGAATGTGTTGTGACGTCCAAATATATAGTTGTATGTTATACTTAATAATAAGTTAATTACCAAATGTATACAAAAATAACAATTGATGATGGCTAATAGTCCAGTAACTAAGGCCAGGCAAAAGCCTAAAGAAAAAAAAAAAGTTAAACTAGTAATAAAGAAACATTGAATTTGCTAATAGTTTGCAGAATATTTACAAATATAAAAAACAAGAATGGTTTCTATCAACTTTTTTCTTTATGTTCGCCAACTATTATTGATGGTTCTTTGTAAATATCAAAGGTAAACGAATTGATTGTTCTTAGAAATCGAATCAAAATCTAATTTCCACGGGCAGATGGTCGTGGTCGAGTGAAATTCGGTGGTATTCGCTTCCTAGTGTTTTTGCTAACAGTTGCGGCGTTAATGATAATTGTCATAATACCTGCACGCACGAAAACGTTTCTAATTTGCGGTTTTGTGAACGTTTAAAAAAAATAAATAATGGTAAATTAATTTTAACTTCCTACTTTTTCTTTTAGATAATGTGAGAAGTGGAATGTCTTGATGAATACAGGATCTTCCACAAGGCAGATGATTTTATTTAGGGAAAACATGTAGGACGATGCATTTTTTTCCCTAAATAAAATCATCTGCCTTGTAGAAGATCCTGTATTCTTGTATTCTTTAAGATATTCCACTATGTCAAAAACAATCCATTATCCAGATTAATTCACACCGCACATTTCTTAAACTTCTCATCAAACTTTGATTTTTTCTTGAATTAATTTTTCATCTGGCACTTGGTGAAACATATTAGAATATGTAAAGTTATTTAAATAAAAAACAGTTGGTATTGTTTCACAAATTGAAACTTTATTCCGACTAGTTTCGGTTTGTTAGACCATTTTCAAAGGAATGTGACAAACACATGAATGTGTCCTTTGAAAATGGTCTAACAAACCGAAATTAGTCGGAATAAAGTTTTAATTTGTGAAGCAATACCAAGTGTTTTTTATTTAAATAACTTTACATAAACTTTGATTTAATGGATTTAAAGTACATTTAATTTAAGTAGTTAATAAAATTTATTTTTTTATGTATAGGTGTAATGGGTAAAATATTAAATATCGGAAATTTTAGTGATGCTTTTTTTCCTAAAAGAAAAAATTGCTCAAGCTGTTTCTAAATCCAAGGGAGTATTTGTGATTTTTATTAAATTTAAAAAAAAAAATCCTGTACTCTGTAAAATCACATCGCATTCCATAAAAAAAACGAATTACTATTTTCTAGCCTATAGTTGGTTTTTCCTTAAAAGGAACAGAATAATACTTAAGTATTGCATAATTCTTGAATCGGGGAGAAGTTATGAAATGGTCATGGAAACTGAATTTAGATACCAAAAACTTAACTTACTCAAAACTTAACACGAATGAATTCATTGAAGTTGACTCAAGAAGTAATTTGGGTTTTCTTGCAAACATAAAGTTTGGCAATACTAACTTATTTAAATAAATCAATAGCAATTTCTCTTAAATATTGATTATACAACAATTTTAAAAAGCATTTCACTTAAATATCAGAAAGCAGGAAGTATTTGTCAATGTCAAAAAGGAATTTGCCTTCTTGTTTATCTCTGATAAATATTGCAAACATATAAACAAAAATCAGTGTACATGTAAATACATCTGTTATTTCTGTGTGTTTTTTTTAATTGAGCTGTTTGTAGATTCGAGTTAATCACATTTTATTCCACGCAAAAGCCGACAGGTGTCGAGCGGTTTTTAAGAATTGTGTAATTGGAGGGGAAATCGTTTCATATAATTTCAGTAGAAAGGTAACCTTTCTTGCCTTAATGGCGCTAGAATTGGCCATTTTTTTTAACTGATGAAAGTTTTACCATCATCATTAAATTTTCTTGTATATTTTGTTCAGAAAAATTACTTATTAACCAACTGACACACACACACACAGAATATGTTTTGTAAATGGGTTGTTCGCAATATTCGGCAGACAAAAGTAATGATTTCTGTTTTAACTAAGTTCAAAATAACAATACATTATTTAAAAAGCATTTTTATTAAATCAATCAAGTTTTTTTTTTAATGAAAGACTATTTTTGACAGTTGAGTTAGAATTTAGTGAAAAAATATTGATGTTAAAAACATTAGATTTTCACTGCTAAAGGTAAGGAATGTACTGAAATAATTCGGAATCGTTTAATGATTGTTTTTGAATAAAAATACTTTTATAAACTAAAGTAGTATTTTCAGTTTGCTTCTCAAGAATAAAACGCTAGTAAATTTCAGTTTGAAAGTTACCGATTGAATATCTACCGTTTTATTCTTGAGAGGAAAACTGAAAACACGAATTTAGCTTATAAAAGTATTTTTATTCAAAAAATAGTATTTTGAAAGTTAATGTTCGGTTTTGATAATATTTATGATTTCGAAAATATCATCTTTAAGACCGAGAAAAATTCTACCGACCGTTTTGGGTCCAGTACGTGACACAACAATGGCATCTTCGTGTACCCAGAACGAGGAATGCAGTTCAACCCCTGTAGTGCGGTTTATTAAGGGGATTCCTAATACCCGCGCGAAAGTGGAGTTCCTCGAAAAGGGCAAATCCAACGGGACTTGCACTTAATGAGTTTTTATTCGATCCCTTTTTCCGAGTGCAGACTAGGTACCTGAAAATCTCGGTCTTGTGAAGTGACGTTTCTTGCGCCTGTGTCGATTTTTTGCCCCCACCATCTAACAGACATTTTTCATTGAATTTGTAAATATGTAACTAGTATTAAGAGAGAACTTGTACATAGCACATCAATACACAAAACATAAAAAGATCTCCTGACGTATTATTTCTGGTTAAATAAGTTACCCTTACAAAGTAACGACTTTCCTAAAAGGAAAATCAACATAACGCTTTTCCTTCGGAAAACCCAACAGTTAATACAACAAATAATATAACATTAATTAAGGTTTTTAGCACTAATAATTTATTTTCAAGAAACTCTACTTCTTAACTGTGAAAAATAATACGTGGGTCGTTTGATAAGTTTGGTAAAAAAATACAGTAAAACCATTCTTTTTAAACAAATTGTTTTTCTTGTTCAACATAAACTCTTTTTAGAGCTATATATTTAATCCATCGAGTTTCAAATTTTTTTATACCGTTAAAAAAATAGACTGTCTAAAAGTCTGCAAAGTACTAATGTATGGTAACTAAACTCCGAGTCATCATTTTTATTCATACACTACTATATCATCTTTATTGAAAAAGAAAGAAATACATTATAATAAAATACAATTTATAATATATAAATATATTTACAAATAATTTTTTACTTCCCTCTCTTACAAGGGCTATCGACACCTTCTTTTTGCCCAGTGTTATGTGTGTGTCTGTTTTTTTTTATCGATTTCAAGGTTGGAAAGTAGGATAAAAGGAGGAGATGTATTCATGTAGGGTTCTAGGTGGGTTTTTGTATTTTGGAATGATGTCGTGGTTTCTAGGGATTCACATTTTTTAAGGTGGTCATAATTCGACTTGTTACATGCGAATGATTCTGCGAGAAATCGAAGTCTTAGGGGTAATTTGTGCTTTTTCGTAAAGGAGTACATTGGATGAGTTGTGGAGGGGATTTTGAGGGTGTCAAAGTTTTGTAAGAGTCCTCCCTCCGTACTCTTACAAAACTTTGACACCCTCAAAATATCCTCCACAACTCGTCCAATGTACTCCTTTACGAAAAAACACAAATTACCCCAAAGACTCCGATTTCTCGCAGAACGATTCGCATGTAACGAGTCTTTCGGCTACTTCGAGGTTTTTAATAGAGACATTGCATGAATTTATATAAAGGATGTAGTCTGTAGTCTAGGATGGGACGGCAAATCATTTTATAAATTTTGGTGCAGGTGTTGGTACTAATTCCCTGATTCTTGTATGTCAGGCAACGGAAATGTTTCGCGCGCTTTACGATGTTTGCTTTTATATTGGAAGTGTGTTTTTTTAAGGACAATTTTGGGTCTAACAGGATTCCTAGGTATTTACATAATGGGAAGGAGTATATAGTAGATCCGTTAAAGTTTATGAAGAGAGGATTAGGCGGTATGCGATGGTAGGGTAAGAATAGTTGGGATTAATTTTAATCCCCCACTTGGAGAACCAAATATCTGATTTGTTTATTGAATCTTGGAGTTAGTTAACGGCTGAGGCGAGGGTTGATGAATCGGTGATTAAGGCTGTGTCATCCGCAAACTGTAGGGTATAACAGGTTTGGTTTATAAAGTTGGGATTGGGATAGTATAAGTCGGAGCAATATATATTGTATAATAGAGGAGATAGAGGGGAGGCTTGAGGAACACCTTGTTCAGAATGGAATGTCGAGGATAAGGTTTGTCGTATACGGATTTGAAGTTTGCGGTTGAAAAGGAAGTTTTAGATTAGGTTGATAAGGTGATTTGGGTAGTTTAACCCATTAGGCGCCATTGATGCATGTACGCAACATTATTAATCTTATGTTAATTAAATTAACAAATAGGTTAATTTGATATTTTATATTATTTGACTTGACTTGAAAATATATAAAGAAAAACTTAAATTATTTGCTATTAAAATATCTCGATTATTACCCATTAAAAAAAAATGTTTTCAGTGTATTTCTAACTTCACGATATTTCAGTGTTTTATACGCGTGGCGCATGAAGTAAAATTTCGAGTTTAGAAAAGCCCCGTGAAAATTTGTCGAGGGTCGCTGCGCGACCCTCGACAAATTTTCTACGCGGGGCTTTTCTAAACTCGAAATTTTACTTCATGCTTTGTCTGGGAGTGGACAACACTCGTTCTTAGAAGTCTCAAATTGAAGAATCACTCTAGATTACTAAGTTTATTAGCATTTTACAAAGGCTACAGCTCGAAGGACCAATCGTGGTCTTCGGAGACCGAAGGACTACAGGGAATCGAAGTTTTTTTACAAGAAAACAACGAATATCTGAAGGTTTACAGCATGGATAGGAAAGAAAACATCCAATTTTGAAAAAATATCGAAGTTGGGTTGGTTTTCAGTGCGTTTTTAACTTCACTTTAAATCAGTGTTTTATACGCGTGGCGCATGAAGTAAAATTTCGAGTTTAGAAAAGCCCCGTGAAAATTTGTCTCGGGTCGCTGCGCGACCCTCGACAAATTTTCTACGCGGGGCTTTTCTAAACTCGAAATTTTACTTCATGCTTAGTCTGGGAGTGGAAATACTCGTTCTAAACTTCATATTGCACGTTTTTATACAAAATCGACGAATGCCTTACATTTACAGCGTATACATTATGTATATTTAAAAAAAAATTCACAGTATCTAATACAATAAATCATTAAAAGAAGTGTAGAATTTTACCTCAATCAAATTTTAGAGTTAACTCTATAATTGCTCGGCAGTTAATGGGTTAAGGATACTGCATTTATATAAAAGGCCCCGATGCCAAACGGAATCGAATTTATTCAGACATTTTATCGCTTTTTTTAATAATATATTTGTATGTAATTTTTTTTTCAATTTGGTTCTCATTAATCACTTGATGAAACATGTTTACAATATTGATAATTAAATAAAAGTCACTTGGTTTGTTTCACTACTATTTTTGGACGGGCACTTCAAGACAGTTGGAACATTTTACAAAATTCATAAATTCATTAAATCCAAAAATACAATTTACCACAGAAATGGGAAAAAAATAATAGTTTAAATTTTCTAGACCTTACAATATCCAATACAACAAATAAACATTTAAAATATAATATTTACAGCAAAGAGACATTCACTGATTTAATTATACCAAATTGCTCAAACACACATGATCACATAAAATTTAGCACTTTCCACTCATTTATACACAGACTTATAAATATACCGCTTACATTAACAGATTATGAACAGGAAGTAAATATAATAAAAGAAATAGCAACTAATAATGGTTATAGTACTGATGTCATAGACAAATTAATTAAGAGAAAAAAAACACAAGAAATTCTTAAAATATTTGTATAACGACAGTTACATTGAAACCAAAAACTGGAGTAAATTAAATTTTATCAACGGCCTCTCACAAAAAATAAAAAAATGCATAAAGGTAAAAGAATTCAATATTATTATGACGAATCCACTCAACCTGAGAAAATTATTTGTAAATAATAATCCACTAATTAATAAAAATAAAAAATGCGGTATTTATGACATCAAATATAGTAAATGCGATGCAATGTACATTGGACAAACGGGTAGAAGTTTTGAAAAAAGACTAGATGAACATAAAAAATCCATCCTAAATAACAAACAAACAACGGAGTTTGCCCGTCATTGCATCGCATCCAATCATTTTTTTTAATTTAAACGATTTCCAAATTTTATATGTAGGTAATAAGGGACGAGAATTAAATTTTAGAGAAGGCCTGGAAATTAGCAAGGCAATAAAACAGGGAAAACACATCGTAAACGAGTACGAAGACATCTGGAACTAACCAATTCTTAAAGCCCTTATTACCTGACCTTCAAAAAAATATGTATATATAACTTGTAAAATATTTTTCTGTATTACTCCTTGAGAATGACGATAAGTCGAAACTAGTCGGAGAGAACAAAAAATAGTAGTGAAACAAGCCAAGTGACTTTTATTTAATTATCAGTATGTAATTTTGTTTTTAGCATGCAATTGAGTTATTGTTGAGCAATTAAATATGCATTTTCATGACTATTTCCATAATTCGAAAAGCACCTGTTTATAATGTTATACTACTTATTAATTGATCTCTCTTCAATTGGGAAGGAAATCTATATCACTTCTAATGACTTAATAATATTTCTCGTGTCCAATATCTAAGAATCTCATAATTACTATTGGCAATTTGTCAGACCAATTAACCCAATTGGAATGAAATCTTCTTAATCAACCCAACCTTATCATCATTATCATCATCATCAATCGAACAGGTCACAAAACAATACGCGGAAAGAAAAGTCCGCGACTTTCTCCACATTTTATCATCATTCAGATATGATTTATATTTGAGAAGAACACAAGGAGTAAGATTACTCATTATATGGAATTAATTAATTAACCTCTTAGCGGTGGAGGCTTCTACTTCGTTATAAATTATAATTCACAAATGAAACACGATTTGTTTGTATAACTGAGTCTCAGTTATACAAAGTTAAAATCGTGTTTCATTCGTGAATTAATTAACCTATTACCGGCCAAGCAATTATAGAGTTAACCCTACAAGATAATTTTAGGAAAAATTCTGCACTTCCTTTTATAATTTCTATGAATGACTTATTATTTCACATACTCGGATTTTTTATTTTAAATATACATACATAATGTATACGCTGTAAATTTTCAGGCTCCAGGCGATTTTATGATAGCGTTTAATTTGTAAATCCGAACGAGTGTTTCCACTCCCAGACTAAGCATGAAGTAAAATTTTGAGTTTAGAAAAGCCTGAGAATTTGGTTTGGTCGCGTAGCGCGAAGCGCGGAGCGGCCAAACCAAATTTTCAGGCTTTTCTAAACTCGAAATTTTACTTCATGCGCCACGCGTATAATACACTGAAATATTGTAAAGTTAGAAATACACTTAAAAATACTTTTTTTAAATGAGTGATAACTAAAATATTTAAATAACAAAATATTCACATTTTTCTTCATGCATTTTCGAGTCATACAAAAGTATCAAATTAACTTATTTAGTAATTTAATTAACAAAAAGTTAATAATGCTGCGTTATTGCATCACGCCATTGATGCAATAACACAACATTATAAATTTTTTGTTGATTAAATTAATGAGTTAATAAACATAAATAAAGGGTATGATTTGTTTTCTCTTGTGTAATAAATTCATAATTTCCTTGTTCATAAAATAATTTTGTCAGCTGCAAATATAATGACTTTGGATGATTAAAAAAACTTTGATAAAACCTTATGTTATTTCGAAGACACGTGGATATCTCTTCTAATCTCATAAAAGAAACAATCAATCATTTTAGAAACCAAAATTCACACACTAACTTAATAAACACCCTACTTGAAAACCGAATTCCCATAGTGCAACCATCAATTACACATTTCCCTTCCGGTCAATTTCCACACGCCCAAAAACCGGCAATTTTAAACTCACACATTTCCAATCAATCCGATTTCATTTCCGGAGTTTCCGCACACACACGTGCGAAACGAAAATTAAAATTATGAAAGTTACGAGGAGCGTCGTATCATCATCGCTCGTGATATTTTTTTATGAATATTCAAAATCCGGTGCATTTTCACGCGATTGAATATTCAGCAAATTATGCTTTCTAGTCTAATCTGAAATTGTGATCAGAAGGTTTTTTTTTTATAATTTTGCATGTTGTTAAACGGAACACACGTAAAGATGTTAATGGGGAAGGGGTATGTAAAATATTATAATTAGTGTGAAGAGAAAATGTTTCTTACAAGTTTTTATAGCTTATTACATCAGCATATTTTTCATTGAAGTATAAACATCCGGATATATACAGTATATCCCTGGATTGAGTTGACAAGAGGAAATTTTGATTGCGGTTTTCGAATATTTTTTCAATAATTTTCTTACTATTTTAAAAAATCTTTTTGGGGGAGTTTTTCCTGTTTGATTTAAAATCCGTAAATCTGTTGTTAGATTTTGTTTAAGGGGGTATTACCACTAGGACAGCGTTTTTTTTACGGTTTTTCAGAATTTTTATTTTTGGGAAATTTAATACATGCGATCTTGCGGTTTCTTGCAACTTGTTTATAGATTCATAAACTATAAAAAATGAATTTTAATTCTTTTCAATCGTCCGGCTAAACCTCTAAATCTGGCCTCAAATAAGGCCGTGTCCGCCGTGTTTTTCCTCATGGCCGGAAAGATTTTTTCGATTCTGTGATTTGAAACGTAAAATGAAGTAGTAGTCATTAATCTGTATTAAATTATCTGGAGTTTGAACCACCGACAATAAAAAATCTCGATAAATAACAAAATGGAGGCCATTCGAAAAAAGTGGTCGCTTTTTGCCCCCCTTTTTCTGACTTTAAGGCTCTATGAAAAATATCAAATGTTAATATATTTGAATGACGGTGGTTCAAACTCCAGAGGAAAATGTGGAGAACCGAACACTAAAAGCTCAAGTCAATCCGTTTTATAGTTTGAAAAGAAAGTTTCCGGCCAGCGAAAAATAAGTTTGTTTCACAATTTTTTACTTTACTATTTACTCGACTAGTTTCGCGTTTTACAGCATTATCAGGAAAAATGTTTCACCAAGTGATAAGTGAGAAAATTATTCAAGAAAAATAAGTGGTTTCGAGAAAAACGCGTTTAAAGTTTTGACACAAGTTTTAACTATTTTTGGAGGTTTTTGGCTTTATTCAGCTATGCCAGCTCCGTACACTAGGCCCTCCTCTTCCTCTAAAAACTGCGTTTGTATGATTTACTCCTGCCAGCGTTGTTGGATGGCCTTATGAGTTGCTGGAGTCAGGCAAAATTCGTCCCACATCTCGCGCTCCGCGTCGGTCCGCACCGGAAAGCCTTGGCTTGCAGGCCGATATGGATTCCCAGTGGCTCTATCGTCTTAAAAACTGCCGAGTATCCGTCGTTGAAAATGCTGGTAGCTATGAAAGACGCGATAGCGACGGTTTATGCACCACAGTTGAGGTGCTTCGAAGCCAGCTTCCAGACACAAGCATTCAAACTTTCGTTTGAGTTCTGCGTATTTCCACCCAGCCACCTACTCAGCATTGTTTACTTCAACAAGCAAAAATCTAACTAACGAATTCGCCTATTGTAAAACGGGTTACGGACATGAAACTAGATACTATCAAGTATCAATACATGCAAAAAAAAAATCAATTTTTTAAAACTTCCGAATGGTAATACCCCCTTAAGTCCAAACGTTACGATTTAACAAATATTTCTGTTGCAATTTTCTACATTGGAAAATTGCTCGAATTAAAAAAGCGCAAGAGGCAATAAATATTTCTAAAATTTATTAACGTGAGATCAAACTTACCTTTACTAAAATCTGAGATGGTAAGATAACATTAAATTACTTTATTGATGCGACATAAAATAATCCTTTGGATTATTGGTAGGTATTTATCAGGCAATTTAAACATTTTAATTTATTACGTCTTTATTAAAATATTATGAATATGCGCTGTCATAATTATTTCTTACAAAATCTGAGAGAAATTGAATTATTGTATTGTACAAACGGGTGTAAAGAGAAATTATTTTAATGCACTTCCTGTGTGTGTGTGCTTGTGCATTCCATTCATCTAGGATTATTAAAAGTGGAAATAGCCGCACAGGATTTTTTGAATTGCTCCTCTGAAGAAAGCTAATAAACTATATCGCAAAATGAAATGGGAAATTCTGAGACGAAAACGGGTTTCACACAATTCTACCTTTCTGTGTATTGTAAAATGATAGGTGTAAAATGCAAATGCGATCCAAGATTAAGATCGTAAGTGCAATTATTTTTTATTGCACTGGGATTTTGTTATCTTTTTCTATTCTGCATTAAACATTTGTAACTATACTTTTCGATTGAGGGGATAATACAGAGATAAAAAATTCCAACACATATTTTAGTATTTTTTTCTTCCTTCTATTGGTTTAATTTAAATAATTAACGTAACCCTTTCAGCCCTGGATTTTTTCTGGTGCCAAACAAATATTTTGAACACCGCCTATTATTTATTACTATCTCAGAGAGTTTTTATTTTAAGTATACATATCTCAATATACTGTATACGCTGTAAATCTTCAGCTATTCGTTGTTTTTGCAAATATTTTAAATATAACTTTCAAACGAGTGTTTTCCACTCCCATATTATTAATTAAACAAAGAAAACTAAACTAATTCCAGCCCTAAAAATATAGCTTGTCCAAACTTAAATTTATTTTCGTATATAGGCTTTATCAAACACAAATAGATAGTCCTCCCAAAAGCATGTAATAAAATGACCAGATTTCAAACTTAAATTAAAAGTATGTAGTTGTGATTAAAATTATTTCTTTTAATTCTGACGTGTAGCTTAAAGCCTAACTAAGCCATTTAAGTAATAAAATTTTGGCAAAAATGTTAAATACATTTTTTATAAATTTTTTCCATCCGAACGACTCGAATAAAATAACCAGATTTCAAACCTAAATTAAAAGTATGTAGTTGTGATTGAAATTATTTCTTTTAACTCTGACGTGTAGCTTAGAGCCTAACTAAGCCATTTAAGCTATACAATTTTGGCAAAAGTGTTAAATTAATTTTTTATAAATTTTTTCCATCCGAACGACTCGAATAAAATGGCCAGATTTCAAACTTAAATTAAAAATATGTAGTTGTGATTAAAATTATTTCTTCTAACTCTGACGTGTAGCTTATAGCCTAACTAAGCCATTTAAGCTATAAAATTTTGGCAAAAATGTTAAATGAATTTTTTATACATTTTTTCCATCCGAACGCCTCGAATAAAATGACCAGATTTCAAACTTAACTTAAAAATATGTAGTTGTGATTAAAATTATTTCTTTTAACTCTGACGTGTAGCTTAAAGCCTAACTAAGCCATGTAAGCTTAAAAATGTTGGCAAAAATGTTAAATGAATTTTTAATAAATTTTTTCCATCCGAACGATGTCTGGGCTTTTCTAAACTCGAAATTTTACTTTATGCGCCACGCGTATAAAACACTAAAATATTGTGAACATTATGTACATTTGAACTTCACTTGAAATCAGTGTTTTATACGCGTGGCGCATGAAGTAAAATTTCGAGTTTAGAAAAGCCCAGAAAATTTGTCTCGGATCGCTGCGCGACCCTCGACAAATTTTCACAGGGCTTTTCTAAACTCGAAATTTTACTTCATGCTTAGTCTGGGAGTGGAAAACACTCGTTTAAAGCTTTAAACTAAACTCTTTTAAAAACAATGAATGTCAGAAAATGTACAGCTTTATTCCCTGTATATTCATCAAGTAGTAATTTAGTTTTCATCATTGTCATGGTACTATTAAAAATTATTACAATAAATAAGTTGTTCTTTCATCCTCATTGTTTATTTTGTTGAGGCGTAGGTAAAGTATCGTACGATTCTCGAGCGGTATGGCAATTACATACTCGCGGAATACTGCACTCGCCGCTGCGCGGCTTGTGCCCAACATGTCCGCTTGTATCTAATATGCTGCATACCACTCTCGTTACGTAATATACTATTAATAAACTGTATCTTCCTATAAAAGTATAAAAGGTACTTTACTTACAGAAACCATCGAAAAAGCTGCACCCAAAGCTGCACTACAAAGATTTTCACCACAAAAATCCTTTTAATTTAATTTATTTCCCATCTTGGAATAAACACACTCACTCACTAAAATCCGTTTAAACGAAAACATTCCTCTATTATTATTTTGATTTAGTGCACAAAAAACCGTGACGAATTCGAGTTCGAACCGAGCGCGAGAGCGGAAATTGAAATACTGATAAGATTCACGAGATGCATTCTTTTTTCTTCGAATTTCGTCGGTGTTTGTGTGCGTGAGTAAATGTTCACCTTCAGTTGAGATATTAGTTTTCTATGGTTGAGATCAATCATTAACACGGTAGGTGTCGCGTCTTTAAAATTGTGAAAAATCGAATTGTAAATAAATAAAATATTGAAGTGGTGTTTGATCGGTGTTGGAGTGTGCAGAAAATATTGAAGTGGTTTACGAACGGTTTTTGAGTGTGGAGAAATTATCGAAGTGCTGTGATCAATTTTTTGAGTTATAATAATTAATACGGGATTGTAATTAAGTAATCGAAAATGTGATGTGTGATTGTGACAATGTGAACACAGGTGATACAAATTTAAATTTGCAAGAATTGGTTTTTATTGAAAGGATAGTCACCTGGATTTAGCCGGCATTTACATTCCTAAGGTAAATATTATAATTATGTAAAATTAAAGAATGAAATAATTTAATAATTATTAAATTATCATTTATTGTATAATCAAAAATCATACAAATGCCAAAGATAATTTCTATAAATCTTTAAAATCAATCATGTTAGTTACTAATATAAAATATTATATTTTAATGTATTTTAAAATTAATTATAATATAGTGTGTTCAATAAAATAAAACCTCTAGAGTGCCATGGAAAATATTGTACGTTGGCAACTCTGCAATTATACATCATAATTATTATGTCTGACGTTTTATATGTCAATTCCTAAAGCGTGTAACCAACTTAAATTTATAAAAAGATAAAATCATGGCACTCTAGAGGTTTTTCTTTGTTGAACATACGATACTACTAATAATAATAGTTCATAGTAATTCACTGATATAATTTAAATGAGTAAAAGAAAAACTGATTGAAACACTTGTTTTGTTTTGGTTTCGTTGATTTTTTTATTATTACTTACAAAAAAATATCTGTGAAACAAAGCAGTTTTCCTTTATTAATATAAAAATATTTCCACGAGGGTTTTCTCACGTAATTAATTAAATACAATTCATCAAAAAAAAGTATTTATGAATCGATTAATATGCGTGAAGCTCTACTTTCAAACACAAGTGTTAAAATGGCCAATGTAAAATGCATTGGCCATTTTAACACTAGTGTTTGAAAGTATAGCTTCACGCATATAAATCGATTCATAAATACTTTTTTTGATGAATTGTATTTAATTAATTGGAGTTACTTTCTTAAACACTTTAATCTACGATCTCGCCAAATACCATAGCTTCATTTATGCATCGATTAATAAGAGCGCAGCTCTACTATTTTAGCACTAGTGTTAAAATTACTAAAACATTTTAAATGGGATTAACTTTTTTAAACAGTTTTAATTACCTGCCATTTATAAGAGTTCATGGGCCACCGAAAAAAAAAACATATTAGTACTTATTATAATTTGGATATTCTGCAATAATTATTTCACTTTACGTTTTGGATAGATGAGTATCCAAAACGTAAAGTGAAATAATTATTGCAGAATATCCAAATTATAATAAGTACTAATGCAATTGATAAAATAAATTAAATATAAATGAATAAAAACGTTGAAAGAAATTCTAATTTATCACAGCGCCAATGAGCCCGCGCGATTGAAGTCTCAAATAAACGGTTTTCAGAAATTACATGCGTTTGTTTGATGATAAAAATGCATGCTAATGGATTAATTTTTTGTGCTTGTATATTGTAGAAAATACTGGTCGTAGATAAAATGTTGTAGACAACTTGTGTGTGAAGGGCATTTGGGCACTCTTTGCGATTAGGGCACTCGCCTTACGGCTCGTGCCCAAAAGCCCTACTTCACACACTAGCTACCTAAATAACTATTGTCTACGCCAAATTCTGTAAATAAGTGTTTTCTAAAATCAATTTATTTTTCTTACAGAAGGTAGGTTCTGCAAGAGATTGAGCTCCAAGATGTCTCGGTGAGTGATTTTCTGTAATTTCTAAAATAAAGGAACGTCTAAATTGGCAAATACAAGAAAAAATCGCTGAATATATATATTTTTTTAACAACTTAAGATTAGTGGGGTAAATTTATTACAACTAACTTAAAACTGAATATCACGAGGCCATAAGTTATTAAAATGTTTTTAATAACTTACGGCCTCGTGATATTCAGTTTTAAGGTAGTTGTAATAAATTTACCCCACTAAAGTTGTTAAAAAATATATGCGAATTTTTCTTGTGTTTGCCAATTTAGAAGTTCCTTTATAAACAATAAAAAAAAACTAGAAAATATCAGTGCGTTTTTACACCAATAGTAACAAATTAGTCAACAACAACTTTTTAAATAAATTTAATCAGATGAATAGTACGTTTAATAGAGCAAATAGAGTTTTATGTTAGACAAGTTTAAATGTAGTTCAGTATACTGGGTTGCCTATAGTAAATCTCCGCTTGCGGAAATTAATTCCTGCAGCTGGTTTCCCCCCAATTCCCAGCAGGATTTATAATGTAATTAATTATACGATTGTAAATAAAATTGTTTTTTTTTTGATTTTGAGAATTGTGCTTAGGATGAGGGCTTAAAGTTTAAAAACTGCGAAATATGTATTTTTATATACAGGGAATGTTTCTCTTGAGATACATATCCCGATAATTACAGCGTTTGGTTCACTGCGAATCGAAGCGACCAAACGATATTTTCAGACTTTTCTAAAGAAAAATTTATTGCACGAAAAAAAAAATGGAGAATTATTATTTTTTCAACGTAGCGTCTGTACTATTATGTTGGATAATAATAGTTTGAGGGCTTTTAATAAGTTATGAAATGCGACTGGTTTGTTCAACTCATTTATTAGTACTGACCATCTGGTTTAAATAAAAAACAATGAATACAATAAAACATAAATAATTATTCATTCTACTAATAGATAGAGTTTGCGTTCATAAATTAAAATAAATTATAATTCAAATGATTCACATCATGATAGCGTCTTTAGAATAAACGTGGATTGAATTTAAGGTATAAATAGTTTTTGAGTTTTTAAAATTAGGCTTGGTACAAGGGGGTTAGTTGAATTTTACTGGGATAATCAACTTCCCATCACTCATTAAGGTAAAATAAATGGTGTAATAATGTTTTTATGCAGAAATTATTTAACTCAAGTTGTTTAAAAAATTACAAAGAATCCCAGAGATTTTTTTCAGATTTAAAAAATAATAAAAATGTCTATCCTAAGTTTGCATTTTTTGTAAGGGCAAATTTTATAACTTTTAAAAAATCTCAAAAAAATTCAAGATACTCCTACTTATATAAGAAATGGTACACGCTAATTATTTCTCACAGAAAAAAAAATTTGATCAACTTTTTTTTATTTTAAAAAACACGAGAAAATGCTTAAATTCATTGAAATCCAACTTTGGGTGCACTTAATACCTACACTATTTATTTTGTTTAAACAATTTCATATATCGAATTAAAGCTTGATTTATCCTTAAGCAATTGCTTTTTAAATAATTTAAATTAATTCAGTACTTATTAGAAAATATAAATGTAATTATATAGTATGCTCAATAAAATAAAACATGTAGAGTGCCATGGAATATATTGTAGGTTGGCCACTATGAAATTATACACTATAATTATAATGTCTGACGTTTTATATGACAATTAATTTCTCAAACGTGTAGCCAACTTAACTTACAAAAAAGATTAAATCATGACACTCTGGAGGTTTTTTTTATTGAACATACGATATACGAACAGTGGATACAATGAGAAATTCATATTTTGTTAAGTTATCAGCTGATTTTAGGTTATTTTATACGGAAATTTATATTTTTTCGTAGCGTCTTAAGAACAAAAAAGGCTTGAATTTAAGGTGTAAATAGTTTTTAAGTTTTTAAAACTAGGCTTAGTACAAGCGCTCGAATTTAAATGTTACTGGGATGATTCACATCCGATTACTCATTAATGTTAAAAAAGTTGTGTAATTATTTTTTCAAGCATGATTAAATTATCTCAAGTTGTTTGGAAGCTTAGAATTAATTTCTGAGTATTTTTTCCAATTTAAAAAAAATACAAATTTCGAACGCAAATTTGTATTTTTCGTATGAAAAAAATCTGATTTTTACATAAAATTTTATAATTTTTAAAAAATCTCTAAACGTTTCAAGATACTCCTACTTATATTGGAAATGGTGCAAGCTAATTATTTTCCGTAGAAAAATAAAATTTGACCGCTTTTTGTTATTTTTAAATATAAGAGAATAACGATGAATTATGCTTTTTTTGGTATACAACAGAGTTTAAAAAAATTAAATTATATGTACAAAATGCGCTCAAAGTTCGATTTTACCGAAGTAATCCATCGTTAAAATCCAACTTTGAGCGCATTATTTTTTTAAACTCTGTCGTATACCGAAAAAAGCTTAATTCATCTTTAATCGAACACTTTGGAATAGATATTAATCAATTTTGTATTTTAGAGAATAGAGAGCTTTAAATACAAACAGTGGAAAAAAAATTGAAAATGAGAGTTTAGATGATTTTAGGTTATTTTTTTAAGTAAAATAATAGTATTGTAACGAAACGTGTTTAGAATAATCTTTTAATTTAAGATACAAATGTAATGTAATTAAATTATAAAATTTTATATCTTACGATTTTTAAAATTGTGCTTAAATAAGGAGCAAAACTAGATAAACTGCGAAATGTTGATACAAATAAATTTTGTAATTTTATTATTTTTCGTGCAATGAGTTTTTCTTTTTTTAGATAAGCCTGAAAATTTGGTTTGGTTTGATCGCGAAGCGAAGCAAAGTAAAAACATTGGGTTTGGTTTGGACGCGAAGCAAAAAAAAAAATGCTTTGGTTTAGTCGCGAAGCGAAGCGACCAAACCAAATTTTCAGGCTTTTCTAAAGATAGAAAAATTCATTGCACGAAAAACAATACATTTATAAAATTATAAATATAATATAAAGATTTCGCAATTTATCTAGTTTTACCCCTTATTCAAGCACAATTTTAAAAATCTTTAGACATAAAATATTGTAATTTAATTACAATTTTAAGAAGTATATTTAACTTCTTTTTCAATAAATCGAACCATTTAAATGAAAATTGCACAGAATCCAGCGCGTTAAATATAAATAGAGTTTTATAATAGACAATTGTCTATACAGTTCGGTACATTAGGTTGCCTATATTAAATTTCTACAGGCGGGTATTAATTCCTGCAGCAGGTTCCTTATAAAATTATAAACAAGATTTATAATGTAAGTGATTATTAGGGCTGGGCAGGATTCGAATCATTCAGGATTTTAATCCTGGATTCGAATCATTCAGGATTTGAATCCTGGATTCGAATCCTTTTAGAGGATTCAAAATAGGCATTCGAATAATTTAGTTCAGCTGGATTCGTGATCCGGATTCGTTACATTTTTTCAAGAGGATTCGTATTCGAATCCAAATGTGGGTGATTCGAATCCTTATAAAAGGATTCGAATATTTATAAAAGGATTCGAATACTTACAAAAGGTTCTTAATCGTCAAAAATAAATCGAATTAATTGTGAGGATTAACTTGAAATATTTCTTTTGTGTGTTTTTAAAATTCTCGTTAAATCACTGTTTTATACGCGTGGCGCATAAAGTAAAATTTCGAGTTTAGAAAAGCCCAGAAAATTTGTCTCGGGTCGCTGCGCGACCCTCGACAAATTTTCACCGGGCTTTTCTAAACTCGAAATTTTACTTCATGCTTAGTCTGGGAGTGGAAAACACTCGTTTGAAGGAATACATTGAAAAAGTGAATACGTGAAGATTTACAGAATAATTGGGATGTGTATACTTAACACAAAAATTCCCTGTATGAATATTTCAGACGCCGTGCCCCTTTTTAATTGAATTACTGATTTGACATGTTCGTAAATAAACATAAAAATACAAAATATTTACGCAAACAAAAGCAATTGATTAAAAATTAGATTAAGGCTAACTTTACTAACTCTTATTAATGCTTGATTTAAGATCTGTTCAGCTCTAGGTTAAAATTATCTACATCTAAGAAAAGTTGATTTATCTACATCTAAGTGAAGTTTATTTATTTCAATCTCACACTCGCAAATATGTGCCACAGAATTAATTAACGACGCGCGAATGACACTTGATTAAGAGCGGTATCCTTATAGAGCGTTCAATCTCATTAAACTTAGCCCATTAGAGTAATTAGTTTAATTACAATTATTTATGTTCGTGTACGCGAAAACCACTAATCCGCTTATTCGATATTCATCAGATGATTAATTAAAAATTGAAATTAATTCGCGAACTTAAAGGATTTGCGTTTAATTGGATTTATTCCAATCACATAAATTTCACAAAAAATAAAGGATTTTATTGAATATTTTTATATTTCAATAAATAATTGCTTTCTTAACGAAAAACAATTTTACGTACAGATTGTGTACGCTAAACCGTTCGTTAGAAGTTTATGGGGTTGCCGTTGCATTAAGAATTTGAAAAAAATCCTTGTCATACGGTTGAATCAGTTCTCCTCATGTGAAATATTTTCAACTTTATATCACTTTCGGTTCCACCGGAAGTAGCACCAAATTCGTTATTTTAAATGGAACACCCTATGTATTATTTTTAGAATTCCTCGTTTAAATTGCAACATATTTTATTAGAACATATGTACACTTATCTCTTATAGTTTTCAAGAAAAATAAAAATTTCTAAAATTGTGACCTCTAAAAGACATCTCGAAATCTATCTGTAACTTCTCTTAAGAATAAGATAAAAATATAATTTATATCTCTACTTGTACCTAGAGGATGCCTCTATGAGTAAATTAATTGAAAACTGTCAATTTTCACAATTAGTGTTCTTAAAGTGTCAATATCTAAGTGCCCTCTTCAATATTTAGTAATTCAATTTTTTAAATGGAATGACCCATTTTTTATCACATGGTACGATTGGGGGGAACATTTCCTACAAAAAAGTATTATCAACTATACTTCTAAAGCAAGTAGCTTTCGAATTATTTTGAAAATTCGTTTTTTGTCGCATTTATGCAGGGAATAATGCGCGCATAAGTCGCAATTGAATTGTAGTAGGCAAGTAGCATGCTTTTGTTTTGTCGCGATTGTATTGCAAAATGTCAAATAATAAAAAGAATTTGTACAAAGTTTTACAGAAATCAACAAAATGAATAATTACACAAATCAACAAATTATCAATTTATTCTTTGTACATGGCAACTGCCAATTGAATAAAATTTGATTCTAATCTTCTAAATCTTCTTTTATTTATCAGCGGCAAATGTGGATAAGTTTCATTAAATACTCTATATGTTCGAGTAAAAATTCTACAGCAGTTGCCATGTATAAAGACCAAATTGATAATTTGTTGATTTGTTTAAATAATTATTTTGTTGATTTCTGTAAAACTTTGTACTAATTCTTTTTAGGCTGTCTAAAGGCTCTAGTTTAAAATACATCGACTGCATTACACACTAGAATCTACAGCCTAGTCTCCAAATTAAAGTTTACTGGCAAGAGTCTACATAACTGAGTCTATAAATTGGAGTCAACAGACTAGAGTCTGGCTGTCTAAAGATTTCAGTTTAGAGAATAGATAAGTCGACTGCACTATAAACTAGAATCTACAGCCTAGTCTACAGAGTAGAGTCTACAGACTAGAGTAAACAGACTAGAGTCTAGGTTGTCAAATGACTATAGTTTAGAGTCTACATAACTGCACTACAGACTAGAATCTACAGCCTAGTTTACAGACTAGACTCTAGTTTCTAGACTAGGGTCCACAGACTAGTCTAGACTGTCTAAAGACTCCAGTTTAGAATCTACATGAGTCGACTGCTTGATGTCCAAAGTGCAGATTTTAGAGTCTGGGTCGACTGTTCAAAGTTAGAGTACAGGGTATCTAGAATACACAGCTTACAGATTAGAGTCTAGGTTTTAAAGTCTTGAAATAAGTCTACATATTATAGTCTAGTCCATAGACTAGAGTCTACAGACTAACAAGAATCCCCAGACTAGAGTCTACAGACTAGATAGAGTCCATAGACTAGAGTTCAAGGACTAAATAGAGTCTACAGACTAAAGTATACAAACTAGATAGTGTCTACAGACCAGATAGAGTCTACAAATTAGAGCCTAGGGACTAGATAAAGACCACAAACTAGTTTATAGACTAGACAGAGTCCACAGACTAGATAGAGTTTATAGTCTACAGACTAGATAAAGTCTACAGACTAGATAGAGTCCACAAACTAGAGTCTACAGACTGGATAGAGTCTACAGAGTAGATAGAATCCACAAACTAAAATCTACAGACTAGACAGAGTCTACATACTAGAGGTTACATACTAAATTGAGTCCATGGCTAGTTTACAGACTAGATAGAGTCCACAGACTAGAGTTTACAGACTAGAGTCAACAAACAGACTAGATAGAGTTCACAGACTGGCATACAGACGAGATAGAGTCTACAGTCTAGATAGAGTGCACAGTCTAGCGTTTACAGACTAGACAGAGCCCACTCTATCTAATCTGTAGACTCTAGGATTAGATAGAGTCTACAGATTAGATAGAGTCTACAGACTAGATAGTCCACAGACTAGAGCCTACAGATTAGATACAGTCTACAGACTAGATAGAGTCCATAGACTAGAGTCTACAGACTAGATAGAGTCCGCAGATTAGAGTTCACAGATTAAAGTATACAAACTAGTCCACAGACTAGTCTAGACTGTCTAGAAACTGTAGTTTAGTCTACATAAGTTAACTGCTCAAAATGCAGAGTTTAGTCTGGGTCAAATGTCAAAACTATACAGTTTAAGATGTCTATAGTACAGCGCTTAGAAATTCTATTCTAGATATTAGAGTCTAGAGATGAGTATACAGACTATAGTCTTGTCTACAGACTGAATAGAGTTAAAGCTGTTTTCCACTCCCAGACTAAGCATGAAGTAAAATTTCGAGTTTAGAAAAGGCTGAAAATTTGGATTTGCCGGGGCGCGCGAGCGAAGCGAGTCGCGCCCCGGCAAATCCAAATTTTCAGCCTTTTCTAAACTCGAAATTTTACTTCATGCGCCACGCGTGTAAAACACTGATTTAATGTGAAGTTCAAAATATACCGTTTATATTTGTTCAAATTTTCTTATATTTAAATAAGAATCACGTAACTCAAACCATATATCGTATGCTCAATAAAAAAAAAACCTCTAAAGTGCTCTGAAAAATATTGTAGGTTAGCAACTCTAAACATTATTGAACATACGATACATAAGATACACAAGATTCAAAAGAATGGAAAATATTGTAGATTGGCAACTCTGAAATTATATATTATAATTATTATATCTGACGTTTTATATGTCAATTGCTAAAGCGTGTAGCCAACCTAAATTAGAAAAAAACTAAATCATGGCTCTCTAGTTTTTTTTTTATTGAACATACGATATATAAGATTCAAAAGATAGCAGTTTTACTAGACTATATCCATAATCTATGATATTCTTTTTTTATTATTTGAAGCTTAGTTATTTATGAGCGTTTGAAACGAATTCATTGATTTTTATAGCGCGTAATCCATTTTAAAATCTCCATAAATTATTAAAACAACGACATAAACTTTAAAACCCTCCACTAAAATAAAGTCGAAATCGATTCTCGCGGAACGAGCTGTTGACCGTGAGCCTGCCAACGCTCGCTAAACCCCCCCCGGATTTATTACTTATTTGCATCCAATAATAAATAACCAAGCCCCCCTTATCAGACTTTTCTCGGGATTAAACAATAAATCGGAATTTCCATTATTCCGAAAAACCGGACGTTTTCAATTTTAAATTTGCAATAGAGATGCATCTCCTGGTGAAAGTGGCTTTCCCCGAGAGATGTTTTTATTTTGCGTTCCGTTCCCAAAAGGGCAAATCGCGTGTGGAAAGGGATCAGCCGTTACGTGACGTCAATTACGTAAGAATTCCGAGAGGGGACCAAAGAGAGACGCTTCCTGAATGCTCTCGGGCTGTTTAATGTGTATTGGAAAGCTTCTAATGTTACGAAAGTGGAATTTAGTTGAGTAGTTATGTTACATGCATACTTTATAATCTATATCAATTAAATATAATAGCAATATTAATTATTAATACGGCTGTTTAAGTTTCAAATTAATTTGTTTAAAACCTAATTGTTATTAATAAATAACAATTAGGTAATTGTGTTGGTTTTAAACAAATTTAATTAAAAGTTAAACAGCCTTATTAATAATTAATATTGCTAGTTACGCTGCCATAGGCAAATTTTCAGGGTTTAATAAATGATTACTTCATGCTCCAGGCGTATGAAACACCGAAGTAATGTGGAGTATAAAAATAAAATGTACATCTAACGAATAAAAATAAAAGTGAAGTAAGGATCAAAAAGTGTTTTCATTGTGAATAAATACTCTACATAACTAATAATTAGACTTAGTGAATAAAAGACATAATCCCCTTTTTTTACCTATAAATACCGACCATAATTTTCACTCATTCCATTTCTGTGTACCTGTTCATTCCACACACAACACTTTTTCCAAGTAAGTTTGTTTTAATTTAATTCCTAATTTTTTAAACGTCAGAAGCAAAGCTATACTGAAGAGAGTAAATCTCGAAACGCGTCTATAGATGGCCTAAGACATTAGTTTTAATCCAAGTCCTTTCACTTTTAATTTGTTGCTATCTCTCCTTTCATTTTAAATTTGTATTGTTAGTTGGTTTGAAGAGATTTTAACCTAAACGTTACATATACTTTAATAGAGCGTTGTAACAAATCAAATTAAATAAGATTTTAAATATTTCATTGTATAATTCAATATCCGGAGGTGTATTTGCACGGGAAGTAGTTGTTTCATTGGATATTTATCGTCTTGAGTTGTCTTATTAATTAAGACATTATTTGCATTTTCACGAATAGTTTTTTCGTAATTTTATATATTATGAATAAAAGGAAACTAATTAGTTGAGTAAATTCAATTAAAACTGCCGAAACATTTTTTGGGTTTGTTTGTTTAATTATAATTTATAAGAATGGGATTTATAGCATATGTTTGAGTATTTTTTTTAACATCGCAATGAAATTAATTAGGTGCATTAATTAATTATTAAAAACCTAATGTGAATTTAGTTAAATTTGTCCTGGTTATTATTTTACTATTTAAACCTTTGTGTAATTCACGCGGAAATTAAGATAATGAGAACATAATATTATTTCTGGGGGGAATAATTGGCCAACAGTGTTTTTAAAGAAAGTAAGAATTTCTTTGGGTGAGGAAATAGGGAAATTAAATAACTGTTCATACCACACACAACGCTTTTTCCAAGTAAGTTTATTCCAATTTTATTCCTAAAATCTTGAAACAAAAAAGCCCTGATAATTACAAAAGAGATGTTAGCTTTTCAAGTGCTCAATTTTATCGGCAGTTAGAAGAAGAATATAAATTCCAAACTATTTCACAAAAATTTCATGCTCTCGTAGGTCTTTGCTAAGCTATTGAAGTTATTAATTTATAAAGTAATTTTAATTTTTTGAAAACTTACAGTAACAAATATGCATTCAACCCGTTTTCAAGAAATACAGTTTTTATGATTTTGAAGTATGCAAAGTACCAAAGTGAAAGGATGCACATTAAACTGTTGTAAGGTGTCTTAAGATAATTTGAAACAATACCAAGTTTTTTTGATCTCAATCACCTTGCATCGAGAAAAATAAACTCAAAAGTATTTTTTTTTCAAAGTGGCAGAGTGGACAAATATTTTTCTCAAATTTACAAGTCAGTTTAAGTCTATTACATTGTTGTTTGGTTTGTATTGCATTTCACGTAATTTAACGCAATTAATTTGTTCTGCTCCAGTAATTTAATTACATAATTTATTAGGAATAGCTTGTATAGCAATTAAAGTTCAGTTAACTTTTGACTTCTTTAAAAAAACAAACAGAATAATTTATAATTTCTATTGTTGTAAAATAAATTGCCAATTGATGTAGAACCGACCAAAACAACTTTATTAAGAAATTGAAGCCTTTTAATTTTATTAACTCAACAAATCTGACAGTCAACAACAACGCACTAGTGTTTTGTTAGTGTTTAGCACACTATGATACATTTCTAATATAATTAATGGTATATTTTTTAACAAGAGATGAAATTGATGTTTTTTCATGAGTGAACAGTTGAGCAAGTTGTTTTCGTTTAGCACACTATGATATATTCCTTATACAAAGAGTTTTATGTAACACCGAACATTTTCAATGTTTATTGTCGTATATTCTGTTTATCAAATCAAAGCATCCAATACGATTTGACACCTTTAATTTTTAGGTTAGTTGTAAATTGAGTTGCCTATATGACTATTAAAAATTGTAGCCAATCAATTGCAATTAATTCCTCAACTTGTATATACAGGAAGTTTTTCTTTCAAGTTTACATGCTGTAAATCTTTAAATAATCGTTGTTTTGTTAAAAGAGTTCAATTTGAAACTGAAAACGAGTGTTTTCCACTCCCAGACTAAGCATGAAGTAAAATTTCGAGTTTAGAAAAGCCTGAAAATTTGGGAAAAAGTATGCTCTGCAGGATAAAGTATGGCATGTAGGCCAGTACAAAAACTTGATAAATTATTACCGAAACAATATGTAGAAATATTAACATCCTATATGTCTAGCATACTCTTTAGAATTAAACAAGAAGATGAGTACCCTGACCTGAAAGACATACATGCGGGTGTCCCACAAGGAAGTGTCCTTGGTCCCATTCTTTCAACTGTAGAAGATGTAAAAATAGCTACATTTGCCGATGACACTGCTCTCCTGGCAGTTGACAATGACTTGAAGAGTTCTAATAGAAAACTACAGATAGCATGCGATAAAGTAGTAAATTGGACAAAACAGTAGATAGATAGATAGATATTCGTAGAGGTGGCCTCATTGGCCTGTACAACCGCGACCCTTGCAGATCTATTGTGGATTCCTATTATCCTAGACGACGTGCTCGAGCTTTGCCTCTTTGATTAGCCCTATTAACCCTGACAGTGAGCCTTGGGTGTAGCTCTCTGCGCTTGGCTTAGTGTTGCCCAGCTTTAGGTATCTAACCCTTGCTAGGGCCTCACATTGGCACAGGATGTGGAGAGGATCCTCTTCTTCCTGGCAGAAACTACATATTGTATCCTCTACCAGACCTATTTTGCTCATGTGACATTAATTTTTATATCTCCGCATGTAATACAAAGGAAAAGTATTGTTTTCTTAAAAATGTTTAAATCAAAAACATCTTGTGAGGTCCCCTAAGTTGATTAGGATCATTTTTGAAAAATGGTTTTCTGTCTGTCTATCTGTATGTCTGATCGTCTGTCTGACTGTCGTATCTGTCTGTCTGCTTGTCTGATTGTAGGTTTGTCTGTCTGGCTGTGTGTCTGTCTGTCTGTCTGTCTGTCTGTGTGTCTGTCTGTGTGTCTGTCTGTTTGTGTGTCTGTCTGTCTGTCTGTCTGTTTGTCTGTCTGTGTGTGTGTCTGTCGGTCTGTCTGTTTATCTGGCAGTCTGTTTGTCTGTCTGTCTGTCTGTCTGTCTGGCCGTCTGTCTGGCCGTTTGTCTGGCCATCTGCTTGTAACTCAACCAGAAGAGAAAGTATTCTCCACAGAAGGACCTGCTGAGTATGATGTTACTAAACAACCAAGACACCCTAAAATTACCGAACCAGCAGAACCGGAACAACCTGCAGTTACTGAAGGTGAACCTACCAAACCCGCTGACACTGAAGATCACACAATAACTCCAGAACATGACGAACCAGAAGGTCAATCGCAGGACACCGAAAAACAATCTGAACACGTCGAACCTTCTGTCACAACTACTCCGATTGGGCAAGGAAAGAACGAAACAACTGAACCACTTGAAGTCGAAATCACTAAAGTACCAAGACACCCTAAAATTACCGAACTAGCAGAACCAGAACAACCTGCAGTTACTAAAGGTGAACCTACCAAACCCGCTGACACTGAAGATCACACAATAACTCCAGAACATGACAAACCAGAAAGTCAACCGCAGGACACCGAAAAACCATCTGAACACGTCGAATCTTCTGTCACAACTACTCCAATTGGTCAAGGATAGGACGAAACAACTGAACCACTTGAAGTCGAAATCACTAAAGTAACAGTCAAACCATCCGCCACTGAAGCAACTTTGGTTCCTGTGCATGACCAGACCTCGGAAGCAAATGAAGGATAACACACGTCAGCTTTTGACGTGTTAAGCTGACGTGTGTTTTACGAATAAAATGAACTAAGATGTCTCGCTTTGATATCAAAAATAAAGAAATTAAAGAAGAAGTTGATGCTCGGTCCCGCAAAACACTCAAACGTTGGAATTTTGAAAGCTGTGCAAAAAACTGTAGTTTTGCACTATCCAGCTTATTGCACTTAAATGATTTAGGAATAGGGTAATATTGTTACCTAACTTCAAAATTAGTTCCGGTCTATTTAACCCGACATCTGACATGTAGATCTATTTTATATGTTCCGACACGTGGGGTCTGATAAACCTCACTCAAACTTTGTTGTTTTTAGCAAATTTAACTCGAGCAAAATCACTAAATCGCTCGACCTACGGTCTCGCGATTTTAGAGATGGTTTTGCTCTAGTTAAATTAATAAACAACAAAGTTTTCGTGCAATATTTAATTTTCACCTCAACAAAGAAATGCATAAAGCTATAGTGGTATAAACACTCAAGTGAACTTTTTAAATAACCTCTATTTCTTGTGTTGCCCATTTAAAGGTTAAACCAGCCCTGCTTAGTAATAGAATATTGAGGATTCACAAAAGGAGCTCTTTTATTTTAAACTTCCAACACTTGCGCTCTTAATAATTTATGAGATTTTTTCTTTTATTTCGCAGTCACAGGAATGATAACTGGACACTGCACCTTAAGGAAACATCTGCATAACATGACACTGTTTACAAAAGATCGACTATGCAGATTATGCTATGAAGACGATGAAGACGCTTCACATGTACTAATCGAGTGCGAGGCACTTAATACCTGGAGGGAAGCAAACCTTGTCCAAGGGAATTCAACCAACTTCCCGAAGGGAAAGATGATCGAAAAGCTGCTGGAATTAGCTAATGAAACAGAGCTCTTTGATTAACTATGGAAACGGAAGAAGTACAATAAGCCACACGGCTGCGGTGCTAGGGCAGAAATAAGCCTAACTTCGGTTTCTTGCCCCTAAAACAAAAACAAAAAACCTTTTCCCGCGCATGTACCAATTCATCTCGATTATATTGCCAAATTTACTCAAAATTGGAAATTTTCATAAGCTTGTAATACGGTTTTATTGGAATCATTTTACTCTTTTGTTAATATTATGAAAATTATGAGAAATAAGTGTGATTGTAAACCTACCTTGAAAAACTGTTGCTGCTAAATCCATCATCAGCCATACACTGCGAACACGAGCAGTAAGAATACTCGGAGTTAATGACGCTCATGCTATCGGAGAACGGGGCGCCGCGGCGCCTCCGGTTCCTGTTCCTCCTGTTGAGCCTCCTCCTGATCCACTTATCAGTCGCGACGACCGCCCAGGTCCTGTGCAGCAGGAAGAACACCCTGCTGGCGCCCTCCCTGTCCCTGCTATTGTCCGACGCCGCACTCGACCGATTCCCCATTACTCACCACGCTCCCATCCCAGTTACACAATTTAATCCCATTTTCCAGAATAGGATACAAACAAAACACGCGAGGGGCATTAACTATTAACTGTGGTGCACTCCGCTCCAGCGAAGAACTAGGTAATGATCTTCGATTGGATCAGTCGGGTCTCAACCTGATTCCTGCAACAGAGAGCAAAGTTTTGCACCGACGAACGACCGAGACTTAAGTGTGCTTGTTTTGTGATGGTGGTATCTGCACTTTCGCTTGCGAGGCGAACGCGTGCCCCGTGCTATGCCGGTGTCTTTTGCAACGGCACACACACAAACATTTGTTTGTGTTATTAAAAGTTGGGTTTAATTAGCGCTAATTGAATCGGCCGTTTCTGTAGGAAATGTGGGAAGGACGCGTGCATGGCGAAATTTTGTTAATTGGCTGGAATTCCTGTTTAAAACTTTTTCAGTGGGTGTTTTCAATTAAATTATGTTTAAATATGAGAATTAAAAACCCACAATGAAATGTAAGTAAGAATTGTATGTAATAAATTAATTTATACAGAATTTTTTCTACGCTATTTTTCAATAAAAATTATCCTTGATTTTTCTTTTTATAGGCAGATGATTCTCTTAATACAGACTATTTTAGACGATAACTGTATGTTTTTGAGTTTACCTCAAGTGATTATTACACTAAAAAAGACTGTTATTCCTTACTTTACTTTTTAAGTAAAGTACAGTCTTTTTTAGTGTCTATTTTAGACGGTTTATTATTGATTATGTATATTTTTATCTCTGTTTTTACAAAAGCATCCAATTTGAAACGAGTGTTTCCACTCCCAGATTAAGCATGAAGTAAAATTTCGAGTTTAGAAAAGCCTGAAAATTTGGTTTGGTCGCGTAGCGCGAAGCGCGGAGCGGCCAAACCAAATTTTCAGGCTTTTCTAAACTCGAAATTTTACTTCATGCGTCACGCGTATTAAAAACTGATCTGAAGTGAAGTTCAGAATATACGTCTTTAGCATACTGCTTTAGTAGTATATTTTGAACTTCACTAGCAATCAGTGTTTTATACGCGTGGCGCATGAAGTAAAATTTCGAGTTTAGAAAAGCCTGAAAATTTGGTTTGGCCGCTCCGCGCTTCGCGCTACGCGACCAAACCAAATTTCCAGGCTTTTCTAAACTCGAAATTTTACTTCATGCTTAACCCGGGAGTGGAAAACACTCGTTTAAAGCATCAATTTGAATTTGCTTCTACGCTGGAAATTGTATACTTTAAACAAAAAATCACTGTATATTTTTCTATATTTAAATCAATTTAATCCGGGTTAATATAAAACACTTCAATTTAGCAAATTGCACGAGGTGGAATTGGGTAAATCTAATGGATGGGTTTGTTCACTAACAGTACATAAAATTCTTTTGTCCGCATCCATTCAGGATTATTCGGATAATCATCATTTTCGTATTCGCTAATGTAATGAAATTCTTCGTAAAAATCTTTCCGGTAAACCGTTGGGTTTTTGTTTGGAACGGTTTTCGCGATTCGCTGAACAACAGTTCTAGTGCACACATGACACTCATCATCAGATCAGATTGATGAGATTTCATTATTGGGAGGCATAATGATTCAATTAAAATTAGGTTTGTTGTAGAGTGGGCAAAGAATATATCATTCTAGAACCGGAATCAAAATCATTCGATAATTAAGCATTAAACACTACAATAAAATAAAGAAAATTTAACATAAAGAAAAATTGAGTTTGTCGATAGTTTGCAGAATATTTACAAAATATAAAAACGAATTAAAATTTCACTCTCCCCAGTTTTTTGTACCTGTTTCGACGACAGACTTCGACAATTCTGTAAGGTTCCTATTTATTTTAATATTTTTTTGTATTGAAAGTCTAAAGCATAGCTATACTGATGAGAGATAAGTCTCGAAACGCGTCTATAGATGGCTTAAGACAATTATTATTCATTCCCTGTAATTTTTTCAATTTATTTTAATTTCCTGTTAATTCATTTAGTTTTTGTTGAGAGTATAATTTGACCTGATGTTGCATTTTGCATATAAATTATGCATAGAACAGTAAAGCTGTCGTGTAACTCAAATATTCATTAATGAAACACGATTTTAACTTTGTATAACTGAGACTTTATTAAGTGACTATAGTTTTCACAACTATAACTTGTCATTTTTAAACTCAAAGTATTCATTGTATAATTCAATATCTGTCGAGGTATTAGCTCGAGAAGTAGTTGTTTCAATGAATATTTGGAGACTTGTCTCAATGAGACAACATTTTTGCAGAAAGTTGATATTAATTTTAATTCGTTTTTATATTTACTACAATAATAGAGTAGAAAACATGATTTTACTTCTTGAATCTTGGAGGCGTTCACTTCGTGAAAAACAGTCAAATTATTCGAATGTAAACAGTCAAACTATATCAAAAGGTAAATAATAATAAGGAAAATAGTCCATTAAAGGTAATTTATATAAAAATTTGAATATAAATTGTCAAATCATATCAATATTTTAATAGAAAGAGATACTTTATATTAAAATTTAAATGAAAATAGACAATTTGGTATAAAGAAAATACTTAACTTTTTTACACCACTTTTATTTTACTTTTGCGACTAAACTGATGAGGATGAGTGAAGTTAGTGATAAATTAAAAAAATAGAATTAAGTTCAACTGATATTTTGCGGGACAGCAAAAATTAATCCGGGAATTTCTATGCTTAACGGCCAGGTTGATCTGATGTACACCCCTCTCTTCGAAGCTTTCTAGATTTAATATATACACCTGTGTAACTCGCATTTTAAGTACTTCGTTTGATAATGATTACCGTGCAATCAAAACTAGCCACAAAAGTTAAATGAAAGTGGTATGAAAAAAGATACATGATTTTACGATTACTCTCACGATGAAATCGTAAAATCATATTTCATACGTTTATTATTGTAGTGTTTAATTTGATTTTTTTAACAAGTGTTTTCCACTTCTTGATTAAGCATGAAGTAAATATCTTGAGTTTTAAAAATTTAGATTCGCTATGCTCGGTCTATTTAATTGATTAAGTGTTGTGTAACAGTATTGACACTCTCTACTAACTTCCTATTAATAAGCCAATTAGAAGGTAATCAGTTGTTTTTTTAAATACGAGGTGTGTACATTAAGTTTTGAGACTGGCAACGTAAAGTTCGATCTGGCAACACAGGTAACGACTGCAAAATAAAATGATATATGATTAATAGAGTCCGGAATTATAAGCATTTATTTTCCAATTATAAGCGCTTATAAAAAGCACTTAAAAATGAACAAAAAGCACGAAAAAATATGAAATATGCATAAAAAGCAGAAACACGCAAAAAGGCACAAAAACACAATAATGTAAAAATGTTTATTGAACTATTCTATTCAGTAAGTTTGTAACAATTTACAATTATATATTTCTCAAGGTTTTCCATATTGAAATTTTGTCTTCTATTCGTTAAAATTGTTTTATAAATGGAGAAGCTCCTTTCCACGTCTACTGAAGTTATAGGTGCACACTTAAAGATTTTGAAAGGTACATTTATTCCCAAATCCTCTACAGGAATTCCTTTCATGATCCCGGAAAGTTTGGAACGGATGTTAAATCCTACATTTTTTTGTAATAACGTTTTCGATTTTTTTATTAACCGTATCTCCAATCAGGCCTCGTACAGACTTTACCTTTTTTCAAAATTTGAAACAATTTCGACGGAATCTACAAGTCCTATATTCTGTTCTTCCAATTTCTTTATATACTGGCTGATGAACGCATAATTTGATTGGAAAAATGCTAAATTTTGTCTTAACATATTGTTTGTTAAAATTCTGTGATCGATAATGCATCATCTTCAGGTAAATCTAGCACAAATTCTTGAAATATTCGCAAATATTCTGCATAATACATTGCAGCTTCCAACCAAGTTCCCCACCTCGTTAATATAGGCTGGGATGGCAATTTAATATCCCGATGTTTGTCTGCACTCGAAGAGGCGCTTTTACAAAAATGCGTTTCCCATTTGCTATTAACTTATTGACTAATGGAAACTGAAGTCTTAATGTTTCAGCAACTCGTGATAGTCCATGGGCTAGGCAAGTACAGTGTATTAAATTTTCATAAAATACTTTCAGGGCACCTCCTGCTTTTACCATGTAAGGCGCAGCATCAGACAACATTAAAATTACCTTTTCAGTCGGAACGCGATCGGGCAAGAAACGGTAAGTCAGGCCTTCTTGTACAATCTGGCAATTGTTAAATGATTTGTCCTTTGCAGTTCTTTACAAAATATTAAGTATGACTGTTTTGCTTGATCGTATTTACTTAAAATACCAACAACTAAATTGGCAACAAATCGTCCGTAACTATAGGTCGTTTCATCCACAGTAAACCATATCTAATTGTTTCCGATTGTGGTTTCTATTTCGGCAAACACATTTAAATACACTTCGTCTAAATATTTTTTTCGAATCAAGCTTTTACTGGGAATACTTCTATTACAGTATGTTTCGAGAAATTTCTTAAATACCGTATTTTCTAATTTGTTAAAAAGAATATTCGCCGACACCATGGTAATGCACAAATCAAATCATATGATTAACATATTGAATTGTAGTTCAAATAGAATTAGAATAAATAGATTCTAATACATAACAACAAGATTTACATAGATAAAAAAGAAAAAAAACTGTCTCATTAATTAATTTACACACCTCGTATTTCAGTTTTTCGCATGTAAACTGTATCCGGATTTATATTTTTGTGATCTTGTGATCTGATTTTAATTTGGAGCGTCATGTGTATTCAGTCGAAAAAATGCAATTTTAAATAAATGCTAGTTTGAAAGGTATTTGTGCTGTTATTAATTTTTTTCCGCGCACAATTATCAACGGTTCTGTTTCGACATTTCTCTTTTGGGTTCATCGAATTAACGACGGTTCTTGTCGATGCGCGATGTTAGTAAACTGACCTTAATTGATGTACAATGAAAAAACGCAGTGACCCAGAAGACACCAATAAAATAATATAATTTATGAGGAAATTGTTTGAAGATGTTTATATTTTATTCATTTTATAGTTATTATTAATCACATACGGATTTTTTTATATAATCTATAATAGTCTACAAAGTATTTCCTGAAAATGAGTTTGATAAAACATATAGTCTATTTAATCAAATTTGTAATGGAATTCAACTCACGGAGTATTTTATACTGTATGTTACTTGCACTTCCAAAAATAAGTTTAAAATTCTTTTTGTTTTGTTTTACATTACAGTTTTTCAAGGATTTTTTTGTAATACTTATGCCAGTTTCAAGGCCATTTTTTTTTTCTTGGAAATGGCATCAAACCGAAACTAGTCGAAAAATTAATTTATTGATAAAACAAACCAAGTGAATTTAAATTAAAAACCTATATATTACGATTTAAGTTACTTGATTCTAATAATGTTGATTCCACATGATAATGATAATTATATACTTCTAATATTTAAATTATTGTAGAGCAATATGGCTATTTAATAAATAATTTTTAAAATATCTCCTGAGTGCAGTTTATCCACACTAATTAAATTTCTAATAGCCAACTCCAGAGCAGTATTTTATCTACACACAGAAATTATTATAAGTGCATTGAACCGGCAGAAATCCAAAACACAGCCGTATAATTAACATACTAATGAGTTTGTTTTATAAATTTGTAATCCAGAAACCCGAATGATTTCACTGGACTGCAATTGAGGATTTAATTATTCGGTCATGTTTTTTTTAATGTTTAATATAAATTATTTTTAATCATGCGTATCTGTTTTACAAGTAAAAGTGAAATTTATTGAAATTTCTCTAAAAAGCCCGATCAAATTTTAACGTGTTAATCAATTATCAAGGCAGCAGCGTGTTTTTACGGTTAAGGTTTACTTTCATTTTTATTGAATAAATTTATGTACAAGTATATTTATTATATACATTTTATGGTATAAAAAGTGCCGAGATTCTTTACGCAATCTACAACAAATTTGTCTTAGAAAGACTAAATCAATCATTCATTGACGTTGTAATGTGCACTTCATGGGGTAATATCGATTCAATTAAACCCCTTTAATTATATAATCGTTATCTGCATATTAGATATGTTATCTTTGTGTGTATATATCTCCAAACGTGCTATACAGGGTGTTACACTAAACAGAATCCCCCCCTTTTAGATTTTGTATTAGTAGAGATATCAATTAATCAATATTGAGAAGTGTTTCAATGTTTTGTACCACTTTATTTTAATATTTCTAAAATAAAGTAGTATGAAATATTGAAACACTTCTCAATATTGATTAATTATTATGGATTACCACTTAATTAACAACTATCGACCCATATGCATTCTCCCTGTGGTCTTGAAAATTTTTGAGTATATTTTATGTGAGCAGATGACTAACTACCTGGAACATCACAATCTATTGACAGATGCACAGTTTGGTTTCAGGAAAAATGGGTTTACAATAAAAGCCGTTATAGAATTTGTGAACTACACAATCGACTGCTTTGAAAACAATGAGATAGCTGCAAGTTACTTGCTCGATCTGAGCAAAGCTTTCAATTGTGTTAGTCACACAATACTTTTACAAAAACTGTATTTTTATAACTTTAGTCCTCAGAGTCGTAAGCTGATAACGACGTATTTAACGAATAGAAGGCAAAGGGTGTTTTTCAACAGTATATATTCTGAAGAGAAACACATTATACATGAGGTTTCTCAGGGATCTATATTAGGACATCTTCTATTCTTAATATACGTTAATGACATGCCTTTCCAACTACAGCATGGCTCTACACTGCTATACGCCGATAATACGACGATCTCATTTAATGGTAATACTAGGGCAGCTTGGTGGTGTAGTGGTTAGAGTGTTGTACTGCCACGCCACGGACCGGGGTTCAAATACCGGCCTAACAAGTTGTCTGCATTTATATAGGTTAGGATAAAAGTGCCAAACACTCCGTCTTCTCGGATATGACGTTAAATGCATGTAGGACCCGTGTACTGCCTGGATGTTGCGTGCACGTTAAAGATCACTTGGAACTACCACCGGGTTCGGCAAAATTCCCGGATAGCTGTAGACCTAATCTCCGGCGTCATGATTGGCCTTAGCAGCGGAAATAGATGACGTAAAACCCATAATAAAAAAAAGGTAATACTATAAGTGATACCGAAACTGAACTACAAGAGGACATAAATTCTATTAACATCTGGTTTGATAGCAATAAGCTAAAAGTAAACAGACATATACATTTCCTTGGTATGCATATTGATACAAAATTAACATGGTCGCAACATGGGAAACTGCTTGAATCTAAACTCTCCAAACAAGTATATGTTCTAAAAAAATTATCCAGATCATTAACAACGCATTTGTTACGAAATATTTATTTTGCTTATTTTCACTCACACCTAGTCTATGGAATAATACTTTGGGGACATTCCAGTATTATGTCAGACATCTTCCGTCTGCAACGACACGGTATTAGAATATTGGCAGGAATAGAATACCGAGCAGATTATTGAATGTAACAATATACACGTGTTGTATAATCCGACGTCTGTCAGGGTATTAGCCCGGGAATCAATTCTTTGAATAAGTGCTTAATTTAGTTTTTCTAAGACAAATTTGCTGTAGATTGCGTAAAGAAACGCACTTTTAATGATATAAAGAATTTTAGATGGAAAATGAGCTAAAACTTTATTCAGAGAAAGTTGCTTTTTTTAAAGTATTCTACAACCAAGTATAGGCAATTTCTTTCATACTTTTGTATGACGGGTATAAAACACTGAACTATTGTGAAGTTTGGAATATACTTCTAAATCACGAATATATTTCGAACTTTACAGTGTTTCAGTGTTTTATACGCTTGGCACCTGAAATAAAATTTCAAGTATTAAAACCCTGACAATTCGGATTCACAGAGTTCGCATTAGGATATTTATACTTAAAAGAAAAATTCTCTGTATGTATACTTTGTAGAAAAACTCCCTGTATGAAATATTTTTAAAACTTTTAAACAAATTCATTATACTATTGAAGGATAAATTAAAAACACTTGGTTTGTTTCACTATTTTTAAGTGTTTTTAATTTATCCTTCAATATTATTTTAAAATATTTCACCAAGTGATAAATGAGAGTTATTCAAGAAAAAAAAAATCATTATGTTTAAAAGTCCATGCAAATATTACTTTCCTCTATTTGTAAAACAAAGGGAAAGTATTTTTTTTATATATTTGCATTCCGGAAATAAAACTAAGGCACCTTATCAGCATTCGTCGTTAAAGCGGATGTCACCGTTACAATGTTCTAATATGTTCGTGACATAAAGGCGTTTTCATTTATCTAATAACAGCACTTTACGTTATCAAAGTGCCCTCATTGTTTGAACACGTTAGAAAGTAATGTGGGGTCTGGATAAAGAATGATGACTTATTTTCCATGAACTGCAACAAATATTGAACACTTAAAATAAAATGTGGTTTCAAACGAATACATTACCAAGTGCATAGAAAATATAGAGTACTTCATATGTTTTAACATTAAACAGACGATTTGCAGGTTTTAATAATTTATATCAAGAAATAATATCTCAAAAATACGTGTAGTTTAACATTTTTTATTTTATTTTCATACGACGTACAATACAGGCAGCTCCATATCAAATTATTACCTTATCACTTCCATTGTATTCTTTTGTGAAATTAATTTATATTTTTAATCCACTAGGCGGGTTATATATTGAGTGGGTGAAAAAAGTGAACATTTATTGTCAAGCAAACGTAAAGAAAAGCAAAATTGATTCGTTATGTTTAACACATAAAAGTTTTTTATAATATGTATATTAAATTACGAAAATGTTTTTCGTGTAATATGCAAACAATGTGTTTGCATTTTACACGAAAAATGTTTTTGTAATTTTATATATTATATTTAAAGTGTGCAAACTATAAGAAGCGCAAGCTTATTTTCTCGAATTCAAATATTTTTGAATTGGAATTATTCTTGCCTAATTATTTATGTGCTCATTCTGTTATGATGAAAAAATAGAAGTACTTACCTTAAGAATTCCACTAAACAAACCAATAAACCGTTGGGTACTCCATCACTGTATAGTACTTTACATAATTAGCACAAGCTTTACTTACAAATAACTTTAATTAGCACTAAAGTTTTGTTTTTGTTATTTAGGGGAAAATATACAATTTTTTGATGAATCGCGCTTCGAGGGTACGACGGTACTGACCGGCTGGTATGTATGCGTGCAAGCACGCCTTGAGCCAGACGGCCTTCCAGACCACAACCGTTCCTCGCGCCGGTGAACTTGTAACCCACAGAAGGAGAACACCGTCTCATCAATTCCCCATTTGCGATGGTCAACATCACTTAGCACCCAATTAGACAATGGCGATCCGAGAAAACCGAGAGGCGGGTAATGTACACACAAACACGCGCGCGGGACGAGCAATTGTACAGTTAGCACCGAGAAACAATCGCGGAAATCGAAGATGTGGACCACACGCCAACAGCCAAAGGCTGTGGAGCAAGAAGACAAATCGCACACATGAAACAGAAGGAAGTTTGTTCTTGTTAATTGATTGTTTTACATAATTTTTCTGGAGCTCTATTGGTTTTAAAATATTAGTTATTCAATTTTTTCTACTCCTGTTCGCAAATATCTCACTTATGGATCTATCACAAATAACTTGTTGTAATTGTTGGAGCAACTGAATATATTGGTGCCCTGTAGTGTAAGAACTAAACGTCTATTTCAGCTACCAATACCCAAAACGAACGTACTGGTCAGATCGCCGATGTATTCTATGTGCGCTACGTACAACAAACTCATTAATACAAATACAGATGTGGATATATTCAACTTTAAATCAGCGAAAGAATTCTTCAATGTGATCATTGAGTATCTTTCTTAGTTTATTTTCTTAGTTTATTTTCTTAGTTTATTTTCTTAGTTTTTTTTTACTTTTAGTTTATTTCTTGTTATTAGCTTAGTAACCTGAAAATTTCGTTTATTTACAATGTTAATTTTCTTTAATTAAAATTATTGTGTTTTTTCTTTATTTGTATTAACTTCAATCTGTAATTGGACCTTGTTCCGTTGGTTGAATAAATAAATAAATAAATAAATAAATCACTGATTAGTAAATGTAATACACTATATGCGATTTTATATTATGCGGTCGTTGCCATAGAAACCATTGTAGGTGTAGAGTTACAATAGGTGTATTGTAACTCTAGAGCTGTAATGGTTTCTAAGGCAACTAGGTTAGGTTACGTTCTAATGGCAGCAGTTAGACAGCTCATTTAGGCCCAAATGCCCCCTTGTGATACCATAAGGGTGAAAAGGAGTCAGATCTCCCCCTATACAAACCAATCCGAGCACCTAATGAACCCGATCAGACTTCTCACATCTAGAGGTGTGAGGTCCGTTAGTCCATTTGCATAGTGCATACCAAGGTACCTGATCCTTTTCCCTTCGAGAGCAGGGCATTGTCCCAGATAGTGGAGTACCGTCTCTTCCTCCTCCACATCCAGGCATCCTATGCAAAAGTCGTTGTGCTCAAGACCCATCTTTTGTGCATGTCTGCCTAGGAGGCACTGGCCCGTGAGGATGCCTACCGCCTTCTTTATGTCGATTCTGCTAAGTGCAATTAATCTGTTGCTATTTTTAGTATCTCATATAGGCCATAGCTGCCTTGTTATGAGACTCGTATCTTCTTCTCTCCACCTATGGTTGACCGATGCTATCATCTGGTCCCTAAGTAGTCTCTTGCATTCCACAAGAGGAATGTGGATGGAGAGTTCAGTAGACAGGTCCTTCATTCTTGCCCCCTTCCTTGCAAGGTCGTCGGCAATTGAATTTCCTCTGATATCACTGTGGCTAGGTACCCACATGAGTCCCACGTCACAGGTATTTGCAAGCCTATTTAGCTATTTTTTTACAGGCAACTAGCACACAACAAAAAATACTTAACAAAATGAGCGCATGCTCCGTGGAGTACGATCTAGAATACGTGAATTTGATAAAACATCAAAAATTCCAAATTTTATACTTCAAATTTGGGTTACAGAGACCGAATGAGGCCCTTAGATGAGTTAGTTTAGACGTAAACCAGTGCCTCCGACACGTGAAGACCACTCGTGACGCTCAAAAGTTCCGAATAGAAAAGTTAAGTATCAATCGGAAATTGATACATCTCAAAACATTATTCGCTGGGCTTACGTTACAAAGACCGAATGGGGCCCCGGACGAGTCAATTCGAACGTAAATCAGTGTCCTCGACATGCGAAGAATACGCGCGATGCTTAAAAGTGCCATTTAAAAAAGTTAAGTATGATTCGAAATTGAAACTTTTTCTCTTTTGAGTCTAGTGCCGTTGTCCGGTTTATGAAAGAAAACTCTGAGGTATTCAGTGCAGAATTCTATTTATTCGTCATTCAATGCTTTCAGTCTTTGTTTAAAAATATGTTTCTTTATGTTGGAGTTTTCCAAAATATGTATATGTTTTAATTATTTATATTTCATAGTAGCTACACAAGTAGTCGTGATATCTGAATAAATATAAAATGAAAGAAAACTCTGAGAAATTCAGTGCAGAATTCTATTTATTCGTCATTCAACGCGTTCAGTCTTAATTTAAAAATTATTTTTCTTTATGTTGGAGTTTTCCAAATATATACAAAGAGTTTTATGTAACACCGAACATGTTCATCCAATACAATTTGACACCTTTATTTTTTAAGTGTAAATTGGGTTGCCTATACGACCATTAAAAATTGTAGCCAAACAAGTATACATATTACAATTACTCCGTGTCGTAAATCTTTAGATACTTGTTGATAAAAAATCAATTTGAAACTCTAAATAAGTGTGATCCACTCCCAGACTAAGCATGAAGTAAAATTTCGAGTTTAGAAAAGCCTGAAAATTTGGTTTGGTCGCGTAGCGCGAAGCGCGGAGCGGCCAAACCAAATTTTCAGGCTTTTCTAAACTCGAAATTTTCTTCATGCGCCACCGGTACAAAACACTGACATTACGAAGTTTAAAACACACCGCTCAACTTTACATTGCATCAGTGTTTTGTACCGGTGGCGCATGAAGTAAAATTTCGAGTTTAGAAAAGCCTGAAAATTTGGTTTGGCCGCTCCGCGCTTCGCGCTACGCGACCAAACCAAATTTTAGGCTTTTCTAAACTCGAAATTTTACTTCATGCTTAGCCTGGGAGTGGAAAACACTTGTTTAATGCTTTAAATTACATTCTTTTAATAAACCGAGCATCGGCAAATGTACAACGAATGCTAATGGTTACTTAATCGAAAAATTCTCATGTTCGGTGTTACATAAAACTCTCTGTATATATTTTTAATTATTCATATTTCATAGTAGCTGAACCCTAGTCTTGATATCTTAATAAAAATATTTTTCTTTATGTTGGAGTTTTCCAAAATATGTACATGTTTTAATTATTTATATTTCATAGTAGCTACACAAGTAGTCGTGATATCTGAATAAATACAAAATGAAAGAAAACTCCGTGGAATTCAGTGCAGAATTCTATTTATTCGTCATTCAACGCTTTCAGTCCTAATTTAAAAATTATTTTTCTTTATGTTGGAGTTTTCCAAATATATACAGAGAGTTTTATGTAACACCGAACATGTTCATCCAATACAATTTGACACCTTTATTTTTTAAGTGTAAATTGGGTTGCCTATATGACCATTAAAAATTGTAGCCAAACAATCGCAATTAATGCCCCAACTTGTACACACAGGGAGTTTTTCTTTCAAGTATACATGTTACAATTACACCGTGACGTAAATCTTTAGATACTTGTTGTTAAAAAAATCAATTTGAAACTCTAAATAAGTGTGATCCACTCCCAGACTAAGCATGAAGTAAAATTTCGAGTTTAGAAAAGCCTGAAAATTTGGTTTGGTCGCGTAGCGCGAAGCGCGGAGCGGCCAAACCAAATTTTCAGGCTTTTCTAAACTCGAAATTTTACTTCATGCGCCACCGGTACAAAACACTGACATTACGAAGTTTAAAACACACCGCTCAACTTTACATTGCATCAGTGTTTTATACCGGTGGCGCATGAAGTAAAATTTCGAGTTTAGAAAAGCCTGAAAATTTGGTTTGGCCGCTCCGCGCTTCGCGCTACGCCACCAAACCAAATTTTAGGCTTTTCTAAACTCGAAATTTTACTTAATGCTTAGCCTGGGAGTGGAAAACACGTGTTTAATGCTTTAAATTACATTCTTTTAATAAACCGAGCGTCGGCAAATGTACAACGAATGCTAATGGTTACTTGAACGAAAAATTCTCATGTTCGGTGTTACATAAAACTCTCTGTATATATTATTAATTATTCATATTTCATAGTAGCTACACCACTAGTCGTGATATCTTAATAAATACAAAATTCAGCGTGTTTCCCATAATTTCCATAAGCGATAAGGCGCGTGAAAATGGGTCAATTTCCTCAGTCGAGCGACTTCCCTATCGCGCGCACTTCAAAACAATAAATTACACAATTTCCCGTCCGATTAATAATTTTTTCTAATTACTCAATAAACCAATTAACGAAACACCGTTTCGGATTTGACAAGGTCGATCGCGAAGGCCGGCAGATTGATCCGTTGGCTTTGGCAGAAATTCGGAAAATCTGTGTTAATTGCTCATCCTTGAAATACTCGATAAAAAATTAATTGAATTTGATGAAGCCAATTATTTTAAATACAAAGATTTAGAGAGTTTAGCCGCAAACTCCGTTAATCTTTGTATTTAAAACAATTTGCTTCATCAAGTTTAATTATTTTTGTTCACGGCTCAGTCAATTTAGCCCTCCGATGTTAGACTTTTTTGAAAAAAAAACTATTTCGCTAGACCGGCCTTAGCTAGCGCCACAACAATTAAAGCTAGCGCCATTTAGACAAATAAGTTACTGGGTTTGAACTTTCGAGGGGCAATGTTGATGCTAGCCCCTAGTTTGAATTTTTTAAGTTTTTTTACACTATTCGAATTCTTCAGAGCTAGCGCCACTAATTTTAAAGCTAGCGCCACCCCCACTACCCCAAAAAATAATAACACATTTTTAACTTCAGCCCCAGAAATGAGATTTGGAAAAGATCCCCCGAGTTTGGATTTTTCAAGATTTTTTACACTATTCGGATTCCTCAGAGCTAGCGGCCACCCCCACAACCCCAAAAAATAATAAAACTTTTTTAACCCCAGCCCCTCAAAATTAGTTTTTTACAATCAAATTGGGTGGAAGAGCTAGCGCCAGCAGAATATAAAAAAAATATTCTCTCAAAAAAATCAGGTAAAAAAATATTCACATCCAAATTTTAATGAGAGAACAACTTTGAACTTTGGACCTCATTCACGCCCTTATGCGATGAGCTACGTCGACCTTTTTTTCAGCAGACTGTAGTTCTTGACGTGCTCTACAAGAATTATACCAGCGCCGCCTCCGATCTCCAACTCGGGGGGTGGCAACGGTTTTTTTGAAACCAAAATGTCCCTCAAGTTTAAAGTGCTATTGCGACCGAACGAAAGCTCCAAACAAATATTAGATTTCAAGGTCTTGTAGCCTATTAAAAGGGCTTTTGATTGATGTACGAACTTTTTACCGGGGTCCCATTATGGGGCCCACAATCGAGAAAATATCCGGTCCGGTCCTCCGCCATTTTGTTCGCCTACGCGATGACTTATCCGATTATAAAAAATACTTACAAGTAGCCAAAAGATCACTTATTAGCGTGTGCCCCATGCGCCGTTACTGAGGGGCCCAGGGGGGCGTTAAAAATTCATAAAATTCAATAATTTTCGAATTTTTTAAAATGGAACTTTTTAACGAAAAATCGAAGAAAAAAAATCACCATTTCCTGTGAGTTTATCGTAGAGGGCTGAAATTTTAATCGAATGTACTTTAGAGTAGTACCTTTTATATGCCACAGATTGCTTCTTATCTACTGGATATTTGCTGAAATATTTCTGTTTATGTTGGCGGAGTCTTCGAAATGACGAAAAACGACCATTTTTATTTTTTTACTTCGGTCATAATTATAGTAGAAAAGTGGGAGTTTCGCTATAAATGGGCAATACAGATCTGCGTTGATGCTGAAAATATCATTGACCCAGCTTACTTATGACGGAAATTGGTATTTTTTTCTGCGCTGCAAAGCCGCTTTTCAGGCTTAAACGGCGAATTAAGAATACAATTTTATTTTTTTTCTCCGTTATTATCTATAGCACAACAATGGGAATTTGATCAATAAATAGGTAATACAAATTTCTATAAATGCTGAAAATGTTATTGACCTAGTTCAATTTAGATCGGAAATAGATTTTTTTTTCTTTTTAAATTATTTAAATAATATTTTTAAATTTTGTTTGCCATAGTATTTAATACAGTGCAGCAACGAAAGTTGTACTAATAGATTGGAAATACAAATTTGTATAGATGCTAAAAATGTTATTCATCTAGCTCAAGTAGACCAGAGCAATATTTTTTTTTTAGTTTTTAGCAATTTAGGAATATTTTTATGCCCTGGCTATCAAAAGCCATGAGTGGAAAAAGGACAGACTTATGCGGGTTTCAATGTTAAATTTCGAATTACCCATTGGATTTTTTGAAAAAAAAATTTTTTTTTGGTAATGGTATCAAAAAAATCCTCATTTTTTTCTATGACGTTTTCGTAGGAAGTGTTTTTTTCTGCTCAACCGGAAGTATTTTTTTTCATATATTAAATTTGAAAATTATTATATTTTAAACGAAATAAATAAGATTAGCTCCAGTACTATTTATAGTACAACAATGGAAGTTGTATCAATAGATAGGGAATACGAAGCTCAATGAATGCTAAAAATTTTATTGACACAGCTCAATTTAGAAGGAGAAAAGATTTTGTTTCAAATAAAAAAAAAGAATTTTTTCGAATGAAAAAATTCACAGTTTCCTTTGGGTTTTTCGTTCAATATACTATTTTGTTTCTGAAGAACAACGTCAATTAATCTTACTTGCACTGATTAATCACAAATCAATATTTCATCGCGTTTCCTATAATTAATATCCCTGTATGTTTTTTTTTTATAATTTTCTCAACACAAACCGCAACAATTTTATTAATAAGTAATAAGGAGCTCGTAATTAGCGCGCTGATTAAATCCCGACATATTGCCTTTATTGCGACGGTCTCAACACACTTCAAACAGTGCGCTTCTTTTTATTGCAAAATCGGCTTTTAATTCCGAAACGGATGTTTCATTAGTTACATATCTAGATTCGTTCGGATGTGCCGTTTTATTTCCCGTAATTTTCAAGAACGGATGTTTCACACAAGTCGCTTATTAATTAATTCACTTGAAATTAATTTTCTATTAGTAATCGCAACAAACCGTAATAAATCGTAGTTTACGCACAGAGATTTTCTCGATTGAATATTAATATTTATGATGGTTCGAATTAGATAAGCTCGACGTTGATTTCAGCAGAATTTTAATCGATTCAGGATATTGATCTTTTATTGGATGATTCTAAGATTTATTCCTGATTTGAGTAAAATTTATGCATTAAATAAATTTAATAGTTATTCTATAGCATATAAATCTTGTGATTGACAATAATTTGCCAAGTTTTTTTTTTGATGCGGAACCAATGGCTGCTTGTAAGGATTTTTATTATTGAGGCTAAAGACATAAACATACAGACTTTTTTAAGTATACACAATTTGTATTTGGCAAAATTTGTATTTGTAAAAAAAAACCTTTGTGTTTATGTCTGCAGCTAGAGGTGCAGACATAAACACAAAGGTTCTCTTTTCAAGTATACTTTATATTTTTCAATGCGTATGCATTTCCGGGCATTGGTTGTTTTTTGAATGAGTTTAATCTCAAGTTTTGAACGAGTTTTTCCACTTTCGGACTAAGCATGAAGTAAAATTTCAAGTTTAGAAAAGCCTGAACGAGTGATTCCACTCCCAGACTAAGCATGAAGTAAAATTTCGAGTTTAGAAAAGCCCCGCGTAGAAAATTTGTCGAGGGTCGCGCAGCGACCCGAGACAAATTATCACGGGGCTTTTCTAAACTCGAAATTTTACTTCATGCGCCACGCGTATAAAACACTGAAATATTTTTGTAATAGTTAGTGGCAACAATAACACATATCTTGTTGTCTAACTGATCATTTATTTATGTATACATTTATATATATATATATATATATATGTATATATGTATATATGTATATATATATATATATATATATATATATATATATATATATATATATATATATATATATATATATATACTTAAAGGATAAATTAAAATCACTTGGTTTGTTTCATTATTTGTAATATTTGTAATATTATTATGTGTTAATAAGTGTTTTTAATTTATCCTTTAATATTATTTTAAGTTGTTTTACCAAGTGATAAATGAGAAAGTTATTCAAGAAAAAAAAAATTATATATACATTTATTATTGCGCGTTACTCCCTGTTGGCTCCGCTGTTGCCACTCCCCTACACCCGTACAGTGTTGCCACTCTACCTCAGCTCTTCTCAGCTTTCTTGGCATCTATTTACATGGAGAGCAACTTCGTTGGTCTTCGTACCCTCTTGCTTCTTCGGACTGGTGCGAGTCGTGAGCTTCCACTTGGTTGTTCATCTCGCCGATCTTCTTCATGCTGTTTCGTCCTCTTTGTTTCAGGAAGCCATCTAAGAAATTTTCTATTCCTACGAACTACTGTTTTGTCAGTCTCCACATAATATGATCGTGGTTCTTTCATTCTCCTCTGTATTTTACCTTCTTTCTGCATATCCCTTATCCATACTCGTTGTCCTGGTACCAGTTCCGGAAGGTCCTTTGTCCTGTGTCTTCGGTCGTAGTATAATTTTTATGTAGCCCTCTCCAACTGCATTTCCTGTCTTGCTTTCTCGTGGTTGGGTGTGTGTGGTTTGATGTATTCACTTGTCACTTTTAGTACATCTCGTATTCTTCTACCCATCAAGAGTTGAGCTGGTGATAGTCCGCATTTTAAGGGTGTATTTCTATATACCAGTAGCCCTAGGTGTGGGTCCTCATTTTTTTAGGATCCTCTTAATTATTTGTATACCTTTCTCGATCATCCCATTTGATTGAGAAAAGTACGGACTGCTTGTCACCTCTCTTAATGTACGAATGTAGCTCTTGTGGAATTTCATGTCTTGAGAATGCATCGTTGATACTTAAGATTATCTCCTTGCTGTCCATGGTCTTGAATTTATACACCTTAGGATATTTTGAGTATACATCCTAAAGCACCAGGTATTTTTCGCCTCGACACTTCCTAATGTCCATCCCTACCACTTCCTATGGGAACTTCGGCATTTCTCTGGACATCATCGGTTCTGTTTCTTCATTCCTGTGTATTATGTATTTCTCACACTGTCTGATTTTCTCTTTCAAATGTTTGACTATTCCTGGCCACCAAATGGTTTTTCTGGCTCTATCTTGACATTTTCTTAATCCTAAGTGACTCATGTATTTTGTCTAAATATTCCTTCCTCCGGCTTTCTGGGATAATTACTCTTGCATTGTAGTGTCATAGTGAGGGAAGGCACCTCACCCTGATTTCCAACTAGCTCAGGTTGGGTTGAATTTACAGAGCGGAGCAACTAACTTTTGAAACACGAGGAAGAGTGTAAAAGCATTTATTGAATGAATAAAAAAACAATCAATGAATTGAAAAAAAAATCAGGAAGAGGCACGACAACAGATCCGGGGGTTGTGTGGCTAGGCTGCGTTTTGGCCGGACGGAAAGTGGCTCCGGCTGATAGCGAAAGCTGGTGGCGGTGATGTGCGACCACGGCTTGTAGCGACGTCTTGAGGCGTCGGTGTGTTGATAGTGGGGATGGGGATGGCAGCGTGTGTGATCGTCAGGGCTCCTTTGCAGCGGCGGGATCGGCGGCGGCAACGAGTGACTAAGGTGGAGTTTGAGGCGGCGTCAATGTGGTTGCTCCTGCAGTGGCGGAGATTGGCGGCGGCGACGAGTGACTGCACTGGCAGTTTGAGGCGGCGGCGATTATGGTTGCACTGAGAGGCGGGGCTTGACGACGGCAACGAGGGACTCCACTGGCAGTTTGAAGCGGCGGCAATTCGGGTTGCTCTGGAAGCGGTGTCGATGGTGATGTCGGTGGCTGGATGGACGGCAGGAACGACGACTGGAACGGCGGGCGTCAGCGTCGGACAGATTTTTTTTTTTGGCGTCAATAAGTGTAATTGTTTAAGAGAACGACTGTTCTTTTAAACAATTACTCTTTGAGTCACTAGCTGTCCCTATGCACAGCGTGGAAAGTGGACTGCCTTTTTGGATGCTGTCCCCCGGTATTTATGCCACGAACATTTGTGTGGAGTGGGGATGTTTTCGAGGATTACGTGCCGAAGAACTCGCCGAAAAATAATTATTGTGAACAAGATAATTATTTCCCGCGAACTCCTCAACCCAAACAACCGTTTAAACTGCAATTTGAAAGAAGTGGTATCATGGATTATGCATGATCCCTCTTCTTTCAAATTGCAACTGTGGCCTTTGTCCTCTCCCTGGGGCGTGTTAATCGGCTTGGGCCGTAATTGCCGTACGTGATCCTCCGAAGGCCTGGGCGTTCATCCTCCAACCGTTGAGCAGATAGAGGTGCTGGTCCCAACGATAATCCGCAACAGATTGCATGTGGTGAAGTACTGGCCAAAAAACTAATTTTATTAGAAGAAAAATTCAAACTGAAAATTTGAATTTGTTGCCGAAGATTAAAAATTAATCGTCGGTAACAAGTGGTATTAGAGGAAATTCAATTGCCGACGACCTTGCAAGGAAGAGGGCAAGAATGAAGGACCTGTCTACTGAACTTCCTCTTGTGGAATGCAAGAGACTACTTAGGGACCAGATGATAGTATCGGTCAACCATAGGTGGAGAGAAGAAGATAGGTCTATATGGGATACTATAAACAGCAACAGATTAATTGCACTTAGCAGAATCGACATAAAGAAGGCGGTAGGAATCCTTACGGGCCACTGCCTCCTAGGTAGACATGCACAAAAAATAGGTCTTAAGCACAACGACTTTTGCAGAGGATGCCTGGATGTGGAGGAGGAAGAGACGGTACTCCACTATCTGGGACAATGCCCTGCTCTCGAAGGGAAAAGGATCAAGTACCTTGGTATGTACTGTGCGAATGGACTAACGAACCTTACACCTCTAGATGTGAGAAATCTGATCGAGTTCATTAGGTGTTCGGATTGGTTTGTATAGGTGGGGAGGGGAGGTAGCTGCGATGGTAAACGCTTACCTGGAGGACAGGAAAATTATATACAGCGCGGGAGAAACAGAGAAGACCAGGGAGGTGGATCCGGTCCTACCCCAAGGATCGGTACTAGGCCTAACACTCTGGAACCCAGTTTATGACTGAGTGTTGAGTCTGGACCTGCCGGGCGGGGCAAAGACCGTTGCCTTCGCGGACGATTTGGCGATAGTGGCCAGGCATTTAGAGATAGAGGGGGTCCGCAGAATTGTCAGAGAGGCTTCAACTATTATCCTCAGCTTTTCTAAACTCGAAATTTTACTTCATGCGCCACGCGTATAAAACACTGAAATATTATGAAATTGAAACTATTCATGTTTAGCTGTATATTTTGAATCTTGCTCTAGAATTAATACTGATTTAGCAGGATATTTTAAACTTCACTGTAAATCAGTATTTTATACGCGTGGCGCATGAAGTAAAATTTCGAGTTTAGAAAAGCCTAATTTGGATTGGCCGCTCCGCTTCGCTACGCGGCCAATCCAAATTTTCAGGCTTTTCTAAACTCGAAATTTTACTTCATGCTTAGTCTGGGAGTGGAAACACTCGTTCGAAGCTTTAAAGCGCACGTTTATATAAAACCAGCTAAAACGAATTATTTTAATTTAAATTTTAATAATTATAAAGAACATTAATAAGATTATTTGTAAACGATGAATATTAATCAATCTTTTAGGGCATTGACCATTGCTTTTTTCTTCCCCTTGATTTATTATTTAATACAATTTTGCAATGTTAATTTTTGTAACAACAATTATTAGTATGATTATGAATAACTTGTAACACACAAAACAATTATAATGCAAAATTGCTTGCGTGCAAGGAAGAACCACAGTTGCTCTTACAAATTACGCAATTTACATGTAAATGATCGAAATATCAATCATGCAAATTGTTTGCTACCGTATCGATTAGGTTACGGTTTCAGATGCAACTGGTTGTTAGTTGTAGAAAGCCGTCTTTCATTAAAAAATAACACTCGTTATTAGTTTCGCTTTAAAGAAAATGCGAGAAAAATAAAAGAAAAAAACTATGGGCTTTCCTTTGGAACTACGGTGGACACTAATTAACGTTCAGGCGTTTCGATCATTAGTTCAAAACGGTTAATTTTGGTATTGAGGGAAATTTCTCTTAATGCATGAAAAGTTAAGTAAATTATTTGGAATTATGGTATAGTTATATTAATTTCTTAGGTGCGTTTAAATTCTCTTTCTTGATATCGAGTTTTTATTTATTTCGCTCTGGTTTTCATGGAAAGTGTATTTTTATCAATAGTTTTCCATTGATTGTAAGGTAATCTTCAGAGTATATTGAAGAAGTCCGATATGGTCCAGGTAAACCAATGAATGCAACTAAATGATAAATAATTGACGGGTTTGAAGTTAGTAATAGATTCCAGCAATAGATTTAAACATCTATATTATTTAAGATATTCTTGTTTGAGTTACGTGAAGGTTAGTTTAATGGTAATAACTTAACTAATTACCATCTATATTATTGATATTTGTCGTTTTAACAAAATATTAGAAATGAGTTGCATAAGTACTGTTGAATTATTAGTATTAAAAGCAAGCACCCCCAATTTCGTAGCCCTCCATATTTTTTATTATAACCCCAAAAATTGATTTTTTATTTAAAGTTGCTGTTTTTAAGAAATAGATAGCAACAAATATGGACTAAGCACTGTCTAAACTATTATTTAAACTAATAAAATTTGGACCACTACCCCTGACAATGGGTAGAAATAATAAGTAATCTCTATAAAACTATTTATTACTAGATTCAATTAAATTTTTAATGAATAGTAAAATGTATGTGCAAAATTACTTAGTGTTCTCACATTTTTTTTATATTTTTCAAATATCTAAGAGAATTCAGAATCGCCATCCTATTGTACATGTAAAACGTTTCAGAAAAATAAATAATTAATAAAATCATGCTTAAAAAAATGAACAAAAAAATGTCGGTCGATGTATTGTACCGCGTGTTTAATTAAGCGTGGCCACCATGTTGGGGTAAAAAATTACAGAGTGAAAGTGGCCAAGAGAAATCACTGGAAATTAGTTTTAAGTCCCTACCTCTACCGCTAGAGGGCGTAACATTAATCGCTAAATACAAAAACGGATGTTTATTAAAAAAACTGCTAAATTAAGCTAGGTTAAAAGTATACAAACCGTAATCTACGCTGAATTTAACTCAATTTTAACTACCCACTTGTTTCTTTATCTCGCACATATGAAGCAGGGGAGAGCGTGAAAGTGTAATCATTAAACTGCGTGTAACTTTTGCTAGGATTACCAAAAATTAATCAAATTAGCCTTATTGGATAGGTAATTAAAAGCACTTTAAATCGCTGTTTGCTCTCGTTTACTTTAGTTCTTATAGAAAGCGCCAGCGTTGGTGGACCAACCGTCATATTTTCAGATTTTTTTAAAAAGTGCAAATGATAAGCTATAGTTCTCTTACGCTAGTTTATTACCGGAAGGAACACTGAGAAAAATTGTGAAAACCTCATCCCAATATCTTTATCCTAACCAAAGATATAGTAGAAAGTTTGGTAAATTTGCCGATTTTCAACCGCGCACTATATAAAAATATAATTTAAAATCTAGTAGGCCTTTAAGCTCTTTTGCTTTATGTTCGAGAGGTAAATAATAATAATTTAAAGAATAATGTAAATTACTTTTCCCCATTCATATGTTTTAGAAAGCCAATATGTAAGTAAATCCATGATTATTTAAAATCTTAAAGTATAGGAGGCTATGAGATTAGTAAAATGTTTAAAACAGGGTATATTTACTAAAATTAATAACACTTATTACAATACTTACTTTGTTAGAACAAAAATAACAAAATAAAATAAATACGATAATTAAATCTAGCTTGGCTAGGAGAGGGCGCAATCTCTATCGCAAGGATAAAAACAAGATATTATTTAAAATGTCAAATTAAGCTATAGTAAAAATATAAATCCTAATCTACTTTAAAAGTTGCTTCATTTAAACTACCTTCTCTTTTGTTTTGCTTTTACATAAGATGCGGAGGAGAATGGAAAAGTCTAATCATTAAAAATGGTTTTAGCTTTAATTAGGCTTAGCCGAATTTAATTATCTTTTACTAATTTGATAAATAATTGATTGCACTCTTAAACACATGTATTCCGATTTAATTTAGTGTCTATAGTAAGAATCAGAGGGCGCTATTAGTACAAAATATCCCATTCTGCACAAATTTCAATATATCTCCAGTTAGGATGAAGATATCCTGATGCGGCATTCGCTAGTTTTTACACTATTTCTCATTTTAATGAACTTACGTAACTTACGTATACCTTTCAATTTGAAAATTTAATGAAAATGAAGAAAATACGATGATTGTCTCAACCGCACCCTCTGGAGCTCAATATCGAAACTAAAATAAACCAGAGTAAATTATGTTTTAAAGTGCATTCAATTATCCATTAAATGAGCCTAAGTTTATTATATTTAGTGGAACCTAACAAAACTTACCGGCATTTAAATAATTAGACATTTTTGTTCTCCCGCGAATCTTATGTGAGACATAATAAAACGAGAAGATAGTTAAAATTAGCTAAAATTTACCGTAGATTAAGATATTTATATTTTTCACATCGCCTAATTTGGCATTTATTTGACAAAAATTGTTTTAATCTTTTACTATGGAGATAGCGCCTCCTTGCGGATAAGCTATGAACTTAAAAATAATTTCCAGCGATTTCTATTGGGCACCTTTACAATGATTGTTTTTACCGCAACATGCTACGATGTATAGTTTCTGAGATACAGCCGATGGCCACGCTTAATCGAACACCCGGTATTTGATGCATGCGCCGCGAGTAATTGTTTCTAATCTTATAAAATTGTTAATATTGAAATGAAATTAGTTAGACTTACAGACTTTTAATATTTAATAATAAAGGACACATTTATAAATATTAAGGTACGGCCTGACACTACAACTTTTACAGAAGAAACTTTTTCCATTTCAAAATTTAAGCGTATGTTGGAAAGCAAATTATTAGATAAATAATAATATTTTTTATTATTTATTTATTTAAATATTTCTTATATAAATAGATTGTTACTATTAAATAATTGTTAAATTTAGTTACCAATAGTTAATGTACAGGGTGGTCCAAATTCAATGTTTTTATAGTATATCTCGTTAACCAGAAGAGTAAGAAAATATCTGATATACACGTTATAACATTTTTTCTGAGATAATAACAATGGCATCAACAGATCATGGCTAATTTTATTAGTTAGCTAGATATCGGCAGATTTGTAATTGTTGCCTGTTTTAAAATACGTCTTTTTCTCAATATCTATAAGATACGACAAACAATAATAGAACATGTACTGGTTTTGTATTTGTATTTGTATTTGATTTGTGTTGTGCTAGTTTTTAGTTAGGTTTGTGTATTAAAATTAATATTTGAAGGTTGAGTGGAAGAGCAGCAATGTCTATGACATATATGCTGAACTCCGCCTTTTTTCCTTTATACATATTTGTAAGTAATAATATCTATTGTTTATTGTTTCTTTTTTTATAGTGATTCATGTATATATTGAGGAAAATAAAGACTTTACAAAAAAAAAAAAACCGTTCAATAGTTGTTTATAAATTTTTCTAAGTAGAGATCAGTGGCGTATTTAGTTTTTTATTCCGACTTTCAATTTTAAACTTTTTATTTATCTATTTGTCAAATCAACGCAAGACATTTACAGTCTTACTTATGACACAAAGTTGCATTTTTTTAAATGGAAAGTTCTGTACATTTTTATTTTTATTCAATAGTAATTATTGCAATAGCCAATTAAATATTGCACTGCCTTTAGCAACTTGTGCTGTGCAGTATTTTGAATGTTCTTGCGTAGCATAAATAAAATATTATTCAATTTTATTTTAGTGCATGCGCCGGGTAAATGCTTTTCCGAATTTTATTTATTTTTTCTATATTTTTCAAATGACCTTCTCTGTTTATTAAATGAGTACCCTGTTTAAATTATTACAGATAAGTCATATTTTGAACTATTTTGTAACAATATTTGATAAAATATTTTTAAAAATCAACCGTTCTTAATTATTCAATATCTATGATTTCAGCCGCAGGATTTTTTTTATTTTAAGTACACATATGCGCTGTACCCAGACATTCTTTGTTTTTGAAAATCGTTCAATTTGAAACTTCTAACGAGTCTTTCCATTCCTTGATTATGCATAAAGTAAAATATTGGCCGGTTTTGCAACTAAAAAAATATGTTAGCAGATTTTGCACTCGACAGGATTTTATAACTTAATTTTAAAATGTTTATGATAGGTTTTGGATGTCAATTTATCTTTAAAATTCTAAAAATAAAAAAAAATAGGCAACTCAAGTGATAAGTGAGAAAGTTATTCAAGAAATAATATAATTAAAACAGCGTGATTATTTTCTTAATTTATTATATAATATTATACATAAATCGTACAAACATATTTACAAATAATAATAATTACTAAATACACAAGTCATGTAAAAAAATACACACCTACTCAAAAAGAAAAAAAATCCTTTAGACTTTAACTTTAACATAAATATCTTAATATATAATATGTATAAAAATATCAATATTAATTCGTGAAGATTAGTTCTGTTCTTTAATTATTTTTTTCTACACCAACATCTATGTACTCTCAAACGGAGTACAGATAAACATTCGTTCCTCTAATTAATTCCGCTTTATCCATACTCCGCGCACTTAATCTACTCTAAATGTCAACATGACGAGGGGAAAAAAGAAGTACTTTTATACAAGATTAATGTACATAAATTAAAAACGCACGCATATATAATATATTCAATAAAAAAAACCTTTAGAGTGCTATGATTTAATCTTTTTTTAAAATTAAGTTGGCTATTTTAATGTATAATTTCAGAGTTGCCAACCTAAAATTTATTCCACGGCACTCTAGAGGTTTTATTTTATTGAACATAAGATACTTTTAAATACATCACAGTACCGAATAATTAAATTTATTGGATGAATTAATGTGGGGAATTTTAAAACGAGCGCTTATCGGCGAGCCGGTGGGGCTTGTGTGTGCTGCTCGCAGCCGGCGACGTTCTCGGGCCAGTCGCAGACGTTTTGGTCGGGGTTGAAGACCAAGTTGGAAGGACATGGCATGTGGTGTTTTCGCTCGCCCTCGCACATGTAGTACCGCGTGCAATCGCTCTTGTCTTTGTGATAGCTGATGTGACCGTCTTCTTCTTCACATGTTACTTCATTAGCTAAAAAAAAAAAAAAATCAAAATGTATAAAATGTGTATCATAATCGCAATTTTGTCTGAGAAAGTGTGAAATAAAATAACGATATGTACGACGGGTAATCGAAAAGTAAGGTTACAAAATGTACACGTTTCATTGCAGGCATTGTAACGTATTTTTTTATCATCGCTCATATTTAAAAGAAAACTACTATTGACTTTAAATACTCGTTACAGAATTTAAATATTTCAAAACTAAAAGAGTCACTATTTTTAGAAATATACAGGGTGTCCGTATTTCGACAGAATATATGGGGAACTCAGTTATTTAAAGAGATGGAGAGTTGGTTAAATTAGGACAAAGTTGCGTATTTTAGGGCGTTTTTTAACCATGTCTCAAAAACGAAAGAATATATTTTAAATTTGTTATTAGATTATTATTGGGCCCTAAATTACGCAATTTTGCCCCAATTTAACCAACTCTCTATCCCTTCAAATAACTGATATCTCCATACGTTTTGTTGAAATACGGACACCCTGTATAGACTTTATATGGATACGCTGTACATTTTTCGACATCCGTTGTTTATTAAAAGAGTTTAATCCAAAGCTTTTAACCAGTGATTTCCACTGCTAGATTCAGCACAAAGTTAAATTTCGAGTTTGGACGCGAAGCGTACAAATCCAAATTAAGGCTTTTATAAACTCGAAAATTTACTTCATGCGCTACGCGTATTAAACACTGGTTGTAATTAAAGTTCAAAATATACGTCTTCGCCATACTGCTGTAGTAAAATATTGTAAACTTCGCAATATTTCAGTGTTTTATACGCGTGGCGCATGAAGTAAAATTTCGAGTTTAGAAAAGCCCAGAAAATTTTCACGGGGCTTTTCTAAACTCGAAATTTTACTTCATGCTTAGTCTGGGAGTGGAAAACGTTTGTTTAATTTTTATACTTAAAAGAAAAGCTTCCTGTATGTTCAAAATATGATTTAATCAATAATTTTTTTTAAAAATGTTGACTAATATTTATAATAACTTTTTAAAAATTTAATAAATATCCATATAGGCCAGTATTATCTTTTTTAAATTTCAAACCCCAATGGTTAAGGAACTAAATAATAATAAAATATATTTAAGCATAGTTTTAATCAATCAATAAGAGTTATTTTTAATGAAAATTAAAAGGCATGATATGAAAATTAGACAAAAGATGGAGGTAGAGAAATATTCATTTATGTAACCACTTTAAAACTAAAAAAAGTACTTGTGTAGATCTTCACCTAAAACCAAAAAAAAAAATAAATAAATAGGGTCAACTCGATTTTAAGATTTTTTTGTGGTTGCGGAGGGCTATCAAGCGCGATCCAGGTGGCGGATAGGGAAATACCCCTTCCTTAGATGAAGTGGTTAGTGATGGCCATAAGTGCCGCTCCAGAGTAAAACCCTGTGTAGTTTCACAAAAACCGTCACCGCGGACCAACTCCCCCCCAAACTCAGGTTATCGTGTCGTGACCATGGGATTGAACTTGTAGTTTACGGTGCCTAGGACCAATACTGTTTTACAGCACGTCCTCTTCGGCAGAAGGTGGTCATGTCTCGCATCTGCGGGGGTAGGCTCAGGGGGTCTGAGCTTAACCACTTGGACCAAGAGGAGAGCGGTACAACCTCAATAAAAACCCTAAATTCAAAGGTGGGTACAGGCCAAAGGGATGCGTGGCTAGATAGATGACTAGTTCCTACTGTACCAACATCCGGTAAATTGTGACCCCCGGATGCAGTTAGCCTTACCAGCGCCAGCGGGGCTCTGCACTGGCGGACCTTTTTAGTTCCCTAGCTTTTCGTGGGAACCAAAATGAAACACACACATCCCAAACAAATAAATAAAAACAACACGAGGGTTGCTGGTGGGGTCCCCCCTCTCAAAGAGCGGCAAAAGAAGTTGGAACCGGAGAAGGTTGGCTCCCTCCCACTCCCCAGTACATTCGGAAATAGGAAGAGCCCTCGGGCTCCCCACTTTCGAACACAACAACACAAACCCAGAAGGGCGGGTGTCCGCACCCCCCACTGGAACACAAATCTCCGCTCTTGAGGGGGGAAAACACCAGCAAGCCTGTTACCCGCCGGGTAACTGGTAAAGTAAGCGGGTCTAAAGCCAGACGCCGCCAAATAACCAAGAAGAGGGGTCGTGAAAACGAATCCCAGTCCCCCAAGGTCCCTAAAAAACCCCGGGAAGGGCACTCTTCCAAAACCAACCGACCTCCTAGTGGCTCAACACCTATGAGCTACAAGGAGGCCGCTGAACAAAGCCTGAGAGTTGTCATTATTAATGAGAACAACTTATACGTCAAGGTCAACGAGGAAGAGACAAAATCCATCCAGATAAGCCTCCGAACCGCACACCTCAACGTGGTAAAAACCATGACAGTAGCCGATTAGGTACACCGATTCATGGGACTCTCACACCTGAGAGAAATCCTGAGGGTAAACTGCGCCTACCAAGAGACGCTGAAGTGGCTCTCAAAAACAGTACCCTCCCTAAAACCTTGGGAAGGCGCCAAAATTAAGGTAGTTAGCCAAGACCAACTACCTAAATTTACCAAAGCAGTACTATGGGTGCCAGTAATGCCATCCATAGAGTATAAAAATAAGGACGGTATAATACTGGAACTAGCGGTCCTAAAGCTAACCTTAACATTGGCAAATGGCCAACCTTCCACCAAGAGAAGAAGGACGAAGGCCATCTACTCGGCATACCCGACGAGGACACCAAAAAGCATCCGAGCGAGAAGGCAGACAGCGCCCATTCCTCAGGATCTCCACAGACACCCTTAGACTGAACAAGGACGGAGGAGGGGAGGAGGCAGAGGTCAAAGAGGCTACCATCACTCCCCCAATTGCTCAGTCCACACCAACAAGGTCCAGCCAGGAGGATGACCCCCCAATACCGTCAACCGAGGACATAAAAGAGGAGACGGTGATCCACCACCCTTAAATCAAATTGGCAGATGTAGAGATAAAGGGGTCGGGTACACCGCCCCCCTCACTAAAAATCTAATCGCCATAATCCAAAAAAAAAGAAAAATTGGTGACAACTTTATTTTCAGAAATGGTCCTATTAACTGGCCCCCTCGTTCGTGCGACTTAACGCCTCGCGATTACTTTTTAAAGGGCTATGTTAAGCCATTGGTTTATGCCAACAAACCAGCAACTCTTAAAGCATTGAAAGCTAATATTGATGCCACCATTGGCGCCATATGACCAGATTTATTGAAAAAAGTTTTGAGAAATGGACTGATCGAATGGATCATGTAACTCGTAGCCGCGGCGGACATATGCCCGAAATCATATTTTAAAAATAAATGCTATGAAATTATCTACCAGATTATAATAATAATTAATAATTCCAACAATATTTCTGTCTTGTTCTTAAGCCCTTAAAAAAATTCCCTTTACCTTTTTTATTTTACGGTGCCTAAATTCTGTGAAAACCAAAAGTTAGTGGTTTTCATACAACATGAATATATAACTTGATTTAAGTAAAAAGTACCAACATGATTCGTGCGAATAAAAACAGTGGCGTCAGCGCAAAGATCTAACGTTTAGACAGTATAATACTCAATTTCATAAGAATATGACATAGACATTTCAATACTCACGATCTTTAGTTGTATATTGTCCGACTGGACTCGAACTTTCGTAAGGTCCATTGTATTCCAATTTGACTTTGTAGCCATCCAGTTCTTGCCTCATGGCTTGGATGAGAGGGTATTTTCCGCTTCCGCATTGCCCCTTAAAGTCGTCCATGTCGACAGACCAGATCATTATGCCTCCGAAGCCTTCCTCTTTCAACCAGGCCATCTAAAAAAAAGTGAATGATCAAATAATTAAAACTCATTTTACTCTGTTTACACTGAATCTGTTCGTTACGTGAACTGTACATCTGCTTTCTTTAATGTCAACTTCAGCTCATTTACACTAACATGAACTGATGACGTCACAAACCTGAGCTCAATTCAGCACAAACGAATAAATCCACTAGCATGCACTTGTGATGTCACAAAGCTGAACTCAGTTCAATTTAGTTCAGCAGTGTTCTGCCTTGTTTCTTTCAAGAAGGAACTACCTGATATAGGCAACTTTGAAACCAGTAGAACTGATATGTTTAACTCGACTTGAAATATCTATTGTAATATTCGTCACCTATTGTAGTCCATCAATACCTAGACCTTTAATGTAGTCTATTATGGTTTGATCATAATAGACTACATAAAAGGTCTAGGTATTGATGGACTACAATAGGTGACGAATATTACAATAGATATTTCAGGTCGACGTAATACATAATAGGTCTAGGTATTGATGGACTCCAATAAGTGAAGGATATTACAATAGATGTTTTAGGTCGACGTAATTCAGCTCAGTGGCCATACCATACCATACCATACCGTACCATAGTGTAGAACAAACAAACAAACTCAATGTCTTCGCAATTTAAAGTTTGTGAATTAATAAATTACCAATTATTTCTTTTTTCACCAGGAGCGCAAATTTCACATCTTTGTACATACCTTTGTCTTTAAACTTCTTTCATCGTCGAAGCCAACCCATTGGTTTTCCCTGTAAGCAAATGGCACTTGTTGCTCGTTATCCCAAACCAAGGTCGTGTTGTCCTCGTGCAAAAAGTCGCAGATTTCGTAGAAGCTCAGGAATCCGGCTTCGGCCGTGTATTTTCCGGCCGTGCCTCCACCGGAAGCTGGAGCTCCAATGTCAAATTGTGTGGTATTTACCAGCTCAAAACTGCGGCCATAAGTTGGCATTCCGATCATGAGTTTTTCTTTCGGCGCTCCTTGTTTCACCCATTCTCTAGCCGAATAATCCTGAAATAAAAGTGTTATTAGTGTAAAAGGCCGACAGACCTAAGTCAATGTACTTAGTTTAAATTTAGCTTATAGAAACTACCAGATGAATTTATTCGGAAATAGAAAATCGAATTTATATTAATATTTCAATTTTAACAAAATACTTACAACAGTGAGTTTCTTCTGGTAACTAGTGGCACTTTCAAGCGGGAACAAAGGTGAATTATGCCCAACAGTCCTCTCCCATTGCCCATGGAAATCATATGTCATAACATTGATGAAATCTAAATATTTTGAAATTTCCGGTACGTCGTATCCAGCAGCGATTGCTTCAAACGAAGCCGGTACCGCAGCTGTTAACAAAAGCCTAGGCTGTCCACTGGTTTTGGCCTCTCCTTCAAAAGCTAAACGCAACTCCTTCAGAAGGTTGACGTAAGCTGCTCTGTCATCGGCTCCTCTTGGGTATTCCCAATCAACATCTAATCCGTTGAACTTGTAGTCCCTGAGGAACTCTATGGCGTCGTAGACGAATTGGTTCATCCTGAAGGTGTTTCCTGTGAGCTCTTTGAATGGGGTCGAACCGAAAGCCCACCCACCAATGGCTAATAATACCTAAAAAAAAAATGATTGTATGTATAAAACGATAAGTATGTATTTTTTCTTACCTTTAAGTCAGGGCTCTTCTCTCTTAAGGCAATTACCCTCTCGTACATTTCCTCATCGGTTTCGTCGGCTTCAGCCAATTTGAATTCTTTGAGGGTGGCGAAGGCGTAGATGACGTGCGTGCAAAGGCTGGGGTTGACGTTTTCAGGGGTGAATTTTCCAGCACCAGGTCTCTTCCTGGACCAGCTGGTAACGTAGCAGAAGACTTGTGGAGCACGTGCTGAAAATTAACATCAATATCAGTTCTTGCTCTGAGTATGACAACATTAGTGATATTTGTTTAGCATTTGTTTATTAGTTGGACACATTTGTTCGAATTTAGACCTGGTAATAGAACATGTAGTTAGGTCAAATATAATAAAATAAACACATAAATTTAATCAAAATCTATTTAGAAAATTTGTCTCGGATCGCTGCGCGATCCTCGATAAATTTTCACGGGTTTTTTTTTAACTCGAAATTTTACTTCATGCTTAGTCCGGGAGTGGAAAACACTCGTTTAAAGTTTCAAATTGAACTCTTTAAAAAAAACAACAAATAACTAAAGATTTAAAGAAAGTAAGCTGAATTTGGAATACGTATACTTTAAAGAAAAACTTCCTGTACATCAAAGAAATGTCATTTGGTTGTGCGGTAAGCAATCAGCTGTTTAGCTGTCAGCACGTAATGCACATGTCAAAGCTATTACGTGCATGTATACGTAATGTCAATCATACTTGTCAAGATGACAGTATGGTATGATGCGGTTACTAGATGGGGCGTAGGTAAACGTATTTACAGTTCAAAGTACGCCCAATGTAATTACGTAATTAAATTAGAATGTCCGTTGCGTCGATTTCGTACCGGGTTGATTAATTCACCGAGGATTACCGTAGCCGGGGGCTCGGAACGGATTAGAAAGTGTTTTGCCTGGTGCGTAACTTACTGTTCTTGTCGGAGTTGCTCTTGAGCACCAATTTCTTGTTGGGCTTCCTCACGCGCTGGAGGACCTCGGACACGGCCACTTTGACAGGGGCCGGCTTCTCGATCTCCACTTCCTCTTCCTCAACGGCTCCGGCTATTTCTTGCCAGTCGACGTCTTTGGCGCCTTTACCACGGGATACACCGCGAAGTTCCTCCCTAAAATCAATAATAGTGATGTAACTGTATGGTTTTGATTTTACGTAAAGTGATTATTACGAATTGTATTGATATATTTGATTTGTTTGGTATATCCCATTTTATATTTAAGAACATTGTAAATAAAATTCATGCCACGAGTAGTACATTGTCTATTGACTTGATAGAATACTTTTAGGTTTGTTTGTTTAATTCAAGTTTGTATAATTTTTCTAAGTAAAATAAACATGTATCTTAATTTTTTTAATCGAATTTATAATGTTAATATTTTGCAAAAAATGTGTTATCCGTTAATAAATAATAATAATAATATTTTTTTGATATACCTCATAGCTCCAATCAAAGGATATTTCACGTTTCCTCCGCAAACTTGTCCGCTAAAGTCATCCATGTCGACGGTCCAGACCATGGCTCCTCCGAAGCCGTTTTCTTTAATCCACTTCATCTTGTGCCTGATGGATTTTTCGTCATCGAAACCGACCCATTGGTCTCCGTGGATGGCGTAAGGTACCTTCATCTCGTCGTCCCAAATGTATGAAGCTCCATTGCGCAACATTTCACATACCTACGAAAAAGGGCATCAGATTAGATTTTCTTAAGAAGTTAGAGTGGAACAGTGGAGGGATTTGTTTTGTGGATGGTCTTAGAAATAGATTATTTCAAGAGGTGGACCAATCGGTAAATTTCTCTAGAAAATGGCAAGTCTTAAAAATGGATTAGATTAGATTTCCTTTCCCAGAACAGTGAAGGGATTTGTTTTGTTCATGCTCTTAAAATTAGATTATTTTAAGAGGTGGAAGATTCACTTATTTTCTATAGAAAAAATAGATTTTTTCAAATGAAAGATCAGGGCTGTCCAACCTCTTGCCTTCACTAGGTCACATTTGCCAAATTCAATTTGTCTTGTGCCAGAATAAGTAGAAAGTTTAATTGCAGTTCATATATATTTATTAATAATAAGTGTTTTAAGGAACATACCTCGTAATAAGCCAAAAATCCCGATTCCTTCGTGTAAGTACCCTCCTTTCCTCCTCCACTAGCCGGCGAATTAACCTTATACCTATTCAAATTACTCAAAGTGAACGTCCTTCCATAAGTCGGCATCCCGATGATCAACTTCTCTTTGGGAGCTCCAAGTTTCACCCACAGACTAGCCGCGTGGTCGACGCTCAGTTGTTTCCTCCATTCGCTGTCGCTGCTGGGGGAGTAAAGTGGCGCATTATGGCCTGTTTCCCTCTCCCATTTTCCGTGGAAATCGTAAGCCATAAGGTTGATGAAGTCCAAATAGGAAGCGACAGCGGGCACGTCATATCCGGCTTTGATGTTGTCAGGGCCCACTGGGACAGCGGCGGAGAGGAGGAGGCGAGGTTTCTTGATTTCTTGGGCTTCGGCTTCAAAAGCCTCACGAAGTTCTAAACAAAAAAATAATGTTTCAACCATAACCCTAGTTATTAGACTCGAAAAATTATAATAGTGGCTATTTGTAACTTTTAGAGTTCTCTTTTTAGAAGTATTCATTATTTTGACAAGAAGAACTTGGCAAAAGCACTAGGGCCTATAATACTGGTGAATCAGTAGCCGATAAACCAATAAATATCAGATGTTCATTTCTATTAGATCATCGCTGTCGCCCTTTTCTGACATTCTACACGAATTGACTTCTTAATTCACTAATAACTTCTGCTACTAATTAATATTACATACGTTGCACTATTAAAATTGAAATGTCGCTGTCAGATTGTTGCATAGCCTTCCGCGAAAGGTTGTCTAGATTATGCATATTATTTTTTCGGCCCTAGATACGCTAAGTCGTCGGTTCGGCCCGATTTTTATGGCCGAAATATATGGTTTCGGTAGAAGCAGGCGAAAAATAATTTATAAGTTTTATTTGATATAAAAATTACTATCAAACAACAAATCATTTGAGAATTTGCTTATATTATTTTCTACATACGTGTAATTTTTATTGTTTACTCCACACATTAAAACTTTCGACTTTCCATTATATTGTTAAAATACCTTTCCCCATTACGTTTCCATTACATTGCGCCTTAATTAAATCCAAGTGGGCGTGTGTTGTCGGTGCACAAAAATGCGTAAGGTAAATAGCGATACGTGCGTTATAGAAATTCGTATCACTTTCTTCGGCCCCGTTCCCACCGGACGAGGAGCAGAAAAAAACGAAAATGTTTGTCTGATAAGTAATCACAAACATCTGCGGCTAATGAATAGAAAGCTCGGACCAAAATAAAATTAATGCTTTCGAGTGAGATGCACGTAAATTGTAAACAAACGTTTGTGTACACACTTTCGTTTTTCAAATTACAATAATGCATAGTCAAGAGTTTATGATTCGTAATTGTTTGGGAAAAGTGGAGTAAGAAAAATGTTAATAGAAATTTGAATGAGTGTTTCCAGTCCCAGATTAAGCATGAAGTAAAATTTCGAGTTTAGAAAAGCCTGAAAATTTGGTTTGGTCGCGTAGCGCGAAGCGCGGAGCGGCCAAACCAAATTTTCAGGCTTTTCTAAACTCGAAATTTTACTTCATGCGCCACGCGTATAATACACAGGTTTTGAGCGAAGTTCGAATATACATAAATTACACAATATTTGAGTCATTTATACGCGTGGCGCATGAAGTAAAATTTCGAGTTTAGAAAAGCCCAGGAAATTTGTCTATAGTCGCTGCGCGACCCTCGACAAATTTTCACGAGGCTTTTCTAAACTCGAAATTTTACTTCATGCTTAGTCTGGGAGTGGAAATCACTTGTTTAAAGCTTTAAAATGAACTTAAAAAAACAATCAGGGAATATCTCAATAACTAACTAAATGTCAAAACAAAATCACCAAACGTCATCAGTATCCAGGGCTAACGCGATAATACGAAATGTATTAAAATGTTTACAAAATCGCAAATTTCTCAAAAAGTGTTGAAAGGATAGGGCAACAACCCGGTATTAATAAAAAGTAAATTTAATTTCGCATCAGATAAAGTATCTCAAGATAGATGGTGCCATTTAAAAAATGAAGTTATGCATGTTTGAAGTACTGAAGAATACCGTCGACGGACCCGGTTCAATTTAGAAAATTGGACTAATGGCAAAAACCTAAACAAATACTACATTTCTTCCCGAATCCAAAACCGTAAGCCGCACAACTCTGACTTATTTCGTTTTGAAGATATTGTTAATGGCGTCAAGCTCTAAAATCGTCAAATTTATCAAAAAAATGAAATAACTCGAAAACGGTTCAACTGAGACCCAATGTTGTGTGCATAAACTCATGTTTATTTTTAACGAGCAATCCAAAAATGTAAAAATATATAGGGTGTTCTATTTAAAATAAGGAAGTTGGTGTTTACTTCCGGTGTAACGGCAAGGCCGCCATATTTAGCAATAATTTTGGGTTATGAAAAACTTGATTCTGAACAACATTTATTTGAAACTTTTTTTGCTATTTTTAACGATACGCCCACTATAGACCGATTTCCGCTTAGTGACTCACCCTGTATACCTGATAGTGTATTCTCTACCATAGTATATTTTTGTTATACCTGGAAACCTTTGCTATTACTTTTTTGTTTGTTATATTTCTTAGGATAAAAAAAATAAACATTTCTTTCAGAGTCGTCATTGATGATTTATTAAAGGTCTGTTTGCAATTTATGGGACCCGCTTGTTTTTGTTTTAAAAGTCGAAAAAAAGTCGTCGTTCTTGATGCAAGTCCGGATATGGCTTTCTGCTAAAGCCGACGGAGGACGAGTATTATTGCAACCTCTGACATTTACAAGAGAAATAATAAAAAAATCATTAATTTCATATTGATGAGTGCGTCATGGCATAAAAGATTTTTTTATAAATCTATGGAAAATTTTCAGTTGTAAAATTAATAATGATTAATAAACACCTCCTGTGATCCACCAATATTTTAATACAGAATTTTGTTTAGATCTCTTAGCAACGTCAACTTTACCAGCGATTAAAGAACGTTGTCTAGGCAACGTATATTATCGGTCCATGTTACTTTTTATTAATATCGAAGTAGGTTTTACAATTTGACGTTCCTCGCACAGTAATTAGTACGTCAAATCGTAAAAATTAAAATGTGTGATAATAAAACGCGTTTTGGTGCTGCGTCTAAAGAATTTATTGCGAATGCAGTTAAAAGTAATATCCCGGAATCCAGTGAGTATTGCCAGTAACATTATCTACAATAACTGTACCTTAAACATTCAAACTATGAATTTTAATAATAATAATTTTTTAATTTAATAGTTATTAATCTAATAAAATGTTATATTTGAGTTGTTTATTAATCTCCCTTGAATAAACTCGAGGTTATTTTTTCTTTCGGATAAAGATGCTTTTATTGCACTCAGTTTGGTTTTCACTTGGTAAAAACTCTCGAATCAAGGGGCAATAATAATAATAATAATAATAATAATAATAATAATACTTTATTACCCAACAGATACAGAATCCAGTAACAGGGTAATATCATAACTTAAGTATACAAATAACAATATAAAAATTTAAGGTAAAAATAAAATATAAAAATTTAAAAATAAAAAAAAAAATACAATAAATTAGTATTTGGACGCAATTTGAAATTAAAGCATTGGTTGATATGACTAAGGAATGAACTGAAAGAATCACCAAATATATCAGCATTATATTGCACACTATGGTATGATTTGTACAGCTTATATAGTGGAGAATTATTATGATGAAGTGGATTAGAAGTATTGTAAGAAAAGGTGCTGCAAGATCTGCTTGCCAACCTAGGTACATGACAGTTAAGTAAGTCAATGGCAGTGGTATCATCAATGATGTTGTTAACTAGTTTGTACAGATACAGGCATGATATACGCCTATGCCTATCATTTATGGAAATTTTGTTGAATTCTAGGAGTAAACTGGAGTAGCTAATCGTTCTGTCTGGATATGATTTATGTGTGATAAAATATAGATATTTTAAAAATTTGCGCTGCATGCTCTCTTAGTTCGTCATTCAACTTAGATCGTCATTCAACATCCTTTCACTCGTTTTAATATAATTATCACGACCATGTTGTATTTTAAGTTTTACAGATTGCCGTACTTTATTAAACTTCAATTTATTGGATTTTTTTTTATTTTTCAAATACTTAAATCCAAGTTTATTCTTAAGTTTTAATTCAGTAATAATATCATTATTAAACCATGGTGGATAATTATTCGTGTTTTTGTTCTTAAGGAGTTTTGCGACATGCATATCTATGACACTGTATAGATGAGAATATAAACAATCACAAGCCTGGTCGACATCTGTTAACGTATAAAGTGAATCCCACTCCAACGAAGAAATATCTTTATATAAGTTTGGCAAGTTGGCTTTTCTGTAGTTATATTTCCTAGTACCACTTGAAATAAATTTATCGGCATTATAAGTTGTAATTGATATAGCATATCGTAAGGAAGGATGGTAAGGGTCTTCAGTAACTAACGAATCTGGTTCTCCAGTGGCATCACATGCAACATTATCTGAGGAAATAATAAGATCAAGAATTTTGCCGTTATTATTCAAAATTTGGTTGTGTTGAGTAAAACCACAAAATTCCAGAAAGTTATGTAAAGCCGAAGTATATACATCAGATACCTTCTCAGAATTATAGTACCGGCTGATATTAAAATCTCCAAGAATAAGGACTTTATCATATTGGTAATGTAGATCTTCTAAAGCTTCGTATAGCCTACAGTATATATCTAAGTTTGAGGCAGGTGGTATGTATATACAGACGACTACCAAAAATTTAGAGGAATGAGTTATTTTAACGATTACCATTTCAATCGATTCTATAGGGGTATGAATTTGTAATTGTTTAGCAATTAGCGTATTCTTTGTTGCAATTAATACACCACCTCCTCTTTTACTACTGGGACGGTCACATCGATATATATTGTAGCAATCAGGTAATATTTCTGTATTTAAAACGCTATCCTTAATCCAAGTTTCCGTTATAAAAATTATATCGTGATTCGGCGCAGATACATTATTAAAAAAGGTAGTCGTTTTAGTATTTCAGCCTCTGACATTTTGATAATAGAGGGACAGTACTGTGTTAGGATTAACCATAACTAGTTTTTTGCAGGGTCGCTCTTCTGTGCTATTGTGGGTCTATTATTAACAAACCGAATACATAGATTTTTATCTCCTTTTGAATTTAGTTCTTTAATAATATTTTTAAGCTCATTGCGTTGCATAATTGTACGATCAGGTTGAACATTTATCGTTGATGGCAGTCTTTTCTTATTATTTAGAACTTTCCAACAATCTCCACGATTTTGAAAGACAACTTTAACAGGCCGTGGTTTGTCCGTTCTCCGGCCCAGTCGAAATAATGAATGCCCTTGCCCTTGATTCTCGTGTTTTTTCCGTGACAACCAAACATTCGTGTAATAATTGCATCTATATCTGAGTAAAAAATAACCTCTTGTTTATTCACCTACGAGAAATGCATATTTTAAAATAATTTACAAATAAAATTAATACTGAGGGGTAATTTCAATCAATGGTATTTTTTTACACACGTATAATTATTAAAACACACTAACATCAATATAAAACCATTACATAAACCTAATTACTCCCATAATTTTCCTCACCTTGATGGTTTGATTAGAAGCGGTGATGAAATTTTGCTCAAATTATGCCTGATGGTAGTTTTCTTGCGTAAAAGAGCCGCGTGTGTTTTACATAAACGAAAAGGCGAAAAAAATAAATATATACACACAGTCTGGCAAAAATGTGTGTGTATATCCATTTTACAACTTTCTAAATGCGATTACGTGAAATTGGTGCCCGACTTGGGTTCGTTGACACAAAATTATTATCCGTACGGCTCATGAACGGCGCGTGTCCCCCTTTTTTGAAAAAAGAAAAAAAAAAAGAATCGCCGCCGACGAAATTAATTAAACGTGATTTGAATGAGCTACATGTGAGAATTATATTCTTAGAAAAAGATTGGATTGCGCTTTGAAAAATGTGCGGTTAGTTAATTTTTATTTGACAACCGTTAAAGACACTGAAAAAACCTGAAATATTGTTCCAGAAAAGTAAATAATTGAGCATTGTTCTCGTAAATAAACTCAGAAAATATTCTAGATATGCTGGAAGAGATTATCTAAAATATTTCCTAAATTAAGTTTTTAAGTTTAAAACTATTACAATCAATTTACAATAAAATATATTTGTAATTTTTAATTGGATTTCAGCAATTATTAATGTATATGGTATAGTGTTGAATAAATGTTAGATTGCAAATTTGAATAATAAATTTGAAAATGTCCCTAGTGTAAACAATGTGTTGATTATCCTATCAAACAAGTCGTGTGAATAATGTATGAAAACTACGCCTCATTAACGAAATAACAGCAAACCCAATTTAAATTCGAGTTCATCAGCGAACGCCCTATTACCGATATTAGATCATCGACGTCGTCGTTGTCGTCGTCGGCGGGGGCTTTTATTAAATTTTCATGTCTGCAGCGCACCCAGAAAGCTCCCCCTATTGACTTTATTATAACGTCGTTATCTTATCCAGTGCTCGGGTCATATTTCATCGCGAAAACGGAAAATGTATATATATAAAGTTTATGCAGAGTAAAGAGTGTAAAGAAAAAGTAGGTGGTGATAAACTAACCCTTGAGGAGGAGGACGTAGTTCTTCTTGTCGTCGGTTCCTTTCGGGTATTCCCAATCGATATCCAGCCCGTCGAAGTGGCGGTCCCTGAGGAACGGGATGGCGCTGTAGATGAAGGTCTGCCTGGCGTAACGAGTTCCTGCCATGTCTTTGAATTTCTGGGTACCAAATGACCAACCACCTAGAAAAAAAAACATGAACAAATTTACGAACATAGTTTCTTATAATGTCTAATGTTCGGTACAAACAAGCGGTTTTTCTAATCGGTTGGCAACATGCTCGGTTTTTCCTATTTCACCCTTTTTTTTGCTATGCACAACACTTCCCCCATACTTGTTTGGTCCGCTGACCGAGAAGGGAGAGTCGTAAATGTACAGCGGCACGCGACGGTCGATCTCGCGCCACCCCGGAGATTAGTTAAGTAGTGTCGATCACCTCGGAACTACACCCTCAGGAGAAGCTGTAAGGGCCCGAATACCGACTCACCAAAGGTCAGTTTCCTCTCGCTACCGTTCCCTAGCAATTTTTCCGACTTTGTTGTCGGCCACCACAAAAAACCGCTATGAAATAAATTCACGGCAGCTCTCGCTGCGAGTTAAAATATTTCATAGGGCACAACCCCCCTCCCCCTCCCCCAAACATCTAATCTTGATAGGAATGAGCTTATGGGGCCTGTATAAATACAGGTTGAGATTGACAGGATTATTACTATTAATTAAATTTTGTTTGCATGATTCTTACCGATGGCTAACAGAGTTTTGAGCGCTGGATTGGCCTTTTTGAGTTTGTGTATCCTCTCGTAGAGTCCGGTCTTGCCGTCTTTGGTCTCGTCGTTGCTTTCGAAGGAAGAAAGCTTGCCTTTCTTCAGCCAGCCGAAGGCGAAGATGATGTGCGTGCAAAGATCCGGTGTGATATCTTCAGGTGTGAATTTACCGACCTTTGTTCTGTACTGTGACCAATTTGTGTAGTAACAAACCACCTGAAACAAAAAAATAGTAGAAAAAACGTAAACGTTTAACTTTTAATAAAGTAGTTTTAAATCTTCAGCATCTTGGCGTTTGTTAAGTTTAATAATAATACCCTTTATTGTCCAACAGGATTTCCTACTTACAGGACAATATAATAGAAGGTGAATGCAAAAAAAAAATAAGTATTACAAGAAACAAAAATATAGAAAATTACAAGTATTAACAGTAGAAACAACATTTAAGTTACATTTTATATAAATAAATCATCGAAAGACTTTTCTGCGCAACGACACATTGAAGATTGGTGACCGCTGCAGAACACATGTCCTTGGTGTGGGCAGTCGGAATGATGAAGAGAATCTGGTTGATTGTTGAGGAACATTGAAGGGTATCCCGGAAAGTAATTGGGGGCAGTCGATTGTTCCGTGTACTAGTTTCCTGAGAGTTGTGGCGCAGTGGTGGTCTCGTCTGGTCGATAATGCTATCATGTTATGCCTTTCAAGTAAATGTTCTTGATTAGCTCAAATAGATGGATAAGTACCGTCAAGTTTGTAAGACAAAAATTTTAAAAATCGCCGATGGAGGCGATCTAGTAGGAGGGAATGACTAATACTTGTCGGATACCAGACTAAGCTACAGTAAGTAGTCCAATTTACTTGATACAAAAGCGAAGTATAATGACTTTATAGCATCAGTATTTCGAAATTTACGAACGTTTCTCAGTATAAAACCTAATGATCTGGAGGCTGCGGAGCGAATAGCTTCAATATGGGTACTGAAAGTGAGTTTCTTGTCAAAAGTAACTCCTAGGTCTTTGAACCAGTCAACGACCGACAGATAGTCACCTGAAATATAGTAAGTTCTTGTGAGAGCATTGCGTTTCCGACTGTAATTTATAACGCTGCATTTGTTTACGTTGAGTTTTAAATTTACACGGGAGCACCAGTTAGATATGATATTTAGATTCGATTGCAGCATATCGACATCGTTCTGACATTGGATCCTCTGGTCAATTTTGAGGTCGTCGGCGTATGCTAACACAGGGCAGGTGAGCATCCCCAGCAAATCATTAATAAAAATATCGGACACTTTTTTCTCATTAATCACTTGGTAAAACATTTTAAAATATAATGGTTTGTAAATTAAATTCACTTGGTTTTGTTTCACTTATATGTATTTTATTTTCTACTAGTTTCGGCTTAATGCCATTATCAAGAATGATAATGGCATTAAGCCGAAACTAGTAGAAAATAAAATACATATAAGTGAAACAAAACCAAGTGAATTTAATTTACAAACCCTTATATTAATAAAAATGTTGAAGAGAAGGGGGACAAGACTGGAGCCCTGTGGGACACCAATCGACGGTGAGAATTCAAAAGATTTAAAACCGTTGTAGCAAGATCTGTTGTGCAGGTAGGATTGTATAAACTGAGTAACCGCTGACACAGCCCCAAATGACCCAAGTTTCTCTAAGAGCAGTTTGTGATTAATAGAATCAAACGCTCGGGAGAAGTCGGTGTATATGACATCAACTTGGCCTCGCACATCTAAAGCTTCAGAAAGGAACTGCGAAATAGTAGCAAGATTGTTTAGTGTCGACCGTCTTGGCATGAATCCGTGTTGATAGGGCGAGATGTAGGATCGCACGTTGTTGAAAATGTTATTATATAGCACTGTTTCCAATACCTTGGCGAAGTTCGATAGGATTGCGATGGGACGATAATTGCTTATTTGCTTGAAGATTGGGCATAATAGTGTGCGTTTCCAACAGTTGGGAAATTCACTTTTAGATATTGAAAGAACTTTTAGATATTGAAATATTGATATTTAAGATAATGATTTGTTTTATTTATGACTCAAAGTAGAAAAGGCTTTTAAGATGTTGCGAAAATTAAGATTCTAGATCTATTGACTCATTTCTTAAGACGTTTATTACCCGTTGACCTTTAGTTTTTAAAATCTGGAACATTTCCAAAAACGACTTTTGAAGGGGCAAAGAGCCTGCCCGAGTCAAAAAGAAAGGGATGCTTGTCATTTCGTCAATCTGGAACATCTGGAAAAAGGACTTTTGAAGAGTGAAATAGAGAGCCTGCTCGAGGCAGAAAGACACGGGTGTATGGCATTTGGGTGTCCACAAGCCTCAATTTGCAACGCAAATAAGTCACTTTAGCGATTATTTTTATAAATTGGGGAGTTAGTGCACCAACTCGTATTTCTAGCTTCTAGCCGCCACTGGTTAGAGAAAAAGATTTGTTTTTTGATTATGACTAAAATCTACCTTGTATCCATCTTTATCTTTTTTGCTGATGGATGAGGCGGCTAAGGAATTATCAGTCGTTTTCTTGGAGCCTGCCCTACTCCTCAATCGGAATCTGTTCACGCTTGCTGAAACTTCTTGATCCTGTGAGGAGGCTGCTGCTGTGCTTGCAGATGTGGGCCTTCTTAATCTTCTTCGTGTGACTGAAATAAAAATTAAACAAAATCACACAATGAAAGAAAACAACAACGGTAATGACCAATCAATTGCTATTGGTGATACACGATAGGACATATATTCATAAATTATATATTAATTCCAAATATCCTGCAATTGGTGATACAGGATAAACATTTCAATTGAATAAATCGTTGAACTGCAGTTCATGTCTGTACAGGGTGGTGTATTTTATAGGTGCCAGATATGGACAACTTTTTTATTTGGAGAGATATTGAAAAACCATTTTTGTGAGCTAGAGTCATTTTTTCGTGTTTTAATCAATAGCAAAAAGAAAATTGATCTATCTCTAACTGTTTCCCCCCTATGACTGGAAGTTTATATAACGTCAATTTTTCCAAATACCTATAACTGTTTTTAAAATTAACCAAATGGTTAAAACTTTCCTATGGCAACTTTTTACGCCCATTAAAACGACGTACCTGTTTTATCTCAAGGACGTTTCGTTATTGTGTTCTTATATCAAGATCACATTTTTCTTATGGACGTATATGGAGATATGCATACCATTTAACAGCATTTTTAACCCTGATTTCAATAGTCTACCACATCCATACTTTTGTCAATGCCAAAGTTGCCATGATAACGAGTAAACAATTTCGTTACAAGGCAATTTGTTTAAAAATATGATTACTATCGATGTGGTATAGTTTTATAAATAGGCACTCTTGGTTGGCATAAAGTGCTTATGCAAGTGGAACATCGTTGAAATCAGCAGAAAAAATGCTGTTCAATAGTGTGCATATCTCCATATGCACCCATAGGAAAATAAAAACGAAACGTCCTTGCAATAATGGGCGTAAAAAGTTGCTATAAGTAAGTTTTTACAGTTTGGATAAACCTTTAGAATAAAATGAGTTTCAGTAACTTCATAAAAACGACGTTTTATCAAGATTTCTATATGTGGCACCTTCAAAATGCACCATCCTGTACATGAGATTAGTGCTACATTTTTGTTTTATTGAAATCATAGATGAAATACTGCCCAGAGATGAAATACTGTTCAGAGATGAACTACAGTTCATAAATTGACTACAGTTCGGAGATGAAGTTCTGATTAAAGATCAACTAATGTTTAGAGATGAACTAAAGCTGAGAGACGAACTTCACTTCAAAGTTTTAAGAAACTTTCCTTCGATATTTATTAAAAATTAAACGAAATAGACATTTCTAAAATGTATTAAGGTGAGATAACAATAATAATTTATTTATTTCCCAAACGATATATAGATCTAATAACAGGGAAAATATATCAAACAATATACACGGAGTTTTTCTTTTAAGTATACATATCCCAATTGTATACTTTAAATCTTTAGATACTCATTGTTTTCTTATAATTTAATTTGAAGTACTAGACGAGTGTTTTTCAGCCCAGGTAAAGCATGAAGTAAAATGTTCAGGCTTTTCTAAACTCGAAATTTTACTTCATACGCCACGCGTATAAGACACTGATTTCAAATAAAGTTCACTTGTTCACAATATTTCAACGTTTTCAGTGCTTAATACGCGTGGCGCATAAAGTAAAATTTCGAGTTTAGCGACCAAATAAAATTTACAGGCTTTTCTAAACTCATTAAGCGCCATTAGTGCATACAAGCAATACTATAAATTTTTTGTTAACCAAATTACTAAATGAGTTATATTATTTGACCTGACTTGAAAATGTATGAAGAGAAATGTGAATATTTTGTCATTTAATTTTTTCGATTATTACTCATTAAAAAAAATACATCCGTTTATTTCTAACTTCACAATATTTCAGTGTTCTATACGCGTGACGCATGAAGTAAAATTTCGAGTTTAGAAAAGCCCCGTGAAAATTTGTCTCGGGTCGCTGCGCGACCCGAGACAAATTTTCTACGCGGGGCTTTTCTAAACTCGAAATTTTACTTCATGCTTAGTCTGGGAGTGGAAACACTCGTTCCAAAATTTATATCGCACGTTTTTATAAAAAATCGATTAATGCCTGAACATTTACAGTGTATACATTTTGCATATTTAAAAGAAAAATTCTACATACTGTGAAATTTTCTTTTAAATATGTAAAATGTATACACCGTAAATTTTCAGTCAATAATCGATTTTTTATAAAAACGTGCAAAATGAAGTTTAAAACGAGTGTTTCCACTCCCAGACTAAGCATGAAGTAAAATTTCGAGTTTAGAAAAGCCCCGCGTAGAAAATATGTCGAGGGTCGCGCCAGCGACCCGAGACAAATTTTTACGGGGCTTTTCTAAACTCGAAATTTTACTTCATGCGCCACGCGTATAAAACACTGAAATATTGTGAAGTTAGAAATACACTGATGAATTTTATTTAATGAGTAATAATCGAAAAAATTAAATGACAAAATATTCACATTTCTCTTCATTTTCACGGGGCTTTTCTAAACTCGATATTTTACTTCATGCGCCACGCGTATATAACACTGAAATATTGTGAAGTTAGAAACACACTGATGTATTTTTGTTAATAAGTGATAGTCGAAAAAATTAAAAATAAGTTATTCATAGAAATCATAAAGAAAAGTGCAAAATTTTACTAAAAATCAACTTTTAAAGTTACTCTATAATTGTTTGGCCGTTAATGGGTTAATCTGGGAGTGGAAACACTCGTTTAAAGCATTAAATTGAACGGTTTTCAATAGAGTAAGAATAATTAATTATCCGCACTATATTTGGTTCTCAAAAGCGTCATCTAATTAAAATATAATAAATGGGATTGATAAGTCTATTCCCTTATCAATGAAATTTCTTTTTTTTATTCTTTCAAGGTGTGGTGGTATCTTAATCCATATTTTTTCTTGCGCGAAATTACAATTTGTTCTTCAACCGCGTCGGCATAATTTCGCGGTCGCGTCTCAAACTAAAATAATCCCTGGGCCGGATTATCCGTAAATTCGCGGTTTAAGCGCGCTAATTCCGACTTGAATAATTTAGCGAGGGAATCGAATTAGCAGCGTGTGCCAGAATTTCGTTGTGCTTTCCTTTTCTTCCGACCGAGAGGCGGCGACCTCGCGGGTCAAAATGCATTCATTATTGTTGTTGTTTGGGAAAGTGATTTCAAGTTCTAGGTCGCCGGTCTTCCCATCACGAACTCATCGGAATCACGAGTTTCTATTGTGCGCATTATCCAGAGTTTACCATACATACGTGTTCAATGGAATACACGACCTATCTAATGAAATAGCAGGAGTTTGTATCTCTAACTTGTTTCTCATTCATCATGTTCAATGCAATCAATACATGACCTGTCTAAGAAATTTGCAGGAGTTTGTTTAAATCTCTAACTTGCTTATTATTTAATTCACTTAATTGGTTTTCATTATAATTAAATTTAAACTTAATAAAATTGTTACGTTTTATTATAATAATAATAATGATAATGATGGTTGCGACCGTAACTACGTGGTAATTCATGATCACTGAATCAAACACTTACTATGTTTTTACCACAAAATATTTATTGTATGTATATATATTATATTACACAAATATACACATAAATTCACGACTTAAGTTTCGACGTTTGACGGTCATTATCAAGTGAAACAAATTACAAAGGGGAGTTACATTTATACAGGTAAAACAATTTAGAGTGAGGGTAGCAAAACAAATTAGGTTAAACAGGTACAAAGATTTACACATTAAAGGATTTCAAAGAGCGGCGTGTACACTAAATCGGTTTGTTCGTTTAACAGATTAACTAGGGGGTTCTTGGTTCGTTTGAAAATTTCGGCGGATTCGAGCAGGTTAAGCTTTGTGCCTTTGGTACAGTTATGTAAAATTTTAATTTTATTTATTTCTGGAAATGAATGTTTGCACTCTAATACGTGGTTAGAAAAGGAACTGGAGTCTTGGTTCAATCTAAATGCGCGAAAATGTTCCGAATATCTCTTTTCGAAACTACGACCGGTTTGGCCTACATACACACTATTGCATTCGGAACAAGGGATTTCATAAACACCTGATTTCTTTAAAGGATTAATTTTGTCTTTTGAATTGAATAAAATGTTGGATAATTTGCAACTGGGTCTAAACGCGATTTGATGATTTTGTTTTCGAAGAATGTGAGCTATTTTTTCCGTAATTTCGCCAAAGTATGTTAGGGTAATGTATGGATCTTTGTTCACATTTTCCAGTCTCGGATAAATGTGGGTCATTGTATTTTGATAACGTTTTTTATTAATTATGTTCTGAATAAGGTTTACTGGATAACCATTAGTTTTGGCAATATCTATAATTTTATTTAGTTCTATGACTCGGTTATTGGCTGATAAAGGAATTAAAAAGGCCCGGTGTATCATTGAATGATACGCGGCTAATTTATGCGACAATGGGTGATTGGAATTATATGGGATAGTGGAATTTACGTTGGTTGGTTTTCTAAAGATATCAAATTCTATTTTATTGTTCTTGTGGATTAAGGTCAAGTCTAAAAAGTTAATTTTATTATTTTGTTCGTGTTCTATTGTAAATTTTATTTTGGGGTGTATATTATTAATTAAATTTAAAAATTGATCAATTTGACGTGTGGTGCCACTAAAGCAAGCAATAATGTCATCTACATATCGGTGCCAGAATGAAATATGTTTTTTTGTGAAATCTAAGTTAAAAATGTTTTCCTCTATATGTGTCATGAATAAATCTGCTAATAGGGGGCTCAAGGGCGACCCCATTGCTAGACCTGTCGTTTGTTGGTAAAATTGATTGTTAAATTGGAAATAATTTTGTTGTAAACATACTTCAAATGCCTCGCACAGTTCTGCTTTAGTGATAACATCGATATTTAATTTATCTAACATGTTCTGGATAATTTTGAGACATTCATTAGTTGGGATATTTGAAAACATACTAGTGACGTCAAAGGATACAAGTTTGGAGCCTGTAGGGGTGGTAATTGTTTTTAAATGATTAGAAAGCTCAAGTGAATTTTTAATTGAAAATGTTGACGTAAAGTTTGTGTATTTTTTAAAAATGTAATTTAATTTTATTGCTAATGTTCGAGATGGGCTATTAATATATGATACTACTGGTCTTATGGGGAGATCTGGTTTGTGGGTTTTTATTAAGCCGTACAATCTGGGTGCTAGTGGATTTATATTAATAATTTGATATTTTTCAAAATCAGATAAAATCACTTTAATGTTTTTTAGCAAATTTTTGATTTGTGATTGGAATGAAGTTGTCGGATCTTTCTTGAGGAGAGCTAGATTTTCTTGTTTAATGAATGTATTTATTTTGTCATTATATTGACTTGTTTCCAGAATAACGATTGAATTTGATTTGTCTGCTTTCGTGATTGTTAAGGCATTAAGTGACGCTTTTGATTTGATTGATTTGATAATTTGTGATTCGGACAATGAGTTTTTTGGACATGATTTTATTATATTCGCAATTTGTGCTCTCGGGATAAGGGGTTCTTGTACCTTTTTTAACGCAATTTCGGACTCGACTACTAGAGTTGTTTTAGGGGTTTTGTGATTGACATAAGGACTGTAGTTAGGATTTTGGGATAGAAAAGTTTGTTCTGTCGTACTGAATGTAATGTTTGATAAATTAATAAATTTTGAGACTGATTGTAAGGGTTTGTTATTTTTAGTGACTGATGCTGATTTATTTTGAGTTTGTAGTAGCGTATCTAATTTTTTCTTCTGGATGTTATATTTTGTATGTATGACTTTACTCACATTTTCTCTCACAAAATCATCAAATATATTGAACTCGATTGAATGAAGTTTAAATTGTTCCGAATGCAATAGTGTGTATGTAGGCCAAACCGGTCGTAGTTTCGAAAAGAGATATTCGGAACATTTTCGCGCATTTAGATTGAACCAAGACTCCAGTTCCTTTTCTAACCACGTATTAGAGTGCAAACATTCATTTCCAGAAATAAATAAAATTAAAATTTTACATAACTGTACCAAAGGCACAAAGCTTAACCTGCTCGAATCCGCCGAAATTTTCAAACGAACCAAGAACCCCCTAGTTAATCTGTTAAACGAACAAACCGATTTAGTGTACACGCCGCTCTTTGAAATCCTTTAATGTGTAAATCTTTGTACCTGTTTAACCTAATTTGTTTTGCTACCCTCACTCTAAATTGTTTTACCTGTATAAATGTAACTCCCCTTTGTAATTTGTTTCACTTGATAATGACCGTCAAACGTCGAAACTTAAGTCGTGAATTTATGTGTATATTTGTGTAATATAATATATATACATACAATAAATATTTTGTGGTAAAAACATAGTAAGTGTTTGATTCAGTGATAATAATAATGTTTATTGCCCAACAGGAAACAAATTCCCAATTATAAGACAATTTAGTATTAACAAAAACAGTTTTAAAACTATAAACTAAAAATAATAACATTTTACTTTGTAATTAACAAAATTCTAACAAGGATGTCAATGGTTGAAAAAATATTGATCTCTTCGCGTAATTCAAACCAAATACATTGGTTTTTATTGATTACTTGGCGTCATTATTATCCATAAAAAAAATAGTATAAAAAAGTTAGTGTTTTCTTTAAATCAAATTGAAAATGTACTACGAAGTAAACGCCTTCAAGATTTAGGAATTTTATAATTATGTTTACGTTTCCCAAAGCAAATGGCTCGAATTTTAAACTGGACGAATTAGGCCTGAATAATTTGACCCAAACTGTTGCATTTGCAGTAGGTTACTGTATGTAACAGCAAACACTTGTTGTATAATTCAATATCCGTCGGGGTATTAGCCCGGGAAGTAGTTGTTTCAATGAGTGTTTGATATAGTCTTTGTAAGACTAACTTGTTGTAGATTGCGAAAAGGATCGCACTTTTAATGTTTGAATTAGGCATTTGTAAAACGTATTATCAAGGCTCAAACTTAAGCAGGATATTTTAAATTTCAATATAAATCAGTGTTGTGTACGCGTGGCGCATGAAGTAAAATTTCGAGTTTAGAAAAGCCTAATTTGGCTCGGTCGCTTCGCTTCGTTACGCGCCCGAGCCAAATTTTCAGGCTTTTCTAAACTCGAAATTTTACTTCATGCTTAATCAAGGAGTGGAAATAGTCGTTCGAAGTTTCGAATTGAACTCACAATTATGAAGATTCTTATTAATAATCTTATAAAAACAAATCCGATGAGTACAATGTGGATTAATGAAACCAGCAATATGCTTTATGCAGATTTCTTTTATTAATAATCTGTCATAATATTTATGACTCCAAAGAATTACGATTTATTATAAAATGAACCTTGAATGAGGATTTAAGTCTCTTGTTAAGATATTTATACGCATATTAAATCATGATGATATGGTTGAAAGGCAAAATATTGTAAAGAATTAATCATCATTAGTGAGACACAAATGTTCAAGAAGATTGGCTTATTTTATTTGAAGAACGCGTTACAATAAATCTTGATATTATTCTGAAATTATGTGGAAATATAGTAGATTATTCATGTGGATCATATCGTATTATAGTCCACAAAAATTTATAGTTTTATTATTTAGAAGTAAAGAAACGTGCAATGGGATCAAGAGATAATAAAACAAATTGTCACTTATTTTGTTTTGTTATCTCTTGATCCCATTTCACGTTTGTTTTCATATACAAGGTGGCGCAAAAGTGTTCACCTGATGTACTTTAGCTGTAATTTTTTTTTATGAATGATAAACTTTGGTTCTGCTTTTGGATTGTGTTTGTTTGATGTCTTAATTTTATTCCATTGAGTCAAGAAAATGATAACGACCCAGTGGCCGCTGGAAAAATTGATGACTATACGGTCCCGATTTATGGCATTTTCCGTCACTCTTGCCAGAACTTCCGGCGATAGATTCTTGCATTCTTGACGGATATTCTCTTTAAGGGCTTCAAGAGTCTGAGGCTTCTTGACATAGACTCGTGACTTTAAGAAACCCCATATAAAGAAGTCTGGATAGTTTCTCGCATTCTTGACGGATATTCTCTTTGAGGGCTTCAAGAGTCTGAGGCTTGTTGACATAGACTCCTGACTTCAAGAAACCCCATAAAAAGAAGTCTGGAACGGGTAAATCAGGCGATCTTGCCGGCCAGTGCAAATCACCAAAACGAGCGATTAGGCGATCCGGAAACGTAGCTCTTAGAATTTCGGATGTGGCTTGAGAACAACTGACATTTGCCACCATCTGCAAAAATTATAGCATCTTCCGATAGGGTGATGACTTGCACCACCTAGTATTACTACAAATATTAATACACAAAGAGTTTTATGTAACACCGAACATTTTCATAACGAGAATATTTCTTTTAAGTATACATATGCATTTCCTTGTACATTTTCTGACGCTCGGTTTATTAAGAGAATTCAATTAGAACTTTAAACGAGTGTTTTCCACTCCCAGGCTAAGCATGAAGTGAAATTTCGAGTTTAGAAAAGCCTGAAAATTTGGTTTGGTCGCGTAGCGCGAAGCGCGGAGCGGCCAAACCAAATTTTCAGGCTTTTCTAAACTCGAAATTTCACTTCATGCGCCACCGGTACAAAACACTGACATATTACGAAGCTTAAAACACACCACTAAACTATACATTCAATCAGTGTTTTGTACCGGTGGCGCATGAAGTAAAATTTCGAGTTTAGAAAAGCCTGAAAATTTGGTTTGGCCGCTCCGCGCTTCGCGCTACGCGACCAAACCAAATTTTCAGGCTTTTCTAAACTCGAAATGTTACTTCATGCTTAGCCTGGGAGTGGAAAACACTTGTTTAAAGCTTCAAATTGAATTCTCTTGATAAACCGAGCGTCGGAAAATGTACAACGTCTGCATATGTATACTTAAAAGAAATATTCTAGTTATGAAAATGTTCGGTGTTACATAAAACTCTCTGTATATGAGTAGTAGATTCAGAAATGGATAAATAATAATGTCTTACTAAGTCATATTTCTAAGTCCATTGTTATTTTTCAATCGATACTTGTAGGTCTTATGAAGGGTTTCTCCAACATCAGTTAAATCGAAGAATAACTGGAAATCACGAAGAGTAATAACGGTCGTACTTGTTGGGAAAACACAAAACTTCGGGGAATTCGACCACTAATGATTTTACAACTTCAATTAAATTTCAAAATTCCAAGCTTTCTAAGTTGCCTGGCTTCTTTTTCAGGAAGTTCACTACAATAAAAAGTTGTACAATTGTAAAAAATCTTAATTAACGCAAATTTTAACTTATAAACAGTTATTAAAAGGAAAAGTATTGAAATATGAAGTAATATTCATAGAATACAATTAATTCGATTCAGCAGACTGAAATTTTATCATTTTGAGAAAAAACGAAAAGAATTAGTTTCAAATTATTGTTCTGTAAAACTAACTCATTTATTGTGATTGTAATTTTTTCTCAAAATGATAAAATTTAAGTATGGTGGGTTTTTAAAACGATCGAATTAATTGTATTCGATGGAGAAATCTATCAAGTTTCAGAGTTTCAAAAAAATGTGTGATGAGATATTGCGTATATTGTAGAATCCAGTCATTTTAACAATAAACGCATCATAACAATAATTTAAAACTTTAGTAAATGTAATCTTTTCATATGATTCAGTTTAATATGATTAAATTACAGCTACTGTAAATTTAACGATTGCAGAAATAATTGTACGTTTGTCTTTTTAAAAAACAAAATCCCTTATATTTAGGATACCTACTTTGTGTTTCTTTGGAAATGTAATCAATAAAGATAAGACTTATTAGTATTAATGCAAAATTCACAGTAACTCAAAATAGTATATTGTTCAACGAGTGACGAAAGTAACATTTTTTTAAACGTAACAGCAGTTTACTAAACGACTCGGCTTCGCCTCGTTTGGTAAACTGCTCTCTCGTTTAAAGAAATGTTTGGTAATGTTTCTATTACCTTGTCTATGACATATATAACAAACATTAAAAAAATATATGGAAACAAATACTTTAATTTGAATTAAAAATTATACAGTGAGTTTTTTAAAGTGTCATTCCATTTAATTGGGCGGAATATTAAAAAAAAAAATGCGAACGTATTTGTATCTCTGTGGAGTTTGTCTGTGCAATTAATTAAGTCATTTCTATAAAAATAATGCCATTTCTTAATATAATTCCATTTTGATAAGTTAAACAAGTCACATTTTATGACTTTTGGTGTTGTGAGCACAAATGTGTTCTAATTACTCGCCCAGTTAAATGGAATGAGTTATACAGGGCTATATCTCGAAAACGGTTTTAAATATTTTTATGAATTTTTGGTGAGGTGAGGGGGACACATACCATATTTTCTAGATTTTACCTTTTTCTCGTTTTTGACCAACTCTAGGGGGGGGGGGCTACCTTAAGAATTTTAATGTATAAAATTCGAATCGAACATAAAAAACTAAGTATATGATCAATTTTTTTAACTTGATCTCTTGGTAACGGAATTATGATTATCCAGAGTTTGATTAAACTAAATAAAATAAATACATTTTAACAATAAATCAATTATTTTGGATTTCATATGCATATCCATAAAAAAATGTTTACTTAAATCAGTTGAGAATTTTTAATTTTTTACTCTGTATAGATTGAAATTTAGACCATAAGACCGATGGCTTCAAATTTTCCGGCACTTTTGCAAAATATGCAAGCACACAGTTTCCGAATATGAATTTACGCGTTTATCAGCCTTCCATTCCATAAATTTTACATAGATTTCTTCATAGCTCTTTTTCGATTTTTCTGGCATTAAATCCGCATAGGTTTTCCCAGTTTGATTTGCTATATTTCGTGAAATATTGGAAAAATCTAAATTACTTTCTAAATAAGAAATCATGATACAATTATGAACAGCACAAACTGACGTGCTTTAATATAACACGATATAGTGACAGCAGGCTACCAGACGGAGGTGGAAATTAATGGGTACTTTTCGTTTCTAGTGACGAAAGTGGGATTTTCGGTCATTAGTGACGGAAATCGAATTTTCACTGGAGCATTCGGTGATGAAAAAAAAGGGTTTTTTTTATAAAGGATATTAGAAAAATACTTTTGTGTGTTGGTAACTAAAGTAGTCAAAAGCAGGGTTTCGCGATATATATCATCGGATATATATATATATATATATATATATATATATATATATATATATGATATTTATCATGATGTATATCGATATTTATAAACTCTGATATGTATCATGGATATTTATAAAATGCAAAGAATAACATAAACATCGCGCGTCGCTGAGTAAAATGCTCATAATATTCATGAATTCTTCTTATTAAAAAAGTTTATAGTTTCCAAAAATGAATAATAATGATAATTTTTTTGTATCCGATATAGATACAAAAAAAATATATTATTATTATTATTATCCAGTTTATTAACAGAATCCTCTATCTATTAACACAAGCAGCATTTGGAAATATCATGATATTTATTGGATGTATATCGAACATCCAATAAATATCATGATATTTCCAAATGCTCCTAATAAGTCTTGTATTTATAGATAGAGAATTCGATTAATAAACTGTATTATTATAATAATATTAACACATTTTTTTGTAAATACAAATTTACCAAATGTTACATTGTAGTGCAAAAAATATTGAAGCTTAATTAAGGAATGTTTTACGTTTTAATGTAAAAATTATGTAAACATTTCTGATTTCCTCGTAAAGCAAATAAATTATCTTTCTCCATAAAAATTATGGTTCCCAAACTGTAATAATTTATTGCTATCGAAAATTCAGAAACTCCAGAGCGCGAGGTAATATATTTCCTAAACAAACACGTTTTGCAACATTTTCACCTGTTCGTATCGGCCAATATGCAAATCCTCAAATTTAAATTTAGACCCAAACATCGCGGATTACCTAACGTAAAAAATGGAAAGCCAATTTATTACGATCCAAGATTTTTATAAGAAGGAGTTTCTAGGCTTTCTACAGTTATTTCTCTTAGAATAAAAATTTAATGAGCAAAGATTTATTGTATAAAATTATTTTCTTTTTAGCAAAGTGTGCTTTGAAAACAAAACCAACACGATTAGATTCAAAGAAAATATTTAGTACATATAAGTACGTACTTTATTTTGTTTGTTTAAGTCTATTTAATTAAACTAACAAGGTCGACTTGGTTTTAAATTAAGACAACCTTATACACTAACCACCTTAATTGTTGACGTGACGCGTGGAAGTCCTCACGTGACGTAACAATCAAGGTAATGATACAATACAAGGTCGGCCCGGTTTAAATGAAGACAAACTTACTTACACACCTTGGTTGATGTCGTCACGCGTGGACATTCGTACGTGACGTCAAAACCAAGTGCAAACTGTGCAAGGTTGTCTCGATTTAAACCGAGCCGACCTTATCACGCGCGGAAATTCTCACACGACGTCAAAATCAAAGTCATTACTGTATAAGATCGACTCGGTTTAAACTGAGACAGTCTTGTATAAGGTTGTCTTCATTTAAACTAGTGTTTTCCACTCCCAGACTAAGCATGAAGTAAAATTTCGAGTTTAGAAAAGCCCTGTGAAAATTTGTCGAGGGTCGCGCAGCGACCCGAGACAAATTTTCTGGGCTTTTCTAAACTCGAAAGTAAAATTTCGAGTTTAGAAAAGCCCTGTGAAAATTTGTCGAGGGTCGCGCAGCGACCCGAGACAAATTTTCTGGGCTTTTCTAAACTCGAAATTTTACTTCATGCGCCACGCGTATGAAACAGTGATTCAACGAGAGATTTAAAAACACACAAAAGACATTTTTCATGTTAATCTTTACAATTAATTCGAATTATTTCTGACGATTCAAATCCTTTTGTAAGTATTCGAATCCTTTTATATATATATTCAAATCCTTTTATAAATATTCGAATCCTTTTATAAATATTCGAATCCTTTCGTAAGGATTCGAATCCTTTTATATGGATTCGAATCACCTACATTTGGATTCGAATACGAATCCTCTTAAAAAAATGTAACGAATCCGGATCACGAATCCAGTTGAACTAAAGTATTCGAATGCCTCTTTTGAATCCTCTAAAAGGATTCGAATCTTGCCCAGCTCTGTTTGAAATACATAATAATAATTATGCAAGAATTTGTAAAATGTTAGGTCTAGGATTTAATTTCCTTCATATCTTACAAATAATTATTGGAATGCAATTAATTATTTGTTAAATATAAAATTAATTATTTGTTAAATATAAAAGGAAATTTAATCCTAGAGCTGACATTTTACAAATTCTCACATAATTATCTAATTACATTCAAGTATACATGATTTTATCCACTTTTGTAAGCAAACAGCAAAAAAAAACTCCAACCCAATCAATTCATTCATTTAATCGCAGTGTAGAAAAATCCGATTGCAACAGAGGTTTTCAAACATTTGCAGAACAAACACGCGGCCATTGAATTTGTGTTTCGTTTTTTTTTTTTATATCATTGTGTCCTGAAAGGCGAACGATGCCAAGGACCGGAACGCGAAAAACCGTCGTCGTCGAACGGCGGGGGGATTTGCGCAAGAGAGAGTAATTGTTCTCGAAAGCCGGACAAAAGTTATCGCCGGGGAGAGGAAAAAGACGGACGAAATGCAAATCGAGCAGTCCGGGAAAATCGTCTGTTCTGTTTCAAGGGTGCCCGGGATTTTAATGGGCAAACACCGGAGATGAAGCGAACAGAAAAAAAAAATAATACGCGTCGGCGTCGTCGTCGCGGGGTTTTGTTAAATTTAATCAGAGATTGGAAATAGGATTGATTTTATGATGAAGTATTGGAATTAATTTATTGAGTGAATACTTTGGGGGTTATTTTTAAGAAATAAGCTGCTGGTATTTCGTTAGTTTAAACGTGAAAGTCATAAAGTGCTATCAATAAATGAAGTATACCCACTGAGTAAATACATTTAAGTAATGTTTTATCAACATTAAAACAACATTTACCTACGCCCTATCTAGGAACCGCATCATGCCACACTGTCACCTTGACAAGTATGATTAACATTACGTACACATGCATGTAATAGCTTTGACAAGTACATTACGTGCTGACAGCTTAACAGCTGATTGCTTATCGGACAACCAAATGACATTTCTTTGATGTACCGGGAGTTTTTCTTTATTTTCGTATTCCGAATTCAGCTTATTTCCTTTAAATTTTTAGTTATTCGTTGTTTTTTTTAAGGGTTCAATTTAAAACTTTAAACGAGTGTTTTCCACTCCTAGACTAAGCATGAAGTAAAAATTCGAGTTTAGAAAAGCCCCGTGAAATCCTCACTTCAAATCAGCGTTTTATACGTGTGGCGCATGAAGTAAAATTTCGAGTTTAGGAAAGCCCAGAAAATTTGTCTCGGGTCGCTGTGCGACCCTTGACAAATTTTCACAGAGCTTTTCTAAACTCGAAATTTTACTTCATGCTTAGTCTGGGAGTGGAAGTTAGTTAAGCTATAAACGAGTAAAGTATGAGGGGTACCAAATTTAAACTGTATCTTATTTTCTTAAATGCATTTGTTGACATTTAAGGATTTCTCTATTTTAGAGATGCATGGAATTCGCACTTGTTACGATAAGAAATAAATATTCAATATTCTTCTTTTTAGTTACGTAAAGTTGTTTTTAGTATTTGTTATTGTTTTTAAAATATAAAAACGAATTAAAATTAATATTGACTTTCTGCAAAAATTTCGTCTCTTTAAGACGTAAATATTCATTGAAACAGCCACCTTTTTTTATCGTTACATTCCTTCTTTTATTTTTAAGGAAAGAATAAAACAATAAAAACCACTAACAAATAAATATAATGAATCATTTTTTTATGATGTAAATAAAACTAATTACTAGTGATTTAATAAAGAAAACACACTAATTACTAATTCTTACCTTTTGCTGATAATCCTATTTGTACTAAAACTAAGATGACTAAAAGCAGCACTGCCCAATTTCTGCATCGTAACCTTGGAGGTATCTGCAAGAAAGAGAAAAAAACAAGGTGAGTTATTTTATTGCATTAAACTAACATGCAATAAATAATGCAATAGCAGAGACATGGAATTTTTAATTCGATTTTACAACCTTTAAAAAAATTCCACTTATGACATATTTTATATAAAGAATTTATAACTTGATTTTACAATCTTGAAATGATCTTATTTCTTATATTTTTTAATGACTTATGCTCGTTTGCACCCAAGTCGATTAACTTAATAAGTCAAAATTGGTTTCCTGTGCTTACACTTTGTGTGATATAATCTATAAATCGATGATTCTACTTTTGTATAATAGATGTCGCTTGCTACTTCGTTCAAATCTTATGATTATAATCAAGCATAAAACCAAGTACAATTTAGTATTAAGTACCCCGACCACAGCATTGGGGAATAAACTACACTGACGAGGACCAAACAGTCCGAAACGCGTATATAGTTGTCCGGTGGTCTTGGGGGTATTAACCACAAACAAAACTTTTTATTAAATTTTTACTGCATTTACACTTTGTGTAATAGATGTCGCTTGCTACTTTGTTCAAAACTTATGATTATAATCAGGCATTAAATCAAGTACAATTCGGTATTTAGTACCCCAACTACATCATCGGGGAATAAACTACGCGCGTATATAGTTGTACCGTGGTCTTGGGGGTATTAACTACCAACAAAACTTTTATTAGATTTTTACTGCATTTACACTTTGTGTAATAGATGTCGCTTGCTACTTCGTTCAAAACGTATGATTATAATCAGGCATAAAAGCCAAGTACAATTCAGTATTTAGTACCCCAACTATAGCACTGGGGAATAAACTACACCGACGAGGGCCAAACAGTCCGAAACGCGTATATAGTTGTTCCATGGTCTTCGGGGTATTAACCACAAACAAAACGTTGTTTGGATTTTTACTGTACTTACACTTTGTGTAATAAACCTTAAAATTATTTATCCTACTTTTGTGTGATAGATGTCGTTTCTTTAAAACACAACAATTTAATTTACAAATTGTTAACACAGTCGCATATTGATGATGATGATTGAGGCATGTACAGGATATCTTGGTTAATTATAAAATTTTTATATTCTAAAATGTTTACCTAATCATAGGTTTAATCAATTAATGGTGGTTGATTATTGCATTCAAAGTATTGAGAACCAATAAATTTTGCCGAATTTGCACCACGTGATATTTAAAAAAAAATCGAAAACTACGTGATTAGCGTGGCTTCTAAAGGGTTTTTCCAGTTATTAAAACTTTCGTGGTCCTCACGTGTAGATCGTCAAAGTTTTAATAATAGAATAAACTCTTGATCGTACTTACTCAACTCACACAAACATCAAATTAAAATGTCCAAAGCTAAGAGCGTTCGTTTTACTAATAAATTGCTGATGTTTTGTCCCACAAAACACTCAAACATTGGAATTTTAAGAGCAGTTTACAGGTTTCTCCATTAATACGAGCTTAAGGCACTTAAACTAACGAGTGTCTTTAAACTGTCGGCGTCTCGGTTGCTTTGAAAAACAAATTACATATCTTAGATTAAGTCATACGATTCGGTGAATCTTTTAAACGTCAAATAAATTTAATTATATGTCTAATTACGACGTATGTTTCTGAAGTCAGAACCTACTGAGATTCCGACAGTTTATAGACACTTGTTATTAAAGAATAAGGTAATATTTAAATTTAACATTAAAATTGGTTTCGGTCCATTTAAGGATATTAAGTGCAAATGTGCCTGGAATGCGTTTTCGTAAAATAAACCACTTGAGTTTTATTTCTAATACAGAAAAAAAATAAATATTTCACTCAAACTTTGTTGTTTTTAGCAAAATTAACTCGAGCAGAGTCACCAAATCGATCGATAAGTCATGTCTTATTAAATTAATAAACTTTGATGATTTTGGCAAAATTAACTCGAGCAAAGTCACCAAATTGATCGATAAGTCATGTCTCATTAAATTAATAAACAACAAAGATTTCGTGAAATATTTTTTCAACTTTTACCTGACAAAAATAAACCTCTAGTGGTTTTGTGTATGATTAAAGTTAATTAGCCTGGGTGCAACTGTTGAAATCAAATAGCTTCTTCTTCACTACAATTAAACGTATTTATCTTTTCTGCATTTCTGCATTGATTGGAATTTAACGAGTTGATCAAAGCCGCAATCTTCTATTCTACCGAGTGTTACAAGGCGATGTAATTGCTCTTAAGACAATTAAGGATACGGACAAATGTAGTCGTTTGTTCGGTGACCCATATTTTCAACCGTGGAATTGCCGCGATGGATCGAAGCATATCCTTCGGTTGAAACAATTTCAACGATCGACACGTTCTAATAACTCTCGAACGAATGCAAAAAAGTAATAAATCCTACATATAATTTCTTCGATTAATCTTCGATTTCTTTACATTTCGCGTTTTTGTGCTTCGATTTGTGTTAATTTCTCTGTGAGTGATGGAGAATGTCAATTTCACTTAGGTGTGAATTAAATTGATTGACTTGTCAAAACCGGAAGTTTGTTTCTAAAAAAGGATTATTAAATATGAAGGTAAAAGGTAAAAAATATGATTACAAGGATATTATTAAGTTATGTTATCAATTTATGCAAATAAAGAGTTAAGAGGAAAAACCAAATGTGTCCGAATTGTGAAATTTTACTAGAATACAAAATTAAAATTCAGAACTCTCTATGTTTCGCAGGTTGTGATATTTCTTTATACAAAATTTGTTTGAATTTTGTTTAACTTATTGTAGAATAGTTTTATGGTGCTTACTTATTTCCAATAAAATTGACTTTATCATAGATTTTTTTTTTCTTGAATTAATTTCTCATCTGGCACTTGGTGAAACATATTACACTATGTAAAGTTAATTAAAGGAAAGGCACTTGGTATTGTTTCACAATTAAATCTTTATTCCGACTAGTTTCGGTTTGTTAGACCATTTTCAAAGGAATGTACAGAAAAAATTATTTCCTAAGTATATATACAATATTTTTTTATCATAGATGAAGTTTAATCTCCAAAAGTGCAAACATTCAGTGCAAATTTTCAAAATACACTGCTCCAAGAATTTAACGAAACACCCTAATTTTTTCTTAAATCAATTTTTTAAGTTTACTAAAATTTTACGTTACTTGCGTTTTATCTGTTTAAACAACTGCAACTTTTCAAAATAAACACAAAATTCAAAGTATTTTTCATTATTTCAACGTTAACGTGAAGTACATAAAAATAGTACAAATTTTTAAAATTTTTAAAACATTGTATGCATAGATACCAAAGGCATTGAATGCCAAATGAAACCAAAAGATATTGAATTTAAAGCAAAATCCACACCTTTTAATTAAGGCGTGTGTTTTTGACCCCTCAAAAATGTCATAATTCATCAAAACCTGCTTTCGTTTCAATATTTGTCTTACACCTCATAAAATATCACTTTTATTAATTTCCTTTTCGTTTGGACCAGATTGCTAACATTTCGAGCAACAGGACATGTAGATCATACAGGCGAGTGTGTAAGTGTGTCTGTGTGAAAAACATGGCAAAGAACAAGGCCGAGTCTTTTGCCAAGGTCTCGATTTCCTTTTGCAAAAATTCCGAGCTGCACGAATCGCTCGCGTGTTCTTATATTTGACTTTTTTCGAGCAAAAGTGAATTGTTTTGTAACAGGAAATGTATTGTTTTGTAGGTTGTGTGGGTTGATATTGATTGAGGCTTTTAAATGTTTTGAAATAAATAGATTTAGTCGTATAAAATGCTTCCTACATAGTGATTAGTTTTGCCTTAAAAGCTGCTTTAGAAAAAAAAAACATACAGATTCAAAAATATACAAGGAATTGTTATTCTATGTATACATATCACGTTGGATACTTACTAAATGTTTAAGCATTCGTTGTTTTTATAAAAATATTCAATTTGAAACTTTTAACGAGTTTTTTCACTCCTTTATTAAGCATGAAGTAACATTTCGGGCTCGATTTTCAGATATTCGTGGTTTTTGAAAAAAGTTTAAATTGAAGCTATAAACGAGTGTTTTCCACTCCCATTAACGGCCGAGCAATGATAGGGTTAACTCAAAAAGTTGAATTTAGGTCCAATTCAGCACTTTTTTTATGATTTCTATAAATGACTTATTGTATTTCATACTGTGAATTTTTCTTTTAAATATACATAATGTATACGCTGTAAACTTTCAGTCATTAGTCGATGTTTTATAAAAACGTGCAATATGAAGTTTTGAACGAGTGTTTCCACTCCCAGACTAAGCATGAAGTAAAATTTCGAGTTTAGAAAAGCCCCGCGTAGAAAATTTGTCGAGGGTCGCGCAGCGACCCGAGACAAATTTTCACGGGGCTTTTCTAAACTCGAAATTTTACTTCATGCGCCACGCCTATAAAACACTGAAATATTGTGATGTTAGAAATACACTGCCTTTTTTAAATTAGTAATAAGCGAAATATTTAAATAACAAAATAATTACCTTTTTCTACATACGTTTTCAAGTCAGATCAAATAATCTAACATGTCAAATTAACTTATTTAGTAATTTAATTTTTAAAAAATAATAACGTTGCGGGTGCATACACGCAACGTTATTATTTTTTAAAAATTAAATTAAATTGGCGCTTAATGGGTTACGTATAAAGTAAAATTTCGAATTTAGAAAAACCTGTTATAAGTTTTAATTTGATCTCTTTTAAAAAAATAACGAACTTCTAAAGATTTACATCACATACGCTGTAATTAGAATATGTATACTTAAAAGAAAAACTCACTGTATCTATTATCTGTCATAACAAAAAAGTCTTCAGAAAAATTGCATTATAATTTTTAGATTATTTTGTTATTTGTTGTTGTTGATATCTGTTTTTGCTAAAAGGGAGGTCGAATAATTTAGGAAGGTGACAAGTCGCGGATTTCTATTAGAGGCACTTCAGTGGGAGCGAAAAAAAAACAACACTTCCGCCAATTCTAATTAAATTTTTGCAGTGCGTAAAAATGGGGACCTTCGCATTTTTACGACGTCTGCGTTAAAATTTTAATTCGATAAATTACCTCCGATGCAAGCGAAATTTCATTATATTTTTACTCCCGGCATTTGCATAATAAAAAAAAAGTTTAATGTTACAACACCGTAGAACGCGCGTTGGGCAATTAAATTTAAAATTGGATTAAACGCAGAAAATGAACATATTTAATGGGTTTCATTCCATGGTGTAGATGCAAAAATTGTAATTTAAACATTGATAATATAAATTTTAGCGATTATAGGATTGCAAATTCATGTTGAAATAAATTCAACTAAAAAAGAGAATTAGATATCCGGCTTTTTGGATTGATTGAGTTACTTGAAGATAATTATAACTTTGAATAAAATACTTAGAACCTTTCTTCAATACTTTAAAGTGTTAAAGAAAGGTTCTACGTATTTTATTTAAATTTAGATATCTGGTTGTAAATTATAATAGATTTTTAGCTTTCTGAAAAAGAAACGAATCACACTTTCAATTGCAGTGATAATTCTATTCAAAATGTTGAGAATAAATTTACACCACGTGACATGTTTTATTAAATGCAAAAAATGCGTGATGTCCAACGGGTTTTTCCACTTATTAAAACTTTATGGTCCCCAGGTGTAGACCATAAAACTTTAACAAATGGAAAAAGTCTCTCCTCCCTTTACAGTTGATCATAATAACTCAACTCGCACAAGCATCAAAACGTCAAAAGCTGACAAAAGCTGTTCGTAAAACGAACAAAATTAATTAGGATGTCTCGCTTTGATAACAAGAATTTTGACAGCATTGTATTACTGATGTTTTTTTTTTTGGAGGCCATTGTGATATTTTTGGATATATTTGAATATAGTTGACTATTTGCATATTCGACTATTTGAATATCCAAATATTTAAATAATTTAAATATTCAAACAATTTGAATAATTCAAATATTCAAATAATTTGAATATTTAAAAATATTTTTGAATAAATATTCGAATATAAATAAAACACTGTTTATCACTTTGTTTGTATAACAATTGGTTTATTTGGTGACTATAGTTTCGATACTACACGTAGCATTATCAAACCGTTACTAACGGTTTGATAAAGATACGTGTAGTATCGAAACTATAGTCACCAAATAAACCAATTGTTATACAAACAAAGTGATAAACAGTGTTTTATTTATGTTCAACAATGTATAACGAAGTAGAAGCCTCTATAGTCAGTGAATATTCGAATACCTAAATTTAAAAAATTCTCAGCCTTAATAATAATAATAATCATTTCAATCTCAAACCGTATTTCTACAGATATGATATGTAGATTTAAATAATAAATTCTCTGTATGACAATTCATAGTATTCTAAAAGTAAATAATTCCAACTAACCAACAACTCAACTCGCATTTTAGGTTCTTCGGTTACTTTCAAGGTGGTCCAGTTTAGTTGGCCGGACAGGCCGTCGTTTTACGCTTTACAGTTACGCGAACGACGCAAAATATTTATATACATAAATAAATAAATGAGCGAGCGTAATTACTGGAGGAAAACGCGCGCCGCTTGCTTTCTATTCTCCTTGTTTTACATACAATGCACACGAGACCGATACCTGTAATTTCATATCATACCTGCTTTAAGACAGTAAAAGTTACTTGAGCCAAATTTAGACACGCGCATATGCGCATAATAATAAGTACGGGTTTTTTCTTCTCTCTTAGTTTTGGCTTAACCCATGAACGGCCGACTAATTATAGAGTTAACTCTAAAAGTGGATTTTGGGTAAAATTCTACACTTCTTTATATGAGTTCTACGAATGACTTATTGTATTACATTCTATGCATTTTTCTTTTAAATATAAATAATGTATACGCTGTAAATGTAAGGCATTCGTCGATTTTGTATAAAAACGTGCAATATAGAGTTTAGAACGTGTATTTCCACTCCCAGACTAAGCATGAAGTAAAATTTCGAGTTTAGAAAAGCCCCGCGTAGAAAAGTTGTCGAGGGTCGCGCAGCGACCCGAGACAAATTTTCACGGGGCTTTTCTAAACTCGAAATTTTACTTCATGCGCCACTCGTACAAAACACTGAAATATTGTGAAGTTATAAATACACTGAAAACATTTTATTTAAATGAGTAACAATCAAGATATTTAAGTAACAAAATATTTTCGTTTTTCTTCATACATTTTCAAGTCAAATCAAATAATATAATATATCAAATTAGGTTATTTAGTAATTTAATTAACATAAAATTTATAATGTTGCGTATATGCATCAATGGCACATAATGGGTTAATGAGAACTTGAAAGAATGCGTAGTAATGGGTTATTAATAATTTAATTGTTCATTCATGCAAAATGAAGGTTTAAAAGTTCAAACAAATTGTGAATAGAAAAAGTATACTAAGTTTATTACCACTATACAGCGTGGTTAAAAGAGAGTGTAAAATATTTAAGGGGGTAGTCGTATGAACCAAAATAAATAAAAAGTCTTAATAAATGTAGGAACTCAAAGTAACGGTTTCGGAGATATGAAAGATTATTCTTTTTTACCTCAATTTCGCTAAAACTTTCATTTTCCTATCATAGTTGGCTGATGTTTTGTAAAATAAACATTCAGTATTTAACTGGTGTTGTCCGTGCACACGTTTTCGTTTGCTATGGCTGTTGTTATACCTAACCGATTAGAAAGCGCTGCTTACCTATTCTTTCTGCAGAAGACAATGTATGATCTTTTAGACGACATTCCTCTGAACCACAGGAAACATGTGGTTCCAGCATGAAGGAGCTCTAGCTCATTTTTTTATTGCCATTACAGATTAGAAGGCGCTGCTTACCTACACTTTCTGCAGAAGACAATGTTTGATATTTTAGACGACATTCCTCTGGACCACAGGCAACATGTGGTTCCAGCATGAAGGAGCTCTAGCTCATTTTTTTATTGCCATTACAGATTAGAAGGCGCTGCTTACCTATACTTTCTGCAGAAGACAATGTATGATCTTTTAGACGACATTCCTCTGGACCACAGGAAACATGTGGTTCCAGCATGAAGGAGCTCTAGCTCATTTTTTTATTGCCATTACAGATTAGAAGGCGCTGCTTACCTACACTTTCTGCAGAAGACAATGTTTGATATTTTAGACGACATTCCTCTGGACCACAGGCAACATGTGGTTCCAGCATGAAGGAGCTCTAGCTCATTTTTTTATTGCCATTACAGATTAGAAGGCGCTGCTTACCTATACTTTCTGCAGAAGACAATGTATGATCTTTTAGACGACATTCCTCTGGACCACAGGAAACATGTGGTTTTTTATTGCCATTACAGAGCATTTAGACCAAACTTTTCCACGTAGATGGGTAAGAAGATGCGGACCTGTTTTATGGCCCGCAAGATCGCCTAATTTAAACCCTCTAGATTTCTTTCTTTGGGGATATTTGACAACACCAGCCTATAATACTCCTGTTAATAGCTGAGCTGCAGCTAAGTAACAATGGAGGTGTTTTAGAAAGAGTTCGAATATCCTTTAGACAAATTTAGACAAAGATGTCATGCCTCCTTGGCAATACAAAGAGGGCACTTCGAACATCTTCTGTAACTCTTTTGTTTGCACATAATCAATAAGTATTTGAGTGTTTAAAAAACTGCTTTATATCATAAAACTATCTAGTAAATTCTATAAATAATCTAGAACACATTTATTTCTACTTAAAATGCAAGTGGAATCGTGTAGAGTATAAATAAAAGTCCATCCACGTTCGAGATGATTGACGATTGGCTTGGAATTAAAATTTATGCTTTCATAAATCCAGCAATAAAACATTTGGAATTTCTACCCAAACACCATCAATTTCATTTTTACAGTTTGCTGGATTTTACGCGCGCTGGTAAAAGTGTGCCAAATTCCGTTCCTATTGCAAACGCCGATTGCACTTGAATTATGCACGAATGGGACTCGAACAGCCGTGACGGCGAACGAGAGATACATTTTCTCCTTTCTGAGCGTAACAAATTATCATTAAGTTCTTCGTTTTCCCTCTTGAAAAGACTAAGGTGTAAATCTTAGAATTGTATGCCTTAGGGATAGCTGCATACAAGGCCGTAGCCAAAAAATAAATCGGGGTGGGTTTTAATGGTAAACATATTGTTTTTGAACACTTTTAGTAAACTTGGTTAAGATTTCACTGTTTATTGATTCACACTGTAACAATTGTTTCGCCACACAGTGGCTTCATCAGGCAATAATAATTATTCATCTGCCTGATGAAGCCACTGTGTGGCGGAAACAATAATTGCAGTGTTAATCAATAAACAGTGAAATCTTAGCCAAGTGTGTTTTTTTTTTGGTTTGTTTGTTTGGCATAGGTTCTAGCCATTCAGCCACTAACGATGATTGTATTAATTTAACATATATTTGGACGTCACGACACATTCACACCACACCCAGGGACACGACGAGAAATTATTTTTTAAATAAAGTCTCCCCGTGCACGGGAATCGAACCCGAGTTTGTGGCTCGCCGAGCGATACAGCCCGACGACGTTACCGCTCGGCCACCACCTGCCCTAGCCAAGTGTGTTATTTACTAAAAGTGTTGATATGGAATATCACCAGTAACAGCCTCAACTATTAAAATATTGTTTTTGCTTTTACGAAAACTTAACATTTTAAACATTTCGGGAATGGTTTGAACCGCCATATATTTGAACTTTAGGCATCTGCCCAACTAAATTATCAACGCTTTTTCTAATCTAATTTAAAAGTCATTGTAAAGCAATCGATGTAGGCACTGAATTGTCAATAAAATGACAAATCATTGAAATACTTTTGTTCCCAAAGCCAACTCGATATTTTCATATATTTTTTATTCATAGAGTTCTATTTTGTGCTAAAACATTTATGTAATACGTTATTTGAAGTAGAAGTAAAAGTAGATGCAGGAGAAGAGGTAGAAGTAAACGTAGATGCAGGAGAAGAAGTAGAAATGAAAGTAGATGCAGGAGAAGAAGTAGAAGTAAAAGTAGATGCAGGAGAAGAAGTAGACATAAAAGTAGATGCAGGAGAAGAAGTAGAAATAAAAGTAGATGCAGGAGAAGAAGTAGAAGTAAACATAGATGCAGGAGAAGAAATAGAATTAAACGTAGATGCAGGTGAAGAAGCAGAAGTAAAGGTAGATGCAGGAGAAGAAGTAGAAGTAAAAGTAGATGCAGGAGAAGAAGTAAAAGTAAAAGTAGATGCAGGAGAAAAAATAGAAGTAAAAGTAGATGCAGGAGAAGAAGTAGAAGTAAAAGTAGATGCAGGAGAAGAAGTAGAAGTAAAAGTAGATGCAGGAGAAAAAGTAGAAGTGATAGTAGATGCAGGAGAAGAAGTAGAATGAGAAATAGAAGTAGATGCAGGAGAAGAAGTAGAATACTTAATAAAAGTATATTTAGGCGAAGATGTAGAATAAAAAGAAAAGATCAATCATAAATCTAGCCAACAATACTTTGGTTTCAGTAGAAGAAGGATAACAAGAAATAGAAGAAAACGAAGAATTAGGAGATAATAAACACAAAATTAATTAATTCAAACTTGATTGAATACTAAACGATTGAACTATTTATTGCAGGAACATTTTTTAGTGAACTATCTAAGATTGCATATTTCTTCATGTTATAGAAACTGTCAATAACATGAAGCAATGTCTTCTTGTACTGTAAATTTCCAGATTACAAAACAACCGTCCATAATTACATTTCTTTAACCATAATTATCTATCGATTAACCTTTACAACAAATCATTTGGTATTCAATCACCTTTTTTGATAACTGTTTCAATCGCGATCCTGTTATGTGTATTTGAATGGACTGTGCATTTGTTATTATGAGCGTTGCATCCAATACGAAACGAGCAGCATCCTTAGCCGTTGTGAAAAATGATCGAAGCCTGGAAGGCTGGCCTGGTCTTGCAAGGCATGAATTATTCACGACGTTTATCTCCCGAAGCAATGTTTAGGATTACGAGGTTGCAACGTAATTACTAAAAAGAGGAGCGCGATCGCTGGCGAGAGGTAATGCCTGGTAATAATTCAAAATTGTGCTACTGGAATTTTAACCACAGATATAATGAATGTTAAGTAACATCGGGAATGTATTGTATTTTTTAGTTTATTTATGTCATTTTATTAAAATTTGCCTTATCTAAAAATAAAGATATTTTTTTACCAACTGAATATTTAAAGGACAGTTAAATAATAGATACAGGTATTTTTTATGTATAGTATACAAAACTTAATAAATATGCTGCAAATGTTCAGGCAATCATTGAGTCAATAAAAACGTTCAATTTAAAGCCTTTTTTCAATCGATAATAACTCTGAGGGATAATTTATTTTATTTTAATATAGATGTCAAAGCGTGTTTAATAATTTTTCTGTAAAGTATACACTTTGAACTTTCATGCATTCTTTGGTGTTTAAAATCATTTAATTTGAAGCTATAAACGAGTGTTTCCACAAATATACCAGCGGAGAAAAAGGATTACTCGTTTATAGCTTCAACTTAAACGATTTTAAATAACAACGAATCCCTAAAAGTTTACATTGTATGCATTAGGATATGTATACTTTAAAGAAAAATTATTAATCACGCTTCGACATTTATTAAAATCGAATAAATTATCCCGCACAGTTATTATCGGTCAAGAAAAGGCGTGTAAACTTTATGTATACGCTCAAGACATATTAAAATAAATCGCCGTTCGCGTTTTCGGTTGCGCAACCGAAAAATTATTACGGTCTAATGCAATCGGTTGCGAAAGAGCGCTCGGACCTGCTGGGGGGGGGGGGGGGGGGGGGGCGAGGGCCCCTAGCGTTTCCGCTCCGGGTGACAAATCCACGATCCTGTCGGCGGTTTTTATCCGATCTCAATCCAGATCAAAACCACTGTGAGAATTCCGACCACCTGTTATTCGGAATTGATCTAGACAATCCGGCGTTTTTTTTTTGTTCTACAGCAGATTTTAGATATTGGTTAATCTGATTATATAATTTGTTAAAGTTGTGTAAGTCATTGAATAGCGTAACTTTGAAGAATTATTCTTTACTTCCTTATTAAAAAAAAAAAAAAAACTGAATAACAAGAGTGTTTGGTTTCAATATTAGACCTAATTTCTAAGTTATTGTTATAAACAAAACTTTGATGCAGCACAGTTGCTTGGAATAACGATGACCGATTAATAAAATAATTCAATTAAACCTGTTATTGCAGTAAATGTCAGTTCAATATAATTTAAGTATATATTTAATTAGAATATTTCCTGAGAATGACTCAAAGTCGAAACTTCTTGAAATTAAAAAAAATATTGTGAAACAGAATTTAAATTTATGAAATCATGAATCTTGATTAGTTTCCTCTCAATTTCATCGTCTAAATACATCCGACGATTTCTATTATTAATACATTATTCTAAGACTGAACTTTGTAATTGGTTTATTGACATTTGTTATTGTTAGTACCCTCCCCTAGAATCAAGATATCCCCTAGAGCCATGAGCTGAATACGCCACTGCATTAATCACCTATATTTTAGTGGTAAAGAGTTTGTGTATATATAAATATTTGCTTGTAAACATTATTTGTTTTTCTTATATTAATTGTTTGTCAATTGTTCACATTTTCTAGTGATGTTTTTATATTTAGTTAATTATATTCAATTTACAGTAGTGCACATATTTAATGTATAGTATGTTCAATAAAATTAAACCTCTAGAGTGCCATGGAATAAATTGTAGGTTGGCAACTCTGAAATTATACATTATAATTATTATGTCTGACATTTTATATGACAATTCCTAAAGGGTGTAGCCAACTTAAATTTTAAAAAAAGATTAAATCATGGCACTCTAGAGGTTTTTGTTTATTGAACATACGATATTTAAACTACATAGTAACTTTGTTTAGGTATACATATCCCTCTAGGCACATCTTGAAGCAATATATATGCTTCCCAGAGAATTTTAATATCTCCTTAATTTTGTAATTTTTTTGACAATAAGTAGACTTATGCATGACATTCACATATTTTCTTATAAACAAAAGCTCTTTTTTCCCTCTGCAAATAATAATAAGCACTCCACACTAATTACCCTTTGTATATATATGCATGTACACACATCACGTAGATTTGCATAGATGACGAAACCCGTTTGGATAACAAGAAGTGTTAACGTATAATGCACAGACCGGTGAATAATTATCGTATCTTTACAGAACAGAAAAACCTTGAGCGGTCTCTTAATTCTTCTAGCAATGACCCAAAACTGACGAGATTTTAATCAAACTTCCGTTTTTCAAAGTTTGAAAAAGTGTAAAGAATAAAAAGGAGAAAAAATATACAGGAAAACGCACAGGTTTTAATATCTCTCCGATTTTGTAATCCGCATTAATTAAGTGATTAATTATCGTGTGTGTGTGTGTGTGTTTATAATTAGTAGTGTGGTTATTATTTGTCAAGCTGGTTATATTGTAATTGATGCTCTGAGGTAAACTATGTATGTATTTTGTGTGTTAATTGGATAATGTTGTTAATTAGATTTAGTGAAAGAGGATTAGATTTTAAATTTAATAAAAGTTCGATTAATTAACTGTTACCTGTGGAGGCTTCTACTTCGTTATACATCATTATTTACAGAAATAAGACGCGTAAACTTTGTTTATATAACTGAGGCTGTCGAAACGATAGTTACAATATGAACCTAAGTTATACAAACACAGTTTGTCTTAGAGCCGCTTTTACTATCCATAGTTACAGCTCTGTTAACTTAATCCAAGGATCAAACCTTTGGTGTCTATTTTACAATTGCGAGGCAAAGCATTGTAGTGTAAAGTTGAGTTACCTCACTGTCAGTCTGCCCCAAACTGTAAAAACATTTTATCAATTTCCGGTTATAGAGCGGAAACGGTTAGAGGTAGATCAATTTTCTTTACACCATTGAATAAAACACAAAAAACTGACTTTGGCTCGCGAAAACGGATTTGCAATACCTCTTCAAATAAAAAAAAAATTCTATATGTGGCACCTCCAAAATGCACCACCCTGTACAAAAGTTGAAACTAATCAAATAAGATCTTTAAGTGGCTATAACTTAATTTATTTAAATGGAACGTCATATTTTTTAACTTACCAGCCAATGTACTTTTTAATTGCCATAAACGTAAGCTTATTTTTAAAAAAATTCAAAATAGGTTGGAATTCAAAATATTCATCATGATTACAGTTCTTTCAACTTGAACGTGAAGATTACAATGATTTAAGTCCATATAATAAATCAAAACCAGATGTTTTTCTGCATTAATCTAGAACCTGCTTTTTTTATAAAGTTGATAGCAATAAACGATTAATTTCAACAAAGCTGTGTGTAAATAAATTCTTAGGTAGGTACATTCGCCTGTCAAGGACCTTGGTTAGACGTGATCTACTTAATGGTGTTGTTCGTATTATTCATTTTTAATGGCAGTCGTTCCATTGCAAACTAGTTTGCACATAAATAATTATGCTTCGTAAAAAAAAATGGAAAACTTCGAGTCATTTTGTGTTTAGAATATTTTGACTGTAATGACTTAAGTTTTGTTATTGGGAAATATAAAATTCTTTCATGCAATTAAATTTAACGTAGAATATTGATTTAATATTTTACAAATGAAATAGTTTTAACTTTATACAGAATATGAATTTGTATTCAGTACTCATTCATTAACCAGATAACTATATGCGCGTTTTAGGCTTCAACGCCGTCATCAGTATAGTCCCAAGCCAGTGCTTGAAGAATACTGAACATCTTTGACCATTTATTATGGCCTGTGGAACTTACAGATGTTTGATAGCGTAAACGCCATCTAATGGCTATTAGGTTAAGTAGCATCGCCAATATCTGGCAAACTGATATTTGTATTCTATAAAATAAAGCCCTATGTAGACGAATAATTGCTTTATACAAACGATTAGTTTGCTAGCTATTGACGATGCTACTTAAGCTGTCGTACATATGCTTTTTAACTTTGTTTGTATAACTGAGCCTTTACAAAATGGTAAATTTAAATTGTCGAAACTGTAGTCACTCAATAAGGTGTTAGTTATACAAAAATGTTTAAAAGTGTTTAACTTGTGAATTATGATGTATAACACAGTAGAATCCTCCACCGTTAACAGTTTGATTTAATATTTTATTCAGTAAAACACAAATTGCAGAATTAAGTTAGGTTCAGAACTAAAATCCATTGAAATGTCAGTAGATAGTGTAGATATTAAGATTTCGGTGGATTTTTAATTCCAAATTTAATTTAATTATGCAATTTGTGTTCTACCTAATAAAATCAGTGTTTCCCAATATTTTCTTGGCTATGCCTTACCATTAGTAATTTTAAAATTCGGATGTCTTCCTGCAAATAATTATTTTTACTCGACAAGTTAACATGGGAATGTTAACACATTAGAAATGTCAACACTAACGCCATCAATTACTCTCTGGCCATGGAGGACCATCCACACAGTCTTTCTGAAGATTGCCCAAGAATGAACGTTTAAAGTACGGAAATTACTTGTACAAAATTAATATTTTTATTTTAGCAAAGCGAGTAATGGTGCGTTTTAAAGGCACAGATCTATACTTTTAGAATCAAAATAGAAAATACTATTAACCCGCTTAGTTTTTGAGCAATCGCAATAACCGTAAGCCATGTTTTTGCTATTTTGCATTTAAATTTAAAAAAAAAACAAGCGGGTCTTCTAGATTCAAAATAAACGCCTTCAGAGAGCCAATCGACGGCCCGCTAAACGGGCTGTTGAAATGGTCAATTGACGATTGAATTTTGATTGTGAATCGCAATTTGCGATAATACAACCGAATTTATCATTACTGCAGGGATCCTCTTTATTGATCATCATTCAAACAAATTACAAATACAAAATGCAGTACATTTATTTATAAATAATATAAACAAGATGGGAACGACTAAAACGTCCTCCTCTTCAAGACTCTGGCCTTTCAAACAAAAACAAAACCAAACAAAAACATGGCTCACGATTTTTGAGATCTTTCAAAAACTTATCAGGTTAATTGTATTCTTTTTTTTGATTCTAAAAGTATTGATCTGTGCCTTTAAAATGCGCCATTACTCGCCGGCCAGAAGTCATGGGAATTTTAGTTACTGTGAGCATAAAAATGCCATAAATGGCCCATTTTGACTACTTTGAGATAAGATATCTCAAAATCTGGCCTTGACCTCTGGGCCTTGGATTCGGATTCAGCGTACCCAAATTGGCACTGAACAACAATGAAAACCCACATAAACATATTGTTGTAAATCAGTGTTTTCAACTATTTCACCAATTTGGAAGAATTTGTATAATTTTTTTTACTAATTCTCAATATTTATTCTAATTTTAATAATAATACAATATTTTAATTGGAATAAATGATAAGAATTAGTGAAAAAAAAATATGTAGAAATTGGTAGAAATTTTTTTTTCAAAATAAAAAAAAAATAGGTAAGTAATTTTCAAGTTTTTGTATTTTCTGCCACGATTGAATTTTGATTGTATATTCGTTTATTTTGTTTATTGTAGATTTTATAAATAATATTAACTTTAAGTCTATTGCAAATAAAGATTATGCAAACTTATGATCTACTTTTGTCCCATTTTTACAATCTTTTTTAAACATCTCATGTTATTTTAACCTCTTCAATCTATATTTTATAGGAAGAATTACGAATCTTCTACAAAGTAATAACATTTGGCAACAAATATCAGAATATATTTAAAGATTATGAATATTAACTGAATTTCAACAAGTGTTTACAGTACGGCTATTCCATATATAAGTGCACACTTTTTAGGGATTTTAGCGAATTTGACAACCTCACAAAAAAGTACGGAATAACTTTTTTTCTATAAGTAACCGTTTACGATATTTTAGAGTACAAAATAAAAGTGTTTTAACTATTGACACAATAATTTGTTTATCCTCTAGTAACAACCAAAATCCACGTCTTGATAGCCTTTATAATACAGGGTGTATTTGAAATAACGAACAGGCATTTAAGGGCACATACACAAAATATGTGTGAACCCATCTCCGCCAACATTTTTTCGAAACATTTTTTTTGAATTTTTACTATTTTTCGAGTTTTTTTCTATACATTTTGAGAACCAATGCTTTTCTCGTTTAATTTGGTCTGTGAGGAATGCGTGTTTGTTTACTTTAAACGCGAGAGTCTTTGCCTTAGAAATTTCAAGTGTAATCACGTTTTTTTGTAAAAGATAAACTTTCCTCAAGTTCATTCCCATTCATTAAGAAAAATGCACTTGACTTGAGCTAGTAAATTGATATCTTCTACACATGTTATTTTCATGTATAAATAGCAGTAAAATAGCAGTTTTACTACGATAACACTCGTGCATGCAATTTGTTAAAAGTAGGTCACGTATAAAACAATTAAAAGTCGGTCACAATTGTTTTATAAAAAGTCACATGAAACTAAATTAAATGTTCAAATTGACGCCCTTCGCACTCAATACACAATTGGGCTGTATATGTGAAATTTGCTAAAATCGTTGATGTAACCCCAAAAGTGTGCACTTATTAATGGAATGGCCATTATTTTCATACTGTAAACACTTGCGAAAGTAAAGTGAAGCAAAAATAACAAGTAGTTGAAAATTTTGAATTTGACCTAAACGTTACATATACTTTAATAAAGCGTTGTAACAAATCAAATTAAATAAGATTTTAAATATTTCATTGTATAATTCAATATCCGGAGGTGTATTTGCACGGGAAGTAGTTGTTTCAATGGATATTTATCGTCTTAAATTGTCTTATTAATTAAGACATTGTTTGCATTTTCACGAATAGTTTTTTCGTAATTTTATATAATATGTTTAAAGTGTACAAACTATAAGAAGCGTAAGCTTATTTTCTCGAATTCAAATAGTTTTGAATTTGAATTTATTTCATATTTCGACTAAACAATTTTATAGGATATGTAGAAATTAAATAGTTTTCTTTGTGATTGTTTTTGTCCTTACAAACCTTCAAAATTGAATTTGAGTTCAGTATTGCGGCACCAGATACCCACAGACCTGTATATGCACTTTGTGCTTCGTGTCATTGACGATGCCACTATGAAGCATTAGATGGCGTTAGCTATCGAATCCATTAATAACTTACAAACCTTGCTTGTCTAAAAAATGTTCTAAAATATTTGCTAACGCGGAAGTTTTTTTTTTATATTTTTTACAAGGACTTTTTGAGGTTAAAGGATAATTCATCACGTATCATATATTGCAAATAAATATCTGCAAATGATTCATTCAATTTTTGCTTTGAAATTAACAAAATAAATGAGTCGCCTAGTTGAAAAAACAGTCATATACTTTTTTTTGATTTTAAGATTTTAGTATCCTTGGATTCTACTCGTCACAAGCTACAATTATAAAAATCAATTGACTTTTAAAACCCATCCTAAACCCTATAAAATTAAGTATGAATAATCCTGTTAAGGTTAAATACTTTAAATGATAATTTATCATATGTCGCATACTGTACAGAAATATCTGGAAATGATTTGTTCAATTTTTGATTCAAATTTAACAAAATAAAAAGTATTCAAACTTTTTGATGCATCTAAATTTTTGAAATTATTAGTGTGAAAAGTTTATATGTACGAAAAATTTTTAATTATATTTATACCCAAATCGCTGCCCAAAAATTAATCGAGTATAGAATTTGTTTGGTTCTTCATTCTGCCTGAAGAAATATTGTGTAATAATTTAAGGAAAATCTTGTTGCTATTTTGAATGAAATATGATTATGTCAGCAGGAAATATATATTCAGAAAATTTATTCACTAGAAAATAAATAAAGTTTCTAATGTAGTCATAAAATTATTTATTAGGTGAAAGTTGTCAACATGTGTTTGATATGTTACAATTTCCAATCATCGACATTAAGTCATTTAAATTGAAAAATTCCAATATGTTTTCTGAATTTTTCAACCAACGGATTAATAGACGTAATCAATACATGATACTATACAGGGTGTCCGTATTTCGAGGAAATGCATGGGGATCTCGGTGTTTTGAATAGTTAGAGAGTTGGTTAAATTAGGCACTCTTTACAAAAAACAAAAGGTTGCTATGTTTCAAATGAAACGCAGAATAAATTATAAGTGTGATATACCATTTAATTCAGAAAAAAAAGTTCTTTCTAAAAATATGAAAATCCAATACGGCGCCCATAAGAAAAACAAAAGTTGGCTATGGTTCCGGGGAAGGTATTAAAGTTATTTTAAATGTAAGTACACTACTAAATTCCTGATTAAAAAGTGCCTGTATAATGTAAAAGTTGCAAATTCCTAGATCCAATAGTTTTTGAATAAAAAAATAAAAACGAAATTTGAAAAAAATTGTTTTTGGCAATATCTCGAAAACAAAAAAATATATTTTAAATCTGTTTTCGGATTATTGTTGGGCTACAAATTTCACGTATTTGCCCTAATTTAACCAACTCTCTAACTCTTCAAATAACCGAGATCCCCATGCATTTCCTCGAAATACGGACACCCTGTATATACAGTTTTAGTACAACTATTAAAAATGTTCACTTGGTGAACGAAATGTACATCTAGTGATTAAAATAAACCAGTGGAGAAAAAGCATTACTTGTTTCATGTAATATTAAATTCATCTTCACGTAACTCATACCGAAATATCTATATATACAGTTAGTTTTTCTTTTAAGTATATATATCCGATATTCTATATACTGTACATCTTCAGATATTCGTCGTTTTTTAAAAGAGTTTAAAATTAAGCTTAAAACAAGTGTTGTCCACTCCCAGAGTAAGCATGAAGTAAAATTTCGAGTTTAGAAAAGCCCCGCGTAGAAAATTTGTCGAGGGTCGCGCAGCGACCCGAGACAAATTTTCACGGGGCTTTTCTAAACTCGAAATTTTACTTCATGCGCCACGCGTATAAAACTCTGATTTCATGTGAGAAGAAAACCACATTTTCATTGTTACTAATTTTGTGTAATTTTAAAAAAAAATTTAAGTGCGTGTTTTTCAACTTTACATTTAGTCAGAGTTTTATACGCGTGGCGCATGAAGTAAAATTTCGAGTTTAGAAAAGCCTAAAAATTTGGTTTGGTCGCTCCAAATCAAGTTACTATAGATAAAGAGATACAATTAAAGAAATGAATTAAATTGAGACAAAAGAGATTGAATCTAGTATCTTGTAATCTGTAAAATAATATATATCTCCTTTTTTGCTTTTATTTGTCTTATTTTAATTTTATTTATTTTACTAATAAGAACCCAACAGATTTAATGAGTTAAGAAAGGAATTACCACAATATTTAATAGAAAACACTTCACGTAACTAAAAGAAGAATGTTGAAGATTTATCTACAGTGAATAGAATTCTTGTAATATATTTATTTATATATTTCCTAACAGATGATACATTAAATTACAGGGAAAACTTATACAAAAATATGTTACAAATAATGCGCAATGTAAACTGAAATAATATAATGAATAATAAACAAACAATCTGCAAGAATAAGAACAGAATGTTAAGTCCTTTAAACTCAATTGAATTATTTTATAATTAATTTACTATTGATTACAACCATACATTATTTAATAATATATACTTCATTTTTTCTTTTATTTATTTTATTTTATTTATTTTACTTATAATATCCTAACAGATTTATCCAAAGTGAATTAAATGTTTGTAATGCTGAGTAAACCATTCGACTTGATTTCACGTATAATTAATTAACTATTGATTATTTTTAATTAATCTCGTATTCCAGCTTTTTCTAGAATGCACTCGAGATTGGTTATAGTTGCTTGTTTTTTTTTTTTATTTTTGTAAAACTTTTCCGCTCTGATTAACGCCTCGTTTCCCGGATGCGAATCCGATTAATTACCGAGCTTTAAACTGATTCATCGTTAATTAGTGTAACCAGATCCAATAACATCGAGAAAGAGAGACATTTCATTTCGAACCCAATTTTTACTTCCTGTCTTTCTGATTCAGGCCACACCTCGAACCCGGTAGTGTTGCCAACTGAGTCAGAGCCGTCTGCGTTCTTAAACAATATCGCGTTCTAAGAAAACCAGTTCGCCTTACACACATGATTTTTTTTAGTTCTCAACAAAGAAATGAGGAATAATAATGAATAAATACAAGAACATGGAATTGGATTTATGCATATAAAGAGTTGGGAATTCTTGTGATATTGATTTAAGTGTATTGACCAGAGATGTTCAAGTGATCAATCAGAAACAAGTTGATGATCTTCTACTTGTTTCTCATTGATGACTTGGTAAACATGATTTAAAATTATATAATTTAAAATTACATTCTTTAATAATAGCTAGAAGCCGAAACTAGTCAGAACACCAATTAAAATCTTTTCACACGTACAAATTTTGGAGATATTTTAATATCCTTCACCAGAATCACAAGAACTCCTATAGAAAATCTGAGCATTTGATTGCCCAATATTTACATATTTAATTACACAGACACACTTCTCTGTATAAAACCAACCCAGCAATTTCCATTGAACATTACCATACACCGACAATTAAGACTTTCATTTCTACAGCAATTAAGCTCTTAATGCCCCGTTCGAGTACATCGAAAAAATTGGGCAACACTCTCTTTAAACACAAACACACTTTTCCTAAACTCAATCCTCTTTAGAACCTCTTCCCTTCGAATTTCCACACACACTTTTTCACATTCGCCAGTTACACCATTCGTGTCGCAGTTGTATAATATCGCAATTGATTGTTCTCTCCGAATGGTCTGAGGCTGTTATATAACGGCCGTTCGCCATTTAAATCGCCGGGTTTTCTAATCGAAGGGACCTCGTTTATCGCCAGTAGTTTTATCTCACGTAATACACAACGAGGCAAGAAAGTCCATAAGCGAAATTGAAAATGTTTTGAGAAATTATTACGCTCAATACATTGTACGAGGCATGATTAAAAAGTAAGGTTACTAAGCCTGCATTGAAAGTGTATACTTTGTAACCTTACCTTTTAATCACCCCTTGTATTAACGGAAATTTAACACATATTCACCTTCTATCCTATTTTCCTCATAAACATCATTCAGCCATTTGTTGTTATTTAATCAGCGTGGAAATATCGGTAACAAATTAAAAAGTAACCTTCACGCATCCAATAATTACATACAATCATATTCCCAACGCATTCCGAAGATTTTCCTCGTAAAAACCACCGCCCATATCTTGATTACAGTTAAAAATACTGTTTAGCTAAGACGAATTACGCAACTAGCTCGCATTCCTTATAAATGCATAAAGATCTGTGATTTGCACACAAATAACTGATTACAAAACACAACCATATGTCAAGTGATATTTTCAAGATTCCCAACCAACTGGACTTAATTGTTCAATATGATTCTGATTGCTGTTCCTCAATTATTATAATTTAAATCTTAAAAGAGACTTCTTTGGCATTGAGTGGACGTAAACAGCCGGTATGACATTAGCCAAAGAATCAATATAGACGATCTACTTTCTAAAATATCATAAGCGACGCCTCCAAGAATTTTGATAAACGAAGGCCGTGAATTAGTCACTAATTATTTTTTCGAGTTTTACTGGCCTGGTGCAACTTCCTTGTTGGAAGTTAATTTAAATGTTGATCCAGTTAATCAATTAATGAGCTTGAGCAAAATTCTAGTAAACTACAAGCATGTCCACTGTTATAAATAATAGAATTACAAATTTTCCTTCAAAATAAAACTATCGGAGCTTGTATTGTGAACAATATTATTTGTTAAAAATCGCCTTTCAGTGCATATTATACATGGGTCTGTGACACAAAAATAAATAAGATATCTGTAATATTTAAAATTTTAAATCTTTTTATTTTTTGGGAGGTGTGCCTACCCTATAGTGGTAGCTTTACAGTACGGTTTTTGTTTTTAGAAAATCAAGCACCCAACTGTGAATTTGCATATCATTAAACAATAAGTATTTTATTGAACTCGTACTTATTATGTTCAGTTAAAGCATAGGTTCCCAAACATGTTTCTCTCGCAGACTTGCCAGTGTTTTCTGTTCATCAACTTCAAATGTGTTTTTTTCACAACTGACGACGCAGTTGATTGAACTCCAGAAACGATTCTAATAACTAGCATTGATTAAAATTCAAAGCAATAAGACCCGTCGACGGATAATGATCCCATCATCGATCTGGAATTTTTCCATGATTAAAACATGAAGTCGTAAAGTTCTCCAAATCTAACTCCATATCTTCATTATGTTTATGCTTTAAAACTTTTTACTTCATAGGTAATTTATATGTCTATTATAAGAAAGTATTGTGTAAGTACCTACATAGGTAGTACTTGTGATATGAATTATTCCATTTATGGAAAGCTAAAATTTCGGTCAGGATCTGTTTAAATGGGATCCATTCTCGTGGACCCCCATTTACATCCCATGCACCCCCAATTTTCGTTTTCGCTGGCACTTTGGGAATCTATGAGGTAAAGTCCTTACTATATCTAAATGTATCATTCGAGAGACACAGTTATTATTATGAACTACTAGAAACCATGAAGTAAAGTCACGTTCGTACTTCTTAGGAAAATCCAAAAAGTTCGTTTCCCCGTTACTAACTTTTGGGTTTTCCTATGTATGTATTTTCCTTATGTATTTTCGGTCGTTAATAATGAATTAATTTTTCAATTTAGTAGTCATTTGGCCCACTAATAATAATTTAATCATTATCGAACGATTAAAATTTTGTGATTCAACCCAATTTTTATAATGAACAACAAAAAATAACATGTTTCTTCGAATCTATTATAGACAATATTTATTTTATTAAGACGCGTCAATGGATTTTTTGTTAACATACTTTATCGTAATATATTTCAGCAAAATGAACCTGCCATTAATACAAATCGTGTTAAAATCGTAATATTAGACATGGACTAAATTTTTGTTCACAAATGAGACACTTTTTAACTTTCTTTATACGGGTGGGACTATAATATATAAAATTACGAAAATTCGTGTAAAATGTAAACAATACGTCTTAATTAATAAGAAACGTTACTTTTCCTTGAAAATAAAACATAAAAGTGATGACATTTCAAAAGTATTTATTGTTTTTTTCTCATGTCACACAACACGTAAAATGTGATTTTATACCATTTACAAAAAAAAAACAAATACTTATAAATGTGGCCCTCCATTGTCAATACACTGATTCAGTCGAATTCGGAAGTTTCAGTCCACTCTTTCAAGCATCCCAATCGGTATATTGACAATTTTGGCTCGGATATTGTTCTATAAGTCTTCCAGGGTCTGTGGACCAATGCTATAAACTCGGGATCTCAGATTATTCCTCAGGAAATAATTACAGGGGGTATTGAGCGAACCTACCCGTCTTAGGGAGATCAGCCGCACGGGGAAGACAAATGCAGTCTAGCTGTGTGGGTTGTTATCCCATCTTGCTGAAACCACATACACACATTGCCCAGTTCTTCGAAAGCAGATAAAAAACACTCCTGGATTATTTTCCAATAACAATCTGAATTCACTTTTTATTTTTGAATTAATTTCTCATCTGGAAAATTTGGTTTTATACCCTTTACAAAAGTTTTTTTTATAAATATCGCCCTCCATTGTTAATAATACACTGATTCAGTCAAATTCGAAAGTTTCGGTCCACTCTTTTAAGCATCCCGATCGGTATATAGTCAATTTTAGCTTGAATATTGTTCTATAAGTCTTCCAGGGTCTGTGGACAAACGCTATAAACTCGGGATTTGAGATTACTCCTTAAGAAATAATTATTAGGCGAGCCTGCCCCTCTCGGGGAGATCAGCCGCACAGGGAAAACAAATGCAACCTAGCTGTGTGGGTTGTGGCCCAATCTTGCTGAAACCACATACATACATTGTCCAGTTCTTCGAGAGCAGACAAAAGAACTTCTAGATTATTTTCCAATAACAATCTTAATTCACGTTTACCGTGAAAAATATGCCTGAATAAATAGTGTTCTGCGGTAAAAGCGCGCTGCTTCCTCAATCAAAGTATTTTTGCGACCAAAGTGGGTAGGGACAGAAAATTCTCATCCAAGCCCTTCCATTGAGTCATTTTCCCCATATTTCTGTTACTCTTTAACTTCACTGCGCTCTCTTTAAAAAAGCAAGGTCCTACGCCCCACCCTGTATAACTAAGACTATATTAACTACTATATATTTCTCTTAATCTCTAACTTCACTGCAGCCTCTTTAATAAAGCAAGGTCCCACGCCCCACCTTGTATAACTAAGACTGCATTAAGTACTATAGTTACTTAATATAGTTTCAATCATTTTCAAACTAAAATATGTTTGTGCTTTGATGGAAAATTGCCATTGATTATATTTATGTTAGAACCGTAATATTGTAATCGAATATTTCAATCAACTCGTAAATGAAAACTCAATTTATTGAAACACTATCGAGTTTTTCCGTGGATATTTTCAAAGTTCACAAACATGTGTTTTGATAAAATATTTATATCGATAAACAAACCGATTGCATTAACTCTCGCGGATCGCTTAAAGGCTAACCATTCAAATGCTATTCGTTATATAAGTTTCGAAAGGCCGAAGATGATGCGAGGAATCTTAATTTTTTGCATAATTAGACCTTGTGTGTAATTATGTAATTAAATTGATTTATATAAAATAAACATTAATTACGTTTCAATTGAAAATACACGGGATTCTTGATTAAAATTTGTTTAACAAAAATATGTGTTTTCACATATTTATTTGTCTTCTTTGTTGAACAAAGTCTAATCAAGAAATTTGTTTTTTTAACAGTGTTGGGCAAAAATGGATTTACATCAGAAACATTTCACAAATATTTATTTTATCCAAACAAATCTAGCGCTTTCAAAATTCGAACAATTTTGTTTAAGATATGTAAATATAATTAAAAGAAAAATGCGACAGCGAATTACTAAAGATCTTTACATTTTAGAAGATTTCGTTACAGGAAATAAACATTTGTAATAGTTATTAACATGAGATCAAAATTGATTTTAAATCAGCGCCTGATGCATGAAGTAAAATTTCGATATTATTAACTTGTTTCTCATTATTCACTTGGTAAAACATTTCTACTAAATATAGGTGTTTAATTGAATTCACTTGGTTTGATTTACTAAAAATATTTTATTTCAGCGCGAACAGAGCGAGTCGCGCCCCGGAAAATCCAAATTTTCAGGCTTTTCTAAACTCCAAATTTTACTTCATGCGCCACGCGTACAAAACACTGACTTCAAGTGAAGTTCAAAATATATTCCTTATAAATAATTTGTCACTTTGTTTATGAAACAAAATTATGTTTTCCAGTACGATTTTTATCAATGTAAAATCTTGAAATGCATTTTGTCTAATAGCCCTTAGATACAAGGCACGTTGTCTAGATAATTCGCATTTTGTCTAGACAAATCGCCTTTTGTCCGTATTTCTTGTTTTGTCTGTAATATATACATCGACATACGACAATTTAGTTACTCTTGAGAGGGGGGGGGGCTCAAGCCCGTAAGCCACCCCCCGGGGTGCACGCCTTGATATGTGTACAGTCGTAGAAAACGTATAGCGTACAATTCGCCTGGAATTGCCGTTTTCCACTAGTATGAATTGCTGCACTCGCCTACGATTCGTGCAGTAAGTTTCATACTGATGGGAAGTGGTATTATTCCGTGCTAATTTTTCGTGATCTAAAGATTTCAAGTTTGATCTCATTCCCCAAATCATCTTGTTCTGAAGTAGTACAGGGCTATTGAAAATAAAGAAACAGATTTCAGACGTTTATTTCTTTAAACTACAAAAGTTAGAACCATAATTCCAACGTTCCTAGACAGACAAAAGTTTGAAATTTGAACAGTTCAAGCCCGCATTGGCGATGTTATTTGTCATGTTGATTGTCTGTAGTAAAATGGCGACACAACAAGAAAAATCATTGTGTGTGCTGCAATTAGCAAAACTGGAGCCCATTATTGAAGTTCAGCGTGCTTTTTGCCGTCAGTTTAATAAACAACCGCCTCGTCACGAGCAGATTTACCAGGGGCATCGAAAATTCGTAGACGATGGTTGCATCTGTAAGCAGAAAAGCACGGGATGTCCACGCATATCGAATGAAAATGTCGAGAGTATTCGTACAGTTTACGAAAAGGAGCCCAAAAACCTTTCTTGAAAATATGCGACATCGAATTGTTGAAGCTGTAAATTTGATAACCAGAGACCAGCTGATTCGTGTGTGGCAAGAAATGAGCCACCGTTTTGATATTTGTCGTGTAATACATGGTGGTCATATAAATTCATAAAATTTGAACTTTTCTCTTTTGAGGAACGTTGGAATTGTGTTTCTATCTTTTGTCGTTTGGAAGAAATAGATGTTTGAAATCTGTTCCTTTATTTTGTATAGCCCTGTATATTGTACATACTATTTTAGAACAAGATGATTTATAAAATGAGATCAAACTTGAAATCTTTAGGCCACGAAAAATCATATCTTTTAGCCTACATTCATTGGTAATTTATTACACAATAATCATCAACCTAATGACTTTGCTGATTCGACGCCGGTATGTACTGAAGTGGGCAGCAAAAGAGCGGCACACTTAATCCGCGAGCCACATGCTGGCTGCTCTCCTTTCGGAATTAATCGCTCCGGATGCGAATTTTTCCTCCTTCCTAACTCCAGAAGAGAGGAACGGCAGGTGTTTCGAACAGGTAATAGCGTTATGCAATTGCAACCGTGTCGGAGGAGGCGGAATACATAACGGAATTTCAGTGCTGATGATTTAGAAATGTAATGGGATTAATTAAACTAAAATAAATTTAAAAGAAAACGTTCGAGTTATGTGGGACGAGTTTATTTCTGGGATTTATTTAATTGATATTACGAAATGGACAGAAATAGGAACTCGAGTAAAATTGTTTGGGTTGTTGAATAAGGATTAGAATAAAAAAATAATTGTGAGCTCGAATTGTTGTTGAATTACATCATAGAACGAACGGCTACTCGAGTGAAGGATTGTTGGTAATAAAAAGCTAGACAAATTAGTTCTTTTAAAAGTTATTACAACTTGAGTGGAGGATTATTGTGCATAAATAGCTAACAAAATTAGTTCTCAGAAAACTGATAGTAAATATTTAGATACAGTATTATCCTTATGAGTGTCTTCCGCTCCCTGATAGGGCATGAAGTAAAATTTCGAGTTTAGAAAAGCCTGCAAATTTGGTTCAGGCTTTTCTAAACTCGAAATTTTAGGTGTTTAATTGAATACACTTGGTTTGTTTTACTAAAAATGTTTTATTTTAACTAGTTTCGGCTTAATGCCATTTTCAAGAATGATGTACAAGAGAAACAAATTGGTGTTATATACTGATGTCGCCGTTTCAGGTAATAAGCGCTTTAATTATCGAAGAATTCCAAAGCTCTTCGTTGTCGTTGACCACGTTTTTGCCCGCCTTTATGGCTTTACTTATTTCTAGTCCTTTCCGATAATTTAAATCTAATCCGTTGTAACCTGTATGCAACATTTTATAATCGTATGAACTGAAAAGTGATTAGATTGCATCGCATCTAGTTGAAAGTTTCATGCTTAATCTGGGAGTGGAAACACTCGTTAAAAGTTTTTTACGTGATTTTAAATTTAACTCTCATTTCATAAATCATCTTGTTCTAATAAAATCTACTTAACTATTATTTTAAACCCCGATTTTCTCGTGATTTAAAAAACTGGAGATTAGAATAAAAGAGGAGTATTCTTTTATTCTAATCTCCAGTTTTCTAGTGATCCCATTTCCTAAATCACACTGTTCTAAAAAAATCTACCTTACTTTTTTTCAAAACCCCGCAATTCATCAAAATCCAAACAGACATAACTCCTCTAATACCCGGCAATAAAAATTTTATGATCTCACAAAAGTTAATAACTCGAGTTGCTTTCAGTTTATAAACTGTTTGTAATTCCGGTCACGATCCGGCGGCGAGTGAATTTACGCGTTGCTTAATATCACCGGATTCGGATTTCTGCGAGTCGACGATGGCGAATTCGGTTTCGCAGTCGGGGTACCATTCAAGGCGATCTTGTGTGTAATTTATTTAAACTAGTTTTCGGGCCCTCGAATTTATTTAATCCGCGTCGTTTCGGAGGTAACGAACTGGAAATGGAATGACACTTAACTCGAAAATCTATTATAGTTTCGCTTTTTTTTTTGTTATTCTTCGGCGTTCCCGTGGAGTTGCTGCTGGAAGCGGTTTGGTTAATTTAATTAAAATTGAATTTAAATGGAATTAGTTGGACTAGAAAAAGTCTTGAGTGCTTATTCGTTTTTTTTATTTTAATTTCTCTGGCTTTTAAATTAATTAAAACGTGATCCTTATGAAATTAGTTAGAGTGAAAATACAAGGAATTTTTCGATCAAGTATAAATTTAACGATAAATTCATTTAATTTTTATTTGTTAGTTGGTGTGAATAGAGCAATTATTCTTACAAAACTAACCAATTTAACAATGCAGATTGAATAGATAAATTGGGAAATCCACCAAAATCCTCCAACCACATAATTTCACAATTTTTGTATTTCGGTCTTATTTCATGGACAAGGATAATATTTCAGTAAGCACGCACGCATTCTTTACTTTTCAACAGTTTTTCTTGTTCCAAAATCCTCAAACCACATTGTTACCCAATTTTATAATTTCGTTTATTTTATGAACATGGATGTAATTTTAGTAAGGACACACGAATTGTTCACTCTTTAACAGTTTTTCTTTTTCTGTTGAAGCGTGTGAGAATACTTTACATTCCCGTATGCATATTTACTTTGTGCGGTTTTCTGCGAAAGCCGGCGCTCGGAAAAATCGCTAGAGAAATTCGCGCAGGAATAAATCTAGAGAGAAAGTGTTGTTGTGGTGCACTTTGAAAAGTCAATTGTGAATCGCGTGTAATACTAATATAAATAACTTCATGGAAGAGCGCGTGGGAACGGGATTTCCACGTGAAATCGATAGATAGATTATAGTATAGATAATTTAAATAAATGTACCTATAGCTTGGTGAAACGTCTTTATTTCTATGTGACTATATAGCTCTTAATTTACATAACATTAAAACAAATATAAATGTATTTTCTGATCTGATTATACTAGCATTTCTATCGTATGTTTATTAAATAAACCTCTAGAGTGCCATGGAAAATATTGTAAGTTGGCAACTCTGAAATTATACCGTGTGTTTGATTAAGCGTGGCCACCGGCTGTATCTCGGAAACTATGCAGCGTAGGATGTTGGGGTAAAAAATGTCATAATAAAATGGGGAAAGTGAAAATGCTGGAAATAATTTATAAGTTCAAAACTCCTCTGCCAGAGGGCGTAACATCTATCGGTAAATACAAAAACATGTTTTTCGTGAAAAAATCCAAATTAAGCTAGATTGAAATTATTCAAATCGTAATCTACGCTGAATTTGACCTAATTTTAACTATTGACTTGTTTCTTTATCTCTCATATTTAAAGCAGGGGCGAGCGGAAAAGTGTGGTTATTAAACTGCATGTAACTTTAGCTAGGATTAACAGAAATAAATAAAATTAGTCTCGTTTGATAGAGAATTCGAAACACTTTAAAACACATTTAATTCTCATTGACTTAAGTTCTTATAGTAAGCACCAGAGGGCGTTTTTGGAACAACATCAATATTTTTTAGATTTTCTCAAAAAATTCAAGTTGTGAGGTACTCTTACGCTGGTTTATTACAGGGTGAAATAATGAGAATAATGGTAAAAACCTCATCCTGATATCTTTATTCTAACCGAAGATATAGTAAAAAGTTTGGTAGATTTGTCCATTTTTTTTTTATTGCGTGTAGTACACCTTCTACACGCAATGAGAAAAATATTATAATGTTTATTGTCACTTTTAACGATTGGCGTGTCACTTTTGGAGATAAGTCGGTCTCAGACGTTATTGACGTACAGTAAGTGAAATTTATTGGAAATTCGTAATTTATCAAGACCTCTCGTTCCACTTCGTTTACGTCCCCATTTTCCCGTTCTGTCCGGTCACTTTCTATGCGCATTCAAGAAGCGTACGCACAACACAACACATGGACGTGTAAATCTTAAATAAATTAACACACGAAGTCCGGAGAAGGAAACGAGAAAGAAGGATTCCTGAATTATTTCGATCACGGCGTCTAGGATTTATTTTTGTTTGTTTGTGTTTTCGATGCGAGCTGATAATTTCGACGATTTGTATGCGGTGAGCGAGAGAGCGGTGAAATTCGCACTCGAATTGGGTTAATCCGTCTGCCGGGAGAAATATGCTGGTTTAAGTTGGGGTTTATTGCGTTTACTTTAGGATTGAGATTTAGGAAAGGTTAACTCAATTTTGTGTTCTTAATGGGAAAAGTTTTATGCTTAATTTATTGATACAGTGTTCTAACAATTTTCATACCAATGCCAATGTTTTTGGTATGAAAATTGTTAGAACACTGTATTAATAAATTAAGCATAACACTTTTCTAACTAGAGTTGAGTGGGTCCTAGAAGTTTGGAAGTTAATTTTAATAATAAATAGTAAGATCCATTATTCTGACAATTCAGAAAGTCTTTGCGAACTTTTTACCTGAAATTTGTGACGTTAACTTCAATTTAGCTAATTGTTCCTGGTCCAGCTCACTCAGTACGAAGGGTAGGTTCTGTTTTTTTTTTATTTATGTTTTGGGCGCCACGTAATTTACAGGAACATCTGAGTAATCCTTAATTGTTTAAATTACGAAATAACAACTAAGATAAAAATTTGTTATAAACTGAATTTTGGGTTGATTTTTATTTTCCAAATTGTGAGTTAATATTAAAAGTTAGCCAATTGCAATGCTACATAACCTAATTCTCGAGTGCACTGGAGATTACATTATTTATAAACTAAAGAGGTTGATTAAATATGAATAGTTCAATTTGAAAAATAAACACAATATAAAAGTTTCTTGGGGCTTATCTACAGAGAGTTTTATGTAACACCAAACAGTTTTCTTAGCGAGAATTTTGCTTTTAAGTATATATATGCATACGTTGTACATTTTCCGACGCTCAGTTCATTAATAGAATTTAATTTGAAGCATTAAACGGGTGTTTTCCACTCCCAGATTAAGCATGAAGTAAAATTTCGAGTTTAGAAAAGCCTGAAAATTTGGTTTGGTCGCGTAGCGCGAAGCGCGGAGCGGCCAAACCAAATTTTCAGGCTTTTCTAAACTCGAAATTTTACTTCATGCGCCACCGGTACAAAACACTGACATATTACGAAGTTTAAAACACACCGCTGAACTTTGCATGGAATCAGTGTTTTGTACCCGTGGCGCATGAAGTAAAATTTCGAGTTTAGAAAAGCCTGAAAATTTGGTTTGGCCGCTCCGCGCTTCGCGCTACGCGACCAAACCAAATTTTCAGGCTTTTCTAAACTCGAAATTTTACTTCATGCTTAGCCTGGGAGTGGAAAACACTCGTTTAAAGCTTCAAATTAAATTCTTTTAATAAACCGAGCATCGGAAAATGTACAACGTATGCATAGATATACTTAATTCTCGCTGAGAAAATGTTCGGTGTTACATAAAACTCTCTGTATATCCTGGGCAAGAGTAATTATAGCAGTATCCTTCACTTGGGATTGCGGTTGAAGACTAATTAATTACGGTTCAATTTCTTGATTTTTTTCTTCAAGCACGGACATGTTCTTAATTTTCTCTTAACAATACTCTTCAAGCACGGACCGGTGATCCGCAGAACCCAACTACCGCACTAACGGCCAGATGGGGAGCTAAAGAGTTTCAGCAATGAAGGCAAGACGAGGAGTTGAAGAGTTTCAGCAGTATTAACATTATATTCAACGGTATTATCTAAGGCAGCCTTCTCAAATAAAAACATACGCTTCGCGCTACGCGACAAAACCAAATTTTCAGGCTTTTCTAAACTCGAAATTTTACTTCATGCGCCACCGGTACAAAACACTGACATATTACGAAGTTTAAAACACACCGCTGAACTTTACATGGAATCAGTGTTTTGTACCCGTGGCGCATGAAGTAAAATTTCGAGTTTAGAAAAGCCTGAAAATTTTCAGGCTTTTCTAAACTCGAAATTTTACTTCATGCTTAGCCTGGGAGTGGAAAACACTCGTTTAAAGCTTCAAATTAAATTCTTTTAATAAACCGAGCGTCGGAAACTGTACAAGGTATGCATAGATATACTTAAAAAAAAATTCTCGCTGAGAAAATGTTCGGTGTTACATAAAACTCTGTATATCCTGGGCAAGAGTAACTATAGCAGTATCCTTCACTTGGGATTGCGGTTGAAGACTAATTAATTACGGTTCAATTTCTTGATTTTTTTCTTCAAGCACGGACATGTTCTTAATTTTCTCTTAACAATACTCTTCAAGCACGGACCGGTGATCCGCAGAACCCAACTACCGCACTAACGGCCAGATGAGGAGCTAAAGAGTTTTAGCAATGAAGGCAAGACGAGGAGTTGAAGAGTTTCAGCAGTATTAACATTATATTCAACGGTATTATCTAAGGCAGCCTTCTCAAATAAAAACATACGAAAAAAATTAAAGTAATTAAAAATCATACCGTCACAAATTATAAGTAAACAATGGCTTCATCGTTTATTATTAAACAATCGGTTATGTTTCCTATGTATTTAAATAATCTTCAAGAGCAGGTACCTACTTATTAATTCTCAAGCCAACGATTATAATGTGTTTTTGAAAAAAAAGATAATAGCTACTTCCTTATTAATGACTTGATTGAAAGCTGAAAGCATGACTAAAACGATGAGGCAACCATTACGAATCTAGGTCTTCGACAGTCATTGATTTGTTTATAAATCGACGGATCGTGCCCGATTCAATGACTAATGTCGCCACGCGAGGGATTTCTCAACGAGGAGCACGATCTTCAGTAATTGATTTTCATCAGTTTTATTTGATTTAATTTGTTTCCAAAAAAAAGTTGAACTTTTTTGTATAAAAATTATTGCTCTTCTAAGGAATTTAGGATTCTAGATGGTTGAGGAAACCAAATATTGATTCAACACTAGAAATAATGCAACACACTTTATTGTTGAACACTGCAACTGTGTTGCCTCATAAATTACATATTTTGATTTGTTTTTAAAAACAAATCTACCAGAAACCACGAAGGTAAGTGGTAACGAACTTCTATGTTTTCCCAACAAGTACGATCAATAAACTTGTTGGGAAAACACAAAACTTCGTTACGGGGAATTCGACCATAAATAATAATATCGAATTCCCCGTTTTGAAAAATTTGACCTTCTAAATAAATCTTATTTACTCAAATATACTGCTCCGAGAAATTAACGCACCATCTTACAATTTGTAAACTTTTTAAAGTTATGAAATTTCACTTTACTTACATTTTATGTGTTTAAACAACTGCAACCTGTCAAAATAAACACAAGAACCAAAGTATTTATCGTTACTTTCAAGACGCTAACCTGAAATCCACAAAAATCCACACACTTTTAAATGTTTCAAGAAATTGCAGATAGTGCGTTAATTTCTTAGAACAGTGTAGTATTTTTATTCCAAGAAAGGAAATATTGAATGTATAGCAAATTTGAACTTCACTTTAAATCACTAAAGACTTGTTTGGCCATGGACAGTCATCTACAATTGTAACCAAAATATTTAGACTTTATTAATTTAAAAAGGAATTTATTTTTAATAAATGTAATAAACTAACCTTCCTTGTAAAGAAAGGATTTTATCTGCAAATATAAGTAAATGATATCAGATCAGCATTTGCAGAATAGCTAGAAATTTTATGAAAATAATTTAAGAATCATCATCAAATGAATTTATGGGAAAGATATTCTTTCCGCGAAAAGTATCATCCAAACAAATTATTGTAATTAGTTGAAAATTGTCCCCATATTACTGAATCCTCCAAAAGAATACTTATTATTTCCTAAGTTTGTGGAAATATTTCTAAATATACTTGTAAATAAAACACTTTTTACTTTGTTTAACCACTGGATCTTACATTTAATTGTGTGACTAGTTTCGACTATCTAGTAGTCATTCTCAAACCAAAGTTAGTTTGAGAATGACTACTAGATAGTCGAAACTAGTCACACAATTAAATGTAAGATCCAGTGGTTAAACAAAGTAAAAAGTGTTTTATTTACAAGTGTATTTAAGATGTACCACAAAGTGAACGCCTACAACACCAAACAGTTTCTAAATATCCTTCTTAATTGCGGCTTTATTCCAGACATCCGAATCGAACGGTAACAGCAATTCTTCGACCGACATTGCACAAGCATCCTTTGGATCATCCTGAAAAGCGTCGAAAAAAAATTGCAAAATTTCACGCACGAGCCGTTCTGTAATTGGCGCTTTAGCTGAGGAAATTGCCGATTTGATGGCCTGTTATTTTTCATTGTATCAAATTCAGGCATCCACTTGCATTACAAATGAGGAGGATTTTGCAACATCTCTTTCGTTTGTGAATTTACGCAAAATAGTTAAATACAATTGACAAAAGAGGAAACACTAGACACTTTTCAAATGAAAATGCACTGATAACCCTTTTTAATGCTCTAGTGCAGTGGTCTCCAAACTACGGCCCGCGGGCTAAATCCGGCCCGCGACTTGCATGAATCCGGCCCGCGATTGTTTGTAATTTTTTTTGTAAATGTCATATTTGAAATATTGTAACAATTGTTCCTTAAATTTTTCATAATTTTATAAAATTAATCGAATCAGCGCAAGTTTTTTTAAGTATGTCTGGTTTAAGAAATTTGTTACGTACCCGCAACAGTCATTTAATAATGATTTGTTGTTGCAAGAATTTGATGCCGTTTCTCTTTTAATGCGCAGATCAATTCAGGGGCAAATATTTTTATTTAAACTTATAAGGAATCAAATTGACTGCCCAGAATTGTTGAGTTTAGTCCGTTTAATATTCCTTCAATTTCAACGAGAAATGTATGCTGCTTTATAACAGATCCACGCACTGAAATATAATGGAGCACTCTCCTTTATTCCGGGGTTGTAAATATCATAACACAGTACCAATGCAGTGTGATATATTTAACTGTACTTTAAAAGAATTAAAAAAATGTAATTTCAACTTAGTAATTATAAATTAATTAATTTCTCATTTGGAATTTAATTATAAGGATTTAATATGTTAATTAATTTCTCATTTGGTATTTAATTATAAGGATTTAATATGTTATAAGGATTTAATATGCATTCTAGAATTTTGTATTTCTGTGTAATACAATAAATGTAATTAGTTTTAAGCTTTACACATGTACAAATATATTGTTTGTTACTCTGTAATTGGGTTGGTTAATCGTGTTAGGTGAATAAATATATTATTATTATTATTAAAACCAATTATTAAAAAACCAATACTGTAAAGCAATAATATTGTATCCCGTTGTGTTTAAGAAGTATAGAAATGTCTTTTTGACATGCTTCAACGTTGATTAAGTGTAATAGAAACCAAAAGTTGTACCGTTAAAATAAGTAAAAGCCAATGCCGTATACACAAAACAAAAGGTATGAACGCCGACTACCAAATTCGAAATATGTAAATTGATTTCCTGTCCGGAAATGGAATCAACGTTTTATTTCTCTTTTTTATTTTAAGTCGCACCTTTAATTGTCAATACTCACTCATGGAATGAAATTACTTAAAGCAAATGGTTATCATCAACTGTTTCTGTCGTCATATTTTATTATATTATTATACCACATTTTATCAATATCTAAGATTTAATAGCTGATGCTGTTACTTAGTGAAATTCCATATCAACACTTTTAGTAAATAATACACTTGATTAAGATTTCACTGTTTATTAGTTGACACTGCAACAATTTTTTCACCACACAGTGGCTTCATCAGGCAGATCTGAATGATGAAGCCACTGTGTGGCGAAACAATTGTTGTAGTGTCAACTAATAAAGAGTGAAATCTTAACCAAGTGTGCTATTTACTAAAAGTGAAAATCTAAAAAACCAAATTTTGTTGTCATCTACTGTTACTGTAATAGTTAGTTAAAGGCACACCTATACAGGATGGGGATAGTTGACTCTCTATCCTGCAGAGGGTGTAACATGGAAGACGAGACTGCCGGACACATTCTCAGCGATTGCCCGGCACTCTCGTCAACTAGAGGCTCCTTACTGGATGAAAGATGGCCTACAATGGCCTACATACTACAATCTACCCACTAGGTAGCTAGACTACCTAAACCAGGTGAGCTAAGGCTGGGTAATCGACGGGAGGTAGCACAATGGGCCTAATGAGGCATAAGTGCAGTGCAGAAATGCGCAATCCCCAAAGAACCAGAATCAGAACCAAAACCAATTTATTTATATTTATTATACCAAATTTGATCAAAATCCAAGATAGCAAAGAATAACACTTTGATCAAATTTGGTATAATAAATATAACGAAATATGACAGTAACAGTGGATCATAACGGGATAACTAGTTAATTTGACATGAAATTACCTAACAGACAAACGAAGACTAGACTAAACATTGAGCAAAGTTTTTTTAAATCAAAGGGTACATTTGAAGTGTTAATGAGAAAAACCAAATTAGTTTAAAAAGTGCGGAAACTTATTTTTGACGCCATTGTGTAGCTTAGACTAAGTATTGTCACGTAGGCAAACTTAACGGGAAATAAACAAATGGGTCACTAGTTATTCACGGCGAAAGAAATTTCATAATCTGTTAAACATACACAGTTTGAATTTTCATTTTTATCCCTTTTAAAGTTTCAAAATTGGGACTAATTTGGTTTCTTTCCCTAAACCCTTTATTTAGATTAGACTAAACTTAAGGAGAAGTTTGTACAGGGTGTTTCAGGAAGAAGTGCAAATATTTTAGGAGGTGATAATAGTGAGTAAAACAAGAAAAACAGTCGAATACACCGAGTTCCAATACTTAATGGTTTTCAAGGTTAGATTAGGTTGGATTAGGTTTAATTTTTATTTACACCTTAAAATCTGAAATACGATTTTGCATAATCTAGCAGTATTTTTGAATAAAACAAATGACAAATAATCGTAATTGACAGTTGTAGCCATTGAAGTTAAAAACAATAACAGTTGGCGGTGGAATTTTCGAACGAACAAAGTAAATTTGCGTAATTTTAATTGATATTAATAAAAATTAAAAATGTTACTACTATCATATCTTTATTATTTAAGACTTTACGTACATTTTTATAAATACTAATACATGAAATTTAGATTAATTGATAGATCTATACAGGGTGATTCACTTTGGTGTTCCACCCCCTTCTAACTTTTTTATTTTGAGAGTAGAGTATAACAAACCATATTTATTTGTAAACGGCAAAAAATTCTCTATTTAATAGAGTCACTAAATTGATAATACGATTACAACTGTCAAAGTAGCGATAGTCAACTTTTTTTTCTCGAATGACACCATACTTATTTTGTGTTCAATTCGGATAGAGGGTACTTTCCTGCATGCGAATATTCTTCGCAACTATACGCTTAGATAACATTTTTTTTTATAAAATCACATGTGGCTACAAAAATGAAAAATTAAACAAACTATTTCATTAAGTGTTTAATTCTCGAAGGTGGGCAATTCAAGAAATTGAAACATTCTTTAGACAAAAATTAGCTACAAATGAAGATAAATAAATGGATATTTTGGTAAATCCTCATATTTCTATTCTATATTTTTATAAAATTAACCGATTAAGTAATTTTTATTGTTGTCTAAGCGTATAGTTGTGATAAATATGTGGATGTAGAAAAGTTCACTACTTTCAAATTGAACAAAAAATATGTATGGTGTCGTTTAAAAAAAAGTTCACTATCGCTACCTTGACAGTTGTCATCGTATTGTCAATTCGGTGACGCTATTAGTTAGAGAATTTCCTGCCGCTTACAAATATCTATAGATTGTTATACTTTACTATAAAAATAAAAAACTTAGTAGGAGGTGGATCACAAAACTGAGTCACCCTGTATATATTGTCAATTATGCAAAGTTCCCAAGTAAGGGCTATCGACCAAAAGTCTTTCTGACCATTGACTTGATATTTCGGGGTTTCCAATTGAAGGTTAGATATTGGGATGTAGAGAGGAAATATATTTGAATTAGGTGATGGGAGGGCTTTTATATTTGGTCAACAATGTTATTTCTCGTACTTTAATAGATTTTATAATGACCGTGTCTCAGTATCTATTAACGATAGGAATGAGCATGTGCATTTTTTACTTAGAATCATCCATACTACAACCTCTTAAAATATTTGCACCTCATCCTGAAACACCTTGTATAAATTATAAAAAAAAACGGAAAAATTAAGAGCAGCTTCTTAATCTTTGGCAGAAATTCATAACCAAAAACATAACTTATGATTGGGTAGAATTTCTTGAAAAGAAACAGAAGTATGGGAAATGATTTAAACTACGGCTAGGAATTTTTTAAATTTAGGTATTCAAATATTCGAATATTCTACTTATTTAAGCACCCTCTTTAACTTATTAGATGTGAATTCTGGTAATGGTGATAAATTTTAAGAAATGAGAAATAAGATAAATTTAAAGAAATTAGAACATATTTGCTTCTCTCTGGAGTTTATCTGTGGAACTAATTAAGTGATTTCCCCAAAAATAATACCGTTTTATTTTTGGGGAAATCACTTAATTAATTGCACAGATAAACTCCAGAGAGAAACAAATATGTTCTAATTTCTTTAAATTTATCGCCTAGTTAAATGAAATAAGCTAAGGTTACAGCTCATTTCATTTAACTAGGTGAGTAATTTGAAGAAATGCGAACACATTTGTTTCTCTGTGGAGTTTATCTGTGCAATGAATGAAGTGATTTCTGTAAAAATAATACCATTTCGTTACCAGAATTCACTTTTGATAAATTAAACAGTATTTTGACAAATCACAGTGTGAAGAAAGGTTATTAGTGTTTTATTCGTCAGTTTAATTTGATCTTCACGTAACTCAATCAGTCCAATTATTAAAGACAAGGAGATTTTTTAGATTTTTTCAAAGTCTACTTAGCGTTTCTAATTTGCGCAAAATGTGTGTAAAAGCTATTTTAGACAATATTTTTCATTCCAAATTTATAGTAACTCTCTTGTAGATGAGGTATTAATTCCTTTTGTAGAGGAGGTATTTCTTTCCTCTTTTAGAGGAGGTATCTTTATCCTATTAGAAAAAAAATGACATTTCTTGTAACATAAAGTTTCCTACTTACCATTTTGCACTGTCTTCAATTCAGCTCTTATTCTTCGAAAAAAGTCTCTCGAGCGAAGCAATAAAGAAAAAAACCCGATCGAAAAACTCGGGGTACACCACTTTGCCAACAAAAAGAAACAAACCAAAAAGTTGTTAATCCAGAACGCACTTTTATTACATATCACTCTCGAGAGCCAAACCGCAGCGTACGAAAGATCCAAGAAAACTATCTTAAGACACTCCCGCCGACGATAAGCTGGCTTACCCTCTTCGCCCGAGAGAGGAGGGATGTGTGTCTCGTCCTACTCCAACGGGGCACCTTTCTCTTTCCATTAAAATCCAAAGGCAAACCGTCCGTTTCACACCGGAGCTCGCTCCTTCCACCCAACCTCATAATAATGCACAACAATTGGAAAGTTGTCCATTTGTGATATACCCGTCTCTTTTGTGCATGCAAGAGTAAGCCGGGGTTGGTCTTTGTCTGGTTTGAAGGCCTGTCGCGCCTTTCTTTTCCTAGTTTGAAGCGGGTAAGGTCTTAAGTAACTTGTGCGCGCGTACGCGCTAATGAGAGCACGGTGTAAGACAAGACTGGGTATTTGCAATTGCAATTGTCTTCTTGTTGAAAACAAGAAAAAAGGAAACAATCTGTGTTTTAATCATATTTCTTAAGAATTTTATTAAGAAATTCGATTGAGGATTCGCTTTTTTGATGATAATTGAAAACCATCTTTTGGGAATAATACTGATACACTAACATTCAAATTTTCTTTAGAGTTAAGAAAATTGGAATGTACCAAGGGCGGATCCAGTGGAGGGGCGCACACCCCCCCCCCCCCCTGACGCCAGAAAAAAAAATCTTTAGTAAACATTTTGCATATAAATTATGCATAGAACAGCAGTGCTGTCGTGTAACTCAAATATTCATTGTATAATTCAATATCTGTCGGGGTATTGGCTCGAGAAGTAGTTGTTTTAATTAATATTTGGACAAACATTTTGCAGCAAGTGGATATTAATTTTAATTCGTTTTTATATTTAATTAAGGCTTAAGTAAACTAAATAATGGTTATTTGGCGTTTCTTTTTGTAAGGCTATAAGCGATCATTAGTACGGAAGGACAGATAAATTAGTCAATGAACGATTAATTTAATATATTATATATTCACGTGCGGCCCCATCTCACTAAAATCCTGGATCCGCCCTTGTTTTGAACCAGTATTTATATATAAATATCGTTACCAGTTGTTTTAACAAACATATTTATTATTTACTAATTATTTATTATTTACTCTAAACATTGTTGATAACTGACTAAACATCTGATTCTCTGTTACTTTGATTAAAGATGTATTTGTGTGTTTCTAAACTTCACTTCAAATCAGTGTCTTGTACGCGTGGCGCATGAAGTAAAATTTCGAGTTTAGAAAAGCCCGAAAATTTGTCTCGGGTCGCTGCGCGACCCTCGACAAATTTTCACGGGGCTTTTCTAAACTCGAAATTTTACTTCATGCTTTGTCTAGGAGTGGAAAACAGTCGTTTAAATGAAGACCACCTTATACAAGACTGTCTCAGTTTAAACCGAGTCGACCTTATACAGTAATGACTTTGATTTTGACGTCATGTGAGAATTTCCGCGCGTGATAAGGTCGGCTCGGTTTAAATCGAGACAACCTTGCACAGTAATGATCTTGGTTTTGACGTCACGGGGCTTTTCTAAACTCGAAATTTTACTTCATGCTTTGTCTGGGAGTGGATAACACTCGTTTATAGCCTCAAATTGAACTATATTATAAAAAAGATTGCATTTAGAATCCCTTAATATTTATTCTCCACACAACCTCCTAGTTTAATTCATCTTGTAAACGTTATATGTACATTTCACATTACCAAGACAATTGTATACGCGTTTCCCTTGTCAATGCTTGGAAATCTCCCTTTGGCCCTGTTGCGAAATTTCTAAACATACACACACGCACACACAAGCGCATGCACAGAATACCGCGTATGCAAACTGGCGATAAAGTTAAATTCCCACTTTTCATAAATTACGAATTTACATTCAGCCGGAGAGACGCCGAAATCCCGAATCCCCCGAAACTCGAAATAATTGCTTTCTCGCGGTTAATCGTCTGCGGAGGGCTTTGCCCTTGTTACACATGCAAATAGACTTTGGATGATAATAGTGATGAGCTGATAATATATTAATTTATAATCGTCGAACTAAGTTAATCTCTGCGGGTAATTAATTTCATCTCCTTTGTAGCAAGTACTAAAAAATTGTGTTTGAGATACCAAATAAGCACCCCTTGTTACACATGCAAATAGACTTCAGATGATAATAGTAATGAGCTGATAATATATTAATTTATAATCGTCGAACTAACTTAATCTCTGCGAGTAATGAAGTTCATCTCCTTTGTAGCAAGTACTAAAAAAATAGTGTTTGAGATACCAAATAAGCACTAAGGATTATATTTAGTCGTTTTAGACCCATATTAATTAGGAAATAAAGCATTTTCATTCAATAAAACCTTTTATAATGAGTTCTGAGAAATGTTTACAAGGAAACGATTGGGTGAACTGAAAATTTATTAAATTCAATGTAAGTATATATAAATTGAAGTTTTTATAATTAAATTGAGTATAGAGCGAATTTATCTATTAAGTATACATATCCTGATTATTACAATTTGAAAATAGACTTTGGATGGTAATAGTAATGAGCTGATAATACGAGGCGCATCCAGAATGTAGGTTTCCCCTTTGAAGTAAACGTAGTTAGCCGTGTTAGTTGCGCATGCGTAATCGATCTATGACATATCAATCATATGCCAGCCGAACAGGTCCCGCCTGGTGCCAGTAGCGTGGCATTAGTGGTCCGAAATGGAAGCTCTTATTCCTTCTCCCGCCGCCTGCGAGGTTCGGTCGGTGATTAAGTTCTTTAATGCACAAGGCATTGCGCCAATTGACGTGCCATTGAAAACAAGAGGCGTGGAATGCTTACTGCAGGTGTTGTCCTCCTCCATGATAATGCTCGTCCACATACGGCTCGGCACACAGCAGTCCCTACAGTCCTGATCTTGCTCCCAGCGATTTTCACGTTTTCTTGCACCTCAAGAAATTTCTGTCCTCCAGTGAGCGTTTTGACAACGATGAAGAGCTGAAGACGTCTGTTACACGCTGGTGCCATTCACAGGCGGCAGAGTTCTACGAGAGAGGGATACAAAAGTTGATCCCACAATACGATAAGTGTCTAAATTCTGGTAGTGGCTATGTTGAAAAATAGCTGAATCATTGCTGTACCTGTTGCCAATAATTTCTTTCCTGAAAGTGTGTTTTTTTTTTAAATCGGGAAACTTACTTTCTGGATGCGCCTCGTATATTAATTTACATATGTTCGAAAGCGTAAACGCCATCTAATGCCCATTTGCTTAAGTAGCATCGTCAATAGCTGGCAAACTAAACGTTTGTATGCAGCAATTGTTTGTCCACAACAGGGCTTTAACGAATGAGTGATGAACACCAATTCATATTCTTAATATAATAATTTGTAATCGTTGTATTAGGTTTATGCTTTCGAGTAATTAATTTCAGTTCCTTTGTAGCAAGCATTAAGAAATTAATATTTGAGACACAAAACAAATATTAAAGATTATATCCAGTCCCTTCAGACCTATATTTTTTTTGGAAATTATGCATTTTCATTCAATTAAATCTTTCATAAAGAGTACTGAGAAATATTTATAGAAAAAGGTATGATTTGTTCAACTAATAAATAATTACATTTATTATTTTTTAATCCATTAGGGGTTATTTTTTCTTAGTAAAAATACTAAATAAGCCAATTTGATACATTCTATTAATTGACCTAACTTAAGAATGTGTGAAGAATAATGTAAATATTTTAATAAATAAATATTTTTATTATTACTCATTTAAAAACAACGATTTTTAAGTGTATTTCTATCTTCACAATATTTCATCTTTTTACACGCGTGGCGCATGAAGTAAAATTTCGAGTTTAGAAAAGACTGAAAATTTGGTTTGGCCGCGTAGCGCAACGCGCTACGCGACCAAACCAAATTTTCAGGCTTTTCTAAACTCGAAATTTTACTTCATGCTTAGTCTGGGAGTGGAAACACTCGTTCGAAACTTTAAATTGAATGCTTTTATAAAATCTACGAATTCCTGAAAATTTACTTGAAATCATCGAGATATGTGTACTTAAAATAAAAATTCCTTGTATTTATGTATATACTTGTAACTTTTAACTGCATGTGTAATCTGTTTTTTTTTTAATATGACCAATCAAATTTGACATTTCAAGAATTTAGTGGTGTGATGCAGGCTGTGTGTTTTAGGTTAGGACAAGATTTATTACATGTTATGTTGTAAATCAACTTTTAATTTGTAGGTTATGTAAGGGGAAATCCGACATTAATATGACAATTCAATTAACTCACAAAGATTACGATTAGAAATGTATTTACTTATCACCGCCTCAAATTATTTGTATCTACTACCAAATTAATAAAGTCTGTTCCGGTCACAAGTGAAAAGAACTGAGAGAAGTGAATATCGGCCAAGCGTCGTCGGGAGGCTGTGCTCATCGAGCCAGCGCAGGGCAAGTCCTACGCCGATGTACTGGGTGAGATCCGAACAAAAGTGAATCCTATGGACACAGGGACACAAATCAGAGCCATACGCCAAACACGAACCAGAGGAGTACTGGTTGAGCTCGGAAATAAGACCGGAGACAAGATCGCGTTCCGAAACGCCCTGAAAAATACGGTGGGTATCAACGCAATAGTACGAGATCTTGAGCCCAAGGACACGGTCGAGATCAGAGATCTCGATGGACTCACCACCACAGAAGAAGCAACTAACGCTATCTTCGAAGAACTGGGTAAGATTGCCGATAACGCCAGGGTCAACATAATTAAGACCAGTAGAGAGCAGAGTATGGCCATCATCACGCTCTGCGCAAAAGGAGCCCCACAACGACTCAGGGCGGGATATATCACGATTAGGCTAGTCAGCGCTAGAGTACGACCTAGGGTGTCAGACCCTGGATGGTATCATTGCCTCGACTATGGGCATTTTGCTCAAGCCTGTAAAGGACCCGACAGAAGCAGCCTCTGCTTTAAGTGCGGTAAGGCGAACCATAGGGGTAAACACTGCACGGCCCCAGAGCACTGCCTGCTCTGCGCCGATACAGACTAGTGCAGACGATCAACATCACATACCCGAGTCGAAGAGGTGCAAAGTATTGAGAGACGCATATATCACGATTAGGCTAGTCAGCGCCAGAGTACGACCTAGGGTGTCTGTCCCTAGATGCTATCATTGCCTCAGCTATGGGCATCTTGCTCGAGCCTGTAATGGACCCGACAGAAGCAGCCTCTGCTTTTTAGTGCGGTAAGGTGAACCATAGGGGTAAACACTGCACGGCCCCAGAGTACTGCCTGCTCTGCGCCGATACAGACTGTAGTGCAGACGATCCCCATCACATACCCGAGTCGAAGAGGTGCAAAGTATTCAGAGACGCACTAGCAAAGGAGAAATCTTGAGCGCGGTGATTTGCGTCCTCCAAGCTAACATCAATCGGAGTAGGGGGGCGGACGACCTACTGCGTCAGTTAGCATATGACAGGAAGGTTCTTATACTGCTCGCTAATGAGTAGTATACCCCATTAGCGAGCAGTATAAGAACCATTCATTTCAGTCCTGGTACCAGGATGAGCTAGGTACGGCCGCCATATGGATACAAGACACAAAAAAACTACCAGTATCGACGCATGGTCGTGGTACGGGCTACGTATGGATAAGGAGTAGAGGTACAACGTACATCAGCTGCTATCTCACTCCCAATGAACCAATCGCGGGCTTTAGAGAAAAGGTCGACTCTCTGGAAGACGCATTCCTGGAAATGAAGAGCAAAATAATACTCGCGAGTGATTTCAACGCCAAGAGCAGAGAGTGGGACATGCCTTACCCAGACTCGCGTGGCAAGTACCTATCTGAAGTGGCTGCGAGGACAGGTCTTCTTGTTCTTAACACTGGAAACACAACCACCTTTCGTCGCCCTGGCTACTGGGAGACCATTCCCAATGTCACCTTCGCCACAGAAGACCTAGCCCATATAATAACTGGAGGGTCGTAGAAGATTATACTGGTAGCGACTACTCCGCAGTGGCCCAAGTCTACTCCCGCGAGGCCCCCAGATGGCAAAACGGTGGAACGTCAACAAATTTGACGAACAAAGCTTTGCCGAAGTAATAACTCCTCCCGAGTTATTACCCGAAGTAATGTGTTAAACGGTTCCGGGTTGGTGTCCTAGGCGACAGTGGGAGGGGTTTCAGTTGGTAGCCGCATGGAGTCCGACACTTCGTATGTAAATATATTTCCCCTCCCTCTTAAAAAAAAAAAAGTAAAGTGAGTCTGAGGATCAGGTAGGATCGGAGGATCAGGTAATATTCCTTGCTCAGGAATATCTGTTTTCTTTATTATCTACCCATTTATTAGTTCAAATTTAAAAAAAGTTCTAAATACAAGGAATTTTTCTTGAAATGTCTGAAAATTGACATTGAAAATCGTAACATATATAACTAGTTACGATTTTTCAATGTAAATTTTCAGACATTCGTGATCTTATATAAAAACTTTCAATTCAAAAACTCTAACGCATGTTTTCCACTCCCAGACTAAGCATGAAGTAAAATTTCGAGTTTAGAAAAGCCTGAAAATTTGGTTTGGTCGCGTAGCGCGAAGCGCGGAGCGGCCAAGCCAAATCAGGCTTTTCTAAACTCGAAATTTTACTTTATGCGCCACGCGTGTAAAACACTGATTTAAAGTGAAGTTCAAAATATACTGCTTAGTTCTGATCACATGTTCATTATTTTTTTAAATGTTTCTATGGAATATGTGAAAGTAAACTTAAAAGAAAAAATCCCTGTATGTGTTGTAAAGTTGCAAGTTGTGGCGTTCTCTTTTTTGCAAATCTCTCCATCGTAACAATTTATTTGATAAATTATGATTTATTTGTCACATTGATAATAATTTACCAACATCTCAAAATTTGATGTTTAAAAATTTTGATGTCCAAAATATTGTTAAAGCAGGACTGCAACTGTTCACAGTAAATACACTGTAAGTTTGGTCATTAAAAAAAAACAAAGTTTATGCATTTGAAGCTGTTAACTGTATACTGGTGAAATGGTCTAATTAAAAGCAAATATTTATAATAGAGAAATTAGATGGAATATTCTCTATTGTTTTTACAGAAATATTAAAGAACACAATGAAATTATATGTTCTGAATTAAATCTCTCCGATGTTAATAAGCTCACAGACATAACCTAGTTTCCATATAATTTCAAATCTTTATTCTTATTAAATAATCAAACAATTATTTAATTAGCTTTATACTAATTTATTGTAAAATCCACGCTTTTCTTCCAATAAGAATTGCTTGTGCTGCTCGATGTGTATCTGTTTTTTTTTCATTCTTATAACAATGCTCGTGTTTGGTATGTCTTCTTTCCCTTGTCTTAGTTTTCCTATAATAATGCCTCATGTTCTTTTGATAAAGAAAACAATAACACGCTGGAAAATTTCGTGTTTTTTTTTTCTGTTTCCTTTCGTGGAAATAATTAAACATAATTAATTATCTAATTCCAGTGCAGTTTATGGGGGCCAGTGTTTGCGCTTTAACTGGGAGGCCCAGTGAAAGTGTAGTGAAAGTCAAAAGTGGTGGAACCTGCTTACCACCGAAGAACAATGACCCTTCCACCTGTCGCCCATAATTAGATCAAGTTTATGGTTTATCAGGTTTTTGTCGGAATTTCATTCAACTTTGGATTTTGTCGAAAAAAATATTAATTAATTAAATTTTATGATTTTTTTTGCTTGCTTCTCTCCTGGTATGTGCCACACAGTCATCTAACTATTTTATTTAACATATTCATTCAACTAATTATAGTTGTGTAAAGTTATTTAAATTAAAAAAAAAACACTTCGTATTGTTTTACAAATTTGAACTTTATTCCGACTAGTTTTGGTTTCTTAGACCATTTTTTTAAGGGATGTAAAACTAGTCGGAATAAAGTTTTAATTTGTAAAACAATACCAAGTGTACCAATGATCATACCTCGTATTACTTTAATTAATGTGCTTGCTCACAGGGTGCTCGAGAGAATTTGTAAAATGTAAATGAGAAAAATGTTAAAACTACCTAACTTCCGAATAATTCATCCACTTAAAAACCAACCAATTATTTTTTCCTTAATCCACAAAACTGACCCTGAAAACTCTGTCCATCCTTCCTCAATCCATCATGACATTGGCACGTTTCGATTTTTTTTTTGTATTTCGCCGAGGAAGTCATTAAGGCACCGATTCTCTTTTATCGTTTCCTCCGAGCGACGGAGAAATTGGATGTGTTCGAATCCTTATTTGCCGGCGCAATCGACACAATCTCCTTTGTAAACACCACCGCACGGACCTGGATATATATCGAATTGCCGGCCATCGAAATGAAGCTTAAGAAGCACGATAAACAGGGAATCGATCGGAGTGCCAGGCGGATTCCTGCATTTCACAATAAACCCGATGATAATTAATTAATTATAATAAGTTGGTTGCCTAAGCAAATTGAACACTGGAATTTATTGTGTAAGAGGAGTTAATAATAATTATTGTAATTATCAAGAGAGTAAATAAAGAATAATTTGTACAGTAAATTCAAGTAATTATTCAGAAATTTATATATTTTTTTAAAAATATAGTTTTTATTTAAACGCTCGTGCTCTCTGCACATTTTAATCTACATACAGAGAATTTTTCTTCTAAGTATACACACGCTGTACATTTTCAGGCATTAAATGTTTTTGAAAAGCATTCTAAGAAGTGATTCCACTCCTTGATTAAGCATGCAGTCATATTTTGAGTAAAAAACCACTGAAACTCTCAATTTTACTTCATGCGCCAAGAATATAAAAGACTGAACGAATAAGTCACATGCAGGGAATTTCGAATGTTTCTCTCAGGTAAGTACGCTGTAATTTTTAATGCATTCGTCCCTTTCTAAAAAAGATAAATTTAAAGCTTCTACCGAGTGTTTCCAATCCTAGATTAAGCATGAAGTAAAATTTCGAGTTTAGAAAAGCCTGAAAATTTGGTTTGGTCGTGTAGCGCGTAGCGCTACACGACCAAACCAAATTTTCAGGCTTTTCTAAACTCGAAATTTTACTTCATGCGCCACGCGTATAAAACACTGATTTCAAGGTCCTCTTCAGTGTGGTCCCGACCCAGTGCTGAGGTATACTGAATTGAGAAAATAGTTGGTTATGATCTTTAGCGTTTTATACGCGTGACGCATGAAGTAAAATTTCGAGTTTAGAGAAGCCTGGAAATTTGGTTTAGTCGCTTCGCTTCGCTAGGCGACCAAACCAAATTTTCAGGCTTTTATAAACTCGAAATTTTACTTCATGCTCAACTAAGGAGTGAAAACACACAATAGAAGTTTTAAATTGAAAATAAGAAAGTATTTAAATTATATATTTTCAAAAGAACGAAAAAATTTAAGTTTTATGTTGTCAATGATTTTTATTTCAAATGTTTTTACATTCATACACGATTAGCCAACGTTAAAACAATATTTTTATGGATCACACGTTATAAATTCGTTATTATATTGTTAGTTCTAATGATACGATAAAATCGAGTTGAAATAATTAAACAAATTAATGGATGTGATGCGAAGAGCTGTTTTAATTTAGATTAAATGGAATTGTAATGTATTACAGCGTCCCGTTAGAATTGAGCAGCAATTAAATTCATTTTCTAGATTAATTGGAATTTACAGTTGCAGTTCGAGGAGGGACACAAACTTCAAAACGCCCGGGCTAATTGATGCGTTTCGAAATAACCAAACACATTTGAATTAATTAAGGACGAAAACCATTGTGTAAATAAATTAATTTATTTAAATTTCATAAAAATACATAATAAATATTAAATGTATTCATATTTAAATATATAAAATAACAATATACGAAAATAATTGCAATATTAAAAAATGTACAAAAAAAAATATAAAGATTTTTTAACATGATTCTTTTTACAACCTACAACAAATTTGTCTTACAATGACTAAATCAAACACTAATTGAAACAACTACTTCCCGAGCTAATACCCCGATTAACATTGGATTATTTATTTATTTATGTATTTATTCAGTCAACGGAGTCCATTTAGAACATACATAAAAAAGTACAACTAAAAATATAAAATTATATAATTGGTGTTTGCTGTTACACACAGTAACCTACTGCTAATGTCGTTGATAACACAGGCCGACTAGATTTTTGGTGTTTTGAATTTGATAAGTTTCCTTAGCTAATACGGGTACGTTGATTCTAAATTGGAATTTGGTTTGAGCCCATCACGTCAAGATTTTTCACAAAATTAAAAAAAACCTTGTGAGATATTTTGTACTAGAGCAAAGAAGTACCTTTATGATGTTTCCTAAATTGCATTAAAATTATTTCTTTAAAATACTTGATACATCGATAGAAAATATTTTAGTATAATATTATGTTTACTTCATTTCAATGACAACACTGTTTCATTTTCGCATCTGTCAAGGTCAACTTGATGGCATCGGCAGTTGTTAGTTAGCGTCAGTTGTTGGTAGCATCGAGTTGTGTTTTGTTTTCTGAGTGTTTAGTGCGTCATAATATCATCAAGAAAGTGCAGAAACAGTCCTGATATATTTTGTTACGTGTGTGGTGATTTACCGATAGCAAAGCATCAACGAAACATAACAGAATTTATCAAGAAAGCTTATCACGCTTACTTCGGTGTAAAGCTTGGTGATCAAGACAAACATTGGGCTCCACACAAAGTGTGCTTTCAGTGTGTCGAGCTACTGAGAAAATGGACAAAAGGTACACGTAGCTCTTTACCCTTTGGCATTCCTATGGTATGGAGGGAAAAAAAAACCATGGAGACGACTGTTACTTTTGCTTCTGCGATGTCAAGGGTTTCAATTCGAAAAATAAACATGCTATTTAGTATCCTAATTTACCGTCTGCTAAACGACCTGTAACTCATGGACCAGTAATTCCCATTCCTCCACCTTTTCTTCACACCATCCAACAGCAATCAGATGAAAGTTAAAACGAAAAAACCGATGAAGACGAATTCAATCCTTATATAGACCAACCTCAACAGTTGATCCAAGCTGAACTAAATGACTTAGTGAGAGACCTGGGGCTATCGAAGGATGTTGCACAGATATTAGGATCCCGACTGAAAGACTTAAATCTGTTGGCTCCAGGAACCACATTTTCGTGGTATAGGCACGTGAAAATTCCGCGAATTCTTTTTCACGTGTCTATACCACAAAAATGTGGTTCATGGAGCCAACTCTCTCTCTCTCAGGAGGGTTCACTGGTGTATTGTAATAATATTCCTGAAGTAGTCATGAAACTGGCAGCTGACAATTACGATTCCACATCATGGAGGTTATTTATTGATTCTTCTAAGAGAAGTCTGAAGGGTGTCTTGTTGCAAAATGGTAATACTTATGCCTCGGTGCCTGTTGCTCACTCTGTGCATCTCAAAGAAACGTATGAGAATTTTGAGCTGTTGCTAAATACAATAAAATATAGCGAATATTGTTGGCAACTCTGTGGAAACCTCACAATAATATCCATGCTTTTGGGTCAGCACAAAGTATCCATGTTTTTTGTGCGAGTGGCACAGTCGAGCACGAAATTTACATTACGTTAAGAAAGAATGGCCACTCAGAGATAGACTTGTACCGGGACAAAAAATGTGCTGCGTGATGCATTAGTTGACCCAAAATTAGTTATTTTGCCCCCCCTTCACAAACACTTAGGATTGATGAAGCAGTTTGTCAAAGCTTTAAATAAACAAGGTGGCCGCTTTAAATACCCGTGCGACAAATTTCCTGCACTTTCTGAAGCTAAACTTAAAGAAAGAATTTTTACAGGCCCTGAAATTCGAAACTTAAAATCGGACCGATTGTTCCAGAATACAATGACCCAGGATGAATCTGAAGCATGGAATTCTTTCATAGAAGTCATAGAATGAATCTGAAGCATGGAATTCTTTCATAGAAGTCATAGAATGAATCTGAAGCATGGAATTATTTCATAGAAGTCATAGGAGGTTTCCTTATAAACAACAAGTCTCCAAACTACAAAGAAATTGTAGCCAACATGGTCGAAGATTATAAAAAACTGGGATGCAATATGAGCGTCAAACTTAATTTTCTAAATTCCCACGTTGACTCTTTTCCTGAAAATTTTGGAGCTGTCAGCGAGGAACGGGGAGAGAGGTTCCATCAAGATATAAAGGAGATGGAGAGACGTTACCAAGGAAGATGGGATATAAAAATGATGGCTGATTACTGCTGGCCCTTAAAGAGGGAATCGTTCACAAAAATCCACAAAAAGAAAACTACAAAACGCAATTTTGAGGGAAAACGAGAACGATTTTATTCAAAAAGAAACAACGATTGTCTAACGTAAATTATCAGCGAGGAACAGGGAGAAGTTCCATCAAGATACAAAGGAAATGAAGAGACGTTACCAAGGAAGATGGGATATTAGAATGTTGGCTGATTACTGCTAGACCTTGAAGAGGGACTCGTTCACAATAATCCACAAAACGAAAACTACAAAACGCAGTTTCGAGGGAAAAAGAGAACGTTTTTATTCAAAAAAACCAACGATTGTCTAACGTAAATTATCCGCGAGGAACAGGGAGAAGTTCCATCAAGATACAAAGGAGATGAAGAGACGTTATCAAGGAAGATGGGATATTAGAATGATGGCTGATTACTGCTAGACCTTGAAGAGGGACTCGTTCACAAAAATCCACAAAAAGAAAACTACAAAACGCAATTTCGAGGGAAAAGAGAACGATTTTATTAAAGAAAAACCAACGATTGTCTAACGTAAATTATCAGCGAGGAACAGGGAGAAGTTCCAACCAGATACAAATGAGATGAAGAGACGTTACCAAGGAAGATGGGATATTAGAATGATAGCTAATTACTGCTAGACCTTGAAGAGGGACTCGTTCAGAAAAATCCACAAAACGAAAACTACAAAACGCAGTTTCGAGGGAAAAAGAGAACGTTTTTATTCAAAAAAAAACAACGATTGTCTAACGTAAATTATCAGCGAGGAACAGGGAGAAGTTCCATCAAGATACAAAGGAGATGAAGAGACGTTACTAAAGAAGATGGGATATTAGAATGATGGCTGATTACTGCTAGACCTTGAAGAGGGACTCGTTCACAAACATCCACAAAAAGAAAACTACAAAACGCAATTTCGAGGGAAAAAGAGAACGATTTTATTAAAGAAAAACCAACGATTGTCTAACGTAAATTATCAGCGAGGAACAGGGAGAAGTTCCAACCAGATACAAATGAGATGAAGAGACGTTACCAAGGAAGATGGGATATTAGAATGATAGCTGATTACTGCTAGACCTTGAAGAGGGACTCGTTCACAAAAATCCACAAAAAGAAAACTACAAAACGCAATTTCGAGGGAAAAGAGAACGATTTTATTAAAGAAAAACCAACGATTGTCTAACGTAAATTATCAGCGAGGAACAGGGAGAAGTTCCAACCAGATACAAATGAGATGAAGAGACGTTACCAAGGAAGATGGGATATTAGAATGATAGCTAATTACTGCTAGACCTTGAAGAGGGACTCGTTCAGAAAAATCCACAAAACGAAAACTACAAAACGCAGTTTCGAGGGAAAAAGAGAACGTTTTTATTCAAAAAAAAACAACGATTGTCTAACGTAAATTATCAGCGAGGAACAGGGAGAAGTTCCATCAAGATACAAAGGAGATGAAGAGACGTTACTAAAGAAGATGGGATATTAGAATGATGGCTGATTACTGCTAGACCTTGAAGAGGGACTCGTTCACAAACATCCACAAAAAGAAAACTACAAAACGCAATTTCGAGGGAAAAAGAGAACGATTTTATTAAAGAAAAACCAACGATTGTCTAACGTAAATTATCAGCGAGGAACAGGGAGAAGTTCCAACCAGATACAAATGAGATGAAGAGACGTTACCAAGGAAGATGGGATATTAGAATGATAGCTGATTACTGCTAGACCTTGAAGAGGGACTCGTTCACAAAAATCCACAAAAAGAAAACTACAAAACGCAATTTCGAGGGAAAAAGAGAACGATTTTATTCAAAAAAAAAACAACGATTGTCTAACGTAAACTATCAGCGAGGAACAGGGAGAAGTTCCATTAAGATACAAAGGAAATGAAGAGACGTTACCAAGGAAGATGGGATATTAGAATGATAGCTGATTACTGCTAGACCTTGAAGAGGGACTCGTTCACAAAAATCCACAAAAAGAAAACTACAAAACGCAATTTCGAGGGAAAAAGAGAACGATTTTATTCAAAAAAAAAAAAACAGCGATTGTCTAACGTAAATTATCAGCGAGGAACAGGGAGAAGTTCCATCAAGATACAAAGGAGATGAAGAGACGTTACCAAGGAAGATGGAATATTAGAATGATGGCTAATTACTGCTAGACCTTGAAGAGGGACTCGCTCATAAAAATCCACTAAAAGAAAACTACAGTCTTGAGGAAAAAAGAGAACGATTTTATTTAAAAAAAAAAAACAACGATTGCCTAACGTAAATTATACTGCATTGTTTTTTTAATGAACAACTCAATTTTGCAGTGTAATTTTCTATTAAATATAGTTTCAATAAATATTTTCTCAAACACACTTTAAGTGAAAACCTGACGTGCTGGAAAAAAACTAAGCACAGATTCGTGATCAGCACACCCCATTTACTATAAGACACCTATTAAACTTAAAACACAAAAAATGTAGGCCTGTGTAATTAATGAAACAGAGAAAACAATATGTAAAACAGTAGGAAATTTGCTCTGTCGACTAAAAAGTTGAAGAGAAATTAAATGTTACAAACCTAGTAGGTGAACAAAGAGTAAATTTAATTAAAAACAAGATTTAAATTTGTGCATTTTCGTATTTGGGTCGTCGAAATTGCACGGGACATGATTATTCAATTCAGCCACTTCTTCGTCGAAAGAATATGCCAATTACCTGCGTTGACATTAGTGTTCCTATTATCTTAGTTTGCAGGTGTCACGAAAATGCCACGGTCCTCCTTTCTTCTTTTAGAAATAATTACGAATCCGTGGATTTCTAATTGGCATAATACACCATAAAGCAATTGGCCTGGTTAATTCCGTAAAAATTTACTTATTGAAATTGTTTTTTTGCTTTTTTCCAGGTCATAAAAAATTTACAAAGTAAATACACGTGTCAGTAAAGACATAAATTAGATTGTGGATTTAATGGGAGGTAACGACCGCACAGGTACCGACCGCAAATTAAAATAATATAGGATTAATAAATTTAAAAATTTACTACTTTAAAGATAATCTTAAAACTAAAAGAGGCTGAAAACCTGAAAAAGCTGGAGATTTTCAGGGTTTTCTAAACTTGAAAAATATTCATGCACCAAGCGTATAAAACATACAAGGAGTTTGTAAAGTTGTTTAAATTAATAAAACACTTGATATTGTTTCACAAATTACACATTCCTCTGAAAATGGTCTAACAAACCGAGACTATTCAGAATAATCGTTTAATTTGTGAAACAATACCAAATATTTTTTAATTTAAATAACTTTACATGTTCTAATACGTTTCACCAAGTGCCAGATGAGAAATTAATTCAAGAAATTATACAGGCAATTTTTCTTTAAAGTATACGTATTCCAAATTCAGCTTATTTTCATTAAAACTTTGGTTATTTGTTGTTTTTTTTTTAAGTTCAATTTGAAACTTTAAACAAGTGTTTTCCCGTCCCAGACTAAGCATGAAGTAAAATTTCGAGTTTAGAAAAGCCCCGTGAAAATTTGTCGAGGGTCGCGCAGCGACCCGAGACAAATTTTCTGGGCTTTTCTAAACTCGAAATTTTACTTTATGCGCCACGCGTATAAAACACTAAAATATTGTGAACTTTATGTATATTTGAAACTAACTTGAAATCAGTGTTTTATAAGCGTGGCGCATGAAGTAAAATTTCGAGTTTAGAAAAGCCCAGAAAATTTGTCTCGGGTCGCTGCGCGACCCTCGACAAATTTTCACAGGGCTTTTCTAAACTCGAAATTTTACTTCATGCTTAGTCTGGGAGTGGAAAACACTCGCTTGAAGCTTAAAATTTAACTCTTTTAAAAAACTACGAATGTCGGAACATTTACAGCTTATGCATATGTTTACCTAGAAGAAATATTCCCTCTATATCGAAATATACTCAACTTTATAATTTGCTCGAATTACTCAACGTTTCTATTTTTAAACTATTTAAAAAAATCCTTAACATATTACATTTTTAAAGACTAAAGAGTGTTTTCCACTCCCAGACTAAGCATAAAGTAAAATTTCGAGTTTAGAAAAGCCCCGTGAAAATTTGTCGAGGGTCGCGCAGCGACCCGAGACAAATTTTCTGGGCTTTTCTAAACTCGAAATTTTACTTTATGCGCCACGCGTATAAAACACTAAAATATTGTGAACTTTATGTATATTTGAAACTAACTTGAAATCAGTGTTTTATACGTGTGGCGCATGAAGTAAAATTTCGAGTTTAGAAAAGCCCAGAAAATTTGTCTCGGGTCGCTGCGCGACCCTCGACAAATTTTCACGGGGCTTTTCTAAACTCGAAATTTTACTTCATGCTTAGTCTGGGAGTGAAAAACACTCGTTTGACGCTTAAAATTTAACTCTTTTAAAAAACAACGAATGTCGGAACATTTACAGCTTATGCATATGTTAACCTAGAAGGAAAATTCTCTGTATATCGAAATATACTCAACTTTATAATTTTCTCGAACTACTCAACGTTTCTATTTTCAAACTATTTAAAAAAAATCCTTATCATATTAAATTTTTAAAGACTAACTAACAAATCATGTATATAATTTGAAATTCTAGTCACTTTGTGAATCCGCATTTTTATTAAAAATCCCTTCGTTTCTCGGTTCCAGATATGCTTATGTAACTCAATAACCTTTCATCTCATTTCTCTTTACACGTTGATTTTTTATAAATAAATAACAGCGTGTATTATTTTTTGTGTGATATGTAACGAAAACGGGGCCACGCCTAAAAACAATCCCATCGAGTTCCACTCAATTTATTTCCAATTATCGCTTTCAAAATGCACTCGCTCCCAGCATGTACGTACGTACGCCTCGTTTCAAATATTCCGCAATCTTTTTAATTTTAAAATTTACATTATACAATTAAAATATATCAACAATAGAATATTGAAATTTTGTTTACATGCATTCAATCAAATTTAATAATAATAATCAGTGACGGCTCGTTAGGTACGGCAGGGTCGGCCGGGCCGTACCGTTAAAATCGATTGAAGAAAAATTATAAATTATTATTTTCTCAGAAATAAATATTGCGTATTTTTTATAATAAATATACCGGATGTACCATTTAACCTGACAAATCAAAATAACTCGAAAAATACGCATCGTACAAAAAAACGTGCCAAACCAAAAATTAATAGTACCCAAGAGGGCATCAATCTGTACTAAATTCAGCCCCCTGCTCCACTCCCAGTAAGTGGAGCGGGGGGCAACTTTGATATTTCAAATAGCAGCCCACATTTTTTATTAAAGATTCGGATTTTACGGAAAAAATACATACGTTTTTAATCATTTAATTAGGCTTAAAAATGCAAATTGTCCCAATTATTTCAGCCGAATAAAATTGCATTCGTCTGTCATTTCACATATTGTCTGGACAAAATACTTTGCAAGATTTTACATTGAAAAAAAAGTACTGAAAACCTAATTTTGTTTTAAAAACAATGACAAATTACTTATAAGGAATATATTTTGAACTTTGCTTGAAATCAGTGTTTTATACGCGTGGCGCATGAAGTAATTTTACTTACTTTTAAAAGCGTTTTATTTTGAACTTGTAACGAGTGTTTCCACTCCCAGATTAAGCATGAAGTAAAATTTCGAGTTCAGAAAAACGTGAAAATTGGATTTAACGTGCTTTATACAAAAATCAAATAAATATTTATTTTTGCGATTCCAACTGTCCGCAAAAGATGCGTCTTTAACTTTGCTAGGACTTAAAATTTTATTTCCGATCGATAGAGAAGATTATTCTTAACAAAAAAAGTCACAATACATCATTACAAAAAATAATAAATAAAAAAGTTATTGACATATATCGGTTTTGTTCAATACAATCAAGAAGCCCTGAAAACAAAATAGGATTCTAACAAATGACTAAAACAAAGTTTTTTTATTTTATCTGTCAGTAAAATTCTCATTTAAAGTGATTTTTGTTATACAAAATTGAATACTTTCAGGGATCCTTGATATTATTAAAAGAAACAGTAATATGTGAATAACTTTCTTATTTATGATGATCTTCTTTATCGATCAGTAATATAATATATATATATATATATATATATATATATATATATATATATAATATATATATATATATATATACATATATATATATAGGGTGTTACGTTTAAAAAATATATATTTTCTGAATATTTTAAAAATACATCGAATTGTTTTTCCGATTTGACCATTAAATTTCCTACTACTTTGTTTAAACCGACTCTGTAGCTCAAATAATAGTATAGTGACCAATGGTGCGCACTTAATTCTGAGTACCCTGTATATTTTGCTTAAAATTCTGCCTTTTTCCCTTAAAATAATTTCTTAAATTGGTGCTTTTTCGGGCGCTTTTTTAAAAAATGTTTATGCTTAGAAATCCAAGCTCTACTTATGACATTTTTATGGTACGTATTATGTTTTGTTTTTTAATTTGTTTCTTGATTACTATGTTTGTTTTACGGTAATGCATAAAAACAGATGACGCCAGTCGAAAGCTTAACTATAATTGCAGTTGATGTAAGTCGGCGCTAGTCGACATTTAGTCGACAGAATGATATTATACCTAACATAACTGATCAGAGTGACACTTAACCTTAAAAACTTTGACGATGTGAGATACAACCAAGCTTGAGACGGTGACCACGTCAAATGTGTTTATTTATTTATTTATTTATTTGGTAATAACCCAACAGACTGTAAAGTCCAATAACAGGGCTATATCATTATCAAATGTGTTAAAAGTTAGGTTGGGTTAGGTTAGGAGTTACATCGTCTATCAAAATGTATATAGCACCTAACCTAACCTAACTTTTGACGCATTCGCCGTTTTATACAACTTTCAACATCCAATGTTATCACAACTAACAAAAAGTCATTTATTTTCCAGAAATTGTAAACAAATATACAAATTAGTGAAAAACTATGTCATGTCATAAGTGACAAACAAAATATATTCACGACTGTAGAAAAATATTACAGTTTTCAAATATTACAAAATTATACCGGGTGTTGACTTGGCGGACGCAACATAGGAAATCCCATGTAAATTTTGAAATGTTCAAATTTTGGCTTCCCTATTTATTTTAGAAACAAAATGTATTTACCTTTTTTGTAGAGGGAAAAATTCTGAATTCATTCGTGTTATCATTTATCACTTTACATTTCTCTAAGTTAAAATAATTAGGAATAAATGATGTGATTTTATAAAAATACTGACATGCCATGTAATTGAAACAACAACTGCGGATGTCAAATGGCAACAGATATCGTAGTCATTTGATTAAAGTTAATGTTTTCGAAATGATTTACACTATACAAGAAAAATGTCATTACTTTTATGAAATCACATTACTTTTTCTTAATTATTTTAGCTGTAAATTTTCTGACATTCGTTGATTTTTAAAATAGTTCAATTTGAAGCTTCAAACGAGTGTTTTCCACTCCCAGACTAAGCATGAAGTAAAATTTCGTGTTTAGAAAAGCCCCGTGAAAATTTGTCGTGGGTCGCGCAGCGACCCGAGACAAATTTTCTGGGCTTTTCTAAACTCGAAATTTTACTTCATGCGCCACGCGTATAAAACACTGATTTTAAGTGAAGTTTAAATATACATAAATTTGACAATATTATAGTGTTTTGTACGCGTGGCGCATGAAGTAAAATTTCGAGTTTAGAAAAGCCCAGAAAATTTGTCTCGGGTCGCTGCGCGACCCTCGACAAATTTTCACGGGGCTTTTCTAAACTCGAAATTTTACTTCATGCTTAGTCTGGGAGTGGAAAACACTTGTTTATAGCTTTAAATTGAACTTAAAAAAAAAAACAGAGAATATCCGCAATTGTTGTATCAATTCCATGGTATGTCATTATTTTTCTAATATCACATTACTTTTTCGTATTTATTTTAACTTAGAGAAACGTAAAGTGTTAGGTGTGAACATTCATAAATTTAGAATTTTTCCCTCTACAAAAAAGTGAAATACATTTTGTCTCTAAAATAAATAGGGAAGCCAATATTTGAACACTTGAAAATTAACATGTGATTTTCCCTTAGACACATTTCTGGGCGCGCGCCTGTATTAGTGTATAATTATAATTAACCATATTATGTATATAACATTTTAAAAATGTTATTGTAACTCCAAAAACATTCTCTCTCTATTTTTGAAAGTCGGGCGAAATTATTTAATTTAAAGTATCGTTCTGGCGAACAAAGATTCGGTACAGCAGGCCGTTTGGTCTCAGTGCGCGTGCGCCAAAATACATTCGGCCGACCCACTTTCTTAGATCACGAGCTGTCACTGATAATAATGTATGTTCTAGGTGCGTTCAATTCAAACCCATCTTTACTGTATAAAAAAATAAATTAGGAATGAGTTAATGAAGACTAACCAAATCGTACATGTACAGAAAATTCTGAGAAAATAACAAATCCATGGTGCATTGAAAATAAGTGTCTACATCAGCACCTCTTTTCCCCAAAACCTTTTTTTTTCTTCCATTGTATTCTAAACAATATTTATGTTGAAATAAAAATGTTATTATTATTAAGCAAACCATCAGCTAATTAAGCAAAACAAAAATCCTCTAAACGCTCTCGCATGTGAATTACCATTCCACCAACAATACACTCGACCCGTTTCATAAAACTAATTGTTACAACCTTTTTATATTATCATTAAAAAAAAACTTTTTGCATGAGCTAATGATTACGCTCGCGTGCTGGACACCGTATGAAGAAATCGTTTTCACTCAAAGAGTTCATCATTCTTAAACACACATTAATTAAACTGTGGCGTGCGTGAAGCTCACCAACGCGAATGGCAGAAAAAAAATACGTGTGGATAAAATGGAGAATCTTTACAAGACACGATCGCAATTAAGCGCTCGTGTAACGAGCAATTAAAGTTTGTGAGTTACTGGCGGATTTTTGTTTGATTTATTGAGTGATTAAAAAAAAGAAACGTAGAAAGTGTTGTCGAGGAGGTTTTTAGGGTACATTATTATTTTGAACTTGAATCAGTGTTTAACCTAACGATAGCCGAGGCTGAAGAAACAAAAAAAATAATTGTCTTTCTATGTGTCATAATTATTACACGTAAACTCAAAAATATACAGTAATTTTAAGTATAAATGAAATTGCCAATTCTTGGTTGCAGAATACTTCAAACATTAAAAGTGCCGAGATTCTTTTCGCAATCTACAACAAGTTAGTCTTACAAAGACTATATCAAACACTCATTGAAACAACTACTTCCCGGGCTAATACCCCGACGGACATTGAATTATACAAGTGTTTGCTGTTACATACAGTAACCTACTGAAAATGTAACAATTTGGGTCAAATTATTCAGGCCATCTATAGACGCGTTTCGAGATGTATCTCTCATCAGTATAGCTTTGCCATTCCCTCTAAACAATTTGACACCTTAGACTGGCGGTCACGTTACCGTTCAAACATCAAAAGTGCGATTCATTTCGCAATCTACAACAAGATAGTCTTACAAAGACTATATCAAACACTCATTGAAACAACTACTTCCCGGAAGTGCGAGCTTCTGCAACCAAGAATTGGCAACTTCATTTATACTTATGTTTGAACGGTAACGTGACCGCCAGTCTAAGGTGTCAAATTGTTTAGAGGGAATGGCAAAGCTATACTGATGAAAGATAAATCTCGAAACGCGTCTATAGATGGCCTGAATAATTTGACCCAAATTGTTACATTTGCAGTAGGTTACTGTATGTAACAGCAAACACTTGTTGTATAATTCAATGTCTGTCGGGGTATTAGCCCGGGAAGTAGTTGTTTCAATGAGTGTTTGATTTAGTCTTTGTAAGACTAACTTATTGTAGATTGCGAAATGAATCGCACTTTTAATGTTATACAGTAATTTTTCTAATGGTTGATATTGATTGATTATTATCTAAGATAAAAAAAAATATTGAATGATTTCGTTGTTGTTGCGTGGATTGAATACAGATGGATCGTTTTCTTTCACCGGAAGTGCGAGCCCGGAAAACGCACGCCCATTAGATAGTTGAATAAGTTTCAATGCTGCCAACTAAAGTACGTTAGGAAACGGGCTTTGGAGCCAATTGCCCGTGGTTGTTTTCAATTATAATTAGCTGATGTTATTGAACGAATTTTATTGGCGTTACGCCCACCAATTTCACGAAGGACTTACAATTTGTTAATGATTATCAAACGAGACATTAATTACCTATACAAATTTATTGGAATTATTTATTATAATATTTAAAAGAGCGATATTTGACTAAAAAGTTAACACGATAGGCATGGTCTAAAATTATTATTGTTAAAATTGAAAGTATAGACAGATACAAAATTAACGATAAAATGTACTGTCCCTTTTCAACATAATTATAAATTTAGAAACATATTTTAATAAAACCCACAAGGCATCATCATTATAATTAACATAGCGCAGTATATCAATACTAATTTCCAATAGGGAAATCCTCTAATTCCCCGTAAGCCTATTAACTTCGCGGGCTTCTCTGTCCGCCTTCTCAACTTGCCCTTTTCAACGCAAACGCCGAACTTGGCCGCCCTAGCAGGCCTTGCTCCAGCGAAATACACGTACTATATTAATTAAAACTAAAAGGGAGCCGACTTTATTTCCCTTAATGGAAACACGTAATGTTATTTATGCCCGGTTCCACTCTAAACGGGCTTATAATTCAATTTTTGATAAAAAAAAATAATAAGTTCATTATATTAAAAAAGAAATAGCCAGAATTATTTAATGCGGAAATAGAATATTAGAAGTTATTAAAGAGTTTTAACAGTATGATCTTTCGTTAATACATTTAATTAAAGAATATTTAAAGTGCGATACATTTTGCAATCGACTACTAATCGACTACAAATTAGTAGTCTTTGTACTTTGTCTTACAAAATCAACTACAAATTAGTAGTCTTTGTACTTTGTCTTACAAAATCAACTACAAATTACTAGTTTTTGTACTTTTTCTTACAAAATCGACTACAAATTAGTAGTCTTTGTACTTTGTTTTACAAAATCGTCTACAAATTAGTATTCTTTGTACTTTGTCTTACAAAATCGACTACAAATTAGTAGTCTTTGTAGTCTGTTTTACAAAATCGACTACAAATTAGTAGTCTTTGTACTTTGTCTTACAAAATCGACTACAAATTAGTGGTCTTTGTACTTTGTCTTTCAAATTCAACTACAAATTAGTAGTCTTTGTACATTGTCTTACAAAATCGACTACAAATTAGTAGTCTTTATACTTTGTCTTATAAAATCGACTACAAATTAGTAGTCTTTGTACTTTGTCTTACAAAATCGACTACAAATTAGTAGTCTTTGTAGTCTGTTTTACAAAATCGACTACAAATTAGTAGTCTTTGTACTTTGTCTTACAAAATCGACTACAAATTAGTAGTCTTTGTACTCTGTCTTACAAAATCGACTACAAATTAATAGTCTTTGTACTTTGTCTTACAAAATCGACTACAAATTAGTAGTCTTTGTACTTTGTCTTACAAAATCGACTACAAATTAGTGGTCTTTGTACTTTGTCTTTCAAATTCAACTACAAATTAGTAGTCTTTGTACATTGTCTTACAAAATCGACTACAAATTAGTAGTCTTTGTACTTTGTCTTATAAAATCGACTACAAATTAGTAGTCTTTGTACTTTGTCTTACAAAATCGACTACAAATTAGTAGTCTTTGTACTCTGTTTTACAAAATCGACTACAATTTAATAGTCTTTGTACTTTGTCTTACAAAATCGACTACAAATTAGTAGTCTTTGTACTTTCTCTTACAAAATCGACTACAAATTAGTAGTCTTTGTACTTTGTCTTACAAAATCGACTATAAATTAGTATTCAGTTTGTTATTGATAATGAACACTTTGTGTCTCGAAATGTACATCTAACGATAAAAATAAAAAGTGAAGTAAGGAATAACAGTCTTTTTTAGTGTAATAATTACTTCACATAAACTCAAAAACTAACAGCTATAAATTAGTAGTTTTTGTACTTTGTCTTACAAAATCGACTACAAATTAGTAGTCTTTGTAGTTTCTCTTACAAAATCGACTATAAATTAGTAGTCTTTGTACTTTGTCTTACAAAATCGACTACAAATGAGTAGTCTTTGTCTTACAAAATCGACTTCAAATTAATAGTCTTTGTACTTTGTCTTACAAAAACAAATAAAACACCCATTCAAACAAACTATTGTTTGAATTCGTCTCCGTAAGACAAATTGGAAAAGTATAGCACTTTTAATATTGGCATATAAAATAGTTGTTTAGAACCAAGAATGGGCAATTTAATGATATTTTATGTCCTTGGTTATTTATTACTGCATTTGCTTGTAAATGTTTGTTTAAAAGCAAGAGACTTAAAAGAATGAAGTTACTTTGTAAAAGAAGCAATTAATTACTAATTATATTTTATGTCCTTGGTTATTTATTACTGCATTTGCTTGTAAATGTTTCTTTAAAGGCAAAAGATTTAAAAGAATTAAGTTACTTTGTAAAAGTAGCAATTAAATACTAATCCTATTACAACCTTGTTTCATCTTGTCTATCTACTTTCGGTTGATTAATTTGGGTAACAATCGAATCGAAAATCGTTACAGTCCGCTCGATTGCTCTAATTCCTGACAATGCAGCTTCCCAGGGATTAGAGCTCAATTAGTCGATTCAAAGGAAAGCGAAATGCTATCATCAGTCGCGATTAAGTTACTATCAATCCGAAATCGTACGATTCACACAAGAAAGTGAGAGTTAATTGTGATTAATGGGGCTGACATCCTCTCACTTGCTGATAATCATTCGCTTGTGTCCATCAGAAAATGCTAGTGTTAATCAATAATTTCAATTAATCATTAGATAAAATTTAATTACTGTCGTGGCTTCTTGCTGGATTTTTTGAAAAGAAATATTTAACATATAATTACGATAATATTCATATAACCTACAAACAGTAAGTCGTAATTGATAAGACTTATGTATTTTTAACTTTACTTTAAATCAGTGGTTTATACGCGTGGCGCATGAAGTAAAATTTCGAGTTTAGAAAAGCCCCGTGAACATTTTCTACGCGGGGCTTTTCTAAACTCGAAATTTTACTTCATGCTTAGTCTGGGAGTGGAAGACACTCGTTACTTTAAAATATGTCACAACTATCAAAATGTCTGTCGCAAGTGTCATAAAGAAAAACAATAACATGACCAAATTTTGTATTGTGGAGGCTTCTGCTTCGTTATACATGTTAATTTATTAATGAAAAAACGGTTTAACTCTGTTTATATAACACAATTTATTTTTATGTGATAATGGCAAGCTAAATTTGCCGAAACTGCAGGCACATAAAAATGAATTGTGTTATACAAACAAAATTAAACCGTTTTTTATTAATAAAATAACATGACCATCTAATAATATATTTCAAACAATTGTCTTAAATTGACAATAGTGTCAAGTTTGATACATTCTACTAAATGTTATTTTTTTTTTTTTTTAAATCTTTATTTCCACTATAATGCTTTTTACAATAATTAAATTAACAATACATTACACAAAATACGGCAGCATAGTGAAAAAAGGCGGAGTTCAGCATATACATCTCTAGGAGATATTGCTGATCTTCCACTCAACCTTTAAGAACAAAACAAGAATATTTACTTAGTTACTATATTACTATAAGCCTAACAGTACATACGCATTTACATTATTTTTGTATAAATATAAACATACTCTGTGTGACAGATAATGTTAAGCTATTATTTTCAGAGCTACTTTAAATTTATTGTAGCTAGATGTTTGGAACAAGTCATGAGCCGAGTTGTAAGCCTGATAGATTTGATTTCAAGTTGACAAGATAGACTAATACAAACAATAAGTCCTAATTAATAAGACTATATATTTTTAACTTTACTTTAAATCAGTGGTTAATATGCGTGGCGCATGAAGTAAAATTTCGAGTTTAGAAAAGCCCCGCGAAAATTTGTCTCGGGTCGCTGCGCGACCCGAGACAAATTTTCTACGCGGGGCTTTTCTAAACTCGAAATTTTACTTCATGCTTAGTCTGGGAGTGGAAAACACTCGTTATTTTGAAATATGTCACAACTATCAAAATGTGTGTCGCAAGTGTCATAAAGAACAACAATAACATGAGCATCTAATTATATATTTCAAATAATTGTCTTAAATTGACAATAGTCGGCTGACACCGATTTGTGTCAAGTTTGATACTTTGGACTAGATGTCATTTTAAGTTGACAAGACAGACTAATGCAAACAATAAGTCCTAATTAATAAGACTACTAAGATAATAAATATCCATCGAAACAACTACAACAAATAAGATTTTAAATGCTTTATTAGCAATGCTGTTTGGTTTTATTTAATATCCGGTTCGAAGGACCAAATGTATAATTCACAACTTCAGTTTTTGGCGGAAGGGTTGTGATGCGCGTATACAGGCGCTTAGACTAATTATTTTTACATTTACCCTTTCTTCAAAGTTGAGAAGACTGAGCGATCCTGTACTAAGCGTAACATATTGTCGGAGATTGCTAGGATATTCGATCCTATTGGCTTTCTCACCTTAACTTTCTTCGCAAAAAGGCTCATACAACATTTGTGGATACCTAAGGTTGGCTGGGATGAACTTCCCCCTCCAGATATTGTTTCGAAATGGTCTCAATTTAAGGCGGAATTAACTCATTTGTCGTTGCTTCTCATTCCTCGTCGCCGTATTGGATATTGCGTAGATTTCTGTGAAATGCATGGCTTCTGTGACGCTTCAGAAGCAGGTTATGCAGCTGTCATTTATTGTCGAGTAAAGTCTCGTGAAAGGATAGAAGTATTTTTTGTGTGTGGTACATCCACTTAAGAGAACTTCTATTCCTCGTTTAGAGCTCTATTCAAGACTTCTACTGTCAGAACTTGTTGAATTTGTCGTAGAAACATATCGCAACACGTTGACATTTGATAAAATATTCGCTTGGTCAGATTCTATGGTGACGTTGTCGTTTAATAATTCCTCGCCACATCGGTGGAAAACTTTTGTCAGTAATCGTGTAACTTTCATTCAAGAAAGAATTCCTCCTCAGTCATCGTTTCATGTATCCACATTCGATAATCCAGCTGACTCGGCATCTCGTGGTCTCCTGCTTCAGGCACTACTCGAGTGGTGGGCGGGGCCTTCGTGATTACTAGAAAATCATGATTCTTGGCCACAAAATTCGTTGTGTGCAAACCCTTTACTTGTTCTCGACGAGGAGAGAAAAATCGTATTAGTTGTAAAGGTGGAGTCAATCCTCATAGATTCGCTTTTAAATCGTTTTTCGTCGTTGCGTAAAATTCAAGGTATTGTTGCTTATTGGTTAAAGTTTCTCCAGAAAGGGAATCAGCGTAATGATTCACTTTCTTTTGAACAGTTATATAACGCTTTATGTTGTATCGTTCGCGTTGTGCAACGAAAGATGTTTTCTGAAGAGATTTCTAAACTCGAAAAGGAAGATCGGTGTTCAAAACCTCTAAGTCGTTTAGCTCCTTTCTTGGATGAAAGAGGTAATGTCAGGGTGGGCGGTCGTCTTCATCATTCTCAACTTTCTTCTGAACAAAAACATCCCATGCTGCTTAATGGATTTGATAATCGATCAAATTCATCGGGATAATTTACATCCAGGCCCTTTGGCACTGCATCATCTCATTGCGCAGCAGTTCTGGATTTTGTCAGCGCGTAGCGTCATTAAACGTCGGGTCGCAAACTGCTATCGTTGTTTCAGGGTTCGGCCCTCAGTTTCTCATCCAGTTATGGGAAACCTTTCAGCCGCTCGCGTATCACAAATCAAGCCCTTTACTCTTACAGGCGTTGATTTTGCAGGTCCTATTTCCGCTATACCTTCGCGTCGACGTGGCTCTAGGAGTGAGAAATCATATATTTGTTTTTGTACGAAGGCACTTCACGTGGAAGCTGTCTCAGATTTATCTTCAGATGCTTTTCTGGCAGCATTGAGTAGATTTATCGCTCGTAGAGGTCGCTGTACAGACATTTACAGTGACTGCAGTACTAATTTTGTTGGTGCTAATAAAATCTTGTCTTCGTTCGTAAAGGTTTCTAGTGAATCGTTGGGTATTAGATGGCATTATATTCCCTTCCAGTCCTCACTTCGGGGGATTGTGGGAAGCGGGTGTTAAGTCAATCAAGACACACTTGTATAATGTTATTGGAAATCAAATTCTTACATTTGAAGAACGTACCACTCTTCTTACTCAAATCGAAGCAGTTCCTAATTCGAGGCCGCTTAGTGCTATGCGTTCCGATCCCAATGACCTGTCTCCAATAACCCCAGCGCATTTTCTTACCCTAGAACCTTTAACAGCCCCTCCAGACGAAGATCTAAGTGCTGTCAAATTGAATCGATTGTCGCGTTGGCAGTTACTGCAGCGTTGGCATCTTGAGTATCTGCATACATTGCAACAGCGATCAAAGTGGAGTAAGGATTCATCAAATTTCGGTGTGAATGATGTTGTTTTGATTAAATCTGAAAATTCTCCTCCGCTTCAATAGCGAATGGGTCGAATTAAGGAGGTACATCCCGGTTCAGATGACGTCATTAGAGTGGCTACTGTGCGCACACAAGCAGGTTTATTCAAGCGGCCGATTGTCAAACTTTGTCCGCTACCGGAGTCGGACTAGACTTAGTAACGTTCGCGACTAAGTTGCATTTTTGTTCGTGTCGTTTTGGGATATATTCAAATATATTTTATTTTTATTTCGTTTAAAATTCGCATTTTATTCATGGGAATTTTGGTGGGCGAAATGTTCGGTGTTGTTTAATTTCCGTGAAAAGGACCAAATGTAAAATATTTGATTTTTGATTTATATTCCAATATTCGCACGCTTGAAAAGTGCGCACATGAGGAGTGACGCTCATAGCGCCACTTACAGAGAAGAAGTGGAATGAGACACGTGCAGCGCGAGTGTGTTCGTTAAAATCCAACTCCAACTTAAAAAGACTATCGTGTCTTCAGACCATCCAACCACCGAAGCACACATAACACACAACCGGGGTAAGTCACTCTCAAAACACCACTTTCCAGCGGGGTCCGCAGATCAGTAAAATAAATAATTAGTGTAAGCGCCTGTATACGCGCATCATAACCCTTCAGCCAAAAACTGAAGTTGTGAATTATACAAATGCAATATCCAGCGGTGTGTTTGCACGGAAAGTAGTTGTTTCAATAAATATTTATTGTCTTAGTAGTCTACTAAATTTAGTCTTCTTAATTTGTTGTCATTATTGAACAAATTTTCAACATTTACTAGATGTTTGTTGTACTAAACTTGAAGTAAGAAAAAGATTCGATTAAATGCAGTAGCCACTGAATTATTTACAGGGTGTTCCGGGAGGGTCAAATATCTCGGGAAATACAGATCGAATGGAAAAACAAAAACGCACATATTTAATATGTTTAAAAAACCTATCTAATGACACCAAACACAACCCCATCTCCTTGGGGGTGGGGCGGGAAGCAACTTTGAAATCTTAAATGGGAACCCTCATGTTTTATTGTAGATTCGGATAGTACGGCTAAATCTAAGTAGGTTTTGTATAAAACTTGTTTTCAGATTCGCGATAGATGGTGCTGTAATCGTAAAAATAATTGTGTCATGATTCCTGAAGAAAAATATGAAAACGACCTTTCGAATAATAGGTTCAAATCTAAAAAACAAGAACACTCGCATCTACAAAAGCTCATTTTTACAACAAACATGGATTGTTTAATTAAGTGTTCAAATTGTTGGCCATTAATCACTTGAAATAACCCAGTCGATGATAAAAACAAATTCTTGAAATATTGTGCAGGCAGTACTTCAATGATTCGACGACGCAATTCTTCTAAAGCAAGTGGTTTTGTTTTAAATATTCTACCTTTGAGACAACCCCAAAAAAAAATCAAGAGGAGTCAGATCTGGAGATCTGGCTGGCCACTCAATTGATCCTCTTCGAATAATCCATCTGTTAGGAAAAACTATGTTTAAACAATCACGAACGTTGCGACTATAATGAGGTGGAGCACCATCTTGTTGAAAAGACATTTGTGCAAAATCTTCAGCAGCAATTTGTCTTATTTCCGGAACAATTTGATATCGTACGTTTCAGCATTAATATTACCATCGATTAAACAATATGGAAGAACAATACGGCTTCCGAAAAGGAATGACAACGACACACGCCATATTTAACTTCCTTAATTATATTCTTACTAAGTTAGACAAAAACATACACGTATTTTCAGTATTCATCGACTTAACAATTATATTTGCACGGATTAAGAGAAAATTGTTACCACCTCATATCGTCATGTGCAACAGACAGAAGACAAATGACAACGGCCTACCTAAAAAGTGAACACTTCAGATCAAACATAATACAACAAACTGTAGAATATTTCTATGAGAAAAACCACGATGCAAACGAAATGGATTAAACGGCTTTCATCTGATTTATTAGAAAGATAATACGCGACGCGACGGCTCGTTATAATTTCTCTAGAGAATAAACTTCCTCGACCAAATGATAATACCTTTTACAAACACAAAACATGTGCAGCTCACACCAACACATTATATTAACACGAGTATCCTGCTTGTATGGGTGCGTATACAGGTAAGCATATGATATTCTTATCAATAATACTTTCCATTGGCCTCACCTGTGCCCGTTCCATTGCACCTCTGCATACTTAATTAAACCACACTGACAATCACAAGCTCCAATACAACATCAACAAATATAATAAGAAAAGTAAGTAACATTGATTTAATAATTAATATTATATTAACACAACCAACAAGAAAGCTAGGTGACATTAGATATTACTTTATTTAATAAAATTAAGTAACCAGTTAATTTTTATACAATTGCTACAAGAAAATTAATACTTGAATGTTTTTTCTTTGCAAATTATATTCAACTTAATAATTGAGGGGTCAAACTGCAAATCTCACATTCTCTGAAAATTGAGTTGGCGATTTTTTTATGTCCGCCATGAATATTCGGAAAAGCCGGTTTGTGTGGGTGGGATTTTATTGATTCATTACTATTCCTATTTTTGTTATTTTTCAAAAAAACAGCTTTGATTTGAACTCTTATAGAATAACAACGAATTCTGCAAATTCACCAAAGGCTTGTATTCTAAAATTGAGTGGTCTAACTGCCAAACTCACATTCTTCACTTTTGTAAACTTTTGGCAAATTGCAAACAGTTTTCAAAAGTGGAGAATGTGAGTTTGGAGTTAGACCACTCAATTTTAAAAAATTAGATAATTTTTTTAATTTTACAATAATTACAGCGCTTGGTGATTTTGCAGAATTCGTTGTTATTCTATAGAAGTTCAAATCAAAGCTGTTTTTTTTGAAAAATAACAAAAACTAGGGAAAGTTTTGAATCAATAAAACCCCACCCACATAAACCTGCTTTCCCGAATTTTACAGCAACCTTTAATAAATAAACAAATTAAACCCGATTGTTTTGCAAATTCGACTCGCATCGCGCTAATTCGGATTATAACTTACGAAACTCGCTCGCGCGCGCAACAAACTTAAATCCTCAAAAGCTCCGCATCTTCGCCAGTGGGGCCGGATTAATTAAAACTTCGCGGGGAAAGAATATTAAAAAAATATCATCAACATAGTGAATTTCGCGTTTAACACATTATATGAGACGAAATGGCCGGCCCTTTTCACGAGTGACTTTTTCCTCATTAAAAGTTCCTGGAGCTCAAACAGAAAAAAGCCCTCTGAAATTCAATCTGCGCGAATTAATCAGCACACGTTAGTTTTATTTGTGTTTTATAGAGCGGGGAGAAAGTTGGGGATTTGTTGAAGGTTCGGTGTGATGGGGCTCGTTTGTTAAAATGAATTTACGTGACGAACGAGCACCGTTAAAATGAAATTCCGTGAGTGATTGTTTTTTAAAAAGCTCAATAGGTAGAAACAAATGTCCAAATAAGATTGGGTGCGGTTCTTAACTTGAAATTGTACTTTATGCTTAATTAAGTTGTGAAAACATGTAGATGAGCTTCAGTTGACTGTCTAAAATACAGCTCGTGTTTTCCCGCTTGCTCTTGCCAAATTTTGAGTATTGATGTATTACTCAAAACCAATTGAAGATGGACGAATTTTGATTAGTGGCATGCTTCAAAAAGGAACTAGGGAAGTATATATTTGTTCTTGTCTATCATTGGTATTTATGGTACTTTACTTGAAGAAACTATCAAAAATGCTGCACCCTGTACTATTTATAACAATTGACATCATAATAAAAATAACGTTCTGGTTTAACTTAGACTTATTTGAATACTACGGCGTTCCCCAAAAACGTTACGAATAATTAATAAAAACAATACATTTTGTAGGTGTGTTTGCGATAAGACTGATTAAATTATTCTTATCAATTCCACCAACTCCAACAACTACAAAAAAAACAGCTGCCTGCTGTTCCAACAACTGCCACCTACCGTCCATTTTCTCAACTAGCAACCGACGCGTGCGTGCGGACGCCGGCGTCGAGCAACCCCGCCCGATGGACGCCAGTACGATCGCAGCGATGGACAAGGACGCTTTGAAAAAACAGATCGAGAACATGAAATACCAGGCATCAATGGAACGCTGGCCGCTGTCGAAAAGTATTGCCGCGTAAGTTTTTCCCAACACTACTAGACACATTTCCGCAGCGGAAAACACGTTTTTTTTCCGCGAGAAATTCGCGTGTGTTTGTCATTCGGAAATCGTCCGCCGGCTCGCACGTTATTGACGTTTGCGTTTTCCCCCACGAAGCGTCGTGGGGACAGCACACACACCGTGGATACGCACACGCGCCAATTTTATTCCTTTTTTTTTGAAAAAGAAAAGAAACATTAATTTCGGAAATTTTCGAGTGAGTTAAAAATATCGAGGTTTTCGTATTTATAAAACGCGCGGTGTGAGTAATACGTCCGTAAATATTTATTTTAATATATTTATCTACACGCACACACAAAACACTGATAATCACCTGTCCTCAATAGAATACTTGCTTGAAAGTAAATACACGCGTATTGTAGTCAATTTTTTATAAATTTTAAAAATGTATCTGTTACTAACAATTTCTATAGTTTAAAATTTTGTCTCTAAATATCTCTACATCATAAGAAATTGAAACACTAAAGAATGTTAACATTGAGTAAGTAATCATTTGTTACACATAAAAAGACAGTCTTTTTATGTGTAATAATCACTTCACGTAAACTCAAAAACAACAGTTGTGTATTTGTTAGTATGGTATTTAAATATAGTCCCCCCCCCCCCGACATTTTCAAAATGTTAATTTTTTTGTGGCAAAGTGGCACTGTAAGAACAAAAACAATATTTTTACTATTTAAACCCCCTTCCCTTCGGAAAGGGGTTTATAACCCCCTCCGAACTTTTTTCTGGCTACGGTTTTGACCCTGTATAATCTTTAATCTTTATTAAAACGGAAGGCCAATACATAATTACATAAATACAAAAAAAAATAGAACAAAAAACAAATTGGTATTGGTGCATTCACAAGCTAAAAACTAAATTTCAAAAAATGTCGTGGCTTTAAAGATAATCAGCATTTTAGTTTAGTTTTTTTTTTCAAAACAATACATCCATTGTTTTGAAAAAAAAAACTAAACTAAAATGCTGATTATCTTTAAAGCCACGACATTTTTTGAAATTAAGTTTTTAGCTTGTGAATGCACCACTGATTTTACATCTGGACGGCTCATTTATGAAACAGTGTTTGTTATCAACAGAGTGTATAATCGTTATGTGAATGCTAAAACTAGGAAACTCTATAATTTCCGATGAGTCATCTACTTTATCTATGAAATTATTTTAATAGAATTTTAAAATAAGTAATTAATTTCCTCCAAAACATAATTTATATAATTATTTTTACAATTTTAAACGTAGTCTACAAAATCTTTAATTTTTATGCAAAGCGATAAATCATTGTGAGATAAATTGAATCACCTAGAAGCAAAAGGATGTAAGTGACTAATAAAATAATGAAGAAACTCAGTTTTAGAGTTCAAGTTGTACTAAAACCAAAAAACAAAATAGCAGAGTTATGTGGATTTACAGAAAATACACTAGATAACAATTCCTATCAGTGAAAAATTAAAGGTTTCAAAATTGAATAAAAATACTTGGTTTGTTTACTTAATTTGTTTTATTACTTTCCGACTAGTTTCAGTCATGGACCATTATCAAGGAACATATATACATTCCTTGATAATGGTCCATGACCGAAATTAGTCGGAAAGTAATAAAACAAATTAAGTGAACGTTTAATACTTCAAAAATGTTTCACCATGAAGTGAGAAATTAATTAAATATATAGAAAGCTTTATATCTCTTTGCAAATTATCAAAATTATCTTGCATGTACTCCCTTTTTTCAAATTAGCAAAATATACAAAAAGAATCAATAAACGTTTGATAATGCAAGCTAAAGTTTCCGAAACTGCAGTCACAAGATACAAATAAGTGTTATACAAACAAAGTTTAAAGTGTTTTATTGTTACATAAAAAAGAATTGAAATTGATATCGACTTTCTGCAATTCTTTCAATTTATTTAAATTTCTTGTTGGTTCATTTAGTCTAGTGAGAGAATGATTTGACCTGATGTTGCATTTTGCATATAAATTATGCATAGAACAGTAAATTTGTCAGGGTATTAGCTCGAGAAGTAGTTGTTTCAATGAATATTTGGTGAAGTCTCAGCGAGAATAAATTTTGTCAGATGTTTGATATTAATTTGAATTCGTTTTTATATTTTGTAAATATTCTGCAAACTATTTGCAAACTCAATTTTTAATAGAATAACTTGGTTTGTATAACACAATATTTCTTATTTTTATAACTGCGATTTCGGCAACTCAACTTGCCATTATCAGTTGCCGAAACTGCAGTCACAAAAATAAAAAATATTGTGTTATACAAACAAAGTTAAAGTGTTTTATTTTATTGAATTAACATGTATAACAAAGTAGAAGCCTCCACCATTCATAATTTTACTCAATTTTGCTTTATGAAGGTATACATTTTTAGTATCAAAAGCTGACGATATTTGGAAATTGTTGGTTGTTATTCACAGCCTTTAAATTTATTATTGCTCTCGTTATATTAATTACTATTTTTCTCACCTAATACGTCGGGCATGCATCTTGAATGTGTTAAAATAGAAAGTAAATCTGGATATCATCCAAATTGTTGGTTATACAAATCAAGGAAATATTCTGAAAACTTGTCTCTTTTATGTTTTTGTTTACGCAAACTCGAACTATTTGAGTGAACGAAAACCACACTGTTAAATCATAACATTCTATATAAAAATATTGATTATATTATTAGCAAAAACAAAATGGTTGAGTAAAGTAATTCTAAGAGAAAGAGTTCGTAAAAATCACAGTTGTTTAAATTTTACTGAAAGAAAACAAAAGTTTGAGACTAAATAAGATTCTCATCTTAAACAAAATATGTACACTGTTAATAATAATAATAATAATAATAATTTATTTCACATTAGCCACCATTTACAAAGAAATACATCATGTACATACATCATATAGAACATAATACATTTTGAAGTGGATGTGGACGTCATAATACAGTGTTTATAGCTTATTCTAGGTTACATTAAAATATATCTATCCTAAAGTAACACATTAAAATTGGTGAAACGTAACAGAGTACGCGATTAAAATTGTAATAAGTACTTAAAATAGGATTCAAATATTAGATTCGACCTTACTTCATTTTCTTGGTATACTTAATTGTTTAAGAAGTCATTTATATTGTAGAAGCATTTTTCTATAAGAAATGATTTAAGTTTTCTTTTAAATTGGTTATGCGTGTTACAATTTGTTATTTCGTTTGGTAGTCTGTTGTACACTGCCGCACAATTATACAATGGAGACTTCTCATAAAGGGCGGATTTATGCATCGCAACCTGTATGTTTGTGCCATGTCTTGTGTTGTAATTATGGGCGCTATTATTTTTCTTAAATAGTTTGTAATTTTTGTACGCATATATAGCGCACTTATAAATATAAACGCTTGGCACAGTTAAAATGTTATTATTTATAAAGGCATTTCTGCATGTTTCCATTTTACGCAGACCAAAGATGAGTCGTATGATTCTTTTTTGTGCAACAAACACACGGTTTGTGTCGGCTCGGCCCCATGCTAAAATATTAAGTGAAATATGGCTATATGCCATGGCATAATACATTTCAAAAATTGATTTTGGATTTATTTTGCTCTTTAATTTAAGAATGGCGTAGTAGGCCCTACTAAGCTTTGTTGCAACATGGTCTATGTGGGCTCCCCACCTAAGGTTTTCTTCGATGTGTAAACCAAGGTACTTAACACTGGTAGATCTATTTAAAATGGGATTAGCTGGTAATTTCCTATTATAGAATTGGACGATTTTTGTTTTGTCCATGTTAAGTAAAAGGTTACTTTTATTGCACCAATCTCTCATTTCCATGTTCGTTCCTCTAATTTTCTGCGTTAGCTCATCCTGGTCAGTTGCTGATATTATAATTGCAGTATCATCAGCAAAATTAATAGTGCGACCCAAAGTAATAAATTCAGTTAAGTCGTTAATGTATAATAGGAAAAGCAAAGGGCCCAGCGACGATCCCTGGACGATTCCTTTGCTTAGATTACATACCGTGGAAGCACTATCAGCGATTTGCACAAACAATTTTCTGTCTGTAAGGAACGATTCGATGAATTTTGCAACATTTCCGCGAACACCCAACGCACTTAATTTTTCACAAACAAACGTTGCACTGATTGTATCGAAGGCACTCGTAAAGTCATAGAATAAACCAGTAACGAATTTGCCCTCATCTATATTTTTGTGTAATTCTTCCAATAAAACGACACTTGCAGATTCCGTTGAACGGTGTTTTCTAAATCCATGTTGGGCGTCGTTCATAAACTGAAAATTCTCGATATAATTTGATATCCTTGTTATAGTAGTCTTCTCATATATTTTTGAGAATGCATCAAGAATGGAAATTGGTCGGAAATTGTTGACGTCCGTTTTAGGTCCATAATTATAAATTGGAATTATTTTTGAAGTTTTTAGTGCGGCAGGAAAAATTCCGCTTTTTAATGAAAGGTTGATTAGATACACTAAAGGCTCGAGGATCTCCATCACTACGCTCTTAATTATTTTGACTGGTACTCCATCTTGACCTGTGCTAGTTTTACCAGAAAAAACAAATATCAAAATTGAATTTATGTTCAATATTCCGGCACCAGACACGTTTCGGACTTCAAGGTCCTCGTCAGTGTGGTTCCAACCCAGTGCTAAGGAATTCATTCAGTATTCCTTCTGACTATATGGAGCCATTATGTGAAAACTAAAACTAAAGGTATTATTATTATTATTGCTTTTCTGGCACTCTCTGTTACTTTTGGCGTCCTATTATACATCTAAGTGTTCTTTGATTGGTTAAGTTCTAATATTTTTTTTTTAGTTTTTTCATTTAATTTTGTAATTAAATTAAGTATATTCGATACTTGTTCTGCTACTTTCTTGATAGAACCAGATTTTCACATTGGGTTAAGTTAAACACTTGTATTGTTCTAAATACATGGAACAATACAAGTGTTTAGCTTTACCCAATGTGAAAATCTGGTTCTATCAGTTTCAGTTGCCTAACACGTGTTTCAATCTGTTACGATCAATTTCAAAGTTAAAACTAATTTGAATTTGACAAATGTTACAATTAAGTGCCTTGATCTAATCAAGTATACTGGCCAGTGTAAAGCTAATTGCTCTAAACACAATACAAGAAAAGACAAATCCAAAATAGGAATACATTGCTGTTTGCATAATATTCTTTTCTTTTTGATAATTTAATTTTCTTTTTAAGTACATATATCAAATCAAATTCTTCTAGGCTCAAGATTTGGTTAAACTTTAACACAACTTTGTGTGTGATTTCATGTTGATATATTTAAAAATATTTATTTGATTATATTTCTAAATTAATAAACATGAAATCAAACACAAAGTTGTGTTTAAGTTTAAATTTTTTTATTAGTCTCCTTTTTACAAAAAATATACAAATTAATTTTTTAATTGTAATATTTAACCATAACAAAATAACCAAACATATTTTATCACTACAGATATAAATTGTTTATACAAGCGTTTAATTGGAAGCTACTAACGAGTGTTTCCACTCCCAGGGTAAGCATGAAGTAAAATTTCGAGTTTAGAAAAGCCTGAAAATTTGGTTTGGTCGCGTAGCGCGAAGCGCGGAGCGGCCAAACCAAATTTTCAGGCTTTTCTAAACTCGAAATTTTACTTCATGCGCGACGCGTATAAAACACTGAAATATTGCAAAGTTTAAAGCTTATTAAGAAAATTATAGCTGTTTTGTAATGATATGGTTTGTGAAGATTTAAAGTTAAAGTTTTTTTACAAATATCAAGAATATGAATTTGTATTCAGTATTCATTAATTCACCCAATAACTATATACGCGTTTCAGGCTTCAGCGCCATCATCGAGGACAAAACATATGTAAATTAAATATCTTGTGGTGGATGCGGTTACTTTGTTTAACATTGTAAATATTTCAGCAATTAACACTGATTACTTTTTTGTTGAGCCGAAACTAGTCACAGTTTAAAATAAAAAGTGGATTCAAAAAAGGTAATCAGTGTTAATTATTTATGTAAATTAAAGTTGTTTTGTTTGTTTGTGTTTAATGAAAGAATATAAATTTCGAAGCATTGAAGATTAAAATATTTTTAGTAATTACAATTTTACTATAAATTATGAACTTCACGCTAAATCTGTGTTTTATACGCGTGGCGCATGAAGTAAAATTTCGAGTTTAGAAAAGCCTGAAAATTTGGTTTGGCCGCTCCGCGCTTCGCGCTACGCGGCCAAACCAAATTTTCAGGCTTTTCTAAACTCGAAATTTTTCTTCATGCTTAGCCTGGGAGTGGAAAACACTCCTTTAAAGCTTCAAATTAAATTCTTTTAATAAACTGTGCGTCGGAAAATGTACGACGTAGCGGCCAAACCAAATTTTCAGGCTTTTCTAAACTCGAAATGTTACTTCATGCTTAATCTGTGATTGGAAACAATCGTTAGAAACTTTCAATTGATCGATTATCAAAAACAACAAATGCCTGGAAAATTCACAGCGTTTACTTCGGGGTATAAATACTTAAATGAAAAATATGAGTCACTGTAAGTTGTAAACGTTATTCAGTAGAAATACTTAAATCATTTTTCGTCAATTTTCAATCACTATTTATGTCTGATTCACCAATCAAATCATTTTTAATCGTACAGTTTTTGGAACTTCAATTCAATCACACTTTTATTCCTCTTATCTGTATTTTTTTGTGTTTTGCGTTATCAAAGTGAATAAATCAATCCAATGTCGCGTATTTGTTTATCAGCGTATATTTATATTTAGTTGCAGCGGGAATTTGTAATTAGGAATGTTTGTGGAAAAATTTTCGATGAGTGCGCAACAGCAATTAGCATACATGCTAATGGAAAATTAACAATTTTGCTATAATTAATATTTCTTCTGAGAACCTACTGAGCAAATCCTAAATAGTAATGTTTCATCAACATTAAAGCAACGTTTAATGTTTCAACATTTCAACATTTATTTATTTTCACCCAACAGACATACAGTCCACTTACAGGGATTTAAACTAAAATTACATGTTATAACACAAATATATATAAGTAAATACAATAATTAATAATATCCTAATACATTTAGTAGTTGACAAGTATAAAATGCGTTTATTGTTTTATTGTTCCGAGTATTTCACTACGAAAAGATTTATATACTGGCTGTTGCCACAATGTTGATATAACGTTATTTGTTTGTTTTTTGCTCAGTGGGAACTATCTTAGAAGCATTTTTTGTGTAGAGTATGAAAGAAATTTTTCTTAACCCAAATAATCTTTCATTTATTTTACGATTATTAACATAGAAATTGTGTACAATTAGCATTAAAAGCATTTTTTCGCCTGCCTCTACCGAAACCATATATTTCGGCCAAAAAAATCGGGCCGAAACGACGACTTAGCGTATCTAAGGCCGAAAAAATAATATGCATAATCTAGACAACCTTTCGCGGAAGGCTATGCAAAAATCTGACAGTGACGTTTCAATTTTAATAGTGCAACGTATGTAATATTAGTAGCAGAGGTTATTAGTGAATTAAGAAATCAATTCGTGTAGAATGTCAGAAAAGAGTGTCAGCGATGATCTAATGGAGTGTACTCCTCCAGAATTACAAAACATCGCATCCAGTGTCAGCGACAATCTACTGCCGGATAAATCAAGGCAACGATATGAACAAAACTATGCCGTATTTTGCAAGTGGAAAGTACGTAAAAAGAAAAAAAAAACAGATCAGAAAATGTAATTCGGCATATTTATCGGAAAGAAGCAAGGTAGTAAATAGTGCAACTTTATGGTTAGAATTTTCCATTCTAAAATCAGTTATCAAAATCAAAGAAAACATCGACATCGGACTATTTATCAAAGCATATGCATTAATAAAGAAGAACTCTATCAACTATCAACCAAAAAAGTCAAAAACAATGGACAATGTTCACTTTCAATGGTGCGCGATAGAAAATTTCCTGCAACACTATTTTTACTTAAGGGAGGCGAAAAAATATCGAGTGTAACTCATGTCAAAATGCATTAGCAGCCCTTTACTTTTAGCAGCCCTCGCTCGCTTCGCTCGCTCGAGCTGCTAAAAGCGGCGGGCTGCTAAAGCTTATTTTCGGTCCTTGATACACTATATACTATTATGTTGAAAATTTTAGGATATTTTTCTTTGCTCCAACAACCAAATATAATTGTATTTTATACGATGTTTAGTAATGTCTCTTCAAAGAAATTAAAATTTCAATGTTGTTATTTTTACAGTTTATTTTATTATTTATTAATATAATTACTCTACCAATATACGTGTATAATACTGAATAAAAGTATAGGTTCTAAATGTGAATAATTTTAACCGCCTACTACATGCATTGTCATGACAAAGTAATATAAAAACAATAAATTGTTGATGACTACCTAATTTCCGAACAACTAGCGGCATCTATCAGTGCCGGTCATAAGTATGGAACCAGGGTACTTACAGTTTTCAATTTTTCTTAACTTATTGGTTTAAAATTCACGAATGCCCTAAATTTAAACACAAATTAGGTTCCCAATCAGGTATGCAATAACGGAGAGGATTAATTAGTTTTAATAATGTTATATTATTTAAAGCCACAAGAAAATTTACCTAAAATTATGTTAAGAAGACACTATAAACTATACTCAATGACATTAGAAGCATAACACCCAAAAGGAGTTATTATTTTAACTTGATTTTTTGCCAGTATGGTAGTCTTACATCGATGTCTTCTTCTTGAGGCATCTCGTTCCAAGCAACTTGAATTTCATCGATCAACTGTGCTAGAGTCTGTGGAGGATGGTGCAAAGAGAATATTCTTCTTCCCATGATATCCCACACATGTTTAATGGGATTTAAATCCGGCGAACGGGGCGGCCACGCCAAAACATTAACACCAGCTTCATTAAGAAAGTTCATAGTTCGACGAGCAATATGGGGACGTGCGTTATCTTGTTGAAAAGGTACGTCTGGGCGGCCATCTAAATAAGGCAACAAAGTCGGTCGTATGGCGTCTTCAACATAACGCGCAGCTGTCATACTGCCTCGAATGAATACAAGAGGTGATCGACTACCATAAGCAATAGCCCCCCAAACCATTACTCCAGCAGTCCTGTGTACATGCCTCTCAATAGCAAACCTAAGATCAGGTCGTTCTCCACGGTAGCGTCGTACCCTTCTACGGCCATCATGCGTGCCTAGACAAAATCGTGATTCATCGCTGAATACGACATCGTGCCATTCTGCCTCCCAATGCTGCCGTTCTCTGTTCTCTGCACCAGTCCAACCTTTGGCGACAGTGTCTCGCTGTTAAAGGAAGCACTAATCTTGGACGGTACGAAAGAAGCCCAAAGGATTGAATGCGGCGATATAAGGTTCGCATACTAACGGGCCTACCTTCTTCTCCAATCCATTGATCACCGATTTGACGCGTAGTAGCGAAACGGTCTCGCAGGGCTATTTGTCTTAAGCGCCGATCTTGACGTTCTGTGGTACGCCTTGGTTGACCAATTGGTCTTCTTCTTGCTCCTCTACCTTCTTCTGTCCATACCTGATACACACGTATTACAGTTGCTGCAGTGGAATCAATACGGCGGGCAATTTCGCGATAGGACATACCGACATCTCGATAAGCAACAACTCGACCCCGGTCAAAATCGCTCAAATGGTGATATTGTGGACGTCTTCGGACTCGAGGCATTTTATTTAAGCTTAACACACTCAACGGAAACACGAAAACTAAAAACATCTGTACTAAACATCTCATATAAATAGTTGTATCAAAAAAGAAAAAGTGAAATATTTTTTTTTTCACAATAAATATAAAAGGCACAAGGTTGAAATTGTTATCAATGTATGCTTTAAATATAGTCACTCTGTTGCTAAAATATGAATTCAAAAAAATCATTCCTTCTTGGTGTTACGCTTCTAATGTCATTGAGTATATTTATTAAAACACTTGGTATTGTTTTACTAAAACCAGTGAAACAGTACCAAGTATTTTAATTATTAGTTTATCGTTCAACTAATTAACTTTAAGGTGCAATTACGCTAGTTTTATATTTTTTTTTATACGAAATAATGCTAAGTAGGAAATATTTTATTGCGACAGGCATACAGATTGTACTTATCGTAGAGCAAACGAATTTTTTCAAAATATTTTATTCTTAAATAAGGATGTTGGTAAGACTAAAATATCTTAAGTTTTATACGTTTAAATAGCGGCCGACTTTTTCTTAATCTAAAATTAAAGCCTATTTTATGTTTAAATTAAAAGGGTTGATAAATTGCTTGATATTTTAATGTTAATGCGAAAAAAGTATATATTAATGTTTTTGGTGAATCGGTCAGTCAGTTCACGGGAATCTAATTTTAGACTCGTGTACCAAGAGAACCGACTAAATGTTATTTTAGGTGAGATTAAAGTTTATTTAATGCTTTATATATTAGCTTAAAACAGTTCGTAATTCAACTGACCAAATATTATTTTAAGTAGAATTGAAACTCATTTAATGCAATTTCAAATAAATTGTATTTAAACAGAGTATAATTTAATTGATTAAATATTATTATAGGCAGAATTATAGTTAATTTAATGCACAACAAATTGTTTTATAATTTGATAATATTTAGTCCATATTCTAGATTGAATTAAAGTTCATATAATACGAAACAAATTATCTTAAAACCCATTTTATGATACAAAATATTTAGTACGGTATAGTTGGAAATGTGAGACATACGAAGTTACGAGATACGTCAATATCTGTTATATTGGAGACGTTTTTAAATGTTCTAACATGTGTCAATTTCTTTGCTTGACATGATCTCAGTTTTACATAAGCACTCGTCGCTTCAAAATGCATTCTAAGAAAGGAAATCAAACCGTTCTTCGTTGGTGATTGATTATTTCACATAAGTCAAAACAAACAGTGAATAAATTCTCTTAAAACATTGTTTAATTTTTTCGATAAGTTTAGTTGAAGTCAGAAAAGTAATAATTCATTGTTTTGTTGTTTTATTAAAAATATCACCCCACAATAAGTTTTGATAAATGACACATCCCGCTATTTTGTTTCGAGTGCATTCCATCCGCTCGAAAATAATAGCGGGACATATTTTATTTACCAACGAGGAATGTTTAAATTGTTGCAATTTATTTTTCTGGAATACAGATATAGCATCCAGATAATATTGCTTTTATATCATTTCAGTGTATTCCCCATGTTTTGAACATAGAATATTTATACAATATATTTTTTAATATCACTGAAGAAAAAAACACTAATATTGATAATAAAGGTTTAAATTAAATTACACTTGGTTTGTTTCACAATTTTTTACTTTACTATTTACTCGACTAGTTTCGCGTTTTACAGCATTATCAGGAGTAAAAAAAAAACAATAATGTATCATCCTTTCAATCAATTATTTGGAGTATTTGAGCCCGTAATTTTAAAAGTGGCCTAACTCCAAGTCATATTTTTTTTCACAAATGAAACACGATTTTAACTTTGTTTGTATAACTGAGACTTTATTAAGTGACTATAGTTTCGACAACGTTAACTTGTCATTTTCAAACTGAAAGTGATTTAAACTAACAATTGTACAGGTATATATACTTAAAATTAAGGTCTTATAATTGCGTTAAAAATTGGTGTATATATTAGGTCAAGCTGGTCGTTGATGAAGGGGATTTCCGGATTAGCGCGGGCTTTGTGAATTTCCAAAGACTCCAGGAGGTCCATCTTACGGCCCTTTTCGGCGTAATGTATAATTGACAGTACATCCTCGCCAAAAATATGATTGTGTTCAATTATATGTTTGGCAAAAGAGGACTAATCAATCAAATTAAGCCGAAAAACGAAGATGTTCTTTGAGTCTTACCTTAAAATTACGACCAGATTGTCCTATATATACTCCGTTATAATCTTTACAAGTAAGTTTGCATATCCCTGATCTGTGAGTATTTTCTATTGCTGTTTTTGGGTTAAAAATAACATTCCTTATTTTCTTAAATGGTTTCAAAGCTTTTGTTATATTATGTTTTGATAGAATGTTTTTCATTTTTAATAAAATGTCGCCAAAGAAGGTAAGGAGTTTATAAATTAGTTGATTTTGTGATGTTTCCTGACCTGCATATACAGCGTGTAATCGAACTAATGTACATCCTCTTAAGGGCGTATACACAAAATATTTTGACACCAATTGCAGCAAAAATAAAATCGGAAAAAAAAATTGGATTTTTCATAATTTTTCATGCATTTTTTACTTTTTGAGAACTTCTCGTTACCTGTGTTCATGATATTTTTCGTGGATGCGTAAGTTGTTGTATTTTTTATTTACTTTTACTACTGCGAGGCGCATAAATCACTTCGCACGCACTATCGAGGCGTATAAATCACTTAGCACGCACTACACACACACACTGTCTAGAATTACTAGATGAAACTGGGTCACGTATAAAAAAATCACAATAACAACATAGACATAATTCTTCACAATCTGACCCACTTTTCTCTGGATGGTGTAATTCGATATCCAAATCGTTTAAAAACTACTAGTCTATGTGGAATCTCTCTTAAAATACGCAATGTGCGCGTATACCAGATACCACAAACATGTGGCCTATTATTATTAATTATTTTTAATAACTATTTGTGAGCTATCTGCTAAAGGTATGGTAATTTCAAATGCAGGTATTGTTTATTTAAACGCTGCCCCTTATGTGGTAGACAGCCTGTACAGTAGTTCGTTTACACGCTGTATATATTTACGAAGTTTTTTCATTTTAGTTTTATTAATAAGCTGGTCTATTGTTGATGTTAAATATCCAATAGAATTGGCTATGGCTTTAATAGTATTAATTTCTGCATTAGGTGCTGATTCTGAAAGTGGTATATTAAAAGCTCAAAAAATCATAGAATTAAATGCGGACAATTTATGTTTTTACGGATGATTGAAACTCTTCCAATCATCCGCAAGTAAGAAACATAATTTTGTTGCTGCTATTCATTTTGAGTAATATTTGATTAAAGTTATTTAATTAATAATACAAATAAATGTTTTATTGTAACTAGTTTTAAAACAATGTAACCAGAATAAAAAAATATATGTTTAAAAAAAATATCGCAATTCTCTTATATGCAAAAACATAAGTTTCCATTACTTTCTTGAATTAATTTCTCTTCTGGCACTTGGTGAAATATATTAGAATATGTAAAGTTATTTAAATTAAAATCACTTGGTATTGTTTCACAAATTAAAACTTTATTCCGACTAGTTTGGATTGGCCGCTCCGCTTCGCTACGCGGCCAATCCAAATTCTTAGGCTTTTCTAAACTCGAAATTTTACTTCATGCTTAGTCTGGGAGTGGAAAACACTTGTTAAAAGCCTCAAATTAGCTTTGAAACAACGAATTCCCGCAAATTAAAAAAACAACGCTGTAATTATCAGGCTATGTATACTCAAAAGAAAAATACCCTGTATATTCTGTTTTAGGCACGTTTTAAACGTGTTTTAAACATGTTTTTAATTGTTAATGTTTTCAACGCTGTTTCAATGAAAAATACTGTTTGTTTTAATTAAAAGGAAAAAATAAACGTTTTGTTTAACAACCCTGATAATTATTACTTTGGAAACTTGACTGTCAGGGACAGTCTTTTAATAGACGGAAAAGACTATCCCTGACAGTCAAGTTTCCAAACTAATAATTATCAAACAATTGCAAACAATTATTTATATCTGTTGCTTAAAGATGATTAGTTTTAGTTGATGTCAAAACTCTGTGAACTAACTTTCTTATAATCAAACCAAAATCAGTGTCCAATATATCTTCCCCCAAACTAATCCCGCTTATTTTTTGTCGTTGTTTCCTAAACTTTGCATAATCTGCGCTTTGGTAATTCCATACTGATGCAATCAAGTTTGCAGTAAGTCTCTTCCGGTGGGATTATTGCCATCCAGATTGAGTTTGAATCGGGTTGGGGGGGGGGGGGGGACCGGAAGGCGGGGGGAGAGACATTAATTCCGTCTGTGACCTTTAATATTGTCTCTGCGTTAAATCTCTTGTAAACTAATTTCTTCCGGCATTAATCCGGCCGCATAGTTCCCGTGTAATTAACACTAAACACACACATACACGTACACAATACGGTATGCTTGTCGGGCTGGTAAGTGATAAAGTTTAATAAGTTTCCTAAGTACAATCAAGCTTGATGCAACGGAATGAAATGAGTTGCACGAGAAGTTTATAATTGTTTAAAAAATGCAGATGGAATAAATTTTACATAATGATCTACATTTCATACAAAACTGAGCAAGATTTTCAAAATTTCGATGACTCGTGGACAATAAAATTTATCCGGCTATAATTATCGTTACCAGTTGTTTTAACAAACATTTATTATTTACTAATTATTTATTATTTACACTAAACATTGTTGATAACAGACTAAACGTCTGATTCTCTGTTACTTTGATTAAAGATGTATTTGTGTGTTTCTGAACTTCACTTCAAATCAGTGTTTTGTACGCGTGGCGCATGAAGTAAAATTTCGAGTTTAGAAAAGCCCGAAAATTTGTCGAGGGTCGCTGCGCGACCCTCGACAAATTTTCACGGGGCTTTTCTAAACTCGAAATTTTACTTCATGCTTTGTCTGGGAGTGGAAAACACTCGTTTAAAGCTTCGTATTATTGACGTGTGTAAAACAATTGAAGGGTTGAGGGGAAAAATCAAATGAGTTCCATTTTTTAAATTTTACAAGGGAACAAAATTAAATATGAGAACTCTGTATGTTTCATAGGTTATTTATTTTTTTTGCGTATGAATAACTGGGGAACCATATGTTTGTTTCTTGTTAAATTTATCTACGTGAAAATACTTGTTCTAAGTTACACAATGGCGTAAAAAACGATTTTCTAAACTTTTTGGACTTACTTGTTTTTTTCCCTTAACCCTTTAATTGTTAAAGCACAAAAAAAGAAGTAAAAAAAATATATATGTTTCTCCAAGTGCCAAAATGAGAAATTAATTTAAGCTTAAGTTTCATCTGCTTAATAAAGCCACTGTGTGATGAAACAATTGTTGCAATGTCAATCAATAAATAGTAAAATTTTAGCCAAGTGTGTTGTTTACTAATGGTATTGATATGGAATTTTACCAAGTAAGGGCCTCAACCATTAACATTTTTAATTTGAGTTATTTAAACATAATATATAAAATTACGAAAAAACTATTCGTGAAAATGCAAACAATGTCTTAATTAATAAGACAACTTAAGACGATAAATATTTATCGTCTTAAGTTGTCTTATTAATTAAGACATTGTTTGCATTTTCACGAATAGTTTTTTCGTAATTTTATATATTATGTTTAAAGTGTGCAAACTATAAGAAGCGTAAGCTTATTTTCTCGAATTCAAATAGTTTTGAATTTGAATTTATCTTGAGTTATTTAAACTGTATGTTTATTTTAAATCCTCTGCTAAACTTTAAATTAGATCTGACAAAAGCGCCCGAAAACCAAACAATGCACTTGTACGTGCTTACATCCTTCTCTCCCAATATCCTATCAAAATTAGTTCATGCCAGTGCAAACATTTACTTAAACTCCCAAATTGGTTTGCACAGCGCGCCGAGCGGTATTACAATAACACTAACAGTTTTCCGCCCCCCGCACTTTTCGGGAAATCTCGTATTCCCGATATGACCCCCCAATTATCACTTGGCTGAGCGTCCGGATGGTCTTGGCACCTATTTTTCCTTCCTCCTGGGAGATAAGGAAGGACTTTTGAATAATTCAGAGAGCGCAGGAGGCGCATAATTGAAGCCAGAATAAAGTCGAATGCGGTAGCAGTAGACATTGAGATAGAAAAAAATAAGTGATGGAATAAGCACTATCCTAGGAAATTGGTTTTTATTTTGTTATAAGTATACGACGTTTTTTTTTGTTTTTATTTTCATTCGGGTGACCCAAATAAAAAAATCGCCGCTTACTTATGACAAAGCGAAACCCAATTTTTCATTCTTAACGTCTACTGTAAATTTGCAGGCTTTTTTAAAAAGCGTTTAATTTGAAGCTACTACCGAGTGTTTCCACTCCCAGACTAAGCATGAAGTAAAATTTCGAGTTTAGAAAAGCCCCGCGTAGAAAATTTGTCGAGGGTCGCGCCAGCGACCCGAGACAAATTTTCACGGGGCTTTTCTAAACTCGAAATTTTACTTCATGCGCCACGCGTATACAACACTGATTTCAAGTGCAAATTCAAATATACTGTTTATGTTTTTTTTTTTTTTTTGGTTTGTTTGGCATGGGTATTACCATTCAGCCACTAACGTTGATTTATAATATCTATATTAATATATAATTCGACTATTTGGACGTCACAACACATTCACACACATCCATGGAACCGGAGACGAGTATTTTTCGTTAGAAAAATTACTCGCCTCCGCTGGGAATCGAACCCAGATCACCTCCGTGTCCGATTGGCGAAAACTGTTTATGTTTTGTTACGCTTTGATTTCAAGTAAAAATTTATTGATATGAAACATTTATTTCGTGTAACCAAATCTTCCGCTTTCAAAATTCGAGAGCCTGAATTTAAATATCTATGTAGGTATGTAAAAATGTGAGTTTTTTTTCTCATAAAAATGTATATCTCCTTTGTCCGTCAGAAATGAAAATATCCGTGTATATAAAAATATGAATTTTTCCTCGTAAAAGTTGATGCCTTATTTTATCTGTCAAAAATGAAAATATCCATATACTAGCAGTGGCGTAGCCAGGATTTTTACATGGGGGGTTTTCTAACTGAAGCGCAGAAAGAAAAAACAGTTTAGATAGAATAATATATTTTCCATAAACATAAAATATTTCTATAGAAACTGTATAAAAAGCAACTATTTTTAATATAATTTCGCGTTCAATCAGGGCGTGTGCAGATGCTTACTAACGCACAATTTTTTTAATGATTTTAAACACGCGGCGATTTCAAAAAGACAAAATAAAATTTATAGCAGCGACTAGGGGGTGGGGGGGTTCTCATTCCCCGTAACCCCTTCCTGGCTACGCCACTGTATACTAGTATGTAAAATAGACATTTTTTGCCTGTCAGAAAAAATATCCATGCATGTAAAAATGGGAATTATCCTCATTGAAATTGACATCTGTTTTGCCTGCCAGAAAAAAAATTGTACGCGACAGATTTTTATTTAATTCCGGTGGATGCGCCGGGATGAGAATTATAAAACCAAAATAATGTATCACCGTGAATAGTCCTCACAATAAAAAACTTTTTATTCCTTACTTCACTTTAGTTTTTATGCGTTTGATGTACATTTCGAGTGCTAAGCACTTATTGATAATGAATGCTCACCACTTGAATTGTACATTTTACGAATAAAAATGAAAGTGAAGTAAGGAATAAAAAGTTTTCATTGCGATTAAATTCAGCCGCAAAAAACTCAAATAAAGAATTAGAGACACATTAACAGTTTATTTTAAATGCTCCATTTCTCAATTTTGGTTATATATATTCAAACTATATAATATACAGGGTGTCCCAGACCACCCGTATCAGCTATTTTTTGAAAAAAGCCGTATTGACGAATTGAATGGCGGTATTGTTTTTTTTTCAAAAAAAGTCCAGGGAGAACCACTGGAGGGACTTAAGCAACCTCTTGGATGAAAAACAGAAGCTCTCCAAAGAGTGCACTGAGCAACTCAACGCTAAGGGGGCAAATTAACGAATGGTTGTCGCGCATGGAAATCAGGGTTTCCAGATTAGAAGTCTTCGCTGTTGATATTCAGATCATCCAGAAGCAAAGCGAAGTAATCAAAAATATTGCCAAGGAATATAGAGATTACGCAAAGACTGAAAATCAATGATGTTGGTAATTTGTGTGATAGCCTATTGAGAGGAGATCGTCCTGATTCGCTTACCAAGAGGGGGACAAATGTTTACAGCCCGAGCAAAAGACCAAGTCCATGTAAGTAATGTCTTAAAAGTGAATTTGGATTTTTTTTTAAGTGGGCCGTACTTCGATGGTCGTTCCCCTTCACCAACCAAAGCGCTAAGCCCGCGGCTCCAGCGGATTCTCATTCAGACGCTCCAGCCAAGACGGCTTCCACTTATAAGAACTCTCCCCTGTCCAGCAGCAACTCTCCAAAATAAACAACCACTATTCCTTGCTGGGTGTTAAAATCACCCTGAGAGTGTCCTTAAGAAAGATTTCTAAATGGCAAGATGGGTCAAAAGTTATATCATTGAAAACCTCTTTTAAAAATAAGCAACTTCTATAGGAAAAATATGTTTGTTACTGACGTCCGTTTTGATTAATATGAGATTGAAGTTACGAAATGTCAATATCTCGTGGCTACAATATTCTTCTTTTAGTTAGGTGGAGTATTTTCTATTAATTATTGTAGTAATTCCTTCCTTCACTGATAATCAGTGAAGAAAGGAATTACTATAATAATTAATAATCTCATGGCTACCTTATTTTAAAAGTAGATACTTAGTGCCATTAGTAGTGGGACTAGAACAGCTCAACAGTCTTTAGAAGTAAATGGAAAATAGTTTGAACCAGTTAAAGTAAGAGTCAACGTTGTGGAGCCGTAATTTAAGTATTTTTGTGATAAAGGAATCGGAACCGCGGAGTTAGAAATTTCGTAGAACGCCGACTCTGACTTTCAATATAATTATTTAAATATAATAATATAATACGTTACTAAAGCAGTATGCTAAAGAAGTGTATTTTGAACTTACTTTAACCTATTGTTTTATGCGTGTCTAGCATGAAGTAAAGTTTAAAGTTTTAAAATGCCTAATTAACTTTATTATATTCCCCCCCCCCCTGAAATCTGCGAGCACCCATGAGTAAACTTATAAGAAACATTTCCAGTATGTAATATAATAAGTCATTTATAGAAATTAATCAAAAAAGTGCAGAATTTTACCTAAAATCTACTTTTAGAGTTAACTCATGTTTTGCTCGACCGTTAATGGGTTAAATACAAACGTTTGTAATTTGATGAGAAAAATAAAGAGACTAATAAACATTGCAAATGTCTAATTTTCCAAAATGATTTAAATTCAACCTCAACCCATGATCTACTCACAAATAGAAAGACTGTTATTCCTTACTTCACTTTTTATTTTTATGTTAGATGTACATTTCGAGACACAACGTGCTCATTATCAATAACAAACTGCTAATATCTAATAAACGCACAAAAAACTAATTTCTGGTCAGTTTGGCTAATATGGCTTTATTTGCTTCTAATTAACCGTAACAGTATTTTTTCAAATATTTAAAGCTCCGAATTTACGAACAAACAATATTGAAACCAGCTCTATTAAACGCCCATTATTAATTCCCCACACCCACACACTGTAGAGAAAAAAAGCTCGCAGCGGTGTTACGAAACTATGATGAAGACGTAAATTTCGTAGCGTCCGAAAGCTCGTATTCCCAGAATGAATAAATAAAACGCTGTTTCTACTTTATATGCAAAACGCGGTGGACAAAAACGGCACACCCACACCCTCCTCTCATAAATGCAATACTACCGGCCCACCCCCGTGTAATAATCCCCCCCAAAACAATGGTGGGCCGCTCTTTTGTCCGCGATCCTCTTTTGTCTGGGGTCTTAACACGAGGCACCGGGTCGGTATTAACCCCTTTTTTTCCAGCCAGCCACCCCCCCGCGATATTCTGGTCACGTATTGCGGGGGTGCAGGAAACGTTTCGGCCAGCGGACGCCACACCGCGGGGGCATCGATCAAGTGGTTGCAGGAAAAATTAGGGGGGGTGGAGGCGGAAATTTATTTTTGTTTGTTAAATCGGTGAGACTAATTATTATTAATTCTTTTTCTTTTCTTTTTTAATCAAGAGATTTTGTTTGTAAATGATAGAGATTGTCAATTCAAAATTCCCACCAAAGTAGTGTGTAGATAAATAGTCATAAGAATTCTGTACATTTTGTAACTCTCTTCACTTGAAGAAGCAATCAATTTGCAAAACAATTGAAGTAATTATTCATTTCAATTTTTGAAAATCAACCAGTTTTTTTCTTTAAAATAGGTGAAGTAAAATTCAAAATTTAATACTCAAGACGTTCGCAGTACATAATAGTTGCACAAACTAAATTTATTCAAATTTTATTATTATTATCCAAATTTTTTCGCTACATCTTGGTAAATATTGATCATCATAACATCTAAGCATTATATATTTTTAACTTTACCGTAAATCAGTGGTTTATACGCGTGGCGCATGAAGTAAAATTTCGAGTTTAGAAAAGCCCCGTGAAAATTTGTCGAGGGTCGCGCAGCGACCCGAGACAAATTTTCACGGGGCTTTTCTAAACTCGAAATTTTACTTCATGCTTAATCTTGGAGTGGAAAACACTCGTTTAAGACTTCAACTTGAACGATTTTATAAGTTATCTAAGTAACTGGGAACTACCCACTGAACACGGAACATTTTAAACATTGCTCGAATGTTAAATATCTTATAGACTTCAATTCACTTCTTTTAGACAATTACGACACGAGCACGAGATGTGCACAACACGAGATGAGCACGACACGAGCACAAGACACGAAACGAGCACGGGACGTTCAACACACTCGTGTCATGAACGTCTCGTGCTCGTATCGTACTCGTATCTTGTTCGTGTCGTGCTCGTGTCGTGATCGTCTCGTCACAACTGTGGTATCTTAAGAAGAAGATATTTTTTTAGCGATCTTACATAAATCATAAACTAACCTAACCAGTATATTTTGAACTTCAGACTAAATCAATGTTTTACACGCGTGGCGCATGAAGTAAAATTTCGAGTTTAGAAAAGCCCCGTGAAAATTTGTCTCGGGTCGCTGCGCGACCCTCGACAAATTTTCTACGCGGGGCTTTTCTAAACTCGAAATTTTACTTCATGCTTACTCTGGGAGTGGAAGACACTCGTTAGTTTAAAATACATCACAACTGTTAAAATATGTATCGATGGATGCCCGTCTTCAGGGGTGATATCTAAGCAAATTATGGGTCCTAGGAGTTGCCGAATAAGTGAGTTACTCAACTGTTTCCAAGGCACTCTTTACAAAAACCAAAAGATTAAAATTTTACATATAAAATGTATAATAAACTATAAGTGTGATACATCATTGAATTCAGTAAAATATAAATGGTGATGTGTCCATCATAGTACTTTCCCCCGTAAATTGCGTATTAAATCACTTTTAAAATATTTGTAGCATTATTATTTTCAAAATGTCTTCAACTTTTTGATAACTACAACTTTTATTTGAAACATTTTTCAATTGTATCGACACATACACTGTCACACATCAATAACTAGATAAAACAAACAACTTTTAAAATATCTCAAAAACTAAGAGTGCTATGACAAAATGTAAATAAACAATATATCTTCATTTTGTTATTATCTACAACTTTTATTTGAAAGAATTTTTTGTTTGATGAACATTTATTGAAAAAATCTGAAAAAACTGAAAAACGCTAAGAGTAAAGTACCACTTCCGGTTTTCCGATTTTCACCAAAAGCTTTTCAGTTCTTCCGATTGTAACAAAAAGCTTAAGTTTCAAGTTTCATCTCGATATCTTTAGTGGTTTTTGCGGTACAGCGCACACAGATACACACACAGCCACACAGACAGACAGACATTTTTCAAAAATGGTCTTATTCGACTCAGGGGACCTCAAAACGGATATTTCCGCTAAAATTTTTGATTCGAAAATTTTCACGAAAACAATACTTTCCCTTTGTATTACATACGGGGGAAAGTAAAAATGTCTTGCAAATAATGTGAACATCAAGTGGTCTTTCGTTTGTGTTTGCTCATTTGGGTTCACACTGTATTTCTTGTTGAAGATGTATTGGGGGATCTTCTGGTCTAGGTTGATGCTCAGATGGGGCGGGCCTCATTTGAGAATGGTTCCGTGTCCTGTTGTGGTTTGTTATGACCAAGTGTCCATGGCTTTCAGTTTTTCTGCAATGTTTCTTGCCACTTCTTTGATATGTATATCAAGCGGTGGGAGGCAGAGTATCGTTTCCAATGCTGCAGTGGGTGTTATTCTAAATGCACCAGTTGCGCACGTACACGCTAGCGTTTGGATGTGGTTTAGTTTTGCTTTTGCTCCTGTTTGGTTCGTCCTAGCCCACCAAACTAGAGCTCCATACACGAGTGCCGGTCTAATAATACCTGTGTATATCCAAAGTGCTATCTTCGGTGATAGTCCTCAGGTATTGCCGATAGCTCTCCTACATTGCCAGCAGGCTTTGCTTGCTTTATCAGTTTTGTATTCAAGGTGTTTGGACCAATTTAATTTGGAGTCAAGGTATACTCCTAGGTATTTGACTTCTTTCGATAGCGTTAGTTGTTTGCTAAACAAGGTAGGTAGAGTGTATGAGCCTATCTTATATCTGTTGGTGAACATCACTACTTCTGTTTTTGTAGGGTTCACTGATAATGAGTTGTGAGTGAATCCTGCATTCTGTTGCATAGGATGTTTTCGTATTTCCCGTTCAGGAGTATTGCTATGTCATCCACGTATCACACCGTATAGAATCCTTGCATGTTTAGTTTCGTTATCAGTTCATTTACTAGTAGTGTCCACAAAAGTGATGCGGACAGCCTCTGGTGACTGTTGCCTTTAACTGACATCTGCAAGAGATGCTGTGACTTGTCTGCTGTGTAGCATATTTCCTATCCAGCTGCAGAGCATTTTGCGGACAGCCTCTGGTAACTGTTGCCTTTAACGTGACATCTGCAAGAGATGCTGTGACTTGTCTGCTGTGTAGCATATTTCCTATCCAGCTGCAGAGCATTTTGCGGACAGCCTCTGGTGACTGTTGCCTTTAACGTGACATCTGCAAGAGATGCTGTGACTTGTCTGCTGTGTAGCATATTTCCTATCCAGCTGCAGAGCATTTTGCGGACAGCCTCTGGTAACTGTTGCCTTTAACGTGACATCTGCAAGAGATGCTGTGACTTGTCTGCTGTGTAGCATATTTCCTATCCAGCTGCAGAGCATTTTGCGGACAGCCTCTGGTAACTGTTGCCTTTAACGTGACATCTGCAAGAGATGCTGTGACTTGTCTGCTGTGTAGCATATTTCCTATCCAGCTGCAGAGCATTTTGCGGACAGCCTCTGGTGACTGTTGCCTTTAACGTGACATCTGCAAGAGATGCTGTGACTTGTCTGCTGTGTAGCATATTTCCTATCCAGCTGCAGAGCATTTTGCGGACAGCCTCTGGTGACTGTTGCCTTTAACGTGACATCTGCAAGAGATGCTGTGACTTGTCTGCTGTGTAGCATATTTCCTATCCAGCTGCAGAGCATTTTGCGAACAGCCTCTGGTAACTGTTGCCTTTAACATGACATCTGCAAGAGATGCTGTGACTTGTCTGCTGTGTAGCATATTACCTATCCAGCTGCAGAGCATTTTGCGGACAGCCTCTGGTGACTGTTGCCTTTAACGTGACATCTGCAAGAGATGCTGTGACTTGTCGGCTGTGTAGCATATTTCCTATCCACCTGCAGAGCATTTTGCGGACAGCCTCTGGTAACTGTTGCCTTTAACGTCACATCTGCAAGAGATGCTGTGACTTGTCTGTTGTGTAGCATATTTCCTATCCAGCTGCAGAGCATTTTTTCGACACCTCAGCTTACAGATGTTAATTTAGAAAACACTTTGAGCCTATGTACTAGTAATATTAACCCCAATATTGATCATCTTGTTTCTCAGCTTCAAACTCAAGTCTCTCGTTAATTTTTATTTGATTTTTTCATCTTTCTTGTTAATTTGTTTTTATGTTTGATTATGCTATTATAATTCTAATAAATAATAAAATGTGTGTATTTTTATCGCCTTTTTATTCACTACTACCTACTTATTTCTTACCTACGGCCCGCGACCTGATTAAGTCCCGAAACTACGCCCTCAGCTAAGCAAAGTTTGCCCATATCTGATTTAAACTATAAACTACTATAAAAATCGTACCTTCAAACTAATTCTGCCCGTATAATTTAAATACAACGAAATGCTGTTTTTCTATTTTTTGAGTTTAGAAAAGCCTAAAAATTTGGATTAGCTTCGCTCGCGCGCCCCGGACAATCTTTAAGAGTTGTAAAATTACAATTTTTCCGAAGAATTGTTAGTTGCACACGCACTAAATTTCAACATTACAATTCACATCTCGCGTCTTGGAGGTAAATTATTAAGAAAAGCGGTATTATGATAACAGTGGGTGTTAAGGTAAAGCACATGCAATTACCGTATAAACCGAAGTACTTGGAAGTGCATTCATAGTCGTCTAGTGGTAATACTGGCAGTGTTAATGGTATTGGAAGTGTAACACTATATCACTGAAATTACTCCTGTTATTACGAATATGTAGCACATACACATAAACGGCCTCTCTATACTTGAAACATGATTTGCTCCACAATGTCTCAATAAAAAAAAAAATGGATAAGCGAACAATAAGTTGAAAGGAAAGACAACTAAATCAAGGGTCAAATTGAAGTCAAATGAATGTTTAGAGAAATATATAAACCAATTAATATTATTTTAACGAGTGTTTCTACTCAGATTGATTGGATTTACAAAATAAAAAGCCTACAGGAAGATGTGTGCTTGAAGACAATTGTTTTTTTTCAGCTTTAATTTATTAAACAATCTTGTCTACATCAACTGGTTTTAAATATTTCTCTAAGGGTCTAGTATCCGCTTTATTAATAGTGAACATATTTATCTTTTATTTGAGAGAAGACTAACTTAAACAACTTAAATATAAAGTTATACGACTACAGCAACACTGTACAAACATCGTTATTAATTTTTTTGTCAAGTATAACTACCCTCCCTCAAACACATTTCGCTCTCCCCCTTTTACAAAGCAAACAAAACCGGTGGGGTGAAATTCACACACATCCACACACCCCTGCACGCATCTCCCACTCCTCTGGTTCATTCGAATATCGATCGGGATTTTTCTCGAAAAATCGTATTTATATTTGCATAAATACCTCCCGAATGTCGATGGATTGTTTGTTTGTTTATTGATTTCCTTTTCGGCTTTTCATCGCGACGTTCGATTTCCATGTTAACGCCGAATTATGCGAATTTGAGCTGGGCGTTTTGTGTTGACGCTAATTGACTCCCCAATTAGTGAATGGTTAATTTAATGCGAGCAAAAATCAATGGTGGAAATTGTACGGATTTAGGTGTAATTATCAGCTGAATTAATGTTTATCAGTTGAATTTCATTAATTGGTAATTCTAGTTGCGCGTCCAAATCCAAACGTTCTAAATTCGCAATTTTACTTCATGCTTAATCTGGGACTGGAAACACTCGTTAGAGGCCTTAAATTGATCGCTATTATAAAATCTACAAAGGTTTGAACATTTATAGCGTATACATTGAGATGTGTAACTTAAAATAAAAATTCCCCGTATGTATACTAAAATATAAAATCTCTGTGCAATCATGAGAAAGCCAACTTGATTTTTACCTTTCTATTCGTTTGCAGCTTAGAAATAGTTGCGATTTATGGTTTTTGCTAGGATATTGACATTCATTAAAAAAATAACCGTTTGCAAGCATCTTCAACACTTAATTTATAAACTTCCCGCGAGGACGCTGCCGCTGGCGCGACTTTTATTTACGAGTTCTAGGTAAAGTAAAAACGTGATCGCGCCCCCGCGTCGGTGGCTTAATAAGGAAAATCGCATGGAAATCTCGAGAGTAGAAACTCCCGGGCGTTCCTTAATGTTAATAAATCGCGGAGGATTCCCGAAAGGAATTACACATGCCGACTGTATGTCTGGCATCTTTCAAAAAGGGGGGAATATCTATGTATGTATATCGATTTGAAAAGGGGGGAATGTTCGAGAGAAATTCGCGATGCCTGAGCGGATTCTTTGAGAACTGACGTTGACGTGCACCGTATTGAAATTTAATTTGTGCTTGCGAGTGTATTTTATTTTTAAACATTCCATTTGATTCGAATACGAAGAACAAATAGAGAAATAATTGTTTTGTTTGCGAGTTTATTATATTTTTAAACTTTGCATTTGATTCGAATACTAAGAACAAATAGAGAAATAATTTAAATAATACACTTAATGATTTTCAACTAATTGTGTATTTCACGACAATTGTTTTGCAACATTGTTGCTTCTCCAGGTGAAGACATTATATTATATTATAAGTTCTTCACCTGAAGAAGCAACAACGTTGCGAAACAATTGTCGTGAAGTACACAATTAGTTGAAAATTATTAAGTGTTTTATTTAAGTGATCATAGATTTACAAAAATTAAGTGCCTCAACTATCTACGAGAGAAATAATTGTTTTGTTTGTACGAAGTGATCCTTTTAATCCTCTTGAAAGCGAATTTGACATCGAAGCTTTACTGTAGAATCATGAATTGTTTAGTTGAGAAATCCGAAAAAGAGTATTTTTCTATAAGCTTACTGTAATAACATCAGAACTAATATATAAATGTAGAGACACTGAACATAGCAGCGACACTCAACCGCATAACATTAACATGGACGAAAGGCCATAACAATAACGAGGGGAACAACAACGCGGACGAACTTGCGCTTGAAGCAGCATCATCAATAACAGCAACAGACTATGCAAAAGTAGGACTATCCCCGCGGTCCTTAAGTAGATATAGTGCGAGTTCACCGCTAAAAAACACAAATCCAGATGGAAAAACGTAACAACGTGCGGCCAAACCAAGGCATACTTAGTGTTGGTCCGCAAAAAAACAAAGAAGTTCCTAGAACTCTTCAAGCAAAACTTACCTACACTAACCGGCTACATCATCGGACACTACAGCTTCCAAAAGCACCTAGCAAAAATGGGCATCACCAACGATACCATATGCCGAGGATGCAACGAAGAAGATGAGACAGCAAGGCACATACTTCACGAGTGTCTGGCCCTGCCAAAAGTAAGGTCAAGCGAAACCCAGCCCAAACGTAAAGGACCCGGATAGAACTGTTCCTTCGCACAAATATTGGCAATTGCCAGTAGTGCGGAGTGGGTCTGACATCAGGAGGGAGGCACTACAATGGGCCTAAAACTTGGCCTAGGTGGGCGCTGCTGCGGCTGCCCTCCCGATAACCAATCCTTAGTCCTTAAGCTAAGTACGATGCTTATTTTTATTAATTTTCATAATTGAATGAAGCTGCTCACATTTATACGAGCTTCCGAATGTGCAAATTATTTTTCTTGCGACAACTCTCAGATGTGGATACTTTTCTTCGGAAAGGTATGTTCTGTAAAACTCGCTTAGTTCCACATTATCAAGTAGGTAAAGCGGAGCACCTTCCACATTACACTTACACGGATTTGCAAAAATATTAAAAGTACTATCCATATTCTTAAAATCGGAAAACCGATCAGTGAATTGCTCTGACAGTAGTTTCAGTTCTTCAGCATAGCGACCGTAATCAATATTTTCGTGATTGGATAATGTTACAAAATGAAAACAGCTTTGACTTGTTATTTGTGTTTCCACACAAGCGAATTTTGTTTTGAAAAGCTTTAAGACGACTGTACAGCTGATTCACCAATTGCCCTTGTTTTTAAAGCTTCAAGTTCAGGTCGTTTAAGTGTCCTGTGATGTCTACCAGGAATGCCAAGTCAGAAAGCCATGTTGGACCACAAATTTGCGGCAATGGTTTCTCTTTCAGTTCCATGAAATGAGCAATTTCTTTTCTAAGGTCATAAAATCTTTCTAGCATTTTGCCTTTCCTTAGCCACCTTACTTCGTAATAGTATCGCACATCATTGTGTTCTGAAGAGAGTTCATCCAAATATGCCTTCAATGGTCGGTTTACGAAAAGGTTTTATCGAAATTCTAAAGGAAAGAGCAACCGCTATGAATTTGCAAGTGAGGGATTTAATAATTCTGCATTGCATTATTCACCAACAAAACTCGTGCTCTAAGTCCATTCGACTGAAGAACGTTATTGATGTGGTAGTAAATACCATCAATTTTATTAGAGCCCGCGGTCTTAACCATCGCTAGGGTTAAGACCGCGGGCTCTAATAAAATTGATGGTATTTACTACCACATCAATAACGTTCTTCAGTCGAATGGACTTAGAGCACGAGTTTTGTTGGTGAATAATGCAATGCAGAATTATTAAATCCCACACTTGCAAATTCATAGCGGTTGCTCTTTCCTTTAGAATTTCGATAAAACCTTTTCGTAAACCGACCATTGAAGGCGTGCATACACCAACTAATTTACACCACTGCAAACCATATTGCTCAAAAAGACCTTTGCACCTCGGCAAAAATATCTTTTCCAGTAGTGGTCCCTTGTAGCGTTCGTAAAGCCAGTAATTCCTCTGTCACTACAAATTCTTCATCAACACCTCGTATAAAAATCAGATCAGGCTAACTGGGCTGTATCAGATAAATCTGTACTCTCATTCAAAGCAATCGAAAATGCTTGAAAACCAGCGAATCTATCAGTCAATGATTTTTTGATATCACTAGCCATCATATCTATACGTCGAACAACAGTACGTCGCAATAAGCTCACTTTCTCAAACTCGTTTTTTTTTCTGAGCACAAGAGCTCTGCAACATCTACTAGGCACAAATTCTTCCTTTGAATATGACTTCGATGTTTCCGCTATTTTAGAACTAACTATAAAACTAGCTTTAACAACACTGTCAAGATTTGATCTTTGTGAATGGAACATTTGTTGCTGTTTCCCTAAATCGGAAATGAGTGTTTTAATTTGATCCTTCCTTTACTTGCCCGTAAGTAAATTGCAGGGTGTTTGGAAAAGAACTCCCTACTTTTATTGTGTCATAGAAACTGTTCAAAGTGATACACACTATTCTAGTTTGTGGTGTTTGATTCATCAACTGTCTAAGTTTTGCTTCCCTGCAGCTGGCTCGCCTGCTTGACCTCGAGACGGCAGTGCAATGGCTACTCCGCAACAAAAAGCGCAGTGTGTTATTTGGCTTGTGCAAACTGAATCTGTTATAACAGTGCAACGTAATTTTAATCGTCAGTATGATGTTAAACCTCCTACAGCAAAAACTATTCGTCATTGGCTACATTCTTTCAAGGAAACCGGTAGTGTTTTAAAAGAGAAATCACCAAGTAGACCGAGAACTTCTGAAGATGTTGTTCAACAGATCCGTGTTTCATGTGTTCGGAGCCCAAAGAAGTCAGATAGTTTTTGCTGTAGAAGGTTCAACACCATACTGACGTCTAAAATTACGCTGCACTGTTATACCAGATTCAGTTTGCACGAGCCAAATAACACCCTGCACTTTTTGTTGCGAAGTAGCCATGGCACTGCACTGCACGCCTGAACTGAACTAAGCGAACTGAGCCCTGGCGCCGTCTCAAGGTCAAGCAGACGTGCCAGCTGCAGGGGAGCTAAACTTGGATAGTTGATGAATCAAACACCACAAACTAGAATAGTGGGCCCGTTCATCAAAATGTTCAACATTCAACATGTTTGAATTTGTTTGTAATGTATGTTGGTACCTAATGAGCGGTACTCCGGTCGGTCTATTTCGTACGATTGCAAAAATCCCAAACACGTTCACGATTAACAATCCTGTCATCAGAGAATTCCCCAACAGTTGACAGTAACCACCCAACTGATGTCTGCTGAACGGGCTTAGTGTGTATCACTTTGAACAGTTTCTATGACACAATAAAACTAGGGAGTTATTTTTCAAACACCCTGTATATTGATTAAAAGGCTTTTGGGTTTTACGTCATCTATTTCCGCTGTTCCAACCCACCGGTAGGGATCTGTAACGTGCACGCAACATCCAGGCAGTACACGGGTCCTACATGCATTTAACGTCATATCCGAGAAGACGGAGTGTTTGGCATTTTTATCCTAACCTATATAAATACAGACAACTTGTTAGGCCGGTATTTGAACCCCGGTCCGTGGCGTGGCAGTACAACACTCTAACCACTACACCACCAAGCTGCCCTAATGCTGCTTTATTTTGTATTCTTTTAAAACCAAAATTGTTTCATTGCACAACAAACACATAGGTTTACCACTGTGCATGATAAAAAAGTATTCATCAGTCTATTCGTTTTGGAATTGACGACATTCTGTGTCCATTTTCTGCTTGTTTGAACTAGACATCTTGATAGATTTCCTTTCTTCTGAGCTGAATTTGCTTGAAAATTTCCTGCGTCTTTTCTTATTACTTGTTAAGAAGTAATGAGTTGACACGCGCGCTGAGCGGTTTATATATTACCCGCAATAAGCAACTAGAATACCCTTAATCGTACGCGAATATGCGATGCTAACCGCGTTATAAATACAGTCGGCTCTAGAGTGCTTTAAGGTCATCGGGCGGCTTCCCGAATCTTTATAGATTATAGACAAACATATCTGTTTGTCTCTTTTTGACGACTATTTATGATCTGTGGTGTTCCACTGCATACTCTTAATAATATTATTTATCGATTTTAGTCTTTATAGTTTGAATTAATACAGTTTTAGGTTCCTTGACGGTAATTAAAAATAAACTATGTGTGTTAAATCTTTAATTTGTTTGCGCGTTATTCTTTCGTAGGCCGGTTTAAAGCTGGTAGAGGGCCTGATCGGGCCCTGGGCCGGAGGTTGCCCATATATGGTTTAAATAATATAAGCATATTCAGCTTAAAGATACGATTTTTATAGTAGTGGTAATACTTTTAAAGAAACATGAAGAAAGCACATACAAAATTGATTCGTTTACTGCAGTAAGAAACATCCTCACGAAATCCCCTCGCGTGCTGTTTAATCGTCGCTTCATTCCATATTCAACACCCGAATCTCGCTTAATAATTAACACAACAACGTCCCCCTCGGCGGGCGCACATTTCAAAACTTGTCCACATGAAATTTTAACATTTCACGACATGATCCGCCGAGAATTAAAAAAGAAAATAACATAAAAAAAAACGCAGAGTCGCAAGAATGGGGAATTGGAAAGAAAATTGCACGGGTGATGGATTTATATTTACGCCGAGAGGGCGAAACACACTCGCACAATTCACCACCAGCCCAGCCGCCCCCCGAGCGTTCTCTCCGTCTCTTTCTTTGTTATTATTTTGGCATTCGGAAAAGCGCAAGCTATTACTCTACTTAAGGGCGCTTGAATAAATCACGTTCTCCCCTCACGGGGATAATTTATGGCGCTTAATTTTTATTCACCGCGAAATGTCTGCGCTGGTTATTGAAACAATAAGTGCGGAAAACAATAAGTGGGGAAAGTTTTGTCTGGGAGATTTATATTAATTTAAGGGTGCAGTTCGTAGAAAATGGATTGAAATTGTGTTAAGGAAAAGAAAATATCAATTTATTTTATTATTGTTGACTGAGTGATCAATTTGATGTCATTTTTAAGCAACCTCAGGATCAAGAAGAAACATAGATCCTATTATACAGGCAATTTATCTTTTAAGTGACTTAAACATTAATTTGTTAAACATCAATTCTACCACTACTAGCAACTTTCTTGGTCTTCTTAACGCATATGCGCTACATCAAGTAATAAATTAACCAACGCGCGTAACTAGTCAGTCTAGCTCTCTAATCGACTTAATTATTTTGTCAAACAAATTTTCAGGCTTTTCTAAACTCGAAATTTTACTTCATGCGTCACCGGTACAAAACACCGACATATTACGAAGTTTAATACACACCGCTAAACTATAAATTGAATCAGTGTTTTGTACCGGTGGCGCATGAAGTAAAATTTCGAGTTTAGAAAAGCCTGAAAATTTGGTTTGGCCGCTCCGCGCTTCGCGCTGCGCGACCAAACCAAATTTTCAGGCTTTTCTAAACTCGAAATTTTACTTCATGCTTAGCCTGGAAGTGGAAAATACTCGTTTAATTAATTTGTTAAACATCAATTCTACCACTACTAGCAACTTTCTTGGCCTTCTTAACGCATATGCGCTACATCAAGTAATAAATTAACCAACGCGCGTAACTAGTCAGTCTAGCTCTCTAATCGACTTAATTATTTTGTCAAACATATTTTCAGGCTTTTCTAAACTCGAAATTTTACTTCATGCGTCACCTGTACAAAACACCGACATATTACAAAGTTTAATACACACCGCTAAACTATAAATTGAATCAGCGTTTTGTACCGGTGGCGCATGAAGTAAAATTTCGAGTTTAGAAAAGCCTGAAAATTTGGTTTGGCCGCTCCGCGCTTCGCGCTGCGCGACCAAACCAAATTTTCAGGCTTTTCTAAACTCGAAATTTTACTTCATGCTTAGCCTGGGAGTGGAAAATACTCGTTTAAAGCTTCAAATTGAATTCTATTATTAAACCGAGCTTCGGAAAATGGGTACGTTGTAAATTTTCAGGCATTTATCGATTTTATAAAAGCGTCCAATTTGTAGCTGTTTCCTTCCTTCCTCTTTGGTTAAGCATGAAGTAAAATTTCGAGTTTAGAAAACTAATTGAAAGCTTTAAATGAGTGTTTTCCACTCCCAGACTAAGCATGAAGTAAAATTTCGAGTTTAGAAAAGCCCCGTGAAAATTTGTCGAGGGTCGCGCAGCGACCCGAGACAAATTTTCTGGGCTTTTCTAAACTCGAAATTTTACTTCATGCGCCACGCGTATAAAACACTAAAATATTGTGAACTCTATGTATATTTGAACCTCACTTGAAATCAGTGTTATATAAGCGTGGCGCATGATAAAATTTTACTTCATGCTTAGTCTGGGAGTGAAAAACACTCGTCAATCTTTAGTTATTCGTTGTTTTTTTAAGAGTTCAATTTGAAGCATTAAACGAGTATTTTCCACTCCCAGACTAAGCATGAAGTAAAATTTCGAGTTTAGAAATGCCCCGTGAAAAAAAAATTGTTATAAAATCATGGCTAGTGTTATTTTTTTTCAAATTATTACTAATTTATATCTTTGTTTTCTTGTACTATTAGTCCTATTTTGAAAATAAATACGGATCTATCATATAGCATTTCAAATTCTGAACAACTTTAATCCCTTATGCTTTTGCTCTAAAATAATTAGGGGACCGGGAAACTGCAAAAGTGTGATTTTACATGTAAATTGCTATTACCGAGCGGTCGGATCGGCACCCGGTATGTATACTTAATAAAAGAAAAACACCCTGTACAAATTATTCCTAAATCGATTATTGAACTTGATTTGATAAATATAGGAATGATAATCGAAATATATGGGGGATTAAAAAGCCATTTTTAATTGAAGGGGGAAAACAACAAACAAAGTGAGCTTGCAGCTCTTATCGGCGATTCCAATTCGGAAATTGAAGTGAACAAGGGACTGGCCCCCGAAAAATGGAATTTAATTATCCAATCGGTGCTCCGTTTCGGCCGAATAAATAAAACTGTTACAAACGGCTGCGGTTCCATTATCGTTATCAGCTCTCGCTCCCCGGCGTATTTTTAGCGTGACCAAATTCGATTGGAAACGTTATCACATTGAAACGCAATAAATATAGGAATTCACGCGGACTATAATTAATTTAATAATAATAAATAGAAATAAATGTATGTTGGTGTTGTGGTTATATTCAAATGAAATCACTTTTAGTCAAAATTTTTGTACGAAAATCGATTTATACCCATCTAAAAAAAAAAATCACAGATATTACTATTTGTTAATTTCTTTATTTTAAGGAAATCTCCATTTTACAACATTATATAATTTCATAGTACAAAAAAAAACAAATTACAAAAATACGGAAACTATTAATATTGAAAATAATGTGGGCCTTTTATTTTCTTTAGAAAAAAAAAATCGCCCTAGTTGAAATTTCTGGAAAACTTTAACATTAAATTCGTTGATTACTAAGGCACTTAATCTTTTTTTTTTTTGGGTTTGGCTTTTGCCTGACCTTAGTTATTAGTTATTATTAACTATTAGCCAACATCAATGTTTATTTTTTTACTATCTTTTAGTTTGTAACTAATACTAGTATATGAATTTAACAGATATTTGGACGTCACAACACATTCGCACCACACCCAGGGTCACGACGAGAAATTATTTTTAAATATAATCACGCCGTGCACGGGAATCGAACCCGAATTGTGGCTCGCCGAGCGATACAGCCCGGCGACGTTACCGCTCGGCCACCACCTGCCCTACTTAATCTTTTAAAATCCATGATTACGTTAATAAATAAAATATTTCTGATTTTCAACTTTTTGTATTTATTTTCACTACAATTGTTTCGCTACGCAGTAGCTTCTTCAGGTAAAGCATGTTAATGATTAACATTCTTTACCGTAAGAAGCTACAGCGTAGCATAACAATTATGGTGAAAATAAATACAAAAAGTTCAAAAATATATAATTTTTTTTAATTTTGAGCGTCTGTACAAAATATACTTTATTAGTTAGAGCAATTTACTAGAACTAAAATTAAAGTAAATTTATTTCCAAATAAACTACTTTACAAGATTTTAGTTTTGATTTCAACTCTATTTTGTTATTTAAATTTTTCTAGAAACTGGCAATATAATACATTTTTTACAATATTAATAAAAACGATATATTTTCTAAAATTTTAATTTAACATCATAATCTCGAACAGAACTTGATTCAAGATTAAATGAGCTTTAATTTAAACTCTAACACGTCTCTAAAATTTTAAAATTGGGGTTAGTACAAGCGCTCGAAGTTTGAATTGGTTAGATTGATTAAACTTCTTTTAAACTTAATAAAAGACTAACACTTTCTTCACTTTTAGTGAAGAAAGTGTTAGTCTTTTATTAAGTTTATTATATTCAACTTTTTACGTAACTCAAACCAAATATATGAACTTCTTTTGTTTATAAATGCAAACTAAATATATGTAAATATTTTATTATTGGAAAAAATAAGTAGCTCACGATATTCTAAATATTTAAATGTATGTCTCTGAATTTTTTAAAATTTTAAAAGAAATCAAATTTTTTATTCAATAATCGTTACTAAAATCTCATTTTTTAAACAAAAATTTTATTTTTTGAAAAATCTCAAAAAAATCAGAGACATTGCTATCACTAATAAAAACAATGTGGGCTCTTTATTTTTTTAAGAAAAAATCTTAACGCCTCAAGCTATAGTAGAAATTTCTGAAAAACTTGAATTAAAAAAAAAACATATTTGAGCGTCTGTACAAAATGAATTTTATAATTTGGAACAATGTACTAGAAGTAAAATGAAAGCTCATTTAATTATAAATAAACTACTTCACAAGATTTTTGTTTTGATTACAACTTTAGTTCGTTCTTTAAATTTTTCTAGAAATTGACAATTTAATAATTTTTTCACAATATTAATTAAAAACAATATATTTCTAAAATTTGAGTTTAACTTTATAAATTCGATTGGAGACTGAATGAGCTTTAATTTAAAGTCTAATACGTCTCAGAAACTTAAAAATTGTGCTTAGTACAAGCGCTCGAAGTTGAAATTGATTGGATTGATTAACCTTCTTTTGTTTGTAAAAGTAAACAAGATATATGCAAATATTTTTTTGTGGAAAAAATAAGTAGCTCACTATATTTTAAATATTCAAATCTATTGCTCTAAATTTTTTAAGAATTTTTAGAAAAATCAATTTTTTTTACGAAAATCGATTTTTTTCCTTACGAAAATTTCATTTTCTAAGCGAAAATTTGTATTTTTTAAAAAATCTCAAAAAAATCATAGACATTGCTATCAATATCAGAAGCGATGTGGGCTTTTTATTTTCTTTAAAAAAAAATTCCTAACACCTCAAGCTCTAGTTGAAATTTCTGCAAAACTTTAATTTTAAACAAATTTTTATGTTTGAGTGTCTGCACAAAATGTATTTTATAAGTTAAAACAATTTACTAGAAGTGAAATTAAAACTCATTTATTTCTAGTTTATATAGACTTACGCGATTTTTGTTTTGTTTACAACTTTAGTTTGTTCTTTAAATTTTTCTGGAAACTAGCAATTTAATGCATTTTTACAATATTAATTAAAAATGATATGTTTTCTAAAATTTTAGTTTTATTTCATAAATTCGAACAGAACTCGATTAGAGATTAAATGAGCTTTAATTTAAAGTCTAATACTTCACTGAAATAAAAAAAAAATGTGTTTAGTACAAACGCTCAAAGTTTGAATTGATTGGATTGATTAATCTTCGTTTGTTTGTAAAAGTGAAAAAGATAAATGCAAATATTTTTTTTCTGGAAAAAATAAGTAGCTCACGATATTTTAAATATTCAAATGCGTTTCTCTGAATTTTTTAAGAATTTAAAAAATAATCAAAATTTTTATACTAAAATCGATTTTTTCCATACCTACCCCTTAGGAAAATCTCATTTTTAAGCGATTTTTTTATTTTTTAAAAAATCATAAAAAAAATCACAGACATTACTATCGGTATTAGAAACAATGTGGTTCTTTTATTTTCTTTGGAAAAAAATTCTTAGCACCTCAAGCTCTAGTTGAAATTTCTGGAAAACTTAATTTGAAGGAAATTTTCATGTTTGAGCGTCTGTACAAATTGTAGTTTATAAGTTGGAACAATGTACTAGAGGTAAAATTAAAACTTATTTATTTCTATATAAACAACTTTACACGATTTTTGTTTTGATTACAACTTTAGTTTGTTCTTAAAATTTTTCTAAAAACTGGCAATTTAATGCATTTTTACAATATTAATTAAAAACGATATATTTTCTAAAATTTTAGCTTAACATCATAAATTCGAACAGAACTCGATTAAAGGTTGAATGAGCTTTAATTTATAGTTTAATACGTCTCTGAAACTTTAAAACTGTGCCAAGTACAAGCGCTCGAAGTTTGAATTGATTGGATTGATTAAACTTTGTTTGATTGTAAAAGTAAAACAGATAAATGCAAATATTTTTTTCTGGAAAAAATAAAGAGCTCACGATATTCTAAATATTCAAATGCGTTTCTCTGAATTTGTTAAGAGTTTTAAAAAAAATCAAAATTTTTATACTAAAATCGATTTTTTCCATACGTAGGAAAATCTCATTTTTTAAGCGAAATTTTTTATTTTTTAAAAAACCACAAGAATATCACAGACATTATTATTAGTATTAGAAACAATGTGGGTCTTTTATTTTCTTTGGAAAAAAATTCTTAACACCTCAAGCTCTAGTTGAAATTTCTGGAAAACTTTACTTTTAAACAAATTTTTATGTTTGAGTGTCTGTACAAAATGTATTTTATAAGTTGGAACAATATACTAGAAATAAAATAATAATGCATTTAATTCCAAATAAATTACTTTAGAAGACTTTTGTGTTGTTTTGATTACAACTATACTTTGTTATTAACATTTTTCTAGAAATTGACAATTTAGTGATTTTTTTACACTAATAATTAAATATGATGTGTTTTCTAAAATTCTAGTTTAACTTTATAAATTCGAACAGAACTTTATTCGAGCTTAAATAAGATTTAATTTAAAGATTAATATGTCACAGAAACTTAAAAATTGTGCTTAGTACAAGCGCTCCAAGTTTGAATTAGTTGGATCAGTTAAACTTCTTTTGTTTGTCAAAGTAAAAAAATTCTATGTAAATATTTTTTTTCTAGAGAAACTAACTACCTTACGATATTCTAAATCGTCAAATGTATTTCTCTGCCTTTTTAGCTTTTTAGGAAATCGAACTTTTTTTACAAAAATCGATTTTTATTCCTTAAAAAAATTTCATTTTTCAAGGGAAAATTTTTAGTTTTTAAGAAATCTCAAAAAAATAACAGACATTACTATTAGTATTAGAAACAACGTGGGCCTTTCATTTTCTTTGGAAAAAAATTCTTAACACCTCAAACTCTAGTTGAAATTTCTGGAACACTTTAACTTTTAAACAAATGTTCTTGTTTGAGCGTCTGTACAAAATGTATTTTAAAAGTTAGAAGAATGTATTAGAGGTGAAATTTAAGTTTATTTAATTGCACATAAAAACTTTGAAAGATTTTTGTTTAGATTACAACTTTAGTTTGTTATTTACATATTTGTAGAAATTGGCAATTTACTGATTTTTGTTTACAATATGAATTAAAAATTATATATTTTCCAAAATTCGAGTTTAACTTTATAAATTCGAACAGAACTTGATTCAAGGTTAAATGGGCTCTAATTTAATGTTTAATACGTCTCTGAAACTTAAAAATGGTGGTTAGTACAAACGCCCGAAGTTTGAATTGTTTGGAGCGCGCGGATCGGTTAATCTTCTATTGTTTGTAAAAGTGAAAAAATTATATGTAAATAGACTATCTCAGAAATTATCGCCCCGGTAACAAATGACAAACGAATACCAGACAAAGACATTTCAGAGATATTTGCAGAAAATTTTAAAAATGTATACAAAATGACCAACGACGCTTCCTTTAACAATTACTTTTTTGAAATCGTAAACAGTTGGTACAAAAATCGCATCCTCCCAAAACCCCGCCCCGCTGGAAGAAGAGACGTACTTTTCAGTACTCCACAAGACAAAAAATACAGCACCTGGACATGATAAAGTACACCGACTAATTTTGAAAGCCCTTCCACATTCCATTCATACATATATCCTAAAAATCCTGAATTTTAATTATACCCATCAGATTTAAATATTCAAATCTATTGCTCTAAATTTTTTAAGAATTTTTAGAAAAATCAATTTTTTTTACGAAAATCGATTTTTTTCCTTACGAACATTTCTTTTTCTAAGCGAAAATTTGTATTTTTTAAAAAATCTCAAAAAAATCATAGACATTGCTATCAATATTAGAAGCGATGTGGGCTTTTTATTTTCTTTAAAAAAAATTCCTAACACCTCAAGCTCTAGTTGAAATTTCTGCAAAACTTTAATTTTAAACAAATTTTTATGTTTGAGTGTCTGCACAAAATGTATTTTATAAGTTAAAACAATTTACTAGAACTGAAATTAAAACTAATTTTATTCTAGTTTATATAGACTTACACGATTTTAGTTTTGATTACAACTTTAGTTTGTTCTTTAAATTTTTCTAGAAACTAGCAATTTAATGCATTTTTACAATATTAATTAAAAACGATATATTTTCTAAAATTTTTGTTTTATTGCATAAATTCGAACAGAACTCGATTAGAGATTAAATGAGCTTTAATTTAAAGTCTAATACTTCACTGAAATAAAAAAATTGTGTTTAGTACAAACGCTCAAAGTTTGAATTGATTGGATTGATTAATCTTCGTTTGTTTGTAAAAGTGAAAAAGATAAATGCAAATATTTTTTTCTGGAAAAAATAAGTAGCTCACGATATTCTAAATATTCAAATGCGTTTCTCTGAATTTTTTAAGAATTTAAAAAAATAATCAAAATTTTTATACTAAAATCGATTTTTTCCATACCTACCCCTTAGGAAAAATCTCATTTTTTAAGCGATTTTTTTATTTTTAAAAAAATCAGAAAAAAAAATCACAGACATTACTATCAGTATTAGAAACAATGTGGTTCTTTTATTTTCTTTGGACAAGACAAAAAATACAGCACCTGGACATATTAAAGTATACCGACTAATTTTGAAAGCCCTTCCACATTCCATTCATACAACATCCTAAAAATCCTGAATTTTAATTATACCCATCAAATCTTTTCCTCTGAATGGAAACATGGAATAATTACCTGCATCCATAAACCTAAAACCGATCCTACACATTAAAACAACTACCGTCCTATTACCTTATTGCCCGTACTCGGGAAACTGTACGAATCCTTCCTCAAACAAAAAAATACTCAGAAATATTTTACCCCATATCCCTATCTACCAGTATAGCTTCCTTCCAAATCGCTCCACAACCCTACTCGTAACCATTCTTAGATCCAACTGTCAAACAATGCATCTAGAAGGTAAATATCTGCCATTCTATTCCTAGATATATCTAAGGCCTTCGATTCCGTTCGGCATCGGGGCTTTTTATATAAATGCAGTATCCTTAAACTACCCAACCACCTAATCAACCTCATCCAAAACTTCCTTTTCAACCGCAAACTTCAAATCCGTATACGACAAACCTTATCCTCGAAATTCCATCCTGAACAAGGTGTTCCTGAAGGCTCCCCTCTATCTCCTCTATTATACAATATATATTGCTCCGACTTATACCATCCCAATCCTAATTTTATGAACCCTACAGTTTGCGGATGACAGCTATTGAGCTGTCAGCATGTAATATACTTGTCAAGGCTATTACGTGCATGTATAGGTAATGTCAATCATACGCGTCAAGATGACAGTGTGGTATGATGCGGTTACTAGATAGAGCGTAGGTAAATATGTTTACTTACGCCCTATCTAGTAACTGCATCATACCACAATGTCATCTTGACAAGTATGATTGACATTACGTACACATGCACGTAATAGTTTTTGACAAGTACATTACGTGCTGACAGCTGATCAGCTGATTGCTTACCGTTCAACCAAATGACATTTCTTTGATGTACAGGGAGTTTTTCTCTAAAGTATACGTATTCCAAAATCAGCTTATTTTATTTAAATTTTTAGTTATTCGTTGTTGTTTTTTTTTAAGAGCACAATTTGAAGCTTTACGAGTGTTTTCCACTCCCAGACTAAGCATGAAGTAAAATTTCGAGTTTAGAAAAGCCCCGTGAAAATTTGTCGAGGGTCGCGCAGCGACCCGAGACAAATTTTCTGGGCTTTTCTAAACTCGAAATTTTACTTCATGCGCCACGCGCACAAACACTGAATTCAAGTGCGGTTTAAATATACACAGAGTTCACAATATTTTTGTGTTTTATACGCGTGGCGCATGAAGTAAAATTTCGAGTTTAGAAAAGCCCAGAAAATTTGTCTCGGGTCGCTGCGCGACCCTCGACAAATTTTCACGGGGCTTTTCTAAACTCGAAATTTTACTTCATGCTTAGTCTGGGAGTGGAAAACACTCGTAAAGCTTCAAATTGTGCTCTTAAAAAAAACAACAACGAATAACTAAAAATTTAAATAAAATAAGCTGAATTTGGAATACGTATACTTTAGAGAAAAACTCCCTGTACATCAAAGAAAGAATGTTTCTAAGACATATTAATCTTTAAATTATTCGTTGTTGTTTTTTTAAGAGCACAATTTGAAGCTTTACGAGTGTTTTCCACTCCCAGACTAAGCATGAAGTAAAATTTCGAGTTTAGAAAAGCCCCGTGAAAATTTGTCGAGGGTCGCGCAGCGACCCGAGACAAATTTTCTGGGCTTTTCTAAACTCGAAATTTTACTTCATGCGCCACGCGCACAAACACTGAATTCAAGTGCGGTTTAAATATACACAGAGTTCACAATATTTTTGTGTTTTATACGCGTGGCGCATAAAGTAAAATTTCGAGTTTAGAAAAGCCCAGAAAATTTGTCTCGGGTCGCTGCGCGACCCTCGACAAATTTTCACGGGGCTTTTCTAAACTCGAAATTTTACTTCATGCTTAGTCTGGGACTGTAAAACACTCGTAAAGCTTCAAATTGTGCTCTTAAAAAAAACAACAACGAATAACTAAAAATTTAAATAAAATAAGCTGAATTTGGAATACGTATACTTTAGAGAAAAACTCCCTGTACATCAAAGAAAGAATGTTTCTAAGACATATTAATCTTTAAATTATTCGTTGTTGTTTTTTTAAGAGCACAATTTGAAGCTTTACGAGTGTTTTCCACTCCCAGACTAAGCATGAAGTAAAATTTCGAGTTTAGAAAAGCCCGGTGAAAATTTGTCGAGGGTCGCGCAGCGACCCGAGACAAATTTTCTGGGCTTTTCTAAACTCGAAATTTTACTTCATGCGCCACGCGTATAAAACACTAAAATATTGTGAACTCTGTATATATTCAAACCGCACTTGAAATCAGTGTTTGTGCGCGTGACGCATGAAGACTAAGCATGAAGTAAAATTTCGAGTTTAGAAAATCCCCGTGAAAATTTGTCGAGGGTCGCGCAGCGACCCGAGTCAAATTTTCTGGGCTTTTCTAAACTCGAAATTTTACTTCATGCGCCACGCGTATAAAACACTAAAATATTGTGAACTCTTTATATATTTAAACCGCACTTTAAATCAGTGTTTGTGCGCGTGGCGCATGAAGTAAAAGTTCGAGTTTAGAAAATTTGTCTCGGGTCGCTGCGCGACCCTCGACAAATTTTCACGGGGCTTTTCTAAACTCGAAATTTTACTTCATGCTTAATCAAGGATTGTAAACACTCGTTAGAAGTTTCAAATTGAACACTTTTAAACAAACAACGAATTCCTGAAAATTTACCATGCGCTGAAATCATCGGCATGGGTATACTTAAAACAAAAAATCGCTGTACTTCACTCTTAAAATTATATTTTTGTTGTGAAAATAAAAATCAATACACAAAAGAAAATACAGACATAAAACTCCTTTAAAACCGTTCTTTTTTTACTCGACTGTACAAAATGCGGATTACCCGGCTTTCACGACGCACTTGAGATATCAGTTGCCTAGGTTATACATCCGTTGGAATAACAGCGAGTCGTTCGTATTTATGATTTTTATGCGGTCGCCGGGTAATCAGATCAAAGCGTCCGATAAAGGAGGGAATCTTCGGGGGGGTGGCAAAATAAGGGAAAAACAACCCTCGCGAAGGAAACGGTGCCGGGCAGGCTGCCAGGATCCGGTGCACACCGCAAAACACGAACGTGGTATTTCCCTAAAAATCTTCCGGTGAATTATTAAGATTTTCCACCCCACCAAGAGAAATGCAGACATTTGGAAAAATAAAGGACGCGAAAGTCGGAAGGAGGGGGTAAAAGTAATAATAAGTTATTGCTCTTTTCATGGGCTTTAAACTTTTCAAGCGTTTTACAATTACTGGCGAGGGAATCAATGGGTTTTCTGCTTTTATTTCTTGTTTTCCGGTTCAAGGAATGAAAATAGTAATGTTAAAAGTTATAGACATATTTCATATTATTATAGGATTTTTTTTGTACTTTTCTATGGTTTAGCTAAAAAAACTGCAAATATTTATAGCCTTATTCATAGAATTGCCATAAATATCATTTACATAAAGACAATTTATCATAAAGAAAAATTGAGTTTGACAATAGGTTGCAGAATATTTACAAAATATAATAACGAATTAAAATTAATATCGACTTTCTGCAAAGAGTTTGTCTCCAAATATTCATTGAAACAACTACTTCTCGAGCTAATACCCCGACGGATATTGAATTATACAATGAATATTTGCGTTACACGACAGCACTGCTGTTCTATGCATAATTTATATGCAAAATGCAACATCAGGTCAAACTATTCTCTAACCAAACTAAATGAAACAAAAGGAAATTGAAATAAATTGAAAAATTACAGGGAATCATTTAAATTTAATGCTTGTTAATTTCAACTAGACCCGCACAAACATGATACTAACATTTTGTATTAATACAACAAAATTTACATGTTAATAATTAGTTTTGCACTATTGATAACAAAAGAGTTCAATTCGAATCTTTAAACGAGTGTTTTCCACTCCCAGACTAAGCATGAAGTAAAATTTCGAGTTAAGAAAAGCCTGGAAATTTGGTTTGGTCGCGTAGCGTGAAGCGCGGAGCGGCCAAACCAAATTTTCAGGCATTTCTAAACTCGAAATTTTACTTCATGCGCCACCGGTACAAAACACTGATTTAATATAAAGCTTGGCGGTGTGTTTACAACTTCGTAATATGTCGGTGTTTTGTATCGGTGGCGCATGAAGTAAAATTTCGAGTTTAGAAAAGCCCCGTGATTTCAAGTGAAGTATAAAATATACTACTATAGCAGTATGCTTAAGATATATATTTTGTAAAATTTAAAAACCAATTAAAATGAATATTGACTTTCTGCAAATAACAATGTTAATTTTATTTTTTTTTCATTCCAAATTGTAAACTGGAGATTCCGTAAATAAATAAATATATTATAAATATAATAATATATTAGCTCAGAAGTAGTGTCTACAGAAGGTTGATATTTTTTCGTTTTTATATTTCCTACGTGATATTGCTGATATTTTTCTTAATAATAAATAAATTCATTGAAAATAACAAAGAAACCCACTTTTTTTCCACACAGCTGAATTATAAAGACCAGATGAATCCCATTAAAACTCCCCAGGAAACCACCCTCCCTTTTTTTTCCCTTCGACTCTCTCTCATCTCGGGAATCCCGAAAATGGGATTAGCTTCCAGAGCGCTGCCTGTTAGCATAATCACAAAGGGATTAAGCATCGAAAACGAAGTTGTAATAAAAGTCGGTCCCGGACATTAAAACACGTTTATGCTGGATGGCTATCGATTCGGCGTTTCTCTCTCCCCGGAGGATAATTACAAGAGTTTTGTTTGTGTTTTTGCGTTGCGTTTTATTAATCGGCGCCTGGATCGGCTAATTAAACGCGGGCGGCTCTCGGCTAATTACGAATTAAGGAACACATTTGCATCAAGGATGGAGGGAACGGAGAGGCACGGGCTTTTCTTAATTGTAGAGCGACTCGTATGCGTTTAATTTTGTTTATTGTGATGCAGCATACGTTTTTAGTGTAGAAAGTAGCTGGGTTTATTAAATTTATATATACCGGGTGTTGTCTTGGTGGACGCAACATAGGAAATAGCATGTATTCAAATATTGGCTTCCCTATTTATTTTAGAGACAAAATGTATTTCACTTTTTCGTAGAGGGAAAAATTCTTAATTTACATTCACACTTAACACTTTACGTTTCTCTAAGTAAAAATAATTAAGAAAAAGTAATGTGATTTTATAAAAATTTTGACATACCATGGAATTGATACAACAATTGCGGATATTCCCTGTTTTTTCTGAAGTTCTATTTAAAGTTTTAAACAAGTGTTTTCCACTCCCAGACTAAGCATGAAGTAAAATTTCGAGTTTAGAAAAGCCCCGTGAAAATTTGTCTCGGGTCGCGCAGCGACCCGAGACAAATTTTCTGGGCTTTTCTAAACTCGAAATTTTACTTCATGCGCCACGCGTGTAAAACACTATAATATTGTCAAATTTATATATATTCGAACTTCACTTAAAATCTGTGCTTTATACGCGTGGCGCATGAAGTAAAATTTCGAGTTTAGAAAAGCCTCGTGAAAATTTGTCGAAGGTCACGCCCCATACAAATGGGGTTTTGTACGTAGTTTAGATATAAGAGCTTTCATAGAAATGTGCAGCTACCTAATATTGTATTTAAGCTCCACTTAATCACATTTTTATTTTGGTTTGTTAGTTTTAATATGACTCAAAATTTAAAAAGGGATTTTTTAATTTTTTTATTTCTTTGCTTCTAGGTGATTCAATTGTTGAATATATTCTTTGGAAATTGACCCACTAATTTTATTATAGTAAAATTTGTGACTAATTCATTAACGTAATGACGCTCTCCTTCAATTTAAAAAATCCCATCAAAAGCAGGCCTTTGAAAGATAATTACGTCCTTTGGGAATCCGCTCAGGAGAATTCTCCGAGACTGGATCTTGCATAAACTTTCAACCTGAAATACGAACCGACATCGGGGAAATGTAGCTTCAAAAATTATTATTATTTTATTCCGTCAAAAATGAAACATCGTTAACTGAGAATTACAGTGTATGTTATTCTGTAGATTCGGAAATATTACTAATCGAAGAATAAACTCTCTAAAATTATCATTTTTGTTTAGTTTAATGAACAATTGAGTCGTCTAGTTCCAAAACCGGCCATCTCCTACCAGCAAAACTGGCCGATCTTGGAACGAAAATCTATAGAGATGGCCGCTTTTGAAACAAATCGAATTTTCTAACACTTAAATAACATGCTTTATAGCTGGTTTTAATCGAAATCTCTTGAACAAAATGTGTAAAAGTGATTGAAGAATATTTGTGTGGAATAAAAGTAATTTCATAAAATTGTGGAGATGGCCGGTATTGGAACTAGACGACTCAATTGCTTGTATTTCAGAATCGATAGATTGAACTCTGTCGATTCTGAAATGCAGAGAATTTTTCATTTAAGTATACATACGCGGATTTACTGTAAATTTCTTTGATTTTCTAGAATTTGAAACTCCTAGCGAGTGTTTTTAGTGTTTTTCATGCGAAACGCGTCTAAAACACTGACATTTTGTGAAGTTTAAAATATACTGCTTTAGTAAAATACCTTTGAAGTATTTTTTAAACTTCACTTGAAATCAGTGTTTTATACGCGTGGCGCATGAAGTAAAATTTCGAGTTTAGAAAAGCCCCGTGAAAATTTGTCGAGGGTCGCGCAGCGACCCGAGACAAATTTTCACGGGGCTTTTCTAAACTCGAAATTTTACTTCATGCTTAGTCTGGGAGTGGAAAACACCCGTTTTAACCTTCAATTTAAACTTTTTTCAAAAATAACGAATATCTGAAGATCGAAAGCGAAATTTTACTACATGCTTAACCAACGATAGGAAACACTCGTTAGTAGCTTTAAATTTAACGCTTTTGAAAAACAACGAACAGCTTAAAATTTACAACTTATACTTCGGGATATGTGAAGTTAAAGACAATTTCCAGAAATATCCTTACATTTTTTTGTGTTAAGTTAGTGTACAAGGAGAACAGAAGACGACGACGATCGTTTCGCTCTTTTTATAAGCTCCTTAGGCCGCCACATCCATTATACCATACAGACTTACTTGATATGTAGAACTTTTATATATTCATTTATTACATTTTGTTTAATATTTTAGTATTGTATTTATTTTACTTTAATTAACCCTGTATTGGATTCTTTCGTTGGGTAATAAAGAGATTATTATTATTATTATTATTATTATCTACCTGATAATACCTCTGTCTCGACACATGTTACAGTTTTCAAGAATAAACTGAAACCTTGCAAACTCGGTTGATTTTATTTCAATTGTAATTTATTTCTGTTCGTCGATTTCGCGAAATAATATATAAGTTAGTGACTTTGGGATTTTCAGATATATCCCGACATTTTTCCTCGTTGGTGTTTTTATTTTTGCTAATCGCTTCCATTTCCCAACTAGTTCAAAGTGCTTAACGCTCGATTACACATGTGCGAAAGGGCGGGGATGTTTTTGAAAACGTCCAAGTCCCCTCGGGTCCGGGTCGAATTAATTCGCTTATCCGGGGCTCGCAGGTTTCCCTTTGATTAGACCCTTATTCCCAAAACACGACGATTTGCTTTGTGGGCAGACATCATACATTAAAACACTAAATTATTCCACGAATACAAATTTAATCGCACATAAATTGCTTCCGTTTATTCCGATTTCAAATAATAAAGAGAGTTTGAAACATTCATGTTTTAAAGTGTTCTACAATTGAGTATTTGGAATAAAATTTATATTTATTAAGAGAATTTAGGCTAAATTCAATTAGTATATTATACAACAAGCATTTAATGATAGTTATAATTCCATGAGAACGAGGTTTGCGGAACGAACCGAAGGCGAGTGGAGCAAGCCGTTCGAGTGATTAATAGCCATTATATGCGAGTTATACACTATGCTTTGTTTACGACAACAACAATATCTAGCACAACATTTATTATACACACTTTTCTACTTCTTCGATGTATTGCTATATACCGGTAATTTTTTTTTAAATATACATATCGCCGATGCATCCGATCCAAAATTTCAGGTGTTCGTTGTTTTTTAATAGCCTTTAATTCGAAATTTCTAACGAGTGTTTCCACTCCCAGGCAAAGCATGAAGCATGAAGTTGTTGTTGTCAGTATTAAAAATCAACTGATAAGGCAGGATTAAAAATACACCGATGAACAAAAATATTTTAAATCTCACGATATTTCAGTGTTTTATACGCGTGGTGCATGAAGTAAAGTTTCGAGTTTAGAAAAGCCCCGTGAAAATTTGTCGAGGGTCGCGCGGCGACCCGAGACAAATTTTCTGGGCTTTTCTAAACTCGAAATTTTACTTCATGCGCCACGCGTATAAAACACTGAAATATCGTGAGATTTTAAATATTTTTGTTCATCGGTGTATTTTTAATCCTGCCTTATCAGTTGATTTTTAATACTGACAACAACAATATTTCTTTATTGACAAGATAAAATTGTTATAATACATCTAATTTAATATTTATCGACAATTTGTGCTATTGGCCGCAGGTCAATTTAATACTGATTTAGCAGTATATTTTTAATTAATATTTCAGTGTTTTATACGCGTGGCGCATGAAGTAAAATTTCGAGTTTAGAAAAGCCCAGAAAATTTGTCTCAGGTCGCTGCGCGACCCGAGACAAATTTTCACGGGGCTTTTCTAAACTCGAAATTTTACTTCATGCTCTGCCTGGGAGTGGAAACACTCGTTAGAAACTTCGAATTGAACTCTATTAAAAAACAACGAACACCTGAAATTTTACATCGGATTTGGTTTTTCAGGCTTTTCTAAACTGGAAATTATACTTTACAAGCCTAATCTGAGAGTGGAGTTACTCTTTCGAAACTTTAAATTGTAACGCTTTTAAAAGAAGCAATGAATGTTTAAAATTTGACAAAGGATGCATAGGAAAATGTATACTTAAAAGACATTTTCTCCTTGTTCTTTTTTAGAAGAATATATTACTAAAAGTACATAAACAAGAATTAGACGTATTCTAGTTTATTTCCTTTTTGTAATATATTTTTGTAGAAAAGAATGAAGCGAAATAAATTGTTTTATTTTCAACTAGTTTCGGCTTAATGCCATTTTCAAGAATTCTTTTCATTCTTGAAAATGGCATTAAGCCGAAACTAGTTGAAAATAAAACAATTTATTAGTAAAACAAACCAAGTGAATTTCAATCAAATACCTATATAATAATAGAAATGTTTTACCAAGTGATCAATGAGAAACAAGTTAACGATATATGAAGCGAAAATTTGGTATCTTTCAATTTATATTGGTAGCTGTAATTCTACTTCTATTTCATAAATATTTATCATACTCGTGTATTAAATATTGCACTATTCGTTTAAAGTATTTTATATTTCAACCGTTCAATAAAAAAATCTTTACGTTCAACTCCCATTAATTCACTTTCATGTCAAAAAATTGTAAACCTACTCGTACTAACTTATCATATCATGTCAAGAAATCATAAACTTGAGAAAAAAAGTCCACCGTATATCACACTCATGAAGTTTTTCCCCTCTTCTTCAAAACGAACACCCCTCAATGTACATTATTTTCCGGTTAAGAAAAAGGGGGAGCTGAATAGGCGCCCTCAGAGGCGTTTTTTTTTTTTTATCGATAAAACACTGCCGAAGTTTCTCAAACACGCGGCGCGCTGAAATATCTCACGGCTGAAATTAAATTTCGATGGCGAAAAAATTTATAATCCACGGTCCTTATCAAAAAGTTATATGTTCCCCTCGGCGAAGAAAGAAAAAAATCGGAGGAGAAAACGTATTCGATTTGAATTAATCCCCGTGTAAGCCGGATGCAGCCGTTGTGCCAGGGCCAGGCCCGGAAATGACCCGATAACGCGCTATCGGGCTTTCCAGCAGATCCATCAAATTTCGCATCCAGATAATTAAAAATAAAAAAAAAAATCGAGAGGGAGATGTAGAGGGGTTTTGTAAGGGTAATTAGATGGATAAGATAAAGTGGATTTAGAGGGAATAGAGGCAGAGTTGCCTTTTTTTATTTGTTTTAGATGTATAGAGTCCTCTAAATCCTTAAAAGTAAAACGACCCCCCCTTTTTATTTTCAAGGATTTAAAGGACTACGAGGGGCGTTTGAAAAGTCCGTGCAAAAATAAAAACTACCATCGTGTTTGGGGTAAACCTTTTTTTATTTTTCGACATAGTCTCCTTTAAGGCTTATACACTTCGTCCAACGATGTTCTAGTTTGTTGATCCCTTCCGAATAATAGGATTTGTCCATGTCTGCAAAATATCCGTTAGTGTCTGCAATCACCTCCTCGTTTGAATAAAATCTCTGTCCCGCCAGCCATTTCTTCAAATTGGGGAACAAATAGTAGTCCAAGGGAGCCAAGTCTAGAGAATAGGGGGGATGTGAAACGAGTTGGAATCCTATTTCCATTAATTTTGCGACCACAACTGCTAAGGTGTGTGCTGGTATGTTGTCGTGATGGATATGGACTTTCTTGTGGGCCAATTTTTCTTGCAGCTCGGTTTTCAAACGATCCAATAGCGATAAATAATATTTACCTATAATAGTTTTACCCTTTTCCAGATAGTCGATGAGGATTATCCCTTGCGAATCCCAAAAGACAGTCGCTATAACCTTTCCGGCCGAAGGAACGGTCTTCGCCTTTTTTGGTGCAGATTCCCCCTTGGTAACCCATTGTTTAGATTGTTGTTTGGTCTCAGGAGTATAGTAATGTAATCCACAGTGACGAAACGACGCTTAAAGTCCTCCGGATTCTTCTGGAACAGCTGCAAACCATCCTTGCAACACTTCACACGATTTCGTTTTTCGTCAAGCGTGAGCAGTCGCAGCACCCATCTTGCGGATAGCTTTCTCATGTCCAAATGTTTATGCAAAATATTATGTACCCATTCGGTCGAGATGCCCACAGCACTAGCAATCTCACGCACCTTAACTCTTTTGTCATCCATCATCATGGATTCGATCAATGATTTCTGGAGTCGTAACCTCCACAGGCCGTCCAGAACGCTCAGCGTCACTTGTGCCCATATGGCCAGTCCGAAAATTTTGAAACCACTTATAAACTGTTCTAATCGAAGGTGCAGAATTACCATAATGTTTATCAAGCTTCTCTTTAGTCTCCTGAGGCGTTTCGCCTTTCATAAAGTAATGTTTAATCACCACACGAAATTCTATTTCGTCCATTTTTTGAAAATTACTCGACTTCCTTGATTCACACGAATGCCAAACAAAGAAATAGACCAATATGGCTAAAACTTGATGTGCGTTCATTCAAGAGATGCTACTAACTAAACATGACCTCGATACGCGCCATCTCTCGGAATTTGCACGAACTTTTCAAACCACCCTCGTACCTCTCCGCGGTATGGATGTAGGTCTGTGAGACCCATACCGTTTGCTTTTTGTTGTTGTCTTTATACAACTTGGATACTGGATTTAACTGATCGTGTCTCTTCCATTTTCTGCAGGTGTCCCCACCCTACAAAAAATGGAAGAGACAAGACCAGTGAATATAAAAGTGACAAAGGAAAGTGAACACCAAGAAATGATTATTCAATTTCAATAATTTTTGGTATACATATTCAGTATGATACTGTGTATAACTGATTGAAGTTTGAAAGTGATCGATTTATCAGTACGTGTGCAAATGTTAATAATGTGTTGGTCGTAGACCATGCGTTACACATTCACGAGTACGTCTGGCATACTTCTAATAGGATGATCAATATTCTCCTGGGGTATCTCATCCTAAGCAACCTGTATTCCACGGCAAATATCTCTTAATGTCCTTGGAGGATGAACTGAACGCCTTAGTTTTCTACCTACCAGAGTTAATCTTTTACCCCGGCCAGCAAGATCTCTTGATTTATCTCCAATTGAACATGTGTGGGATTATGTTCAATTGGCAATAGATCTTGCTGGCCGGGGTAAAAGATTAACTTTGGAACGTTCAAAGGAGTTCAATGTAGCTCTTGCAATATGTGGTCGAGCGTTATCTTCTTGAAAAATTGGACGTTGTAGTGTACCAAGGTAGGGTATGATATTGGGTCGTACAACTTCTTGTTTATAACGAGCAGAATTCATACTGCCTGTAATAAGCGCTATTGGTGATCTGCTTCCCATACCATAACTCCAACTGTTTAATGAACATGGCTTACATCATATAGTGAATCTAGACTTTGACCGCGTTGTCTTCTCACTCTTTGTCGGCCATCATTCATCCCTAACCAAAAGCGAGATTCGTCGGTAAAGACAACTGTATTCCATTCCTCGTCCCATTGTAATCGCTTTCTGCACCACTGTAAACCTTTACATCGATGCTGTGGGCTTAGAGGTAGCATAAAATGTAGGCGGTAAGAAAAAAGACCAAATCTAACTATTTGTCTATACACGATACGCATTGCAACAGGCCTTCCATATTCTGCAAACTACTGATCTGCAATTGCCCTAATGATAGAATTACGGTCCCTTATGGCTAGTTGTCTAAGGCGGCGACTTTGAGCTCTGTTGTACTTCGCAAACGTCCTGTGCCTCTTGCTCGCTGTCTTCGGTTTTCCAGATAGTATGCCTGACAACAAGGAATCATCATATGTGCACTTCTACCCATTCTATGAGCCCTGTCGCGAAAAGAAAAGCCGCCATCTCGTAAGCCAATAATTCGACATCTCTCAAACTAAGTAAGTTGGCAAAAATTGGCATTTCTTTGGACTCAGCATAGTAAATAGCAGAAGTAAACGTTTTCGAAAGCAAAGTCAAAAGTGTAACTCGTACTGAAGCAACATCTTTCAAACTGAGTAAGTTGGCGAAAATTGGCATTTCTTTGGACTCAGCATAGTAAATAGCAGAGGTAAACGTTTTCCAAAGCAAAGTCAAAAGTTTAACTCGTACTGAAGCTAGAAACGTTGAATATAATGATGCAGAATTAAAACAAAAATATGTAAAAATAACAAAAAAGAGTTAAGGTACAAGGCTAACATTATAATCACTTATTCTTTATGGCATAAAGAAATATATCCATTTTTTTTTAAGAAAATAGACTAATTACTTCTTGGTGTTCACCTTTCTTTGCAACCTAGTATATTTGTTAATTATTATATGAGCTACATATTCCTTCTGATTTTTTTTATGGTACGTATACCTTAAGTGTTTTGAGAAGACGTTTATACTAATCTTGGTAAATTAACTATATCTGAATTACGATGATTTTTTTTGTAAAATCGAAACTTACGAGGTTTTCAAAGTAGTTGATCGGCATAACGGCTTTGATTATAGTTTACTGAGCAATTTAACTCTAAAGTCTTTGCATCCCCAATTTGCAATTTCGCATTTCATCATGCGGAGAGGCATTCGTCGCAGCACAGAATCAGCGGGAGACGTTACAGAGGAAAATCGATGGAAGTCCTTTAATCCCGATATAACTAGACTTTATGGGAAATCGTTTATTTCGTGTAAAGCTACAAAATTTGCATTTCCTCTTAACTAGGGCAGACCCTATAAAAGCGTAAACGACGGCGCATATCCCCCCCGCCCGTTGTATTTACCCCCCGCAACGTTTTTAGTATTCATTACAGAAAGGCCGGAATTTATATGCAGAAGAAACTGTCGAAATATGCGCATACATATGCATGTATATTATATACGTATATACATAAATACCTCTGGTGGAATATACATGTTTTCCCCGAAATGGACTTTCATGATATTTTATTATATAAACAGGGAGGAAAGTACGGCAAGTGAGCAACAGATATGAGTTTTGTAATAAAATATAAGGAGGAAATGGATGCAAAGGTTTGAAATTATGAGGAGAAACTCGTTAGTCGGACATTTGAAGTATTATTATTATCTTCATTAAAACCAGTGCTTTTTTTCTACAAAAAAAAAAAAAATCTGGAGTGACTTTGCGAACACTCTAATTGCGTATCTTTCAAGTATACATATCTTGATGATTATATTATACACATTGAGGCATTCGTTGTCTTTTTTTTTAATTAATTCAATTTAAAGTTAGTTTTTAATACTGATTTAACAGTATATTTTTGTAAATTCACAATATTTCAGTGTTTTACACGCGTGGCGCATGAAGTAAAATTTCGAGTTTAGAAAAGCCTGAAAATTTGGTTTGGTCGCGTAGCGCTACGCGCTACGCGACCAAACCAAATTTTCAGGCTTTTCTAAACTCGAAATTTTACTTCATGCTTAGTCTGGGAGTGAAAACACCCGTTCGAATCTTCCAATTTATAAAAAAGCAATGAATGCCTAAAATTTCACAACTAATACATCGAAATTTGTACACTAAAATAAAAAAAATCCCTGTATATATATTTTTCCTAAGAAATAATAAATAAAGTTAGATAGTTAACGTTCATTTAACTAATGAAAGTCTCTAAATGTTCTACAGTATTCACTGTTAATTGATTCATTTCCCCTTTGAGATAAATTGGTTATATTTTCGAATACAGCTGCCATAAGGATTTATCGAAGGCCAGGAGGAGTTGGGGTGAGTTTGAGTTTGAGTTTGCATCTGTCACGCTATAAATCTTAAGGGCTTAATTTCCCACCCCGAACGAATCGGCGCGAGCCGCGGATTTAATTGGGATAATTAAAATCTCGGTCGGTTCGAGGTGTGACGCCCAGCAAGAGAGAGAAAAAACTACTTTCACGAATTCGAAATGTTAAATATTTTCTGATTATATCTCAAGGATTTCGACAATCGTTTTATGCTCAAAATTGCATATTAATTTTAATAAAAGGCTACGTATGATTTTTGATAAAATGTAATAATCGAGAAGGCGTTGCTTTTTTAATAGAAGGAAATAGAACGAAAAAGTGAATTTGCAGCTTGATTTACGTTTTGTGATACCTGATATAAATGTCAGATTGTGTTAATAAGTAGCTGAATAATTAGAATACCGAATGAAAAAAAAAACTTTAATACAACTGGTACAGGAGCGACTGACAAATTCACTTACGACCTACTTCACATCGTATTAAAAATTTCATAGCCAGCTCGATCGTATTTTTAACTGAACACCTAATATATCCCTTTATAGACTCGCCATTAAATCACCCACTGCTTAATACATATTTTTAATCATTTCTGACATCAACAATTACTTTAATAATAAAAAGCTAATCCCACTCTTAAACCTACGACCCCGAGTTCAATCAAATCAATGAAAACCCATTAATCTCCCATACCCATCCTCACCCCTCAAGCAATCAATACACATGCACGTATGCAGACAATCCCACATAAATAAGGGCCGAATGATAACCCGAGCAATTAACGTCCGGGGGGCTTTAATTGCGACCTCAAAAATTCCATCAATTCCCTCCCCCAACCCTGTTTGAGAAATCAATGCGGATTGGCTTTCGAAAGATGACGCCCCGAGGTCTATAAATCAACAATACAACCGCCCACGCACATAAAAGAGCGTTATTATTTCAGCCAGGGGGGTGGAATTCGCGATATATCGAAGGGAATACGAAGTAGGTGAACAAAACAACTCAGCAGATTGATTCGCGTAGCGTATGTGGACAAGGGTAGAGAGGGGAAAGGGGAAAATGTTTATCAAGTTTGCCTTTTCATGCCATATTGATATAGTTCCTTTTGTATCGGGAGAAAATAAAGAATAAAAATTTACAACCAATTTCCTCTCGGAGGTTGTAGGCAGATGTGGATGAAAATATCAAAGTGTTGAAAGAGTGAAATTCAATACATAGGTATTCGATACATATCCAGATTCCAGGAAGTATTTTATAAAAAATTCAACACATCCTTATAAAAGATATTTTTGTTGGAGTTAAACTATGTTCACATTTTATTCTCACCGCAGTAGGCTTTGTTAGGGTGACCAGGCGCGCACCCAGGGGAGTGGCTCGCGGGCTTGACGCATGAGCCCTCCCTAAGACAAATTTCTGGGTGCGCGTCTGAGGGTGACATTATTGTTAGTATACTTAGTCTAAAGAGTACTTCTCTACTCTCATCAAACTATTCGCGTATATTTTGGCTATGTAAACCGGGAAGTTTGTTTTAACTTCCCGGTTTACATAACCAAAATGTACGCGAATGGTTTGATGAGAGTGGAGAAGTAATATAGTAATACTTACTTTTAATACAATAATAACAATGTTCAAACACAAGATGTGTAAATAGTCGCAAACCGCTAATTGGTAAAGAAATGTCAATTGTGATTTTAACATGACATCCGAAATTTTGCGTGCTCAGATCATTTTGTCTTTGTCTTTTCGGCAGCTAATAAGGTAACGCCATTTGATCAGCTGATTTTTGTTGTGGTTCTCCTATTTTTAAGACAATCCATAGTAAAAAAAGTTACTTATATATATATATATATATATATATATATATATGTATATATATATATATATATATGTATATATATATATATACATATATAAATACCCCTACATTTACCATAATTGTAGGTGTAGGGGTAGGTTGAATCTGTTATTGATTATTATATACAAATTTTGCCCATTCTTTTCTTTTTCTTGCGAGTCCTTTTGCTTCTGCCCATGTTTTTCCTCGTTTTTCTAGTATCTACTGTATGGCCTTATCCCAGGTTCGCCGTGGTCTTCCTCTAGTTTTCCTTTTTCCCACTCTTGCTTGCCATATTTGTTTGACTGGTTTTGTGCTTCCCATTCGTTGTAGATGTCCTCACCAACTCAGCTGTCTTCTTTCTATAAATTCCTCAAACGGTTCTATTTCCAAGTCTTTTCTTATTTTAGAGTTCCTCATTTTGTCCATCCTTGTGACTCCTCTTACTCTCTGTAGGTATTTTATCTCTATCGCCTGTATCTTGCTCTTTTCTCCTCTTGTCAGTGTCCACGATTCACATCCGAATGTCAATACTGGTCTAAATATTGCCTTATATACTTTTATTTTTGTTTTACGTGATATTTCCTTCTTGTTAATAAACGTCTTATTAATTGCGTAGTAAAGTTTAATCGTTTTTTTTCTATTCTGCTGTTCATTTCTGTTTCCTGTTTTCCATTTTCTGTTATTTCTACTCCCAAATATCTAACTTGTTCTATGTTTGCGTCCTCTATCTTTATATTCATGTCTATTGGTTCACCTATCTTCATTACCTTTGTTTTTGTTTTGTTTATCTTCATTCCATATTCCTTCAGTGTTACATTCCATATATTTAGGCTTTCTTGAAGTTCTCTCTCCTCCCCAGCTATTATAACTATATTGTCTGCAAATGCCCCTTCTGAGATTTCTATTCTTTGTATGCTTCTATGTCCGATTAGTAGTTTCTTGGTCTTGTTTGTGCACTTTTTCAGTATTTCGTCTATGTATATGATGAACAGCGTTGGGCTCAACCCTCCTCCTTGTCTAAGTCCTTCGTTTGTTCTAAAAGTTTCTGATTGTAGGTTGTTTCTTATTACAACATTGTTGTTTGTGTTGTATATTTCTTTTATAATGTTAATTAATTTATGTTGTTAATTTCTCTCTTTCTTAGTATTTCCCATAGTTCTTTTGTTTTCACCCTGTCGAATGCTTTTTCCATATCGATGAATCCAAGGTACTCATTCCTCTTCTGTTGTTAAATTTTTTTCTATTATTTGCTGTAATGTGAAGATGTGGTCTTGGATGCTTCTCCCCTTTCTGAATCCACTTTGAGGCTCGTAAAGTGTTGGTTCTATGATTTGCCGTCAATAATTTGCTCCAAAATTTTCATGACTGTATTCAATAGCGTTATTCCTCTATAATTTTGGCACTCTGTTTTGTCTCCTTTCTTGTATATCGGCACTATTAGCGCTGTCTTCCATTCTTTTGGTATTTCATTTTCTCGCCATGCTTTGCTATATATTTCTACTAGTAACTCCATTCCCTTTGTTTCCATTTTTCTCAACATCTCTGCAGTGATTTTGTCAACTCCGGGTGCTTTTCCATTCTTCATATTTCTTATTACTCCCTGTAATTCTTCTATTTTAATGTTCTCGTTCGTTGCGTCATTTTCCACTTTGATTATTATTTGTTGTTCTCCATCTGGTTTTTTTTTTTCATTGGTCCCCAGTAATTCCTCGAAATATTCCTTCCACCTCGCCATTATTTCCTTTTTCTACGTTAGTTGTTTCCCTTCTTTGTTTCTTACTTGGATTGTATTGTATTTATTTTTCTCTCTGCAAGATTTAAGTACTTTATAGAATAGTTACTTACAATTTGGTTATGTATTGCATTTTGTTGATTATGTGTGGTGCTATGCTATTATGTGTAGTGCTACGTTGAATTTTATAATAACCCTTATTCACATGTAAAAATATTACGATAATAGGGGGGGAAGGGTGGGCTATTAAATATCAAACATTCATTTTGGCAACGCTTTATTGAAATTATAAGTTAACCACATGTTTCAACCATTACTATCAAAAATACAACATGCCAGTATAAGGAGAAAAAACAAGCCTATTGCGGTGAGAATAAAATGGGAATAGAGTTTACGTGAAGTGTTAGTTATAGATAAGTGGTAGTTATATTCCTTTATCTTCACTACTTTATTTTAATTCTAGATGTACATTTCGGGAATGATGTGCCTTTTTTAATAAGAATAACTTATTTGAAAACTATTAATGATTTCGATAGCTAACGCCATCTAATGCTTCATAGTGGCATCGAATACTGAACACAAATTCAATTTTGATATTTGTTTTCTGGTTTCACAGAGAGTTCTGCTCGCTCGTGGAAGAAACAGTGACCTGTATATGCATTTTGTGCATTCGTGTCACTGACGATGTCACTATGAAGCATTAGATGGCGTTAGCTATCGAAATCATTAATAGTTTTCACATATTGGCTTGAAATAATCAGAAATGTTCAGTATTCCTCAGCACTGGGTCGGGACCACACTGAAGAGGACCTTGAAGTCTGAAACGCGTCTGTGGGTACCTGGTGCCGGAATACTGAACACAAATTCAATTTTAATAACTTATTTGAAAAATTTGTAAATAAACATAAAAATTGAAAAAGGGCACATCGTACCTGAAATGTCATCTAGAATTTGAATAAAGTAGTGAAGATAAAGGAATACTTAATACTTATGAAGATAAAGGAATACTTCTCTACATTTTAACCACTTTATATTTTACAAAAAATTAATCAATCGACTTCATACAGAGAATTTTACTGTTAAGTATCACAGCTAGGAGCTGCTTTAGCATACTGTTTTAGCAGTATATTTTAAACTTCACATAAAACCGGTGTTTAATACGCGTGTCGCGAGTTTAGAAAAGCCTGAAAATTTAGATTTGCCTATACGGGACTCGCTTCGCTCGCGCGCTCAGGCAAATCCAAATTTACAGGCTTTTCTAAACTCGAAATTTTACTTCATGCGCCACGTGTACATAACATTGAAATATTGTGAAGTTAGAAATACACTGACATAGTATTTTTTTTTAAATGAGTAACAATCGAAATGTTTACAGTTTACTTCATACATTTTCAAGTCAGGTCAAATAATATAATGTATTAAAGTAACTTATTTAGCAATTTAATTAAGAAAAAATTAATAATCATGCGTATGCATGAATATGCATCAATGCATCAATAGCGCTTAATAGGTTAAAGGAAAGCGTACTTAAAATCAAAATCGACAAGCTTTAAAATATTGAGGAAGCTTCACAAAATTTAAAACTAATTGAGGGCACACAAAAACTACTAGCGAAGTATCCAGTGTGTCTGGGTAATCATTTAAAAAACAACGAACGCTTTAAAATCTATACGCATCGAAATATGTATTCTTGAAAAATATTCCCTATATGTTTATGCCTGCAGCCTCACCAATAAAAAATCTTACGAGCCGCCAGTGCTACTACAGATATTAAGCCCTCTTTCAAACACCAACAATTCTAAACATCCCTACAATTCTTATCATTTTCCCCTCTTTAAACTAAACCACTATCCGTCTTCTCAAAGCCATTCAAAAGGAAACTCGTATGAGGAAAATAACATTAATAACGCCTGAAGATGATGGTATCAACTACAGGCGCAGTCCCGCCTCCCTTCTCGCTCTCTCTCTCTCTCTCTTTCTCTCTCTCTCTCTCTCTCTTTTTCTCTCTCTCTCTCTCTCTCTCTCTTTTCTCTCTCTCTCTCTCTCTATTTCACTCTCTCTCTCTCTCTCTCTCTCTCTCTCTCTGTCGACACACGACACTATAAATTACGCGTTTTTAGTGAAGAGATGGGGAGGGCGAAAGGACGCTAATCATCCATGTCTTTGAAGGGCTTGTTACTTTATAATGGATGGCAAGTGATGAGAGCGGGGAGTCTGGATGTGGAGTAGTGATGCTCAAGAAATCGGGATAAGTGGAAGAGATGTCTGCGGAGAAATTCGGTTCGGGGGTTTTGTCGTAATTGTAATTGAATGTTGAGGGAATTGGAACTGATGGGGTTTTGAGTGGTCTCGTCTTGTCTTATAGACACTTCAACGAGGAATCTTTTATAAGTTTTTGTTTTTAAAAAAAAAAGGTAATAATATTAGGCTGGATTAAAAGAATCTAATTTAGTTGCATTACACAATTTGAGCAATATTTATATTTGCGAGTGATTGCGTCCGGTTTATCATAACCGTATGATGTGTGCTAAACATTACATAATTTGAGCAATTTTCTTTTTCCAGTGTTTTAGTTTTTTTGATTAAAAATTGTACCAGGTTTATCATGAACGTATGATAAACCTTGCACATTTTTTTATCAAAATAATAAAACATTCACAAAAGAAAATATTGCTTAAATTGTGTAATGATTAGCACAGTGATTATTTTATATTTCTCACTCAATTAGTGTTTTCTAAACCAGCCTAATCTTACCGAGGATTAAATTATCTTTAAAAAAATGATAAACAAAAACTTGTATCGTATGTTCAATAAAAAAGACTCTAGAGTGTCATGATTTTATCTTTTTAAAAATGTAAGTTGGCTACACGCTTTAGGAATTGATATAGAAAAAGTCAAACATAATAATTATAATGTATAATTTCAGAGTTGCCAAGCTACAATATTTTCCATGGCACTCTAGAGGTTTTATTTTATTGAACATACGATATAAAAATCCTCGTTAAAGAGGTCTTGTACACTCTTTTACGAAGATTCGTATAAGAAGAGATCACTCAAAGTTCCATCATATTCAATTCCCTTAACAAACAAACAACAATATTTTAATTAGAGATGCAACGGATAGTAATTTGGCTGGATACCGGAAACTAGATATCTGGCTAAAACCTTTAAAGGAGTATTTATAGTATTCTTTAAATTTATATGATCACATGGAAGATAATCTCTGCCCTTGTCTGAAAATGTGCGGCAAAAAGTGAATTACACTAGTACTAGATTATCATCACAGGGATACAACAGATGTGTCATATATTTGTTAAGGTAGGGCAGGTGGTGGCCGAGCGGTAACGTATATCGCTCGACGAGCCACAATTCGGGTTCGATTCCCGTGCACGGGGAGACTTTATTGAAAAATAATGTCTCGTCGTGACTCTGGGTGTGGTATGAATGTATGTGATTGTCCGAATGAATACTAGAAAACTACAAATTGTAATAAATTAATTGATACAAAAATATAAAGATTGATGATGGCTAATGGGCAAGTTCCCAAAGCCAGGCAACAGCCACAAAAAAAAACAAATTCTTAAGGTAGCTACACAAGCAACTGCAAGATTGACAAGCATGCATGATCAAACTTTTTGTACAAACATGCACAAATTCCCTTTACCAAACAAGCTCAAGCATGCTTGTACAAGCGTCAGTTTGTGGTTGAACCACGTCGAGTTTGGACGACGATCCGCTTGCTTTCACTGCTCTTTTTCTAATCGATAAATATAAAAACAAATGAATGAAGAAACATATTTAAACCTTTTATACAGGGGACATCCTAGCATTTAAAATATGTCCCCTGAGCTCTTTTCTTTTTCTCTTCGGTAGTTCGTCTTAAAGCTATTAATCTTTTTAATAACGGCATCCTTACTAGCTTTTGGATCTATTAAATATATTTCGCTGAAAATAGATATGCAGTCTTTCTTTTAGGTTTTTTGTGGTAATCTTCAATTTAATACTCCATAGACATAGGTGATTTTCGATAAATTGAATGAAATCTTCAAGTAACACCCGGTTTTTTTTAAAATCGCTAGACATTGCTCACATTTGTTAATCTAGTTACTGCCATCCTTTTAAAACCTTCTTGCTATTTTCTCCCAATATTTTCCAAGAAATAAATCACCCCGCGAGAGTTCATTATGATCTGTTTGATTTATCTCCTTATACAAAACGCGGAGAGCGTTTTTTTTTTGAGGAGATTTGTCGTATATTCGATTTGCATGTGTCAGCATGTGTGCACCCCTTGCGGCGAACACAAAACACCATAAATCGTCTCCGAGTTTGAAGCGTGAGCACTTAGGAACCGACGTGCTTCCCAGTTTCATTAGATCGAGCCGCCGCCCCCCAGTATCCCGCTGCGCCGTTTACCCCCAAAAGGAATAGATAATACCCTTAAAGTTATGATTCTTTACAAAAATTGAAAAGTAGGAAGGTATGAAACAGTTTGCCAGTCAATGTGAGCAGATTGTTATAGGTTTTAAAATGTTGAAGGCTAAATTTCCATTAAATCAATCATATAATTTTAGACATCAAACCGCAAACACACCGGCTAATTGTATGAATGGACTATCGAAACACACGACGACGTAGATCAAACAGCGGACGACCATTATCCAAACATTTCGAGTCCGGCGTGATTTATCGACGTAACCGATATTACCTTTAAAGAGTCCGCTATTAATATCAGCCCTTAATTAAACAGCGGGCAGGGTCATTTCAATTTGCATTCCTCCTCCTACTCCTCTCTGTCTAAAGGGGTGGGGGTGTGGAAGATGGGTTGTTTCATAAGACCACGGCCCTCTGAGCATAATCGCTCACCGGCAGCGGACATTCCTGTCGTTGATTTGCATTAATTACAAGTTCCAATTATGATTTCCCCACTGTGCATCTATTGAATATTCAAAGACAGACGGAGTTTGTTGGGACAAGATGTTGTTGACTTTTGTTGTTTTATAAATTAAATTGCTTTGTATAATAATAATGATAATAAGATGAAAATAAAACACCCTTTGTAGGGATTTCAATTCTTTCGCAAGTATTATAATCCTTTTATAACGATTACACAAGGTACATAAGTGTAAAAAAACTTCACAAGATGTTGTTAACTTTTGTTGTTTTATAAATTAAATTGCTTTGTATAATAATAATGATAATAAGACAAACATAAAACACCCTTTGTAAGGATTTCAATTCTCTTGCAAGTATTATATTCCTTTTATAACGATTACACATGGTAAATAAGTGTAAAAAAAGTTTACATCTTGTTCAGGGCCTCATTTGAAGTTTTATTTTCTAGGTATTTTTTGAATATTTTTACTAATTACATGTTCCTTTGTTATTTTTTCCAGTATGAGGGAATACGTGGAGGAGAACGAGAAGAACGACCCGTTAATCCACGCGCCGGACAAGAAGAACAACCCCTGGGCCGAGAAGGGCAAGTGCGTGATCATGTAGAATATCAGGTTGCCACCGTTCCTTAAGTTCTGCATTCTGTTCTGGGCCGCATCGGTTTTGTTACATTTTTACTTAAAGTCTCCAAATCACGGCGGTACAAAGCTCAACCTACTCTTAAATTGAAGAAAAAAGTCCCCCCACAACACAAACCACAAACACAAAAACAAAAAAACCAACCCTTCCGCAGAAACACTTCCAGCGCTGGGCTTCGCCCGCGGGGGTTCCGCGAGGATCCGCGTCGGCACCCGCGTGCGCTGGATTGAGTAAAATGTAATTGTTAATGAATACAATTGTTATGTAGTTTTTTAATGAGAAAAGAGGCAAAACTGCATGTACTAAATAATACTAAATAAGAGAGGAGGAAAACTAGTCGAAACAATCATTTTTAGGACAAACGCAGGTAAAAAATTTAAAAAAAACAAATTAATAATTTTAATTTCAATTTATTCGTACTTAATTAAGTAAATAAACGATGAAAGGAGAAAAACTAGTCAGATTCCAAGAAAAAAAATATTTTAGTGATGCTTAATAAGTTTATAAACCTAGATTTAAATTAGACTTAAGTGATTAGGGGGCGCGTTTACAACAATAACTCTACGTTTTACTTTCCAATAACTTTCCCTTAACACACGGGGAAAGTACAAAAAACAGGGGGTTGATTCAGCAAGACCGGCGACGGAATAAAACGTGATACTCTTAAACTCGACTCTTCTTCTTCTTGAATAAATAAATAAAAAAAAAACAATCTTCTTCCTAAGCGCTCGCGCTTTTTTTTTTATTTTCGCACTTCCTTGGCTGCATTTCGGGCCGCAAGGGGCGGAAACACCATACCCAAACAAATTTTAGCCAAAAAACAAACGTGTGAATTTGAGCAACTTCCGTCATAACACCACCAAACACGCGATTCCACCAACGAAACGGCGATGGTGCCAAGCCCTCGAGGCACGCCCCTAATGCAACGCTGACAGTTTTAATTAAACAAAAAAATAACTAAAATAATAACGAAACTAAATAAATTAAACGAAAAAAAAAAACGCGATTAATTCGACTTTATAAAAAGCAACGGGTGTTTGAACGGGAGACAACATCACCTTCATCAATACAAAAATTAACCCGCTCAAACACCCCCTTGAAATTAAAAGTGAAATACCCTAAAAAACGAGTGACTTAAATAAAATTAAGAGAGATAGATGACTGTCAGTCGGAAAAAAACACAAACAAACAAAAACAACTAAAAACGGAAACGACTCTATTTGTAACTCAACATTTAACTTAACTATTAAGACGCTTTCTAGTAATTTCCTTCGCTTCACCCCTTATTAAAACGATTAAATAAAACAAAAAACTCTTAAAAAAAACTATTTAGTAAAAAAAACATATTTAACTTAACTATTAGCACGCTTGATTCTTGATGGTGTATTCAAAGCGCGAGAACTATAATCAATCCAGCTTCTTAGCACTTCTTTAGAAAAAAAAACTTCTTTAGAGTACTTCTTCTTAAAACAAAAGAGTACTTGTTGTAAAACAACACCACTAAATAAATGTAAAACCTGTGTACTCCAAATAATTAAAAAAAAAAACGCGACTTTCCCGCTCACGCGGGGGAAAGTAAGAATCTAGTTGATAAAAAAACATATTTAATAATTAATTAACAACTTAAATTATAAATAATAAATAACTTATGTAGAATATACGGTTAGCGTATTTTTGAAATAATAAATAATAAAAGCATAAAGAGAGAGAAAATTAAGCGGTCGGGGTTCAATTTGCGCAATTTTTCGAGTACCGGAATTGAACCCCCCTCCTCAAATTAAGTATTTAAGAACCTATTATACTCTACGCGTATTTAATAATGGTAAATATAAAAAATAACAAGAAATATTGTATTGTTGAAAAACATAGTTTATAGTGTGTGGATTTATTGTAAACGTGTATTTTTAATCAATCCAGACTAATTGATTGAGACGTGTACTCGTTCTTTCTATTACTACCCTATTTGGACTGCACATGCGCGTCGCAGCGTCGCCGGCCCTGTGTTTCAACCCTCTGTGAGTAAAAAAAGAAAATGTGTGAATTCTCAGCCCTCGACTTTTTTTGTTTAATTTTGCGGTAAACGCGCTCCCGCACGACCCAAAACACTCCCCCCAATTAAGTAATTGTAAGTAAGTACATTTTTATGGATAATCATAAGATGTTTCAATTTAATATTAATATTGTACTGGGTTTATTCGTATAAATAAATATAATATATTAAATTGATTTTGTTTTTTTGCGGTGCGTAAACTTGATAATAAAATAAACAAAATATAGTCTAGAGTTTTCTTTTCTTCTCTTTTTACCCCTTCAACTTTTCAGGAAATTAATAAATTAAACAAAATATTCATAATGTTTGCTTTTTTCATTCCTCTTTTTTTATTGTGTTTATATGAATAAAATGGACACATTAACATTTCATATTATTATTTATTTTTCATATTGATAGACAAAATTTGTATAGAAAAATAATTTATGTGTTTTTTAACTTCACTTTAAATCGGTGTTCAATACGCGTGGCACAGGTAGCAAGATTTCGAGTTTAGAGAAGCCTATAATTTGGTTTGTTAAGGCTTTTCTAAATTCGAAATTTTACCTCATGCTTAACCCATTAAGCGCCATTAATGCAATAACGCAACATTATTAATTTTTTGTTTATCAATTACTAAATACTAAAAAAGACTGTTATTCCTTACTTCACATTTCTGAAAAGTGTGTAAAATGGTGAATATGAGGGAATATTTTCCAATAATAACACTAAGAGATGTTTACTCATTGACGTCTATTGCTTGACTAACATAGTTCTTACAAACTACCTACTACTACAACTAAATCTAAGACACCCCGGGTGAGGGGTTTATAGCCCGGGTGGACCCAATATGCGTTAAGGGTGGGCGTGAGCTCCAACAAAGTGAAGTAAGGAATAATAGTCTTTTTTAGTGTAATAATCACTTCACGTAAACTCAAAAACATACAGTCAATTACTAAATAAGTTAATTTGATGCATTGTATTATTTGACCTAACTTCAGAAAGTGTGAAGAAAATGTAAATATATTGTTATTTAAATATTTCGATTGTTACTCATTTAAAAGAAAAATGTTTTTAGTGTATTTCTAACTTCGCAATACTTCAGTATTTTATACGCGTGGCGCATGAAGTAAAATTTCGAGTTTAGAAAAGCCTGAAAATTTGGTTTGGCCGCTCCGCGCTTCGCGCTACGCGACCAAACCAAATTTTCAGGCTTTTCTAAACTCGAAATTTTACTTCATGCTTAGCCTGGGAGTGGAAACACTCCTTCGAAACTTCAAAATGAACGTTTATATAAAATCGACGAAGATGTGTGAATTGGAAGGTGAAAGAAGTGTGGAGAACGTGCAGGGGAATAGGGATGAGTAAGTGGAGGATGGAGCGCAGAAAAATGTATGAAGGGGCAGGAGAGTCAGAGAATATTGCGAATGACTGGTTAGAGAATAGAGTAAATCTGGCGGCATGGATGAAAGAGAAGTGGAAGGAGGTGGAGATGCAGGAAAATCAAGGGTGTATCAGGAGGAGCGGATACAATCCGATGTATGAAAGATGGCAAGAGCATGGAAACGTGCCAGGGTACCTGAATAATAGTGACTTGTCAAAGCAGGATAAGTTAACCCTGGCAAAAGCTAGATGCGGTTCGGAGGAGAGAGGAAGGAAGGTTTGGATGGGAGAAAGGTATGGTAGATGTGTGCTGTGCGCAAGTGGAATAGATACATGGAGCCATCTGGCACAGGAGTGTGAAGGGGTATGTGAGGAGTGGTTGGGGGGGAACAGGAGGGTAACCTAATGGATGAGGGAGGATGGAGCTAGTCTAAGGATTGTAGCGAGACTGGATTGGCAGATGGAGTTAAAAAGAAAAGACTAATAGAATAGATTTAGAAGTTTGATTTTGTATGTAGCCTTTTTTTATGCCAATAGAGGTTGTTTTTTTTATAAAATCGACGAATGCCTGAACATTTATAGCGTATACATTATGCATATTTAAAAGAAAAAATCCTAGTAAGTTAGTTACTAACTTAACTCTAAAAGTTGATTTTAGGTAAAATTCTGCACTAATTTTTACGATTTCTATGAATGACTGATTGTATTAGTCATTCATAGAAATCGTAAAAATTAGTGCAGAATTTTACCTAAAATCAACTTTTAGAGTTAACTCTATAATTGTTCGGTGGTTAATAGGTTAATCTGGGAGTGAAAACACTCGTTAGAAGCTTCAAACTGAACAATTTTAAAATCAACGAATGTCTAAACAAAAATTCTTAAAGAAAAATTGAATTTTATGAATGACTGTTATGATTAAATAACCTCAGGAAGCAGCCCTTATTAAGAATCACCCTATATACAAAAAATGTATATATTTTTAAGGGCGGATGGAATTTTGTCATTTCAATGCCACGATTTACTAAACAATTTTAATTAAATAAAAAAATAGTGGAGTAAGGAATACTAATTTCATATACAGTTATATTAATGATATCATAGAATCAGGTAAGTGAATTTTCTTAATGCTTTTTGCAGGTACAAAATTATTAATAAAGGGTGATTCATTTTGGATTTCCACATTAAAAATAATTAAAAAAACACGTAGAAGTTGAAAAATATAAAAAAAAATATTTGCCCTTTAAGGTTAGTTCATTACAATTATGTGTGAAAGATGATATCATGTAAATGACCGCCGCGGCTCATGTGACATGACGTAATTCGTTTGTTAAAATTTTCGAGCCATTAACCGTAACAGAGTTCTCCGCATGATCCTCGAAAAAAAAAATGGGCCAATTACGCCTCCGGACCAAAAGGCACACCAAACAGTGACCTTTTGAGGATGCATTTTCGTTTCAACAATCTCTCTTGGATTTTCCAATCCCCAAATACGACAATTGTGCTTATTTACGAAGCCATCAACGTGGAAATGTGCCTCATCGCTAAAGATAATTTTCATTGAAAAATTCATCCCTTGTTCTCTTATCCATTCGGCAAACACACGGCGCTGTTGATGGTCTCGAGGCTTCACTTCCTGTGTTATTTGGAGTTTGTACGGGTGTAACTTCAACGTAACGTAAGGCCCACTTGCTGCGATCGATGACGAATCGATGTGCTTGGATTTTCGGCCACGCTTTCGCGAACAATGGCAATATTTTGTTCCGAACGGCCTCTACGAGCACGCTGAGGGGTTTTGATGTTAGCTACGAATCCAGTTTGTTCGAATTTTTGGACCACATTCCAAATTGTCCTCTCACAAGGTCGATTTTGCGCACCACAAACTTCACGTAAAGCACGAAATGCACTTTTCCTCGATCGGCCATTTTCATAATATGCTTGGATAATTTTAACACGTTGTTCTTGCGTATATTGCTCCATGACTACTTTTGTTTAACTTTTTAGGTTAGAAATCACACGCTGCCCTTGACAAATACAGTGGCGTGTCAAAAATATTTTAGATTGTAATATGGAAATTCAAATTGAATCACCCTTTATATCCATAGAATTTTGAATTGATTGATTATTTTTGAATTTTTATAAAAATAATATTAAAAACTTTTAATCTTACCACTTTTATTTTATAAATTATATGTGGTAAAACAAAATTAAGTGATTTTAATATTATTTTTAAAAACCAAGATTTATTTGCAGTCCAGTCGTTAGAGATCTGACTTCTAAAAATCGCCCAAATTAGCTGAAAATTTGTGTGCATCTTAAGTACTGGACTTCTAATACCTCGCAGCGTTTATGTAATTAACAGATTTGTAGAATTTGACTTTATCTATGTTAAAATATAATTATTCTACAAGAAAGCTAAACTCTTCCCTCTTAAAATACATTTTCAGTTTTTTTCAGTAGGACACTGCGATCATAAGTTATAGAATTTCTATCGTCGACTTGTTACACGTTTGCTTTTTTGTGTTTATTTTACAAACAACTGCCCAGAACGTTTTTTGTTGAAAATCGTCTCAGCTACATTTTTTGTTTGAAACATTTTTATTTAAATTTGTGCGACCCCTAAGAGGGTGGTTTTCGGGGGAAGCCTAGGGGTAGGAGTTGTAAACTTCATCTTATTAGGAGTCTAGTACTTGACATGCATATACATTTTCAGCTAATTCGGGCGATTTTTAGAGGTTAGGTTGTATTTTAGTTTTTGACGACTGGACTATTGGTGAATCGTAACAAAAAAATGTACCCAACTTTTTTAAGGTAATTTGCAGTTTTTTTTTTTCTACGCTGCGATCCACCCCTATGTCCAAATGTTCAGGCTGTGCTGAATCCAGCTGTATTTTCTTCCTGACGTTTAGTCCTCAGTGTTAAATATTTTCTATTGAACTTCAAAAATCAGTGTTTCGAGTTTTGTTTCTTCCCAGAGTAGGATTCCAACGAAGTTTTTATTTTAATTTTATTTTCTTATTTTATACATCAAATTGCTATTTAATGCTAAATCGCATACAATAAGTAATTAAACAACTCATTTTATGAAATGGTGCACTTAGTGGAAAAATCGAATTAAATTAATGATTTATTTCTGTGCTTTCCTTAATTTTTTTTTTTTATTTGGCTTTTGCCTGGCCTTGGGAACTTGCCCATTAGCCAACATCATTTATTTATATATATTTTGTATTATTTGTTTAACATTACAATTTGTAGTACTCAATTAGTTCATACGGACAAACACTCGCATTCATACCACACCCAGGGTCACGACGAGAAATAATTTTTAAATAAAGTCTCCCCGTGCACGGGAATCGAACCCGAGTTTGTGGCTCGCCGAGCGATACAGCCCGACGACGTCACCGCTCGGCCACCACCTGCCCGCTTTCCTTAATAAAAATGAATCTTGTATTTACAATGTGAAATACAATATTGCCGTATTTTTATCGTTAACTTGTTAATCACTATGCATACAATATAGCTTACGGTTATTAATACTATATTAATAATCATTATAGATACAATATTGTATAAATCCAGTATAAAAATATTTAGTTTTGAATATTGTATCAATAATGAAAATTCAACAACAGATATTCAGTTTTTGTACAGTAATAAATATAATTAATCACTCAATAATAGATATTAAATATCTGTACAATATCAACAATGAATATCAATGATCCCTGAGTATAAATCTCCAATATATGTACAATATTGTGTCAACGGTTTCATTCTGCAGCTCTCTATCTAAGTTAGTTTCAGAGATATTTTAGGTTTATAAAACCACTATAAACGTTATTTTTTTTTCAAAATTGTCGAATAACTACGAAATGGTGCGACTTGGACTGAATATTATATTTACAAACTAACATTCATTTTTAACAAGGAATCTGAAAAGTATTAATATTTGGGGTTTCGCATTAAATATAAAAAGCTGTGTGGTGTTCAGTAAACATGGGACGCCCTGTATATAACAATTTTATGTTATATAAAAAATTATTCCTTGCAACTTTATTTTGAAACATTTTTTTCTATTTTTAATATGAACACGTTGACTTTCACGGAATTTTTCACGATTCCGGTCCAACGAGCCAATTTGATTTAATCATTTTATATTATTAAAAACTTTAATAATAGTACATAGTAGTAATTCAGGTACACTATAGTCTATACTGATTTCATAAAACGAGTGTCTATAAACTGTCGGCGTCCCAGTAGGTTCCGACTTCAGAAACATATGTCGTAAGTAGACATTTTATTAAATTTATTTGACGTTACCGAGATTCAGAGAATCGTATGACTTAATCTAAGATATGTAATTTGTTTTTCAAAGCAACCGAGATGCCGGCAGTTTATAGACACTTATTATGTTACCTTAACTTAGGGAAGGACCACTTGATAAACATGTACTTAACAAGGTCTGAACTCAACTGACTTTATTCATTTTTTTCCCTCCTCCCAGGCCTTCAAAACTAGCGATATAAATCATATTTAATTAACCCAATTGCTTAAATTAGCGCAAATATTTAAATTACAATTGCTATCAATACACCACAGTAATCAAAATGCTTAAAAAATGCAAAAACAAGGTTACGAACTATTTATTTTTTTATGTAAACTTTTTATTTTTAAATAAACTTTGTATAATTGTAATTTATGCCTAACCTAATTTTTATTCTCTTTCCTAAGGCCATCTATTTATATTTATACTGTAATACTACGAGTTTGCTCGTAGCTGTACAAATATGGCAAGTAATGACGGGACAAGATAACTCCTAGTAGGTGTCCTGGGCAAGTAAACAACCTACAAGATATCTTGTAGTTGGCAGTCAATGTGTTACGGAACTTTTCGTCCTCGCTGAAACACCCTGTATGTACAATAATGTATAAACAGCATTATTCAATATAGATATTCCATGCATATTAATATTGAAACATTAAAAGTGCGATTCTTTTCGCAATCTACAACAACTTAGTCTTACAAAGACTATATCAAACACTCATTGAAAAAATTACCTCCCGGGCTAATACCCCGACAGACATTAAATTATACAACAAGTGTTTGCTGTTACATACAGTAACCTACTGCAAATCTAACAATTTGGGTCAAATTATTCAGGCCATTTATAGACGCGTTTCGAGATTTATGTCTCATCAGTATAGCTTTGCCATTCCCTCTAAACAATTTGACACCTTAGACTGGCGGTAACGTTACCGTTCAAACATAAGTATAAATGAAATTGCCAATTCTTGGTTGCAGAATACTTCAAACATTAAAAGTGCAATTCTTTTAGCAATCTATGAGTGTTTAATATAGTCTTTGTAAGACTGCGATAAGAATCGCACTTTTAACGTTTAAAGTATTCTGCAACCGAGAATTGGCAATTTTATTTATACTTATATTAATATTGTATCAATAACTAATTATTCAATAACAGATATCGGCCACGATTGCACAATTGTGAGCTGGTTTATATCAATTTGTTATGAGCTATAAAAAAAGGTGTGTTGTTGATTATCTTGATTATCTTGAATCTTGAAGCCAAAGACAGGCACGGACTGGCATCTTTAACAGCCCCACTGCCTAACGGGCCATTAGGCCGAGTTTCACCAAACACTATTTACCCTAGTAGAAATTGAAAATTATTCATATAACAATTTTACAATTCTGTAACAATAATTAAATGTTAGCACGAGATCAGGTTGTAACAATATAGAATAAAAATATATACGTTCAAAGTATACTGCTGATCTTACAAATATTTATTTCCTCTAAGAAAATCTTGCACTTTCAAAATTTAATCAATTTTATTTGTGCCGCAGTTAAATTTGCGTTTAGGTCCCGCGGCATTCACCTTGTGCCGCATCCAGAAACAACTTTTAAGTATCGTGTTGCCTGTGCCGTGGAACTAGTATAACTATATAGACATATGAATTTTTCATCTTCATCTTCAAGTCACATTCTTACATACGTTCATCTACATATCATTTTCATCATTTTACATCCATATTATAACAAAAAAAAAGACCTTTATTGGCATATAAAAAAATAAAATTACAAATAAAAAATAGTAATAGAACACAAAATTATATCATCTCCTTTCTTTTTTCCGCCCTCCGCCACCCCAGTACCGTTACCATCTTTACGCCAGCTCCGTCCTCTCTCATCCATTCCGTTACACTCCTTTCCCCCCCCCAGCCATTCCACATTCACCCCTTCACACTCCTCTCCCAAATGACTCCATGTATCTCGACCACTTGCGCACAACACACATTTACCATACCCTTCCCCCATCCAGACCTTCCTTCCACTCTCCTCCGAACCACATCTAGCTCTTGCCAGGGTTATCTTAGCCTCTTTCGACAAGTCATTATTGGATAGGTACCCTGGCACGCTCCCATGCACTTGCCACCTTTCGTACATTGGATTGTAGCCGCTCCTCCCGATACACCCCTGCCTCTCCTGCATCTCCACCTCTTTCCACTTCTCTTTCATCCAAGCTGCCACATTCACTCCCTTGTCTAACCATTCATTTACACTATCTTCAGACTCTCCTGCCCTTTCATACATCTCTCTACGTTTCCTACTCCACTCACTCCTCCCTAATCCCTTGCACGTTCTCCATACCTCTTTCACCAGTCTCTCACTTTCCAATTCACACAACTTCATCTCATACTTCACCACTCTCTCCATTGCCTCACCATGTATACTTATTCTATTTGTTTCCTAAAGCAGAATGTATCCAGGGGTTGACCTTTCCAACCCCAGAATCTGCTTCAGGAACCACATCTGCTCTCTTTCAATGCATTCATACTCATTTATACCCCATTGGAAGCATGGGGTATAAATACAACAAAATGGGCTTCACACACGCATCCCACAGTTTGCACGCCAATTGGAAGTTGCCAGCGAACCATTTTCCCCACATCTTCCTTACCATACCCCATGCTTTCCTCGCTTTCCCTTGTACCCATTTATCGTACTCCCCGTAACCACCTGTAGCTTTAAATATGAAGCCCAAATATTTAAATTCTTTCACCCTCTCAATATTATAACATAAAATGAAAGAAAAAATAAAATAAAAAAAAAAAGAATACAGTCTCCAACTCCATGGTAAGAAATTTCTTAACATGTCGGAGACATTTCTCAAAATAAAACCGGTGAATTCCGTAGAATTTCTGTTCTGCTTCTGTAGGAATAAGATATTACTATGGAATGCTACCACCGAACATGAAAAGAAATAAACTAGGTGGTCTAAACGTTTAAAAATGTTTATGTCCCTTTAAATGTTTGCTTTATTATTCTGTATAGTTGAAGAAAAAACTTAAGCAGCGGTCTGAGGTAATGTTTTTATTGTTATTAAGGTGGCAATAAACATGATAATTAATTACAGAACAACTTTGATATATGGTATACATTTGCAGAAATTCTCTCAAGATTCTTCAGTAGACTGAATATTCTTATTTATAGCTTATTAATCCCTCAAACGTGCTTAATCAAACATAAACAGCCTTGAGAATTGGATTATAAACTCAATCACCTGTTTCGCAAAATTATCATATATGCAAATCCTTTCCAATTGAATCGCTCCAAATCGGTGTCAAGCCGCACCGCACACATACACACAGACACATACATACAAAACTCAAAGAACGTGGTGGAAAACCGGCGAGGATTTTCTCGGAATCCTCCTGCAGCTCCGGAATAGGAACTTGCACACTTACCGCAGCGGGGAAAAGGCGGCTGCGGTGGAGGAGGAGGAGGAAGAGGTGACCTAGTGCGAGCGAGCTCCGACGACCTGGTGGCCCGGATCGCTCACCCGCGACACTCTTTTGTAACGAACGCAAATGCGAGATCGAGAAAATTACGAAAAAGCGCAATTAAAACGGTTTTTCGAGACTCTCTTAAAAAATATATGGATACATATAAAACGGAGTTGTTGCGTGGCGAAATCCTGCGCGGTTCGATTTTCGGATTATACGCTCCATTAATGAGGCAATAACCGGTGGGATTAATTTATGCGCCGGAAACAATGTGTCCTTGAGTTCGGGTTTAATTAAAGCCATCATCCCCCCAGATGCTTGACTGTTCGGGGTTGTTTGGGTCGAGTTGATGCCTGTTGGTCTTTGTTGTGGGGGAGGAAAAAAGAAAACTGTGCCAAGTATGCACAATGCGAGGGAGGCTTTTGTTTCGTGTTATGAAAATTCAGTGAGTTTATAATCAACACGTTGATTAATTAAATATTCATAAATTGTGAGAGCATTTTCAATTCAATACATAAATATAAGCATGAATCATAAACAGAAGAAAAACACATTTTTAATTCTTACCAATTTTGTGTTATTTAAAAAACAAAATAAGGTGCGTGTTCTTCAACTTTACATTAAGTCAGAGTTTTATACGCGTGGCGCATGAAGTAAAATTTCGAGTTTAGAAAAGCCTGAATTTGGATTTGGACGCTTCGCGTCCAAATCCAAATTCTTGAGGCTTTTCTAAACTCGAAATTTTACTTCATGCTTAGCCTGAGAGTGGAAAACACCTGTTACACAAATATTAATATTTTATCGAGTCATTGTCTTTGTTGCTTAATTACAAGAAATGATGATAATTTAATAAAAATATACTCTTTAAAATTAACACCATTCTAAGTGTTCTTGTTATGCTATACAGTAATTAATTAATACTATACTTAAAATATATAGTTTTAAGTATTGTTATGTCATTAAGAAAGTTAAATAAATTAGACGTTTTTAAGTATAGGACAACATAATTTATTAAAAGAGGTGATGTGTCATCATAGCACTTTCCCCGGTAAAGATATGATAATTTAAATATCAATAACATGGAAAAGTTGTTCAAACAAAATGTATTCTACTCTTATTATTATTATTATTATTTTAAAACTATTCACAAAAAAGTAACTCCTGCATTTTTTTTCGCTACATCTCGGTAAATATTGATCACCACCACATTTGAGCGTTATATATTTTTAACTTTACTGTAAATCAGTGGTTAATATGCGTGGCGCATGAAGTAAAATTTCGAGTTTAGAAAAGCCCCGTGAAAATTTGTCTCGGGTCGCTGCGCGACCCTCGACAAATTTTCTACGCGGGGCTTTTCTAAACTCGAAATTTTACTTCATGCTTAGTCTGGGAGTGGAGGACACTCGTTACTTTAAAATATGTCACAAGTGTTAAAATGTGCAACGTAACTGTCACAAAAAAATTACATACAAACAAATCTTCAAGTATTAAATATATCCTTACTTTAGTTAGTGTTATTATTTTTAGAGCAAAAATATTTTCTTCAACAACAATTTGAATTCAACCCAGAGTGTGGGACCTTTCACCGCAACACACAAACTTAACCGTACAAAGCCCGAACGGTGAGAGTTTAGCAACAGCCACACGTCAGTAAGTCAGTCAGTCAGTGTGTCGAGTGTCCGTTCCTTCTTCGCTCCTTCAGTTCTTCGCCGACGACCGATGCGCCACGCTTCTTGAATCCTCCTCTTTCCCCATCGAAAAATGCCGGAAAACTGCAAATCGTGCCCGTTACGCGACGCCAACAACAATAACATGTACCCCAGCCCGGTCCAGAGCACCAGATCACCCGGACAAAATCCGTCGTCTGGTAGGAGCAAGGGTGTTCAGGTGACCGCGAAGGTGCTCTTCGGGTCCGTGCAGGCCATCACCAGGTTGAAGCAGGAGGAGAAGGCCGCCAGGGAAAACAAGAGGATCTAACAGGTGAGTGGAGGGGTGTGCGGGACATATTCCCAGGACAAGTTCGCACGCCGCTGACATTTAAGACCCGGGAGAATGTGCGCTCTAACCAAGGCTACTTCAATTTTTTTAAATTTATCCATTTTCTCTTCAAAATAATATAATTGTAATACACATTTCCGTTGTCTTTAAAAAACACATTTTCAAGCAAATATATGATTGTAAATTTAATAAATGTGTTTCGGTATAGCTTGTTTCATTTAACTAAGCGAGAAAACCGAAAAGCATATTTTTATCTTTTTGTAGTTTATCTATGTGAGTAATTACATATTGCTCCTAAAAACAATGACATTTTAATAGCGTAATGCACTATTGGTAAGTTCAACAAGTTGTTTTTTGAGTTTTGCTATTATGTGCACACTTTTACTATAATTTCTCGCCTAGTCAAATGAAATGAGCTATATACCCATACAAGTAATAAATTGAATTTTTTTTGATTTAGATTTTGTTTGTCAAATCGTAATTTTGTTGATTTAGATTTTGACTGTCAAATTGAAGTGTTTGGTGATTGATTGGCGAAGAGAAATATAAAGAATAACAGCTCCAAATCAGCTATACACCCATACAAGTAATAAATTAAAATTTTGGTGATTTAGATTTTGACTGTTAAATTGAAATTTTGGTGATTTAGATTTTGACTGTCAAATTGAAATGTTTGGTGATTGATTGGCGGAAGAGGGAAATATAAAGAATAACAACTCTAAATCTCTAATATCTGGTTTCACCATCGTCAGTTAATTTTTATTCATAGATAAAATTTATTGTTTTGACGCTTCACATCTATCATATACAATGTATTGTTTCATTGCATTATGTAGCATACGTAAATAAAGCTATTATTATTATTATTATTATTATTTGCCGATTAAAATAGACATTTTCATTGTCACCAATGTCAATTTATTGATTTTTTGGCAAGTATGTAACAATTACTAAATGTTCATCGATGAATGACTGCTGTTCGATTTAACTGGCGTTGATAAAACTAGGCATAAAGTTATAGTATTAAGATTTTAGATTACAGCGAAATTTTCACATTTGGTTCAGTCTTAGATTACGAAAACTAATTAAACGAAAAGAAAATGCATTAAAAATTTCCAAACAGTTCAAATTTACTTATTTAAGACTAAGAAAATCTGACCATTAAAATTACATTAATTATGTTGAACATAATGTCATGCAGGAACCTAAAAATATTTTTTCTTGTGTTAATGTTAAAAAATCAAGTACACGAATTCCTGGCAATATGACCTATAATAATATTAATAATTATGATCCAAAGGAGATTGTCAAAGGTTTTGCTGAGTATTTTAGCAGCGTATATAAAAAAAGTCCAGTTCCAATTTTAATAATATTGATGTAACTAAAATGCCCCTGTTTGTGTAATAAACAATATCACTCAGTCTGATATTCTTCGTGTTGTTACTGAGTTAAAAGCCAATAATACTGCTGGAGCAGATTGAATTCCGGCGTTCTTAATAAACGATTGTATTAGCTGTTTTCTTGAGCCTATAACCCACATTTTTAATTTAATTGTAAATTCGAGCGTTGTACCGGAAGTATGGAAGTAAGGTAAAGTTACGCCAGTTTTCAAGAATAGAGATAAGTCCAACATTTTAAATCATCGTCCAATAACAATTATAAATAACTTTCTGAAATTATTTGAAATGATACTATATCGATATATGTACAATCACGTTAGTCCATTTATTACCACGCGCCAACATGGTTTTGTTAAAAAGAGATCAATTGTATCGAATTTGTTGAATTTTACCGATTATATCTCGAATCATTTAGATAAACGGAAACAGTTAAATTCAGTTTATACTGATTTCCAAAAAGCATTTGATACAATTGATCACTGCGTAATCATTAACAAACTTTCATCTTTTGGCTTTACGGAGGGAACCGTTTCACTGATGCAATCATACCTACATAACAGACGACAATTTGTCCAATATATGGGGTATCGTTCCAGTGAGTACACTGCGACATCTGGGGTTTCCCAGGGTACAAACCTAGGACCACTCTTATTCATCATTTTCATTAATGATATTGTTGAGGTAATTCGTTGTAACCTGCTCCTGTATGCGGATGATATGAAATTATTTGATATCATTAAGTCCAGGGATGATTGCATTCGGTTGCAGGATGATATTAATAACATTCATAAATGGTGTGAGGTAAATAGATTATCGTTGAACTTATTAAAGTGTAAATGCATGTCATTTTAACGTATAAAAGATATTTTATATATGATTATGGTATTAACAATGTATTATTTGAAGGTATAAACTCAATTAAAGATTTAGGAGTAACTTTTGATCATAAGTTGACATTAATTGATCAAAAATTTAATAGTTGAGGCTGTTACTTGGTGAAATTCCATATCAAAAACTTTTAGTAAATAACACACTTGGTTAAGATTTCACTGTTTATTGATTGACACTGCAACAATTGTTTCGCCACACAGTGGCTTCATCAGGCAGATGCCTGCCTGATGAAGCCACTGTGTGGCGAAACAATTGTTGCAGTATCAAACTGTTGGGCTTTTTCCATTGCACTTATAAGGACTTTCAAAACATTGACATTTGAAAAAAAATGTATTTTTCATACGTTCGCTCTAACTTCGAATTTGCCTCTGTTATTTGGTCACCGTACTAAGAAAATACTGTAATACTGTAATTGAAGCAATTCAAAAAAAGTTTTTGAAAATGTTGTTTTTTAAAAAATGTAGGGAATATCCATCTGTATCCATTACAATTAATAGCCTCTTGCAAACATTTAATGTCGAAAGATTAAGTGACAGGCGTACTAAATCTTCAATTCTATTTTTATACGGGGTAGTAACGAAATTGATGACCCTAACATCTTAGGTAAGCTGAAGTTTTAGGTTCCTAGACTAACATCTCGCAGTAATAACCTATTTTTTCAACCACATGTCAATACGCTAGCTCATTTTAATTCAGCCGTTTTAAAAATGATTAGAACGTTTATTAGTTTAAATTATAGAGTAGATATTTTCGTAGATACCAGAAAATCCCCTATCGAAATAATGTCAGACTTATCGGTACCATTGGCATTGTTATAAATCTTTAGGCTTTAAGTTTGTTTTTGTTTTTTTTTTTCTTCTTTCTCTGCACATTGCATGTATGATCTAAAATTAGGTGACAGCATTATATTAGATTAAGTTCCCTGTAATTGGATACTTGTATTTATTTGATAGGAAAATAAAAACAAAGAATAATAATACTGTGGAAATGGGAGAAGAAATCAATAACTTGGTGAAGTGGGAAAAAATAAGTAAAGTGGGAAGAGGAGATGGAAGACATATTTCAGTAAATACGCTCAAAATTACGCTTCTTTGACGTTCAATTGAAAATACCATGAAAACTATCAATGGGGTATTTTTGGATTTTCACATATTTTGAAAGAACAGGGTTTAATTAATATCCACACAAAATTTCATGAACATATCTCAAAAAAATTCAAAGTTACGATTTATTTAAATGTCACTTTCAGTAAATACGCTCAAAATTACGCTTATTTCACGTTCATTTGAAAATACCATGAAAACTATCAATGGGGTATTTTTGGATTTTGACATTTGTTCAAAGAGCAGTATTTGATTAATATCCACACAAAATTTCATGACCATGTCTCAAGAAAATGCAAAGTTACGATTTATATAAATGTCACTTTCAGTGAATACGCTCAAAATTACGCTTATTTGACGTTCAATTGAAAATGCCATGAAAACTATCAATGGGGTATTTTTAGATTTTCACATATGTTGAAAGAGCAGCGTTTGATTAATATCCATACAAAATTTCATGAACATATCTCAAGAACATTTAAAGTTACGATTTATTTAAACATCACTTTCAGTAAATACGCTCAAAATTACGATTATTTGACGTTCAATTGAAAATACCATGAAAACTATCAATGGGGTATTTTTAGATTTTGACATATGTTGAAAGAGCAGCGTTTGATTAATATCCACACAAAATTTCAAGAACATATCTCAAGAAAATTTAAAGTTACGATTTATTTAAACGTCACTTTCAGTAAATACGCTCAAAATTACGCTTATTTGACGTTCAATTGAAAATGCCATGAAAACTATCAATGGGGTATTTTTATATTTTGACATATGTTGAAAGAGCAGCGTTTGATTAATATCCACACAAAATTTCATGAACATATCTCAAAAGAATTCAAAGTTACGATTTATTTAAATGTCACTTTCAGTAAATACGCTCAAAATTACGCTTATTTCACGTTCATTTGAAAATACCATGAAAACTATCAATGGGGTATTTTTGGATTTTGACATTTGTTCAAAGAGCAGTATTTGATTAATATCCACACAAAATTTCATGACCATGTCTCAAGAAAATGCAAAGTTACGATTTATATAAATGTCACTTTGAGTGAATACGCTCAAAATTACGCTTATTTGACGTTCAATTGAAAATGCCATGAAAACTATCAATGGGGTATTTTCAGATTTTGACATATGTTGAAAGAGCAGCGTTTGATTAATATCCACACAAAATTTTATGAACATATCTCAAGAAAATTCAAAGTTACGATTTATTTAAACGTCACTTTCAGTAAATACGCTCAAAATTACGCTTATTTGACGTTCAATTGAACATACCATGAAAACTATTAATGGGGTATTTTTGGATTTTGACATATATTGAAAGAGCAGTGTTTGAATTATATCCACACAAAATTTCATGAACACATCTCAATAAAATTTAAAGTTACGATTTATTTAAATGTCATCTTCGTTAAATGCGCTTAAAATTACGCTTATTTGACGTTCAATTGAAAATAAATTATCGAAATAAACATTTGTTATATTTATTAAGATAAACATAAACATGATCTGTATATTTTAAACTTCAGAATATTTCAATGTTTAATACACGTAGGGCATGAAATAACATTTCAAGTTTAGAAAAACCTAAAAATTTGGTTGGGCATCTCCGATCGCGGAGCGACCGAACCAAATTTTCGGGCTATCGTAAACTCGAAATTTTACTTCATGTTTAATCTCGGAATGAAAATCACTCGTTAGAAGTTTCAAATTAAATTGAGAAAGACATTGATTGAAAGAGAGATAGTAAATCAAACATGAATTTACTTATTTGAGTTACGTGAAGAATTTAAGCCACTTAATTAAAACGCAGTTATATTTCTTTCCAGAGCTGGGACGAATCCTCGTAAAAAGGATTCAAATCACCTAATATGATTCGAATCACGAATACTCAAACAAAGGATTCGTAAGAGATAAATATGATTCGAATCAAAGATTCGAATCCTGTTTTTTCGAATCACGAATCCTTTGAGAATACATTTGATTTTATTATTTTTCTGCGACCATTAATATATAAATATCGTTACTAGTTGTTTTAACAAACATTTTCAAAACCTAATTATTTATTATTAACACTGAACATCGTTTATAACAGACTAAATATCTGATTCCCTGTTACTCTGATTAAAGATGTATTTGTGTGTTTCTGAACTTCACTTTAAATCAGTGTTTTGTACGCGTGGCGCATGAAGTAAAATTTCGAGTTTAGAAAAGCCCAGAAAATTTGTCTCGGGTCGCTGCGCGACCCTCGACAAATTTTCACGGGGCTTTTCTAAACTCGAAATTTTACTTCATGCTTAGCCTGGGAGTGGAAACACTGGTTCAAAACTTCAAATTGAACTCTATTATAAAATCGACGAATGCCTGAAAATTACGTAAATAAAAAATTCACTGAATATCAATAAAACCGGGAAAGTCAGAGAAAAGTCATGGAATTATATTCAAATTAACCAAAACACTAACAAAAAAGCCATATGATATTATTAAATTTATAAAGTTAACTAAAATATTAACAAAAATCCCACCTTATCACCATCCTAGATAGCTTTTTTTCTAACCGATCGATAAGTGTCAGAATTCGAAACTCCTATTCCCAATCCTTCACTCCTAAACAAGGTTTACCTCAAGGATCCCCACTCTCACCCATGTTATATAACTTGTTTGTCCATGATTTATACAATCCAGATCCCACTTTTGTAAACCCATCAGCATATCCTTTACTCTACGCCGATGATACCGCTTTAATAACCCATGCTCCTACTATTCCTAAAGCTCTAAGCACTCTCCAAGGTCTAATTGATGATGCCCAGACATGGTTCGCGAAGTGGCGCATTACTATAAATCCTCACAAAACCCAACTCCTTATCCCTTTCCATCGCACTCAAAACTCCCCATTTAACATAACTATTAATAACCACACCATTTCACCCGCTCCCAATTGTAAATACCTAGGTGTTACAATTGACCCCAAGTTTACCTTTCTTACACACTCCCAAATCCTAAAAGCAAACGTTACGAGCAGAGCTCGATATTTCAGAGGGCTAACCTACAAAAATGAGGGAATCTCCACCAACACAGCTGTATTCATTTACAAAATGATATGTCGACCTCTGCTCGAATATGCTGCTATCCTTTTCCATAATCCTCGTCCCAATGTATTGAAAAACTTTGAAGTCGCCGAGCGTTCAGCCTTGAGAGTGCTTACAAAAATCCGCCATCCTAACAATCCCCTACATAATCCCTCCAACACACTCCTCTATGAACGTTGCAACATCCCAACTATTACCCAACGGCTCCAGACTCTCTCCTTAAAATTTGCTTCCAATCCTTACAACACTGAAATCCTGAATCTTCTTTGTATTGCTCGCAATCCTAACATTCACCCAAAATTCAAATTCCCTATCACGACTATTCATCAATTCATCACATCTCATCATTTGAACACGGACAGTGACGTTAGCGATCATGACATGTAAATTTCTAGACATAGACTAGACAAGAACAGGCGGAAAGACCTTTGGTCGATAGCCAATTCCAGAGCAATGTATATATTTTTTGTATATGTAAATGTATTGTATATATTAGATCATTGTACGAGTATGTTCTGGAATAAAGATTTATATATATATATTAACAAAAACAATGAAAACAATTTAACAAAATGGGGGTTTCTCACAGAAGAAAGTTATATTAAAATACCAGGGAAAAAAATCCCGAATCAGGGAAATGTCGAAAAAATTTAACATTTCAGATTGTGGCTAGCATGTCAGTTTTACTTTAAATAATATTAAACAAAATTTTAAAAACTAGATTATTATCTTTAAAAACATTTTCAGTCATTTAAAGTTCTTATGAAAGCATTCAGTTTGAAGTTTCGAACGAGCGTTTCCACTCCCAGACTAAGCATGAAGTAAAATTTCGAGTTTAGAAAAGCCCCGTGAAAATTTGTCTCGGGTCGCGCAGCGACCCGAGACAAATTTTCTGGGCTTTTCTAAACTCGAAATTTTACTTCATGCGCCAGGCGTATAAAACAGTGATCTAACGAGAAATTTAAAAACACACAAAACACATTTTTCATGTTAATCCTCACAATTAATTCGAATTATTTTTGACGATTCAAATCGTTTTGTAAGTATTCGAATCATTGTATAAATATTCGAATCCTTTTATAAATATTCGAATCCTTTTATAAATATTCGAATCCTTTTATAAATATTCGAATCCTTTTATAAATATTCAAATCCTTTTATAAATATTCGAATCCTTTTATAAATATTCGAATCCTTTCATAAGGATTCGAATCCTTTTATATGGATTCGAATCACCCACATTTGGATTCGAATACGAATCCTTTTAAAAAAATGTAACGAATCCGGATCACGAATCCAGTTAAACTAAAGTATTCAAATGCCTTTTTTGAATCCTCTAAAAGGATTCTAATCCAGGATTCGAATCCTTTCTAATAAGCATATTATCCACTTATGATTCATTTTTGATTTTTCACTTAATTAAAACGCAGTTATACTCCTTTATTCACTTTCATTTTTTGATGCTAGATGTACATTTCGAGTACTATCTACCCATTATCAAAAGCAAACTAAAGTTAGCTGTTGATAATGGGTACATAGTACCCGAAATTTACATCAAGCATCGAGAAATGAAAGTGAATAAAGGAATATAACTGCGTTTTAATGAAGTGAAAAAATCAAAAATGAATCATAAGTGGATAATATGCTTATTTTATGAATTAACGACAAAGAGATAATTAAAGAAAAATCCTGTCTTATTTGTATAAAATTATATAATAAGCTGATTCCCAATTTTCGAACAGTAAACATAAAATTATCCGATAAACCCTTAATCGCATCACAACCGGAAAAATTGCGACAAACGCAGGTTTATCATTTTCCGCGAGAGAAAGTTTTATCTATGTCATCAATTTATTTTCGTCGTTAAAACTTGAAGGAAAGCTGACGCGGGCGCTTTCTCGCCCATAGCCGGCCGGCATCTGGCATCGCTCGACTGCTGGAAAGTAAATGTTCCCACCCCGAAAAAAGTAAAGAAAAAAAAAACAAGTGAGGAAGAACAGAGATCCGAGTTTTCTCTAATTTTCCCTTACGCGGCGCATTTTCGCTGCACCACAAAGAGTTTCTAATTTACAACGGGAATCATACGAAGTTTTTGTTTCAGGGAGATAAGAGGGGGTAATAAAATTTTTACTGTCTATAACACATACTTCTTTGATATATAAACTTAAGCTGGCTAATCACAACACTCAAATTTTCGCAACAGTAAAGAGGGTTTAAAAAATGTAACTAACTAAGCACTAGAGCTGGGACGAATCCGAATCACCTAATATGATTCGAATCACGAATACTCGATAATGGATTCGTAAGAGATAAATATGATTCGAATCAAAGATTCGAATCCTGTGTTTTCGAATCACGAAAAGAAATCCTTTAAAATTAAATTTGATTTTATTATTTTTTGCAACCGTTAACATTTCCCTTACGCGGCGCATTTTCGCTGCGCCACAAAGAGTTTCTAATTTACAACGGGAATCATACGAAGTTTTTTGTTTCAAGGAGATTAAAGAGGGGGTAATAAAATTGTTACTGTCTATAACACATATTTCTTTGATATATAAACGTAAGCTGGCTAATCACAACACTCAAAGTTTCACAACAGTAAAAACCTTTTTTCACTATGCTGCCGTATTTTGTGTAATGTATTGATAATTTAATTATTGTAAAAAGCATTATAGTGGAAATAAAGATTTTTAAAAAAAAAAGAGAGTTTAAAAAATGTAACTAACTAAGCACTAGCGCTGGGACGAATCCGAATCACCTAATATGATTCGAATCACGAATACTCGAATAAAGGATTCGTAAGAAATAAATATGATTCGGATCAAAGATTCGAATCCTGTTTTTTTCGAATCACGAAAAGAAATCCTTTAAAATTAAATTTGATTTTATTATTTTTTGCAACCGTTAACATACAAATTTGTTTTAACACAAATATTCAAAACCTAATTATTTATTATTAACACTGAACATTGTTGTTAACAGACTAAATATCTGATTCCGTGCTATTCTGACTAAAGATGTATTTGTGTGTTTTTGAACTTCACTTCAAATCATTGTTTTGTACGCGTGGCGCATGAAGTAAAATTTCGAGTTTAGAAAAGCCTGAAAATTTGGTTTGGTCGCGTAGCGCTACGCGCTACGCGACCAAACCAAATTTTCAGGCTTTTCTAAACTCGAAATTTTACTTCATGCTTAACCTGGGAGTGGAATCCCTCGTTCAAAACTTCAAATTGAACTCCAGTATAAAATCGACGAATGCCTGAAAATTACGTAAATAAAAAATGCACTGAATATCATTAAAACCGGAAAAGTCAGAGAAGTCCTGAGATTTTATTCAAATTAACTAAAACACTAACAAAAAATTATTAAATTTGTCAAAATCATCAGGCATCATAAAAATTACAAAACACGTAAAAATGTATAAACACAACTGAAATATTGAGAAAACAATGAAAACAATTTAACAAAATGGGGGTTTCCACAAAACACAACTAAATGGCATAGACGACTGGTATCAAACTTTCCAAACACTTCCTTCTCCCCCCATAACTCCTATCCTTGAGGAGGACTATAAAAATAAATTGTCCCGAGGTAAAAATATTTCCCCTGAACACGATAGTGTTCCTCGAAGTATCCTAAAAAATCTCTTACTAAATATACACCTATATATCCTGGACATCTATAATTATGCATTAGCAAACAACTATTATCCTCCCACCTGGAAAAAGGGCAAATTTTATGTATCCACAAACCCAACACCAATCCAGCTATAGATCTATCACATTACTCTCAGTCCTTGGCAAAATATTCGAATCCCTCCTTAAAGACCAAATAAGCTCACACATCTCCAAATATATCCCTACATACCAATTCGGATTCCAACACAAACGCTCCACTCAACTTCCATTGACAATCCTGGCATCCAATCTCCAAACGTCCCATCTCGAAGGCAAAAAATCAGCTGTATTATTGCTCGATGTTAAAAAAGCTTTTGACTCGGTCTGGCACCGGGGATTATTATATAAATGTCTAGTCCTCATTCTCCCTACATATCTATTACGCATCCTTGATCAATTCTTATCCAACAGATCCTTACAAATTAAATTTAAAAACCATCTATCCTACTCATTTTGTCCAAACCAACGTGTTCCATAAGGTTCTCCCATATCTCCATTACCCTTCAATATATATACAACCAAAATCCCAAATATTTCAATCCAGCTCAATATATCCTCCAGTATACTGATGACACGGCCTTGGTAACCTATGCCCCTACCCTCAGTTCCGCAATGTCCTCCTTAAAAGACTTACTAAATTATTCCAAATCTTGGTTCCTTAAATGGAGAATATCCTTGAATTCCACCAAAACCCAACTATTAATTCCCAACCACAGAATAACTCCTAATTCCCCTACAATACTCCTCAATGGCACCCAAGTTTCCCCTTCACCCCTATGTAAATACCTTTGCATAAACTTCGATCCCAAACTCACCTTTATTCCCCACTCCAAAATAATTAAAAATAAAATTTAAACCAGAGCACGCCACTTTAGAGGTTTAACTTATAAACAGCGTGGAATATCAACAAAAACCGCCGTCAAGATATACAAATGCATATGCAGGCTGATACTCGACTACGGTTTTATCTAACTTGCTCTCCTATTGCAGCAAGAAGTTCCCTACGTATATTGACAAAAATCCGCCACCCCTTAAATCCTCTATATAACCCCTCCGATGAAATGTTGCTAGAAAAGACACAAATAATACCCATGAATGAGCGCTATCTATTTCTAATCGAACGTTTCCTTAAAACGCCTCTAAACATCCGCATCCCTAAACTGTTCTGTCAAACCAGAAATCCCCTAATCCCACCCAAACGCAAATTTCCAGAATCCACTATTCTCCAAACACTCTTATCCCTACATCAGTTAATTACCTAATAATCTCACATCATTTATTCATTCATTAACCGCATAATCAAAATTATTTAAATAACCCTAGGCAGAAAGACCTTAGGTCGATAGCCTTTTTGCAGTATAAAATAAATACAATACTATAATGAATGTTCATGTAATGAAATATTTAAATTGTGAATAAAGATTTTGTATATACAGGGTGTCCCAAAAGTTTGGAAACGGTTGAATATCTCGAGAACACCTCATTGGATCAAGATGGTATAAAATAGGTCTTTATTTATTTTTAAAGCTCTATTTAGGCATGCTGTGCGATAGCGATAACTTAAATGGAAACTCCTATCTCTTAATGCACTATTGCATTCTCCATCAAAAACTGTTTATGGATTTGCAAACCACCCCCACCCCCCACCCCCTTTGGGGGTGGAAATAGGGGTAGTTTTTATTTTTGTTGCGAAAACAATTATTTTGCTTGCACTGTTGCATTCTCCATCGAAAACTGTTTATGAATTTGCAAATCTCGCCCACCCCCACCCCCTTTTGGGGGTGGAAATAGGGGTAGTTTTGATTTTTGTTACGAAGACAATTATTTTGCTTGCACTGTTGCATTCTCCATCGGGTGGTTTGCAAATCCATAAACAGTTTTTGATGGAGAATGCAATAGTGCATTAAAAAATAGGAGTTTCCATTTAAGTTTTCTAAACTACCCCCTCGAACCACCCCCCAGAGGGGTGTGGGTGGCTATCGCACAGCATGCCTAAATAGAGCTTTAAAAATAAATAAAGACGTATTTTATACCATCTTGATCCGATGAGGTGTTCTCGAGATATTCAACCGTTTCCAAACTTTTGGGACACCCTGTATATGGGGGTTTCCCACAGAAGGATGTTAAGGGGAAAGAAATCTTTAATCCGGGAAATGTCGGAAAAATTTAACATTTCAGATTGTGGCTACCATGTCAGTTTTACTACAAATAATATTAAACAAAATTTTGAAAACTAGATTATTATCTTTAAAAACATTTTCAGTCATTTTATATTCTTATCAAAGCATTCAGTTTAAAGTTTCGAACGAGTGTCTTCCCCTCCCAGACTAAGCATGATGTAAAATTTCGAGTTTAGAAAAGCCCCGTGAAAATTTGTCGAGGGTCGCGCAGCGACCCGAGACAAATTTTCTGGGCTTTTCTAAACTCGAAATTTTACATCATGCGCCACGCGTATAAAACAGTGATTGAACGGGAAATTTAAAAAAACACAAAAGACATTTTTTATGTTAATCTTCACAATTAATTCGAATTATTTTTAACGATTCAAATATTCGAATCCTTATGTAAGTATTCGAATCCTTTTATAAATATTCGAATCCTTTTATAAATATTGGAATCTTTTTATAAGGATTCGAATCACCTACATTTGGATTCGAATACGAATCCTCTTAAAATAATGTAACGAAACTGTATCACGAATCCAGCTTAACTAAAGTATTCGAATGTCTCTTTTGAATCCTCTGAAAGGATTTGAATCCAGGATTCAAATCCAGGATTCGAATCCTGAATGATTCGAATCCTGCCCAGCTCTGCTAAGCACAAATATTTTAAGCCTGAAAGACTCCATTGGGCAATTACATTTAGATATTTCGGGCATTTCTATTATTAAATGTATTTTTTGATTAGATCATTTTAACAACACTAAATTTTGTAAAGTTTAAAAAATACTGCAAAAACTTAAAACTTAACAGACTTTGATGGTATAAGTATGTGTTAAGTTTCAAATATACTACTTTTTGCAGTTTATTTTAAACTTTACAATATTCCAGTGTTGTTAAAATGATCTAATCAAGAAATACATTTAATAATATAAATGCCTGAAATCTCTAAATGGAATTCCGTAATAGAAAAGGGCCGTTTGTTACGTTTACGCTGGAAGTAAGGGCGTTTCTTCAGAAAGTGCACTTTTCTTAAGAACGGTTAATGTATTAGATAAAAGGGCTCTTGTCGCCGTCTGCATTCCGTAATGGAACATATTTTGATGTTGAGGAAAAATGCGCGATATTAAAAGACGGGCGTCCTATTTTTTCATTACGGCTGCTGACAGTTTATTGCTTCATTGAGCTTTCACAAGGATCTTTCACGTAAAAGCGTGAATTGGCTAAGTTGCAAAAGTGCGCTATGAAAGTATATCTTTTGTTGTATGAATAAATAAATGAAATATCTAATGTGTGGAAACATATAGTATTTTTAATACCTATTTAGAAGTAACAGTCATTTTAATGACTTAACGTATGCGGCTTCTTGAACACACACACAAAATTAGGTTAGGAACTTGCCATGTCAAATGGCTGACATCTAAGCCATTATTCTTAGGGCATTGGTTCAGTAACTTGATAATCAAAACAACCAGTGGCGGCGTAGGATCACACATACTAATTAATTACATAATATGTAATATAATAATTTATATGGACGTTATGCTGTTATGTTATTATAATACAACTAAAAGTTCCACAAAACATTATACAAATGTTCTCTTTTAGCAACTTGATATTTATTTAAAAATAAAATTCTATTCAACCTGATTCCAGGAATTTCCAATAATTTTTTTCTTCCGTCCTGCTTTTTGAAGCTAAAACCCATTTTCTTAATTTCCAAATATAAAGAACTTTTCAGGATCTCAATTTCTGATAATTCTTCCATAAATTGTCAGTGAATAGTTTCTAAAGTAATATGTTTCTTTCAAGCATACATTTTCAATCACTGCCTTTGAAAAATGTAGAGTATTCTTCGATATTCGAGTTTAGCCCAGGGAAAGGTTTACAGACATATTCTTTCTAAATTCGAAATCCGTTGATCTGTTTTTATCTTGTAGGTTGTATAATTCGCTTTGTGGAACTTTTAGGACTTCGGACGCTTATTAAATTGCCTTAAATCGAGATCCTAATTCATTTTGAAAATAACTTACTACTTTAGGTATTAGATTTTTGGATGCATCGGAATATCGAATTTAAGTAGTGAATTTTTGCGTTAATGACATTAACAGACATCAAACTTTTGACGTAATATATATTTTTAGTAATCGACGTTCATTTTTCTTGGTAATTTTTTGTTTCATCTGATTCATGATTGATAAATAAGGATTGGATTTTTCCAAATGGGTATTAAAAATGCTATACCTGCAAGTATACATGAAATTGCTAATAGTTGTTGCAGAATACTTCAAACTTCAATAGTGCGATTCTTTACACAATCTACAAGAAATTCAATATCCGTAGGAAGTAGTTGTTTCAATAAGTGTTTGTTTTAGTGTTTGTAAGACTGATTTGTTGTAGATTGCGTAAAGAATCACACTATTAAAGTTTAAATCTAATGAGTGGGTTTCTATGTGAAACAATATCGTGGTCTCTCTTTTCTTTCCGAGTGGCATTCTTCTTGTAATAAAAGCGCTTCTCTGGTCGTAAGCCCAACAATAAAACAACGAGCGGATTTTTCGTAATAAAGACGAATTTTTCCACTATTGCCTTTGAGCAGTAAAAAGACACGAGATTCGGAGCAGCGTGATTTATTAAATTTGCCCGTTGCAGGGGGATGCGAAATCCCGCGGAATAAACGAATTATTCTGTAGTGAAGATGCATTAGGATAAAGAGAAAATTATCGTTTTAGAAGTGGTATATTTTTAATTAGGTAATCTGAAAATCACAAAAATAATATATAGAGAATTAATTCATAATTTACAGAGACACAAAGCAAATCCAAACATAAAATATAATAAAGAGAAAATGATAAAAGTATAAAATTTCATTCTTCTTGGTTAATGGCCTTGACATCTAGTTCCATGTGAAGATTCAAATCAGTTTGTCGTAGAAGAAACAAAATGATTTTGTCGTTCCTTGAAATCATTTTGCACTGCAGAGGAAATTTAGGAGACAGTGAAATCATTTTGTACTAAAAAGAAAATTTAGGGGCAATGAAATCATTTTGCAGCAAAGAGAAAATTTAGCAAACGATAAATTCATTTTGTAACAAAGAGAAAATGTAGGGGACAATGAAATAATTTTGTAGTGAAGAGAAAATTTACGAAGAATGAAAAGATTTTGTAGCGAAGGGAAAATTTAGGGACAATCTATTAATTCTGTAGTAGACAACATTTAGAAAGAATGAAATAATTTTAAAGTAAAGACAAATTTTAAAAACAATAAAGTCATTTTGTAGCTAAGATTCAATAAATCGGTTGGATACCCACTGACGCGTTTCGAACTTCAAGATACTCATCAGTGTGGTCTCGACCCAGTGCTGAGTAATACTGAACATTTCTGACTATATCAAGCCAATATGTGAAAACTATTAAGAAATTCGATAGCTAACGCCATCTAATGCTCTATAGAGGCATTGTCAATGATAAGAACGCACAAAGTGCATATACAGATCACTGCTTCATCCATGAATGAGCTAAATTCTGTTTGTGAAAGCAGAAAACAAATATCAAAATTGAATTTTTGTTCAGTCGGGACCACACTGACGAGGGCCTTGAAGTCCGAAACACGTCTATGGGTATCTAGTACCGGCATACTGAACACAAATTCAATTTTATACAAGTTCATTATTAGTTGGATCAACGTAGATTTTTTTACGTTTGTAAAGCATCATACAGGAAGTTCTTCTTTTAAGTATACATTTCTTAATCACAGCTGCAAATCTTCAGATATTGGTTGTTTTTTTTTTAATTGTTTATTTTGAAGCGTTAAACGAGTGTTTTTCACTCTCAGATTAAGCATGAAGTAAAATTTCGAGTTTTGAAAAGCCTGAATATTTGGTTTAGTTTCGCTTTTCTAAACTCAAAATTTTACTTCATGCGCCATGCATTTTAAATACTGATATCATGTGAAGTTCATAGTATGCTACTAAAGACGTATATATATTTTGAACTTCACTTAAAATTTATTATTTTGAGAACATTTTAAGGTTGAAACTATTTATAATAACAACAAAAATCAGTTAAATTCAACTGAATTCTCTGAAATCTTTGACTCAAGTTAAATGTGTTTAACTAGGAGATAAGTGAGACAATTATTGAAGAAAGTTTTAATTTACATTTAAATTTAAAAATATCTATGCAATTTTCTATAAGAGGAATTCATAACTAATATTTCATATAAATAAGGAAATTCTTTGAATCAATTTCCTAGTTTATTTCCTGGCAAAACTCTAATTTCTTGCGATAAAAATTGGATAACTCGGTTTTTAATTAAGCGAAACATATACCTACTTATTTTATCGTTTCGTTCAACATTAATATCCTTTCTTAAATTTTATGTAATCTAAGGATGAGCGTGTTTTACGGATTTTAATAATGTTTCAAATTATAAACATGCGAAAGCTCATTTCGAGGTATTTACATAAATTTTTTATTGCCGGCACAGATTTCCGGTTAAACGATGCCACAATTTTCTCTTCGGCACCAAACCAAGCATCCACTAATAAGAAAAAACCTAGTGTCATTTTCAGTTACATATAAGTCCTTATACAAAAAGAAAGTCAGAATTTTATAGTGCGGGAAAAGTAATTTTAGTATCGTGTGTTCAATTAAAAAAATCTCTACAGTGCCATGGAAAATATTCTAGATTGGCAACTCTAAAAATATAGATTATAATTATTGTCTGACGTTTTATATGTCAATTCCTGAAGTGTGTTGCGAACTTAAATAAAAAAAAAAATCATGGCACTCTAGAGAATTTTTTTTTATTGAACATATGATATGTTTGCTGTTGGATTTTTTGTTGTATTTGGAACTTTTACGGTTGCTGTTTTAAGGATATTTGATTTGATGCCGTCTGTATGAACTGCACAGATCAATAAAATGAAATCAGTTTTGTTTGTCCTAGTTTTAAGAAAATGAATGTGCAATTCCTTATTAGGGTATACAAGGCGTTGTCATGGAAATTTTATAATTTATTCAAAAGTATTAATATCTGTAAGGAAATCTGTTGATAATCAATGCTATTGAAAAGATAATTGTCAAATCCATAGAAAATCAGAATAAGCTTCGTTTTCGAGGTTATTTATTTATTTATACTGTTTTCAAGTTTTTTTTTTAGAGTTTATTGATAACCCAGAGTGTTTAGTGAAGTAATGACATTTTAATTATAAGTAATTTTTGCGCTCCTTAATTATAATTTATTATAACATACAGAGTTTTAATTTTAAGTGTATATGTCACAATTACAGCGTATTTGCTGTAAATCTTCAGATATTAATAGTTTTTTTTAAGAAGTTCAATTTGAAGCTATAAACGAATGTTTTCAACTTCTAGATTGAGCATAAAGTAAAATTTCGAGTTCAGAAAAGCCTAAAAATTTGGCTTTGCCAGAGGTTTGACAAAACATAGCTGATTTTGCATCTAAGCGACTTATATGTTTTGCCATTTCTCATTTCTTTAGTTATCTATTTGCTTATTTAAATGACCTATTATTACATACTTTCTCAAACTACTCTTCAGCTTTAATCATCAATTATTTCCTTCTACATCCATATTTAAAGTGAAACCGCCCATACGCACTCACTTTCACTACTAACACAGATCTATAAAATTTACAATGCCAATAAATAAACGAAATTCACCGACTTTCTAGACGGCTCTTGTCGGGGTCATTGTCAAGAGCGGCGTTCCCGGCTGACCCACATTTTGTTTTCGTGAATTTTTATTTTATCCTGCCGCCGATACGGGCAATCACGGAGGTGCATCTATCGCACGAAAGTGAACGGAGAAAGTGAAAAAGCGCACCTACGGCAGATCCCATTTGATTGTGTGTATGCGCGATCACCGGGGAGAGAAAGTTTCGAAAGTTGATTTTGATGGAGTCACATGAAATTATGTTTAATATGCTCGAAATTGTAATTATATTGAATTATTAAAAGAAAAAAAAAATAGAGAGAAATGATTGTTGGAGATTGTTTGCGCAATTAAAGATGCGATTATGGAAATTGGTTTAATGATGTTTTAGAAAATTAATGTCTTACATACATTTTACATTAGTAGACATCCCACTGAGTAAATCCATTTAAGTAGTGTTTCAACAACATTAAAACACCGTTTAATGTTGCTACAATGTTGATATAACGTTATTTGTTTGTTATTTGCTCAGTGGGATTAAATAGTATAGAACAGTAAAAATCAAAGACAATTGAAGGGTTGAGAGGAACAACCAATAAGTCCAGGACCCGATCAAAACATCCACACAGTCTTTCTGAAGAATGCCAAAGAATGAAATTTTAAAGAGCAGAGATTTCTTTTACAAAATTAATTCTTCTGTTTAAGCAAAGTGGGCTTTGAAAACAAAACCAACACGATTAGTTTTAAAGAAAATATTTACAATTTGCGAAACATTAAGCACACTACTTTTAATCTAAATTGCATATTTTAGTGGACAAACTGCAAAGTAGTACAGCTATTTAAATTTCTTAAAGTTTGTACACTACTGTGCAATAAAATTAAGCACAAGTCTTATAAATATTTCTCACAATATTGTAGTTGTCTAATTCGGGTCTGCCTAGCAGCAGTGTTAATAAACCAAACTATCTATAAATAAGGCCTTTATTGAAAAAAAAAAACTAAGACCTTTCGAAAAAAAGAACGCTCGTAATAAATACAACAAAACCGAAAACATATTTCTTTAATATTGTTCCAGCAATTATTGCATTTAATTGCTGAGGAATGAATAAATTAATTTTCTTGGATAATTTTGATCGTCCGCCAGTTCTTCCCAGGTATTTCGTACTGCCTCCTTTAATTGTTCTGAGTTCTCAGGGTGAAAATTATTTTTATATAACATTTGTATCATTCTGCTCAATACATTTTCAATTGGGTTGATGTGTCTGAAGTGTTTCCAACCCATGGTAATGTTTCAACATTGTTATTTTGAAACCAGTCTCTAACAATATTAGCAGTATGGACCGACAATTGTCTTGCTGAAAGATAAAACTGTTGTTGGGGTATAATTGTCCCACAGATGCTATAATGGAATGGGCGTTTCTTGGAAAGTTGATGGACGATTTAATGCGGACAGTTACTTACATTTTCTAAAATTTGTAAGTAACTGTCCGCATTAAATCGTCCATCAACTTTCCAAGAAACGCCCATTCCGTTACAGCTAATCCATGCCCACACATTAATACTGAATCTTCCTGATTTTCGGCTGCGCTCACGTATCTTTCCTCAAACCCTGAATTTTGTGGTCTGTAAACACGAATGTGGCCGTCGTTGGTGGATTTGAAAACGTTTTCGTCTGTAAATATTACCCGTTCCCAAAATGCAATATCTCTGTAAACGTAAGTTAATGCACATATGATAAGAGTCTGGTTTTTATCTTACTTTAGTGTTGGTTTCTTAGCTGCTGCTCTATTTTGCAAATCTGACGATTTAACTCTCCTGCACACCGTTGATCGAGAACCAGGAAAACTTGTGCATCCTTACGGTTTTGCCTTAAATATTCTATAAGAGCTGTGTCTTCATCATTATCAGAAACTCTGGGATGCGCAGATCTTGCTTGTCGTTTAACACTTCTTTCCTGCTCTCAGTGTTTCTTGACGCGGCATTTTTACATATTTACATATTTTTGAAACTAGGAGACTCATCATGTCCGCTTTAAACTATAACATATTTTGTGTGCTTAATTTTATTGCACAGAAGTGTACATACTAATAAGTACTTTAATTTTTTATTTAGAAAAAATTATGAAAATAATGCCTAACAAGTAGATAGAAGACCAGCATTACGGCTGGCAAAAATAGTGTGGATGTTTTGATAGGGTCCCAATTTTGAAATTTTACAAGGCAACAAAATGAAATGTTAGAACTCTGTATGTTTCATAGGGTATTTATTTCTTTCGCCATGAACAACTGGTGATCCGTTTGTTTGTTTCCCGTTAGGTTTATCTAAGTGAAAATACTTGCTCCAAGCTATACAATGGCATCAAAAACGATGTTCTGAACTTTTTGGACTCATTTGAATTTTTCCCTTAGCCCTTCAATTGTTTGGAGGAGGAGCGAGCGGAGTAAGCGACGACTCCAATTATTGACAGACTGGTTTTGTACTTACTGTTCGAGAAGCTTATAACGTTATTTGCACGGACAACATTTCTTCGCAACTATTATGAACACAAATGTTTGCATTATTTTTGTTTATGTAAATGTGAGTAGCGTTTGTGTTAGAATTTTACTTGTATTTTAAAGCAATATCACTCTTTTTCCTAAAGTATTAGCTCTTGCGTAAAAATGTTACTTTGAATGTCGGTTTTTTGCTCATTTAGCTATTTTTTTTAATTTTTGTGACCAACGAGGGGTATTGACGGATACATATTTCCGTTATGAAGGAGGAAACATTTCTTGTACAGGGAGTACAGGGAGTTTTTCTTTTAAGTATACGTATTCCAAATTCATCCTATTTTCTGTAAATCTTTAGATATTTCTTGTTTTCTTTAAAGTTCAATTTGAAGCTTTAAAGGCGTGTTTTCCACTCCCAGACTAAGCATGAAGTAAAATTTCGAGTTTAGAAAAGCCCCGTGAAAATTTGTCGAGGGTCGCGCAGCGACCCGAGACAAATTTTCTGGGCTTTTCTAAACTCGAAATTTTACTTCATGCGCCACGCATATAAAACACTTAAATATTGTGAAATTTATATATATTCAAACTTCACTTGAAATCTGTGTTTTATACGCGTGGCGCATGAAGTAAAATTTCGAGTTTAGAAAAGCCCAGAAAATTTTAACGGGGCTTTTCTGAAGTCGAAATTTTACTTCATGCTTAGTCTGGGAGTGGAAAACACTCGTTTAAAGCTTCAAATTGAACTCTTTCATAAAAACAACTATTATCTAAAGATTCAAAGAAAATAAGCTGAATTTGGAAAACGTGTAGTTTAAAGATAAACTTTAGATATTCGCTATTTTGTTAAAGTAGTTCAATTTGAAGCTTTAAACGAGTATTTTCCACTCCCAGACTGAGCATGAAGTAAAATTTCGAGTTTAGAAAAGCCCCGTGAAAATTTGTCGAGGGTCGCGCAGCGACCCGAGACAAATTTTCTGGGCTTTTCTAAACTCGAAATTTTACTTCATGCGCCACGCTTATAAAACACTAAAATATTGTGAAATTTATGTACACCTTCTATTTTAGCTTTTAACAATTTTGGAAACAAGACGAAGAAGTGTTTGAATGACTCTTCATCTTTGTTCAGTGCTTTTACGAACTGTTTCACCAACCCGAGTTTAATATGAAGCGGCGGCATTAAAACTTGTTCTGATCCTACTAATGACAGATATTCAATTTTCTCTATACCAGGTGTAAACTGTGTTCTAATAGGCCAATATTCTCTGGTGTAGTGTTTGGTTGTAGCACCACCGCTCCATAAACACAAAAAACAGGAATATTTGGTGTAACCACCCTGAAGATATTTTTAAAAAGCAATCACTTTAAAATCTCCGCAGACTTGCCACTCATGTTTTTTGTACTGAAGTGTCTCCAAAAGAAATTTTACATTTTCGTAATCTTCTTTCAAAGGGACCAAGTGGCCGTATTGACGGATACATGTTTCCATTATGAAGCAAAACGGTATGTAAAGTTAATTAAAGGAAAGGCACTTGGTATTGTTTCACAATTAAATCTTTATTCCGACTAGTTTCGGTTTGTTAGACCATTTTCAAAGGAAGAAGCTTCGGATTTTAACTTCGCGAAGAGCAGTCTATAAAAAGATGCCAATCTTGGGGATGATATTCAATGTCAACCTCCTTAAATAGCTTGTTCACATCAATACAGAAACACAAACCCTTTTCCAAAGAAAAATATGTGGCAATTATTTGGTGGCTTTTTCGGGCTATTGTAACTCGGCAACTGGGGTCTAAAAGATTCCATTCCTTCAATCAGGATGTCAACATTTCTGCATTTGATTTAGTTAGACCAAGATCTCTGATTAAATCATCCATTTCTTGTTGACTGGGAGAATGAGGTTCTTTGCTTTTATCGTTGAGATTTTGGTAGTCAGATTCTTTAGTCACTGAAGAAGGTAGCGTGGGAACAGGCAGAGTTTCAGAGTAAGGAACTGGTGCACTACTTGACTCAAGATCGGGATATATAATGTCGTGTCGGTTTTTTGATCTTTTAAAGCTAGTGAGATTTACCAAACAAAAGTAGCAGTCTGTTGCATGATTTTTTGAACTCCTCCACCTTCGTGGAATTGCTCTGCGTTCGCCTCTATTCCACGCTTCCAATGTTAATCGGCATAATTCACACAAGTGCGGGGCCCGTGGGTAGTCTTGGTTTCCAATTTTAAAACCAAAGTAGGCTCCGTACGCCTAAGTGACTTTTGTACCGTCTTGAATTTTATGTTTAACTTGCTTCGGACAAATATACAATCCGCACAAATAGCAAAACAAATCAGCAGGATGAGCACAATTCCTCACACAAGTCATTATACATATATACTCAAAAACACAAATGAAAAATCAAGATAACTCTAAACCGTTGATACTTTAGACCAGTGGTCTCCAAACTACGGCCCGCGGGCCAAATCCGGCCCGCGACTTGCATGAATCCGGCCCGCGATTGTTTGTATTTTTTTTTTGTAAATGTCATATTTTGAAATATTGTAACAATTGTTCCTTAAATTTTTCATAATTTTATAAAATTAATCGGATCTTGGCCGACTTTATTATGTAGAATTGTATTTGTGGCCCGCGAAGAAGATAGTTTGGAGACCCAGGCTTTAGACGAACTGACGTAAATCTGACATTAGCAAAGCGTGTCACTGATATTAGGTCAAATTTTATTACTATAATTTTATCTTATCAATTCTAATTCAGTTGTTTTTATCAGTTGCCATGAACGGTAAGTTTCATTTGCCATTCGCTGAACGGTAAGTAAAACTTAAGTTCCACTTGTGATTCATAGCAACTTGGCAAACACAACTTACCGTTCAGGAAACAGATATAGTACGTATTAAGAAGGAGTCAATCGTGCAAAAAATAAATTTAATTTAATTAAACTAGTATAAACTATAAACAAATAACTTGGGTGTAATTAAATCTTGCAAAATGTCATTTATTAGTGTTTTATTTAATTTTTAAACATTTTTTCCGCTTCTTTTTTAAGCATGAAGTAGAATTTAGAATAATTGTGTGTTTTGATGTAACGTAAAAAAATTATTAAATAACAGTTTATTATTGATAATGAGCACCGTGAGTCTCGAAATCTAGTTTAACTATACAAATAAAAACTGAAGTAGGGAATAACAGTATTTTTAACTGTAGAATTTAGAGTTTAAAAAACAGAACGCCCTATTTTGAAATTTCAAAATTCGCAATGACGTTTTTTTTAAATCTTTGAATTCATTTCTTGTTCCTTCTCCGGCCACATTAGGAAACAATGTCATTTCACACCCAATTTGTCCGGTACATGAAAACAATAAATTACCTGAACAATGCATAATGGGGGATAACTAACTTTCCGACCAGCTGATTTATTACGCAAACGCATTAAAATGACGTGTTAGTATTAACAACAATTATTTATAGACCGGCGGATTTTAATGCGACCATTGTTTAATTACGCAATAACGCTTTCGGATTGCGAAAATGTAACAATAACAAATATGCACGGATTTGTTATTAAACTTATTTATAAAAAAAAAAAGTTCTACTGTCTTACAACTTTAAGAGGGCTGCACACTCACAGCCTTTTTACAGTTGTGAGACAGTAGAACATTTTTTATTAATTTAAGAGTTTCTTACAATACAGTTTTAGAATATTAATCTTGTTGAAGTTTTTGTTGTGGAATGATTCAAATAGCAAAGACAAAATGTATACATTTTTATTTGTCTATGCACCAAGAAAACTAAGTAAGAATATGTCAACTTTTGCAACCGAGAATTGTAGCAGTTTCTCGATTGCAAAAGTTGACATATTTTTTCAGTTGCCAACTTGTTACTTAGTTTTTTTGGTGCATAGACAAATAAAAATGTAAACATTTTGTGTTTGTTGTTTGAATCATTTCACAACAAAAACTTCAAGAAAATAAATATTCTAAAACTGTATTGTAAGAAACTATTAAAAAAATAAGGAATGATCTACTGTCTCACAACTTTAAAAAGGCTGTGAGTGTGCAGCCCTCTTAAAGTTGTAAGACTACTGTCGTTTTTTTGTATATAATGTTAAGACTAATAAGGCCACTTTCACTGACCACCCTTGAAAAATAGCCAAACTCGTCTTGAACGCGAACATTTAGTGACCAGATGCGCACTTTTCCAGGAAAAAGGACAATGCATTTCTTGCACCCTCGGTCGAGGGATTTTTCGACCATTGTAAATATGTTTTTAGTTTGTAAGATAAGTTGTTAGCCAGTCGTTGAAGGGAGCACATCTCCCAAATATACACATTTTTATCAAACACTCCGTTGAAGTTTTTCACTCCTCGAAGACGCTTAACTCGACCGCTTACAACGGTCAGTGAGTGTTTAGTGGTTAAACCCGAGCACCCAACATATAAGTTTTGTATTTTTCAAACTTAATTTTAAAAGCTCTAAATGTATAAATTGACATTTAAATTTGTAGCCTGAAACGAAATCCAGGGATTCAAAAACCTAAAAATAAAAAAATCTGGAGTGGCTCACATATATCTTCTAAACCGTGGGAGATAGAGAATCGGTTAAATGGCAGAAAACATGCAGGACAATGAGTACTACCTATATAAGGTGTACAACCAACCATTTGAACGTTCAGAGCACACTGCGATAAAACCGATTTTGGCGACTTTCCTTTTCTTTTCCTTTTTTTTTTCTTTGTAACTTGGTTATTATTGATGACAGATAGATGATTTTTTGAGATTATTAAGACACTTTTTTATACATTTTAATAATATGTGGTTAGTTTTAACACGAAACAAATATATTCCAAGATATCCATACTAACTTCATTTTTTTAATATGGACACCAAAGTTGGCAATAAGCTCATTTTGTACAGTTTTTATTTTCCTTTAATTTGAAATACTATATGGTAGTTTTATTTTTATTATGGAAAAATATGACGAAATTTTCGTATTATTTAATGTACCGGATGAAGCGTAGCATGTTGGTATAAAAAATTGCAGAGTGAGTTATAACATTTTATATTTACAATGATTTTTCAAAGTTTGTAAAATGCTAGAATCCCACTTTGGATTTGTAAAATTAAACCCCTTAAGAATCACTATTAATGGATTCGATAGCTAACGCCATCTAACGCCATCTAAGGCATCGTCAATGACACGAATGCATAAAGTGCATATACAGGTCACTGTTTCGTCCACGAACGAACTAAACTCTGTTTGTGAAACCAAAAAACAAATATCAAAATTGAATTTGTATTCAGTATTCTGGCTTCAGATACCCACAGACGCGTTTCGGACTTCAAGGTTCTCGTCAGTGTGCTGAGGAATTGAACGTTTCCTGACTATATCAAGCCAAGATTAAGAATCATTAAGTTTGAGATTTTTCGTCAACAATGTTTTTTTTTTGAGATTTTAGAGAAATTCTTTAGGTAACTCCTTCTCATTTGTGGCTATAATTTTAATAAAATGATTGTCATAATTTCACTCTCTCCTGTAATTTCAATTATCGTCACGTACAAATTTAGTGCTAAAACAAAACGCGTGACTCAATCCTAAACAAGCTTGTGGTTAGCAAATAGTTCAATGGTTTCAGCCGAAGAATTGCAAATCACTCCGCCATAAACTATCCGTTATATAATTTATTACCGAATTAAAAATTAATAACGCTATGGCGAAATAATTTAAAGTTTACTATAATTGTTTATCCTTAACGGTTTATTAATTCAATTCTCTCTTCAAATACGAAATATGCAATTAGAAAAAAGAAGACCAATTTTATTGGATGAGTTCGCATTGTGATGGTAAAATATCAGGTGGTTATTTAAAAACCCGATCAAGAAGGCGTTGCTTTTTTGATAGAAGGAAATGAAATAAAAGAGTGAAGACGCAGCTTGATTGACGTTTTGTCATACCTGACATAAATGTCAGATTGTGTCAATCAGTGGCTCATTAATTTGCCTTGTTCTCACAGTTGTTGTGTTGTTTCTTCTTCTTTCGTGTGAGTGGGCAATAAAATATTGAATAAAATAAAAAACCTTTATAAAACTTGTTTTAGATTAACTTTGACAGGAGCAACTGAGAAATTCATGTACGACCTACTTCACAATTTTTTGAAAATTTCATAGCCAACTCGATCGGGGTTTTAACTGAACTTAATAAAATGCGTTTGCTTATTTAGTAAAAAAATAGGTTTATAGACTACTTAAGTTAAGTATTTTAAGTGAATATAATAAACTTTTGAATTGTTTTATGGAGTTTCATCATACATCTACTTCGTCAGTTAAATACTTTTTAAGTAACCGGGTAAAATTATTGAGGAACTTTAAAAACAAACTATTTAAAATTTCCTACATGCAGAGCATCATGTTTTAATTTTTTTGTTAGGGAACGAATGGCTTCTAACCTAAAGCAGGGCTGGCAAACCCTAAATTACAGGGTCAAGTTGGAGGGCCGAAACTAACACCAAAAACGTTTTAAGGGCCCCAAGTATATATTTTTGTAAAATCAACCCTTTTACATATTTAAATTTTTCTAAAACTTTTAGCATATTTTTAGTATTTTTACAAAAATTCACGAAAGTAAAATTCAGTTTTGATGATATTTTTTAAAAATACAAGAAATTTTTTTTTCATATTCCTGTATGAATTGTTATTCGAGTTTAATTTAAAGTTTCAAACGAGCGTTTTTACACCTCGATTAGACTTGAAGTAAACTTTCAAGTTGTACTAAATTATTGTGAAATTCAAAAATATTTTGTTTATCTGTATTTATTTAATAAAAAAACTCATTCGAAATATCAAATTTTAACTGTAAAGAGAGTTATAATGCTTAAAGAAATATATTAAAGTTAAATATATTAAATCAATATACAGATGTATTTTCTTTTTTTATAAAATAAAAATAATGTATCCAACAGATTATGATACTACAAGATTACAGATATTAGTTTGAATTGTAAAATTTGATATAAATTATTGAATAATCCTTTCCACACCTTAATGAAATTACCTATTTAACAATTTAGAAAACGAAATAGTGAATTTATAGAAAGAAAACAACATTTTTTATAATAATAATAATAGTTTTATTTTCCAACAGATATACAATTATCCTGTTACAGAGAAAAATATACGAAAACAGAATTAACAGCTGGCTTTATACGTAAGATATTTAAATAAAATAAACTGCTAACGTATAAATACCGGGTGATCGTTTAAATTATGATATAGAGTAGGCAGCATTTTTTTGTGCGGTTGCCCAGAATGCTAATTGAATGAAATAAATTTGAGGTTATGGTAAACTATGTGTTAACAGTCAGTGACAGTCAGTAGTGCTAATCTAATTTAAAATTCAAAGCCTATTCTAAATCATGTTTTAATCGCACGGTACGAGGTATAAATAAAACTTATAATATAATGAAATAAATTGAAACTTACTGTAAATACATGACTTGTTTAATAAAGGATTTATAAGTTTTTATAAAATATTAAAAAAATTGTCGTTATTAAATCCAATAACTATTCAGAAAATTTATAAAAATTCCACAACACGAGTTAAAAAAAAACTAATAAATTTGGTTGAAAGAATTTACATTTTGTCTTGAATTATATATATACTATATATAAAATTCAGTGGGTTTTTAGTATCTATGTGTATGTAACATAGATACTAAAAACCCACTGAATTTTATATATAGTTGTAATAAACTTATTTCCTAATAACTTGATCATATCTAATATATAAATTAACAACTCGAAGTTGTAAAAAAAATAGTTTATTTTTTTAAATTTTCGTAAAACAATCTAAAGATTTAATAAATTCCAAGTAAATTCTTTATTAAATGTAAAAAAAAATTAAGTTTTTTAGAACATTTTGTCCTAATTATCAGTATATTTTTTTAGAAAATGTATCTATAAAACTTTTTGTAATTTACACAAAAAGTTTTATAGATAAATTTTCTAACAAAATATACTGAAAATTAGGACAAAATGTTGTGATTTTCATATTGAAACTCAAGGTTTGTTTTTTATATTTTTTTATAAACTTTCGCTAAGTTTCGCTAAGATATATAATTATAATAAATCTTTATTGTCCAGCAGGAAATATATCCAAATAACAAGACTATATACTTAAAAATAAAGTAAATCGCTAATAAAATATATAAACAAAATTATGAAAAAGTGCTTAATGTTTAAAACTTGATTTTTTGAAAAAAACTAGTAGTATTTAGTTTGATCTCCTTCTTTCATATTTTCATAATTATTGAAATTTTCAATAATATTAAAACGAGTGTTGATATAAGTTGAAATGGCAACGTTTCACGGCAGTTCCTATTTTAACTAGGGTGCTCTGCTCCGGAAGAATTGACAACTGCACGTGTCACCTCCGCGCTCTTCCGTTTGCACCGTAACTTCTTCAAACGAAGCCGGTAGATAAACTCTTGCGAAACATTCTTCACTAACCTGATGTTCCACAGCAAGATGTAGCACCGGACATGGCCAATCAAAATAACCTCAATGAAGATTAACGGCTTCAAATTAGAGTTTGAGTTGCGTCCTTAGCTGGTGGGCGGCCTCTCTGGTGATATTGAGAATGACGTGCAGAATTGCGGTAAGCGTTCCAAAAATACCCAAAATTACTTCACAATTCGCTTCAAGCAGCGTTTTCTTTATTAGCACTAAATTAAAATTCAAAAATGGCGTCAATCGGATCAAATGTTATTGTCAAAAAACAAAAACCAAAGCAATCTCGACCGAGGAAACGCAAATAACCCAAAATCATATGTAACATAATATATAAAATTACGAAAAAACTATTCGTGAAAATGCAAACAGTGTCTTAATTAATAAGACAATTTAAGACGATAAATATCCATTGAAACAACTACTTCCCGTGCAAATACACCTCCGGATATTGAATTATACAATGAATAGTTTTTTTTTCGTAATTTTATATATTATGTTTAAAGTGTACAAACTATAAGAAGCGTAAGCTTATTTTCTTGAATTCAAATAGTTTTGAATTTGAATTTATCTTGATCATATGTAACGTTTAAAAATAAATTAAAAGATAAAATGTGCCTGTCACAGTAAATTTTTGCGATGATCTTTTATTTCAGTTTTTCTATTAACGAATGAATTAGCTTCTGACCATTTTTAGAGAATAACTATTTTAGCTGAGGATACAAAATTTCCCCTCAGAGATAAATTGAAGCCAATTTTAAACTTACATAAACTACACCTAAGAGCATAGATTCTTTTATATTTTGTATAATAAAATCACTGTTGCAATACTACGAACAAAACGTTTGGAATTTTACGATCAAATAACCTATTAAATAGACATTGGACGATTGAACGGCTCACAGACACTCTGGCTACATACCACTGGCTTCGCCATTCTTCCAAAAAGAGCTACAGCTTTTGAACAATCTACAGCACTTAAAACCATGAGGAATACACCAACTTTCAGTGGGCTAATTCTCATATCCACTGAAGATCAAAACAAAAAAGCAAAAACAGTGGAAGAACGTAGACATCTTGATGCAAAATGTCGAATGAACAGCATATCTTTAAATTTCATTTGTGATGAATTCATTAAATACACTGATAAGTACCTTATGTTGTTTTTTGTTTATACCCTAATAGTCTATTTTATCGTAAAATTCCGAAAGTTTTATTCGCAGTATTGCAAGAGCAATGCTGTTCTGGTTCTGGTTCAAAGGGAAGTGTGCAGTTCTGCACTGCACTTAGGCCTCATTAGGCCCATTGTGCCACCTCCCGTAGATCACCCATCCTCAGTTTAGCCAGCCCACCTTATTTAGGTATTCTAGCATAGCTGAGGTGGCTAGATCTCTTATGTAGGCCATTGTAGGCCATCTATCACCCAATATGGATTCCCTGATTGACGATAGTGCCGGGCATTCACAAAGAAAATGCCATGCAGTCTCGTCTTCCATGCTGCAACCTCTACAAGATGGGGAGTCAACTATCCCCATCCTATAGAGGTGTCCGTTTAGTCCACAGTGACCAGTGAGGATGGCAGTTAAGCTCCTGAGATTCCCTCTAGCCAGTTGCAGGTACCGTTTCGCTGATCTCTCATTGGGATACACAAGTGTTTCCTTAGAGAGCTTGCAGCCCTCGATATCATCCCAACGCATCTTGAATTTCTCCAGGTTTGGTTTGTAACGTGTTACACAGGGAGAGAGGAGCTAACCGCACTAGCAGCTCCGGTGAGAGTAGATTCATCCCAGCCGCAGCTCTTGCCAGCGCGTCAGCTCTCCCGTTACCTGTGTCTGTATCATGCCCTTTCACCCAGCAGACTTCAATGTTGTTGTGCATTGCTGCCTGTCTGAGTTTCCCGTGGCACTCTATTTCGGTCTCTGACGAAGCATAGGCTTTCTGCAGAGACAGAATTGCTTGCCTGCTATCCGTTAAGATTAGTATGGCTACATTTGTCACCTTGTGGTTTATGATGTACTCAGCCGCAAGTGTTATTCCCATCAGCTCCAGTTGCGTGATGGTTCCATGAATTCCTATCGGAACCTTTGCTTGGATTTTTAGGGTTTTAGAGAAAACTCCAAGACCCGATCCTTCTCTCCTTTTAGATCCATCTGTGTAGATCCTTATAGCAGACTCTCTCATCCGCTTAGTGGGTTGAACAGTAACGTTGTAGGGTGTGTTCCGTATTAGTGTTGGTACACAGCAGTCATTAACAGCCTCTAAAAGAGGTATATCTCTACAGACATTCCTCCAGAGGTGTCCTCTAACTTCCCCACAGCTGTTACTGTTCCAAATCCCACTGCACTGAAGGCGAAGTATAGTCTCCATGGCCTCCTTCTCCACGTGGATATCAAGTGGTGGAAGGCATAGCATGACTTCCATCGCCATCGTCGGAGTAGTGTGCATGGCGCCTGTTACACTAAGACAGACTGTCCGCTGCACTTGCGAGAGTTGCTTCCTCGTGGTCTTCTGTTTGGTTCTGGGCCACCAAACTGAAGCTCCGTAAGTCAGCATGGGCCTTATGACAACTGTGTACAACCACAGAGTCGTGCGTGGTTTCAAACCCCAGGTTTTCCCCACTGCCCGACGACATTGCCAGAAGGCCCTTATAGCTTTGTCTGTTTTGATGTCGATGTGCACTTTCCAGCTCAGTTTCCTGTCGAGAGTGATGCCCAGGTATTTCACCTCGTCGCTGTACTGCAAGAGCAATGCTATTATTTTATTGTAAAATAAAAAAATTATAATTTGTGGGCCGTTTTCTTTGCACCTAAGTGTAGTATTTAAATAATTGTTCTTGATAAAACAATAAGGATCATTTAAATAAAACGCTTAATGATTTTTAACTATATTCTACTAAATATGAATCATTATTACCTGTAAAATAATTCGTAAATTTAAGGAGTTTCTAATATACTCGATACTTGTTCTGCTACTCTCTTGATGGAGCCAAATTTTCAAATTGGGTAAAGGTAAACACTTGTATTGTTCCATGTTTTTATTTTCAGTTGCCTGACACGTGTTTCGATCCGTTACGATCATTTTCGTAACGGATCACAACACGTGTCAGGCAACTGAAAATAAATGGAACAATACACGTGTTTACCTTTATCCAATTTAAGGAGTTTCATTTATCATTTTTATATAAACGACACATTTACTTGTTTAGCCCTTTGAAATTTTGTTCTCAATCCAGGAATTTCATAATTACATAAACATATAGATTATAACTGTATGCTTTTGAGTTTACGTGAAGTGATTATTACACATAAAAATCCTTACTTTACTTTTTATTTGTATCGTTAGATGTATATTTCAAGACACAAGGTGCTTAGTTTGTTATTGACAATAAGCACCTTGTGTCTGAAATATACATCTAACGATACAAATAAAAAATGAAGTAAGGTATAACATTTTTTTTATGTGATATAGATCATAATTTATATTACAAAACCAATATGTAAACACGTTCAGAATATTTTGCTTTACTTCTTTAAGTAATGAATTTCATTAGCCTTTCTCGATCCTATCCAAACATTTACAGTGACAAAAAATCAACAATTTGGTCATTAACCATACTTGTAGCGCTTTAACCGGCAACAAACATTATTCCACGATTGTGAGCAGTTTTTCTTGGACCTTTCTAATTTCATGAACTTTTTCTAACGTGTGAACAAAAATAAATTGCCTTGTGTACTAAGCATTAAACAACCGTTAAAATTGAATAAACAAGAACGGACATTTCTTCGAAAACAAAAAAAAAAAACGAAAATGGAGAAGATTACCAATTAAGATCGTATTTGGATCAACTTGAAGAAAGAAAAATTGATTATCTCCGATATTTGATTCTTCCTAGAGAAGAAAAGAAAAGAATTATCTGCGAATTGCATTGTATAAAATAATAAAAATGTTATTTGTGAAAATGCAAACAATGTCTTAATTAATAAAACAACTTAAGACAATAAATATCCATTGAAACAACTACTTCCCGTGCAAATACACCTCCGGATATTGAATTATACAATGAAATATTTAAAATCTTATTTAATTTGATTCGTTACAACGCTTTATTAATGTATGTGTAACATTTAGGTCTAGGCTTATTTTCTCGAATTCAAATAGTTTTAAATTTGAATTATTCTTACATAAAGTTTATTCAGACATAACTTATATACTGTACATATGTAGAAATAAATATAATGAATTTGTTAGAACGTCCTTGTCTGGACTATCGACCATAAGTCTTTCTGCCCTGTTTTAAGTATTATTTTGATATTTTATAATTGCTTTAAATATTATTTTATATTTAATATTTGTTTTATTATTGATGTGACTGAACATATATTGCTATAACATATTCCTTTATCAGTATATTTTGAACTTCACAATATGTTAGTGTTTTATACGCGTGGCGCATGAAGTAAAATTTCGAGTTTAGAAAAGCCCCGTGAAAATTTGTCTCGGGTCGCTGCGCGACCCTCGACAAATTTTCTACGCGGGGCTTTTCTAAACTCGAAATTTTACTTCATGCTTAGTCTGGGAGTGCAAACCCTTGTTAAGCTTCCACTTGATCTCTTTTAAAAACCAGCAAATCAAACAATGACGTCAGATTTTAATCAAATTCATAGAAATTATTAAGAATTTAATAATTTTAAGTATTCATATCCCAATGCATGCGCTGTATAAATAATCTATTATTTTCTTTTTAAAATCTATCGATTTGAAGTTTCTACCGAGTGTTTCCACTCCCAGACTAAGCGTGAAGTAAAATTTCGAGTTTAGAAAAGCCTGAAATGAAAGCCTGTACGCGCTACACGACCAAACAAAATTTTCAGGCTTTTCTAAACTCGAAATTTTACTTCATACCGTAACAAGGACACATAATACATAATACAATTTAGTCGCTACGCCCATGATCCTATTTCAAAAATCTTATTCCATTTTCTGATGTAGAATTTGCATCTATAAATCAATAAATTCCTTGCATGCATAACAGTTTAAATTAATTCAATGTTTTTTTTTATCTAATTATGAATAAATATTACCTACTCAAGCTAATTACATCTCAACATACCAGAGTGCTTATAAACAGCATAAAACACGATTAATTTCCTTAATAACAGGAACTACGCGAGCACCGAGCCAAACGTCCTTGCAGCCCGAGCCGATATTATGCAACGAATGAAAAAAAAAATCTTTTCGCTGTAAGGTCATTGGTCATTACGTGTGCAATTAAGAGCTATCGGACCGTCAAAAAGTGCAGCTACGAAGGTCCGGCATCGGCACGGATGAACGGGGAATGTCACACATACACACAAGTAGCCAAGATGATTACCTTCCTTAATCACCTGTGCACGTGATTGCGGGGCAATAACGAAAATAATAAAACAACAACAAAAACTGTGCTTTAATCGCAAAAAGAACACATCCTCGGGCGTTCTCCGGCTGAAGAGACACGCCACGAGATAACTGTATCTTCTTTGATACTTTGGAGAGGCTGTTGGGTGTGTGTGCTCAGATTCGGAATCAGTGTTCATTCAGTTACGGATCATTTAACTACCGAAATTAATCAATAAGCGCGCATTATTTTTACCTTTCAAGTGCACAATAGACGTTTATGGTTTTGTATTAATTTTTGTGAAACAATGCAGGTTTAATGTGATTTTAACAAGTGGGCTTCAAAATGAAAAGATTAGGGTGAGTTTTAAATTGGTGTGGAATGTCAAATCCTTAAGCAGCTTTGGATGTGTTTAAAAACAAGAACGTAGTACTAAATTTTGCACTTTTTATTAATAAAAAAAAAACTTCTATAAACTTTTGTTGGGGAAAAGCGGCAGAATCCAAAAATTAGGGTTGTATTTTAAGGTATCTATAGACGCGCTTCGAGATTTATCTCTCTTCAGTATAGCTTTGCTAATGACGTTTAAAAAAAATTTAGGAATAAATTTAAAATAAATAACTTTTTCGTAATTTTATATATTACGTTTAAAGTGTGCAAACTATAAGAAGCGTAACGTTATTTTCTCGAATTCAAATAGTTTTGAATTTGAATTTATCTTGTTTGCCAGAACTTTATTTTTTATTTAGCCAATATTTCGCTGATTTTTTGTCAGCTTCTTCAGGGAAAGTTTATAGAAGTTTTTGATAACTTGACGGTTCTGGTTCTGGTTCTTTAGGGAGTGCGCATTTCTGCACTGCACTTAGGCCTCATAAGGCCCATTGTGCTTCCTCATCATATGTAGACATCTCAGAATTATGTGTGAAACAACGAAATTTTCAATCTCGGTTTGACATAACTGTAGTGGCACCGTCCTGTTGGAACCACATGTCTTCCTGATCTATTCCATTCACATGAGGCACAAAAAATTGATGTTTATGCTCCGATACCGTTCGCGAAAAATAAAATGTTTTCAATGATGCCTCTAGTCCAAAATCCACACTAAATAGTAACACGTTTGGGATGAATTTCATTCTCATGAAACACATGTGGGCTTTCGTCAGTCTAAATGCGACAATTTTGCCTAGCAAAGCCTAGTTTGCCTAGTTTGTGAATCGTGGCAGTAAAACTTTCACAATTTTTGAAATAATATTTTACAATTACTGTAAAACCACAACGAACAAAATTTAACCAAATTTTAATTTTCCACTCTTCTTACGACACCTAAATCAATCAATCAATCAATCAATCAATCTGATAAATCAACCCTCTTTTACATGTGTAAAAATTTATGACAAAAAATATATTTACAGGGTGGTCTAATTTCAATGTTGCATGCCCATAAGCAACATCGAAATTAGACCCTGTATATACATTTTTCTCGGTGCGTACGGTAGCGACAGTATGTCGCTACACTTAAATAATAATTTACAGTAAAAATATATGACAAAAAATATACTTACAGGGTGGTCTAATTTCGATGTTGCATGCCCATAAGCAACATCGAAATTAGACCACCCTGTATATACAATTTTCTCGGTGCGTAGGGATATACAAGGACTTGGTAAATATAAGAGTTAGAAAAAAAACCGATAGCACAGTCGTGATCTCTTTTTTTGAGACTAGAATAATGCCGAAAACAAAAATGAACTATCTTGTTTTTTTTTCAGAAGTTATAGAGCAAAATCGGGCTTTCTTGATTTTTAACTTTAATCAATATCTTGCTTAATTTGTAGGATAGACAAAAACTTTAAATACTTTCTTAAGACACTTCTTGGAGTAGAATCCTGTGGGGTAGGCATTTATTTATTTTATGCATACATTTTCGAGTTATGGCCAAATTATTTTTTTTAAACGTAAATCATAGTTGGCTTCGACACAGTTGATCAACCAAATTTTCAGGCTTTTCTAAACTGAAAATTTTAAAGGTGCCTTCTACTCCCAGACTAAGCATGAAGTAAAATTTCGAGTTTAGAAAAGCCCCGCTTAGAAAATTTGTCGAGGGTCGCGCAGCGACCCGAGACAAATTTTCACGGGGCTTTTCTAAACTCGAAATTTTACTTCATGCGCCACGCGTATAAACCACTGATTTACAGTAATGTTAAATATATATATATATATATATATATATATATATATATATATATATATATATATAACGCTTAGATATAATATTTACCGAGATGTAGCGAAAAAAAATGCTTGTAACACTGTAATACGTAGTGTTCCGTAAGGATCTTACTTAGGCCCTATGCTTTTATCCTTATTTACTAATGATGCTATCTTAATATGTAAAGAATCTAGTACATTGCTATTTGATGAAGATTTAAAGTTGTTTTGTGAAGAAAATTGATAATTTCTGGTTAAAACAATCTGCTACAGATCAGTTAAGTTTAAAATTCTATATTTATAATGTAATAGTAGCCCTAACTCTATCAAAGGCTTAGCTGACATCTGTTAAAATATACTGAATTTCGTGAGAGTTTCTTCATTTCTAGAAACATTTATATCACATGGATTTTCAGTATTGCAATTTACTTCTCAAAGTTTTATATTTTTTCTTTGTTTCTTTATTTATAGCTTAATATTTGTAATGTGGACTGTGGCGACGTTTTTCGCGGGCGTCGCCCAAACGGACGGATTCGACGCGGACCTGGACGACCTGACCGAGAGCATCGTGCCGGAAAACGAGGAGGTCGCCGAGCACAAAAAACTAGGATTCGACTTCGACTACTTTTACGAAGACGTCGGCGGCGGCGGCCCGACGAAAACGGACGTCGAGGAGGCCGCGAAAGACGGCCTGAAACAAATGAACGACCTTTACTTCATCAAAGAACCAGAATTATTTAGATTAGGTAAGAAACAGAAAACATCAAAATAAACACTACACTGAAGTGAAAAAGAAACCGATTCGAAGAAATGCTAGAAATGATACAAAATTAAATGTTAGGGGTTATATAAATTGTATTATCTTAATTCGAGGAAATGCTAGAATTAATACAAGAATAAAATGTTGTGTTGAGGACCCCGGTGGGGTGGTGGGTAGAGACCCTGCATCCTAACACAAGGGTCACGGGTTCGAGTCCCGCCGGGGTCCTTTTAAAGTACAATATGGTTCCACCTGAGTTCATGGATGCGTGTGAATGTGTTTGTGGCGTCTAAATATAGTTAAAAAATGAAATGTGATGACTGCGATGCAATATATATATATATATATATATATATATATATATATATATATATATATATATATAATATATAGATAGATATATATATATATATATATATATATATATATATATATATAGGGCAAACGGGCAGGTCTTTTGAAACGAGATTAAAAGAACATAGGAAAGATATTCTAAATAATAAACTGACCACGGGGTTCGCAAAACATTGCATCACGGCTAATCACTTTTTCAGCTCAAACGACTGTAAAATGTTGCATTCGGGTAATAAGGGATTAGTTTTGAATTATCGGGAGGGTTTAGAAATAAGTAAAGCCATAAAGGCGGGAAAAAACGTGGTCAATGACAACGAGGACCTTTGGAATTCCCCGATAATTAGAGCGCTTATTACCTGAAATGCCGACATCTAGTATATATAATCAATTTTGCTCTTTTGTACACCATTCTTGAAAATGGCATTAAGCCGAAACTAGTTGAAAATAAAACAATTTATTAGTAAAACAAACCAAGTGAATTTCAATCAAATACCTATATATTAATAGTTAAATACACAAAAATATAAAGATGAAATGGTTGAATGATCTGGGACCAATATCCAGTAAATGTAGTTGTGTTTTTTTAATAAATATTTTCTACTCCACGAAGTGGAAGAAAATCAACTACAAAACATAAAAAATATATTTTCTGTGTTATTAAATATGAAATTATAAATAGTTGTTATTTTTTGCTTAGGATTATATTTAAATGAGAATGAACCTGCAGCTAAAGTAGCGGCATTCAGCGCACCGAATCCTCGTGCCATCCTCCAATCCCGTTACGGATACGCTGCCGTGCAAGCCTCCCTAAGGCTGAAGGAAAAGTAAGTACTCACCAAAACCGGCGGCAACTTTCCACGCGCAACAGGAAGACCACTTTTTTCGTTTCTGAAAAACATTTCCACCATTATTTTGATTTCTATTTACGCTGGTGGGGCTGTCGACCAATGGAGGGAAAGTGTATAAGTCGGAGACGTATTAGAAATTTCACCCAGTTCGGTCCTGATCGCCGCCGATTAAATATCGACTAAAAGTTAAGAGGTAGAGAAAGTTATTCACTTACAGCAAGTAAAAGTTTTTGTTATTATTAATAAGAAAGTTTTCTGTGTGTGTACAGTGTGAGTGAGTGTTCGATTTGTGTGTAGATATCTAGATATAAAGTTTTATTTTTTTAAAGAAAGTTTTAAACGCTGAACAATGATAACAATGTTAAAAAATAGCTGGAAAAAACCGAATACATATGTAGATCTTAGTAAAATTTTGTAATAAGAGTTTTTAGAGTAGCTGGCTATGATCTTTTGCATTCTCGAGCTAAATGAGTTCATCCTATATACAGGGTGTCCGTATTTCGTGGAAATGCATGGGCATCTCGGTTATTAAAAGAGTTAGAAAGTCGGGTAAAATGGGGCAAAGTTATTTTATTTTATTTTTATTATTTAAGGGGTTACTAATGATCTGAAAACAAATTTGTAATATCTTCTTTTGTTTTCGAGATATTGCCAAACAACTGCAATATGCAATGCATGGGCATCTCAGTAAAATTGGGGTAAAGTTGCATATTTTAGGGGCTACTAATGATCTGAAAACAAATTTGAAATAACTTCTTTTGTTTTCGAGATATTGTCAATAAATTGATTTTTGGAAAATTCGTTTTTATTTTTTTATTCGAAAACTATTGAATCTAGACATTTACAACTTTGACATTCTAGAGGTACTTTTTAATGAGGAATCTAGTAGAATATTTTATTTTAAAATACCTATAACATTTACCCGGAAACCGTAGCCAACTTTTGTTTTTCTTATGGGCGCCATTTTGGATTTTTATATTTTTGAAAGAATATTTTTTTCTGAGTTCAGTGATGTATCATACTTATAATTTATTTTACATTTATATTTAAAATCATAATATTTTGTTTTTTGTAAAGAGCACCTTGGAAACAAAGACGACATATCTATTTATTAACAAAATCTTGCCAGTAATCATTCAATTTTTGCTGCCAAAATTGAATGACTACTGTCAAGATTTTGTAATAATAATAATAAGTGACCTTTATTACACATAACATAAAGTAAAAACAGTGTCTTGTTCAAATAAGAAGCAACAATAAAAGTTTATTAATATTCACACAGAAATGTATGAATTAATTATAAATGTATTTACATTGCAATTACCTAATATTGACAAATTTCTATGAATAATTGTAAAACTTTGTTAACACATTTCATTTTTAAGCAGTACAGTAACAAATCAGCTGAAGACCCGTCCTGAGGGGTGATGTGTAATCAAATTAGGGCCCTAGGAGTTGTCAAATAAGTGAACTTACTCTACTGTTTCCAAGGCCCTCTTAGCAAATAACAAATATTTATAATTTTGCATATCAAATATAAAATAAATTATGAGTGTGGTGCATCAATGAATTCAGAATAAAATATTCTTTCTAAACATATAAAAATCAAAAATGGTGCCTGTAAGAAAAAATAAACCTGGCTATGGTTTCCGGGTAAATGTTAGAGTTATTTAAAAATAAAATATGCTACTAGATTCCTCATTAAAAAGTTGTAAATGTCTAGATTCAATAGTTTTCGAATAAAAAAATAAAAACGAATTTTCCAAAACTCAGTTTATTGACAATATCTCGAAAACAAAGGAAGTAATTTTAAATTTGTTTTTAGTTTATTATCGGGCCCTAAAATTAGCAACTATGACCTAATTTAACCGACTCTCTATCTTCTCAAATAACCGAGATCCCCATGCATTTCCACGAAATACAGACACCCTGTATATATTAAACTTAAAATCTGAAATATAAGAATTTTCCTAGCAACCCACGTTTTTATTTATAAAGAAGAATGTGTTTTTTTAACTTTACTGTTAAATTTAATACGCGTGGCGCATGAAGGAACATTTAGAGTTTGGAAAAGCCTGAAAATTTGGTTTGGATGCTTTGCTTTGCGTTTCATCTTGACATAAGTCGATATATTCCAAGGTAACGAGTGTCTTCCACTCCCAGACTAAGCATGAAGTAAAATTTCGAGTTTAGAAAAGCCCCGCGTAGAAAATTTGTCGAGGGTCGCGCAGCGACCCGAGACAAATTTTCACGGGGCTTTTCTAAACTCGAAATTTTACTTCATGCGCCACGCGTATAAACAACTGATTTACAGTAGAGTTAAAAATATATATAACCTTTAGATGTGATGGTGATCAATATTTATCTAGATGTAGCGAAAAAATGGAATAATTACTTTTTTTGTGTTTTGGAATAATAATAATAAAAGTAGAATAAATTTAGTTTGAGCAACTTTTCCATATTGTTAGTATATAAATCATTATATCGTATGTTCAATAAAACAAATAACCTTTAGAGTGCCATGATTTAATCTTTTCTAAATTTAAGTTGGCTACACGCTTTAAGACTTGACATATAAAACGTCAGGCATAATAATTATAATGTATAATTTGAACCTAGAATATTTTCCATGGCACTCTAGAGGTTTTTCTTTTATTGAACATGGAATATGTCTATAATTCTTCTATAAATTTAATCTAAATGAATATTTTTAAAATATTAGATGAAGAAAAGACGACATGTATTATTTTTCAGTGTTCTTTATTTGGATTTTAATTTCACGAGTATTAAATATTTTTATACAGATATCCAGAAACGCGTAGCAGGAGGAATCCAGAACATGCCACCTTCGTCAGAGCCGCGCCCCTTCAGGAACAATGCCCCTTACGTGGCTTACCCCGATGCCCCGCGGCCTCTCGCCGGTACAGAACATCCGACGGAACCTGCAATAATCCGGAGCATCCGTGGAAGGGGGCGAGTATGCTGCCTATGCAGAGGTTCCTCATGCCTAGCTACGAGGACGGGGTGCAGGAGGTTAGACGGTCGGTGAGGGGGTCGAGATTGCCCTCGGCGAGGGAGATCAGCGTGCGGATACACAGGGACAGGAATTTGGAGACACCCTCTGTGACGATGATGTTCATGCAGTGGGGGCAGTTTTTGGATCACGATGTTACATCGACGGCCCAGGCGAGGGCGTTTAATGGAAGCGTGCCCAGGTGTTGTGCCAGAGGGGGGGCTGGTTTCCTGCCGCCTGAACTGACTGTAAGTGGTTTTATGTTATATGGGAACACCTGGATCCTTGTAAAACTAACATGTTTCTTATTATCCCAAAGAATAAAGATAATATAATTTATTTATCTTAAATTAATTTCTTAGTTAACCCGTGGTGAAAAAATTTAAACTATAAACTATAAGTATAAATGAAATTGCCAAATCTTGGATGCAGAATACTTCAAACATTAAAAGTGCCGAGATTCTTTTCGCAATCTACAACAAGTTAGTCTTACAAAGACTATATCAAAGACTCATTTAAACAACTACTTCCCGAACTAATACCCCGACGGACATTGTAAACGGTAACGTGACCGCCAGTCTAAGGTGTCAATTTGTTTAGAGGGAATGGCTAAGCTATACTGATGAGAGGTAAATCTCGAAACGCGTCTATAGATGGCCTGAATAATTAGATCCAGATTGTTACATTTGCAGTAGGTTACTGTATGTAACAGCAAACACTTGTTGTATAATACAATGTCCGTCGGGGTATTGGCCCAGGAAGTAGTTGTTTTAATAAGTATTTGGTATAGTCTTTGTAAGACTAACTTGTAGATTGCGAAAAGAATCGCACTTTTAATGTATAAATTATTAATTAAAACACTTGGTATTGCGAATTAGTGAAACAATACCAAGTGTTTTAATTAATAGTTTATAATTGGATTTTTCCAACTATATAAATGTCTAGGACTATTATCAACATTTAAGAGATTATAAGAAACTTGAACACGACACACGAAGCTAGATAATTCTAAATCGTGTTCGTATTATTGTACAGTGTAACCGTTTAAATTATGATTTCGTTGATTGTCGAGGCACTTATTTTTTGAAAGTAAATTATGATTTAGAGTAGACGGCATTTTATTTGTGCGGTTGCCCAGAATGCTAATTGAATGATTGACTCTTCTAAACTCGAAATTTTACTTCATGCGCCACGTATATTAAACACCGGAAGCACTTGAACATTGTAAACAAGTAACCACACTTGAAATCAGTGTCTTGTACGCGTGGCGCATGAAGTAAAATTTCGAGTTTAGAAAAGCCTGAAAATGTGGTTTGGCCGCTCCACTTCGCGGAGCGACCAAACCAAATTTTCAGGCTTTTCTAAACTCGAAATTTTATTTCATGCTTAGCCTGGGAGTGGACGACACTCATTAGTTTAAAATATATCAAAACTGTTAAAATGTGTAACGTAACTGTCACAAAGAGAAACCATAGCATGTCTATTTCATTATAATTCGATTCAAACTCGTGTCAAGTTTACACAATGGACTAAATGTCATTATAGTCTAAATGTCGGCTAACGCCGACTAATTTTAGGTGCCAATATAGTCCAAATGTCGGCTGGCGTTAACTTATGTCAACTGTTATGATAGTCTAAATGTCGGCCGTCGCCGACTTATGTTAAGTTGACACGATGGACTAAATGTCGGCTGGCGGCGACTTTCATCAACGGTCAATATAGTCGAAATATCGATTAGTGCCGACTTATATAAACCGTTATTATAGTTCAAATGTCGGCTGGCGCCGACTTCTGTCATTTTTATCCAAATGTTGGCTGGCGCCGACTTATGCCAACAGTCATGATAGTCCAAATATCGGCTAACGACTTATGTCAAGTTCACAAGTTGGACTAAATGTCGGCTAGCGCCGACTTACGTCAACTGTCATTATAGGCCAAATGTCGGCTAGCGCCGACTAATGTGAACTGTCATTATAGTCCAAATGTCGGCTAGCGCCGAAATGTGTGAAGTTGACACGATGGGGTAATACCGATTTGTATGAAGCGCCGATAGCGCCGATAGCGCCGATAGATTAAAGCCAGTCAACGTAGTGATTAATAATCATGAAGTTACAATAGTCAAACTACAGTCGATAGAGTGATTTAATATAAAAATCATCATAATTAAAAGTTAGTCAAGCAAGTGTCGACTTTCGTCAACTGTCAATATAGTCGAAATGTCGGCTAGCGCCGACTTATATAAACCGTTATTATAGTTCGAATGTCGGCTGGCGCCGACATGTGTTATTTTAGTCCAAATGTTGGCTGGCGCCGACTTTTCAACAGTCATGATAGTCCAAATGTTGACTAACGACTTATGCCAAGTTAACAAGATGGACTAAATGTCGGCTAGCGCCGACTTACGTTAACTATCATTATAGGCCAAATGTTTTCGCTATTAAATATTATTATAGTCCAAATGTCGGCTAGCGCAGACTATGTGAAGTTGACACGATGGACTGATGTCGACTAATGCCGATTTGTATCAAGTTGACACGACGGACTAAATTTCGGCTTGCGCCGATAGTTTAAAGCCAGTCAACATTGTGATTTATAGTCATAAAGTCACAATAGTCAAAATATAGTCGATAGAGTGATTTAATAACAAAATCATCATAATCAAAAGTTAGTCAAGCAAGTGACCGACAGTTATAATGTCACAGGAATCAAAATCATAATGAAAAGTTAGTCCAGCAAGTGACTTACAGTCATAATGTAAACAGTCAATCGAGTGATTTAATGACAAAATCACAATATTCACAATATTCAAAATATAGTCAATAAAGATATGATATAACAATATTAAATGATAGCCCAAAGACAGCCAACTAACTGACTTAAAGTTGAAATGACAGAAATTTCAATATACGATCGACAGAGCGATTAAATGACAAAATCCTGTCACAGTAATCAAAATCATAATCAAAAGTTAGTCAAGCAAGTGACTTACAATCATAGTGTCAACAGTCGACAAAGTGATTTAATGAGAAAATCCTAGTAAGTTAAAAAAGGCCTGTCACTCATAATATACAGGGTGGGCCACGAATAACGCCCATTAAAAGTTTTCGGGATTCCTGACAGAGGAAAAATTTGAAAAAATTCTACATTGCACGGTTGAATGCGATCACCTCATGGAAAATATTTCGACTTTCTATCACTTCCGGTTGTACCGGAAATGGCTACCAACTTTGTTATTTTAAATAGAACATCCTATATATTTTTTTTTTTTAGATTCCCCGTTCAATTGTCTACCCTCTCATATGAATTTATGTCCACTTAACTCTTACAGTTTTTGAGTTAAAAATTTATTTGTCAAATATTGACCTCAAATAGACTTTTTGAAAATTGCCTATAACTTCTAGTAAGAACAAGATAGACAGACGAGCGGCATCTTGAATTGTTACTCATAGATCCCTCTAGAATTAAAAAAATTGACATCTGTCAATTTTGACAATAGGTATTTCAAAAATGTCAATATTTCAGTGCCCACTTAAAAACATCATAATTCAATGTTTTCAAATGGAATGACCAATATTTTATCTGATATGGTGATTGGCAAGACAATTTGCAAAATAAAAGTATTATGTCTCCCTATATCTAGAGCAAATAGTTTTTGAGTTATTTCGAAATTTCTTTCCTCCCAGAATGCTTGCACAATTGAATAATTCCTGTACTATTCAAAATTGACAGATGTCAATTTTTTTAATTCTAGAGGGATCTATGAGTAACAATTCAAGATGCCGCTCGTCTGTCTATCTTGTCCCTACTAAAAATTATAGGCATTTTTCAAAACGTCTATTTGAGGTCAATATTTCACAAATAAATTTTTAACTCAAAAACTGTAAGAGTTAAGTGGACATAAATTCATATGAGAGGGTAGACAATTGAACGGGGAATCTAAAAAAAATTAATATATAGGATGTTCCATTTAAAATAATAAAGTTAGTAGCCATTTCCGGTACAACCGGAAGTGATAGAAAGTCGAAATATTTTCCATGAGGTGGTCGCATTCAACCGTGCAATGTAGAATTTTTTCAAATTTTTCCTCTGTCGGGAATCCCGAAAACTTTTAATGGGCGTTATTCGTGGCCCACCCTGTATATAACGTTTAGGTCAAATTCTCTTCAAACCAACTAACAAATACAAATTTAAAATGAAAGGAGAAATAACAAACTATAAGAAGCCTAAACTTATTTTCTCAAATTCAAATAGTTTTAAATTTGAATTTATCTCGTTTGAACAATAACTTTTATTTACGACCAAGTTGTTTTTAACAAATATATTTACAAAGGGGGACCCTCGTGGGTCAGTGACCCTCTGGCCCAAGAGCAGGAGCTCTACCTGCCCTTGGGCCAGAGGGTCGTGGGTTCGAATCCCACCGGGGGGTGCCAGTTTCTTATGGGGAAATTGGCACCCTCTGGAGCCATGGATGTGAGTGAATGTGCTGTGTCGTCCATAATTAGTTGCATAAGCGTGTAAAGAATTAAATACTTAAATGGAATAAATAAAATAAATATTGATGTTGGCCAATAGTCTACGTTACTAAGGCCAGGCAAAAGCCAAAAAAAAATTTACAAAGAATATAATATAATATTAAACCAAATAATTACAAACGAAGGTCGTTTCTGTTTTATCTCGATTAATCAAAAGTAAATGAATATACTCGCTATTAAATATTAGTAGAATCGAGAAATATTCTAAATACGAGAAATATTCTAAATACGAGAAATATTCTAAATACCCATACATTGAGCATTTATCCACGACACACAGTCTCACAGATACTTAGAATTAATTCCAACAAGCCAGTGAATGTTTCTATTTGTGATTAATTAACAAACATTGATTTGTTGGAATATATTCCAATTATCTGGTAAAATTTAAAAAAAATACGCTGTCTGGATATATTTCTGTCTTTACTTAAATCCTCGTTAACAAATATATCTGTATAAAATGTTCTCGATTTTTTATTTATTTCACCTTTTTATCAATGTATGTAGCATCCAGAATGTTTACCGATTCCGGTTTCCGACGACGATTGGTTTTTGGGGAGGTTCGGCATCCGCTGTTTGGAATTTATAAGGAGCGCTCCCTCGTCGAGGATCGACTGCGATTTGGGGTGGAGGGAGCAAATCAATCAGGTCACTTCTTACATCGACGCCTCAACTGTTTACGGTAGCGATCCAGAACGGGCCGACTCTTTACGACTCTTCCGCAGGGGTGAGCGCTTTTTAATATCACCGAAATTTAAAACCATCCCTCACACACGAAAAATATTACGAAGTATAAAAAATACGGCACGAGATAATGCTTTAATGATAAATTTACAACCCTCATACAGAACCCGAGTTTGTAATTTACGTTACAAAGACTCTCCTAATCCCATAAAAAAGAAAAACGTTTGTAACGTAAATGAAAGACTCTTAATCCCCCCCCCCCCAAAAAAAAAATGGAATATGGATATAGTAACCACCCACAATGATTGAAAATTTTAAACTGAAACATTCAACCCACACAAAAAATAATTAAATGCATTAAAACCGCACTGATTGAAAAAACCTAATTAAATATTAACCGCGTTTATGTTTCACGATCAATAAATTCATATAAAATAATTACCGGTGGAGGCTTCTACTTGGATATATCATATGTTCAATAAAACAAATCTCTAGAGTGCTTTGATTTAATCTTTTTTCAAATTTAAGTTGGCTATACACTTCAGGAATTGACATATAAAACGTCAGACATAATAATTATAATGTATGGCACTCTAGAGATTTTTTTAATTGAACAAACGATACATCATAACTCACAAATGGATCACTTTTTAACGTTGTTTGTATAACTTAATAAAGTCTTATGGCCGGTTTTCCTAACATGACTTTGGACGTTGCTTATGTAAGCAGGGCTTAACTTTAAGTAGGGCTTATAATTGAAATGCGTTGCACCAACAGATTTAAGCAATGGCTTATGTATGTCAGCCTTAGTTGTGCGAATAAGTGGCAACGTAGCGATTTACACAAACTGTATTGGCTGTTGATTTGGCGGGAATATTTATTTTAAATGTCTCCCAACTGATTCGTGGAAAAATGTACGCCATTTATAAAGAAAACAATTTATTGTTTGTAATCTGTCATCAGTATTCTGCTAATTTCGCAAAGCTACATTTAAAAATGAGCAAAAAACGCAGTGCAAACTATCCTGCTGAAGAAAAACATATTCTATGTTCTCTTGTAGACAAATATAAACATATTGTAAAGAAAAAAAGAAATGGATTCTATGAGTAAGATAATAATTGTACCGTTGTCATAACTTTTAGGTTAGAATCCGTGTCCTAAGTCCAGGCAAACGGTGACTTAGGACTCGAGCATGACTTAAGCGATTTTTTGGCGTAAATCAGTTGGTGCAACACTTTACGACGCGGTTATGACTTAAGACACGGTTTGAGACGCGACTAGGACTTAAGTAACGTTGGAGAAATCGGCCATTAGTTATACAAAAAAGTTAAAAAGGGTTTTCATTTGTGTATAATTCCCAAACAGGTTTATTACAATACGGACGGCCAAAACGACGCGATTTAAGCCCTCCGGATCCTCCAGGAGGCGAAATCTGCCACATGGGCGCTTTATCAACCCAATGCTTCCGTGGAGGAGATTCTCGTGTTGGTGAACAACCCGGCCTTACTGCTTTCCACACAGTTTTCCTTCGATATCACAATCGGATAGCCACTATTTTAGGGGATTTAAATCCTCACTGGAGTGATGAAAAGATCTATCAAGAGACCAGAAGAATTGTTGCTGCTTCAATTCAGCAGATTACGTACAAAGAGTTCTTGCCGATTTTGTTGGGGCCTGAAGTGATGAGGTTGTTCGATTTGGATTTGGTTAGAAAGGGGTATTATAATGGGTACGATATGCGGATTAATCCGGCCCCAGCCAATTCATTTAGTTCAGCGGCGTTTAGGTTTGGGCATAGTTTGGTGCAGAATTCTTACGTGAGATCGGATAGTAAACACAGGCCTATATTTAATAGTAAGTTGGTTTTTCTTTTATAAAACTTCTATACTTACCTTAGCATCAGACTAACCAATATACAGAGAGTTTTATGTAACACCGAACATTTTAATCTTCATACAGAGAATTTTACTTTTAAGTATACATATGCATACGTTGTACATTTTCCGACACTTACTCTATTAATAGAAATTAATTTGAAGCTTTAAACGAGTGTTTTCCACTCCCAGGTTAAGCATGAAGTAAAATTTCGAGTTTAGAAAAGCCTGAAAATTTGGCTCGGGCGCGTAGCGAAGCGGAGCGACCGAGCCAAATTAGGCTTTTCTAAACTCGAAATTTTACTTCATGCGCCACCGGTAAAAAACACTGATTCAATGTGAGGTTTGCGGTGTGTTTTAAACTTCGCAATATGTTAGTGTTTTGTACCGGTGGCGCATGAAGTAAAATTTCGAGTTTAGAAAAGCCTGAAAATTTGGTTTGGTTGCTCCGCGCTTCGCGCTACGCGACCAAACCAAATTTGCAGGCTTTTCTAAACTCGAAATTTTACTTCATGCTTAGTTTGGGAGTGGAAAACACTCGTTTCAAATTTCAAATTGAACTCTTAAAAAAAAACAAGGATTATCTAAAAATTTACGGCACACACGCTATAATTAGAACTTCCTGTGTGTACAATTGGTACTGAAATAAGTTGAGGCGTTGATTGCAATTGGCTATAATTTGTAATGGTCATATAGGCAAACTCAGTTTACACATAACCTAAAAATTAAAGGTGTTAAATCGTACTGTATGCTTTGGTTTGACAAATCGAGCATACGAAAATAAACATTGAAAATGTTCGGTGTTACATAAAACTCTCTGTATAAAAAAACTACTGGTAATCAAATCCAAGTCTCTAAAATTTGATGAGATCTGTGGCTCCTTTTTTTCATACAATTTTCTCTAGAAATAATTTTTTCCATCATCTCCAGATGTTACCCTTCACGAAGAACAAAGCAATCCAGAAAACATCTGGTCCTTCGGCAGCGTCGACCGTCTAATCCTAGGCTTCTCCAACCAAGCCTCGCAACGCCGCGACGAATTCATCTGCCACGAACTAACCCACCACTTATTCCAAAACCCTGGCGATCCTTTCGGAATGGACTTAGCAGCAGTGAACATCCAACGCGGCCGAGATCACGGCGTCCCCAGCTACACCTCCTGGAGGGAACCCTGCGGGCTCACCCCAATCCGCAGCTGGGAAGACTTGGAACCCCTGATGTCCTTCGAGACAATCCAACGCTTCAGATCGCTTTACGAGCACGTCGATGACATCGACTTATACCCCGGAGGATTAGCCGAGAAGCCAGTGCGTGGAGGTGTTGTAGGTCCTACTTTTGCTTGCATAATAGCCCAACAGTTTTCCAACTTCCGGAAAGGCGATCGGTTTTGGTATGAAAACGGCGATTTCGAATCGAGTTTCACTCCAGCGCAATTGCAACAACTAAGGAGGATCACCTATTCTCAGATAGTCTGCGAGGTCCTTCCGGAAGTCGAGACAATCCAACCGTTTGTTTTCCTCTCCCCGGATAATTTTAGGAATGAGCGTGTTTCTTGTGATAATCCGGAAATGCAGAATATAGACATGCGCGCTTGGCAGGAGAGAAGGAGTGCGAATTTGGTGCAAGAACCGCCTAATAAAAATCAAATTGATAAGGAGAGCAAGGATAGGGAATCGAAGCGGAAAACAACGGTTAAACCTAAAGTTGATAATAAGTTGGAATTGCTCGAAGAAGTTGATGATAAATTAGATTTTGATGAGGAGGAGGAGAAGGAGAAGGAGGCGATTAAAAGAGAGGAGTTAACAAGTACGACCCCGAGGATCAGCGATAAAATTGATTTTGGGAAACCAACAAAGATCTCCGATAAATTATCCTTTGCTAACCAAAAACCTGCTTTTACCACAACAAGAAAGCCGGCTTCCATCATAACAAGAAAGCCACCTAAAATCAGTGATAAATTGAGTTTGGGAAACAAGCGGCAGACCACAACTAAAAAACCTTCAACCATAGAAGATTTCGACGTGATTTTCATTAAAGGAAAGCGCGAGGAGAAGGACAAGAAACCTGAAAATTTCGACCCTGACTGGGATCACCTTTTCGAGGATAAAAACCCTGGAGTGAAAATTAAGCGCAGCGATGAAAACAATCCTGGAGTGAAAATCAAGGGCAGTGATGAAAACAATCCTCGAGTGATAATCAAGGGCAGCGATGAAAACAATCCTGGAGTGAAAATCAAGGAAAGCGATGAAAACAATCCTGGAGTGAAAATCAAGGGCAGCGATGAAAACAATCCTGGAGTGAAAATCAAGGACAGCGATGAAAACAATCCTGGAGTGAAAATCAAGGGCAGCGATGAAAACAATCCTGGAGTAAAAATCAAGCGCAGCGTTCTTGATTACTACGATGAAAACAACCCTGACTCGAACATCAAGCGCAGTATTCTCGATTATTACGATGATGATGATTTAAGTGATGAGCTGGATTACGAGGATGATGAGTTGAGCAAGAAACGCAAGCGTAAAAAGAAGCCGAGCAGGATTAGAACCACGACAACACGCCCTAGCACCATAAAAAGGTTAAGACCCGACTATCCGCTATCCCCTTTAAAAATTAAAGTCAGCAACATCTCAACCTCAATCATGGATATAATTGATTCAGACAACATGAGGCATTCGACGATAAGACCAGGGATTTTCAGCAGATTCACAACTCCAAGACCCTCTGATTACGGAGAGGATTTCATTCTGCACCCGACAATGAGCAAAGATAAAATTGGGAAAAAGCGCGGAAGACCTGATCTTCAAGTGAACATCAACATCCAGTACATGTCCTCCACGCCGAAAACTAACATTAAAGTTGATAAATACAGCCGTCCGAATGTTCACATAATTGAAAACGGCTACGCCGCGCAGGATTACTACCATTCAACAAAACGACCTCTAACAATAACCCCATTTCGAACAACAAGGCGCCCAACTCCAAGACCCAATTATTCCAACTACCACGAAGATCGCTATCGACCCACAAAACGACCCTCTTACTCATCATCCTCTTCTTCCTCCTATGGAAATTCAAATTTAAATTTAAATTCATATCGACCTTCTTCTTATTCTTCATCATCTTACGATGATTACAGACCAACAAAACGACCTTCTTACTCTGCTTACGACGACGACGACGAACACTTTTACAACAGACCAAATTACAATCACGACCGTTTCGAAAACAGACCTTTCTCGACATCAAAACGACCCTACATCTACAAACCTTCACAAGGCTACCTTTCCATGTTCGACGAACTCCACACGACGACAAAAAGGACGATTTACATGCAGGGTTATGTTAACAGGGTCTCAAGACCACCCAACATCCCTAGTTATCTTTACCTCGATAAATATTACAAGGAGGAAGATGAGGAACGATATAGGTACAAAACTGATTCTAGTGTTCATTACGTTGGGGATAAAGATGGTTATAATAGGCAAAATAATGAGGATGTAGATAAGACGGATCAAGGGGAGAAGAATTTTGTTAAAATTTCCTCGGTGCAGGGAAATCGGTTTCTTCGCGGGGGGAATAAGGAAGAGTTCATCAGCACAGCCCAACAAAAGGAAGGTGATTTGGAATTGGATGATGGTTCACAGGCGTTTAATTTTGATACAGAAGATGATGAGATTGAGAAGCTGTTGGTCGATGTGATTCCTAGAGAAAGCAGGTTAGTAAACTACACTACGAGCTTTGTCCCACGTCAGTTGGCACAGTCGTTAAAAAATCAATGACTATAGTCAGTGGCGTAGATAGGAGGGAGGTAAAAGATTCTATGGGCACCTCTGAAAACACTCATTAGAATCACTGACTATAGTCAGTGGCGTAGATAGGGGAAAGGTAAAAGATTCTACGGGCACCCCTGAAAACACTCATTAGAATCACTGACTATAGTCAGTGGCGTAGATAGGGGGAAGGTAAAAGATTCTATGGGCATGCCTGAAAACACTCATTAGAACTTCAAATTAAACGGTTTTATTAAAACAATAAATTCCTGAAAATTTACTTACAAAAAAACCCCTGTATAAAATCTAATACTTTTCATATTTGACAGTGACTCATTATATTATAATTTTTAACGTTATTTTTATAATAGGAAAGATGATTGGTTAATCTACAATGAATTGAACGAGGATAAAAAGGTAATCGAGAATCCGATTCTCAATCCGAATGGAAGTGATGTGAACACGGTGGAATTGCCCAAGCCCTTTGAACATTTCTGGAAAAAACACGACGATCGCGGCAGCACGAGGACTTTACTGTAGGTTTAAAAATTAATCGAAACACTCTGACGGAACGTGACAAAAGACGAGCGTTCTGTTGAGCGCGAGCCAAAGATTCAATTACTTATTTGAGGACAGACCTTTGTTGCATTGTACGGGAATTGGAGTTTTTAGAAAAATCATGAATAACTAAAAAAGGTTAATTGAGCGTTACCTATGCTTTATGCACTTATTTTTTGTTTTTATTGCAACTGTGCATTCTTATTCTTTATTTTTTAATATAAATCGCTTTGTTTTTTTTTCCAAATTAAGTGAAACAAACAAAATGATTTGTTCAATTATTAATTACTATATTACATGTTTCATTATAATTTTTAACATTTAGAGATATTATGTTTCATCAAGATATAAATTAGAATCATGTTGAAATTTATTTTTACTGCAAAAATTGCAAAATAACTCAGACAAAAATACCTTACAGAACAAACTACTTACTTGTAAAATGCTAAGAGTAAACAACCACTTCCTCTTTTAGAATTTTCACAAAAAACTTTTTAAAATCCAAGATTGTAATAAAATGCTTAAGTTTATAGTTTCATCGTTAACATCTAATCGGTTTAGGCTGTACAATGGTGACGGACAAACGCGCAGACCTTTTCCAAAAATGTTTTTTATCGACTAGGGAGACCCTAAAATTTTTGATTTGATAAATTTCACAAAAACCATACCTTCCCTTTATTTTACATATGAGGAAAAGTAAAAATTGTCTCGTATATAAAGTCAGTAATTTGTTTTGTTAGGTATTTGTATTTTTATTTAAAACAATCTCTTCTGTTTATCAAATGACTGACTTACGTTGTTCATTTTCTTTCGTATCAGACTCTTATGTTTAAATTTAACAAAAATCTGACATTTACAGCTTATGACTTATGATTTATGACAAGGGACTTTTCAGTTATACTTTATTTATTTATTTATTCATTTATCAACGGAAATCTCCTTTATACATCAATACACAATTAAGATAGTGATATAATATAAACATAACATTACTTTGAAAAACATATAAATAGAGTGAGAAATATAATACAACAAATAAAAGTATACTAATTAACAATATCCAGATTTATAAACTGTAAATGGCGTTTGAATACACTATAAGAATTACTAAAAATGTAAAAGTTGGGATACAACATAAGGACATTACAATACCGCATTATACGTGCTACAGGATTATGGGAACCATACATTGTTCGATGGAAGTTTAAACTTTCTAAAGTTTTGTGATTGTTATTGAACAAACCAAATACGTTAGTTTTTCTTAATGATCGCAATACTTTAAGGAAGGATTATGAGGACAGTTAAAGACATTTTTTTAGGAATAGTTTAAAATTATTTCTTCGTTGACATTTGACATGCACGGCGATGAGGACAAAGACTACGATGACAATACAGACTTCTTCAAATGGCCATGACGATACTCCTGACCTAACAAGACTACGACTTCACTTGAGGCATACTACTAAAGTTAAGACATATTACTAAACTTGAGACATAATACTAAAACAAATATACTAAAAAAAGCAGACATATTAAAAGTGACAATATATGTTTGAATGATTCTTTAGAGATCGGGAAAATGTTAGTGAATGAGAGATTAATGACATTGCGTGAATTAATTTAAGAGGGAAAGACAAACACTGGAGTTTAGGAAAAAGCGACATTTAAAAGAACAATATTTGGGTGAATTATTCTAAAAAAGACTAATAAAATGAGAGTGAATGAATTATAATGAAATTGTGTGAATGAACTGCTGACAAAAAGGCTTAAAGATATAAAAATGAGTTATTCGGGGAGTTTTTTTTTTAAAGTATATATCGATGCCTTAGCTCAAAGATGTGTTAAGTGCATACAGATTCTGAAGCACTTAACACATCAGTCTTAAAGGCACAGCTAGCTAAAATTGAAGACAAATAACTGTCTCTCTAAATGTACTGACAAAGACAGGATATTAGGCATTGATAAATACAGAAAGGTCCAGACAGTTCATTAAAATACAAATAATTTGTAAAATAGATTTTTCGTTAATAAATAAATTGCAGAACTGAAAAAAAAAGAGAAATAAGATATAAGAACAGAAAATGACAGTCGGTTAGACTTTATGACAAAATCCTAAACAATTGACAATTCAAGACTTTGACAAACTGACGACAAGAATTATAAGAAAGAAGCTGACAGCACAAAGTTACAAAATTCAGCCAAAATAGACATGCCAGTCGGAAAGACTAAATGACAAAATCCTAAACTTTTGACAGTTCAAGACTGACAAACTGATGACAAGAATTATAAGATAGAAGCTGACAGCACAAAGTCACAAAATCCAGCCAAAATAAACATATTAAAAATTAACTCGTGACAATCACTGACAGTTAAATAAATTCAAATCCAAAAAACTGTCTCAATAATTGTACTGACAAAAACAGGACATTATACGTTAACATACAAATAAAGACACAGACAGCTAAATAAAACAAATAGTTTTTAAAGCGGATTTTCCATTATTAAATAATTTGCCGAGATCCGACAGAAAAGAAAATAATTAGGATATGAGAACAGCAAATAACGGTTAGACTATATAACAGAATCCTAAATAATTGATAGTTTAAGACTTTGACAAACTGACGACAGGAATTATAAGAAAGAAGCTGACAGCACAAAGTCACAAAATTCAGCCAAAATAGACATATTTAAAATTAACTTATGACAATCACTGACACAATTAGATAATATAAACAAAAAAACTGTCTCTATAATAATACTGACAAAGATAACACAATCGGCAGTAAAATACAAATAAAGGTACAGCCATCTCATTATAAAACAAATAATTTGTAAAATGGATTTTCCGGCAATAAATAAATTGCAGAGACATGACAGAAAAGAAAAGAATAAAGACACAAGAAAAGAATATGACAATCGCAAAGAATATATGACAAAATCCTAAACTATTGACAGTTCAAGACGTTGACAAACTGGCGACAAGAATTATAAGAAAAAATCTGACAATAATAAAAATTATAAAAAAATTATAATAAATAACAAATAATTACAAAGAAAATAGATTATGATGAATGCAACTATAATATACACTGACTTGTAATGGCAGACAATTACAGACAGTGACAGTCAATAAGAGATAAAAACAAAACATAACAGACAATGACAGCCCATAATTAGATGCTACACACTGGTATACATATATTGGCAGATAATTATAGACAACGACAGACAATCACAGACAAAAAGAAACATGACAGCATATGCTAGACAATGACATTGACATACATTAGCTATAATAAACAATGAAAAACAATGACATACTCTGACAGACTTACACAGATTATGACAGAATATGGCAGACGATGACAGACTATGACATACTATGTTAGACTAAGAGTAACTGAAAAATTATGACAGACTATTACAGACTATGACAGTCTATAACAGACTATGACAGACTATAACAGACTACGATAGACTATAACAGACTATGACAGACTATCACAGACTATGACAGACTATAACGGACTATGACAGACTATGACAGCCTATGGCCGACTATGACAGACTATGACAGACTATAACAGATTATAACAGACTATAACAGATTGTAACAGACTATAATTCTTTTAGGAGTGTTTTAACAGCAGCTTTAATTTTAAATTGCACGCTATTTTTTTGTGTAAATTTTGCAGCCGGCATTCTTTGACATTCAAGTAGTCAAAACTATACATTTAACAAAAATGGAAAAATATACACTAGTACAACGCATTGAAATAGTGAAATATTAGAGACTGTATTGTCGAAATAAAGCCATAATTGAACGAAAAAGGGATAAGAAATTTTACCAAAAGAATAACTTCTTATAAAAAGAGCCGAAGCGGCTACTTGGCAGATATTGTATTCCATTATTAATCACATAGTTTGTATTTTGGAGTAAAATAAAAATAGAACAACATTTTTCCGAAAATTATTGATTTTCAATAAATTAAAATAAGAGTTCTTGTTAAAACACCCTTTCAATTGACAATAAGAGATTATAACAAACAAGAAGTGACTATGACAGACCATGATTGACTATGACACACTAGTACACGCTAGGATAGACTATGACAAACTATTACAGACTATGAGAGACTAAGACGAACTATGGCAAACTGTTACAGACTATAACAGACTACGACAGACTATAACAGACTATGACAGGCTATGACAGACTATCACAGACTGTGGCAGACTATAACAGACTATAACAAACTATATGAGACTATGACAGACCATGATTGACTATGACACACTAAGACAGGCTAGGACAGACTATGAGAAACTCTGGTAAACTATTACAGACTATGACAGACTATGACAGACTATGACAGACTATGACAGACTATGACAGACTAGGACAGACCATGACAGACCATGACAGACTACAATAGACTATACCAGACTATGACAGACTATGACAGACTATGACAGACTATGACAGACTATGACAGACTATGACAGACTATGACAGACTATGACAGACTATGACAGACTATGACAGACTATGACAGACTATGACAGACTATGACAGACTATGACAGACCATGACAGACTATGACAGACTATGACCGACTATGACAGACTATGACAGACTATGACAGACCATGACAGACTATAACAGACTATGACATATTATGAAAGATTATGACAGACTATAACAAATTATATAAAAAGTGAGACTATAACATACTATAACAGATTATAAAAGACTATAACATTCAATACCAGATTACGACAAACCATGATAGACTATAACAGACTAAGACCGACTATGGTAGACTATTTCAGCCTATGACAGACTATAAAATACTATAATAGACTATGACAGACTATGATAAACTATAAATAGAATAGAATAATTTATTGATGTTTAGGATCACAGATTATACACACCCCAGAACAAAACATAGAATATTTTTAAAATATGTAAGGGTTACAATTTTAATAACAGAAATCTATTTCAGTCATAGAAGACACCATCTAACAAGACTGCTATAATTTTTCTTCTGAAAGGTTTCAGTAGTAGGCTGTCAGACTATATCAGACTCTGACAAACTATGACATACTATGATAGACTATGACAGACTATGGCAGACAGTACGTATGTTTCTTTTTCACACTATGATAGATTATAGCCATGCTCCTTTTTGAAAATACTTTTTTTTATGACAAATGACTTGCACTAGTTAATAACATGAATCAAATACATTATTATTAATTATATTATTATAACAGACTGACATACATTGAAGAAACAATAAACAGACAATGACATATAATCACATGACTACAATATGAGAGACCACAGACTATGACAGACTATGGCAGAGTATAACTGCCCATGATCGACTATGGCAGACGATTTTAGACTAAAATAGACTATGCCTAACTATGACAATGGCTAACTGACAGACTATGACTATCACTGTATATTAACGACTATGATAGACAATTGTAGACTAAGATAGACTATGACAGACTATGACGGAATATGACAGACTATGACCGACTATGACAGACTATGACAGACTATGACAGACTATGGCAGACTATGACAGACTATGACAGACTATGACAGTCTATGACAGACTACGACAGACTATGACAGACAATGACAGACTATGACAGACTATGACAGACTATGACAGACTATGACAGACTATGACAGACTATGACAGACTATGACAGACTATGACAGACTATGACAGACTATGACAGACTATGACAGACTATGACAGACTATGACAGACTATGACAGACTATGACAGACTATGACAGACTATGAAAGACACAGACTATAACTGCCCCTGACCAACTATGATAAACGATTGTAGACTAATAAACTATGACAGACTATGAAAGACTATGACAGACTATGACAGACTATACCTGCCTATGACAGACGATGATAGACTGTTGCGGAGTATATCTGACTATGACAGACTATAACATCCTGACGTTTTCATCTATTCCTACCTCTAATAGTGCCTTGTTTTGTATAACTCCTCTTTTTAATTCTGTCATATGCTTGACGAAGATCAATAAACAGTAAAAAATAACTTTCGAATTGGATTTCTCTTAGAGCTTATGTCTGATCGATTACCAACGTACCTTTTCGAAATCCCCTATTTTGTGTTTTATTCTCTGTTTTTCGTTATTTTAAATGTGTTGCTAGAATTTTATAGACTACGTAGACAGAGTATGGCAAATTATGACAGACTATGACATACATAATATCGCAGATTATATTAGACTATGACAGACTACGAGCTGACAATGATATTACAGATAATAATATATAAAGACAGACGATGACAAACAATGACTGATGAAGATAAAGACAGTCATCAGAGAGGCAGAAACAGACAAAGGGATACAAATAGTATAACACAGATTATATTAGACTATGACAGACTACGAATTTACAATGACATTAAAGATAATAACAAGTAAAGACTGACGATGACAAATAATGACTGATGAAGACAGTCGAAGACACACAACGAAAGAGACAGGCAGAAACAGATAAAGAGAAACAAAAGGTATAACAAACAATTGTAAGAAACAATTGTTGATGGTGTATTTAGAGACATATTAACTGTTTTTCAATTATTAAAAATCTAAGCAAGAGTTTCCTAAAAATCTGAAACTAGTTTCTTCTTAAAAACTGATCAGACTTTGTTATTTTTCTTCTTCTTCTACTACCTTAGAAAGAAACAACTTGCTTCTTCTTAAAGTACCAAACAAACTTCGTAAATTCTCAATCTCGACAATTTACTGTACGATTCTTTCTCTTCATATATAAAGTAATGTTCAATTGATGGGACTTAATCGAAAAAATATTAATTGAAATTTTTATGGCTGAACTCCCTTGCCCTATTTTATTTTCTTGAATTTTTCCCTTCATATTTTGAAAATTTCCTCTTTTATTTCCCACTGAGCAAAAAACAAACGTTATGTCAACATTGTAGCAACATTAAACGTTGTTTTAATGTTGATAAAACATTATTTAATTGTGTTCGTTCAGTGGGTTTCTACTTCAAATTTAATTAACCACCTTGCAATTCCTTAAAAATAAACTTTTACCGTTTAAGGCAAATTTCACTGTACTTATATTTTACGTGTTTAAACAACTGCAACCTGTCAAAATATACACAAGATTTTAAGCATTATTTGTTAGTTTAAAGACGATAACAAGAAATACATAAAAACAGTATGCATTTATTAAATTTTCGAGAAATTGCAAGTGGTGCGACAATTTCTTATACCAGTGTATATTGCTTAATCTCAATTCCGCTCTGCCATTTATATCTGAATAATTCCTACGTGTATTTAAACTTCCTCCAATCTACTCTCTTTGTTGGCTGTTTTCCCGCTAATTCTAACTGCCATCACTCGCTTCCGCTTAAATCAAATTTAATTACGAACTAGCTTCAATTCCCGAACGCTGAATGGCCCCGCGCGCAAAAACAAAACACGACAATTACCCGACAAAAGAAGACTAGTCAAAACTCGATTTCCTCTCTCCGACATTCCGACATACACACGAAAAACACGGACCAATTACGCATTCATAACGGACGCCGACGATTAATTAAACATTTAGAGAAGCGCGCGACGCTCGACTTTATTAATTTATTTTTTATGCAGGATATGTTTTTTTTTTTGTTGTTGTTGGTAATTTTAAATCTAGTTAATTAAACGAACAAGTCTAATTAATACAATTATTAAATTAAATTTATAAAAAAACGAACTTAATAATTGAGTTTTAAAGAGGTTTTTTCTGATGGATAATAAATTTGATATAATTGGATTAGAAAAAGATGTTTTGTCGGTGATAATTAAAATTAGCTGAACGTTTTTTTTTTTTTTTTTAGTGTAATCACAATTCATTAATTATCAATATATCAATGCATACGCTGTAATTTTGTTCGTTAGAAGCTTCAAACTTAACTTAAAAGAAAACAACGAATGCAGTGTTTGAAATAAGTTAAATTTGAAGCTTCTAACGAATGTTTCCACTCCCAGGCTAAGCATGAAGTAAAATTTTGAGTTTAGAAAAGCCTGAAGATTTGGTTTGATCGCTCCGCGAAGCGGAGCGATCAAACCAAATCTTCAGGCTTTTCTAAACTCAAAATTTTACTTCATGCGCCACGCGTATAAAACACTGATTTTAAGTGAAGCTTAACATATACTGCCTTAGCATACAGCTTTTGAAGTATATTTTTAACTTAAATTATAATCAGTGGTTTATACGCGTGGCGCATGAAGTAAAATTTCGAGTTTAGAAAAGCCCCGTGAAAATTTGTCTCGGGTCGCTGCGCGACCCTCGACAAATTTTCACGGGGCTTTTCTAAACTCGAAATTTTACTTCATGCTTAGTCTGGGAGTGGAAACACTCGTTAGATGCTTCAAAATAACGAATGCAGTATTCGAAAAAAGTTAAATTTGAAGCTTCTAATAAGTGTTTCCACTCCCAGAGTAAGCATGAAGTAAAATTTCGAGTTTAGAAAAGCCTGAAGATTTGGTTTGATCGCTCCGCTTCGCGGAGCGATCAAACCAAATCTTCAGGCTTTTCTAAACTCGAAATTTTACTTCATGCGCCACGCGTATAAAACACTAATTTTAAGTGAAGCTTAAGGTAGTATATACATTCGCATACAGCTTTTGCAGTATATTTCTAACATTATTTGAAATCAGTGTTTTATACGCGTGGCGCATGAAGTAAAATTTCGAGTTTAGAAAAGCCCCGTGAAAATTTGTCTCCGGTCGCTGCGCGACCCTCGACAAATTTTCTACGCGGGGCTTTTCTAAACTCGAAATTTTACTTCATGCTTAGTCTGGGAGTGGAAACACTCGCTAGAAGCTTCAAATTTAGCTGTTTTTCAAAAACAACGAATGCATAAAAAATTACAGCGTGTATATTGGGATATGTATTCCGGAAAGTAATATTCCTTGTAAGTTATTGTTGTTGTTATATTTTTAATTTAAAATTATCCGTTTATGGATTTTTTTTAAATCCATTGATAATGGTCACTTTGTGTCCAAAATGCACATTTGGTAATTCAAACAAAAGTGTGAAGAAACGTTATTTTATTAGTGCTTTATTCGTCAAATTAGATTTTTTGTATATGAATAATATGCATAATTCGGCTAAAAGCCATCGATTAAGCTTTTTGTAACTCTTTTGAGCTCAATAAATTGATTATTAATTAATTAAATTATAAATAATTCTATTATAAAATTGTACACACATTTCGGTTGATTATAATTTGTAAAACAAACGAACGTGCATTACGTGTACCAGCTACATAAAAGCTGCCAGTACAACACTTGTTCATAATTTATTTAATTTATTTACGTAATTAATTAACTTATTAAAAATACTCTCCTAATTAATTAAGCCACGGTCCTATTTATTTTTGTAATTTAATACTCCTATTTAATTTATTCATATTATAACTCTGTTATTATTTTTATTATTATCATGATCATATTTATTCTTATGTAATTTGTAAATACATTTTGTAATTATTTTTTTTTTGTTTATTTCCCATTATCCCGAGTCTAAAGTCTTCCTCATTCCTCGACTCGTGAATTAATGAAAGACGGATTTTCTAACGTTGAAATGCGAATGCCAAGGTGAGTGGATTTAATTAAACGGAGGAAAATAACGCAGTTTTTTTGTTGTTGTTTATACTTAAATGAAATTAAATTGCTTAGTTGTTATTTTGTGGAATAAATACAAATACAAAAACACGAGTTTTTTTATATATATTTTCAAGCTTATGACGAAAATTACATGGAATAAAGTCGTGAATTATGCAATAATAAAATTATGTGCATAATAAAATAAAAACACGAATTTTTTTTTTATATTTTTATGATTCTGATTAATTATTTTTTTTAACTGTGTAAGTATTTTAAATATTTAAAAGAATATATTTAAAATAAAGAACAAGTAATTTGTAAATAATAAACGTGTTACTTTGTTTTTAACCACTGCATAAGAATAGAGTAATTACGATGTAGAGGATGTTTTTTTAGAGGTATAGAACTTCAATTATGGATATCTGTCAAACCAATGTCAGAATAGGAAACTGTTGCTGTCAATTTTGTTCAGTAAGCTGGAACGTACCCTTATTTTAATTATATTTTCTATGTTAATTATATTTTAATTGCACTACGATTACTTTGTATAGCACAGATAAAATCGAAGACGGCGTACGCTAGCCCTAATCAGTCAAAACCAATAATTGAAAAAGAAAATATTATTCAAATTCTAAACCTAATGTTGTTGTTATCTCATAACGCTGTTTTCCGATTTTATGCGTGTTGGGTTACGTAGGCCCTTTTTACACATTGACCTGTCTAATTGTAATTAGAATGTGGAGTAGGTCATTGCAATCGTTCTAATGTTTTTCAAGAGCGGTACTTTCCTAGACTCGGTATTAGATACATGGGGTAGGTCATTGCAATCGTTCTAATGTTTTTCAAGAGTGGTACTTTCCTAGACTCGGTATTACACATATTAACTAATTTTCTATAACTTATAAATTATCTGTTTGGTGTTGTAGGCGTTCACTTTGTGGTACATCTTAAATACACTTGTAAATAAAACACAAAGTAAAAAGTGTTGTATTTACAAGTGTTATAAATTATCGTTCATTCAAAATAAAAAGTGTTGAAAGTTTAACGAGTTTAAAAGTTGACCATTTCTACAACTTCCACGATTTAACCCAACTATGCCACGAAACGAGTGTTACAAATTGAAAGTAGTGTTACAAAGTTAAAGTAGTGTTACAAAGCTTTGGCTAATTATCAAGCTAAAGCTCACAGTCGAGCAGCGATTACAAATTGTGATAATGTATTTCCAAAATGCGCGCTCTGTGCGTCAAACTTATAATCAAACTTATCAGAGTATTCCTAATTTTTACTGCCAAATAATTTTTAGTGATTTTAGTGAATTATCGGTTCTGGACTAAAATCATCACGACCCCAATACAACTATTAAAAGTTACTGTATGATGTAGATATCATGCTGGATTCATCATAGGCCCCTACTTTTTCAAAAATGAAGACAGTGCCATTGTTACCGCTAATAGCGAGCAATGATTTGAAATGTTTTGATCCTCAACGTCAATGCAAATCTGTTGAGAACTAAATGGTTTCAACAGGACGGCGCAACTTGCCACACCACGCGTGAAACCCTTACATTGTTGGGAGAGATGATGATCAAATTATTTCGAGAAATGAGCCTGTTAATAGACCGCCTAGATCATTTCTTGTTTATCAGTATTGACCAGTAATTTGACTTAGCCCCACAAAAAGTAGTCCAATGGGGTCAAATCGATTGGACTACTTTTTGTGGGGCTACGTCAAATAACTGGTCTATAACTCTATGTTTTTGAGTTTACGTGAAGTGATTATTACACTAAAATAGGCTGTTATTCCTTACTTCACTTTTTATTTATATGGTTATATGTACATTCCGATATATAAAGTGCTCATTATTAATAACGAACCGTTTCTTATTGATAATGAGCACTGTGTGGCTCGGAATATACATCTAACGATACAAATAAAAAGTGAAGTAAGGAATAACAGTCTTTTTTAGTATAACTGGTCTATGCTGATAAACCAGAAATGATTAAAGACTTAAAGGTCAATATTCGGCGCGTAATTGGAGAAATTAGCCTGACCACATTGGAAAAAGTTATGAACAATTTAACCAATAGAATGGTAATATATAAAATTACGAAAAAACTATTCGTGAAAATGCAAACAATGTCTTAATTAATAAGACAACTCAAGACGATAAATATCCATTGAAACAACTACTTCCCATGCAAATACACCTCCGGATATTGAATTATACAATGAAATATTTAAAATCTTATTTAATTTGATTTGTTACAACGCTCTATTAAAGTATATGTAACGTTTAGGTCAAATTCTCTTTAAACAAACTAACAATACAAATTTAAAATGGAAGGAGAGATAGCAACAAATTAAAAGTGAAAGGACTTGGATTAAAACCAATGTCTTAGGCCATCTATAGACGCGTTTTGAGATTTATCACTCTTCAGTATAGCTTTGCTTATGACGTTTATAGAATGAATGGTTTATTTAAGACGCAATCGCAGTGGTCACGTGCCCTAAATTATGTTTAATCATTAAATCCCATTACATTGGTTACCTATTAAAGCTAAAACGTTGGTTGTTTTATTGATTTTTGTGTATTTTATTTGAAGGAGAAGTTCTATACCTTTAAAAAAAAACCTTTACTACAAAGTTAACGCCTAAAACGCGACATATTTAAAATAATCTACAGGTATACAATAGAAGTCTTGACAAGAAAAATGTCTTGGTCTTATTAAGACTAGATAAAAAGTACAATTACTTAAACAATTACACTTTTATAATCTATTTTCTTTAACATAATTATTCTCTAGAAAATCTTTTCTTAATTTTATATTGGCCGATTAACTTTGGTCTAAAAAATTGACGAACATTTTTTGATTCACCTAAAAATCATCATCACTATTATCTTGAATATTGCTGCTGAGAATCCTTGCTGAAGGTGCTCTTCTATTTATATCCAAACCAGACAATTCCAGTCCCAAAGAATCATCATCTGATTGCCCCAATTCCGGCTCGTCTTTGTCCAAAAATATGTCTTCAGAATCCGAATCTGAAGACATGTCCAATGATGAGGCGCTGTTGGTTATTCCTGGGTCCATTTTACCAAAGACTTTTCCATCATTGTTTTCAACACGTCGACCTAAAATAAAATAATAGCACATAGCAAATGGGTAACATATGCCGGCTTTTGTCGTCTCGTTTTGTGAATATGAATAATTTTTATTTATTAGATAGATTTAATTCAAAAAAGGCCAGTAAATCATTTCATTAAGATCCGTTTTTGAAGAATTTTAGTAAAACATTATGTCCTTTTTCAGAGAAAGAAAATCCAAAGTACAAGTTGTTAAAAATCGCAAGAGAAATTTACTTGTGAATTTAGCTCGTCCAGAAGTGCTTTGTCTAAAATTCATTCAATGAGTTTTTACAAAATTTTAAATTATTTTGTCTAAGTAAGTCTATGAAATTACTATAAATAGAAGTTGCTCAAAATCTCTTGAGAAAGTTACTTGTGAAATTTTCTTGTCTAGAATTCTTTTGTCTAAACTTCATTCGATGAGTTTTACAAAATTTTAAATAATTTTCTCTAAGGATGTCTATGAAGTTACCATAAATAGAAGTTGCTCATAATTGCCAGTAAAAGGTACTTGTGAGAGCTAAATTCACAAGTAACTTTTACTGGAAATTTTGAAGTCTATGAAGTTACCATAAATAGAAGTTGCTCAAAATTGCCAGTAAAAGGTACTTGTGAGAGCTAAATTCACAAGTACCTTTTACTGGCAATTTTGAAGTCCAGAAGTTCTTTGTCTAAACTTCATGCTTGATAATGGCAAGCTAAATTTTTCAAAACTGCAGTCAAGTAAAAATAAATAGTGTTATACAGACTAAGTTAAAACGTTTTTTGTTGATTCGTTCAATGAGTTTTTACAAAGTGTTAAATAATTTAGTCTAAGTAAGTCTATAAAGCTACTATACATAGAAGTTGCTCAAAATCGCAAAAGTATGTTGCAAACTCTATTCAGTGAGATTTTACTTTAGAATAAAACGTTACAAAAGTAAGTCTTGGAATATTCACTGTTTGTTTTGAGTTATGTGAAGTAATCAATCACTAATATGAAACACGGTTTGATTTTCTGTCGTCATTAATTTAATTGGTTAAGAAAGGAAATCAAACTGTGTTTTATTAGTAAGTCTATAAACTTACCTCCTGTTCTAGCTCTTGGTCTTTCTTGCCTACTAGGCAAAACCCTTTGCTGTTCTGGTATCACCATAGGCTCCTCCATTGGTGCCAAATCAGCAGGCTCGTCATCCATCTCTAGAGAAGTTTGCGCCAGTTTCTTGGCAGAAGCCAATTGCTGCCTTTGCTGCTGGACTCTCTCTGCTTCAGCAGCTAATTTCTCCAACTGGACCAAACAGCGCAATCTTACGGAATATTGCCCAAATAGCTTGTTCAATTCAGCTTCTAATGCTGTGAATTCTTCCAAAAATGCTGGCCTAAAGATAAAGGATATTGCCATTGACTCATAATCACACGTAAAGAACATGTAATTGTGGATTTGTTAAAAAGCCTGAAGCCTGAAGATAAGCACTTCTGCATTCAATTAGAATCCAACTTAAAGATCATTTAAATGTGGATTGGTTTGAATGAAGGTGGTTTTATCTAGTGGTGGTCTGGTATCTGGTATACGGGGATCAACCATTCCACCTCATCTAGGTAATCTAGTATTACTGAGGTAGGCTAATCCCTGATGTTGATCATGTCTTGCCAAAGTATGGATCCTCTAATGTTGGTATAAAGATAGACAATTCTCTATGTAATAATATTACAGCTAAAGCGAATTTGAAATTGGTAGGTACTAGATAAATTGATTGTGAGTTACATGAAGATCAAATTAATTTGACGAATAAAGAACTAATAATAAAAGTGTGAAGAAAGGTTATTAGTGCTTTATTCGTCAAATTGGTAGGTACCAGGTTTCATGTACTAATTGATTTTTACCATTCAACCCACGAATTCTTGGTTATCATTTAATTAATACAATCTCCTTAACAGATCAAAAAGCAATTTATATCAACCCAATTTAAAACCCTCAAAAATGAAAAACTAAAAACGCATTGATCGACGACAAAGATCTCGCGCCCCGAATGGCGGCAATCAATCTTTCTAATACGCCAGGCGATCCATCCATCTTTTACCTCCTCCTCAGGGCGCGCAATAAATTGGGCATTAATCTAGTCAATCAGTAAACGTTTTATACACAGACACATATATACCTACCTACCTACCTACCTGACTTTCTTGAGAGTCTGCAGCCTTTTCTCGTAGCGATCGATCTCGACTTTGCGCCTTTCAATTTTACCGTCGAGATTCGCCTCGGTCGCCGACACGTTATCAATCAGCTGCCTCGTGTCGCCGATTTCCGTCTTGATAACATCGATGGCCGCCTTCACGCCCGCCTCCACCTCCGACACCTCGTACTGTTTGCCGACGCTAACTTGTCGCGAACTCTGCAGAAAGTTGCAAATTGAATATTTAAACATCTCGTCAAGAAATTTGATTAGCTGAGTCTCTTATTAAAATAAACTTAACATACGGTAATGAAAATAAGTTACACTCTGTTTTTTTTTTATATGACCAAACTTAGGGCGTATTCACTGCGAACAGTTGCAGTCCTGCTTTAACAGTAAGGTATCATATGTTCAATAAAAAAAAACATCTAGAGTGCTATGATTTCATATTTTTTCAAATTTAAGTTGGCTACACACTTCAGGAATTGACATATGAAACGTCAGACATAATACTTATAATGTATATTTTTAAAGTTGCTAACCTAGAATATTTTCCATGGCACTCTAGAGATTTTTTTTACTTGATCATACGATATTTTAAACATGAAATTTAGAGATGTTAGTAAATGATTATTAATGTGACAAATAAATCATAATTTGTCAAATAAATTGTCACGGTGCAGAGATTTTCAACAAATTAACGCTACAACTTGCAATTTCACAACACATACTCCCGAGTTTTTCTTTTAAGTATACTTTCACATATTCCATATAAACATTTGTAAAATTAATGAACTAAACAAAACTAAGTCAAAGTATATTTTCACTTTAAATCAGTGTTTTATACGCGTGGCGCATGAAGTAAAATTTCGAGTTTAGAAAAGCCCCGTGAAAATTTGTCTCGGGTCGCTGCGCGACCCTCGACAAATTTTCTACGCGGGGCTTTTCTAAACTCGAAATTTTACTTCATGCTTAGTCTGGGAGTGGAAGACACTCGTTAGAGTTTTTGAATTGAAAGTTTTTAATAAGATCACGAATTTCTGAAAATTTACATTGAAAAATCGTAACATGTATACCTAAAAGAACAGTTCCTTGTATTTACAACTTTTTTAAAATTTGTGCAAATGAATGGGCAGATAATAAAGAAGAAAGATTTTCCTGAGCAAGGAATATTACCTGATCCTCCTAACCTAACTGATCCTCAACAACTTTATTAAATTTAGTAGTAAATACAAATAATTTGTGGCGGTAATAGGTAAATACATTTGTAACCGAAATCTTTGTGACTTAATTGAGTTTTCATATTAATGTCAAATTTCCCTTTACATAACCTGCAAATTAAAAGTTGATTTACAACATAACATGTGATTAATCTTGTCCTATCCTAAAAACCACAACCTGAAACATATAACTAATTTCTTGAAATGTCAAATTTGATTGGTCATATTAAAAAAAACAGATTATAAATATTGGAAAAAACGCAGAAAACCTTACATTTTAAGAATGTTTCTTTGGGGGAAATAAAGGAATACTATTTATATATTTATATTTATAGTTTTTATTAAATTTGTACTTTTATATAACTGACCTTTTATCTTTTTTTATCGTTTTTTATCTTAATTTGAGACTGAAATTAATATTTATATTTATTTATTTTTACTCTAATTTTAATATTTTTATTGTTGAACACTGCTGCAGTGTTCAACAATAAAAGTGAAACCCTCCCAACTATGTTGTTTTATTTCAAATAGTATTATGAAGTTTCATCATGTATCCGCCTCATCAATTAAATACTAATTTTAATATGTTTAACACACCTGCTACTAATATATATATATATATATGTATATATATATATATATATATATATATATATATATATACTAAATATATATATATATATATATATGTGTATATATATATATATATATATATATATATATATATATATATATATATATATATATATATATATATATATGTTAAAACGGAGATTTTCGCGGGCGTAACATGTATCACTGTTTCTTCGGGTTACAACAACCAAGAAATTCAAAATCTAACCCCTTCCGAAAATAATATTGAAATTGTCACTACTACATCATTAGAAGAACAAAACAGAAGAGTAACAAGAAGAAATTCACGCATCAAGTAGTACGTAAAAGTCAAACAAGTGGTTGCTAGAGCAATGGAATTTTGATAGTTATTCCTGACGATGATGACTGCGACGTCATCGAAACGTCGAATTAAAAATAAAATGGACCAGAGCCAAGAAAATACGCGGGACCAAACCCGAAGAAACAGTGATACATATATATATATATATATATATATATATATATATATATATATATATATATATATATATATACAAGGCTTCCTCCGGGCCATTTAGGCCCATTGCGCTACTACTACTAATAATAATAATAATAATAATATAATCTTTATTCTAATATAAATATAAACATACAAGATATACATGAATACTTAATATAAGAATCTGCGTCACATAAGAGAAAAACATGCTTAAGCAATAGGCACATGTAAGTAATTTAGATTAAATTCTAAAAACTCATTTAGAGAGTAAGGTTCAATATCTCTTACAATAATATTTATTTTTGATTTAAATGATTTGAAACACCGCTCATATTTCAAGTAAGTCGGCAATTTATTAAATAATTTTATGCATGTGTAATTCACGCCCTTTTCGGTGAGTGAATATCGGTGTATATATATATTATATATATATAATACTTATAGTATATTCCATTACATTATCTGTATTTCTTTAACTGACTTATTTATGTAAACATTATTTGTATGTATTGGCATCAATAAACTATTATTATTATTATTAGTATTATAAATAAATAACTCAAAAAATGGTAAATATATTTAATGCGCACAGTATGTCTTTAACAACATGGGAATTTATTTAAAAATCAAACCTACGACATTTCTTATAATAAGTACACTTCGACTTCCTATCTTAGTAACTCAACATAAAAAATACTTACACGCAAGTGGATTTCCTTTCCTAGTAACTCAAATAAAGTAGCGCCGGACATTGTAATTTCACTTGCCAATTGACGAGATTGTTTCAAATCGTGCATCTAAAATTTTATATTCGTCAAGTGTTGAAACTTCTCGAATAATCAATTATATCTTACTTTAAAGAAAATTTTACATAAAGAAAAATTGAGTTTGTCAATAGTTTTCAAAATATTTACAAAATATAAAAACGAATTAAAATTAATATCGATTTTCTGCAAAGATGTTGTCTCATTGAGACAAAATTTATAAGTCTCTTTAATAATACTATATATATAATACCTATAAATAACATCCCTTCATTTTCACTCGCCCCAGTTTTGTGTACCTGTTTCGACGACACACTTCGACATTCCTGTAAGTTTCCTATCAATTTTAATATGTTTTTGTATTAAAAGTCTAAAGGATAGCTATATTAATGAGGGAGAAATCTCGAAACGCATCTATAGATGGCTTAAGACAAATGATATTCATTCCCTGTAATTTTTTCAATTTATTGCAATTTCCTGTTAACTAATTTAGTTTGGTGAAAGAATAATTTGACCTGATGTTGCATTTTGCATATAAATTATGCATAGAACAGTAAAGCTGTCGTGTAACGCAAATATTTATTGTATAATTCAATATCTGTCGAGGTATTAGCTCGAGAAATAGTTGTTTCAATGAATATTTGGAAACTTGTCTCAATGCCACAAAATGTTTGCATAAAGTCGATATTAATTTCTATTCGTTTTCATATTTTATATCTTACTTTATCAGAAATATCAAAGTCCCGAATACTCAGTTCATTCTCGTCGTTCTCTTCATTTTTCTCAGAAGAATTCGTCACCAGAGCTTCGTAGAGCAAACTAGTAACTTTGAGTAACTCTTTTACTGCATATCCATCCGCTTGATACAAGCGTTTTGTGTTTAACTTTACGTTTGCTTTCATCGCCTGAAAATCAAAAAAAAAAGCATTAAAGACACAACACGTTTGGAAATTCGATATTCTAAAATCTATAAATTCATTTTATTGTTGAACACTGCAGCATGAGACTTTATTAGGTAGATGAATAATAGATAATATTCAATAATCAATAAACATTTCGTATAAACACTCAATATACCAATATGGAAAACTACCGGCCAAAAAGTGTGCTCTCACATCTGTACAAATTTCTAATAAGGATCATCACGAATCGTCTATCCAAGAAACTAGATTTCTACAAGCCGGTCGAAGAGGCAGGGTTCCGGAAAGGGTTCAAATCACGTACAAACAATCCTTTAATAATATAAAAATAGTAACGAATATAACAAACCCCTCCATCTGTATTTATCGACTAGCAGAAGGCATTCAACGCTATAGAAACGAGGGCATTCTTAATAGCAATGGACGCAATCAGTACAGACTCGAGATACTCAAACCTTATAAAATACATATACCAAAACGCAACACTCCAGGTTATAATTGACATAGATTCAATGAAAAATCGAATTCCAACTAACAGAGGCGTCCGCCAAGAAGACACGATTTTTTAAAAATTATTTACCTTGGCTGTGAAATATCTATTCAAGAGGCTATCCTGGACCACAAAAGAGTTATAACGCATGATAGCCTAACTAGACGAAGCATTCAAACTAGTTGGCTTAAATCTAGAAGAAACAAAAAATATCTGCAATGAGGAACTACGAAGCTTGATCACAAAGTAAGGTTAGAAACAGTACACGTAACCTTACTTTTTGATCACCCCTCGTACATATAACTACGTCCTTGATACCGTGGAAGAATATGTTTATCTCGCTCAGGGCAATGAAAACCAAACTGCTGAAATTACTAGAAGGATACGAGTAAGTTGGGCGACTTATAGAAAGCTAGGTCATATCCTTAAAGATAGGAACATACTGATACATCTCAAAAGAAGAGTCTATCATACCTGTTTTGTACCTGTAGCCACATTTGAAGTAGAGACTACAACCTCAACCCTGAAACGTGCAGAACATCACAAACAGTAATGGAAAGGTGTGAGTTAGCTTAAGATACGTACCACAGGAGTTAGAAAGCAAACAATGGTAAAAGTTCTCATTGAGCGAACTTTAACCTTTGTTCGCTTTCTAACTTCTGCTGAACTCAAGTGGAGATGTGTGGGAAATGTAGTAAAACAAGACCAAAATAAGTGAACGATAAGAACGGTTAAATGGCGTCCACGACTAACAAAGAGAAGCCTACGAAGCAGCGACGGCTCGCAGCCTAACTTCAGGGTCGACCAGAGACCCAAGGCAATATGTATCCGCTATTGAGCGGTAACTTTGTTGTGCAATTCCTTGTATTTATAAAGCGCGACTCCAACCTCAAATTTTGTGTGCCTTGGCGCTGTGGCCTACCCTCAAGTTAGGCTGCGAGCCATCGCTGCTAGGAAGACCCTAGAAAAGATGACTGTATGATATAAAACAAACTGCGGAAAGAAATTAGCACCAAACTGCTCTGAATAGAGACATATGAAAGATGCTGGAAGAGGCCTATATCTATATTAAGGTAATTATTATTAATCTTCTTCTTCCTCAGTATTCGTTCATCCAATCCTGGGCCAGTATTCACAGCACCAATGTAATTTGTCATCGGTGAGGTGTCGCACTGAAATTACGTCATTTTGAAAAGAATTTACCCAACCGTATGGAGTAAAATGATGTCATTTTGGTGCAAGTTCTCACCGATGAGAAATTGCATGGGGGCTGTGAATACGAGCCCAGGAGTGGATTAACGAATACTAAGAAAAAAGAAGATGAATAATTATCAAAATACAGGGTTATTAAAAAAAAAGGAACAGATTTCAAACAATTATCTCTTCCAAACTTCAAAATCAAAATCACCCGTACACATTAGCTGTAATATATTCAATAGTTTGCCTGTCACTTGTGACATATTTCATGACTCATTAGAATCAATTTTGCTCTGTGTTTAATTGTTAATTTAATATGTAACATAAAAGTTAACATTCTATTGTTTAGGCATATCATTTATTTTGTTTATTATTATTTGTTAAGTATCATATTATTCTACTATATTATTGTACATATTGCCTTGTAGTTAGGATTTTTCCTGTTGGGTAATAAATAAATATTATTATTATTATTATTATTATAAAAGGTAAAAACATAAATCCAACGTGCTTGGACAGGCAAAGATTTAAAATGTAAACAGTCCAGGTAGAATTTCCAACCACGGCCGCATTAACGCTGTTGCTTGTCATGTTGATTGTCTGTAGTAAAATGGAGACACAACAAGAAAAAGCATTTTGGGTACTACAATTAGCAAAACTACAGTCCATTATTTAAGATCAACGTGCTTTTCAGTGGGATCGAAAATTCGTAGACGCATCTGCAAACAGCAAAGCACGAAACGTCCACGCACATCGAATGAAAATGTCGAGCGTATTCGTACAGTTTACGAAAGGAGCCCAAAAGAATCCAAAGCACAGGTAACATATGGTTCTCATATTGAATGCATACAAAATTGAACTTTTGTCTCTCCAGGATCGTTGGAATGGGGTTTTTATCTTTTGTAGTTTGGAAGAAATCTGTTCCTTCATTTTGAATAACCCTGTATTTATCGCTTAATTGAAAACATTGAACTTTGATAGCTACATTATGTTTAATGTAAAGTTTTACGATTTTGTATTAAAGTGATTTCCGTAAAATACCTGAATAATTAAATGCGTTTTCAAAAAGTTCAGGAAAATTTAAATGCGTTAACCCATTTCGGGAAATATATGTATGTAATATATTTAAGGTTTGAGAATTAGTCTCACCATAAATTGTGCGGTGTTTCTAATCAAGTTGACGCGTTCGTCTTCAGTGGTAATCTCGTTGCTTATGTCCGTTTCCGGTTCGAATTTTCGCGTAAGCCAGATGAGCAAGTTGGCCACTAAAGGGAAATTCGGTTTCCTGAAGCTTTCCATCGAGACCAGGTTCGTGTAGCCTAATGCACGAAGCATTTCAGTAAAATCTAAACAAAAGTAAGTAAATACAAAATAAATAATTTAGTATCATAACGACAAAAAAAGTTTCTCAATATTATCTATAATTTCAAATGATAATTCAAAAACACTCCTTAAAACAGCAATTTTATGTATAAATTATTTACAAAATCGAATAATGATAAAAGAGACATGTTTAGGATATCTCACAAATTTAAAACATTCTTCTTTTCTAGACTTATGACTTAACCCATTAACGGCCGAGCAATTATAGAGTTAACTCTAAAAGTTGATTTTAGGTAAAATTCTACACTTTTTTTAATGATTTTTACGAATGACTTATTGTATTACATACTGTGAATTTTTCTTTTAAATATACATAATGTATACGCTGTGAATGCAAGGCCTTCGTCGATTTTGTATAAAAACGTACAATATGAAGTTTAGAACGAGTATTTCCACTCCCAGACTAAGCATGAAGTAAAATTTCGAGTTTAGAAAAGCCCCGCGTAGAAAATTTGTCGAGGGTCGCGCAGCGACCCGAGACAAATTTTCACGGGGCTTTTCTAAACTCGAAATTTTACTTCATGCGCCACGCGTATAAAACACTGAAATATTGTAAAGTTAGAAATACACTGAAAACATTTTTTAATGAGTAATATTTGAGATTTTTAAGTAACTAAATATTTCCGTTTTCTTTCATACATTTTCAAGTCAAATCATATAATATAATATATCAAATTAATTCATTTATTAATTTATTTAACATAAAATTAATAATGTTGCGCATATGCATCAATGGCGCTTAATGGGTTAATCAATGATTAGTCAATGATTAGTGATTGATTAAAGTTAATCAGTCGGGGTGCAAATGGGAACAAGATTTCACTATGTAATAGTTGGCACTGTAACAATTGTTATCATCTGCTTGATGAAGCCACTGTGTGATAAAACAATTGTTGCAGTGTCAGCTAATAAATAGTGAAATTTTAACTAAGTGTGTTATTTACCAAAGTGGTGATATGGAATTTCACCAACAGCCCCACTGAGCAAAAAACAAACAAATAATGTTGTATCAACATTAAACGTTATTTTAATGTTGATTAAACATTACTTAAATGTGTTTGTTTAGTGGGGCCTCGGCTATTAAAGATTTAATTTATTTTTTAAAAGTCTGTATATATAAATTAGTTATTTGAAATAAAACAACGCAGTTGGGAGGGTTTCACTTTTATTGTTGAACACTGCAACATGTTTCACCACACAGTGGCTTCATCAGTGGCTTCACCCTGCCAACTGCGTTGTTTTATTTCAAATAGTATTGTGGAGTTTCATCATGTATCCGCCTCATCAATTAAATATAAATTATTTAAGCTTAAACGTATAATGACAGTTTTTGGTAATTAATTCACAATATTTCTTTTTGAGAAATTCAGTCTATTAAAATATTAATTAAAACTTTCTGTACATCACGTGAAAACTTTCACAAATTTATTCAAACCACAGCAAAATAAACTACGCTCAAACATCACCTTAACAAAAAGCAATACTCACTCCTTAAATCCCTGTAGGACATATTCCACAAATATTTATACTTCTATTTATAAAAAGGTAACCGAAGCAAACAGCTTAAATTCGTGCTCTCTTAAACACCCGACGACAATCTGACACAAAATAAAATTCATTGTTTACATCCGCCGGTTTCCATGGGAAAGAAAAACAACACGCCACGCTTTCCGGGTCCGGAGTTTAACATAGGCAATCCAATTCGCGCGCGCGGTATGTATCATTTCTCTTTGTTAATTTAATGGGATTCGAATGCAAATTACGAACGGGACCCGTTTCCGGTGTGTTTGTATAAATAACAGGGAATTTGAATGAATGGATGGTGAATTAAGTCGCGATTGATAAGAATTTATGGGGAAGTGTAAATTACTGGTTATTATTTAGATTTATGAGTAAACTGAGATTAAGGCTTAAATAACTTAAAATTATGGTATTTATAGTGGATTAGATAAATGTTGACTACTCAAAGTATCAAACCATTGATAATGGTTACTTTGTGTCTGAAATGTACATCTAGTAAAGAATATATTTGTAAAGAAAGGTTAAAATTGTTTTATTTAAAAAAAACTGGTAAGTCTTACAAAGAAATAATAATTTGACTCAAATTGTTGCATTTGCAGTAGGTTACTGTATGTAACAGCAAACACGTGTTGTATAATTCAATGTCCGTCGGGGTATTAGCTCGGGAAGTAGTTGTTTCAATGAGTGTTTGATATAGTCTTTGTAAGACTAACTTGTTGTAGATTGCGAAAAGAATCGCACATTTAATGTTTAAAAAATGGTAATTTGTACTTCCGTATTAGTTTCTGTAATTTTGTGTCTATTTTGTTATAAATTATAAGATAGATGTAGTATCAATAGTAGTGCGATTTTTGTGGTTTAGTTATAAATGGTTGTTTTTGCAATATTATTCTTGATATAAATAAATGTGCGACATTTTGTGTCCATGTTTTTAATAAATGTTACAAAAAAGGATAATTTTATTAATTGGTATTTTTTGTCTTAAATTTATTGATGATTTAAAGAAAAGTGCGAAATTTCGTGGAATAATAAAAAAATGGGGGCGTGAGGTTACAAAACAACTTTCTTTTCTGATGGGTGGAGCGTTTCAAGTTTTGTTTATGCGAAAATATTGGTAATGGTTTACTAATTTTGATGATTAAATAAAAGCTTATTAAGCATATTTTATTTGTATTTAAATATAGTAAAACAATAATAATCAACTATTTTTAAATACAAATAAAATACTTTTATATAAATAAAACTATTTAAACACTTTCAAATACATATTGTGCATTCGCTACAATTGTTTCGCTACACTGTGGCTTCTTCAGGCGAAGAAATGATAAGTAAAATTTGCCGGGTCAGGTATACATACAATGTTTCTTGAATAATTTTCTCACTTATCACTTGGTGAAACATTTTTAAATATTGATAATGAAGGTTTAAATTAAATTACACTTGGTTTGTTTCACAATTTTTTACTTTACTATTTACTCGACTAGTTTCGCGTTTTACAGCATTATCAGGTAATGCTGTAAAACGCGAAACTAGTCGAGTAAATAGTAAAGTAAACAATTGTGAAACAAACCAAGTGTAATTTAATTTAAACCTTTATTATCAATATACATACAATGTTTATGGAGGGTGGGTTTTTTTAAAAAAATTATATTTAAGAGGGGCGAATTTGTTAGGTTCGTTTGGTCGTTGAGAAGATGTCCCGTGAATTTTCTTTTATTAATTTCCATGGACTCCATGATGTTGAGTTTCCGGCCTTATATTTCTTGATGTAGGACTTTGAATTTTTTATCGAAGTGGTGTTTTTCTTCTATGAGGTGGTTAGAGTATGTGGAGTTGCTTTTATTTTGTTGGAAGCTAGTTAAGTGTTCTTTAATCCTCTCTTGGAACGACCTTCCGGTTTGTCCCACATATACTTTGGGGCAGTCTTTGCAATTCAGTAAATAGACGCCACTTTCTTAAGTTTTATTAATGTTGTCTTTATTGTTTTTAATTATTTTACACAAAGTGTTATTGGTTCTATATGCTATATTTACAAATAAAATATGTATAATAAATGATAAAACTAGTATAATGTGGATGTAAAATAAATAAATATGAGGATCGAAAATTAATCGGATTTAAAAGTTATTAAAATTTACAAACAATAACAACATTTATTAATCTCAGATTGAAGGATTTTATACAAAACATAAATCCTTGAAGCCAGTGTCACAAATATTTTGAACTGTGTTCGACTCTGAACAAAAGTTTAAAATTAATTCTTGCTTAATATAATTTACATTTAATTCATCCCGAATTTTTCCCTCATTTTATCTTATCGTAATTTTTTGAGGATTTAATGTTTTTATTTCTGTTTAGTTTCAATGGTAAATGGCTGTTTGGCTGTTTTGTTATAAATTATAATTAGAATAAAAAAAATCCTAATTATATTTTTTTAAGATTGCTACAAAAATAGACCCAAGATTATAATAACTTAATACTAAACTACAAATTAACATTTTTTTATTTTTATAGGAACTAATAAACTCCTAAAAATTAACATTTTTTCTGGTATTTAGGAGCGTAATTAAATTTTTAAAAAAACGTGTATTGTGTGACTAGGCTGGATTTTTATAGTGCGTCATTTCGCTGATTTATGCCGCTTCCTCGAGTTTTTCGGCTGAAGGACAAGCACCGGGTACACGTCCGCGAAATTATTTTATTAATTGCCTTTTGTTTGTGTTTGTGCGGTGTAATTATAAAAAACAACAACTACAATTTTATTTTCGTATTGTTACATAATGAAATTACTACACCAGCTTAATAATAATATTGTTTGTGCAGAGGGGGAATTGTTGTTAAGTAAATATAAGTACGAATGAAAATTGTAGAAATTATAATCTATGTTACTTAAAAAATGAGATTTACGAGTAATTAAATAATGTCATTTAGTAGTTTTTTTGGATATTTTCTACATTGACCAACAAAATTCTTGTTTGAATTTTAAAACGGACACAAATGGCTTACATGCCATTTATTCATACTTGGTAAAATTAAAATAAATAACATTTGGAAATTTAGAAATCAATAACGTTAGCTTTTCGATTTTTATTAACAAACAATTATTTATATAAAATACTTACATATAACTGGGCTTTTTTTGATAAAAGTAAAAATTATCAGATAGTATAGTATATCTGACAATTTTTACTTTTATCAAAAAAAGCCCAGCTATATGTAAGTATTTTTTAATATGTTTAGGTATGATGTATTCTGTTTTTTTTCCTCTCTATTATGTTACCTCTTTATAAAATATATCATTGTATTTATTTATTTTAGTTTTAACTTGCCCTAAAGAAGGTAACAAAAGTTCAGCGAAATATTGGCGGTTTAACTAACTTGATATGATGGACTACAACACACATATTATGATTAATAAATGTTAAAGACAGAGTTTTTTCTTTTTTTAAGGTAGGGCGATTGACGGGAAATCGGGTTGGGGGATGAGATGAATTTAAGGGAATTGACTTAGGCGGTTAGCCATTCAGTCAGGACTAAATATTGTTAAATATATATAAACAACCTTTCACCATCAGATCCAACTCGAGCCGTATATTTTGAACTTTACTTGAAATCAGTGTTGTATACGCGTGGCGCATGAAGTAAAATTTCGAGTTTAGAAAAGCCCCGCGTAGAAAATTTGTCGAGGGTCGCGCAGCGACCCGAGACAAATTTTCACGGGGCTTTTCTAAACTCGAAATTTTACTTCATGCGCCACCGGTACAATACACTGACATTTTACGAAGCTTAAAACACACCGCTAAACCTTACATTGAATCAGTGTTTTGTACCGGTGGCGCATGAAGTAAAATTTCGAGTTTAGAAAAGCCTGAAAATTTGGTTTGGCCGCTCCGCGCTTCGCGCTACGCGACCAAACCAAATTTTCAGGCTTTTCTAAACTCGAAATTTTACTTCATGCTTAATCTGGGAGTGGAAAATCTCGTTAGAAACTTCAAATTGAACTTTTTCAAAAACAACGAATATCTAAAAATTTACAGCGCATGCATTGGCATATGTATATTTAAAAAAATCCCTGTATAACATTTACATAACTGAACTTTGTTATATATCAGTTTGATAAATTATATTTCATAAGCTACGTAATGTAGCAGTTATAAAAATAAATTCATATATCAAATATATTGCAAAAGTTACGTAAATAATACATTACGAAAAATTCAAGTCTGTACATTGCAGATTATATTTTTATAATTTTGTAAATTTAATATTTTCCTGCTAAAGAAATATAACTATAATTTTTGAATTCTGCCGCAATTGCCCAAAAAGTTTATAGAAGTTTTCGATAATTAAATAATTTTCCAACTATTCAGATTCGTCATAAATTGATTTTGTGTAATTTCTATTATTTAGTTATATGAATAGTTCTTCTGTCAGACTGTCAAATCCAAGTTTAATCTAGTAAAGCCTGAATTTTCTAAAATCGAAATGATACTTTTTGTTTAATTAAATAAAACTCTACGAGGGCAGATTTAAATGCCATATGAATATCAAACTATTAAATACTAGAATATAACTGCTTTTAGTAAGCCCGCGAGCCACCCCCTGGGTGCGCGCCTGGTTTACTTAGTAATACATATCCCGATTTATTTTATATTAACCCATTATGTGCTATGATGCATATACGCAACATTATTAATTTTATGTTGATTAAATTACTAAATATCTTAATTTTATATATTATATTATTTGATTTGACTTGAAAATGTATGAAGAAAAACGTAAATATTTTGTTATTTAAATATCTTGATAATTACTCATTTAAATAAAATGTTTTCAGTGTATTTGTAACTTCACAATAAGTCAGTGTTTTATACGCGTGGCGCATGAAGTAAAATTTCGAGTTTAGAAAAGCCCCGTGAAAATTTGTCTCGGGTCGCTGACGCGACCCTCGACAAATTTTCTACGCGGGGCTTTTCTAAACTCGAAATTTTACTTCATGCTTAGTCTGGGAGTGGAAATACACGTTCTAAACTTTATATTGCACGTTTTTATACAAAATCGACGAATGCCTTACATTTACAGCGTATACATTATTTACATGTAAAAGAAAACTTCATAGAATGTAATACAATAAAAATGTATGAAGAAAAACTGGCTTTCCTACCAGATGTATCTGATGAGTGCTTTGGAAAGGGGTCGTCAGGTTGATTCTGTTTACACTGATTTTTCCAAAGCCTTCGATCGTGTTAGTCACTCTGTTCTCTTAAATAAACTTGAAGGCTTGGGATTTAGTGATTTTGTGACAAAATGGTTCGCAAGCTATTTACGGGAACGTAAACAGTTTGTTAAGATTGATAACTTCGTCTCCAGAGCAATCAACGTTACATCTGGGGTCCCCCAGGGCTCACACTGTGGGCCAATTCTGTTCTTGATCTTTATAAATGACATTGGGAGTTATATTAAAAATAGTCAATTTCTGATGTTTGCTGATGATGTTAAAATATTCAAAGTAATTGAGAGAAGTTCGGATCATGCGCTTTTACAATCTGATTTATATAACTTGGCTAATTGGTGCGCATGCAATCATCTTCATCTCAATTTGAAAAAATGTATGTCAATTTCTTTTTGTCGCCATAGCAATAATAGCAAGTTTGAGTATTCAATTAATGATAATAAATTGCCCCTGGTCGAGACAGTGCGTGATTTGGGTATTATATTTGATTCTCGCTTAAATTTTGTTACCCATTTGAATGAGATCTCTAGTAAAGCTCTTTCTATGCTCGGTTTCATTAATAGATTTTCGAAACACTTTGGCGTGGATACGTTCAAAACCCTTTACGTCAGTTTGGTAAGGCCACATTTGGAATATTGTTCTGCAATTTGGTCTCCTTACCACAACTGTAACATTGAAATCATTGAAAAAGTTCAGAATAGGTTCTTACTACTAGTATCTTTAAAAATGGGGATCGCACGCATTGACTATAGTCGGTCACACATATTGAATTGTCTTAATTTAAAATCTTTAGAATATAGAAGAATATCATTTGACTTATGCTATGGGTTCAAACTGATTAATGGACATGTCAATTGCAGTTTTTTATTATCATTGTTGAACTTTAATTTTTTTTAACAACTCCAGTTCGTTGTAGGCCCTTACTTCGTTTAAACTTCCATCGAACATTGTATGGTTCCCATAATCCTGTGGCACGTATAATGCGGTATTGTAATGTCCTTATGTTGTATCCCAACTTTTACATTTTTAGTAATTCTTACAGTGTATTCAAACGCCATTTACAGTTTATTAATCTGGATATTGTTAATTAGTGTATTTTTGTTTGTTGTATTATATTTCTCACTCTATTTATATGTTTTTCAAAGTAATATTATGTTTATCTTATATCACTATTTTTAATTGTGTATTGATGTATAAAGGAGATTTCCGTTGATAAATAAAAGAAGAAAATAAGTCATTCGTAGAAATCATATAAAGAAGTGTAGAATTTTACCTAAAATCCACTTTTAGAGTTAACTATAATTGCTCGGCCGTTAATGGGTTGATGGATTTGATAGCTAACGCCATCTAGCTATCGAAACCATTATTAGTTTTCACATATTGGCTTGAAATAGTCAGAAATGTTCAGTATTCCTCATTGGATCGGGACCACACTGAAGAGGACCTTGAAGTCTGAAACGCGTCTGTTGGTATATAGTGCCGGAATACTGAACACAAATTCAATTGCGATTTATTTTCTTTTAATTGCATATAGGATTTTCAATAATTTCGTTAATAAAAAAAACAGCCATTGCACTTTTCTACAAAATTAATCCGCTAAGTCATTACTGCACAATAACCCACTTCCCACAAAATTAATCCGCTAAGTCATTACTGCACAATAACCCACTTCCCTCTTTTTACTCCCAAAATATCCTTGAGATTTCTTAAAAACTTATGCTCTCTGGAGCATTTCTTCCTCATTTCCACAAACACACCCATGTTTACGAAAACCACCCTATTTTGCAAACGTAATTATTATTTAATTGTCTGCGTTTAGCGAAAAAAAAACAAACAAAAAATACACTTCCATCAAAGACCTCGAAACGCGACGCGAAAACAAAACGATACGAGAAAGGTGATAGAATCAAAGCGATAATTGCAATTTCGTGATGCAATCGATTACGGACTTTTACTTCCCGTTTTAGAAATTTTCAACATTCGGATAAATAATTATGTGAATAAACTTCCCGTTTTAGAAACATTGGGATAAATCGTGTAAATAAATGTGACACTTCCCGTTTTAGAAATGTTAAACATTAGGATAAATAATTATGCACGTATGGATATTGTGCAAATAAATGTGTAATACGAAAATGTAGGAATGAAAACCCATTCATCACAGCGGATTATGTAAACAAGATTGTGCTAACTTGAGGGGGGAAGTCTGTGATTAGTGCGTTTTCCTGGAGAATAATTACGACGAGTGGCTTACTCAGCAATTTGGAAATTTATTGTTGATGTACATATATGGGTGAAATTAATCGAAGTGTGTGTGAATAAATAATTTTGTCCGTGTTTTAATTATTTATCTAAACAATAATATCGTAAGATATTTCTAATTATTGTATTAATTTGATTGAATAACTTATTTAGGTACAATGTTATTTCTATGATTTATGTTATTCAATTTATGTTATTTCTATAATTACTATATATACACGCACAATTACGTCGATTAGCTGTTATATTTGATTTTTATATATTTTTTTTAATTAATTATATTACGTTGTAATTTTATGTACAAATGGTGTTTACCGTAAATAAATTTACTTTACTTTACTTTACTTTACATGTGTAACAAAGTAGAAGCCTCCACAATACAAAATACTAGAATATTATTGCTTGTATTTTTAACACAATAAAACACTTTTAACTTTGTTTGTATAACACAATTTATTTTTAACACAATAAAACACTTTTAACTTTGTATAATACAATTTATTTTTATGTGACTGCAGTTTCGGCAAATTCAGCTTGCCATTATCAAACATGAAGTGTTTCATGTTTGATAATGGCAAGCTGAATTTGCCGAAACTGCAGTCACATAAAAATAAATTGTGTTATACAAACAAAGTTAAAAGTGTTTTATTGTGTTAAATTAACATGTATAACGAAGTAGAAGCCTCCACAATTCAAAATATGCTTGTATTTTTGTTTTTAGTAAATGTTTAGCTTAACTGAATGTTTATTATCATCTATTTTTCTTCTCCATGCGCCAAGCGTTTAAAATTCTAATTCAAAATGTTACCAATGTTTAATAATATTTAATAAATCTTATGCTTTCAAAAGTCGTGTAATTTGCAATAAATTTCCAGTAACAGTTAAAAGAAAAATACCCCCTATTTTTCTTTTAAATGTTACTGGAAATTCATTGCAAATTGCACGACTTATGAAAGCGTAAGATTTATTAAATATTATTCAACATAGGTAAATTTTTAAATTAGAACTTCAAACGCCTGGCGCATGGAGAAGAGAAAAATAGATGACAATAAACATTTAGTTAAGCTGAAAATTTACCAAACACAAAAATACAAGCAATAATATTCTAGTATTTTGTATTGTGGAGGCTTCTACTTTATTATACATGTTAATTTAACAATAAAACACTTTTAACTTTGTTTGTATAACACTTAATAGGTGTTATACAAACAAAGTTTAAAGTTAATATATAAAATTACGAAAAAACTATTCTTAACTTTAAAGATTAAAGTGTTTTATTCTAGTATTTAATTGTTTGATTTTCTTTGACAAATATTATTTCTTTTTACGTTTATTAACGATTGTTTGTTCTATTAATTCAACAGTAAAGCTGCGCAATAATACATTTATAATTTTAAGGATTTATTGAACCATTTTGGGATGTGAAGTAACATGTTTAAATTTAACGCACCAATTATGTTATGTTTTTACTATTAGTATCACTATTCTTTGTAAATGAAAATGTAGATTGTAAAATGGAGATTCTGTAAATAAATTAAATTAAATTAAATACACTGCTCCAAAAAAAAATGAACGCGCCAACTGCAATTTCAGGAAAATTTTAAAAATGTGTACTATTTTTGCGTATTTCAGGTTAGCGTCTTTCAAATAACGAAGAATGCTTTGAATTTTGTGTGATATCAATATGTTTTTATATACAGTATGCAAATCCTGGCGTTTAGTAAATTTACAAGAATTCCTTGCTTTTACAAAACCGATCAACGTAATGCTTCTGTTTTCACTCCATGATTAAGCACGAAGTAAAATTTCGAGTTTAGAAAAGCCTGAATTTGGATTAGGACGCTTCGCGTCGAAATCCAAACGTTCAGGCTTTTCTAAACTCGAAACTTTACTTCATGCTTAACCCATTAAGCGCTATTGATGCGTATACGCAACATTATAAATGTTTGGTTAAATATATTACTAAATAAGTTAATTAAATATATTATATTATTATATAACATTATATATAACAAAATATTTACATTTTTCTCCTTACATTTTATAGCTAGGTCAAGCTATAAAATGTAAGGAGAAAAATGTAAATATTTTGTTATTTAAATATTTCGGTTATTACCCATTTAAAAAAAAAATAATGAGAGTGTATTTCTAACTTCACAATATTTCAGTGTTTTATACGCGTGGCGCATGAAGTAAAATTTCGAGTTTAGAAAAGCCTGAAAATTTGGTTTGGCCGCTCCGCTTCGCGGAGCGACCAAACCAAATTTTCAGGCTTTTCTAAACTCGAAATTTTACTTCATGCTTAGTCTGGGAGTGGAATCACTCGTTCTAATTCATACTGCACGTTTTTATATAAAATCGACGAATGCTTGAAATTTCACAGCATATACATTATGTACATTTAAAAGAAAAAATCAAAGTATGTAATACAATAAGTCATTTATGAATATCATAAAAAGAAGTGCAGAATTTTACTTAAAATTAACTTTTAGAGCTATCTCTATAATTGCTCGGCCGTTAATGGGTTAATCAATGCCGTAGCCAGAAAAAGAAAATCTGAGGGGGTTATAGAAATTTCAGAGGAGTGACTTTAATAGTAAAAATATTGTGTTTAATATAGATAATAATAATAAAGAGTATATATAAATATTTTACTTACAAAGTATACCCACATCCCCCTCCCCCACACCCTGGCTACAGCTATGATGGCGCATAAGGTAAAATTTGGAGTTTAGAAAAACCTGAACAAATTTGTATTACGTATAAATATGTACAGCATTTTTTAGATTTAACCTGTTAAAAACTTTCGTCAATGGTCAAAAGTCGAAAAGTGGCAAGTGTTGAAACATCGAAAATGTCGATATCGATACAGTTTATATAGATTCATCGAAAATGTCAAATGTAAGTTGTTCGAAGTCGGTACATTCTTAACTCGAAATTTTACTTCATGCGCGCCACGCGTATAAAACACTGATTTAATGTGAAATTGTCGGTAACCAACTTACAAGTTTAGTAAATTAAGTTAGCCAATGAGTAATATTCATTGATCCATTTGTGATCAGATTGTAATTATAGTAAAATACAACTAAGTGTTTTGCAAATAAAAAAAAAAAACTTACAAGTGAAATAAGTCTATTATGTTAATTATCAATTGTTTAGGTGATAGGAAAAGTGCTATGATAGACACATCATTAATTTTATAAAATGTAAAACAAATCAATACATTTTAAAAGTTACAATTATTTTGATAATGAATTAATTTTTCTGAAGAAAATCGAGCTTGAAATATTTGAACGCCTGCACATAACGCATTTTTTGTGCTACAGATATTTAAAATATATAAAATTAAAGGGCATTTTACCCTAAATACAAACCAATTAATACATTTTCTTCATGGTAATTAGTTAAGTTATTCCTTTATTCCTTTTACTTCACTTTTTATTTTAATTCTATATGTACATTTCGGGTACAATGTACCCTTTATCAATAGAAAAAAAACTAATTGACATTTTGTAAATAAATAAAAATAGAAATACAACTATTTTCACAACCAAGTGCGATTTATTTGAAATCAGATAAAGGCAGGCTAGTTTAAGGAATTAAATTTAAAAGTGGGTTGTTTAAAGGACTTAAATCAAAATTTAGAAGGTTATCCCTATTTTTGTGCATTTCAATTGCTTCTAACATGTTTAGTTGAAAATGGTTAGATTCTTTTAGTAATTTCAAATTATTTATAATAAATTTGTGTCCCGTGGTTAATGTATGATGAGCTATCGCAGATTTATCTGGGTTATGGTTTTTAGTATGGTAAATATGTTCTTTAAACCTAGTTTTTAAATTTCGTATAGTTTGTCCAATATACATTTTGTTGCAATTGCTGCATTTTGATGAATAAATCCCAGACTTTTCATGATCATCAATTTTCTTAAAAGTATTCCCCAATAAAAGTTTAATTTTGTTTTTTGTGTAGTATGCAGGTTTAAGATTGAATTTTTTTTATAAATAATTTGAAATTACTAAAAGAATCTAACCATTTTCAACTAAACATGTTAGAAGCAATTGAAATGCACAAAAATAGGGATAACCTTCTAAATTTTGATTTAAGTCCTTTAAACAACCCACTTTTAAATTTAATTCCTTAAACTAGCCTGCCTTTATCTGATTTCAAATAAATCGCACTTGGTTGTGAAAATAGTTGTATTTCTATTTTTATTTATTTACAAAATGTCAATTAGTTTTTTTTTTTTCTATTGATAAAGGGTACATTGTACCCGAAATGTACATATAGAATTAAAATAAAAAGTGAAGTAAAAGGAATAAAGGAATAACTTAACTAATTACCATTAAACTAACCTTCACGTAACTCAAACAAGAATATCTTACATTTTCTTCATCATTGTTTTCTGTAGAAAATACTTAAATGACGATTCTTCTAGTTTTACCAAATTTTCAACTAAGCTAAAAAATATTTCTAACATCGTATTTTCTAACGAGTGTTTCCACTCCCAGATTAAGCATAAAGTATTTTCACATTTAATAGCGTTAAATTGTTTCCCGCTTTGTTCGAGAAGTTATGTTTGAGGTCGCGGAAATGGATTGAGATGAATGGATTTTTTTCTATTTTGTTTCGTCCATCGCGCTTCCTGTAAACCAAATACAAAGCGTCATCGGGGATTTAACTTGGTGCGTTAAAATTTTAATTATTTTCCGGCGATTCATTAGTTTTACTTTTTCCCATTCAACTTAATGGCGCTATCATTTTCTCGTTATGTAATCCACGATTAATTATCTACAGATGGGAGATTAAAAAACAATTGCTATTATCAGTCGATTTCAGTAAATTAGGAATTGCATAATAGATAGAGTAATAGTATGTATATTCGGACATTTTTTTCTCATTAATCACTTGGTAAAACATTTTAAAATATAATGGTTTGTAAATTAAATTCACTTGGTTTTGTTTCACTTATATGTATGTATATTCTTTCAGATAATATTAACTTTGAATTAAAGTCACTGGGATTGTTTCACTTAAATCTTCTTTTCTATCAACTAGTTTCGAAATTGAATTTGTGTTCAGTATTCCGGCACCAGATACCCACAGACGCGTTTCAGACTTCAAGGTCCTCTCCAGTGTGGTCCCGACGATGCCACTATGAAGTAGTAGACGGCGTTAGCTATCGAAATCCATTAATAACTAGTTTCGACTTATCGTCATTCTCAAATAATAAATTATTCCTTGAGAATAAAGATAAGTTAAAACTAATGAGAAGAAATGAAGATTTAAGTGAAACAAACCAAGTGCCTTTAATTAAAATTCAATATTAGTTAAAATGTTTCATCCAGCGATCAATGAGAACTAAATTAAACTTTCTGATAATCTTCTGCAAATTTATACCAGTTAGGATATTTCATCTGTGTTTAGCAGATGCTTAAGGGGCCTATGAGGCCCGCCTAAAGAAATATAACTGTGTTTTTATTAATAATTTAAACAAAAAGTTAACTAAAAACTATATTACTGCTTTGAATATCAAAAAAAATCTACTTACAACAAACCACTTCAGAAAGCCTATACTAGTAGGTTAAGATCTTAATTTTATTATCAACAATAAATTATTGCAATTTCATTTTGACATCTTGAAAGCATACCTAAACTTTCCACACACGCACACACATACACACCATCATATATACATACACACACACATTATGATACACGCCATCACACACAGGTACACATTCTCGCGCTCGATCGCTTTGCAAAATTGATTATTTTGTTGGTGCATCGTAAAACTTTCACTACTGTTATACATTTTTCTGTTCGCACACAGACACAACAAAAAGTCCATTCATCCCATTCAAATGAAATCCGTTTCCAATCTTGCATTTCTGCGATGGGATTCCGCCGTTCACCGGTTTAAAACCGCCTTTTAGAGAGAAAGAACGACGACGCGAAAATGAAAACAACGCGCTCGAAAATTGCGTCACAATAATTGGTGTCACTCGATATGCCTGTGTGCAAAGGTGTATGTATGTGTGTGTGTGTGTGTGCGTATTGTGAAAAAAGAAATCTTATGTTTAATGCAAAATTGCAAACGAGGAAATCGATTTGAGATAGAAATAATATTGGGTTAAAAAATTATTCAAGATAAAAAAATATGCGAATAATAACTTGAATTTACTGAAATACTCAAGCTTTTCCAAAATATTATTATAAACGTATCCTCGATTTATTGGTAAAAGTTATTAAGTACGTATAAAATTAATACATATAAAAGTAGAAGTAAGTAGTGAAAAATATTCAAAAATAGCTATTTCTAGTATAAATTAAATATTGTATACATATCGAAAATCAATTTTAAAATCTTGTAATAATAATTAAATGTTAACACAAGATCATATTATAACAATTTCGAATTAAAATGCGATAATCATTATTGAGAATATATTCATTTACTTACGGATTTGTTCTTTTTACAGCAGTACAAAAATATTTGTATTCTATATTGAATAATTATTACATTAAGATATATATATATATATATATATATATATATATATATATATATATATATATAGATATTCAATACACGTCAATATTGTGTCAATAATAAATAATATTGATCATTCAATATCGGCTACGATCGTTATTGAGCATATATTTTTATTCACATTGAATCTCGATACAATATTGATCATATATCATCTGATCAATATTATATCGAGATTCAATGTGAATAAAAATATATACTCAATAACTATCGTAGCCGATATTGAATGATCAATATTATTTATTATTGACACAATATTGACGTGTATTGAATATCTATATTGAATGATCAATGGTATTCAATATTAAAACAATATTGTACATCTGTGGCTTACCACAAAAACCAATTAAGTCGTATTTTCATGATTTCGAGATACTTCAATTTATACAGGGTGTCTACGCTAAACCGTTCGTTAAAAGTTTATGGGGTTGCCGTTGCAACAAAAATTTGAAAAAAATCCTTGACATTCGGTTGAATCAGTTCTCCTCATGTGAAACATTTTCAACTTTATATCACTTCCGGTTCCACCGGAAGAAGCACCAAGTTTGTTATTTTAAAGAAAACACCCTATATATTAGTAATTTTTTCGATTCCTTGTTTAAATTGCAATATATTTTATTCGAACATATGCACACTTAACTCTTATAGTTTTCAAAAATAAAAAAATATTTCTAAAATTTTGGTCTCTAAAAGGCATCTTGAAATCTGTCTGTAACTTCTCTTAAGAATAAGATAAAAATATGATTTATATCTCTACTTGTACCCAGAGGATGCCTCTATGAGTAAATTAATTGGAAACTGTCAATTTTAACAATAAGTGTTCTTAAAATGTCAATATCTAAGTGCTCTCTTCAATATCAAATAATTCATTATTTTCAAATTGAATGACCCAATTTTTATTACGTAGTACGGTTGGGGGGAAAATTTCCTACAAAAAAGTATTATACAACTATACTTCTAAAGCGAGTAGTTTTCGAATTATTTCGAAAATTCGTTTTTCGTCGCATTTATGCAGGGTAATGACATTTCTTTGATGTACAGGGAGTTTTTCTTTAAAACATACGTATTCCAAATGCAGATTATTTTCTTTAAATCTTTAGTTATTTGTTGATTTTTTAAGGGTTTAATTTGAAGCTCTAAACAAGTGTTTTCCACTCCCAGACTAAGCATGAAGTAAAATTTCGAGTTTAGAAAAGCCCTGTGAAAATTTGTCGAGGGTCGCGCAGCGACCCGAGACAAATTTTCTGGGCTTTTCTAAACTCGAAATTTTACTTTATGCGCCACGCGTATAAAACACTAAAATATTGTGAACTCTATGTATATTTGAACCTCATTTGAAATTAGTGTTTTATACGCGTGGCGCATGAAGTAAAATTTCGAGTTTAGAAAAGCCCAGAAAATTTGTCTCGGGTCGCTGCGCGACCCTCGACAAATTTTCACGGGGCTTTTCTAAACTCGAAATTTTACTTCATGCTTAGTCTGGGAGTGGAAAACACACGTTTAAAGCTTAAAATTGAACTCTTTTAAAAAACAAAGAATGTCGGAAAATGTACAGCTTTATTCCCTGTATATTATTCAAGTAGTAATTTAGTTTCCATCATTGTCATGGTACCATTCAAAATTATTACAATAAATATGTTGTTTTTTAATGCTCATTGTTTATTTTGTTAGGGCGTAGGTAAAGTATCGTACGTTACTCGAGTGGTATGGCAATTACATACTCGCGGAATACTGCACTCGCCGCTGCGCGGCTCGTGCGCAACATGTCCGCTCATATGTAATATGCTGCATACCACTCTCGTTACGTAATATACTATTATTTTTTGACATTTCGCATTACATACGCGACAAAACAAAAGAATTACTAGTTGCCTACTAAAATTCAGTTGCGACTTATGCGCGCATTATTCCCTGCATAAATGCGACGAAAAACGAATCTTCGAAATAATTCGAAAATCACTTGCTTTAGGAGTATAGTTGTTAATACTTTTTTGTAGGAAATCTTCCCCCAATGGTACCACGTGATAAAAACTCGGTCATTCCATTAAAAAAAAAATTAAATTACGAGATATTGAAGACGGCACTTCGATATTGGCATTTTAAGAGCACTTATTGTCAAAATTGACAGTTTCCAATTAATATACTCATAGAGGCATCCTCTAGGTACAAGTAGAGATTTAAATAATATTTTTATCTTATTCTTAAGAAAAGTTACAGACAGATTTTAAGAGGTTAAAATTTTAGAAATATTTTTTTTGCTTGAAAACTATTAGAGATAAGTGTATGTATATTTAAATAAAATATTTTGCAATTTAAACGAGGAGTCTAAAAAATTACTAATATATAGGGTGTTCTATTTGAAATAAAAAATTTGGTGCTACTTCCGGTGGAACCGGAAGTGATATAAAGTTGAAAATATTTCACATGAGGAGAACTGATTCAACCGTATGACAAGGATTTTTTTCAAATGTTTAGTGCAACGGCAACCCCATAAACTTTTAACGAACGGTTTATCGTAGACACCCTGTAGTTTTGAAACATATTTTTGTTTGTTGATGAAATAAGATCAATTTGACGATATATATTGATTCAGTAAGTGAAATTATTGGCAGAAATTATGTGCAGCGGTTTTTTTTGTCTGCAGTACGTCCCTTAATCCAAGAAAAAATGATTTAACTGGTTTTTACGGGAATCGAACTTAACTAGTTCTTTCGTTCATCAATAGAAACGGTTTTAATTTGTATAATAAATTATAATGTAGTGAATAAATTAAACAATTAATGTCACATTAATAATATTTTAGATTGAGGTAAGTCTTAGTACTAATATTGTTCGCCAAACATCGTGAAACACCTTCCAAAGTATTTTTTAATTTGTTAAATTTTGACAAATAAAAAAAATAAATGTTGCTTTTAAAAAAAAAATGCAAAAAATTACAAAATTATAAAGTAATTACATTTTCCAATCAAATAAATAAAAATTAACTATGTAAAAAATGGGCATATTTGAAATATTTTATAACGATTCGACATTAATTGTTGGGTTGTTAACAGTTTATGACGATTATTAACAAGTCGTCATAATAAGGTTATAACGAATAATTAATAATCGTTTAAATAGGGTATCCTTTGATTAATGCCTATTTTTAAACGGTTGTGTTATTCTTTTACCAACATAAATGTCTGAATAACACACTTTTTCTTTTTTTTTGAAACAGTTATCGAGAGCGAGATAAAGATTATCATGATATGATTGTTTTAGTTCAATGTTTATGTTTATGTTAGTTATGTTACCTGTTTTACCAATTCCAACTGAAGATCCTGATGCAGATGGTCGAATTATTGTGGAACCGGGCACGTCCATATAATAGCTTTGAAAGCTATTTTATTTAGATTTATAAAATTTTGTGACCGATCTGCAGAATCTGTTTATAAAAAAAATCAACTGCTTTATATTCAATAATACAGAGATGAACTTTAAATTCTTACTTAAGCCCGAGGTAAGTTTTTTTTTCTCAACAATCGATTCTGTCCTGTTCTGAGTAATGATAAAAGCCCTTATTGGCATTGAATTATCGGTCCGAACATTTTGAGTCATTAACGAACCGTGGCCATAAAAAACCGAGTTTGCTTAATTAAAAAATAATGAGCAGAACACCGCAAAGAGCGCTCGATGAAAAACCGCGCGCAGTTTTACTTCCTGTCTTAATTTTTTTTTGCACCCGAGGATAATTGAATCATAATAATTCGTTTGTTGAAACTGTGCATTCTTCGAAAACGCTGAATTCTAATTAAAATAAGAAAAAAACATTGAATTGTTATTTATTTAATTTGTTTTCTTAATTAAATGTTGTTATTTTGACAAAAATGGGTTTGCGAAGCACCTGGCGCACAGTGGGCGAATTGTGTAAAAGGAGCCTATGAAATGTATTTGTTCTGTTAATTTTCTGATATGCATACATTTGAAAACAATTTAAAAAGACTGAAACAGGAAACTGAACAAGTATTTAAAAGTACAGAGTAATACAAACTTGTGTTTTCCTTCGCTAAATTGTCATCTATTGTTGTTTAGAGTGGTTTATAGTAACATGAATTATCGAAAAACGCCCAAAAAATTGAAGAAATATTTTTGATTATTTGAGTGATCCAATTGCAAAACATACATTCTTTACTTTTGAAAAATTTTGACAAATTGTAAAAAAAAAACATGTGTACTTTAATTTAACATGACGAACATAAAAAAACCGCCAACTCATTATTCATAAAAAGTGGAGAATGTGAGTTTTGCAGTTAAGACCACTCAAATATTCATTACGTAAACAAACAAACAATTATCTAAATCTTATTTTGGTAAACTCTTAATTAATACCCATGGATTATTCCTCTAATTTGTTATGATGTAAACTTTAGAATAATTGAATAAGAATAAAACTGAAGGAAATAGAATGGTGAATAATTTACGTTCTAAAACGAGCACGTGAGCTTAGTTTTCATTTTTATTAGCTTTTACTTAAAAATCAAATAAACGGGAAATTGTAATTATTAGAGGATTAGCATAAAAATTACTCTAAATCAGGGGTTCTCAACCATTTTCAGGTCGCGCTCCCCTCTCATAACTCCACGCCCCCCCTCATTAATTTTATTTAAGTTTTTTAGTTGGATTGAAACACTATTATAGCCTTATTTCACTTCACCTACTCTCTAGGAAATCTTTTGCGCCCCCCCCCCAAATCTCTAAGGAGGCGTGCCCCCCCGGTTGAGAAACCCTGCTCTAAATTATCATGTAAATAAAACAATAAAATTCTCTTAAATAATAACAACAATCAACAATACTCTCACGAAATTTGAATCATAGGAGGATTACCATAAAAATTAATTTAAATCAAGGGTTCTCAACCTTTTTTAGGTCGCGCCCCCCCCCCCTTTTGTTCCTCCACGCCCCATCCTCCTTAATTTTATTTAAGTTTTTTAGTTAGATTGAAACACTAATATAGCCTTCTTTCACTTCACCTTCTCTTTAGGAAATCTGTCGCGCCCCCCTGAAATCTTGCCGCGTCCCCCTAAGAGGGCGTACCCCCCGGTTGAGAAACCTTGCTTTAAATGATCATGTAAAAAAAACAATAAAATTTACTTAAATGATAACAACAATCAACAATACTCTCAAGAAATTTGAATCATTAGAGGATTACTATAAAAATTAATCTACATCAGGGGTTCTCAACCTTTTTCAGATCGCGTCTCCCTCTTGTAACTCCACCCCCCCCCCCCGCCCCTTGATTTTATTTAAGTTTTTTTTTTAGTTAGATTGAAACACTAGTATAGCCTTCTTTCACTTCACCTCCTCTTTATCTGTCGTGCCCCCCTGAAATCTTGCCGCGTCCCCCTAAGGGGGCTTGCCCGCCCGGTTGAGAAACCCCGCTCTAAATTATCATGTGAAAAAACAATAAAATTAACTTAAATAATAACAACAATCAGCAATACTCTTAAAAAATTTGAATTATTAGAGGATTACCATAAAAATTGCTCTAAATCAGGGGTTCTTAACCTTTTATAGGTCGCGCCCCCCTCTCATAACTCTACGCCAACCACTCCCTAATTGTTTTTAAGTTTTTTAGTTAGATTGAGACACTATTATAGCCTTATTTCACTTCACCTACTCTTTAGGAAATCTGTCGTGCCGCCCCTGAAATCTTGCCGCGCCCACCTAAGGGGGTGTGCTCCCTCGGTTGAGAAACCTTGCTCTAAATTATCATGTAAAAAAAATAATAAATTTCACTCAAATAATAAAAACAAATAACAATACTCTCATAAAATTTGAATTATTAGAGGATTACCATAAAAATTACTCTAAATCAGGGGTGCTCAACCTTGTTGAGGTCACGCTCTCCTCTCATAACTCCACGCCCCCCCTCCCTGATTGTTTTTAAGTTCTTTAGTTAGATTGAAATACTATTATAGTCTAATTTCACTTCACCTACTCTATAGGAAATCTGCCGATCCCCTCCTGAAATCTTGCCACGCCCCCCTAAGGGGAAGTGCCCCTCGGTTGAGAAACACTGCTCTAAATTATCATATAAAAAAATAACAATAAAATTCACTTAAATAATAACAACAATCAACAATACTCTCATGAAATTTGAATCATTAGAGGATTACCATAAAAATTACTCTAAATCAGGGGTTCTTAACCTTTTTCAGGTCGCGCCCCCTCTCGTAACTCCACGCCCCCCCCCCTGATTTTAGTTACGTTTTTTAATTAGATTGAAACACTATTATAGCCTTATTTCACTTCACCTACTCTTTAAGAAATCTGTCGTGCCGCCCCTGAAATCTTGCCGCGCCCATCTATGGGGGTGTGCCCCCCGGTTGAGAAACCCTGCTCTAAATTTTCATCAAAATGTTCAACATTCAACATGTTTGTGATGAATGTTCTTATCTAATGAACGGTACTCCGGTCGGTCTATTTGTACGATTGCAAAAATCGCAAACACGTTCACTATTAACGCCGATGTCATCAGAGAATTCTCTAACAGTTGGCAGTAAACTCCCAACTGTTGTCTCTGATAACCGGGCCCAATAAGAACAACAATACTGTCATGAAATTTGAATCATTAGAGGATTACTATAAAAATAACTCTCAATTATCATAAAAAAGCAATTAAATTCACTTAAATAATAAAAACAATCAACAATCCGCTCATGAAATTTGAATCAATAGAGGATTACCATAAAAATTACTCTAAATCGTCATGCAAAAATACAATAAAATTAACTTAAATAATAGAAAACAATCAACTATATTCTTATGTGATCGCGTGCAAATTGTATACACACACGTCCCAAGCATGGCGAATAATTACCCACAATTAAACCTTTAATTAGTCCTGAAATTGCACACTTTTCATAAAACACGTGGATTAACCATACACACAAGACTTGCGAGGCAACACCAATTTCTGTGTTGCCTCGCAAGTCTTGTGTGTATTGTTAATTATTTATATAAAACCGATTTTAAGAATTATAACAATTAAGCTTGTACGGTAAATTGGGATGTTTGTGGTCTTCTGCTACGACCTTATTTTTGAAGTTGAGAAGTTTTTTTTTTGTTCTGTTCATGAATTCTCACAGTTGCAGTGGATTAACAATGGAATGAATTTCGCGTTCGTTTGTTGTTCTGTGAGCTAATTGTGCGTTTCCCTTGCGGTTTTGTTGATTGATTAATTAGTTATGTTGTTTACAAGGTAAATTACAAATTGTTTCTGGGATTAATGAAATTATAATGCACAAATTATATGAGTAGGAGAACTGTTGTTTTGGATGATTTGATCGTGGGATAATTTTTAATTTTGTCATGAACAATAACTCCTGACTTGAAATGATCTAATGACTAAATCATCAGATATAACAGTTGAACTGGAATGTGATAAAAATACGAAACTGAATTAAAGTAAAGTTATTAACCCATTAACGGCCGAGCAAATTTAGAGTTAACTCTAAAAGTTAATTTTAGGTAACATTTTGGACTTTTTTTTATGATTTCCATGATTATATTACATACTGGGAATTTTACTTTTAAATATCCTTAATTCACACGCTGTACAATTTCAAGAATTCGTCGATTTTATAAAAACGTTCAATTTGAAGTTTCGAGCGAGTGTTTCCACTCCCAGACTAAGCAGGAAGTAAAATTTCGAGTTTAGAAAAGCCTAAACGTTTTCTAACTTTAAAATATTTCAGTGTTTTATACGCGTGGCGCATGAAGTAAAATTTGGAGTTTAGAAAAGCCTGAAAATTTGGTTTGGTCGCGTAGCGCGCAGCGCTACGCGACCAAACCAAATTTTCAGGCTTTTCTAAACTCCAAATTTTACTTCATGCTTAGTCTGGGAGTGGAAACACCCGTTCTTAACTTCAAAATGAACGCTTTTATAAAATCGACGAATGCCTGAAAATTTACAGACTGTACAGGGTGGCCCAAATTCGAGGTTTTTATAAGGTATCTCAGTAACCCGAATAGTTAGACAAAATCTGATATACACGCCATGACCTCTTTTTCAGAGAAAATAACGATATCATTAACAGATCATAGCTAGCTTGATTAGTTTTTGAGATATCGGGCGTTTTTTAATTGTTGGCTATTTTTAAATACGTCATTTTCTCAATAACTATAAGATATACAAATAAATAGTTTAATAGTAATTTGTGTAGTTTTTAACGTAGAATTTAGTGGCGTACTTATTTTTTTATTTCAACTTTTTTCAACTTTTAAGTTATGACACAAAGTTACATTTTTTAAATGGAACACCCTGCATGTTTTCATGTAATTGAATAGCATTTTAAATTAGCTTCACATTGATGTACATATTTAACAAAAATTCGCAAAAATACGCAAACAATAATCGATTATATTAAAATCTAAGTTAGTTTAAATATTAATTTTATAATTTTTGAAGACTTTTTCGATCAATTACTGAGTCTAAAGATCACTATATTATTAATAAATAATGTTAACATCTCTGTGATTATAATAGTAAAGGGTGGGCCATCTGATGGTTTCTTTTTAAAATTGCTTTTATAACTACGCCGTTAAATATTTGTAAATGATTGTTGCTTTATTCAAGAAAGTACACCTTCCGATTATTTATGGAAAACAATTTTAGTTAAATGGTCGCCGCGGCTAACTTGACAGTAGTCCATCCTTTTCACCCAATTTTGCTGTACATTTTCGATTGTTTGTGGCTCTATTTGACGAATAGTTCGACGAATTGTTTTTCCTTCAGTGCGTCAATTGTTTGTGGACCGTTAGAGTAACAACGGTCCTCAACATATCCCTACACAAATATAATCCAACGGCGACAAATTGCAGCTGCGCGATGGCCAATTAATGTCTCCAAAACGACTGTTAACACAGTTACCAAACTTAGATCGATAGTTTCACGGCTGGTATGGCGTTGCTCCATCCTGCTAGAACCAACACTCGTCCAAGTAAAAATCGCCTAATTGCGGCCACAATAAATCAGTCAGCATGCCTCTATAACGCACTCCATTGCGACACAGCACTCACTTTGAAAATAATTTTTCAATATTTCTCAACGTAGTTCCAGATTAAAACGATTCATCTTATAGCGGAGGTTTGGCACTACATTTATGTCAATATGTCAAGCGCGCCAGTGTTGCCAATGTGGAAATAACACTCAGTTTAAAAAGAAACTAATAGATGGCCCACCCTTTATGTATTATCAAATATTAATCTAAAAGCTACAGAGTTAAAAACACAATTTTTCAATAAAAAAAAAATAAAAACATTTATAAAATATAATGAATATAATTTAATATGCTATTCAATAACATAAAAATTTATAGGGTGTTCCATTTAAAATAATGCAACTTTATATCATAACTCGGAAATTAAAAGTCCGAATAAAAAACAAGTACGCCACTGCATTCTACGCTGAAAATTACATAAATAATTATTGAAGTGTATTTTTGTATATCTTATAGTTGTTAAGATAAAGGCATATTTTAAAATAGCCAACAATTGAAAAACGCCTGATATCTTCCAAACTAATTAAGTTAGCCATGATCTATTTACGCCATTATTAATGTCTCGTAAAAAGAGGTCATGACGTTTATATTAATTTTTTTCTAACCCTTTAGGTTACCGAGATACCCTATGAAAACATCGAATTTGGGCCACCCTGTACAATAGGTATGTGGAACAAAAGAAGTGTTTTCCACTTCCTCGTATAAATTCACAAATTTTGTTTCATCAGAGATTAGTTTCTGTTCTATGAATCATTCTAAACAACAAGAGATGACAATTTAGAAAAGGAAAACACTTTCATTGTTCCGTATTTTTCATTATTTACACTTTCTTGATACGTATGTCAGTTTTGCCAGATTATTTTCAGTTAAAATATCACAAGAGCATCAAAAATAATCGATTATTTTATGAGCAACGAGACATAATCTGCGAAAAACCACGAGAGCGTAGCTCGAGTGGTATTTTATTTATTTATTTATTTATTTATTTATTTATTTATTTATTTATTTATTTATTATCCAACAGATTCATAAGATCTAATAATAGGATAAATTAGAAAAATACAATTTTAAGAATTATGTCGAGTTACGAGTGAAAAATAATCATTATTTTTGATTGTTTAAGTCTTATTCGTTACGATTATATAATAAATACCTGCCAAGGGTTCGTCCGAAGTCTGTTCAAAAAATTGGTACTTTCGCTCTTCACAAAATGCTAAAAACTGTGCATTTTAGCGTGTTCGCAGGCTTGTTTCGCTTATTTCTAAACCTGAAAGCTTTTCCGAAGCGATTCATTCCAATTTTAATTGACGTTTATTAATAAAAACAAAACTTGCTTGTTATGAAATTTATTAAATCATGGCTCTAGATTTAAATGATTATCCATTATTTTTGCTTTGTTGGACTCACCGAAAAACCAAAGTGATTATACCACGTGGTCAAGGGTATATCCGTTTATCTATACCTGGTAACTAAATAAAATTCTCAATTGTTATTGGCTAAATGTATGATGAGTTATATAATCAAAGATAAACATGTCAGAAAATTGAAAAAAAAAATTGAGATATAGGACAAAACAAGTGTTTTTTTTTTCGCGAAATTTACATATTTGGTTCCATAAGAGATGATAGATGAGTTTTTGTTATTGTTTAGAATTATTTCGCATAACTCATGGTCACGAAAATCCGCAAAAAATCGTTTACAATTTGCACATCCACTTGTCAACGTAATGAATATTTCGAATCGTCGTAAATCAAAACAGCGAGACCGGTTAATTAATTTGGAAACAATAGCATTCAGCATGGCCAACTGCGCTCTGATTCAAATCCGCGAAATACAATTCGAAAATTTGTCGACAATCCGTGTCACCGTTTCTTATCTGGCATTCCTATCTCCCGATCGGATCCTTGATGAATTCGCGATTCAACCTCTGAAAGTTATTGAGTTATTTAAGTGGATTAGCTTTTTTTGCAGATCAATTTTATTCACAGTGAAATCTTAGATTATTATATTAAAATGTTTACAATTTTTTTAATAATATTTAATTCTTTTAATTTAAACTTATTAATTAAACTAAATTTCTGTCAAAACTAGAGTAAAAAAGAGGCATTTTTGCTCATTCTATTGTCAATGTGAATATAAAATCCTAAATCATTTTTCAATAAAAAAACGTTTTAACTTTGTTTGTATAACAGAATTTATTTTTATGTGACTTGAGTTTCGGCAAATTTTGCTCTCCATTATCGAACGTGTTCGATAATAGCAAGCTAAATTTGCCGAAAAATAAATTGTGTTATACAAACAAAGTTAAAACGTTTTTTTAATTTATAAATTAACATGTATATTTTTTGTTTAAACCAATTAAATATTCTAAAAATGTAAGGCCCAGTTGGACACAATATTCTGGGTTTGTTGACTTTTGGCCCTCCCCTGATATCAATTCTGGCTACACCAAGGTTTATAATTAAAATTCTTCAGAAAATCATGTGCGTTTGTTTAGTGAGAGTTCAGCTGCCGCAACCAGATGTCGCTAAGAAAGGGAACATGGGCTGTCGCTCCCCTGGGCGTAGCCAATGGGAGGCACATTAAGAAATCGTATCTTATATATTTTTGACGTTTCTTGTGATAATAATTGAAATACCATAAATGTTTAACAAATATTTTGACTCTTGCCTCCCTCCCTAGACACAATATTTTGTCTTTTGCCCACCCCCTTGATATCGATCCTGGCTACGCCTATGTTTATAATTTAAACTCTTTTCTCGTGATAATAATTGAAATACTATAAATGTTTAACAAATATTTTGACTCTTGTCTCCCTCCCTAGACACAATATTTTGTCTTTTGCCCACCCCCTTGATATCAATCCTTGCTACGTCTATGTTTATAATTAAAACTCTTTTCTCGTGATAATAATTGAAATACCATAAATGTTTAACAAATATTCTGACTCTTGCCGCCCTCCCTAGACACAATATTTTGTCTTTTGCCCACCCCCTTGATATCAATCCTGGCTACGCCTATGTTTATAATTAAAACTCTTTTCTCGTGATAATAATTGAAATACCATAAATGTTTACCAAATATTTTGAGTCTTGCCTCTCTCCCTAGACACAATATTTTGTCTTTCGCCCACCTCCCTGATATCGATCCTGGCTACGCCCATGTTTATAATTAAATCTCTTCAGAAAATCATGATAAAAATAACGCAGAAAAAAATCGATTAATCTATTCATTGCGTAATTTCGATGATGATCATCATTATAATCCTCTCAATAATTCCGTTATGTTTCTCTTGACCTCCAATCGCGGATTTTATTTTGACTGAGCATTTTGGGCGCGGTCTGCGGAATCCAGTTCGCGAAAAAAATTAAAAAAAACCCGAGAAGAAAGAAGCGGAGAGTGAAGAAGCAAAAGGAAAAAATCAGCGGAGAATCAAGTTCGGGTCCGCAGGACTGGTTTAATTTATGGCCATTCGACTTTTGTTAAATTTGGCCCGCATCAATCTATGAAAAACGTCCGACGCGTGTTGGCGGATTGCGTCACTCGAGTCGGTTTGGTTCGGTGCGAAAGAGAAATCTGCAAAGCGAGAGATGTGCCGAGTAGATTGTGCTCAGCGGAATTTTAATTAATCACAAAAATCTAATTAACGGGGTAGAAAGAACTTTGAAAGATATCCCAAATTGACGACAAATTTCAAATTATTGAACTAGATGTATAATGTACTGTTTTATCAATAAAGATGTTTTGGTGTTATTCCAATTAAGATTTTAATAAAAATTCTCTATTCGTTGAATAAATAAATATCTTGGAATAGTGGCGTATCTTCCAACGGGCTTTTCTGAACTCGAAATTTTACTTTATGCGCCACGCGCATACGACACTGATTTAATGCAAATTTCAAAATATACTAGTTAGATTTGTACGTTTTGTTTTATAGGAAACAGTGCTGAGTACTGATAGAAATAATTGATTATATTTATACTTGTAGGAATCATCAATTTGTTAAATTATACTACATTTTATGCAGATAAAAAAGAAGTGATCATAATCGTTCTTAATTTAATATTCATATCTCTAGTCTTGAGTTTTTATAATTTGTGCATTTTTACATGTCTTAATCTTTGTTGTTCTAATAGGATGAAACATTATGCCACAACAACAAAAACCACGTCTTTGTAATTTGTGTTTTTTATATAGCTTAATCTTTGTTGTTCGAACAGGATGGAGCATTAACCCACAAAAAAAAACTCACACACCATCTTCCAACTAAACCATTAAACAGAAGTATTTCGCGGAAATTCCCCGTGCGGGTACTTTCATTCTCTAAATTGCGGACGTTTTGAAAAGTGGTTCGTTTTCTTATAACCGGTGAGCAACGGTTGCGCACTGGACAGTCTAGTGTTCACCTCCGTGCCGGTACCACATTTCGACTTTTCATGTTAGTCGCGAGTGCTCGTGCAACAACAAAGTGAACGTACTGCCTATTTTGACTATTCGCCAGTCAGGTCTAAAGACGGACGCATCTAGACCGAGAGACTTTCCTATCTTGGCTAGAGGACACGATTTATTTTTTTTTCTTTTCTGTTTGCTTCTCGACCTGCTTGGTTTTCACCGTGGTGTGAATTTTTATTAGGATTTTCACATTTTCCATGTAAGTCTAGTTATCAAAAAAATAAATGGAACAAGCAAAATATGAAAATTGTTGTGAATACAAAAAAATTAAGGCATTAAATATGAGACATTTCGTATTCTTAGTTTAAATAATTGATTGGTGCATTAAAAATGATTATAATCAAATACAGTTTTTGTCTGCTTTTCACCGTGATGTGAATTTTTAGTAGGGGTTCACATTTTCCATATAAGTCTAGTAAAAAAATAAACAGAACAAGCAACATATGAAAATTGTTATGAATACAAAAAAAGTATAGCATTAAAAATGAGACATTTCGTATTCTCATTACAAGTAATTGTTTCGTGCATTAATAATAATTAAAAACAAATACATTTTTTGTTAGCTTTTCACCGTGGTGTGAATTTTTGTAAGGATTTTCACAAAATTTTACTTCATGCTTAAATAAATTTTACTTCATGCTTAGTCTGGGAGTGGAAACGCTCGTTAGAAATTTCAAATGGAACTATAAAAATCGAATGCCTCAACATTTAGATGAAAAATCCACGACCCGTTGCAAATGCTGATCTTATTCCAGACCTTCCAAGAATCGTTCCCCCAGTTGGGAAATCCGGCCCTGGCATCACTTCAAGTAACTCATCAAAAGTAACTTCAGGATTATCCCCTGTAATTATTAATGATTTTAAAAGAATAGACTTCGTTAAATTGGAATGAATAATGTGTTCTGTATTTATTAATGATTTTAAAAGAAAAGACTTAGTTAAATTTTAATGAAAAATATTTATAAATAACCAAGGCTTTTGCGAAGGGGGGATATGGGGGTTCAAACTAGCCCCCCCCCCACGAATTGTTCAAAGTGTTAAATTTTTGTATGTAAAAGCGGTCTTGTAAAAGAAAAAACAATATTTTTACCATATACCATTTACCCCTCCCCCCCCGAAATTTTTATAACCCCTTCAAACATTTATTTCTGGCTACGGCATTGTAAATAATACTTTAGAGAACTTTCTTGAATGTTATTTTCAGACATATTTAATTGCTTTTTGTTTGAAGAAACCTAAATTTATTAGAAATGTGCAAGAGATAAAAACAAACAGTGTATTTTTTTCAAATATAATACAAAATACGGACAGACTTTGGGTATTTATAAAAAAAAGTTTATAAATAACAGTTTAGAGAACTTTATGGAGTGTTATTTTTAGACATATTTAATTGCTTATTCTCATATTTAATTGTTTTTTGTTTTAAGAAAGCTAAATTTATTAGAAATATGCAATAGATATAAACAAGCAATGTAATGTTTTTAAATAGAATATAAAATGCAGACAGACTTTGGGTATTTATAAAAAAAAATTATAAATAACACTTTAGAGAACTTTCTGGAGTGCTATTTTTAGACATATTTAATTGCTTATTCTCATATTTAATTGCTTTTTGTTTTAAGAAACCTAAATTTATTAGAAATGTGCAATAGATAAAAACAAACAATGTAATGTTTTTAAATAGAATATAAAATACAGACAGACTTTGGGTAATTATAAATGAAAATATTTCAATTATAAAGCAATATTTATAATAGCAATATTTTTATTTATAAAAATCCAAAGTAATTTTTATGCATTGAAAATGATTCAAATCTAATTAATGTTTAATTGATTAAAAAATTTAAAAATGTCGGATTCTCATTTATAATTATCCAAAGTAATTATTTGGTGCAGTGACGTAGTTAGGAGTTCGTCTTAACAAAGTGAGTTCAAACTTTAGCAGTATGTTTTGAACTTCAATTTAAATCAGTGTTTTATACGAGTGGCGCATGAAGTAAAATTTCGAGTTTAGAAAAGCCTTAAAATTTGGCTTGGTCGCGTAGCGCTACTCGAAATTTTACTTCATGCTTAGTCTGGGAGTGGAAACACTCGTTAAAAGTTAAAAATTGGACTAAAAAAAAACGAATGCCTCAACATTTACATGCGAAAAAAATCCTTGTGGTTATTAATGATTTTAAAAGAAAAGACATGGTTACATTTGAATCAAAAATATTCCCTGTATTTATTAATGATTTTAAAATTATTATAAAAGAAAAGTCTCGGTTACATTTTAATGAAAACATGTCCCTGTATTTATTAATGAGTTTAAAAGAATAGACTTAGTTAAATTTTAATGAAAAAAATGTCCCTGTGTTAATTAATGATTTAAAAAGAAAAGACTTGGCTTAATTTTAATGAAAAAAGTTTATAAATAACACTTTAGAGAACTTTCTGGTAAGTTATTTTTAGACATATTTTATTGCTTCTTGTTTGAAGAAACTTACAACTATTAAAAATGTTCATTGGAAAAAAAAACAAACAATGAAATGTTTTTGAATAGAAGTATTTTGTATTCTATTTAAAAACATTTTGTTGCTTGTTTCTTTCTAATGAACATTTCTAATAAATATAAGTTTCTTTAAACAAATAACAATGAAATATGTCTAAAAATAACATTCCAGAAAGTTTTCTTAAGTGTTATTCATGGCTCATGCTTATTGTCTAATTAATGGAATGATCTAATTTAATTTTGAAGTTTCATCGAAATTAATTTAAACATGTATTGCTATTTTATTATATTCTATTCTATTGAAAGAATTTCTAAAAATACTGAAACTCAAAATATTTAGCATTAAAATGTAAGGTCAAATTTTAATGCTAAATATTTTTAATTTAAGTTTTTTTAAAAATTATTTGTAAGCTGTAAATTATTAGATATACATATATTAATTTACAGTTTACAATAAATTTTTAAAAATACTCAAATTTAAAATATTTAGCATTAAAATTTGACGTTATATTTAAAACCTAAATATTGTAGGTAGCAGTATTCTTTTTTATTCTTTCTAAACTATAAATTATGTATAGCTAATCAATATAATATTATATAATAAAAAAGCAATTTATGTTCAAATTACAAATAATTTTTAAAAACACTGAAATTTAAAATATTTAGCATTTAAATTTAACCTGATATTTTAATTCTAAATATTTCAAATTTCAGTATTTCAAAAATTCTTTGTAAACTATAAATTATGCATATCTACTCTATATAACGTTATACAAGGTTGCAGAAAATAAGTGAAAAGCTTGACGTAGCGCGATTCGTTAATCAATTTAAAGTACATAAAAAATGTAAAAATTAAAATAAAAATAAATTATAAAATTTTAAAAATAAAAAAAAATTGTATGACTATTCAGTAGGCCTCTGATGATATTAATATTACAAATATGTGACTAGAATTTGTTTTTAACATTTTGTGGAAAATTTTTACCATGAACAATTGACTAAACATTACATAGACATTCGTAATGTAAAGCTGGTTGTTGATAGATATGATTTTATTCAAAACATTTCAAAAATATGGCTTATTTCTTGTGACATATTTAAAATTTTAATAACGTCGTGAGCCTTAATGAAAAACCATAGCATGTTTTTTTATTTGGATTTTCTACTCAAAATTAATTAACAAACAAAGTTATTTACAGCTTTCAACTCATTTTCTGGCCACCTTGTATAAACAAATAAATAATTAGCTATTTAAAATAATTTTGATAAAACATAAAATTAAATTAGAGATTCAAAACATTAAGTATTAGCCAGACTCATGCCTAATAATACAGGGTGCTTCTAAATTTAATGGGTGATTTTTCAACAAAAATTAGGGCAGGTTCCTTCTTTAATTGTTTGTTCAAAACTCCTTTCTCTCCAAGTTACAGACTTCTATAGTTATAATTGTTTTTATTTCATATATCCACTATGAAAGAATTCAGAAGAATAAAATTTGGCAGATAACTGTTCCTAATAAATGGCACTTTTCGACGATTTTTGCAACTCTGAAATGTTATTACAAGGGGGTAAAAAAATGAACCCCTATAATAGCATCAGAACTTTTTATTCCGTCTACATTTTTCTATTTAACTTGATTCAGATGGAGGGATTCAATCTGCAACTTTTTTGTCGCTTAGCATTTTCTACTGAAATTTTTAGTTTGATCACAAAAAAATAAAATAATACATAGGCTCATTTGACGTAATTCAGAGGTTGGTTGTTATTTGTTAAGAACAATTAAGTAGGCTGATGTCAAATAAAGTCATACTATTTTCTCAAATTTTTAGAAAGTTTGATACGTATGGACTGAAAACATGTTGCACAACTAAATAAGGATTTATTGAAAGAATGGCACTTTCTGTAACTTGGAGAGTAATTTTTGCTGAAAGATTACCCTCATGTTATAACTAATAGCATGATATCAAGTTAAATGTTAATTTTCAGTCGTTGAATTTTCATTAATTTAAAAAGTTCGTTGTAAATATTTAATCATATCTATTCTGGAAATGACTGCTACTAGGTTTTGTTTAATCGCTTTGTAATACAATACAAAAGTAGGACGCTTGCTTGTAAATAGTTCAGCATTTGCATGTATTGTAATTATTAATAAATTGTTTTAAATTGCTATTCTAGTAGCCAAATGAATTATTAGTTTAAATAGTATTTTATTAAATCAATGCATATGTTCTTATCTTATTTTATATTTAGTGAAAGAAAAATATATAGAATAAAATAATAATCAATATCTAAAAAAGATGCAACAGTCTGTTAAAACGTGAAAATATTTAACTATGTGGGGCCTCGGTGGCCGAGTGGGTAACGACCCACAAATCCAGAGGTCGCGGGTTCGAGTCCCGTCCGGTGGCATCATTTATGAACAATAAATGATTCCATTCGGGTCCATGGTTGAAGTGTGAATGTGTTGTGGCGTCCTGGATGTAATTTCAATATTAGAATTAATTAACATAAAATATATAGATTGATGGCTTATGGCCATAGTTAAAAAGGCCAATATATAAAATAAATTAACTATGTAAAAACCTATTAGGTGCCATTGATGCATATACGCAACATTATTAATTTTATGTTATTTAAATTACTAAATAAGTTAATGTGAAGACTTTAGTTTTGAATAAAAAAGTGCTGTTTTTTAAGAAAATTGTAATTGTAGGAATACAAAGAAAGTACGTGAATATATTTATTTATTAGAAAAGAAACCTGCTAATGTGCAGACTTTAGTTTTAAATAAGAAAGTGTTGTTTTTTTAAGAAAATTATAATTGTAGGAATACAAAGAAATGACATGAAAATTCATTAGAAAAAATAACTGCTAAGTTTTCTGATTCATTTTCAGAATAAATAAGGAATGTAGACGATTATAAAACATCAAAATATTTCTAAGAATATATTTCTAGAATGTTTTTTACCATTTTCAGGCTTTTCTAAACTCAAAATTTCACTTCATACGCCACACATATAAAACACTAAAATATACTATACTAAAATATACACGTATAAAACACAAAAATATACTGTTTAAATATTTAAGTTTATGATTCATAGCAGACTTAACTTGATTTTGTGTTTAATCTTACGTTAACAAAGTTTACAAATGTTGATTTTATCTAACCTAATTTTATAACATTGACATATTTTAAAATGATCAATAGTCAATGTGATTTATTTCAATTGTCGTTTGTTGTATCCATTAACAGCTAAAAAATGTTGCGACCATGGATTAATTAGCAAGGAGGAAATCATCAACAAATCGCTAATAGTTTCATTGCATGAATGTCACCTACAATCAGCATTTATTAAAACAAACTACAATATAAACATAGAGCAAACTTCTAATTAACATTTTTCTTCATAATTATAAACCTTGTTAATATCAAAGATCGTTTTACTAAATAGCTAAAAAAAGAATGACTGAATAGAATAGAATAGAGAGCAATACATTTATTTACATTTACAGATAATGCAATATAGTGATCAATGAAAACCAAATTAAATGTATGCTTTTAAGTTTACCAAAAATCCATTATAAGGAAACGTTTTTTTTTTTAGTAAATGTATCGCGATTTCGATTTGCATAAAACCGAAACTAGCATTAAGATTTCATTGCCCTGAGGCTGTAGATTATGTAAACAAAACGGGGATTTTTTGATTTTTTTTTGACCAGCTAGAAATGTTCAATGGCGTTTAATTAAAATTAGCTCGCCTCGGGACACTCACGATCATTTAAAATTACGAAAATTGGCGACTCGAATTAACAGGTAATTTCTTTCTTTAAATTCAACGATTGATTATTGTAATTAGCTAACAGAACAGTTGTTTATAAAACAATAATTATTGTAATTGTGATAATGATTGAATTAGTGTGTGAGTATTTGAGTTTTTGTTATATTAATTCGGAATAAAAAAAAAATTGTTTGTCTAAAATCCGCTTAATTTCACTTTAGACTAAGCTTCAGGCTGTCGATTTTTAAAGGTGGAAATTTCCCACTGAGCAAAAAACAAACAAATAACGTTCAACATTGTAACAACAATAAATGTTGTTTTAATGTTAATAAAACATTACTTAAATGTATTTGCTCAGTGGGTTAGGTTAGGCGAAATAAAAGTTTGTAAAAACAATTAAAATGAAATTAAATATAAAATTAAGTTGAGTTGGCTCTGATGAGGCCTAAGTGCAGTGCAGACATGCGCACTCCCTGAAGAACCAAGCTGAGTTGGCTATGGATTATAAACGTACTTATCTAAGCAGTATATTTTGAGCTTTACAATATTTCAGCGTTTCTACGCGTGGCGCATGAAGTAAAATTTCGAGTTTAGAAAAGCCTTGTGAAAATTTGTCTCGGGTCGCTGCGCGACCCTCGACAAATTTTCACAAGGCCTTTCTAAACTCGAAATTTTACTTCATGCTTAGCCTAGGAGTGGAAACACTGGTTCGAAACTTTGTTCTTATTAATGTGGCTCTTTAAGAAAGAAAAACTCTTTCAACTTTGTCGTTTTATTTGAATTTATTTACAGAATTCTTAAAATATTAAAAAAAATCAAACGTTCTCACTTTTGTTGGGTCATTTTAATTTATATTATGGATTAATTTTTTTATGTGTTTCTAATGAAAATGCAAATCTGTTGTAATTTATAACTATTATCTCGGTTTTTACTTTCCCCTATATGCAAAACAAAGGGAAGCTGTTCTTTTCGATTTTCAACTTGTTTGTATTTACTTACACTACAATTGTTTCGCTACGCTGTAGCTTCTTCAGATGAAGAAGGTTAATAGTGTTATTTATCGACAAATTTACATTATATATACATAGTTTTATGTCATGGGGGTGCAGCGAGGATCTTTTCTCAGCCTGAGCAGTGGAGAGTTGGAGAGTTGGAGAGTTCGATCTGTTCGTTCAGCAAGAGGCCTGATGAATGTTTTTTTATTTATTTCCAACTCTCCACTGCTCAGGCTGAGAAAAGATCCTCGCTCCACCCCCATGTCTTAAAACTGTGTATATATAATGTAAATTTGTCTGTAAATAACACCATTAACATTCTTCACCTGAAGAAGCTACAGCGTAGCGAAACAATTGTAGTTAAAGTAAATACAAATAAAATGAAAATCAGAAATATTTTACTTATTAATTTATTAATCATGGATTTTCAAAAATTAAGTGCCTCAGTAATCAACGATATTGTTTTCGAGAAAATTTGTATATCAAACATTTTTGTGATCATTTAGAGGAAATATTCAGTCAAAGTTAAAATTATGCAATAAAGTTATCAATTTTGAGAGAATGTTTTCTTTGAAAAAATTGTAAAAATTAGAAATACATACTATCAACATTAAATTGACAGAATTTACTAAGAATTGATTACACTTACATCTTATAGGAAAAAAATTAAATTATCTCGCCAGGTTTTTTGAAAATATTCAGCCAAAGTTAAAATTATGCAATTTAATCAACGATTTTAGATAAATGTCTTTTTTTATTTAAACAATTGTAAAAAATTAACAGATTATCAAATTAACATAAAATTCTAAAAATCTACACAGAAACGATTAAACTTTGATTGGTTATAATTGAAATTTTATTATCTTTACTTTATATTCCAAAAATATCAATTAAGTTCAAGTCAAAATCCTGGTTTTAACGATTAATATATTCTTAAAAAATAGTCGCTCAAATAATTAAGCGCAACTCTTTTCACGAACTTGATATTTTCTCAAAACAAAAGGCACACGACAGCTACAGAATGTGGCTTTGAAGTGACGTAACGCTCAATCAATTTTAAACTTAAATCAAGGCTAAAATTTTAATTCCAAGTCCGTATTTTAATAATCAGTAAGTAAAAAAAGGCTTGCTTAAATAATTAATTGTAACTTTGTCCACGGATTTGATATTTTCATTAAACGAAAGGCAGACGACAGCCGAAGAATGTGGGTTTTAATTGTGGTAAAGCTGAATTGTTTGTAAGGTTAAACCAAGGCTTACATTTTAAGTCAAAGTCTATGTTTTAATAATTAGTAAAAGCGCTCAAATAATTAAGCGCAACTTTGTTCACGAAATTTATAGTTTCATTAAACAAAAGACGAACGACAGCCGAAGAACGTGGCTTTTAAGTGACGCAACGCTCAATTGTTTTCACACTTAAGCCGACGCTCGAAATTCAAGTTGAAGTCAGTGCAATTTCGCTCTGTGTATTAATAATTGTTAAATAAAAAAATGCCCACTCAAATAATTAAGCGTAACTTCGTCCACGGATTTGATATTTTCATTAAACAAAAGGCAGACGACAGCCGGAGAATATGGCTTTGAATTGTGGTAAGACTCAATTGTTTTTAAGCTTAAACCAAGGCTTAAATTATAAGTTAAAGTCTATGTTTTAATAATTAGTAAAAGCGCTGAAATAATTAAGCGCAACTTTGTCCACGAAATTTATAGTTTCATTAAACAAAAGACGAACGACAGCCGAAGAACGTGGCTTTTAAGTGACGCAACGCTCAATTGTTTTCACACTTAAGCCGACGCTCGAAATTCAAGTTGAAGTCAGTGCAATTTCGCTCTGTGTATTAATAATTGTTAAATAAAAAAATGCCCACTCCAATAATTAAGCGTAACTTTGTCCACGGATTTGATATTTTCATTAAACGAAAAGCAGACGACAGCCGGAGAATGTAGCTTTGAATTGTGGTAAAGCTCAATTGTTTTTAAGCTAAAACCAAGGCTTAAATTTTAAATCAAAGTCTATGTTTTAATAATTAATAAAAGCGCTCAAATAATTAAGCGCAACGTTGTCCACGAAATTAATATTTTTATTAAACAAAAGACGAACGACAGCCGAAGAATATGGCTTTCAAGTGACGTTACACTCAATTGTTTTCCTACCTAAGCCGACGCTTAGTCTATGTTTTAATAATTAGTAAAAGCGCTCAAATAATTAAGCGCAACTTTGTCCACGAAATTGATATTTTTATTAAACAAAAGACAAACGATAGCCGAAGAATGTGGCTTTCAAGTGACGTTACGCTCAATTGTTTTCCTACTTAAGCCGATGCTTAAATTTCCAGTTAAAGTCAGTGCAATTTCGCTCTGTGCTTTAATAATTCTTAAATGAAAAAAATTCTCGTTCAAATAATTAAGCGTATTTTTGTCCACGGATTTGATATTTTTATGCAACAAAAGGCAGACGACAGCCGAAGATTGTGGCTTTGAATTGAAGTAAAGCTTAATTGTTTTCACGCTTAAATCAATGATTAGAAGTAAATCAAAATCACTGCTTTTTCGCCGAGTGAATTAACTTTAATACAACCAACAAAAAAATGAATGGATCAAATAATTGATCCCAAGTTTTTTGAAAAATTTGTAAATTTTACTAAACAAACGGCAAACGACTATCAAAGAATCAAACTTTGACGTGATGCAACGTTTAATTGTTTTTACGCTTGAATCAATGTTTTAATTTTGAGCTGCGTTTTCATTATTTAAAAAAAAATATCTTGATTTTACAAAAATCGAGCATTACTTTTTTTAAAAACTCGAAACATTTTCAAGAGACAAAAAAACTACAAATACATGTATTTGTAGTTTTCTGGGTTCTTATTATTATTATTATTTATTTAAAAATTCAATATTTGTTTGGTGAGAATGAGTTTTATTTACTCTCTAAAAAAAAACTGAAATTTGTATTTCACGAAACCGAATGAATAGAATGGCTAAGGATCGACACTTTGAGATTATCCGAGAATTGAACATTTCGAACTTAAGCGGAAGCTAAGTTTTAAGTTAATGTTTTCGAATTAAAATTGGCTTGTTGAATCAAACGGTCGTAACTTTAACCTCTTTTAATTTATTTCCTAAGTAATGAATTTTATTTATTTCCACGTAACAGTAAATTGCATTTTTTGCTCTCGCAATTCCTGAAAAGTTTATGAAAATCCGAAGTTTCGGTAATTTTTTACAATTGTTTCAAAACGCAACAAAAATATTTACTTTTATCCCAATGTTACTTAATTAATTACTCAACTTTGGCTATCTGTAATTTATTTCTCAAGTAATGAATTTGATTTATTTCTACGTGACAGTTAAACGCATTCTTTCCTCTAGCATATTTCAATATTTCAAAATTGCTTAATGTTGAGTTTTGGCGAATAACTCTAAACCAATTGAAGATAGACCAATTTTGATTAGGTACAAGAAATAAGCTTTAAAGACCTCAGAAAGCATATATTAGTTTTTGTCTATCATTGATATTAATGGTACTTTACTTAAGTAAACCATCGAAGATGCTACACTCTGTACAATACACGATAACAAATGTATTCTTGCCGAAAAGCTAAAGATCTTTTCGGCAAGAATACATACAATTACTGTATTTCCTGGAGCCTTTTACATTTAAATATCTAAATAAGGGGGCGGCGAATTTGGCCTACGCTCTGAGCGGCTTAAACCCACGCTACGCCACTGATACAAAAAGCACAACTTGTGTATTAACCTTGTGATTTACTCTATAATTATTTTGAGATTTAATTATATACAGATACTACAAATAAAACATGATTTTTGTACAAATCTTATGGTTTTTTTGCTTGTTTCTTAAATCCTGCAAAAAATCTATTTTCTCTATAATTATTTTGAGATTTAATTGTATAAAGATAATACAAATAAAACACGAGTTTTGTGCGAATCTTGTGTTTTTTGCTTGTTTGTTAATTCCTGCAAAAATCTATTTTCCCTATAATTATTTTGAGATTTAATTGTATAAAGATAATACAAGTAAAGCACGAGTTTTGTACGAATCTTTTGTTTTTTTGCTTGTTTGTTAATTCCTGCAACAATCTATTTTCTCTATAATTATTTTAAGATTTAATTGTATAAAGATAATACAAATAAAACACGAGTTTTGTGCGAATCTTGTGTTTTTTGCTTGTTTGTTAATTCCTGCAAAAATCTATTTTCTCTATAATTATTTTGAGATTTAATTGTATAACGATAATACAAATAAAACACGAGTTTTGTGCGAATCTTGTGTTTTTTTTGCTTGTGTTAATGTTAATTCCTGCAAAAATCTGACAAATTGGAAAATAATTTGTTATTCCGGCAAACATCTACTTGGACCATCCACACAAAAAAAAATGAGGACGGCTGTCCAGAAAGCCAGATCACGTTTAATTTACGATTTCCTCAATTATCCGGCCGCGGATTTCGTTTCTCGATTCCTGCCCTATCATCTAAGTTTCGCCCATAGCCACGAAAATAATCACATCCCAAAATGTTCGAATCAATTAACCTCAAGCCATCGGAAATTACAAAACCCAATCGAGTCATTCTTGATTTTATTCAGCAGTGGAAAATTTTCATCAATCATAAAAGATTAGTCAACTGTTGTGCATTAATCTCGCGCAGATTAATCAAAATTTAAACGTGGATTGCTTTGATGAAATCATGTAACTGTTGGAAGGATGTGATTAACAAAAAAAATTTCTCGTTTACATAACTGGGTGTAATAATATAGTATAATAATAATTTAATTATTATTTTTTTTACATGATAGGTAATGTTACGAGTTAATTTGGCTGTTGCGCGGTAATTAAACGGTTTTTTGGAGCGCGACAGTTTCGCGCTTTTAAACTTTTCATAATGGGAAAACGTGCGGAAAAGAAAATCAGGTGAAATTGTTTTTGTTTGCATTCGTGTGCGTTATCTTTCTGGAAATTAAATTTTGTGGAATTAATTAGGTGGAATAATTGCAAATTGAGTAAATGTTAGTTGTGTAGTAAAAATGTTTTCTCGATAAGTAAGGATACGGTATTTCAAAAATTATTATTGTTATATGGAAAACATAGTTATGTGCTTATCACAGCACTTTCCCCGTTGAAGGTATGATGATTTAAATATCAACAATGTGAAAATGTTGCTCGAACTAAATTAATTCTATTTTTATTATTATTATTCCAAAACAATTAAAACAAAAAAATCTTGCATTTTTTCGCTACATCTCGGTAAATATTGATCACCTAAGCGTTATATATTTTTAGTTTTACTGTAAATCAGTGGTTTATACGCGTGGCACATATAGTAAAATTTCGAGTTTAGAAAAGCCCTGTGAAAATTTGTCGAGGGTCGCTGCGCGACCCTCGACAAATTTTCTACACGGGGCTTTTCTAAACTCGAAATTTTACTTTATGCTTAGTCTGGGAGTGGAAGACACTCGTTACTTTAAAATATGTCACAACTATTAAAATGTGTATCATAACAGTCACAAAGAATAACAATAACATGGCGATGTCATTAAAGTTCAATTCAAACTCGTGTCAAGTTGGCACGATTGTTAGCTTGCGCCGATTTATGTCAACTGTCATTATAGTCCAAATGTCGGCTAACGCCGACTTGTGCAAGTTGACGCGATGGACTAAATGTCGGCTATCTGTCGACTTATGTCAACTGTCATCACACTCTATAGAATTTTGTCAATTGTTAAATAAACAATATAATCGATCTTTAAAAAAATCTCTCTAATAAAAAAAAGTTCATGAATAGGAACTCGATAATAAAAATTACCTGGTTAGAACATGAATATTTTTAACTTTAGCCATTGTGTTTTATAAATAATCACGTTTAGCTCGTAACAATTAGATAAGCATAAAAAAAATGGTAATAAAAAAACAGAAATTCATGCTAGTAAAACATTAATTAATGGATCAACTATATAAGTAATCTCGAGTTACGAGTCTTAACATTCTTAATAATTGCTTTCACAATAAAACACTTTTTAATTCGAATGTATTATATTTTAAACTGTAATCATGCATGTGTCGTGATTTTTATTTGTTTTTTTAGTTTTATAGTTATAATTATGTATTAATGCGTAATTTAAATTTGTAGTTCTTTTATATTATGTATTTTTAAATGGACTCCGTTAACTGAATAAATCAAATCAAATCAATTTATTTGTTGCTTTACATAAGTTCACACAAGCCATTTACATATTAATATTGTTTACCTACGCCCTATCTAGTAACCGCATCATACCACACTGCCATCTTGACAAGTATGATTGACATTACGTACACATGCACATAATAGCTTTGACAAGTATATTACATGCTGACAGCTGAACAGCTGATTGATTGCCGCACAACTAAATAACATTTCTTTGATATATATTGATCAAGTAGTCATTTAGTTGTCATCAATGTCATGTTACTATCAAAAACTATTAAATAAATAAGTTGTTCTTTCATACTCATTGTTTATTTTGCTAAAGCGTAGGTAAAGTATCGTACGTTTCTCGAGTGTATTGGCAATTACATACTTGCGGAATACTGCACTCGCCGCTGCGCGGCTCATGCACAACATATCCGCTCATATGTAATGTGCTGCATACCACCCTCGTGACATAAAATGTTATTATCAATCGTTGTAAAAAATATATAAAATTGTTATTAAAAACACATAAATATTGTTCCACGCAAATGTTTTCTCAAAAATTACAATACAACACAATCAATAATTACACTAAATTGACATAAAATAAAATAAAATAGAGGGCCATTAAACATTAATAAAACCTCAGGTTATCGTAATCATTTATAAAATGTATAAACAATAAAGCTTGTGTTCGTTTAAGCAGAAAAGGCGATACTCAGAAAATCACTTAAAACTTGCTGCGTCAAAAAATAATTAAACATTATAAATTAAATAAATTTCACAAATTCAAAAAAAGGATGAAACGATTTGAATTTTCGTATAAGCACAAATACAATTCCTTTGCTAAAAAAAATCAACACAGTTGAAATTGGAGCATTGAATTTTGAAAAGAATAAATGATTGATGATCATCATTTATTTATTTCAAAATTCAATGCTCCAATTTTCAACTTATAATTTATATTAATATATTCATTTTAACTTATAAATTTTACAATGTCAAGAAATTTAAAATAAGATTTTGATTACTGTTTAAAGAGGGTTTGCACTCCTTGATTGAGCATGAAGTAAATATTTCGAATTTAGAAAAGCCTGTACATTTGGATTGCTGCGACCAATCCAAATGTTCAGGCTTTTCTAAACTCGAAATATTTACTTCAGGCACCAGGCGTATAAAACACTGATTAAAGTGAAGGTAAAAAAACGTATCTTTAATTAGAATTACACGAATTCAGATACTTTCTGTATTATTATCGGTTTTCTTTCTGTGTTATTAATAAAAAAATATCAAGTTGGATCAGCAAAATGCAAAGAATGAACGCATATTTTATTTAACTCACCCAAATATTGTAAGCACCGAGTACCGAAAAATCTTACATTTTATACAAACACAACAAAAAAATGTATTGTTCTGTGAGTACACAAAAGGGTAATGTCCCACTAAACTCTTTTTTTAAGTATAGTACCTAAAGGTAAAAAAGGCATACAATTAAAAGAATAATACTAAAAATATCTTCTTATATTTATTAATAAGGCTAATAATAAGAATTTTCTAAGAATTTTCGAATACATTATTTCGCATGTCGTTAGCTGTTTACTTTTCGCAAGTAATGGAATTTTTCACTATTTGAGAATTTCAAACATTTCAAGAGATTAGTGTAAATAGGAAATGAAAGGGTGGATGGCATTTCGTGAGGCCGAATTTTGTCGCCTTCCTCACTGTGTCCGACTTAATTATAATCATAAAGGACGTTCACTTCGTTGCAAAACCGAATAACTTTCGTTTCCATATATACAATTTTGAGAACATTATAATCAATGTATGGTTAATAAAATAATCCAAATCAATACTAAACATATTTAAAGAATTTAAATAAACAATATAATACTTGTTAACAACATTTAGAGTACCCACTGAGCAAAAAACAAACAAATAACGTTGCAACATATAACGTTGTTTTAATGTTGATGTAACATTCCTCAAATAAATTTTCTGAGTGGGTATATTTACAAAAAACAACACTTAAGTTATAATACTTTCACGTCAATTTTTTTCCTTTTGTCTACTTTCAAAAATCTTCTCTCGTTATTTTCGAAGAAACACTAATAGTTTTAGAAAATGTTTATCTCGCTGAGACTTTTTTAAATATTCATTGAAACAACTACTCGAGCTAATACTCCTACAGATATTGAATTAAACTATGAATAGTTGTAACAGGTCGACATTAATTCTAATTCGTGTTTATATTGTGTAAATATTCTGCAAAAAATGTATTCCGTAATTCATAAAAATTAAACACTTTAATAATTTTATACTCAAATTATACTTCTGACTTATCCACGAATATTTATTTATGTATTGTATTTACTATTTACCCCGTCTAATTAATGAGTTATTGTTAGTTAAATTCTTGTTAGTGTTTGTTATTTACATTAAGTACATTAGTTTGATGTAGAAGGATTTCCGTTAATAAATGAAATGAAATGAATAAATCACGCAGTTTACATAACTAAAATAATTGAGTTACTTTTCTGTGAAATAATACGAATATGCATGGACAACTTGTAATTTATTTTGGCGAGATTGTACGAGGTTTCATTTTATAATAAAAAAATTATAAACTTGAAATTGTAGATAGTTTGAATTATTAATAAAACGAGCGTGGTAACATAACATTTTCATGTGTTCCAACTTCACTCTCTACCTTTTCAAATTCAAGTTGGCATTAAACAAATTCAAGTGTTCACTAATCAAAATCAAGTTGTCACCAATCACATTGAAGTTGCATTTGATTAGTGACAACTTGATTTTGATTATTGCCAACTTGAATTTGTTTAGTGCCAACTTGAACTTGAAAAGGTAGAGAGTGAAGTTGGAACACATGAAAATGTAATGTTGCCATGCTCGTTTAATTAATAATTCAAAACTACCTACTATTTAGTTAAATTTGGAGTAATTTGGAGGTTATCTCACTCTGTTTTTGTGATATACGTCTATGAATACGGTTAATTGTTATTATTAAATTTTAACTGTTGATTCCGCTGAATTGAATCAGTTTTTTTGATATGTACAGTTGCAAGAGAAAAAAACTAGTACACCAGGGAGTATTAGCCACTTCTAAAATATCGTATTTAATTCTTGTAAACCAAACTTTGTTTAGTGCCAACTTGAACTTGAATAGGTAGAGAGTGAAGTTGGAGCAATTTGGAGTAATTTGGACACTCTGGTTTTGTGATATACTAAGGCCTATGAATAAGGTTAATTGTTATTATTAATTTTTAACTGTTGATTCCGCTGAATTAAATCACTTTTTTGATATGTACAGTTGCGAGAGAAAAAAAAAAACGAGTACAGCAGGGAGCATTAGCCTCTTCTAAAATATGGTATGTTTTTTCTTGTAGAACAAACTACTCATGTACAGGTTAACAACAATTGTTTTCTTTTCCAACAAGACGGTGCGTTCGTTGACATGCATTAGCAATGTCTCTAATGCTAATACCGCCTCTAAACGGATCGTTGTTATCACTTTTTGCGTTTTAGTCAGTTGAGACATGTCGACGTTAATTAAATTTTGTTTGAAATTTCCGCAGATTTGTCAATTTGATTGACAATTTGAAAAATTAAAGTGAGTTCAGTTCACATAACCAAATATTTTGCTTTACTAGTTTTTTTCTCTCGCAACTGTACCTACTAATAAAATTAGTCGCCCCATTATCCAAATAATAATATGATAAAACGAATGTGGCAACATCGCATCTTTATGTGTTCCAACTTCACTCTAGTTAAATTTGAAGTAATTTACAGGTTATGTTACTCTGCTTTTATAACATAATAATGTCTTTGAATAAGGTTGATTATTATTATTATTAGTATATTATTAGTATATTATTAGTTCATTATTAGTATATTATTAGTAATTTTAAACTGTTAATACTGCTCAAATAAATCACTTTTTTAATATGTACCTACTAATAAAATTATTATAAACTTAGTCGCCCCATTAACCAAATAATATAGGTAATTATAATAAAGGTTACATTTCACCGTATTTCACTAGGTCGAGGTCAAGAGTTGCACCAAATTCGCGACATTCCAAAAAAATAAACAAAACAAGAAAATTACGTGAACTGCATTCGAGCACTTTACGTGTCTGAAGGGGAATTATGTGGTACACACAAAAATAAAAATGATCACTAAATCAACTGAAATTAAACAATAAAGTTAAGATAGTTACAGTTAAAAAAAAACTCACACAAAACAAAACAATCCGGAGTATGAATTGAAATAAAATAAGAAAATTAGGATCATTTCATTTTTTTTAAAGACACACGCAACAAAATTAATCTGGAATATAAATTGAAATAAAACAACAAAGTTGTGAGGAGTTTACGTTTTCACAAGAGCTAAATTTTTGTAAATCTAACGAACGAGTTTCGAATAGTGTTGATTTTTTGTTTGTTGTGTTTTAATCGCGCAAATTATCGGTTGTATAATTATGAAAAAATTCCAAGCATTCCGTGGAAATTACAGCAGTTGCACATTCAATAAAAATTGTGTGAAAACAACGTAAAATCAGCCGATTGTTTTTTGAGCTGGTGTAATTGCGACCGGCAAAATCGCCAATTGCCTCATTATTATGTAAATTCCACTCGTGACTGGTTTTTGCGTCGAAAAGAGAACACTCACTTTCATTCTGGCTGAAAATGTTGCAAAAATTGATCGATGGGTGATGGTGATGTTAACTCTGTGCGCCTTCGACAATTAATTTTTATTATTAAAAAATATAAAAATTAATTAATAACGACTTTTATTATGAAAAAAGATTGATTTTGTAAGATTACACTTGAATATTTTTATTAAAATCTGTGCGCCTTCAACCCATAAATTTTTGGGAGTAATTTTCCAAAAAGAAAAAAATACTTTATCATTTATATAAAAATGAATTAATAATGACTTTTATTATGAAAAAAGATTGATTTTATAAGATTACACTTGAATATTTGCATTAAAATTAAACTAAAATCGGCTAAAAAAAATTACAAATTATTCGTTTAAATGTGATGAATTTCCAAGCATTCGTGGATTTTATAAAATAGTTTAATTTGAAACTTCTAACGAGTGTTTTCCACTCCCAGATTAAGCATGGAGAAAAATTTCGAGTTTAGAAAAGCCTGAAAATTTGGATTTGCCGGCCCGACTCGCTTCGCTCGCACGCCGGCGGCTAATTCAAGAAAATCCATTATTTTTTATACCATACAATATTATATTTTGATTTTGTACCCTGATAACTTTGGAATTTTTGTTTTCTGTGTTATAAATATAAAGTAACATTTCTAATGCCAAGAAAAGTGAATAATTTTTTTCTCTGATTTACGATCCGGTTTTATATCGAGAGCGGGTAACACAGCGGACGGTAACAGAAACACTTTATTCTTGTTACCGTCCGCCGTAGAGAAGGATTTCGAAGAAGTGTTATGTTTTGATAGTTGCGTTTAAATAACAATTTAAGTTCTTTTTAAATGAGAAAACAAATTTAAATTATTTAAAAAAATATTGTACGCTTCACTCCGCGCCCAAATCAAAATTTTCAGGCTAATCTAAACTAGAAATGTTTAGTCTAAACCTAACCATGAGAGACGTTTAATTTGATATGTCCATGAGACTCCGTGATTTCATAGGAATTAGGGTAGAGTTTCTGAATTTCAATTCAAAATTTTCCTGTTGTAATAGGAGAAAAAAACATATTTTCATACAATATTATACTTCGATTTTGGGATCTTATAACTTTGACATTTACCAGAATTTTCTTATTGTTCTGAATTGAATAATATAGTATGGTTATTTATAAATGGAATATTCCTAATTATAAATAATATTCGCTATTGTCAAATTTTTCGTGAATCTTTAAATGAAAGTCTACAAAAAATATCAACATTTAATTTTGTGTATATGTGTTTATTAATGTCTAAATATTTGAGTTTTTTGTTTTAGATAATCCAAAAAAATCAAACAATTGTTTAACGAGTGTTTTCCACTCCCAGACTAAGCATGAAGTAAAATTTCGAGTTTAGAAAAGCCCCGTGAAAATTTGTCGAGGGTCGCGCAGCGACCCGAGACAAATTTTCTGGGCTTTTCTAAACTCGAAATTTTACTTCATGCGCCACGCGTATAAATCACTGATTTCAATTGAAGTTCAAAATATATAAAAACATTTTTGAATTATAGTTTATCGTGTTTTCATTTATTGCACTCAGTAGTTCGTACTCATGAATGTACTTAAGTACGTACTTGGACTTAGTACTTCAGTACAATTTACTCGTACAATTTACAATTTACAATTTATTCGTGATTACGTACTTGTACTTAGTACTCAAGTAAGTAATCCACAATAGATCTGCGAAGGTCGCGGTGGTACAGGCCAATAAGGCCACCCCTATCTAGTACTCAAGTACAATTTGCATGGAGTACTCAATACTCGATTACTGTTTTCATTTACTGTACTCATGGAGTACTTAATACTCGAGTACTGTTTTCATTTACTGTACTCAGTAGTTCGTACTCATAAATGTACTGAAGTACTCGTAATTACGAACTTGTAAATAGTACTCAAGTACAATTTACTTGTGATTACTTACTTGTACTTAGTACTCAAGTAAGTAATCCACAATAGATCTGTAAAGGTCGCGATGGTACAGGCCAATGAGGCCACCCGAATAATATACGAATATCTATCTAGTACTCAAGTACAATTTGCATAGAGTACTGGTACTCAATACTCGAGTACTGTTTTCATTTACCTTACTCAGTAGTTCGTACTCATAAATGTACTGAAGTATTCGTAATTACGAACTTGTACATAGTACTCAAGTACAATTTACTCGTGATTACGTACTTGTACTTAGTACTCATCAGGTAAAATTTGCGTGGAGTGCTTAAACTCAATACTCGATTTCATTTTACTTGTAATCGGAACAGCTCTGACTACCACAATGTTTACTGTTTACTCTTTTTTTTCACATGACGCTGAAAGAGATAAACAGAGTATTTAATTTTTCAATCACAATAAAAATTATCCATTTATTCAATTTGTTATATTTATTTTCATTCATGTAATGGATACATAGAATCTGAACAATTCAGTTCCAGTGATTACCCGGTGTTTATTCTAATTTATCCGTTTCCAAGATTTGTATTAGCATTAAATTAACCAGAGTGATTCGGAATGACGATGGCATGCATCTGCAATTATGCAACAAATTGAAATGATAGTGTAATTTCGATAATTCCCATAATGTTCCACGTTGAAAATTGCGTAATCTAACACTTGTTGATGTTTCAGGCAGGATGGAAGGAGGAGGTGCTCGCGTTTAGAAAGGAACGGCGATCGTCGGTAAACATGAAATACAACTGCAGATTCAAGTAGGAAAGTCCTGGTTCGAAGAAAAATGGATGATTTCGGTAACGCGAATGGAAAGTCGCAGAGTCAGTTGGTTTTGTATGGGCAGGGGCAGGATGGTGATGGTGGGGTTGATAATCATGGGATGGAGAATGATGAGGGGTTGACGAGGAATGGGTATATTAGGAGGGAATCGTGTTTAGGGTGTGCCAATAAAGGTAGGTTTATTTTGAACAAACTTCTAGCATGTGTTACAGTCAGATTTTCTTACATATGTTACAATCAGAACTACACATGTAGTTACAATCAGATCTTCTTAGATATGTTACAGCCAGATCTGGGTGGTACTACAAGTACTTGAAAATTTGCACGCTGACTACTTTTGCGTAGTCGGTACTCAGTCGACAAATTTATTATAATTACTTGTAGTCCACACATTTGTAGACTGCTAATAAACTCAACTACGTTTAGATGTACTCAAGTGCATTTTACTTCACATTATTATCTAAGAAAGTAACAGTTCCAAGAAAAGTGAATTGTCTTGTCCACTGATTTACGATCTAGTTTTTTATATTGAAAGCGGGTGGCGCAGCGGACGGAAACTGAAACAGTCTATTCTTGTTACCGTCCGCCGTAGAAGCGGAGTTCGATGAAGTGGCATGCTTTGTTAGTTGAATCAGAACGTTCAGGCTTTTGTAAACTCGAAATTTTACTGTATGCTTAATCTGGGAGTGAAAAACACTCGTTTAAAGTTTCAAATTGTGCTTCTAATTGATTAAGTCATTAGTTTTAATCACGACTATAAATGTAGTCAACTAATGCCTAACTCTGCATTGGTTGCTATCGAAGCACCCAATAAAATCTAAATTGTCTGTTCTTCTTCACCAAGAAAACACGTTACTGTTGATAACTATTTATAACATACATTTTTCAGGTACAACAATATTAGACATCCCAGAAGAAAAATACACGCACAAATCAAACGCATCCCTACAAAAACCGACAGTGCGCGAATGGATCAAAGAGAAAACCAACAAAGGTTGCACCAAAAAAGCCCTCATCAAGCGGATACCGATCGCGGGATGGTTACCCGAGTACAACCTAAACTGCGCGGTTTCGGATCTGGTGGCCGGCTTCACCGTAGGCCTCACGGTGATCCCCCAGGCCATCGCCTACTCCAACGTCGCGGGACTTCCGCCCCAAGTCGGACTCTACTCTTCCTTCATGGCGTGTTTCGTGTACACGATATTCGGGAGTGTGAAAGACTCTGCGATCGGCCCGACCGCGATCACAGGACTCTTAACAAAAGAGAACAATCACGGGTTCGGTGTTGACGGTGCTGTGTTACTTTGTTTGCTTTCTGGATTAGTGCAGTTGCTAATGGGAGTGTTGCAATTAGGTAATTAAGCTGAGGAAAAAGAAGTTGATTTTATCACTGAAGGTTTGTTGTGCTCTTGATTTTTAGGGTTCCTCATAGATTTTATTTCCGGACCAGTATCGATAGGTTTCACGTCAGCTGCGGCTATTATAATAGCCACGACTCAAGTGAGAGACATTTTAGGTTTAAGCTTCCCTGGAGGTAATTTTCTGCAAGTTTGGGAAAGCATCTTCGAACATATTTCGGAAACGAGGCTCTACGATCTCATCTTGGGTTTTTCCTGTATGCTCATAATCCTCTTTTTAAGGGTAACTAATTTTATATTCACTCAAAATTGTCGATTTAATTAAATTAAGCACCTAACAAAACACTTCTTCGAAGGGTTAATTGCATAAATAGTTTGAGCTATGAGCTGTAGATTTGCAATCTTGTTTTATATCTATAGCGCGGCGGACGGTAACAAGAATCAGCTGTATTAATTTTGGTTACCGTCCGCCATTGACGAGAATGTCCATAAGCACGTTTAATTACTAACCAAATAAATTACATTGTATTGTATACATTAAAATATTTAACCTTTCTTCTAAGGGTCAGTTGCAGAAACACTTTGAACTGCGGTTTGTCGATTTGCGATCTTCTTTTATATCGATAGCGGGTGTTGCAGCGGACGGTAACAAGAATCAGCTGTATTAATTTTGGTTACCGTCCGCCGATGACGAGAACTACCTTAGGCACGTTTGTTTAACTTAATTAAACAACGTAACATTATTGTGTAGTTCCCAACGAATCGTATCATACCATCATCATATCATCATGCCATTCGTTGTGTGGTGTCGACTTTGATCTTCCTTCGGAAGATCCGATGACACTCAGCAAAACTGCCAAAAACCCATAAGATATCCGCCCTCGAGGTGAAGGTTCTAGAAAGCACCTCGATTTTGAATTTTGAGGCAGGAATATGTGAAAGCATACTCCCTAGAAGATAACAATTTTAAAATTAGCTAATTCCCCTGAATCGGCAAAAATTCAATGGTCATAGACTAGTTTCTGAAACCTTTTAGTTCCAGGAGGGAAACAAAATGGCTACATTATTTTTTTTTTTAAATTACTTACTAAATAATTTACATTGTATTATAAACATTGTATTATTTGACCTGATTTAAGAATGTGTGAGGAAAAAAATACTTTGTAATACAAATATTTCGATTATTACTTATGAAAAACATTAATTGAACCATTTTTCAGAGTATTTATAACTTCACATGAAATCAGTGTTTAATACGCGGGCGCATGAAGTAAAATTTCGAGTTTAGAAAAGCCCAGAAAATTTGTCTCGGGTCGCTGCGCGACCCACGACAAATTTTCACGGGGCTTTTCTAAACTCGAAATTTTACTTCATGCTTAGTCTGGGAGTGGAAAACACTCGTTTAAAGCAAACGAATATCTGAACATTTAAAGCGCCGATTAAATACTTTGAGCTGCGGTTTATCGATTTGCGATCTTGTTTTATACCGATAGCGGGTGGTGCGGCGGACGGTAACAAGAATGAGCTGCATTAATTTTGGTTACCATCCGCCGTTCACAGGAATTTCTTTAAGCACGTTTGTTTACCTTTAAACTGACAAAGCGTATTATAATCTTTTACGCAAACCAAACTTAAACACTATATTTATTTATAGAAATCGAAAGATTTGAAGATTGGACCATCGGATTTAAAGGAGAGAAAGGCGATTCACGATTTCATGGCGAAGACGGTGTGGTTGATTTCGACGGCTAGGAATATTATTGTTGTCGTTTTTTGTGCAGTCTTGGCTTACGTTTTCGAGGTGCGAGGTTCGCAGCCTTTTATCCTCACCGGTTTCGTGAAACCGGGTCTTCCGGAATTCAAACCTCCTCCGTTCAGAACCGAAGTGGGAAACACGACCTACAGTTTCGTGGACATGGCCTCGACGATGGGCTCTGCAATTGTCGTGGTTCCACTTTTGGGGTTATTGGAGAATATCGCCTTAGCCAAAGTTTTTTGTAAGTATAAAAAACCAATAAAAGTCACAACATTTTAGAAGAAATGTAGCAAATACAACTGACAAATTTTTGTAGTCATTTTAGTGTATATTTCGTATGAATAACTAACACAACAGTAAAAGATACTACATTTGAATTTTCGTTCTTAATTTATTGTTTGCTTCTTGTTTGTAACGCAAGGAACAGCACCAATATTGTTATTTGATATTTGCTGTTTTGTAGTACTTTTATAGATCCTCTTTTTGTTAATAGCTACAGAAAAAGCTATAACTACATTTTCTATTAGTTCTGTCTTATCTGTAGTTAAAGGGAAAGCTTTAACTACCACTTTAGTAATATTGCATTATTAGGGCCAGTTGCACCAGACACGTTAAATTGGATCATCTCTGAACTCGAGTTCAAAGTGACATTTGTACAATAGGAACTGTCATCTTGAACTTAAATTCTGCTTGAACTAAAGTTCTGCCTAAACTCGAATTCTGCTTGAACTCAAGTTCTGCTTGAATTCAAGTTCTGCTTGAACTCGAGTTCAACGTTATTGGTGCAACTGGGCCTTAATGTTTTCACTCTTGTTTTATAGCTGAAAGGCCAGTTGCACCAGACACGTTAAAGTGGATCATCTCTGAACTCGAGTTCAAAGTAATATTTGTACAATAGGAACTTTCATCTTGAACTCAAGTTCTGCTTGAACTAAAGTTCTGCCTAAACTCAAGTTCTGCTTGAACTCAAGTTCTGCTTGATCTCAAGTTCTGCTTGACTTTAAGTTCTGCTTGAATTCAAGTTCTGCTTGAACTCGAGTTCAACATTTTTGGTGCAACTGGGCCTTAATGTTTTCTCTCTTGTTTTGTATAGCTGAAGGAAAAGCAATAGATGCTACTCAAGAAATGTTTGCATTAGGAATATGCAACATAGCCTCATCATTTGTAAGCTCAATGCCGGTAACCGGAGCTTTATCAAGAGGAGCCGTTAACAACGCGAGTGGTGTGAAAACGACTTTCGGGGGAATCTACACCGGAGTTATCGTGATCCTATCTTTGCGTCTCTTCACTCCTTACTTCTACTACATTCCAAAAGCTTCTTTGGCCGCTGTTATAATCGCGGCAGTTGTTTTCATGGTGGAATTACATGTGGTCAAACCAATTTGGAGGACAAAAAGTAGGTTTGAATAACTTTTAATGTCAATTTGTAACTAATGATTGTTTTTTCTTTTCTCTGCAGAAAGTGATTTAATTCCAGCGGTGGTAACTTTCCTAACGTGCCTCTTTTTGAGGCTGGAAATTGGGCTTGCTATTGGTATAGGTTTGAATATAATTACTTTATTGTATGCATCTGCAAGGCCTTCTGTACACGTGGAAAAAGTTATAGTGAGTAATTAAAACAAATATCAAAACCTTTATTAACCCTTAAACATATCTGAGAGATTACTATATAAAATATTCTGGATTATTTATTAACAATTACAGTATCAAACATTGAACTTGTGTTCAATATTCTGGTACATTATAAAGGTTACCCACTAAGCAAAAAACAAACAAATAATGTTATATCAACATTGTAGCAACATTAAACGTTGTTTCAATGTTGTTGAAACATTACTTATATGAATTTGCTCAGTGGGTAAGTTATTAAAAAGAATTAAAAACCTGATCGTAATGGTGAATGCGCCAGGTGTAACGGACAACATTTTATTTTTCAGAGTTCTTCTGGTTGTGAGTATCTTCTGATAACACCAGATAGAAGCCTAGCATTTCCATCTGTGGAATATGTCAGATCTACAGTTAGTAAAGCTGGAGTCAAACAAGGAAGCAGCTCAACTCCAGTTGTTATCGATGCTAGACATATTCAAGGAGCCGATTTTACAACAGCTAAAGTACGTGTGAATTATTTTATTTTGTGATACAAGTAATTTCTTGTAAATAAAACGTTTAAACTTTTGCGTACAAGCAATTTAGATGTAGGTCTTTATTTAAAATCGATTAATCAATCTAAATGATCAATATTAAAGGACAAAATTGAATATAAACACTTGGTTTGTTCACTTAAGTAAGTGAACAAACCAAGTGTTTTTATTCAATTTTGAAACCTTTAATACTTCAAAAATGTTTCACCAAGAGTTAAGTGAAGAATGAATTATAAACTATCAATTGTAAGTATTAACGTTGAGTGACGAATCGTATAGAAGTACAACTCATGTATTTTTCACGTAACGGCAAATCTGTAGGTCCGATGATGCACTATCATTTCCAGAATTTGCTAATTCAAGAAAGAAGCAGAGGGACACTGTAAAAAATTGACAGCGATAGAATAACATTAAAGTGTATAAAATTGACAGAGATAGAATAACATTAAAGCAGAGGGCGCTATTGCCTGGAAGGCAACAATTGTATATTAAATTGCATAAGTTTATCGTCACGTAAATGTATTCGTCATTCAACGATATTAATTAAAAAAAAGACGACAAAAATGCTTGTAAAACATTTGTAACATTTACTAACGTTAGATCAAACATAAAATCAAGTTAAGTATATTTTGAACTTCACAATATGTCAGTGTTTTGTACGCGTGGCGCATGAAGTAAAATTTCGAGTTTAGAAAAGCCTGAAAATTTGGTTTGGCCGCTCCGCGCTTCGCGCTACGCGACCAAACCAAATTTTCAGGCTTTTCTAAACTCGAAATTTTACTTCATGCTTAATCAAGGATTGGAAACACTCTTGAGAGACGTTTGTTTTGAAAGTGGCTTAACTCCATTTTTCAATTATTTGTTGTTCACTGTAATAACCTTAATAATTTGAGGTTCTCTGTCATAAAAAACAATTAGTGGTTAAGTATATTCAAAATATAAAGTCTATATTTTTAATACACTTAACCAGAAATTGTTATTTATGATAGAAAACCTCAAATTATAAGGATTATTGACTAGATTTGTCAAGATCAAAAAAATCAAAAATAGACTTAGGACACTTTCAAAATAAACGGTTCATGTGTATAATTTTATAAATATTCATTAAAATGTTACTAAATTTTAGGGAATGAAGCTGTTAATCGAAGATTTCCTGAAACGCAAGCAACCCCTGCTCTTCTACAACCTAAAACCGTCTGTGATTTCTGTATTCCAAGGCGTTCAACCTAAGGAGTTCATCCACTGTCGCACCTACAGCGAGCTCCAAGAAACGCTCAAGCAGTACACAGTGAGACCTCAGAACCAGCCGCAAATTCAAGAATCCGAACCGAACGTCGTCAAATTGTGATAATTAGCTTTATAAGAAAGAAGATATAAAAAATACGGATGTGTTTCTATACGTAGTCTCAGAGTGAGGAAGGAGCACTCTGTGACGTAGTTTAATTTATTGTATGATAATAACAGGTACTTAATCGAAACTTTGATTGATTCAGTTTAGGAATTGAGGATATGTGATTGTTAATAATTTAAATCAAACGATTATTTGAATAAATAAATTAATTAAAAATAAAATATTCTTGTTGATTGAAAACATTCTTTAAAAGCTCCCCCACCCCCCCCCCCCCGTTTGGCTGCGTCACTGATGTATTATTATATTTTACCGCCCCCCTGAATAACATTCTACGGACGCTCATGCTTGGGCTTAATGAAATTAAACAATTTTATTTAAACAATTAATACTAAATACTTTTTTCAGCAGCGAGCCACAAAATACTTAAACTAACATTAGGATCTTATATATACTTAAAATTATTTATCAGGTAAAATGTTCCACCTGGTCATTTATTAGTGGGATTCCCGGATTCAGTTATGCTTTCTGAATCTCTAATGACTCCAGAAGGTTCATTTTATGGCCCTTTTCCAAAAAAGTTATTAGTGTTCATTATTTAAATATTTACAATATTTCACAAAGTAACCGCCTCCACCACAAGATTATTTTATTTCAATATTTCATCGGGATTCGCCCTGAATATCCGACTTAAAATAGCTAGGAACAATTAAAATTTCAAACTCCTTTTCACTCGCGCCTGCAAATTCAAATCAGTTCCGTTTTTAGGTAGTAGGTAGCGCTGCTATCTTGCACACGCGCCATCTCTTGTGCACAATCGGAACTTGTTATTGTCAGTTCCGTGTGGGTTCAACAGATGGCGCGTAGAATTCATCATTGCCAACCTAAATAAATACAGATTTACCCGTGTATGGCTACAATCTGGCACCATCTATTGACAAAAAATCAATTCATGAAAATAATTTTTGTTAATAGATGCCGCTGTGATAAAAACCAATTCTCCCGATGGAACTTTATTATCTTCTACATGATAAATCTAGTCATTTTGATAGCCACACATAACAGAATTTATTCAAGACAATTTATTCACCTGAAAATTGAAACATAAACACGATTGAAACCAGATCGGAATGAATACTATTATAACAATTGTGAAAACGTGTGATTCTGTTATGTTTTATAAGTGTGTGTTCATTTAGGGGGCTTGAGTGCTAACGGCGAGCCACCAATGTCAACAAACAGCACTTCAAGGAACTGAAATGTTTTTTATTAAACATCAGCAACATATGTTCAATAAAAATACATTTCAGTTCCCTCAAGATGTCGGCGAAATATTGTAATAAAATAAAAGTTTAATCTTATTAAGCCCAAGCCGTTTACACCCACACAAACATTAGTCCCGTTCATCAGAGACAACAGTTGGGAGTTTACTGCCAACTATTGGGGAATTCTCTGATGTTTAGGATTTTTGCAATCATACAAAATAGACCGACCGAAGTACTGTTCATTAGATTCCAACATACATCACAAATATGTTGAACATTTTGATGAACGGGCCCATTATCCTCGTTAGATTTTACAGCGTCACTTCCCTAGTGCTAATAGGTACATTATGCTAAATATTTTGAAGCACTTTGTATCATATGTTGAATTTCAGACCATCGGCTTACTTCGAGGATATACTCCAATTTAATAGGAACGTGCATTTCTCTAAATTGAACTATTTAAAAAAAAATTGAATGTATGTTCAATATTCCTGCACCATTTCATTTTTATTCATTTATTTATGAAAATGATAAGACACAGACAAGTCCCCAAAAAAGTATCTACAACCATTATTTGATAGGGGCATCAAATATTAGATGTTGTTTAGAGTACGAGATCTCGTCGTTTAATTAACAAATATCACATGATTAAAAACAGTATAAAAAAACGTAGAAAAATAGTCAACGATCACTGGATTCAAAGCATAAAATTGTTCCCATTCGGTCGTGGCAGGGGCACTCGTCCTCCTGCTGTCAGAAAATCGGACGGTGCAGGTCACACTCCAGCTGGTACATCAGAATCGAGGCAAAGGTGCCCATCAATGGTTTATGATACATTTGTTTTAATTCAAAGCTAAACACAAAAAAATACATGGTTTATAAAAATGTTTGGCGAAAAGTGGTAAGTTTTTTTTGGCGATAAGTTTTAAAGGACCGATATTTTTATATTCCGCTGTAAATTTTAAGGGATCCTTTTTTTCATTAAAAATGGTTAAATATGATGCTTCTAAAAAGTGTTTCCTCTCCCAGACTAAGCATAAAGTAAAATTTCAATCTTTTCTAAACTCGAAATTTGACTTCATGCGCCGCCATGTGTATTAAACACTGATTTATTTATTTATTTATTTATTTATTCATTTATCAACGGAAATCTCCTTTATACATCAATACACAATTAAGATAGTGATATAATATAAACATAACATTACTTTGAAAAACATATAAATAGAGTGAGAAATATAATACAACAAACAAAAGTATACTAATTAACAATATCCAGATTTATAAACTGTAAATGGCGTTTGAATACACTATAAGAATTACTAAAAATGTAAAAGTTGGGATACAACATAAGGACATTACAATACCGCATTTCAAGTGATGTTCTGAATATACCTATAAACCATTGTACTAAAGCAGTATATTTTGAACATTACAATATCTCAGTGTTTTATATGCGTGGCGCATGAAGTAAAATTTCGAGTTTAGAAAAGCCTGAAAATTTGGTTTGGTCGCTCCGCTTCGCTACGCGACCAAACCAAATTTTCAGGCTTTTCTAAACTCGAAATTTTACTTCATGCTTAGTCTGGGAGTGGAAACACTCGTTAAAAGCATCCATTGAACGTTTTTAAAAAACCGACGAATTACTGAAAAATTACAGCATGCATACACATCGGGGTACGTATGCTTACAAAAAAAATTCTCTGTATATCACAAACCCAATTCAATACTTGTAAAAAACCGAAACTCACCCTGTCGAAACAAATAACTGTCTGGCATTCTCCTGACATTCGGACATGACCAGCAGCAGCCTCAGATAGTTCTTCTGTCGGCTCCATGATTTAACAGTTTGGACAAGAGCATGACCAATTCCTTTATGCCTGTAACTGATTTTTGAAAACAAAACGAATTTCTTTTTTAGTTAAATTAGTTACGTACACAACGCCAAATCTATCAGCATTTTAATAAACATCATGATCTCGGAATGACAAAATACACCACCACTGTGCGGGCGAAATTAACGTGCATTGTTTCGAAAATTATCAGCTCGGCCTTGAATAATCTGCGACATGCGATATGCATTAACAATTGTGCCAGAAAAAAAAAATAATAAAGCGATTATGATAAATTTTAATATGGTGTTGTAGATAAATTTCTGTTGAATATAGTTTGTTGCCAGGAAGAAAAAAACAATCAAAAAACTCTTAAAAAAAAATGCTTTTTGTACTTAATAATCTACTATGTACTTAGTGATAACTACCTTATATAACTTAACAAAATTACACTTAAAATCCAGCTATAAAACTTACTCCGAATCAACAGCTAACCGAAACAACCACGTAGAATCCTCAACATGAAGATAATTAGAAACCGACACTGTTCCAATAACCTGCAATTTAGTGTTAAATATTTTTAAAATTTCATTAAACAAGGATTGGCATTAACTGTGAAGTTTGTCTCGTGACTAATTATGTCATTTGCCTAAAAATAATAATATTTCGATACCGTAATTCACTTTTAACAAGTCAAAGTCACTTCTTATACCACAGTAATTTTAAGTTGACAGATGTGCACAGGAAGAAAGAGGAATAAACATGAGCGAGAGCGAGACCAAACTCGACTTTCAAATTCCCCCTCAATTTTACCACTGCGCATCGGCAAGTAATGTTTGCCGTACTATTTGTGCATTTGCACCAGTTCTAGTTAAGGTCTTCCTTAATTTATGTTGTAGTTAAATGACAAAATACCAATGCCACTTATGTTGATCAATTAACGTGCAGCCCCGTGTCTGGCACGGGCAAATGCAACTGGCAAATGTTCGCATGTTTTAATCGGAATTTTTTTTTCCTGCGTGAGGGAGGCATGGAAATAATTTTAAATGAATATTTAATAGCTTTAGACAAGGCCGTAGCCAGGAAGGGGATATAGGGGTTCAAACCCCCCCGAAATTTTTTAAATGTTAAATCTTACTATGTAAAAGCTGCCCCGTTAGGTAAAAACAACATTTTTCCCATTAAAACTCCCACCGACATTTTTTTCTGGCCACGGCCTTAGTTTTAGAGAATACTACGTAAATAGTTGCTTATGGTATTGTAAATAATTAAGTAAAAACAAGGAAAATGATTTTTGTTTCGTCAAAAAATCTCAAATTAAACGATCCTTATGGGGTTAAAGGTACTATCTCTCACATAAATATAGGTTATGTGGTAGTTAGCCTAACAAACACCAGTGCAAATGGATATTAGACTTTTGGTAATATGTGGGCAAAATGTGTTTTAATTTCTCGACTTTTTAAATGGAACAAGCTATAACCAATTCATTATCACTTTAAATTTATGAATTTAATTCAATTAAATTGGTTCTATTATTATTTTATTTTCTCAAAATTTGTGTCTTTTTTTCAATGTACCTTACGGTGTAGACTGCCGATCTCGATGCCCTCGTCTCGGACTTTCTGTTCGGTAATCATCCTGTAAGACAAATTCTTGGCGTTCTCAAAAGAGTACAAGGGCTGGCAGGCCTCGGCCACCCAGCACTGTAACGGACGTTTCGTTTGCATGAGCTCGACGGACTTGATATAGAAGGAAAAGTAGATGCTGAGGTAAATGCCGATCATGACGATAGGCACGGATATCACGCAGAAGAGTAAATGTATGCCCATGAAGATAAACATGAAAGCTGCGCACGCTACTATTAATTGAAACGTTACCTAAAAATTAATAAAAACAACAAAAAATTGAAGAAAATACAGACTGTTTTATATTAAGTTCTTGCTTAAATAGCTTTAATAACTAAATATGATATGTTCATTTATATTTTAAAACTGTCCAAGTTCTATTCATTATTAGTTAAGTTAAAATAGATTTTTTACATTTATAAAGCAACACATCAGTGGCGGCTCACAGCCTAAATTCAGGGAAGGCCAGAGACCCAAGGTAATATGTATCTGTTATTGAAAGGTGACTTTGTTGTGCAATTCCTTGTATTTATAAAGCACGATCCCAACCTCAAATTTTGTGTGCCTTGGCGCTGTAGCCTACACTGAAGTTAGGCTGCTAGCTGTCGATGCAACACATCCATAGTAGTTCCGACCCGTGGAATACACGAGTAGAGGTACAAGGAAACAAAATTTTTCAAAGTAATTTTTTGTCAGATTCAGGAGATGCCCCTTTTTCAAAATGACCGATTCAATTGTAAATGATGAATAAACAAAAGTAGGCCCATCAAGTTATAACAAAATTCAATTTTAGGACCATAATTTTTAGTGCATAAACCTTTAAAACTGTTGGTTTAGGTCAATTTTAGTTTGATAACGCCAAATGAAATAGAGTCTTGTAATAATAATAAAGTATTTCATTTGTATAAATAATTATATGTAACAAAGTACACGCATACACCGCTAAAACAAAAAAACATTAAATACCCCACTAAGCATTATTTAAATATTTAAATTAATATAAATAAGTGAAACAAACCAAGTGTTTTAATTCAAATTTAATTTAAATCATCCAGTATTAGAATCAAAAATGTTTCACCACGGGTTAAGTGAGAAATTAATTAAAGATATTATTTTAATAGCTAAGTAAAACCTTAAAAAATCTACTAATGTTTATAAATAAGGCAGAAGTCAATTAAAATCAAACACTTCATAAGAAATGTTAAATACACTTACCTCTCGAGTTAAGGCGTTGTAAAATGAATGATTAACATTCGATAAATAAGCTCTCTTCACTACTTCAGCGACTTGCTCATAATCGCTTTGTTTATACTCACGAATTACTATATAGTGTGACATTTTTATTCTAAAATTCAACGGAATGTTTGTTCGTTTAAAACTTAAAACTAAATATAAAATATTAAGGTTAATTAACTGTGAGTCGTTAATAATCTACGAATTTGAGTGGATTTAATGTAGACAATCCAGTATACGTAGCCGAGATGCAAACCATCATAGAAAACTCGCATAGGTACGCAACTTAGCTGAGACACCAACCTCCATAGATGCGCGAAGTATATTATAGGCAACTTAATGTACATTTATCTGAGACGCAAACCTCCATAGAAAGCGTACATAGATACGCAACTCGATTAGGACTTAGCTGATATGCAAGCCTTCATAGAAAACATATTTAGATAAGCAAGTTGCGTGCAGTGCAGTGGCTGCTCGTAATTCAACTAACATAGATGCGCGAATTGTATTATAGGCAACTTAGTGTACGTTTAGCTGAGATGCAAACCTCCATAGAAAGTATACATTGCCAAGACGCGAACCTCCATAGATAGGTTGCATAGATGCGTGTGTTGTGGTATATGCATCTTAATGTACATTAAGCTGAGACGCAAACCTTCATAGAAAGCGTACATAGATGCGCAACTCGATTAAGACTTAGCTGAGATGCAAACTTTCATAGAAAAGACATCTAGACAAGCAAGTTGAGTGCAGCGCAGTGGCTGCTCGTACTTTAAGGGTCAATTTCTATTTCGATTTAGTAATTTATTACATGATTACTTTATAACAGGATTATTAAGGGATGGTTGGATCTTGAGATAATTGCGGCATAATTTGGTAAATAAGTTGAGTATGTAACTCAGTGCATAGTTAAACAAATTATGCTTGATTTATTTAAGATTATACCGAAACGTGTTTTTCTAGAATATTTCGAAAAGAAATAATCTGCGATTTTAGTAAAACACTTCTTTATTCAGTTATACAAATCTCCAATCTTTAATCTAGAATTTTTATTTATACATTTCCCACTGAGCAAACACATTTAAGTTATGTTATTATTATTACAATGTTGATAAAACATTATTTGTTCTTTGCTCAGTTCCCCTTTTTTTCGTTTCTGCTCTATTTTAATTGGCACAAATACGTTAACTCCTCGATAAAGGTTTTCAGTGTCATCTTTAAATATTTTTATAACATATTTTAAGTCTAAGAGATACAATGCTATAGTTATTGCAGAACCAAAGCACATATTAAGCAAAATATCTAAATAATGTTTCATTAACATTGCAAAGCACATTGTTGTGTCGAAAAATGTTTAACCATACTTTTGTGCCCCCCAAAACTCGGCAATTTCTATTATTTATAGACTACTTTTAGTAAAATTTAGGTATTTATAGACATATTTGCTTACAGGTATGCAAGTTTTATCTTCTAGCGAAAAAAAAACCGAGTGGATTATAAACGCCATAGGGATTAATTCCAATTAAGTCACATATTATAGCGTTATCATGAATTGTGTTAGCACACGTTATCATTCTTGATTAAATCACAGATTTAAATGAAATTAATCGATCGTGTCAACAGGTGGTGTTTGGCATAAGCGCGTTGTCCAAATTTGCATTTCCATCGTCCATAAAATTTCATCTCGCGCATAAATTCCCATTTAAAAGCCTACGCACTCGTTCAACATTTATTACTACATAATAAATGATTATATTTTTATACAGATGCAACAAAAAGAAATCCAAATGAATAAAATGACAAAAAGATATGTACAATAATTGATTACCCATAATTAAAATACATCGATTGGAATGTGAAACGATGAAGGGTAAAAATATGGAATTTAAAACGAGTAGTAATTTAAAATTTTTAGAATATCATTGAAGTTATGCCATACAGGGAGTTATTCTTAAAAGTATACATATTCGTTGTTTTTGTAAAGAAAATACAAAACTAATTATAATTTATATGGGAAAGAAAAACCTAAAAACGAAAACAAAAATTACCTACTCTATAAAAACTCTTGATATTTTTCTTGTTTTGATGTTTTTTCTTTTCAAAATATACAAATTTTGAACGAGTGTCCTCCACTTCCAGGTTAAGCATAAAGTAAAATTTCGAGTTTAGAAAAGCCAGATAATTTGGTTTGGTCGCTCCGCGCTTCGCGCTACGCGACCAAACCAAATTTTCAGGCTTTTCTAAACTCGAAATTTTACTTTATGCGCCACGCGTATAAAACACAGATTTATTCTAAAGTTTAAAAGCAGCTCATTCATCGTTTATTGTTGTTAAAAGTAGAAAATCAAGTGTAAATAACCTCATATTTATGTTAATTTTCATTTATGAACAAAAATGTCCTTAAATGTGCAAATTAATTAATTTAATTTAATAACATAAAATATTTATGATATCTAGGAATCCCCAAAAGGGCTCGTTAATGCACTATTTCAGTGCAAGACGCCTGTTTGTTGCTCTCGACCTCCCTTACACAAATACACCCGCGCACTAGGATCAGGATCGCATTGATAATTTACAAAATCCAGGCTCGGTGCAAGCGCTTCGTTATTAATCAACCAATTGAGGGCGACTAGAGGTATTCATTTGACGAATAAAGCACTAATAACCTTTCACACTTTTATTTGAATTACCAAGAGAGGTATTCAAATATACACGTCATGTACGCGTCCGCGTGCACAAAGGGGAATCCCCGCGGGCTTGATGGATGATTCGCGCATTAATTCCAAGAGTCGTGGGGAATTTTTACATTTTCCACCCATTTGCCGTTATTAAAAAAAAAATCTTCGCTCCGCGCGAAAACGTGGGCGACGCTGAAATGTCGAGCCTCTTATTTTTTTATATTTTTGCTTGAGGAGGAGTTCAGTTGAGATTATCAATCACTTTCATTGAAGCGGGGTAATCTAGTAATAAAGAAATTTGTTTGGTTGGATTAGATTTAGTGATAAAGGTGATTGATAATGTAAAAATTAGGAGTTTAAAAAAGTAAGTTTCCTAATTGAATCATTGGGAGAATTACATTACTGTATTCCATTAATTATATTAGTGGATATTGTTAATTTTAGGCGAATTCTCAAAAAATTAATATGTGCGCCAGAGCTGGGCGGTACTCAAACATTGAAGCGGCTGCGGGATGTTCTAGGCTACAGAAAAAATACCTTCTTATCGTTCTTTACAACAACAGTTCTATTTAATAAATAATTATAAAAACAGCTAGTAATAATTTTTTTTTAAAAGCGTTGTATCCGGTTGCACTGGTCTTCGTTAATTAAGAAGTGGAAATGCAAGTGACTAAAAAGCAATCATCGTTTGTCGAAATTTTTGTAAATTTACCCTAAAATAGTTTAAACATTTTAGAGTGAATTTACAAAAAGATATGTTGAAATTATTTTTTTAGGGCGAATTTACGACTTTGGAAAAAGGGCTGTATAAAGTTTTCGGTTCAGGGAAATTGCAAGCCGTCTAAGCTGGCGGTTGGGGAATATCTGCGTGTGGAATGTGGGAGGTTTAAAGCAATGATTTTAAGACATCTTAAAGGAAACCTTATCGTATGTGTCCCAAAGACATGGATAGGAAAAAAAAAACCTTAAAGTCAGCCGGGGTGTGAATTGTATAAATATTACATTCTGCTCCCCCCCCGCCCCCCTTGTATTGTGTTGTGTATTAATAAACTAAGGGTTTAAACATAAAGTACAAAAATGACGAAAATGTTGATGTGTTAAATGCTTTATTAAAAGCAACAGTAATTCTAATATTGCATTGGAAACATATTATACTCGATATCCTGAGAAAAAAGACAGCCCGATAAATCCATATTCCAGCGGTTGAATTAGACGCAGAAGAAGCTGGATTTAGTGTTATTGGGGCTGTAATTGAAAATCCAGAAATATCAAGTAGGCAAATAGAAGACGAAGAAAAATTTCAGAATTTCAAGAAATCGTGCCTTAAGGATTCTGAAAAAAAATAATTCCGTCCTTACACGATTCGAAAAAGACACCATTTGAACCCTGAGGATTTTGAACGAAGATTAGAATTTTGTAACTGGTACAAAGCTAGATGTTTAACAAATCCGATCTTTTACAACAACATTATTTTGACCGACGCGCGACGAGGCATACATAAGCTCCGCGGGAATAATTAATAGGCACAATGCCCATTATTGGGCCGATTCTAACCCTCATCGGACTGCTGATGTTAAGGTACAAGGTAGATTTGGTTTTAGTGTTTGGTGTGCTCTACTGGGAAACCGAATCTTGTGTAACAAAATTTACGAGGAAAACTTGAATGGACGGAAATATACAGATATTATACAACAAAATATTATTGAGAACTATTTGGACAATTTGCTATTAGTTCAAGGGGAACATTTGTATTTCCAACAAGACGGCGCACCTCCCCATAATTGCAGAGAAGTGACAAATTTATTAAATGTTAATTTTGGAGAAAAATGGTTAGGCACAAATGGACCGGTAAAATGGCCTCCGCACCGCAAGACTTCTTTTTTTGGGGCTATATAAAGGGCAGTTTATATATACTAAATAACAACAATATTAATATTTTACGACAAAATTTCATTATTATTGTAAATTTTATATCTCGTATTCATATTCATAATGCATGTAGAAGTGTCATAAATAGATGTAACTCATGCATTTTGAACAATAGCAATCAATTTGAGCATTTATTGTAATTTTTCTGTCAATCTTTAGTATAATCGTTGTTTATTTGTATTGACCAACCAGATTTAGTGATTTTTTTTAATAAAGTTGGATAATTGGTTGGATACTCTGGTTGTAATTGTCTTCTTTTGTCGTAAAGATTAATTTCGCGGCGGAACAGGTTTCATTTATGATTCCCACTTTTTGTCCAATAATTAATTAAGAGCAACATGGCATTCATATATTAATGTCATTTCATGACAAATAATCAAAGAACCTAAGAAAAATAAATCTGAAATCTGATTGGTCAATAAACAAAACCTAGGTATAATATCCATTTATTTTTATTTAATTTTTTCGAAATAATTGTAATTATTATCACATCTTAATATAAGCCTACTCGAATTCCAACAATTATTAATTTAATTTTAAACATGCCTACTGCAATTAATAAAAATATTTAAAATTTAATAAAATATAATATATATCAATAAATTTCAAATAAAACATCAACATGAAACAGAAAAAAAAAACATTTTTTTTAATAGCACAGCCAACTATGACTTCTATTTAAAAAAATATAACTTTGGGCTGTATCTCTTTTATTAATGAAGATAGAACATACAACTCTTATCTTGATAAAATAATAAATGACTAAGATATTAATAAAAATCGAAAATGGAAAATATTTAATTTTTGGCTATAACTTGAAAACAAAAGACGATAGTTAATTTCTGTTTTCGGCATTGAGTTTGCGCCATCGATTTCTAATAACCGAGATTCCCTATAATAACATCCAATTTGGACCACCCTGTACAGGGTGAGTGAAGCTCGATGTTTCAGCTCTATTATAAGAAAGGGAAAACGATAGAAAAAATGTGAAAAGAGGTTTATAAATGGGATTGAGTAAGGTCCATTTCAAGCCAAAATTGCATATTTTCTAAATTTGGAAACAGAATATTTATTTCCCAGAAACATACCTATATTTTTAAATATTTAAAAAGAGTTAATTTTTCTGAAAAAACTTTGTACAGATAAAAATTTGCTATCTTAAAAAATTATAAACAAATGTTAAAAAGAGTATTATCAAAAATTTACAATTGTCATGACTTAAACAAGTAGCCTTTGGAAGCAAATAACAAAGTCGCATCTGTCAATAAATTAAGTAATGGTGAACAAATATTATTTTGTTGTCATTTGATTTTGTTATTCCAACCTTAAAAATATTTTCAAGATTGGAACGCAATTTACGTGCAAATAACGAAGCATTTTTTGCTCGAAAGGGAAGACAAATTGCTAAAAGGATCAATTCTGACAATATTGTTGGCACTGTTTTGCAGTATTTTTTCCAAGGAACTCGATTCGGTAAGCCTGTCGTAAGTTGAATTTACAATATAGTTCGGTATGGGAAATTTTGAAAGGAAATGTATACCACGATTATAAACCTTACATCTTAGAACACTTGTTAGATCAACATCAACAACGAAGAATATATTATTTTACCCAAGTGATGGTAAACTTAAAGATCGATGACAATCGATTTTGCCAGCATGTGTTGAGAACGGATGAAAGCCGTTTTGTTAGTAACGGTAAGCCAAATAAAAAAAATGAACATATTTGGGCTTCCACATTTTGTCAATCCGATTAAAAACCAAGGACACTTCGGCATTAACGTTTTATCTGGTATTATTAATAGGCATTTGATTGGTCTATATTTCTACGGAGTTTTTCAAAAACAACTTTCTGTGCTTCTCGAAAATGTGCCATTACAGCTGCGAGTAAACATGTGTTTTCAGCATGACGGAGCTCCACCGCATAAAGCACGAGTTGTCCAACAATATTTAAATGAAATTTATGGAGAAAATTAAATAGGTATAAATGGACCGATACAGTGGGCGAATACATTACAGGACTTGACCAGACTTCTCCTTGAAAAACAAAGTTTATAAAACACCATCTTAATTGTTTGGTGTTGTAGGCGTTCACTTTGTGGTACATCTTAAATACACTTGTAAATAAAACACTTTTTACTTTGTTTAACCACTGGATCTTACATTTAATTGTGTGACTAGTTTCGACTATCTAGTAGTCATTCTCAAACTAAAGTAACTTTAGTTTGAGAATGACTACTAGATAGTCGAAACTAGTCACACAATTAAATGTAAGATCCAGTGGTTAAACAAAGTAAAAAGTGTTTTATTTACAAAACACCATCTGTTAACTTAGAACATTTAAAAGTTTAGTGTTTTTTGTTTAGTGTTAAGCGCGATATTTTTTTTTATTGCAATTTATACCTATTTTAGTTTTGTTTTTATATATTTTTTGTAATGTTGTAAAAACGAGAAATCCGTAAATAAATAATAGTAATATAGTAACATATTATGTGTTTTTATTGTTTAATTAATGATAATTAATAATAGTAATTAATAATGTTTAATTATTGACAGATACGACTTTGATATTTGCTTCCAAAGGCTACTTGTTTAAATCGTGACAATTGTGCATTTTTGATTATACTTTCTTTTAGGTTTGTTAATAATTTTTTAACGGAAGAAGATAGCGATTTGTTTTCTGTACAAAGTTTATTCAGTAAAATTAGCTCTTTTTAAATATCCAAAAATATAAGTATTAGGGAAAAATATTCGATGACGTCATTACTTCAGTTTCTAAATTAAAAAAAAAAATGCAATTTTGGCTTAAAATGGACCTTACTCAATCCCATTCATTAACCTCTTTTCAAATGTTGTTATTGTTTTTCCTTGCCTTATAATAAAGCTGAGACATCGAGTTTCGCTCACCCTGTACAGAAAATTCGCCACAAATTCAATCAAAGAATAATAATTTCTGCATTACTTTTTGAAATTGTGGATAGCCCCTTTTCAAAATTGCCGATTCAATTGCTATTGAATTACTTTAAATATTACTCTCATTATTTTTGTTTTTTATAATGTAATAGCCGTTGATAAATAAATTTAAAAAATAATATAGAGAAAACTTGAAAAAAAATCCACGAGAAAAAATACAAATGAATTGCTGCACTAGTATCAACTAAAATTAACCTTTTGAGCCCGGTTTTAGGAAAAACTTATACAAGTCAACTCCAACAATTTTCTCATAAAATATATATTTCCCCCTGAATTCCCCGATACTTTATGCAGATGCAAGTAATGTAAAAAATATATACTTTTAGATCTGATTCACATCGCATGAAGAAATTATGTCTATGATTTAATTTAAATAATGAAAAACTAATTGCAATTAAAATCGAGAACGTTGTTTGTGCAATTTTAAAATGCATCCGAGTAACTTTTAACTTTTATACGAGTTAATAATCAGGTAACAACCGTTATCAATATGTACGCTAAAAGCGAACATAAAACTTAATTATAAACTGCGCGAAAACAATATCCGCCACTAAGGAAATTGCCGATATTATCTAAATTCAACCGCCCCCAAAAGATATCGAATGCTTTCATTTAAGCACACACACATTAAACATTTTCAGATGTCGGCCATTCCATAAGTAGGTGCACACTTTTTGGGGGTACATCAGGGATTTTAGCGAATTTTACATATATTATAAAGGCTATCAAGACATAGTTTTTGGTTGTTACTAGAGGTTAAACAAATTATTGTTTTAAAAATTATAACAATATAAACTTTTAGTACACTTTTATTTTGAACTCAAAAATATCTTTAGTTCAGTCAAACAAGAATAATTCCAATTAAAAAAATATTTCAATTCGAGAAAATTAGCTTAAGCTTCTTATAGTCTGCACACTTTAAACATAAACATAAACATTAAGATCAAGTTCGGGCAGGTGGTGGCCGAGCGGTAACGTCGTCGGGCTGTATCGCTCGGCGAGCCACAAGTTCGGGTTCGATTCCCGTGCACGGGGAGACTTTATTTAAAAATAATTTCTCGTCGTGTCTCTGGGTGTAGTGTGAATGTGTCGTGACGTCCAAATATATGTTAAATTAATTAATACAATCATCGTTAGTGGCTGAATGGCTAGAACCTATGCCAAACAAACAAACAAAAAAAAGATCAAGTTCAGTCTTTTAATATTAAACCCCTTGGCTTCTAGTGTCCTCATTTATTTCGTCACACTTCTAATGAATTTTAATAAAATTTTAATATTTCATTGTGTTGTTCTTGTCTCATTCTATATTAAAACTTAAAAGTAATAACATAATTTCATATTCAAAAACTACTGGCCGTAACACAAATAAAAAACTTCCCCGACGCTTTGTGAAAGATTTTCAATACCAGACTTTCCCGGGAGCGCGCGCTTCCTTTATAAAATAAATAGAAAACGAGCGCGAAACTTAATTACCCAAATATTGCATTCGTTTTCGCATAATCCGCACTTGACAGCGAAATTATAATAATAAAAAAAAACAACCCTTATTTTCATTCAGCACGTTTAATTAATACTTCGCAAAGCTGGCTCGCGTCACACAAAAAAAAACGAGGCTGGTTTTGTAATTCGAAAACAATGAGTGCTTTAATTATACCCCTCAGGAGATGACATGTGTTCTTTTCAGTTTTATTTTTCAACATATTTTTTTGGTATTAAGATTAGTTTCGTATTATGAGTTCGTAGCACGTTTCGTGTCTAAATTAGTTTCATTTCATGAGTATGTAGCACGTTTCCTAGATTATTTTTATATTATAATTATGAAATACATTTTGTATAAATTTTAATTCATGAATTTTCAAGGTGTTCGTTTCGTGGAACATCGAATCCATGGAGATACTTCACATTGTTTTATAACTTATTGTTTGATAAGTGGACTATCAACACAAACAAGACATAGTCTTAAGTTGTGAGACTAATTTTAGCGAGTGTGTTCTTAAATTTACTGTAAATCAGTGGTTTATACGCGTGGCGCATGAAGTAAAATTTCGAGTTTAGAAAAGCCCCGTGAAAATTTGTCGAGGGTCGCTGCGCGACCCTCGACAAATTTTCTACGCGGGGCTTTTCTAAACTCGAAATTTTACTTCATGCTTAGTCTGGGAGTGGAAGACACTCGTTAGTTTAAAATACATCACAACTGGTGATGTATTTTAACAAAATTATGGGTCCTAGGAGTTATCAAATGAGTGTTACTCAACTGTTTCCAAGGCACTCTTTACAAAAAAACAAAAGATTAAAATTTTAGATATAAAATGTACAATAAATTATAAGTATAATACATCACTGAATTCAGAAAAAAATATTCTTCCAAAAATTATGAAAATCCAAAATGGCGCCCATAAGAAAAACAAAAGTTGGCTATGGTCCCTGGATATATGTTACAGTTATCTTAACATAAAATATGTTACTAGATTTCTCGTTAAAAAGTGCCTGTATATTTTCAAAGCTGTAAATGTCTGGATTTAATGGTTTTTGAATAAAAAAAATAAAAGCGAAAATTCAAAAAATCCGTTTTTTGACAATAACTCAATAACGAAAAAAGATATTTCAAATTTGTTTTTAGATTATTACTGGGCTCTAAAATACGCAACTTTGCCCCAATTTAACCGACTCTCTATCTCTTCAAATAAGCAAGATCCCTATACATTCTGTTGAAATACGGGCACCCTGTATAATATAGGTAATTATTATATTTATTTATTACTTATTATATTTATTCGTGCAAATACCAATACATAGTTTACACATGTCAAGAAGGATATATATAATATATAGAGATAATGTAAAGATAAAAATAAATTCAACATAATAAACAGGTTAAAATAAGTGTATACATTAGGTGGTAAAATGACAAAAAATTGACAAAACAAACGAGCTAAAATAAATGTATAAATAAAAGCAAACAAACAATACATTATGTAATAAATAATAAAAAATGTAAAATTTTATATGTATAAAAGAACGATAACTCACAAAAAAAATCTATTCGGACACAAATAGGATCCACATAAGGAGTAATATAATGAATTCATCACGCATTAAAATCAAACGTTAAAAAATCCTCAAAACTATAAAATGCGTTAACAGTTAACATGTTCTTCATTTCTTGTTTGAACTTTTTTAGATCAAGTTGTCGCATAATCGGTGGTAATTTGTTGAAAAATTTTACCCCATAATAACTTGTTCCAGTTTGACTGCGCGATAATCTGAGTTTAGGCTGGTACATATTTTCCTTGTTCCTTGTGTTGTGAGTGTGGATGTCGTCGTGTAACCTGTAATTATGTATGTTCCGTTTTACATACAATAAACATTCAAGAATATACATACAGGGTAATGTCAATATCCCTAGCATAGCAAAATGTTGCTTACAATAATCCTGGTAATTAGTACCTGCAACAATCCTAATAGCTCTTCTTTGCAAAGAAAATAACCTATGGCGACATGAAGAATGACCCCATATAATTATACCATAGGCTAAGTGAGTGTGAACTAAGGAGAAGTAAGCTGTGCGAACCATCGATGGAGATAGGTTGCTATGCAAGTTACGAAGTAAAAAGATCGATTTGTTTACTTTCCTAGCTATATTTTCTCCCTGTTCATACCACAATAGGCCTTGGTCCAGATACATTCCTAAGAATTTCACTGCTTTATTTCTCTGAATTGACTTACTCAAGGAGAAAGTTCTTGTGACCGTCTTTTTCTCATTCAGATTTAACCTATTGCTCGTAAACCATGTTTCAGCTTGAGCTAGAGTAGCTGTATTTATTGAGCTTGCAGTATTAACATCTCGGCCGGTTGCAATTAAGGTGGTGTCATCTGCAAATTAGATCTCTCTGCAACCATCTACGTACATAGGAAAATCATTTATATAAATAAGAAAAAGTAACGGTTCGAGAATCGAGCCCTGAGGCACACCGTAGTTTATGGGCAATGGTTCTGAAAGGGTGCCACTGCAAAATACCGCCTGTTATCTATTTGTCAAATAAATTTTTATTAGTTTTTGGCTGGTCCTGTGAAAATTATAGAAACGTAATTTTTCAATAATAATCTCATGCGGAACACAGTCAAACGCTTTACTTAGATCTAAAAATGAAGCGATTGTCGTTTCGCCTGTTTCAAAGGATTTGACAATTTGATGAGTAAGATCTAATACTGCATTAACTGTCGATAGCCCTTGACGGAAACCGTATTGATTTTCGTTAAACAGGCTGTTACTTACAAAATAGTCAATAATTTGCAGTGACATCACCTTTTCTATGATCTTTGCAAAGATAGGAAGCAATGATATGGGCCTGTAATTATTCATATCGTCTTTATCACCCTTTTTATGAATGGGAATAACTTTTCCTATTTTTAGTTGATCAGGAAATTCACTAGATGTTATAACATAATTAATTAATTTTGTTAGTGGTTCCAGGATAGCCTCAGCAACATTATTTATGTTTAAATTTAAAAAAACGAGATTGATGAAAGACATTCCTGTTAAATTATACAAAAATATTTTGGTTTTAATTACAATTACCTGAAATATATCATCAAAACCATAACGTGTATCGTAATTCAGGTCGATGGGGATTTAATTAATGTTGCCAATTTTTTTTAATTAGCGTGCAATGCCGTAACGAATGATAAGATTAAAATTCCTACCGGCGCAATTTCGCCATAATATCCACTGCGGCACTTCACACTCAATCCACTTGTTATCTACCTAATATAACTAATAACAAGCGACATTACTTGACATATTGCCATATTTACAAAACAAGCGACAACGCTTAATTACATTTAATTCTTATTTACACAGCGTCGCAAATTGTATCAATATCATCAATAAAACTCTTCATTTGAAATTGGGTGAAAATGTGAAAACAATTTTTAGGGAGTGAAGATAATGTTGAATAATAAGTCATCAAAATACAATACCTATCTGTTTCTTATCACTCAGTTAAATGCATTGAATTAATTTTTTTCAAACAATCATTACAGACAACCCACTATCGTTAATGTGTACTGGGTTGCCTAATAAAAAGTGGTGTCACGTCACTGCCATATTAATAACGCCAATTTGCATGTTTAAGTTTAAATTTTCAAGCTTTTGTTCATGCAATAACACTTGCACTACTTGTTTATTCTATGCTACATTAAGTATCCAAACAAACAAAATTCAACTAATCTAACCTCCAAACGTGATGCTAAGAAACAGGATTTAACAATCCTAACCCCAAAATATTCTGTAAACAAACTGGATTTAACTATCCTAACCTACACATTTGATTTAAACAAACAAGATTCAACCAACCTTACCTACAAGTTGATGTAAACAGCAGGATTTAACAATTCTAAACTCCGAATTTAATTTTAACAATCCTAACCCCAAAATATTATGTGAATAAACTAGATTTAACTATACTGACCTAAAAATTTGATGTAAACAAACAATATTCAACCAACCGTACCTAAAAATTGATGTAAACAAACAAGATTTAACAATTCTAAACTCCGAATTTGATGTAAACAGGATTTAACAAAGACAACCTCAAAGATTGATGTAAACAAACAGGATTTTACAAACGTAACCTCCAAATTTGATTTAAATACTGGAGATTTTAACGATGTACGCTCTAAAAATAATGTCTAACGATAAAACGAGTGTCGTCCACTCCTAGACTAAGCATGAAGTAAAATTTCGAGTTTAGAAAACTCCGCGTAGAAAATGTTTCAATTATCACGGAGATTTTCTAAACTCGAAATTTTACTTTATGTGCCACGGGTATTTAACACTAGGTAACAGTGAAGTCCGAATTTTTAAAATTGATGTATTCAAATATTAAAAAAAAAACAGCATATTGGACATTATTAATGATTTCGATAGCTAACGCCATCTAATGCTTCATAGTGGCATCGTCAGTGACACGAATGCACAAAGTGCATATACAGGTCACTGTTTCGTCCACGAGCGAGCAGAACTCTGTTTGTGAAACCAGAAAACAAATATTAAAATTGAATTTGTGTTCAGTATTCCGGCAAGAGGACCTTGAAGTCCGAAACGCGTCGTGGGTACCTGGTGCCGGAATACTGAACACAAATTCAATTTTGATATTTGTTTTCTGGTTTCACAAACAAGAGTTCTGCTCGCTCGTGGACGAAACAGTGACCTGTATATGCACTTTATGCATTCGTGTCACTGACGATGCCACTATGAAGCATTAGATGGCGTTAGCTATCGAAATCAATAATAGTTTTCACATATTGGCTTGAAATAGTCAGAAATGTTCAGTATTCCTCAGCACTGGGTCGGGACCACACTGAAGAGAACCTTGACGTCCGAAACGCGTCTGTGGGTACCTGGTGCCGGAATACTGAACACAAATTCAATTTTGATATTGGACATTACTGAATTCAGAAAAATAAAGTCTTATTGAATAAAAATAAAAAAAATTACAGGTTTGCGAAATGGCGATTTTTTTATAAACCCCAATAAATTAAACTGTTAAAAAAAGCAACGAACATCTGAAAATTGTCGGCATACCGGGTGTAACACAAAACAGGATCACCCCCTTCAGTTTTTTTATTAATTGAGATATCAATTTGAAATTTTCTACATTTGTATTAAAAAAAAATCGAGTTTAGTGGTGATGATGAAACTTTAATAGCACTTCCGGATTCACGCGAAGTGACTTCAATTTTGTCATTTTAAATGGAACACCCTACATATTTTTTTTGTTTTCGGGCACAGAATTTCATTTTACATACAATTCAATTGTTCAAAAAAAATACTATTGTCATTTTTTTTTCAAAATAAAAATTGTGCATCTAGGTTGCTGTGATCACCCTAATATCTTTTTTTTTTCATATCATACACGTGTACAAAACAAACCCACTTTGCTTCTTAATTTGGCCTTTAAATTGTAATTCGATCGTTTTTCTTAGATAACTCAACTTTTTCAAATGGCAACATGGCGGATCATTATGATTTTTTAAAAGGTTAGCATACCACCTATCCAAATGTATTCATTTGAAACTTGAGACAAACTAAAAAAGTATACGTATTTAATTTGGCAACTGCGGTATTTTTTAATGACATAGGCTAAGTTAAAATACCAATAAAATATTTAGGCTATGTCTGGCATTTAAAACGATGAAATGAATGATAAATTAACAAACTAAAAAACAAAACTTGTTTTTATCTAACAAATCCATTTGTGAAAAAAAAAAATATGACACTAGTTATTTAAGAAAAACAATTGATTTATATGTAAAATGAGATCATGTATCCGAAAACAGAAAAATATATAACGTGATTCATTTAAAATTTTAAAATTAATGTCACTTCCGGTGACACTGGAAGTGCTATTAAAGTTTCCTAAAAACCACTGAACTCCAAATTATTTTTAGTTTAAATGTGGGAAATTTCAAATTGATATGTCAATTAATAAAAATAACTAAAGGGGGATCCTGTTTTGTATTACACCTGGTATTGAGATATGTATACTTAAATTAAAAACTCCCTGTATATTTTAGTGAGTGAGTTTGTGTTTTTAAACTTCTGGATAAATCAGTGTTTTATATGCGGGCGCATGAAGTAAAATGTAATATAAATATTAAAAGTGCGATTCATTTTGCAATCTACAACAACTTAGTCTTACAAAGACTAAATCAAACACTCATTAAAACAACTACTTCTCGAACTAATACCCCGACTGACATTGTGTTATACTTGTTGAATAATTCAATGGCTGTCGGGGTATTAGCTCGGGAAGTAGTTGTTTCAATAAGTGTTTGATTTAGTCTTTGTAAGACTAAGTTGTTGTAGATTGCGAAAAGAATCGCACTTTTAATGTTTGAAGTATTCTGCAACCAAGAATTGGAAATTTCATTTATATTTATATTTGTAATTTAAATGTTAGTGCCATGGAAATTTACTATATTTTTCACGCATTTACTATATGTTTTGTCTAACTTTAAACTGTTTTTATTTTATTTTTTTCTGTGTTAAAAGATGACCATTATTTTTTATCTTTAGCTTCCTATTGTTTTATTTTTTCTGTATCATAAAAATGAACTATTTTCGTCTACCTTAAAACTACCGTTAATTTAATACACGTAACTTTTTACCCGCCGTTTTTTCCCTCGCTCTGGATAAAATTCATTGATAATATTTTTGTCTCTTCATCTGGGGGGCGGTGATTGGGCGCCGCGACGTCGCTGCGCTCTGATTGGCTGGCGTCGGTTGGTATAAGGTAGAAAGTGTTGTGGTCGGCGGCAGTACGCTGCACGACCCTTCTGCCATACAACGGAAACTTAAAAACAAACAAAAATAAAAGTTGCGGACGGCTACCTCCAGTGACTTTTCCTTTCGTCAATTTCCCCAAACCGAACGAACGACAGAGGAAACAAAATAAAGGTGAGTGAGAATTTTTCATTTTGCGCGCGCGATATTTTTTTTGTTTGTTCTATTTTTTTTTTGTTTTACGAGAAAAATTAACACCAGTCAAAGCGAGTTTAATTTAGAAATATCGCGTCCTCTTCTTTATTTAAATAGCGCGTAATTGTGCTGAAGAGAGTTGCGTTTTATATTTACAAGTTTATATAAAGTTTTAATGGTTTAAATAATTACACGGATATGTATTTAAGTTGACTTACTCTTAAAAAAAAAAACTTATTTAACCCTGAAGTGCATATTCTAAAAGAATAATAGATTATTTTTCAGTAGAAACTATTGAAACCTGTGTGCATTTATGTCAAAATATCTAAAAAGCGCTAATAATAAGTATTATTACTAAGAAAATTAATGTGTGAAAAAAAAATTATAATTATAAAAGCCTGAGTCACTCCGCTTCGCTACGCGACCAAATCAAAATTTCAGGTTCCCTGTAATTTTTGATATACAGTGATGGGCAAAAGCATATAGACAATTATATTTTCTTTAATATATTTTAAGGGTATTCAAATTTGAAATAAATAAACATTGGAATTAAACTATGTTGCAAATTTATAACACATCATATTCTTAATTTTTTAATTATTTTATAAAATTTTTATTACTGTTAAAAATTTGTAAATTGGTTGGACAAATTATATAAAGACATAACTAAAATCATATTTAATATAACAATGGTTGTCAGAAATTAGATGATTTTTTTTTAATAATGTGTTCAGCATTTAGAAGGGTATCTCTTATTGTTAATTACTTCCTGCTATCTTCTTACCTTTAATGAAAGAGGTTATTAACGTAGGCGCTATCGACAATATTCTATGTTTCTTCTAATCCGTCTAATTGGTGATTTTTTGGCCAAATTGACTTTTCATGTCCTATCTGAATAAAATCGAGTTTTACTTTTATGTTAATAATATATTTTATACTATATTATGTAAACTAATGTAGTTTTAAAAAAGTTTGACAATAACAACTCTTTTTTCATTTTTTGTAGCATTGAAACGTTTTTATCGTTCCCTGAAAACTTGCAAAAAGTAACGTGCTATTTTACCAATATGCAATTCATTTATTCGATTAGTTACGCAGTATTATTTTTTTAATTTTGACATGCAATGAGTGATACTATTTAACGTCGATATTTACGTGATTTATTATTTATCCGGCAATATTTGCGATTCACCAATAATTACGAATTACCGCAGCCAATTTCTATTGTAATTGATGAAGTTACATACATTTATTGTCACGGGTAAATTATTGAATTTCTGTGATGGATACAAAATGTTTGTTTTGTAAAATGAACTTTGCTCAGCCAAAGTTAGATTGTATCCCGGGTGTATTACACGTTGGTAATTAATTTCCGCGTGTTTTTGGTAAATAAAAGCGTTATTCATCAATATCATGCCGTGAATTGTATTGTATTGTAGAAAATTCAGTAAAAAAAAGTAAGTATTTAAAAGGATGCCAAGTTTGTGGAGTTTTGGTAAACCACATAATTTTGGAAAAATTGAGTGACCGTTTTTTTTTTACTCTATTACAAAGGCATGGTAAAATGGTATTAATTTTGATTTTGTATGAGAGCTTACAATTATAATTTATAAATCTTACTGAGGGGGTACTTTTTTATTATTCATATACAGGGTTATTCAAAAATAAGGAACAGATTTCAAACATGTATATAATTTAAACTACAAAAGGTAGAAGCATAATTCCAACGTTCCTGGATAGACAAAAGTTTAAAATTTGAACAGTCCAGGCAGAAGTTATTTGTCATGTTGATTGATATGTAGTAAAATGGAGACACAACAAGAAAAAGCATTTTGTGTGCTGAAATTAGACCCCATTATTGAAGTTCAACGTGCTTTTCGCCGTCAGTTTAATAAACAACCGCCGCGTCATGAGCAGATTTACCAGTGGCATGGAAAATTAGTAGACGATGGTTGCATCTGCAAGCAGAAAAGCACGGAATGTCCACGCACATCGAATGAAAATGTCCAGCGTATTCAAACAGTTTACGAAAAGGAGCCCAAAAACCTCTTTTAAAAATATGCGACATCAAATTGTTGAAGCAGTGAATTCGATAACTAGAGACCAGATGATTCGTGTGTGGCAAGAAATGAGCCACCATTTTAATATTTGTCGTGTAACACATGGTGGTCATATTGAATGCATAAAAATTGAACTTTTCTCTTTCCAGGAACGTTGGAATTGTGTTTCTATCTTTTGTAGTTTGGAAGAAATAAATGTTTGAAATTTGTTCCTTCATTTTCACAACCCTGTATATTATATTATATAACTAAAAAAAAAAATGTTTGTTTTTCCACTGCTATAAAAATCAGGAGCGCTTTTCCCTAACTAACAATAACAAAATATGCTAGAAATAAACTTACTTTGCGGATACTATTAAAACAAACGAGATACGGTGAACAGTGGTCACATAAACGGTGCGTATTTTTTATTGTATACACTCTTTATTTAAAATATTTTAACTGTTTTGTGTTGTAGGCGTTCTCTTTGTGGTACATCTTAAATACACTTGTAAATAAATACTTTTTACTTTGTTTAACCACTGTATTTTGCACTTAATTTGTGACTATAGTTTCGATTATCTAGTAGTCATTATCAAACTAAAAAAACAAAAACATTTAGTTTAGTCGAAACTATCTAAACTAAAAAATTAAGTGCAAAATACAGTGGTTAAAGAAAGTAACAAGTGTTTTATTTACAAGTAAAATAATTTGAAACATTATCAATATCTAAGAGGATAGGAGTATCCTCTTAGATATTGATAATGTTTAAAAAAAATTAAAAATATTTTACTTGTAAATAAAACACTTTTTTCTTTGTTTCTTTGTCTGTAAGTGCAAAACCACTGTATTTTGCACTTACGGAGCTCTTACGAATTACGGAATTCAACCAAAAGTTGATACAAATCTACAATTTTTATGTTGTTAAATCTAAAAATTTAAGTTTAACGCATTTAGTTTTTGAGTAATCGTGTTGAATATTTTGCCCCCTCCCCTCCTGCCCCTCTCCCCACACACACACATACATACAATTAAATCATTAAAAGAAGTGAAACATTGTAAGCAAACAAATATTTAGAGTAAACCTAGAAAAGGGCAAAAAAGTAATATAGACTATCGATATACATTTTCAAGCTTTCACTATTTATCAATTAATTTATACTATCTAACATAATAGGTAGTATATATTTTGAACTTCACAATGAATCAGTGTTTTTAAGCGTGGCGCATGAAGTATAATTTCGAGTTTAGAAAAGCCTGAAAATTTGGATTTGGTGGGGCGCGACTCGCTTGGCTCTCGCGCCCAAGCAAATCCAAATTTTCAGGCTTTTCTAAACTCGAAATTTTACTTTATGCGCCACGCGTATAAAACACTAAAATATTGTGAAGCTAGAAATACACTGCCTTTTTGTTATGAGTAATAATCAAAATATTAAAACAACAAAATATCAAATTAAATAAGATTTTAAATATTTCATTGTATAATTCAATATCCGGCGGTGTATTTGCACGGGAAGTAGTTGTTTCAATAGATATTTATCGTCTTGAGTTGTCTTATTAATTAAGACATTGTTTGCATTTTTACGAATAGTTTTTTCGTAATTTTATATATTATGTTTGAAGTGTGCAAACTATAAGAAGCGTAAGCTAATTTTCTCAAATTCAAATAGTTTTGAATTTGAATTTATCTTGTTTCAAAATATTTACAATTTTCTTCATACATTTTCAAGTCAGGTTAAATAATATAATATATCAAATTAACTTATTTAGTAATTTAATTAAAAAAAAATTAATAATGTTGCGTGATTGGCGCTTAATGGGTTAAACAGTTCAACTCGATGAAACTGTCAGAAAAAGTCATTCGCTCTACGAGCTCGTGCCTTTTTCAGAGACAGTCTCATCTCGTTCCATTGCTAGGCAACTGAGCTTTCGTTAAAAAACAAAGTCTTTCCAAAAACTTCAAACAACTAGTGGTATAACATGTTCTTATCAAATTCAAAAAGACAGATTTTTCATTTAATGTCTGTTATGTCATAAACGTCAGTTTATATTTTATTCTAAAAATATAGGGGGAGCGTGTTTATAGAATAGAATATGTTTTTATTTCAGAGTGTTTGGTTCAGTTACTGTCAAGTTGGGGGATCATTTAGCAGGAACTTCGTATTGTTTGTTCAAATAAAAAATTCCCTTAAAAATAAGATTACATTTTTACCTTGGGGAACGACAAACCGCAATGCCGATTACTTTGTCCGACACGAGCGTGCGAATTGCCCCTTAAAAACGTTACCCTCGTTTCAGATAAAATTAGATAAAATATAACTGTGCTGCGTTTAAGAACGTGTGCTTGAATTATTAACTCCACATCTAGATAATACATTTTTTTTATAAACCGGGCTCTGAGTGTGTTTGTTTACTTCAGAGTTAAAGATCCTTTGGAATATATCGGACACTTTTTTTTCATTAATCACTTGGTAAAACATTTTAAAATATAATGGTTTGTAAATTAAATTCACTTGGTTTTGTTTCACTTATATGTATTTTATTTTCTACTAGTTTCGGCTTAATGCCGAATAATGGCATTAAGCCGAAACTAGTAGAAAATAAAATACATATAAGTGAAACAAAACCAAGTGAATTTAATTTACAAACCATTATCCTTGGGAATAATTAAAAAAGCTATCAAAACTTAATTTTATTTAATAGCTTTAAAAATAATGCATTAAAAATAATGTAAAGTATCAACAGCTGTATAACAAAACCTTTTCAAATAGCCGACTATTATTTATTACTAATTTGTCGAGAAGGCTTGCATTTTGACAATTCAAACGAGACCAAATATCAAGCATTAATAATCTGGTTAAAGCCCAAGAGGTTTAGCTCGAGGGCTTTAATCTTTAACATCACGATTGTTTCAACCGTTACTACGTGGTAATTCATATTACGAAACCAAATTTTCAGGCTTTTCTACACTCGAAATTTTACTTCATGCTTAGTCTGGAAGTGGAAACACTCGTTTTAAACTTCATATTTGACGTTTTTATATAAAATAGATGAATGCCTGAAAATTTACAGCGTATACATTACGTATACTTAATAGAAAACTTCACAGTATGTTATACAATAAGTAATAATAATAATAATAATAATAAATTGTTTATTTGCATACTCAGTTTAGATACAGAACAAATACAAACTAAAACATTATACTACCGAGCAACAAAAGCGAAACTAGATCAGCTTGTGTATCAAACGCTAGTCTGATATTGCTGTTACTTCCTCTAGTTCGCATAATAATAATAATAGTAATATAAATAAATCAGAAATAATACCTTATAAATTAAAAACAAATTCTAACAATAATAAATAATAACGTAATTTTTAATATTAAACAGTAATATAGTAATTAGTACTAACAAAACGAAAACAAAAACAATAGAAAAAAAAATACATAGAAACAAAAAAAAATTAAAAAATAATTCTTAAATAAATAGAGAAGTGGATACGGATCGTAAATAAAATAGTCAATTGATTTGCTGGTGAAATAGCAACTTTTTTAAATTAGTCATTCGAAAAAATCATAAAAAGAAGTGCAGAATTTTACCTAAAATCAACTTTTATAGTTAACTCTATAATTGCTCGGCCGTTAATGGGTTAAGGCAACTAAGCTTGAGTGAATAAAAACAAAGTCTTTCTCAACGAAAATTTCAAACAACGAGTAGTATTCGAATGATTACTTAATGAAATTAAATAACAAAAAATCACTTATTGTCAACGTTTACATTAGAGCAATTAAAACAAGTGCAGTTTAATGTAGTAATATTATAAACAATTTGTTTCTCTTTAATATACGAGAAAGAATCTACAACTTTTGTCTCACTTAAACCAGAAGATCCTCGCATTGAATTTAATATGTTCTCGTAATTACACTTTAAATTACACTTCTAAATTTTAAATCTGAACCATTGTGTTTTCTTATGTTATGTGCCCACAATTTTTAAATACTTGCCAGATCTGCTTGTGATGTTTTTGCTGCCAATTCGTAGTTGTGGACGTTAGAAAAGGATATGAATTGTTTCCAAACATATTTATGGTTCATAACCGTGTTTGTTTTCTTTAATAACTCATCAATTAATGTAGTTGTATGAAACATTAAAAGTGCGATTCTTTTCGCAATCTACAACTAGTTAGTCTTACAAAGACTATATCAAACACTCATTGAAACAACTACTTCCCGGGCTAATACCCCGACGGACATTGAATTATACAACAAGTGTTTGCTGTTACATACAGTAACCTACTGTTACATTTGCAGTAGGTTACTGTATGTAACAGTAAACACTTGTTGTATAATTCAATGTCCGTCGGGGTATTAGCCCGGGAAGTAGTTGTTTCAATGAGTGTTTGATATAGTCTTTGTAAGACTAACTAGTTGTAGATTGCGAAAAGAATCTCGGCACTTTTAATGTTTGAAGTATTCTGCAACCAAGAATTGGCAATTTCATTTATACTGTAGTTGTGTGAGTTACGTGAAGGTGTTAAGTCACTTAATTAAACACAGTTATATTCCTTTCTTCACTTCTATTTATATTAATTATAATTTATTAAAAGTGAAGAAAGGAATATAACTGTGTTTAATTAAGTAACTCATCAATTTCTTGATCCGTCTTACTTCGGAAGCAATTCGTTATAAAATGAATGATTAAATATGACAACTGACAGATTTACATACGCGATAAAAAAAAATCGATAAGACGAATTTGGAAAGACCACTGCGATAGCAGATGTTTTTACGGAAAACCGTAACGACAACCAATCAAAATGCGTTATTTAGATTTCAATTAACCCATTAACGGCCGAGCAATTATAAAGCTAACTCTAAAAGTTAATTTTACGTAAAATTCTGCACTTATTTTTATGATTTTTATGAATGACTTATTGTATTACTGTGAATTTTGTTTTAAATATATATATATATATATATATATATATATATATATATATATATATATATATATATATATATATATATATATATGTATATATATAATGTATACGCTGTAAGTTTTGAGGCATTTATCGATTTTGTGTAAAAACGTGTAATATGAAGTTTATAACGAGTGTTTCCACTCCCAGACTAAGCATGAAGTAAAATTTCGAGTTTAGAAAAGCCTGAAAATTTGGTTTGGTCGCTCCGCGAAGCGGAGCGGCCAAACCAAATTTTCAGGCTTTTCTAAACTCGAAATTTTACTTCATGCGCCACGCGTATAAAACACTGAAATATTGTAAAGTTAGAAATACACTGACATTGTTTTTTTTTTTAAATTAGTTATAATCGGAATATTTATATTACAAAATATTTAATTTTTCTTCATACATTTTCAAGTCAGGTCAAATAATATAATAACAATAAATCAAATTAACTTATTTAGTAATTTAATTAACAAAAAATTAATAATGTTGCGTGTAGGCATCAATGGCGCTTAATGGGTTAAATAATCAAAACAGAAAGTAAACTGCACAAAATTAATTATTAATTCTTCCACCCTCGCATATATTGAAATTTTTAATTGTTTCAATTAATGATATTTGTTGTCTTTGTTGTTTCACCAAGTACCAAATGAGTAATTAATTTAAGAAAATAATCATGTTTAATTATGCTAAACTGTAATTAATTTTGGCAATTTCAAAATTTCACAAAACTAGTTTCACTTGTCCAGTAGATTAAAATAATGAGATGGTAATTATTTCATCCCAAGCTCCAGCTTTAAAATTTTAATACCAACAATATCACATAATATCATTACAATATCCGCAGGTTGTGTTTTAACATTATTATCATGAATACATTAACAAATTCTAGTTTGTAATTTTCCGCTGGGTTTGTAAACATTACATGTAACGGTCTATTATAGAAATGTTTACAAGGTATACACTCTACATTTTTCCATGTATTTAAATTAGTTATTATTTTTAATTAATAATAATAATAAGAATAATAATACTGAAACGCGTATATAGTTATCCGGTGAATGAATGAGTACTGAATACAAATTCATATTCACCAGTGAGAAAATTATTCAAGAAATACAAATTCATATTCAAGATATTTGCATTCTATGAAATAAAGTCCTGTTGTGGACGAACAATTGCTGTATACAAACGTTCAGTTTGCCAGCTAATTTCCCGAAATCTGTTTAGGTATAAATATGCGGCATCTTCTTTAAACTAGTTAGTAAGCTATTGATAATGAGTACATAGTATTTGAAATGTACATCTAACAAAAATAAAAAATATTATGAACAAAAGTGTTTTCCTGCTCCTATCCTGAAATTCATATCATATTTCCACATTAAAGTGTAAAGATATAAGCATCATATCCACTCTTGTTAGGATATAAACATTTGTTAGTTGCGTTTGTTTACGTATCCGGGTAACAACTCGTACTGAGCCGATTGAAGTTTTATAAATGACACATGTCAAGAGATTTTGTCATAAGAAAATTTTCAAAAAGTCGTTATAATTAATAACATTATGGATAGTGAGTGTAAAAGTGATTCGTATACTTCCTTGCAGCTAAGACATTCTGCCAAAGATACAGAGCAAGAATACCTGCAGAAAAAATCGCGCGATGAATATTAAATTTGCATATGAAAACCCTGTAAGCTAAAGGATATACAGGAAATTTTTCTTTTAAGCAAATATGTGCACAAGCTGTACATTTTTCAACATTCGTTGTTTTTTAAGAGTTCAATTTATAGCTTTAAATGAGTGTTTTCCACTTCCAGAAGCATGAAGTATCATTTCGAGTTTAGAAAAGCCCCGGGAAAAGTATTCCAAATTCAGCTTATTTTCTTTAAATCTTGAGTTATTTGTCGTTTTTTTTAAGAGTTCAAATTGAAGCTTTAAACGAGTGTTTTCCACTCCCAGACTAAGCATGAAGTAAAATTTCGAGTTTAGAAAAGCCCCGTGAAAATTTGTCGAGGGTCGCGCAGCGACCCGAGACAAATTTTCTGGGCTTTTCTAAACTCGAAATTTTACTTCATGCGCCACGCGTTTAAAACGCTGATTTCAAGTAAGGTTCAAATATACATAAAGTTCACAATATTTTAATGTTCCTACTAGCCGGAGGAAAAGTTGACTGTAAAACTCGAGTGGATATGGCTTGTATCTCACTCGGCATTTGGGGCATTCGCCTGCGGCGTCGTGCCCCAAACTTGCGATCGTGAGATATAAGCATCATATCCCCTCTCGTTGTACAATATACTATAATAATAATATGTTTATCAATGCCAAAACCATATACATAGTTTACATAGGTCAAGTTATAGATATAGATTCAAACACAGTACCTTGATTTAACAAGGCAACATAGATAAATTAACATTTTAAAAATTCTAGTTCTTAGCAGCAGTATACGTTACAATCAATTACATAACATATTAAAATTACAGTTTAAAAAATCGTTAAAATTATAAAATGCATTTTCGACTAGGAATTTTTTCACTATAGATTTAAAAGATTTAAATTCTATATTTCTCAGTTGAATTGGGAGTTTGTTAAAGAACTGTATACTGTAATAATTTGTTCCAGTTTGACTCCGTGACAATCTAATCCTTTGTTGGTACAGATTTCCTCTCGCTCTGGTGTTATATTCATGAATATCGTCATGCAGGTTATACTTGTTCATATTCTTTTTCATGAAGAGTAGACATTCAAGAATAAACATAGACGGTAGTGTCAATATTTGAAGACGCACAAAATGATTTTTACAATCGTCTTGATAGCCAATTCCAGTAACTATCCTGATTGCTCGTCTTTGCAGAGCGAACAGTCTGTGACGGCTGGACGAGTGACCCCATACTAATAGACCATACGCTAGATGGGCATGTATGAAGGAAAAATAAGCTGAACGAACCATACCTAGCGATAGGTTATTACAGAAATTTCGTAAGAGAAATGTTGATTTATTCAGCTTGCTAGCAACTACTTCCCCATGATCTGCCCATAATAAGCGCTGGTCTAGATGGATTCCCAGAAATTTGACATGGGTATCGGTAACATCCTTGATTGATTTATTCAAGGTGAATGTTTTAGTGGCCGTCTTTTCCTCATTTAGATAAAGTCGATTGCATCGAAACCAGGCGGCAGCCTTCGTTAAAGCCGTTGTATTTTTAGTACTAATGACCTCCATATCTGGACCAGAAGTGTTTTTACTCCTAGTTAGGTTATAAACTATTTATTTTTGTATAAAATTGTTAGCGCTTTAATAATTTTCCTAATTTTTAATGACGAAACCGCAGACAATTATACAGACATTTAATTATTTACACGCCAAAAAAATGGAAACAACGATTTATTGCGAGACAGCTTTTGGAATCTAGAAGGCTTTTATATTTAAATAAATGAATACCATCTATCAATTGATAGCGTACCTACTTTAAATTTAAAATGATTATATCTGATTAATAATGAAATTGCGAATGGGAATGCCATCTGTGAAATTTTGCTCTAATCATAATTTGGTTTCCTGGATTCCCTGTCTGTATAGTTGTCTATGGACGAAACACTTTATCTAAGTTCCTCGGAACTATGAATCCAGTTAATTAAATACACGTGTCTCAAAATTTGCATTAGTAGTCATATTTCTAAGAAATAATTAGTAATAATTTCATCTAATTAGAAGAAAATGCACGGGTAATTAATACCGCTCAATAAATTTTACTTTGAAAGCACCTATTTACTCGATGTATTAAAAACCTGTTGAAAAGTTAAATAAACTTTTTTTTTTTCAAACGTGTCTTGTTTAATCATTAACTCGATTGAAATATTGCCTTTTTTGTACGTGCTATCAACTTTATTTTTTCCTTCGTGATGTATGCGTTGCTTTTTCTTGTCGGGAAGGTAATTTATTTTATTAATTACCGCAATATTTCGTGTGTGTAATGGTATTCAAGATAATAATATTAAAATAACATTTACGCGTAAATTACAAACGTGTTATAATAAAGCACACTCATTAAATCGGCTTGTAATTTCTATAGGTAGTAAACTGTTGCTTTTACACTTGGTAAACTGCTCGAGAGTTTTGTAAAATGCTAGGTGAAATTATAAGAAGTAAGGTTCGGATTATATGCAAAATGCATATTTATTATTCAGAGGAATATGAACAAAATTGTAAGTTTTTTATGCATATCTAATGTTTGGCTTGTTTAATAAAAAAAAAAAACGTTAGATATGCATAGAAAACTTACAATTTTCCTAATATACAGTGCGATTGTTTAAATTATGATTTAGAGTAGGCGGCATAAGACTTATGCTTAATTTTATTGCACAGAAGTGTACATTTCTGAGCAGTATATTTTGAGATTCACTTTAACTCCACATTCAGACAAAAATTTTTATTAATTAAATAACATAATTTACTTTTTTGAATTCACTATTGTATTTTTAAGAGGATTAGGTTTGACTAGATCAGTGATGGGGAAACTACGGCCCGCGGGCCAAGTCCGGCCCGCGGAAAGGTTTAATCCGGCCCGTTTAAGAGTGCCGTCGTGAGAATGTTTGATGTTTGAACGTGTTCTTACTTCGTAATGTGACGACCCGCATAAAAACTACCTACCTACGATTAAGCATTATTCTTGGGCCCGCTACGATTGTCTGGTTATTACAAATGGCCCGTCTTAAAAAAAGTTTCCCCACCACTGGACTAGATATTGTGTTTTTATCAATTTTATGTATTTTTCATCTTTGAACTTAATGTACTTTATGTCCTATAATTTATATCTTTGTTTGTTTCATACTATTTTAATTATTTAAGTTATATTGATATTTATTCTTTTACCATAGCTTTCGTTATTATATCTATTATTACTATTTCGCACGCGATCAAAACAGAAATATATCGCCATTGTAATATATACAGAGAGTTTTTTTTCCTACAATCCCTTTAGAAAGTAGGCTTCTACGCTCGCAAAACTCAGAGGAAAGTAGGCGATTCACGAGGAGACGTCACTTGTTGTCACGTTGTCGCTTTAAAGCGACAAAATAAAAAAAAAACGCTCGCTAAATCAAATCGAATAATTATGGAAATGAGTGACGATGAAGATTATTCAACATGTACACCACCAGATATGGTTGAAGCTGCGAAAATGGTAACATTAAGCCATATTATATCCGAAATAGACAAAGCTAAGTTGATAGTTGTTTTGCTCTTTGACTTAACTCGTGCATTTGATAGTGTTGACCCAACTATATTATTAGAAAAACTCAATGCATACGGTTTCAGGGGCCACATATCGAATTGGCTACTATCGTACTTAACTAAAAGGAGTTTTTATGTTGAATTCAAGCAACAAAAGTCTTCAGTTAAATATACATATTACGTGGTACCCCAAGGATCGGTCCTTGGGCCACTTTTATTTTTACTTTTCATCAATGATTTACCAAATTACGTCTCAGGCAACATTTCATTGTTTGCAGACGACACTGCTGTCAGAGTATCATCTGATAATCCTATTGACCTGAAAGCTAACATTGAAAAGGTGATAATTGAAATAAACTCATGGTGTAAACGCAACAAATTGCTGCTCAATTCTGCAAAGACTATGTGTATGCATGTAAGCAAAAGAAAACAATTACCAACCAACTTCACAATCAATGTTGATAATGTGGAATAGATTATGAGCGGTTGTGTGAAACATTTGGGTACTTATTTAGATCATAGCCTCTGGAAAAAACTAAAAAAATGGAAAACTAAAATAGATCATGTATGTATAAAGCTAAGTCAAGCCCACTATGGGATTCTTCAAATGAAAAAACAAACAGATATTGATACTCTTTTGTCTATCTACTATGCTATGACCTACTCCCATACGTCATTCAATATCCTGGCTTGGGGCAGGAGCTCTGATTCAAATAAAGTATGTATAGCCCAAAAGAAAATTATCAGGACTATGTTCAATCTAAACAGAGCAGAATCATGTAGAAATGCCTTCTTAACTTATAAAATATTAACGTTTCCAGCAATCTACATCTACAAAATGGTTTGTTACATTAAATCTAATTTAAATCAGTTCGTTACCCATAGCGAAAATCATAAATACAAAACAAGACACTGTGACTTAATACGAATTGATAAACACACTACTATTCTATATAATAAATCATTTATAAACGAAGGTAAAAAAGTTTACAACACATTAGATAACGACATTAAAAATCTTGGTTTTCCACAATTTAAAAAGGTCATAAAAAATATACTACCAAATAGAGTTGTATACACAATTAATGACTTCAAGTTTTAACCTCGATCGGTGGCAAAAGTGTACCTGTACATACTATACAAAATTTGTTATGATATTGTTTTGACGCTTCACATCTATCATATACAATGTATTGTATCATTGCATTATGTAGCATACGTGAATAAAGCTATTATTATTATTATTTTTTAATTGAATGGTCACCCTCTACACCCACATGCCTCTAATTTCATGTGGAGAGGGTGCCAAATATATCCCCAAGTTACCTCCTCCAAGCCTGGAAGTGGGGTAACTAGTGGTGCCTAACGGTGTGCGATCTCAGCAGACGCAGCGAACCCAGTATCACGGCCTTCTGCATCCCTCCGATAAGGGAGTGTGCGGTGTCGCGACATGCTGGTATGGCCCTAAGGCTGCTCAGCATTGAGCCACTGTTGCCGCCTAGAGCACCGACGACTAATACCACCAACTTAACAGTGTGGCCTGGGTAGAGTCTGCTCATGTCGTACAAAAGATCCTGATATTTCGTCCGTTTTTCCTCCTCTTTTAAAACGATGTTTGTCTCTGCTGGTGCAGAGAATTCGATGACAAACATCGTTTTTAGATGGTGGTCGAGGAGGACTATGTCAGGCTTGTTTGTTCGTATTTGCCTGAGCGTTGGGAATGAGAAGTTCCAATATATTCGGCACCTCTCATTCTCCACTACGGACTCAATATCATCCGGGGCATATGGCAGCACTGGTGTTTTGTCGATACCATACGAGTGCCTGAGGTGGAAATATAGCACTCGTAGCGCCGCGTTACGTCTATGGATGTAGGCCGAAGACGCACATGCTCTGCATGAAGATAGCAGATGCAATATTGTCTCCGGCGCCCCGTGACACGCCCTACAGCGTATATCCGGGACATCTACACCCATAATGCGGCTATTATTATTATTATCATTATTATTACTGCCGGATAAGTTACGCCTAAAATATGAACGGGAATATGAAATTTGTGTAGAATGGTGCTGCTCAAAAAAAATTGCAGCACCCAGCGAAAGTGTACTTCTTGTGTATTTCTCGGAACAGAGTAAGAAGTTTAAAGCCTCTACTCTATGGTCAAAATTCTCGATGTTAAAAGCTGTCTTATCTGTTAATCGCGACATAGATATTGGTCAGTATAAAAAATTAATAGTTTTCTTGAAAAAACAGAGTGTTGGATACAAACAAAAAAAATCGAAAATATTAACTAGGAAAAAAATTGAATCATTTCTGCGTACTGCTCCTGATCATATTTGTTGAAAAAGGTTATATTAATTTTGGGTATTGCCGGCGGATGCCGGCGGGATGAACTGGTGAAAAAGATGTTAGATGATGTTGAAGATAAGGATTCAATACTAATTGTGAAAATCCCCGTCTATTTTCACAATTAGTATTGAATCCTTATCTTCAACATCATCTAACATCATTTTCACCAGTTCATCCCGTCGTCTGCAAAACCAACAGAAGCCGCACTTTTACTGTTACTAATGATAAAAATAATGCAATTGATTTCTTATCACTAATCAGACGATATATTGCTTTAAGACCACAAGATATGTATCATATCGTCGTCTTTTCCTGAGATATTCGAAAGGTAAATGTTCGAAACAGGTAGTGGGAATGAATATGATAGGTAAAACGTCTTATGTAATAGCTGAATTCCTAAAACTGCCAGAATATAATTTATATAATTTATATACTGGCCATTGTTTTCGCCGCACATCAGCAACATTATTGGTTAATCGTGGAGGTGTCTTAATGCAACTAAAACGTCACGGAGGATGGAAAATTTCACCTGTAGCAGAGGGATATATTGACGAGAGCATTGCTAATAAAATAGAAACTGCACATAAAATATTAGCGACACCAACGCAAGTTTTTGATTCTATATCAACGGAAGAACATATTGTTTCAACAGTAGATGGACTTTCAACTTCGAAAATAACAATTACAAATTGTAAAAATTGTAATTTTACCTTTTCTAGAAAATTTTGAATCAATGTAATATAATGTTATAATTGAGTCCATTAAATGTTTTGAAGTTTATTCTTTGAACATTATTGTAGCGATTGAAGGAAAAATCTTATGTGTAATTTGAGCGCAAAGTGTGATTGGCGATCTTAAGAGACTTTCTCTTGCGATAGCCAATCGACCACTTTGCGCTCGCAATACACAAATAATTATTTTAAGTATACGTATCCCAATATAAAAAAAAACCGGAAAATGTTCGGAAACTCGTCGTTTTTTTAAAAAGAGTTAAAATTGAAGCTCAAAATTTTACTTACTCAAAATTTTACTTCATGCTTAGTCTGCGAGTGGAAAACACTCGTTCATCCACTCGCAGACTAAGCATGAAGTAAAATTTTGAGTTTAGAAAAGCCTTATGATCTGTTTCAGTAGAATAAATGAAAACTAATTCATTAGAGACAAAAAAATCTCATCTTGTTTGAGATTATTATTAATAATTAATTATTTTCTAGAAAGATTTTCAATCACACGTGTTTTGTATGTTTGCCTTTAGGGAATAATGATTATAGATACCACAATATTATTAATAATTAATTATTTTCTAGAAAGATTTTCAATCACACGTGTTTTGTATTTTTGCCCTTAGGGAATAATGATTATAGATAAAGGGTAAAAAGGATGTTTGTTCATTGCAGACAATTAATTAACTGCGTCGCAACAAACAAACAGAAACGTGCAACTAACATCTTTTTCCGGTTTTCAACTTTTTTCATAATAATAATAATTATTATTGGTATATTATTTTTCTATTTAGTGTTACAATCAGGATATTTAATTGGATATAAAACTCAAACAGGAAGTTATAAGGTCACCCTAGATTTTATTTTTATATAAAATATTGTGAGTTGAATAGACCCATTAGTGGAAAGATATTTAGTTCCAAGAGACAAACAAAAACATTTCTCAGAATTTAAGAAACAGTAAATAGCAGGCAAGTAGATTTTAATTATAAAGTGAGACACGTTTCACAAGAATTTGAAGAAACAGGAAATGATAAATACGGATCATATAATTATTAGTAAGGTTTTGGGGAAAGAGTGGGTTTTAAAAAAATAATAACAGGAAGCTTTATTTTATTGGTGCCAATATTTAGGTAACTATTGGATAGCTTATTTAGGGTAAAACTTTAAAATAAATAAGTACAAAGATATCTTTTGTAGAACACTTAACATAGTAAAAAAAAACGAAGAAGAAAAAACAATATACCTACAGAAAATGACAATACAATATAAAGAAAATTGAATTTGTCAATAGTTTGCAGAATATTTACAAAATATATATAATTATATTTTCAGAATACAATATATAGAGAGTTTTATGGAACACCGAATATGAGAATTCTTCGTTTAAGTATACATTAGCATACGTTGTACATTTGCAGACGCTCGGTTTATTAAAAGAATGTAATTTGAAGCTTTAAACCAGTGTTTTCCACTCCCAGGCTAAGCATGAAGTAAAATTTCGAGTTTAGAAAAGCCTGAAAATTTTGTTTGGTCGCGTAGCGCGAAGCGCGGAGCGGCCAAACCAAATTTTCAGGCTTTTTTAAACTCGAAATTTGACTTCATGCGCCCCCGGTACAAAACACTGATGCAATGTAAAGTTTAGCGGTGTGTTTTAAACTTTGTAATGTCAGTGTTTTGTACCGGTGGCGCATGAAGTAAAATTTCGAGTTTAGAAAAGCCTGAAAATTTGGTTTGGCCGCTCCGCGCTTCGCGCTACGCGACCAAACCAAATTTTCAGGCTTTTCTAAACTCGAAATTTTACTTCATGCTTAGTCTGGGAGTGGAACACACTCATTTCAAGTTTCAAATTGAACTCATTTAAAAGACCACAACGGTTATCTAAAGATTTACGGTGTATACGCTGTAATTGGGACATGTATACTTGAAAGAAAAACTCCTTGTATGTACAAGTTGAGGCATTAATTGCAATTTATTGGCTACAATTTGTAATGTTCATATAGGCAACCTAATTTACACATAACCTAAAAATTAAAGGTGTCAAATCGTATTTTATGAAAATGTTTGGTGTTATATAAAACTCTCTGTATATTTCTGGGCTTTTTATATTAGGATAACATTTTTAAGAATAATATCTGACTTACGAGGACATTTTCCGAAAAATCGGGAATTATGAAGTTTCGGAAATACGTGACAATTTATTGAATCATTAAATAAATTATCTGTACGTTTATTCTTTTGGAAAATTTCAATCGGCAATCCATTAATTATTTAGTAACGAGACATCTTTGAAGGATCAGACCTTAATTAAAAATTCATTAAATACCAACCTCCCAATCCCCTTTTAGAAAACCTATAAACAAAACGCCTACAATTTAAGAAATCCGAAACTCTTTCGATTCGGGAAATTCCCCGAGTCTCACCTTTACGCTCTTTCGCTAAAAAAAAACTTGGAATTGAAGATGGGGATCATCCAAAATAAATATAATATCGAAAGTTAAATGGGAATCCGCCGTCTTAATTAAAATATTAAAATATTTAAGCAGGACGAGCGAACCGGTCTCCGAGATTTATTAATTAACGACCGTTTTATCTCATCCACGGATATTAATATTGCACGTGAGGGGGCGCGCAATTTTCACCCTTCTCTCTCTCATTGTGGCGGTAATCGAAAACCGACCCCTTAAAGTATTTACGAGTGGTGGGTTAATTTTGTTATGTTTATGATTTAAACAGCGCGATGATGGTGGATATATTTAATTATCTTTTAAGTGGGTTTGTTTATATTGATTTGTTCACGACAATCTTATAATATATGCGTAATTTAATTGTGCGGGCAGCATAAATGGGGTGCATTTAACACTCAAGTACATTTAACATGGAATTTGCGTGATAGATGTGGTTTTTTACCGCGAATATAAATAATCGCCTAGTTAGATTTTTTGCCGATATGCAGTAACAGCGCTGTGCTAGTCAAATAAGCTTCGATTGTCTTACATTTGACCATGGTGGTGATGACGTCGTTGACGCCATTTTGTTAAAGTACAAAACCATCGCGTCAAGATCTCCGCCGTTCTCACTAGTTTAACCCCCGTAAAACGCGTTTGTAAACATAAATCATTCTTAAATAGGTTAAACAATTGTGCCTTGAGTAAGTTTTTTAAAGCGGAACAAACGTCATTTTATTGGGCGTAATAAGTTGCCATCAGAAAGTTTTTACAGTTTGGTTATAACTTTAAAAACAAATGAGTTACAGTAACTTTAGAAAAACGACATTTTATCAACTTTCAGTTATAGAGCGGAAACGGTTAGACATAGATTAATTTTCTTTTCATCACTGATTGAAACACGAAAAAGTGACTCTAGATCGCGAAAACGGCATTTCAATACCTATTCAAATTAAAAAGTTTTCGGTATGTGGCACCTCCAAAATGCACCACCCTGTACATCTCTTTATAATTATCAAAATTACTCTGTCCATTGCTTGTAATCCAATTTAAGAAAGATGTTATTTACACCCGTTTGCTTCCAAGTATCTCATATTTATTTAAAATTGAACCATATTTCTCGTAATTATATATTTTTTTAGTTTGTCTATAATACAGATTTAAACTCTATATGATTCTTATTAATCATTGTCTGTTTCTTTAAACTCTTGTAAAATATGTGTCAGTTTATATTTAAAATCAACTTGCTTGCCATTTAGCGTTTCTTAAATTCTAAGAAATGTTTTTGCTTGTCTTTCAGAACTAAATATTTTTCCACTAATGGGATTGTTCAACTAAGATAATTATATATAAAAATAACATTGACGGGGACCTTATCACTTCCTGTTTGAGTTTTATATCCAATTAAATATCCCGATTGTAACGTTAAATAGAAAAATAAAATTCGATTAACAATTATTATTATGAAAAATGTTGCAAACCGGAAAGAGGTTTTTGTTCCAAGTGTCTGCTTGTTTGTTTGTTTGTTGCGACGATGTTAATTGCTTGTCTGCAATGAACAAACATCCTTTTAACATTTATCTATAATAAATGTCCTCTAAGGAAAACAAATATAATACACGTGCGATTATAATAATTCTTTCAGGAAAATAATGTTATCTTACAACAATATTTAGAATTAGTCTATGTTGCTTTATTAGCAGTATAATTTGTTAATTGCTATTTAAAATATTTATATTCTGATGTAAAAAGGTTTATTGCCGTTAATTAAGAAATTTGAATTTGAATTAATAAAATAATAATAATAAGTAGAATGATATTCTTGTTGCAGTTACGTGAAGTTTTAGTAATAGATATGTAAGTAGTTGAATTCCTTAATCTTCAACTACTTACATATCTAATAAGTAGAATGGTGTCTACCCCAGCCGTTGGAAAGTCGCCACTATACTGCCTCTTCTTAAACCGAGTAAGGACCCCACAAACGTCAATAGTTACCGGCCCATATCACTAACGAGCTGCTTGGGAAAAGTCTTGGAGAGAATGGTCAACAACCGTCTGGTATGGATGCTGGAGACGAATGGTCTCCTGGCAAAGTACCAGGCGGGATTCAGAAAGTACCATAGTACCGTTGACCAGTTAGTCTGCCTAGAGAACTCCATCCAAAATGCCTTCCTAGAGAGAAAACACCTCGTAGCGGTGTTTTTTGACCTAGAGAAGGCATATGACATTACCTGGAGGTACGGAGTTCTCCAAAAGTTATATGAATGGGGATTTAGGGGCCGTCTGCCCCTTTTCATTAAATCCTTTATGTCTGATCGGTCGCTTAAAGTGAAAATTGGGGATATCGAATCCTCACAGTTTGTGTTGGAGAACGGGATTCCCCAAGGTTCAACCATTAGCGTAACACTATTTGAAATCGCTGTAAATGAATATTAAGAATTAGTCTATGTTGCTTTATTAGCAGTATAATTTGTTAATTGCTATTTATAATATTTATATTCTGATGTAAAAAGGTTTATTGCAGTTAATTAAAAAATTTGAATTTGAATTAATAAAATAATAATAATAAGTAGAATGATATTCTTGTTGCAGTTACGTGAAGTTTTAGTAATAGATATGTAAGTAGTTGAATTCCTTAATCTTCAACTACTTACGCTGCATCCGTAAATTCCCCTGTTAAAAAGTGTCTATATGTCGATGTCCTAGTAATATGCATGGCGGGAGATACCATCCCCGCCATAAATCGTCAACTGCAAGTGGTCATCGACAAGGTGAACGGCGATGCTGAGTCTAGAGGTTTTCGTTTCTCTGAAACGAAAACCTCATGCGTCCACTTCTGTAGACTCAGACATCCACACCGTGACCCCGGATTGTCTCTCCGGGGCACGAGGATACAAGTGATCGAAAGTATCCGCTTTCTAGGGCTGAGGCTCGATAGGAGTCTAAACTATCGGGCCCACATCGATGAGCTGGTCCAACACTCAAAAAAAGCGTTGAACGTTATAAAATGTTTGGCCAGCATCAACTGGGGCGCTAGAAGAGAAGTACTGCTGCAGCTTTACACGGCTTTGGTTTTGTCTAGAGTCGACTACGGCTGCGCAGTATACTCTTCGGCAAGAAAGTCCTGGTTGAAAGCCCTAGATGCTGTTCACCATGCCGGTCTTAGATATTCCACAGGTGCTTTCCGGACGAGTCCCACACCGAGTCTCCGCTGCGAGTCGGGTGTCCCTCCAGCGTCCGCACGCCGCAACCGCTTCGTGTTGCAATACGCGGCGGCAATGCGTGCGAGGAGGGAACACACTAACCGACGGTATTTTGTTACATTTACAGAGCAGCAGAGAATATACGCTAGAAGACCTAGCATCAGTAGGCCGGTGTGCGTCCGTGCGAAGGAGCTTATGGAGAGTCTCAATATTAGTCTCCCAAGGGTATTCGAGGTCGGATTCCTGGAGGCACCCCCTTGGATTATGCCAAGGGTTAGGTGTCGGCTGGATCTGACCTCAGACAAGAAAAGCGATATGTGCCTCTACGTCTTAAAGGGCCGTTTCCTCCAAATCATCGCTGAATACCCGGACTCTCCGCGGTTGCACACGGACGGCTCGAGATCAGACCACGGTGTGGGCTCTGCCGTCGTTATCGACGGCATCTCGCATTCGTGGTCACTCCACGAGTCGGCCAGCGTGTACACCGCCGAACTGTACGCACTATATCAAGCCCTTCGCATTTGTATAATGAACTACCACCATAGCTCGTTCCTTATTTGCTCCGACTCTCTAAGCGCCATCCAGAGTATAGCGTCACTATACTCAGCCGATCCGCTGGTCCAGCTCATACAAGCCTCGATATTTGAAGTGTCCCGGTTGCGAAAGACGATTGTGTTCGTCTGGACTTCGGGACATGTGGGTATCGAGGGCAATGAGCTGGCCGACGAAGCTGCTCGTCAAGCAGCGGAAGCGGACGGCATAGATGATGTACCCGTACGTCCAGACGACGTTAAAGGGTACATCAAGAGAACAATTATAGAGAATTGGCAAGAGAGTTGGAATGGCTCCGAGAGCAAACTAAAGTCCATAAAGCTCTCCGTGACTCCCTGGCGGTCGCCGGTTACACTTACGAGGAGAGAGGAGGTTGCCCTGTGCCGTCTCCGCATAGGGCACACAAACTTAACCTCCTCGTATCTTTTTACCGGTGACGAAGAGCCAGAGTGCTCGATATGTCACGACCGGTTAACGGTGGAGCATGTATTATTGGAGTGTCCAGCCTACGCTTTAGAGCGTAATAGGCTGAGGCTTGGTGGTAATGTGGCGTCAGTACTGGCAAATGATAAGGGGTCCGTAGAAACGTGTCTAAAGTTTCTACGTGATACGAGTCTTTTGAAGCGATTTTAGCGATTAGTATTTGTCATTGCGTGTTAATTTATTAATTTGTTTTGTCTTATCCATGTTTAGTGACATCGAAGTCCTTTTACAACTTCGGTGTCACCTTTTTAGTTTTTGTGGTCGTTCGCTTCAGAGTCCTTTTACAACTCTAGGGCACATATTTTATACAGTTTTAGGGTGCGGCACCGGAGTCCTTTTACAACTCCGATGCCGTCTTATCTGTGATATTAGGTTTAGGTTTGTGTGGTGTCTGCTTCAGAGTCTTTACAACTCTGAAGCACTTTTGTAAATAGTTTTAGGTTCCGGTATCATGGTCTTTTTACAACCTTGATACCGTCCATCTGTGATAATAGGTTGTAAGTTGTGTTGTCTGTTTCGTGTAGTGTTCGGCATCGGGGTATTTTACACCCCCGGTGTCGTCTTTAGTGATATTAGGTTTAGGTTTTATTTTGTTTTGTTTTGTGTCGGTTCCGGCATTGGGGTTCTTTACAATCCCAATGCCGTATTATCTGTGATAACTGGTTGCGGCATCGGGGTCTTTTACAACCTCGATGTCGTCCGTGAGTGATATTAGTTTTAAGGTACGTTTGTCCATTTTTTGTGTACGCGGTGCCATGGTCTTTTACAACTATGGCACCAATATCTGTGATATTAGGTTAAGATATTTTAATTTTTACTGTTTTATTTATTTTACATCTTTATTTATTCTACTCCCATTCGAAGAAGATGATAAATGGTTGATTAAACCGGCTAATGACCTTGCAGTCGAAGCCGGTAAGTGGAAGGGGTTTTTAGTCGGTAGTCCTCCAGTCTGGAGGGAGTCCGACACTTCGTCCGTAAATGGATTTTCCCCTTCCACTACAAAAAAAAAAAAAGTAGAATGGTTAAGTAGATTAACCCATTAACGGACGGCCAATTATAGAGATAACTCTAAAAGTTGATTTTAGATAGAATTATGCACTTCTTGTTATGATATCTATGAATGTCTTATTGTATTACATACTGTAAATTTTTCGTTTAAATATACATAATGTATATGCTGTAAAATTTCAGGCATTCGTCGATTTTATATAAAAACGTGTAGTATGAGGTTTAAAACAAGTGATTCCACTCCCAGACTAAGCATGAAGTAAAATTTCGAGTTTAGAAAAGCCTGAAAATTTGGTTTGGTCGCGTAGCGCGAAGCGCGGAGCGGCCAAACCAAATTATCAGGCTTTTCTAAACTCGAAATTTTACTTCATGCGCCACGCGTATAAAACACTGAAATATTGTGAAGCTAGAAATACACTCACATTATTTTTTTTGAAATGAGTAACAATCGAAATATTCAAATAACTAAATATTTAAATTCTTCTTTATACATTTTTATGTCCAGTCAAATAATATAATGTATCAAATTAACTTATTTAGTAATTTAATTAATAAAAAATGTATATTGTTGCGTGTCTGCCTCAATGGTGCTTAATGGGTTAACAGAAAATACACTGGGTAACAGTACCCATCAATAAAAGCTTTACATCCCTTTGCTTATTAACTAAATAACTGTCCCCCTTGCATTTACCATACTTTAATTCTTTCAAATTGGCACTTACACCCCTTTGCTTCTAAGTGCCTCATATGATATTTGCTATTTTTTTGTTCTCTCACAAAAGCGGAATGCAGTTTTTTTCTAATTAAACGGCGGCATATTAAGCCCGTTTAGCGCGCAACTCAAAAGAAATCGGGCCCTTTAAACATGCCTTTACGCGAAATTCAGTTAATTAACCTGCAAGCCTTTATAAGTGGAAGCAAACTAAGTCGGTATTATTATATGGGAGTGAAGTTAAAAGAGTGCAACGTTGTGTCGCCGGCCATTTAATTACACCGCGAGGTTTCCTCCGCGTATTTTTTAAATTGCGATCCATTCATGTTTACTCAGACAAACAAAAAAGTTGAAAAGCGAAATTTATAACTAAATATTGATTTAAATAAGTTTGTTATTATATGGAACAGGTATTTAAAATAAGTGAGTTTTTGTAACGTACGAAGGTGTTGTTTGTCGTTACGGTTCTTTTATATACAGAGAGTTTTATGTAACACCGAACATACGACGTACATTTTTATTAAAAGAATTTAATTTGAAGCTTTAAACGAGTGTTTTCCACTCCCAGACTAAGCATGAAGTAAAATTTCGAGTTTAGAAAAGCCTGAAAATTTGGTTAGGTCGCGTAGCGCGAAGCGCGGAGCGGCCAAACCAAATTTTCAGGCTTTTCTAAACTCGAAATTTTACTTCATGCGCCACCGGTACAAAACACTGACATATTACGAAGTTTAAAACACACTGCTGAACTTTTCATTAAATCAGTGTTGTGTGCCGGTGGCGCATGAAGTAAAATTTCGAGTTTAGAAAAGCCTGAAAATTTGGTTTGGCCGCTCCGCGCTTCGCGCTACGCGACCAAACCAAATTTTCAGGCTTTTCTAAACTCGAAATTTTACTTCATGCTTAGTCTGGGAGTGGAAAACACTCGGTTAAAGCTTCACATTAAATTCTTTTAATAAACCGAGCATCGGAAAATGTACGTGGTATGTTCGGTGTTACATAAAACTCTCTGTATATAAAAGAACAACACCTTCGTACGTACAAACAACACCTTCGTACGACAAACAACACCTTCGACAAACAACACCTTCGTACGTACAAAAACTCACTTATTTTAAATACCTATTCCATATAATAACAAACTTATTTAAAACAATATTTAGTTATAAATTTCGCTTTTCAACTGTTTTGTTTATCTGAGTAAACATGAATGGATCGCAATATAAAAATACGCGGAGGTGTTACACAAAACTCTCTGTATATTAGATTAAACGTATTTGTCGCTGAAGACGCGATTTAGTCAACTTGGGTCCAATCACAGAGATTCAAAGTGTATAGTTTTACTTGGTATTTAATTTTATACTTAATAAATAAATTCACAAATTGAAACAGATCTAGATTTAAGATTTAGAGTTCGAAGATTTAGAGTTTAAGATTTAATATAGAGATTTAGAATTGACTGTCTTGATTAATTGCCGAAGTAAAATGTAAAAATGCAAGTAGTTAAAGGGTTAATGTTTTAAGAATCAAATTTAATTTTTCTCTGTAAAAGGACCTGGTCTTTTAATAAATTAATTATTATTATTATTAATATCTGAAAGAAAAAAATACAAAAGAATATCCGGAGAAATGGAGCTTAAACCTAATTAAATGTGATTTCTGTGGAGACTCGAATTAATTAGCTAATATGTTATACAAAAGCGAAAACTTTTTAAAAATAAATAAACCGATGCTGTGTTGTAAATTTATTTTTTTACATCTCAGCTGAATAGAGTATTTATACGCCCTCATATCAAATTATGAATGCGCCGGGATACGCGCTGGATAACAATTTTTAGTCATTGTAATTCAGTTAATGTAACACGTATAAAACATTTGTCTTAAGAATATATTAATGATTGTTAATGTTAAGTAAAAGAAAGATTTACTAAGGTTTATTTCAATGTTTGATTCAAACATGTTATGTGATAAATGTTTATCTTATATCACTATTTTTAATTGTGTATTGATGTATAAAGGAGATTTCCGTTGATAAATAAAATAATAATGTGTTTATACCAAACATTCCAACTTGTTAGAATGTTTAACCCATTAAACGCCATTGGTGCATATACGCAACATTACTAATTTTATGTTAATTAAATTACTAAATGAATTAATTGTATTATATTATTTGATTTGACTTAAAAATGTATAAAGAAAAACGTAAATATTTAGTTATTTAAATATCTCAATTATTACTCATTAGAAAAAATGTTTTCAGTGTATTTCTAACTTTACAATATTTCAGTGTTTTATACGCGTGGCGCATGAAGTAAAATTTCGAGTTTAGAAAAGCCCCGTGAAAATTTGTCTCGGGTCGCTGCGCGACCCTCGACAAATTTTCTACGCGGGGCTTTTCTAAACTCGAAATTTTACTTCATGCTTAGTCTGGGAGTGGAAATACTCGTTCTAAACTTTATATTGTACGTTTTTATACAAAGTCGACGAATGCCTTGCATTTAAACCGTATACATTATGTATATTTAAAAGAAACATTCACAGTATGTAATACAGCAAGTCTTTCGTAAAAATCATTAAAAGAAGTGTAGAATTTCACCTAAAATCAACCTTTAGAGTTAACTCTATAATTCCTCGGCTGTTAATGGGTTAATATAAACACATTACTTGGCAGGCTCGTAATTTTATTTCAGTGTACAAATATTTAAAACACCTCACTTTTTATTTACTATTTTTTTACTACACTTAATTAACTGGAAAGAGATCTCGTTTCATCTCAATTTCCTCATTCATTGATATACCTACGTTAATTAACACGCTGATTAATTAATCCTGTCTGCGTGAAAAAAAGGTAAGGACGTACGAGCAATTAATCAAAACGGACTTCTCTTTTAAGGAGTACAACAGGTGATTTTTAATGGAGATTGATGAGGGCCCGTTTATTTTTTCGTCTCTGAAACGAATGTGATATTATCCCGTTTACGCATTAATGTTACCAACAAGCTGAAATAATTAAATTAACAAACAAAATATATTAATTTTATGAGAGTATATTGGCCAAAAAATATACAGGGTGATTTACTAAGCAGAAATCAATCTATAGTGGGCGTATCGTTGAAAATAGCAAAAAAAGTTTCAAATAAAAGTTGTTCAGAATCAAGTTTTTCATAACCCAAAATTATTGCTAAATATGGCGGCCTTGCAGTTATACCGGAAGTAAACACCAACTTTCTTATTTTAAATAGAACACCCTGTACATTTTTACATTTTCGGATTGCTCGTTGAAAATAAACATGAGTTTATTTACACAACATTCGATCTCAGTTGAACCGTTTTCGAGTTATTTCATTTTTTTTTTTTGATAAATTTGACGATTTCAGAGCTCGACGCCATTACCAATATCTTCAAAACAAAATAAGTCAGAGTTATGCGGCTTACGGTTTCGGATTCGGGAAAAAATGTAGTATTTGTTTAAGTTTTTGTCAATAGTCAGATTTTCTAAATTGAACCGAGTCCGTCGACGGTATTCTTCAGTACTTCAAACATGCATAACCTAATTTTTCTAAATGGAACCATCTATCTTGAGACACTTTATCTGATGCAAAATTAAATTTCCTTATTATTGATACCGAGTTGTTACCATATTCTTCCAACAGTTTTTGAGAAATTTGCGATTTTGTAAAAATTTTAATACATTTCGTATTATCGTGTTAGCCCTGGATACTGATGACGTTTGGTGATTTTGTTTTGACTCGCCAGTCCGACAAATGTCAGTTTATTTTACATTATTTTGGTGAGAGCGGCTTCGTGGGAAGAAACGATACACTACGATACTGAAAATCCTCATTGGATTTCAGTATGGAACGAAACAAACTAATTAAACAATTAATAATAAACAACAAGTAATAAAAAATACTATTAAGAAAAGTGGATAATGAAAATATCTTAAAATTAGGTGTTCTGTTTAACCACCAGCCTCACGATGACAAACGCGCAATCGCTTTAGCAAAGAACTGTTGACATTGGTCAACACGTTTTGGTTGATGCTTTGAAAAGCATCAAGCACTCCGTCCATCATATCTTCTCCTGTAGTTGGGGGTTCCTGTTAAACAAGCTGCTTAACATGACCCCACAAGAAGAAGTCAGGCTTTGTTAAGTCCGGTGATCGAGCGGGCCATGGTACTGGACCTCCTCTTCCAATCCACTTGTTTGGAAATTCGCCATCGAGGTACTTCCTTACTTCCCTCCCATAATGAGCGGGTGCTCCATCATGTTAGTACCACATCTGTCGAATTATAGCAATTGGTAAATTGTCAATCATTTCAGGCAAATCATTTTGTAGAAAATGCAGATAATTATCTCCATTCAATGTTTCATGGAAGAAGTGTGGTCCGATAACGTATTTTCCAATGATACCACCCCATTTTTTTTTCCACATAAGGTGGTATCGCTTAGCGTCCCTGCACTACGGTCTCCGTGGTCCTTTTGTGCTCCCTACCACCCCATACATTTAAAGACCACCTGTGCTGATGGTCTAAAGGTCTAATCCAATGAGGATTTTCAGTATGGTAGTAATAGCAGTTGTGTCTTCCCACGAAGCCGTTCTTATGAAATGTACATTCGTCGGTAAATAGTACATTGTCAAAAAAGCCATTTTGTTCCTGCAGTTTACGCAAGGCCCATTCACTGGACTAGCTGAACATGATACGGATGAAACTTGTTTTTACGCAACATCCTCGAAACCGAAGTTTGGCATATTTGCAATTCGAGACTTATTTTTCTGGTACTTAAATGGGGATCTTGGACAACAGCAGCAGCACTTGGTTTTCTTCATGCATTGCTGATTTTTGACGCTCCTTTTTCTCGTATTTTACACTACCAGTTCGCTCAAATTGGCGAATGCCGCTGAATTTGGATGTCTCCGATCGGCAAAACGTTGGGCATACATTCTTGAAGCAAGTAATGTATTTCCATCAGCACTGCCTAAGGTACCAATCAGTTCTTCTTGAGAAAACATGTTCAGTTTTTGTGTTGCAAGATTTCGCCAAAATAATGTAAAATAAACTGACATTTGGCGGACAAGCGATTCAAAACAAAATCGCCAAACGTCATCAGTATCCAGGGCTAACGCGATAATACAAAATGTATTAAAATTTATACAAAATCGCAAATTTCTCAAATACTGTTGGAAGAATATGGCAACAACCCGGTATCAATAAAAAGGAAATTTAATTTCGCATCAGATAAAGTGTCACAAGATAGATAGTTCCGTTTAAAGAAGTGAGGTTATGCATGTTTGAAGTACTGAAGAATACCGTCGACGGACTCGGTTCAATTTAGAAAATCTGACGATTGACAAAAACTTAAACAAATACTACATTTTTTCCCAAATCCAAAACCGTAAGCTGCACAACTCTAACTTATTTCATTTTTAAGATATTGTTAATGGCGTCGAGCTCTGAAATCGTCAAATTTATCAAAAAAATTTAATAACTCGAAAACGGTTCAACTGAGACCCAATGTTGTGTGAATAAACTCATGTTTATTTTCAACGAGCAATCCAAAAATGTAAAAATATATAGGGTGTTCTATTTAAAATAAGAAAGTTGATCTTTATTTCCGGTATACCCGCAAGGCCGCCTTATTTAGCAATAATTTTGGGTTATGAAAAACTTGATTCTGAACAACTTTTATTTGAAACTTTTTTGATATTTTCAACGATACGCCCACTATAGACCGATTTCCGGTTAGTAACTCACCCTGTATCCAGTGATTTTTTTTAACTAATGAAATAATTTTAGGTACTAATTAATTCTGGAAGGATGAAATCCTGTATTGAAGAAATAAAGAGAGTTTTCCCACTGTGCCAATACAGTTAAGTAATGTTTTATCAACATTAGAACATTGTTTTCTTGCTTAATGGGTTGTTATGTTTGTTTTATTGTTTGCTCCATAAAGGTTACCCGATGACCAATGTTAACTACAAAGAGCGAACCGGGTAACCTTTATGGATCAAACAATAAAACAAACAATAACAACCCACTAAGCAACAAAACAAAGAAATAACGTTTTATCAACAGTGAAACAACATTAAATGTTGTTCTATTGTTGATAGAACATTACTTAACTGTATTCGCCCAGTGGGAAAACTCTCTTTATTTCTTTAATATAGGATTTCATCCTTCCAGAATTAATTAGTACCTAAAATAATTTCATTAAATTCCTTTTGAAAAGTTTAGCCAATTAATTCACACACACCATGTCACATATACACACCATCGCACACAAAGCCACAATGCATACGCTGAAAACTTTTTAAGTTAACGTAATAGTGAAACAAGTACACGTTTCCACCGTGCGTGATAATTTACACTTATTCCATATCGATCACACTTTACGCTTAACACAATTACGCGTACATACAATTTGCGAAAGTGTCGTGAAAAAATTATTTCCGCGGAAGGAACGGTAATAATTTTTCATTCTAAAATCCGTTGCACACATCTGGATTTCATTTAATTCATTCTCTGAATAATTGCAACGATTTGCATGCGATTTCATTCTAAATGTAAAACACGTTTAATTCGGATCGTTTGTAATTTATTTCCGCGTTGTTGTTTTTATTATTTTTTCTGAGACGTGTGTGTAATCTCGGGGAAATTTATATATTGCGCTTTTAAAGTTTTTGATGGCGCGTTTTCGGATGCATGGAATAAAATTTATGTTGGAGATGAGAGGGAATGAAAATGTTTGCAGTGTATCTAAGCTTTAATACTTGGGTATAGGAATGGATGAAAATTACTTGGTAACTTTTTTTAGAATCCAAAAATTAATAAAAATTGTTGTGATTTTCAAAATTGAATTTGTGTTCAGTATTCCGGCACCAGATACCCACAGACGCGTTTCTGACTTCAAGGTCCTCTTCAGTGCTGAGGAATACTGAACATTTCTGACTATTTCAAGCCAATATGTGAAAACTATTAATGGATTTCGATAGCTAACGCCATCTACTGCTTCATAGTGGCATCGTTTGACGATGCCACTATGAAGCAGTAGATGGCGTTAGCTATCGAAATTCATTAATTGTTGTGATTTTGATAACTCTCTAGTTTGTATTGACAGGAGCGACTAACAAATTCACGTAAATGCACAATGTTTTGAAAATTTCACAGCTAACTCGATGGATTTTTTAACTGTACTTAAACTTTAGTTAAAAATTTCTTTGAGTTGGCTGAGAAATTTTCAAAACATTGTGAAGTAGATAGTACGTGAATTTGTCAGTCGCTCCTGTCAATGTTAATCTAACTTAGTTTTGTAAAAGTTTTCTATTTATAGAATGTATAATAAATCTTGTTCGAATGATTTTTTGGCAATAAATGTAGTGTGCCTTGAAACAAAATTGCGCTTTTAATACTGATCAACATTTATAAACAGAATTTGTATGTATAATCAGCTCAGAAGATTCAACACAATTTGTCAACCAACCGAACAAAATAAAGGCTAGCATTTTTAAAATTTTACAATATTTCAGTGTTTTATACGCGTGGCGCATGAAGTAAAATTTCGAGTTTAGAAAAGCCCCGTGAAAATTTGTCTCGGGTCGCTGCGCGACCCTCGACAAATTTTCTACGCGGGGCTTTTCTAAACTCGAAATTTTACTTCATGCTTAGTCTGGGAGTGGACCGTCAAGATTTTCAACATGTTTTTTCGATATTTCTAGATTTATGTCGGTTTATTCACAGTTTTTTATTATATATATATATATATATATATATATATATATATATATATATATATATATATATACAGGGTGTCCCATTAGTGCGGTCTCGGAAGATATCTCAGCTCTCGTTAAAGATAGAAAAAAAATGTTTTCACCAAATTTGCTTGATTTTAAGAGCTGCATAACCTAAAATTATTTTCAAATATACAGGGTGTTCCATTATTCCATACTTAATACCAACTTTGTTATTTTAAATAGAACACCCTATATATTATTTTTTTATTTGATCCGCCTTTAAATAACCTACACAAAGATATATCATTATCGGCACTTTAGGTAATTCGTTACTTAAAAAAAAAAATATATTTTGAAAATGTTGGCAGTTTTAGTACTTAACTAAAAAATTCACTGTGTTCGTATTTTTTAAGATACCAGTCTGAAATTTTACACACATATGCAGTAAAGAATGCTCTATTCATTGACTATAACACATTTTAATATTACTTATAAAACCTAGTAAAAAACTACCCTCGATATTTAATATTTAAAATATACATTACTTCATTTTTTTAAATGGGACATCCTATATTTTTTTATTTTATCAAATCCGCAATGAAAAATGCTTTATTTCTTGTATATCATACCCTTTATCTATTTTCATTAGTTTTGGAGATATTAACATTTTTCTGTCAAATATAGGGTATACAAAAAATAAAGCATTTTTCATTTCGGATCTGATAAAGTAAAGAAATATAGGGTGTCCCATTTAAGAAAATGAAGTTATGTACATTTTAAATATTAAATATTTGAAGGTAGTTTTTTATTAGGTTTTATAAGTAATATTATAATGTGTTATAGTCAATGGATAGAGCATTCTTTTCTGCATATGTGTGTAAAATTACAGACTGATATCTTAAAAAATAAGGACACAGTGAATTTTTAAGTAAAGTACTAAAACTGCCAAAATTTTCAAAAAATATTTTTTTCTGAAGTAACAAATAACCTAAAGTGCCAATAATGATATATCTTTGTGTAGGTTATTTAAAGGCGGATCAAATAAAAAAATAATATATAGGGTGTTTCGCTTAAAATAACAAAGTTGGTATTAAGTATGGAATAATGGGACACCCTGTATATTTGAAAATAATTTTAGGTTATGCAGCTCTTAAAATCAAGCAAATTTGGTGAAAACATGTTTTTTCTATCTTTAACGAGAGCTGAGATATCTTCCGAGACCGCACTAATGGGACACCCTGTATATATATATATAAATCTTTATTGGCAAATTTTGGTAATAGTAATAATACAAAAATATAATACAATTAAATAAAGTTAAAATTAAATTATCTGCCAATTGGCTATCGACCGTTGGTCTTTCTGCCTGGAATTATAGAGTTCTGTCCTTGTCAGTTATTGTGTAGGAAATGTCTTGATTGCTAATGTCTAGTCAAATGGATTTAATTGTCGTCATCACTAGGGTTATAAAATGATGAAATGAAATCATGAATTGTAGAGGTAAAACGTTTACGTTTGGGAGTGATATTAGGATTTCGAGAAATGCATAAAGGGTGTAGGATATTATACAGGGTCCCCACCCTTTATAATGAGGCGAATTTATCAGCTAAATAGGATATTCGGGTTTCGATGGGGGTAACTTTTGTTAGTTTGTACAGCAGGAGGTTGGAGGGGTTGTGCAGTGGGTTTTGGGGATGACGGATTTTGGTAAGCACTTTTAGGGCCGATCATTCGGCGACTTGTAAATGTTTGAGTGTAGTAGGATGGGGATTGTGAAAGAGGATAGCGGCATAGTCAAGTAAGGGGCGGCATATCATTTTATATATATGAACGGCTGTTTTTGTGGTAATTCCTTGTTGTTTGAAGGTCAGACCTTTAAAATGAGCCGCCCGATTCTTGATTTTTGCTTTGAGGATTGTGGAGTGAGCTTTGAAAGTAAGGTTGGGGTCAAAGAGGATACCTAAATATTTGCAAGTGGTTGAAGGGCAGTTAACTTGATTGTTTAAAGAAATTGAGAATGGGGAGTGGTTTGCTCGGTGAAAAGGGATTAGAAGCTGGGTTTTATTGGGGTTTATGGAAATTCGCCATTTCGCAAACCATGTTTGAATGGTGTCGATAAGGCCCTGTGGAGTGCTGAGGGCTTTTGGGAGTGTGGGAGCAAGTGCGATTAACGCAGTATCATCGGCGTATAGAAGAGGATAGGCAGATTTATCAAAATAGTTAGGATCGGGGTTGTACATATCATGGACGAGAAGGTTTTAGAGACATGGTGATAGCGGGGATCCTTGTGGGAGGCCTTGCTCAGGAGTAAAGGCGCTGGAAAAGGTGTGGCGTATTTTAACTTGAAGGGATCTGTTGTGCAGGAAACTGTCTAAGAGATTGATTAGGTGTGGAGGTATATTAAGGGAGCTGCATTTGAACAGCAAGCCCTGGTGCCAAACTGAATCAAACGCTTTTTGAATGTCTAGGAATAATATGGCAGATTTACGACCTTCAAGGCTTGCTGTTTGACAGTTGGACTTGAGAATGGATAAAGATAGAGTTGTGGAGCGGTGTTCGAGGAATCCGAACTGGTAGGGAGGGATAAGGTCAGCTATGCAGGACATAAGTTTGTTTTTGATTATGGTTTCGAATAATTTTCCGAGGACTGGGAGAAGGGTGATGGGGCGATAATTGCTAGGATCTAGTGGGTCATTTCCGGGTTTGGGTATACATGTAATTATACCCCGCTTTCACTCTTGCGGTAACACTTGGGTAGAGTATATATGATTAAATATTTTTAGGATATAGGCGTGGATGTTTGTTGGAAGAGATTTGAGGATAATTCTAGGAATGTTATCATAACCGGGTGCCGTGTTTTTGCCCTTTTCGAGGTTTTCAAAATATTCTTCCTCCTTTATAGCATCATTTGGGGGAAGAGGTGTTTGGGTGATTTTAAAAGACGCATACCAGGAGTTTACACTGTCGAGGAATTCATTGTCATAGTCTGTGTGGTCTGTCATTGTGTACGTGTGTTTGAAATAAGTCGCAAAGATGTTAGTAATGTCGATATCGTCCGTTACCGTATTTTTTTTCATTGGGTCTGTGATTTTTTGGATAAAATCGGTTTTCCGGTACTTGCTGAGTTTTTTTAATCTCCTGCCAGTAGTGTTTACCATGTAGGTCGTTTATTTGTTCGCTAGATTTTATCCAGAGATCACTTATGTACTGTAAATTTATTATACAAACAAAGTGATAAACAGTGTTTTATTGATGTTCAACAATGTATAACGAAGTAGAAGCCTCGATAGTCAGTGACTTATGTACTGTGTAATCATCATATGTATGTCCTTATTTAGTCTGTTGAATTTTTGTTTAAGTGTCATGTCGTCAGTTTGTCTAAAGTCTCTATATAACTGTCGTTTGTATTTAAATAAGTGGAGGATATATTCGGGAAGAGGATATTTGTAGGGTTTTTTGGTTATAGTTGGTGTGTTAGGTTTGATAGATTGAGATAGGAAAAGGGAAAATCGTGATAGGGTTAATAGATTCATTTTCGGAGATAAATTTTGTCATTTCGTCGTTCACGTTTGTAGTGTTACAGTATTTGAAATTTAAAATTGTCTTGGGAACGGATGGAAGAGGGGAGGGAAAATTGGATAGATAAGTGGTCTGAATATAAATCAGGGTGTTATTATATTAAATGCAACATTATTTTTTAATTAATACTATTTTTCTTAGAAATAGAATATTAACCCCTTAAGAGCCCAGCAAATTATAAAGTTAACTCTAAAAGTTGATTTTAGGTAAAATTTTGCATCTTTTTTTTAATTTCAATAAATGATTTATTATATTACATACATCGATTTTATAAAAGAGTTAAATTTAAAGTTCGAACAAGTGTTTCCACTCCCAGACTAAGCATGAAGTAAAATTTCGAGTTTAGAAAAGCCCCGCGTAGAAAATTTGTCGAGGGTCGCGCAGCGACCCGAGACAAATTTTCGCGGGGCTTTTCTAAACTCGAAATTTTACTTCATGCGCCACGCGTATAAAACACTGTTGTGAAGTTAAAAATACATTAAAAAAAAAATTAGTCGTAATCGAAATAATTTCTTGAATTAATTTCTCATCTGGCAATTGGTGAAACATATTACACTATGTAAAGTTAATTAAAGAAAAGGCACTTGGTATTGTTTAACAATTAAATCTTTATTCCGACTAGTTTCGGTTTGTTAGTTGTAATCGAAATATTGAAATAACAAAATATTAACATTTTTCCTTTACTTTTATTCTACATTAAGTTGCTTTATAGGTACTTATTTGTTGTTTCGTTATTAATAATGGCACAACCTCACAATAAATGACATTTGTCACTTTTTTTACAAGGCACATTAATTATAATTTTAAAAAAATATAATTTCAAATAGAAGATTTAAAAAAAATTCACCAAAACATTAAACAAAAATAAGAAATTAGGAGTTATTTGATTTAGAAAAATTAGGGAGTGGAAACAATCGCTAGAAGTTTCAAACTGAACGCAATTCAAAAACAACAAATGCCTAAAAATTTACATAGTACACACCAGGTTATGTATACTTATTTGAAAAAAAAATATATTCCCTGTACAAATTGAATTTAAACAAAGTTATGAGTAAACCTTTCAAAGTATATAAAATCAATCCTATTTTTAATGCATGCATTTTCACCGTTTCTTCGTGGCTTTAATCCCGAGCCCTTAAAACTGAAACGGGCGATTATCCTCAAATTGTATTCTTGTGTGTTGTCTTGTTTAATTTCCTCTGATAGATCAGTGCAATTTATCCTTTTCGTGTGGTTTCAATTAAGTTGAAAATTTTGCTTGATTATACGGCCCGCATAAAACGAAACGGCCTAAACTTCTCTCATTAAACGGCTCTAAAATAAAAGCCGGATTTGAGTCGATTTAATTGTGCAGAGGTGAATAAAATCAATAGGGAAATTACCTCGTCTGCATTAATTATTTAAATAGATTTCATTTGTTTTACATTTAATAGGAATTTAGAATTGAATACAGAAAAGCATCTCTAGTAGAAATTATATTTTGTAGCAATGTTGACACAATATTTAATTTCAAGTCTACAATCTTGTAGCGATATTGGGATGTGAACACGACACTAGGTTGACACGATATTGAAATACAACTTAAAAATAAATAATTATATAAGATTAACATATTATTGTATCATGTTGGTACAATATTGTGTAAAGTTGATACAATATTGTCGACACAATCTTGATTCTATTATGAATTTCAAGATTATGTCAAGTTGATACGATATTGTATTAACTTGACACAATATTGTCGATACTATCTTGAATTAATGATGAATTTCTAGATTGTGTCAAGCTGATACAATATTGTGTCATGTTGATACAATCTTGACTTAATGATGAATTTCTAGATAGTGTCAAACTTATACAATATTGTGTCATGTTGATACATTCTTGACTTAATGATGAATTTCTAGATTGTGTCAAGCTTATACAATATTGTGTCATGTTGATACAATCTTGACTTAATGATGAATTTCTAGATTGTGTCAAACTTATACAGTATTGTGTCATGTTGATACAATCTTGACTTAATGATGAATTTCTAGATTGTGTCAAGCTTATACAATATTGTGTCATGTTGATACAATCTTCACTTAATGATGAATTTCTAGATTGTGTCAAGCTGATACAATATTGTGTCATGTTGATACAATCTTGACTTAATGATGAATTTCTAGATTGTGTCAAGCTTATACAATATTGTGTCATGTTGATACAATCTTGACTTAATGATGAATTTCTAGATTGTGTCAAACTTATACAGTATTATGTCATGTTGATACAATCTTGACTTAATGATGAATTTCTAGATTGTGTCAAGCTTATACAATATTGTGTCATGTTGATACAATCTTCACTTAATGATGAATTTCTAGATTGTGTCAAGCTGATACAATATTGTGTCACGTTGATACAATCTTGACTTAATGATGAATTTCTAGATTGTGTCAAGCTTATACAATATTGTGTCATGTTGATACAATCTTGACTTAATGATGAATTTCTAGATTGTGTCAAACTTATACAGTATTATGTCATGTTGATACAATCTTGACTTAATGATGAATTTCTAGATTGTGTCAAGCTTATACAATATTGTGTCATGTTGATACAATCTTCACTTAATGATGAATTTCTAGATTGTGTCAAGCTGATATAATATTGTGTCACGTTGATACAATCTTGACTTAATGATGAATTTCTAGATTGTGTCAAGCTGATACAATATTGTGTCATGTTGATAAAATCTTGACTCAATACAAGTACAAGTACCATTCCACCAATAAAACTTCATTCTAAAAATATGACGAATCTACTCGAAAATATTAATTTCTGATTGATTGGTATTATTGCTAATATTAAAAAAGTAGTTTTAAAACGTAACACTAAATAAGCTGTGAATTTTAATTAAGAATTATGGTGTCTAGTCTTCTTTATTTTTTTCGGGACTACAAAGTTAATAAAGCGTTTTGTATTAGTATTACTAGTATTATATTTAATTCATGCTTACATAAGAAAACACTCGTTAAGTTTTCTTATGTAAGCATGAATTAAATATTTCAAGTTTAGAATAGCCTGGCTTCTTATTCAGCATTTTTAAAACTGGAAATATTTACTGCAGTCTTAACCAGTAAAAACATAATATTTATTGAATGCTTCATTAAAAACTGTATTTCTAAAAATGAGGAAAACTAAACAGACTTGAATGTGTTTTATAATAACAATATTAGATATTGATAAATTCTTACTTAGCATTTTTTTTTGTTAACCTTTATACACCCAACTAAATTATAATAATTAAGTCTATGCGGACCCCTGGAACTTCCAAAAAGTTGAAATTACACTTTTCCCCAGATTATTTTTTAAATTATGAGGCGTACGTTTCGTCTAAAAAAACTCCTGAGCACTCATGAAAACCCCAGCATAACCATGCAAATTTTATTTATAGCCAATTTTATTTCAACCCCTTTGGGAAAAATATACGCACCTTCTAGTTTAAATACATCCAGTATCATAATTTTTGTTAAATATTTTTCTAAATACCACTAGCCTATTTTATTACAAACTCAAGATCATAATTATTGTTAAATATATAATAATTAAATATCATTTATTATAGGAATTTGAATTATTGAGTAATGTGAAGATTTAAACTAAACTTGGAATGCGAACACTAACACTTTCTTCCCAAAATTTTTATTTTGCTAGATGTACAGTCGGCGCAACCGAAATCTGAACGCCAAAATTGAATGAGGTAATTTACACTTTGCATTATAGTCGTTCGTCGCAATTCAATTTAACAGATTGAATTGCGACGAACGACTATGATGCAAAGTGTAAATTACACCATTCAATTTTAGCGTTCAGATTTCGGTTGCGCTGACTGTACATCTAGCAAAATAATAATTACTCTCAAAAATTACAGTCAAATAATTTTTTTTTAAATGCCTCAGCATTTAACTGAAATGGTTTTTGTAGTTTTATATTCTTTTAATTGTTATCTTGCACATTTAATGTAGATAAGACTGATTGGATAAAACGGCAATAATAAAAGTAATATATTCCTGCTCTTAATATTCTCCCCTTTCTTTGTAATACCACTAGCCAAAGCCAAAATTACAGCAATGAATTTCAGTAGCAAATAATAATCAAAGAGCGTTCACATTTGGGTTGCGTCGACTGTACATTTCTAGTACTACGTACTCAGTATTAATAACTTACTGACTGACAGTCAGTAAATTGTAAAATGTACATATAGCAAAATCAGTGGCGTAGATAGCTTTTTGTTGTCTTATTAATTAAGACATTGTTTACATTTTCACGAATAACATGTTCGTAATTTGTTATATTATGTTTAGAGTGTGCAAACTATAAGAAGCGTAAGCTTATTTTCTCGAATTCAAACAGTTTTGAATTTGAATTTATCTTATCTAAACAAATTGTTTTATTAAAGTCTTATCACTACTGTTAAACATTTTGTTAATACCAGCATCAATCAATCCCCAATAATTCCGCTAGAAAGCAGAGCAAAGAGATAAAACTCGATTTCCTCGTTACAGGAAAGGGAAACAGATGTTGGGAAAATGGGGTAATTGATTAATTCATGATGGCTGAGGGTGCGCAGAAAAAAAATACGGAAGGGGTCGTTAGTTTTTCTTATTTATTTATTTTGCGCTCGCAAATATAATTATAATTTTTACCGTTGAGTTCTTTTAGGGAAAACGGGTGGGCGGGATTGTTTTACCAAGCATTCATAAATAAAACATGCGAATCCTTTGAAGGTGCGTTTTTTAAATACTTGAGGTTGAACGGGTAGCGAAAAGTTTTTAGGTATTTGTGTTCATGGCGCATACCGTAGTTCTCCGTGGGGGTTTTTAAATTAGTTGAAATTGAATGGATATGATAACGAGATGTCTTTTTAATCTCATACAATGTTAGATTGAGCTTTTTTGTTAAGAGATTATTATGACTGTAATGTAATCAGTGGCGGCTCGTAAGGATTTTTATTTGTGGGGCTTCAGAAATAAACATATAGTCCATTTCACGAGAGGTGTCCTGTGATTTTTAAGTTCAAATTAAATTGACTAACGAGTGTCTGTATACTGTCAGCATTCCAGTAGGTTCTGGCTTCATACGTCGTAATTAAATTCAGCACTGTGACACCACCCAATGACATATAATTAAATGTATTTGACGTTTTCAAAATTTACCGTTTCGTATGGCATAATGTAAGATATGTAATTTGTTTTTCAAAGCAACTGAGATGCCGACAGATTATAGACACTCGTTAAATTTCCTTGTTTTTATGATTTTAGTTGATGAACCATGTGAATTAGGCTGTGATGGTATTAGCGTCTGCAACATCTTCAACAGAACTCTTCCGCTCTTGCACCCCACTCGTTATAATAATTTTAATCCCTTAATTAAAAGGGTTTAGCATAGTTGCAATCGAGCCCACAAAAGTAGAACAAATGATGTTAATGTGAAAATACCTGAAAGAAAAATTGTACAATAGATTTCAAACCAGTGATGACAGGACATCTCTCATGAATTCTACTATACAGGGAATTTTTCTATCATGTAAACACATCCCGATTCAGCGAATGCATTTTGAGCATTCGCTGTTTTTTTAATAAGTTTTATTTGAAGCTTTAGAAAAGCCTCTCCACTCCTTAATGATAAGTTAGGTAAAATTTTGAGCTTAGAAAAGCTGGCTTGGTCGCGTAGCTATCTTTTACTTTAATCAACAAGCAATATCTTCTTTAGTTACAATTTCAAGATTCCGACAACACGATAAAATATTCAATTTACCGCAGAATAACCCGTTCCCGTTACAACGTCATCCCCGGCACGTTAATAATTAAATGTAAATGTTAATTTAACCGAGAATATTTCCAATAGAAACTTTAGTCAATGGGGGAAGTATTGTCAAGCTCACGGTCAATAATAGCCCCTTTTTGAATAGCCACGTCTAAAGTAGTAAATAAATTATACGATCGTCCAATTTAATCGCTGCGATATTCTAAAGATTTATCCTTTATTTATTTCTGTGTTGTTCAAGTTGAAAGTTCACGCGTAGTTTCTGAAACTGCTGGAATTAACTCGATTACGTTGTTACTTTAAACATCTTGAATATAGGTTAATTGTTAACATTTTCGTTGTTCGGTTTTTGAATTAATCAAATAAATTTCCATGGGAACTCGTTAATTCTAATCAGTGTTAATCCGAAATGCTTGTCCTTAATTAGTGAAGGGCCGGTAATCCCGAGTTTCATTCGTCATTGGGATTAATCCCGAATGCGGTCATCAAGGTTCGTTATGACTCCTCAAAGTCTTCCGCGTCCACTTCAAAAGCGCGCGCGATTGCTCCCCTTATAAATAATTCAGGTGGGCGAAAAGAGAGACCGAGAGCATTCCCTCTTTTCAGTGTAAATGCGTTTGCGAATCGCGGCTCATTAAATATTAAATGCTTCATTACAATTTTAACTCAATATTTTGTGACAGTCATCTTTTTATTAATTATTTAACGTTACATATGATTTTAGGTTATTTGCAATCTCTCGATCGAGATTGCTACAATTTTAACTCAATATTGTATGACAGTCATTTCATCTTTTAAATGTTACATATGATTTTGGATTGTTTGCGTTCTCTCGGTCGAGATTGCTTTGGTTTTTGTTTTCTGACAATGATGTTTGGATGCGATTGACGCCATTTTCGATTTTAAATTTTGTGCTGATAAAGAAGACGCTGCTTGAAGTGAATTGTGAAGCAATTGTGAGTATTTTTGGAACACTTGCCGCATTTCTGCACATCATTCTCAGCGAATATCACCAGAGAGGCCGCCCACCATCGAAGGACTCAACTCAAACTCTAATTTGAAGCCGTTAATCTTCATTGAGGTTATTTTGATTGGCCATGTCCGGTGCGACTTCTTGCTGTGGAACATCAGGTTAGTGAAGACTGCTTCGAAAGAGTTTATCTACGGGCTTTATTTGAAGAAGTTACGGTGCAAACGGAAGCGCGGGGAGGTGACGCATACAGTTGTCAATTGGAGCAGAGCACCCTAGTTAAAGTAGGATCTGCCGTGAGACGTTGCCTTATATCAAATGGGTGGAGGGTTTATCACGACGAACAATTATTTTGAATTTAAAGTTTATTTGATTCTGCGGTTGATGCCGTATTTGATTGAACTTCTTATTGAAGATGATGTTTATTTGTGCAGTGCAATTAAGATAAAAGATTATTAGTTTGTTCGGCGCGCTATTTCGGTAATTTTTGCGTTCTTAAATAATCTTAAACAAGCACATTTCGTGTTTCGGTCCCGGTACGAACAGCAATGGCCATTGTTTATCTTTTAATCAAACGTGTTATTTTCTTTGATGGAGTACATTTATAAATTATAACTAAGTAATACGAAATAGCCCTTTAAATATTTATTTTGTCTTTCTGTTATGTTCAGCTGAAAATAATAAACATTGTAATTGTTTTTGCCATTTTTAATTAATGTTAACATTTTCTGTTGAATAATTTTTGTTGAATAGGGTTTCTCCAGATCGAAATACTCCGATTTTTAAAATTTTTAAAATTAAGCCGTGAGTATATATGTGTGGGACGCATAAATGTTAAAATAAAGTTCCTTCCGAGACTTACCATTTGGCCGCAAATCGTATTTTAATTTCCAATTTTGAGGTTATATACGTTGATATCTTTGGGAAAATAAGCACATTACAGGTATAACTTGTACACATGATTAAATTATCTACAAAAATATGACGTAATTAATCAAAAGTGTAGTATTATCTTCATTTATACGGCCAAAATCATGATATTAATTTCACACTAAATGTGACGTCCACTGACGTTTATATAAACTAATGGATATATAATTCTTGATTGATTATTATCCATATTTAGATTATGAGTATTTTAACTTTTGGTATAAAAAGGTATATAGTTATTTTAAAAAAATAACCGCTTACTAAAATCTTTATCTAATGACTGCGATTATAACGCGAAAAATTAATTTTGTAATTAAATTATCTCTAACTTGTATAACCGTAATTTCTAGTTGCGTTGATGGCAAACAATTTTGTTGTTACTCCACTGCTGCAACCCGAGTTGATTTTTGTAAAGAGCAAATGTGAATTTATCAAAAACTAAAAGTTAATTGTTTACTGTAATTGTATACATAACTGAGTACATAAATTGCACTGATCAAAATAAATTATGTGTGAGTGATAAAATATAATATTTTGTTATAATAAACAACAAAAGAAAAACATTTCAAACTTCCCTCCTTCAGTCGGTAAAGTAGGCTGCAAGTTGCTAAAGTTAAGTCGGTAACTAAGATTACAATTTGCTTACATCAATACATTTTATTCATTATAAATAAATTATTGAATTAAATATTAATGCATTATTATTTGTGTGGATTAATGGCGCCATCTATTTTTTATATCATAAATTAAAATACTTGTAATTTTCTAATGGATCCAATTTATATATTCATTATTTTAAATAAACGTCAGTACACGTCACATTTAGTGTAAAATTAATATCGTGATTTTGGCTGTATAAATAAAGATAATGCTACAATTTTGATTAATTAAGGCATAATTTTGAAAATATTTATATATTATAATTTATCATGTGTACAATTAATACCTGTAATGTTCTTATTTATCCGAATATACCAACGGATATAACCTCAAATCTGGAACTTAAAATACAATTTGCGGCTATACGGTAAGTTCCAGAAAGAACTTTATCTTTACATTTGTGCGTCTCACACAAGCTTATTCCCAGTTCCGTTAAAAAACTCTCAAAAATAATAGTATTTCGTTCTGGAGAAATCCCTTAAACTCCTCCACACACGCTGGTTAGCATTTAACCGAGTGATTGCTACACTTTCAAATAATAAATATAAATTGAGTAGAAAGGATGTCATGATTTACAAAAAATAGTAATAATTCAGAAATTATAAAACATTGGTTTTAATAGTAAAATATTGCCTATAAAATTCTTGTTGTCTTGTGCGTTAGGAAAACATGAATTTTCTCATTTTAATTTTTAGATGGATTAATTATTACATAACATGTAAAATAATTGATAGATTTATAATTGTCTGCGTGTGGGTAAGATAAATTCTAATTCAACCTAGTATAGTTTGCGCATAGTTTGCGACAAGAGATAACTGAAATAATCTCGGAATTATACAAATTAATGCGATTAAGAGGGCGCTCTTAATTCCGCGCCCGGTTGCACACCTCGTTATTTCTACGTGGTAAACTAAACGAACCCTATTTTCCAATATCTACCTTAAGATTAATTTCTAAATCTACCAACTATTTTTATACACTTGTAAATAAAACACTTTTTACTTTGTTTAACCACTATATTTTGCACTTCATTTGTGATTAAAGTTTCGAGTATCTAGTAGGCATTATTAAACTAAACAAGCAAAATTGAATATTGTAAGTATGCTGAATCCACGTGGGAACATTAAATTTTATGATTTCTTATATATACAGGGAGTTTTTCTTTTCAGTATACATGTCCCAATTACAGCGTATACAGGGTGTCAATTTGAAAACAGGCCAGCCAGAATATCTTTGGAACCGTAACAGTTAGAGAAAATTTTTCAAAACCGTTTCTAGGATATGGAGGGGGAACCATTTGGACCCACATAACAACCTTCTGCAACCAACCCCTTAGGCTGTAGCCACCCTTGCCAATTTTTGTTAAATGGTACGACCCTACTTGGGATATATCATTAGAAAGGTCTTTCAAAATGCTAATCAGCGGTACCAACTAAAATTTTTATTGTTACATAAAAAATGCAAAAAAAAAATTAAATCAATTTATTTGATTTTAAAATTGTTGTCAAATTATTTTAAAATTTTTATTTTTTACAAATTACAAATGAAAAAGCACAGATAAACACAATAATACCCAATATTTATCAGAGTTATTTATTGTTTTATTAGAATATGGACAACTATAAAAAAAAATATTAAAATAATAACAAAACTTGGTTTAATGGAATACATTTATTAACTGAATAAATTGCACCTGTCCGCAATATAAAAAAAAAAAAAACGTTGACAAAAAACACCAATGAAATAAAAATAAATCTTTCATTAACTTAATTCAAATAAACACAATATGTGACACTGCCATTAGTATTGTTGTGACTATCTTTAAGTAATCTGTGCTCTTTACCTTAAACTTGTTATTAATTTTTATAAAATGGTTTACACCCTGGGTCTCCAAACTATCTTCTTCGCGGGCCACAAATACAATTCTACATAATAAAGTCGGCCAAGATCCGATTAATTTTATAAAATTATGAAAAATTTGAGGAACAATTGTTACAATATTTCAAAATATGACATTTACAAAAAAAAATACAAACAATCGCGGGCCGGATTCATGCAAGTCGCGGGCCGGATTTGGCCCGCGGGCCGTAGTTTGGAGACCACTGGTTTACACAATCGCCGAACGTGTTGAAATTATTTTTATTTATGGTTCTAATATCAGTTGTGCTAGACAAACTACAATTTCATTCAATTAATTACATCCTGAAAAAAATGTACGTCATCAGTATGTCCTAGATCTAGTTTTAAAATTTGAGCAAACAGGATCGGTCACCAACAAGAAAAGAGGTCAACCTCGGCTCCTAAATGAAACGGCTCAAATTGAAGTCCTGGGCCCATTTACTATGGACCCTACTATATCACTTCGTTGTATGTCTAGAGCCTGGGTCTCCAAACTATCTTCTTCGCGGGCCACAAATACAATTCTACATAATAAAGTCGGCCAAGATCCGATTAATTTTATAAAATTATGAAAAATTTAAGGAACAATTGTTACAATATTTCAAAATATGACATTTACAAAAAAAATTACAAACAATCGCGAGCCGGACTCATGCAAGTCGCGGGCCGGATTTGGCCCGCGGGCCGTAGTTTGGAGACCACTGGTCTAGAATAACAGAATTGAGTCAGGAATCCATTCGCAAAGTCTTGAAAGAGCACAAATTTCATTCCTATAAAATGCAGATTACGCAAGAACTTGAAGATGATAATCCAGACAGACGAATTGAGTTTTGCAAAATGATGACTCATAAAATTATAGCTGAGCCTGACTTAGTGAAAAGCATTTGTTTTAGCGACGAATGTACTTTTTATCTTAATGGCAATGTAAACAAACAAAATTATCGATATTGGAGTGGTGACAATCCTCATCTTATTAGAGAAGTCCACATGCAGTATCCCGAAAAATTAATGTCTGGCCAGGTATTCTTGGAGATTCCATTATTGGCTCTTATTTATTGATCAAAATTTAAATAGTCAAGTGTACTATAAAATGTTAGATCAATTAATTCAGCCCCCTATAGTTCATGAATTAGAAAATCAAAGAGATGAAAATGATGAACTAATCTTGAATGACAATTTATTACATTAATTGTTTTATTGAGTTATGTGGAGTATTTAATCACAATAAAAATAACTTTTATTCCTTACTTCACTTTTATTTTTATTCGTTAGATGTACATTTTGAGTGCAAAGCACTCATTATCAATAACTAATACATTTTCAACAAGACGGAGCACCTCCGCATTATGTAGTACCTGTTAGAGACTGGCTAAGCCACACTTTTGGGAATCAATGGATTGGTAGAAGAGGACCAATTGAATGGCCACCTAGATCTCTAGATTTGACACCATTAGACTTCACTTTAAATCTGTGGTCTATAAAACTCAGCCCGAGTCTATCGCAGATCTGCGACAACGAATAATACAAGAGAGTCGAGCTATTCCACGACAGACCTTCCAAAATGTACGACAGGAATTTGAGAATAGACTTTATTATTGTGTCGAAAATAATGGAAATCATTTTGAGCATACAATAATTTAATAATAATTTTATTACATTTTTTATGTAACAATAAAAATGTTAGTTGCTACCACTGATTAGCATTTTGAAAGACCTTTGTAATGATATGTCACAAGTGGGGTCATGCCATTTAAAAAAAAAATTGGTAAGGGTGGCTACAGCCTAAGAGGTTGGTTGCAAAAGATTGTTATGTGGATCAAAAAGGTTCCCCCTTCATACCCTAGGAACAGTTTTGGAAAATTTTCTTTAATTGTTACGGTTTCAAAGATATTGTGGCTAGCTTGTTTCCAAATTGACCACCCTGTATACTAAAATCTTCCGATATGCATAGTTTGTTAAAAGAGTTTAATTTGAAGCTTTAAATGAGTGTTGTCCACTCCCAGGCTAAGCATGAAGTAAAATTTCGAGTTTAGAAAAGCCCCGTGAAAATTTGTCGAGGGTCGCGCAGCGACCCGAGACAAATTTTCTGGGCTTTTCTAAACTCGAAATTTTACTTCATGCGCCACGCGTATAATAGACTATAATATTGTGAAATGTATGTATATTTAAACTTCACTTGAATTTGATAATGACTATTAGATAGTCGAAACTATAGTCACAAATTATGTGCAAAATATAGTGGTTAAACAAAGTAAAACGTGTTTTTAAGATGTACCACAAAGTGAACGCCTACAACACAAAACAGTTAAATATTTGGATTGATTGAGTTACTTGAAGATAATTATACTTTGATTAAAAAACACTTAGAACCTTTCTTCAATACTTTATTTTGTAACCAAATGTACATTTCGGACACGAAGTGTCCATTATCAATGGTTTGATACTAATAGTTAAATATTTTTATAAAAATAAATATTTTTATAAAATAATTTATAATCAAAATCCTTTTTCTCAAACTCACTTAAAATCCTCAAAAAAAACGAACTGTGCATTTTCGCTAAAAACACAAATTCTTGTTATTCCTTACATTATTATTATTAATACCTAAATAATTTATAACATTTCTAAATATTCAAATGGAAATTAAAACCCTCGCCAAAGCGAAATGAAATATCTACCATGATTCCTACTACTCTCTTTTCGCCCCCTCAGCCGCGTTTTCCCGTGCAACTGAAACAAATCCCGCATCTTACAAAACAAATGCTACCCATAAAACACTCTCCCCTACGAGCGTCGGCAGTTTTATCGCGACCCGCTTCCGTCGCGACGCCGACGTCGATAGCGTCCCACCTGTTCGAATGTGTGAAGAGCATTCAATTCCCTCAACGTGTTTCGATTTTGAAGCGTGTGTGTATTTTATCCTGACGTTGAAATATTACACAATGTTTATTTCGGATTAAAACGAAATGTGTAACTGAAAGATTTCCTCGTCGATAAATTTATTCAGCATAACAGTTGTACTTATTATGTAATAAAGTTTGTTGGATATGATCTTGCTTCGTTAAACACAAATTTAGATGCATGAAATTGTGATAAAAATAAATTTATAATTTCATTAAATATGAAATATTCGAGGTTACAATAATAAACCATAAATTCTTTGTGAATCCTTTCGAATTGGTACATTAATAAAATGCAGATTTTTAAACATTGATTGTTTTTATAAAAGTTTTCAATTTGAAGCTTCTAATGAGTGTCCAATCTCAGATTAGCATGAAGTGAAATTTAGAGTTAAGAAAAGCTTGAACATTTGGTTGGTTTGCTTAGGTTTGATCTCTTGTTAAGTAATTTCATAAATGTTTAAGTATATGGAATATGTAAAAGTATACTTAGAAGATAAAATCACTGTATGTATTGTGACGCCACTTTAGGCTCAAGGTCTGAAGTGTGAGAAAGGAACTTGTGATAAGATTCGTTTCTAACACTTACTGTCGCAAAACAAAAGTCAACTGAACCAAATTCGTATTTAAACCGTATTTAAAATATTAGTTGCTTGAAAATTCCCGATGTAGGCTAGCTAGGGCATGGGGAGGGTTCGAATTATTTTTATGGCGCCAAGTAGTCTTCGATATTTTGCCCCACCAGGAATTGACGCGATGGAAAACTACTAAACCTGGATGTTTGTTCAAATATAAATTCTCAACACAAATAACAACGACAAAAAAATAAAACAAATCGAATAAATTCAAACTATACTTTATTTTAATACTGTTGATTAAGTGACGAAGGGAAAAAATATCACTTCGATTAAGGTAAATTTAACTAAATAGTGTGTGAATTAGTACAGCAACAATACGTAAGAGTTGCTATCCAAATAATACGCGAAAATAATCGCATCGCAGTAACTTAAATCAAATACGCAACCCGGTGGTTATTTCAATGGCCATTGCATAATCCGGACAGATAATTTCCAAAACATTCACATAAATTACTAGCAGAATACCCGTCGGACTAGCACACTCTTTAACAACAGTCAAAAATCCAAAAATAATTATCTCAACATTAACACACTTCAAGAGAAAAACATTTCTCTCGAGCAAATTCGCAATTAAATTCGAACCAACAAAAAGTGCACACACACTTATCAAAAATATTTTTTTTTGGCTTTTGCCTGGCCTTAGTAGTAACGTAGACTATTGGCCAACATCAATATTTATTTTATTTATTCCATTTAAGTATTTAATTCTTTACACGCTTATGCAACTAATTATGGACGACACAGCACATTCAATCACATCCATGGCTCCAGAAGGTGCCAATTTCCCCATAAGAAACTGGGATTCGAACCCACGACCCTCTGGCCCAAGAGTAGGAGCTCTACTCACTGACCCACGAGGGTCCCCTCAAAAATAATTAAAAATAGGCACGGGATTACTATTCCTCTTTCCACGATAGCACTTGTAATAAATAATAAATAAATTCAATCTGGCCTGTTTATCCGGAGTTCTTCATCCAATGCGACAGAACGGTCGCTACCGTCCCCGATCCACTTCCTGCCACCGCGTTCCTGTGTTCCAGCGCCGCGCTTCGCCTACGTCACACCCAGGTCGCGCTCGCTCGTACTCTCGACTCGGCGGCCGGGAAATTGTGCGAACTGATAACTCGTACGATGAATGAACGCAGCCTCAACAGCCACAAAAACTCCTTAACCAAAACCAACCAAAATGGAGCGGATACGTGGGATAACACGGTTCAACAAGAACCTCCCAAGATTCTCCCACGAGTCCAGGAAAACTTGATTAGACGGTCGTAGTTTCGACGGTCTAAATTTCTACGGGTCGTATTTACGAGGGCGTAGTTTCGAGGGGCCTAGTTTTGAGGGGCCTAGTTTCGAGGGGCCTAGTTTCGAGGGGCCTAGTTTCGAGGGGCCTAGTTTCGAGGGGCCTAGTTTCGAGGGGCCTAGTTTCGAGCCTAAAATTACACATGGACGGGGGGTGTCAGATAAATTAAATAACCGGGATTCTAACGTTACCTAAGATGTAATGCGGCTCGCTTAGCGTTGTGTTGTGCAGAAAATGACTTGATACGCGCCTCACGCGCTCCAGTTATCAATCCTTTTTCACTCAACCACGTTGATGCACCAAACACAAGTTTCACAATGGCCGGACGGTAGAAGAAGACACTCGCGCATAGTCAATAGTTCCCAAAAACGTCTCAAAACCACCACTGAGAGCGGCGCGGGTCAATTTAAATTTATTCTCTGTGCAGTCGAAAAACAGGACCGTCACAGTATCTAAATGTCATTTTAAATCAGTAATTAGGGAGTTATTAACAACACCGAATGGCTAAAAATATACAGCGTATAAACCAGGCCTTGTAGATATCTTGGTGGACATACAATGTTCGGACAAATCGAAAATTAGATAATTTCAAACATAACCACATTTATATTGGCTAAGTCAGGTTTTATAAAGAAAGGATAACCTTTTTTTCTTAAGAAAGTGACAATGAAAATATGTAAATAAAAGGAACCGGTATAAATTTGGTGATGTTTGACATTATCCAACTTTCAAGTTGTCCCAACATTTTATGGCCACCGATGGTACACTTCTGTGCAATAAAATTAAGTACACAAAATATGTTATAGTTTAAATCGGACGTGACGAGTTTCCTGGTAAATATGTCAATTTCCTTAATGTCAAAATGCTGCGTCATTTAGACAACAATTCAAAAATTCGAATTGTAACTGAAATAGAAGATGATTTTTCTATTTCGGCTTTGTTCTATTTATTACAAAGGCTTTTATTAAAAGGTCATAGTTTTGGTTTTTTAATAAAGGTGTTAGTTTCAAGTTATGGTGTTTCATCATTTATTAAAACTGCTGCTAGGCAATTAACATAGACCCGAATTATACAACTAAAATATTATTAAAAAGTAGTTATAGAACTTGTACCTAATTTTATTGCACAGAAGTGTAAGTAATATAAATAGCATTTAAAATAAACAATATTTCTTAGGTAGCCCGGCGCATTCACCAAAAATATAAAATTAATAAAAATGTCCAGGGTTTACTAAACTCGATCAATCAATTTATTATTAAATTTTAAAACATACTTTATCTTTAACAATAATGTCTTAAAGGATTAGAAAAATACGGATTTTAAGATTTAAAATTCACATGTTCCACAAGTGCTCCATAATTTATAAAGCTAAGCAGAATTGAATATTGAAAGTATGCTGGTTCCACGTGGGAATATTAAATTTTATATTTTTCTTTTAAAGGGTGGTCCATCTAGTGGTTTCTTTTTAAATCATATGTTATTTTGACAGTGACAGCTCTTTCCCGGTTGAAATCTTAACAGAAAGTCAGTATCATATCTCCGCGGAACGTAATAAATCGTTTTACGCTCCAACAACGTTGGGAAATAATGCAAACCAATTTAAATCAAAAGTCCATGCTGTGTAGCCCAAACAGTGCGGTTATTAAAAAGAAGTTTTGGCCGAAATGAGGCACAAAGACCTTGCATTATTAGCTTACAAGGTCCAATTGACTCAGCACTTGAAGGCACACGACCATCCGCTTCGCTATCGCTTCTCGGTGTGAGCCTTAGAGCAGCTCGAAATTGACAACGATTTTGCTCGAAAAATCATCATTTCTGACGAGGCGCATTTTCAACTGCCACATGTGGGGATCGGAAGACCCGCACATGATCGTCGAGAAACCAATGCATCCTCAGAGATTCACAGTTTGATGAGAATTTTGGAGCGGTGGCATCATTGACTCATTTTTCTTCGAAAATGCTGCTGAAACAGCCATTTCGGTCAACGGTGAGCATGATAAACCATTTGTTTTGGCCGAAAATTGAAGATATGGACAATCTTTGGTTTCAGCAGGATGGCGCGCAATGCCACACAGCCCATGCCACGATCTTTTGAGCGTCAAGTTCGGTATTCGTGCTATCAGCCGTCTCGGTGATGTCAACTGGCCACTTTGGAGCTGCGATTTGAAGCCGTTAGACTTTTTTGTGGGGTGTCGTAAAATTCCGATGTTATGCGAACAATCCTTTAATGATTTAGGCCCATAAGGCAATTATTGAGCAAGCCATTCGTGAGATAGAGCCAGAAACCGTCACCAAGATCTTGGAGAATTGGGTTGACAGGATGCGCCACTGCGAAGTTAGCCGAGGTAGCCTCATGAAAAAAATCGTGTTCCATAAATAATGGAAGAAATTCAAAGAAACCAATAATATATGAACAAAAATATGATTTTTGCTTTTTTTTGAATTTTTAAAAAGAAACCACCATATAGATTACCCTGTGTATACAGAGTTTTACTTTTAAGTATACATGTCCCAATTACAGCGTATATACTTAAATCTTCCGATATCCGTAGTTTATTAAAAAAGTTCAATTTAAAGCTTTAAATGAGTATTTTCCACTCCCAGGGTAAGCATGAAGTAAAATTTCGAGTTTAGAAAAGCCCCGTGAAAATTTGTCTCGGGTCGCGCAGCGACCCGAGACAAATTTTCTGGGCTTTTCTAAACTCGAAATTTTACTTCATGCGCCACCCGTATAAATGACTAAAATATTATGAAATTTATGTATATTTAAACTTCACTTGAAATGTTTTATACGCGTGGCGCATGAAGTAAAATTTCGAGTTTAGAAAAGCCCCGTGAAAATTTGTCTCGGGTCGCTGCGCGACCCTCGACAAATTTTCTACGCGGGGCTTTTCTAAACTCGAAATTTTACTTCATGCTTAGCCTGGGAGTGGAAACACTCATTTAAAGCTTCAAATTGAACTCTTTTTAAGAACTAACGAATATCGGAAAGTTTACAGCGCATGCATATGTATATTTAAAAGAAAATTTCGCTGTTTTTGTGAAATATAATATTTTTTATTAAAATATTGCAGTTTTTAAATTTTTATTAAAATTCATGCAATTTTCTTAGATTCACATAAATTATTATTCCTGTCAAATTCACGAATCTAATTTTCTTAAAATCAACTATTTTCTCAAGGAAAACTTGCGTTTTCAACACACACACACACTTAATCACAGCAATTAGAAAAAAATATGCTAATCTCCTCAAAAGATCCCACCACCTGATAAACCGTTTCTTTTTTTTCTCTCTCCACTTTCGCAAAGAAAACCGATCGATACGCGCTTTCCTCACCGCTTTGTCGCCGGCACTGTACAAACACAATTCCTGGGGTGGTCGAGGGGGAAAGGACGTGGAATTAATTTTTAATGCAACAGGCACTTAAAGGATTCCATCTTGTCCGGCCGCTTGAATGGACTTCCGTCGCCTTTCAGAGCAACCTAAAACTATTATTATCGGGCATAATGATGTTTCTGGAGGAGGTGTAATCTCGAATCTCGGTTTGGTCCCACACAAAGAAGAGAGAAAGAGCTAGAGAGAGAAATGATAATGGGGATGTGTAATACAGGACCGTTTGTTAAAATTGGTGTAACCGCGGGAAAGCGCGAATCGGTTTTTTTTTGTTAGTTAATTAGGGCGAAGTCGTCTGAATTTTAGATTCTTGAGTGTAAGTGTTAAAGTTTTAATATATGTTAATAATAGGAAGAAAAGCTACGACCTTATGTTAGAATGTTTGAATATGTATTCATATCTCTTTCTACTGTTTATAATTGGGGAGAAAATTATAAAATTATATTAGAGTATTCTTTTATACTCGTTGTTCAACTATTATATTAAGAAAGGTGACTGATGGATTGGTTTTGATTACCAATTTGGTATCCAAATACAATTACAATAAAAAGTATTGTATGCATTTTCTGCGATACAAACTCTAATTTATATAATCATACCCTCATGTGGGGCCTCGGTGGCCGAGTGTGTAGAGACCCTACGCACAGACCAAGAGGTCGCGGGCTCGAATTCCGTCCATAATTTATGAATAATAAATTATTCCATCCGGGTCCATGGATGTAGTATGACTGAGTTTGTGTTGTTTCAGGAGTAAATGGTTATTTATCGAAATTAGAATTGGTTAAAATACATTAATATGTTAAATATATAAATAGATTAATGGCTAATGGTCTAGATACCAAGGCCAAACAAACAAAAACAAAAAATACCCTCATGTCTATATTTGTACGTATATTTTGTATTTGTTTATAACAAAACTGCCGGATAATTTTTTCTCATAGTATATTATGCAATGACTTGTCCTCATAACACTGCCATGTATTTTTTGGACCAATAAATCTATTCTATTCTATTCTATTAGATTTGTTTGGTTCCAACATGTGAATAAACATTGTTCCAATGTTAGATAAAACAGAATCTGATCTCTGCAAGTGAAATTACAAGTCTTCTCCCATAATAAAAACGTTAAAGCAGCGGGGATCCGAGAAGGCTGCGATTTTTACATTGCTCTTATGGGAGACGACTGTAACCGGGAGTGGAAAAATCGAAGAATTCATTTAAGAAAGTTAAAATTTTCACAGGACCGAAAAAACAAAATTCCGCGTGTCTTAGGCTGAGCGGCATTTAAATCCGACCGCGTTTTCTATTTTAAATCATTTTTTTTAATTTTACGCCTGACGGAAGATTTCCTAACCTCAATACTTTACACGCTGGTCTTGCTTCAGACGGAACTTTTTCAGGTCGCGCATAGCTCAATTTCGATGGGATTTTACCTGGGCTTTCCAACGCGACACTTCCGACCGCTCAAATCGCCCGATTAAAAAAAAATATCGCATTTAATCGATTTTGCAAAAAAAAAAAATAGATTTTCAGAATTTTGCGTCTATCGTGTTCAGAATTCCATTAGAAACACGACCTATCTATCGAGAATTTTTTCTATCGAGGAAAAGTATTTTTTTTTGCAATTAAAATTTCAGAAAAATATATAACGGCTGTCTAAATTTTTCATTTTGATGTTTTTTCGCGAAAAATTGCGATAGTGAAATTTGGATTTCAGATTTGGATTTCGACTGATTATCCGCGACTGAGAAAAATACATCAAAAATCTACATTTTTTTTCCACGGGCTGTCAGCACATTTTCGGTCGAAAAATTGCGATAGAGGAGTTTTGTTTTCACATTTCGATTTCGAATAATTAGCCGCAACCGACAAGATGAAACAAGACGAAACAAAACAATGAAAACAAAAAAATAATTTTTGAAATTTTCATTTTGATGTTTTTTCGCGAAAAAATGCGATTGTGAAGTTTGGATTTCAGATTTGGATTTCGACTGATTATCCGCGACAGAAAAATATAAAATCAAAAATCGAAATTTTTGACCAAAGAATATACCTTCTTTCAATTTTTTTACTCAAAAAACACGATTCTGGAACAGGCCCTGAGAACCATAGTCATTTTCATTTTAGCGATCTGAAATTTTTACTGGGCAGAGAACTAAACATCCCGCGTGGAACTGGCTATACGGCGTTAAAATCCGACCACGTTTTCTATTTAAAAAAAATATTGAAATTCAAACTTTTTTTTTCCTCGAAAAATTGCGATTGAGAAAATCAACGGGGCATAAAATATCGAAATATTCATTTTAGCAACTCGAAATTTTTACTGGGCCGAGAACAGACCGTCGCAGGTCCCGTAGGCTATTCGGCGTTAAAATCCGACCCTTTTATCTATTTTAGTGAGCTGTAACTATTAATCCGAGGCGAAGCCGAGCCAAGCCCAACCAATTAAAAAAAATGTATTTTATCGACAATTTACCGACGACGGGAAATTCGAAAATGATAACCGTAGTCCAGTGGCGTATTCAGGGGGGGGGGCACACGGGGTCCCAACTTTTTTATTTGAGGCACCTGAGCAAAATGGTGTTTTCGTCGATTTTTTTTTATATCTTTCCGTCACATATCGCAAAAATAAAGTCCTAGACCGTTTTCATCGACAAAAATAAATTATATAAAATAAATAATAATAATATAAAATAAGTCAGACTACATCACCCCCAACAAACTTGCGAGAGAAGCGAGCTAAATCAAAGTCAGACTACATACTACGAGTACATACAGGGTCCAGCAACAGCAGTACGAGGTGATAGTCGAGTGCTGCTCCACATTGACCACACAACAGTATAACAATCCAATCCGTGAAAATTACGATTTTTTTTGGTTTTATTTTAAATCGAATCAAGCACCGAGGCATTTCAAAAAAATCACCGCTTCGTTTTTGTTTATCGTGGAGCCTTCAGTCGGTGCGAGTTTCGTTTGTTCACAATTGTTTCGTTTTTTTCAATATTTGATATAAGTTGAGTATAGTAATTTAAAATTGACTTATTGACATGATAGTAAAAATATGTTTTTATACCCTGTTTGCCATTGACATTTTTCCTAAAGCAATTTTTCATAGAAATGTCCTATTATTAATTAAATTGATTTGAATTATGTTAGTTAACTTACTTATAAACAAATATTCGCTTTTAATAAAATAATTTGAGTTTTTCATCTTTTGTTAAAGTTTAATTTTTAACGATAAACTTACATTTTAAATATATACCATCTATTTAGTTGTAAATTACTTTGTGCGAGCGAAGCGAGCACCCTAGCGAGCAAAGCGAGCAAGGCAAGCGAGCGAAGCGAGCGGCTGGAGCGAAGCGACCATCTCTTCCAACCTTTTCACGGACCTTTACATCCATCCACTCCATAACCACTACAAAACAACGATTTACCTTGCAGTCACCACCATTCGGCTCATGCACCAACGCCTCTCCCCCTCCCTTTCCCCTTGCTACTATTATACATATATTTTTCTTCACCATCATTTTTTTTTAATTATGCAATTCTCTTTACATTTCTACATTTCCTTGATTGGGCCCTCGGCTCCCCGGTTTGTAAACCGGGCTAAATGCTAGTTATAAAATATAAAAACGAATTAAAATGAATATCGACTTTCTGCAAAAATGTAGTCTCATTGAGACAAGTCTCCAAATATTTATTGAAACAACTACTCCTCGAGCTAATACCCCGACAGATACTGAATTATTCAATGAATGTTTAAGTTACATGACAGATTATTTAAACTACAAGTGCTAGAAATTGAATAATAGAACATACAATTTCCTAAATGAATCACTATTTTGTTAATCATTATAGAATGTTATTCTAGCAGTAGCGGCTCGTGAGAATTTTGATTAGAGGGGCTGTAGACATAAACATAAAGAGTGCCTCAGGATTATTGCTCGGATAGGTAAAACTCTTTTATTATGAAGTTTTCGATCAAAAGCCATTTTTTTACAAACAGTTTTGCTTAAATTAAATAAACTATTTTCAGTAAGAAACCTGAAACTGATCACAGAGGGTAATCAAACGTTGACGAAAAAAAGAAAGAAGAGACGATAAGAGAGAAGTACAACTAATCATAATTTTACAGAAACATATTTTTGGAAAAATTAATTTTTATATTGGTTTAAAAATTAAATTCACTTGGTTTTGTTTCACTTATATGTATTTTATTTTTCTACCAGTTTCAGCTTACTATCCGATATAAAGTAATTTTTAATAGAAAAGTAAGATTATTTTTAAAGTATGAGCTTAATTAAATTTAATAGATTACACTAACTCAAATAATTTGTACTAAAGTGAAAGATACGGATTTGTAAATTTTATTTAATCTCGCAACCTAACGAGGTGGGCCAATCATTCCTTAAAGAGTGCTCCATATTTACACGAATTCACGGCATGTAAAATCCTCTGTAATCAATATTTAATTAAGCACGGATATTATGTAATTAATCTTCAAAGTGTCCTATTTTCACAAAGTCATAATTTGCCGAAGTGGGTGTAAGGGAGTTGACGGATTCTTCGAAAAGGGTCAAAGCTCTAGTCTTTGAAAGTAGAAATTTTCAAAGCGAAATAATAAACAAAATAGAGTTTTAATATTTTTGAATTTAGTTTATTCACTGCTGCGTCGATAGCACGGCTCACAGTGGGCGGAAAGAGGTGAAAATGCGCGCATCGGATGAGAAATAAAAGGTTCACCGAATAATTCGTACGTCTAAATACCGTCTCTAGAATCATTGAGAAGTAAGATTTTCCACTAACTGATGTTTGAAACCCAAAAGTGCCGAAATAAATACTACTTTAAGTTGAAATTGGTCTGAAACTGGAATAATTCGAGAATGTGGAATATCGTTGTTTGCAGCACTATACCTTGATTTCTACCACATCTACGATAACCAATACCTTCTCTGGGATATATATATACATATTTTTCTGGCCAAAGGCTGTTGCCAACTGATACAATACAACATGCTAGTTTAGACTGTTAATTTTTTTAATCTTCCCCTGTCTAATAGCAGATCTCAAAAACTTCTCCGCGTCACTTATATTCCGCTAAAATATGGACATTTTCCTGCGTTGTTCACATAGTGCCATCTGCAATGTCCTGCAAGCTTAGAAATGGCGAATTTTTCAAAAAAAAGCAAGCAGCGAGAACTATCTTTTAAAGCTTTTACCCTATTAAGGCTCAAGCAGAACCCAGCTTATATTTAGACAAACTATCTGAATGATTCTTAACGTAACTAAAAACAAAATTACCAGTATGTTTTTGTTTGGCAAAATTAATTGTTTAAACAATAGTTAATTATACAATTGGTATATATCATAGGACTTTTGCGGAATTGAAGAGAGACCTATTTACACATTTTTGGATACGTTTCGCTGCATTTTTTATTGCGAATCCCCTCATTAACCCTTTCACTCGTAGTGGGACAGAAAACGTCCCAACTATGTTTCAGGGTAAAATTCCCTGAAATGTATCTCCCACGGGGTTTTGGGGGTCTTTAAGTATAAATTGAAGCTCAGATGTTTCAAATTATAAATGGTGAATACAATATGGCGGATCAAAAATCTATATATACCAATTTTATTAGGAAAAATAAACACATTTTAACTTATTGAAAATTATAAATCATTGATATAAATGGTACAAATTTCTTGAGTCGACTGGCACCCTCAACTCAACAAAACTGAGGGTGATCATTTATAATAATCGTTTTAACAATTATCTTTTAAACCATATAGAATTTCAAATTTTTGTATCGCGCCATGGAGAGTGGCTCCATCTTTACCCGTTAACTAAAATGTTTTGAATTTCAAACTCTCTACATGTAGTGTGTACCCATTTCTGTCTGTAAACAAACTTCTTCAAATGTTAAAAGTCAGTGTTCATCACGTAGTACCATGGATAACACGGTCGAAAACGTTTCCGTATCATTATTAAATCTGGAAGACCATAAAAATATATATAGAAAATCCTTTCTTCCTCTTGCTTCCAAAATGTCTCACTATAAAGCTATAGAACAATTTTTTAATAATCTCATCCCTCCTTATGCTGAAAATTTGTATATCTGTGAATGTACTACTAATTCACAATAATTTGTTGCCTCTAATTTTACTTTACAGGAACTTAATGCTGTTCTTAGTAAAGTTAAAGACTCTTCTCCAAGTATTGATAAGGTTACATATTCAATGATTAGGAATTTACCATTTTCGGATAAAATGAAGCGCATCATTATTAAACGGATTGAGTTCATTAATATTTAATCTCAGAATTTTATTGAACACAGACAATGGTCCAGTAGCAGAAACTATTATGAATAGCGCGCATTAAAAACACTATTTGTTCCTTTTTGTTCCTTTTTGTGGCGCTTCATTGCTTTTGATTGCAACATTTTGAACAACTAAAATATTTTTCGGCCACTATTTTGAATTGTTAAAATCTAGAGTCAAATTCATTACCAGCGATCCCAAAAACCCCTATACACAAGACTTGAACGATTTGAGATCATTTTTAATTTTTTTTGGCCGCCATATTGGATCCGCCATTTTGAATTTTTCAAATCTAGTGTCAAATTCGTTATCAACAACCTCAAAACCCATATACACAGGTTTTTAGCGGTTTTAGATCATTTTAAATTTTTTCAGCAGCCATATTGGATCCGCCATTTTGAATTTTTCAAATCTAGTGTCAAATTCGTTATCAGCAACCTCAAAAACCCATATACACAGGTTTTTAGCGGTTTTAGATCATTTTTATTTTTTTCGGCGGCCATATTGGATCCGCCATTTTGAATTTTTCAAATCTAGTATCAAATTCGTTATCAGCAACCTCAAAAATACATATTCACAGGTTTTTAGCGGTTTTAGATCATTTTTAATTTTTTCGGCCGCCATATTGTATCCGCCATTTTGAATTTTTCAAATCTAGGTTCAAATTCGTTATCAGCGACCTCAAAAACCCTAGAAAACCCTTATTTTTCAAGATGTTTCGTTTCAAATTCGAAAGAAATACCCCATGCGCGGGTTTTTGGCCGTTTCCGCCCACTGTGCGGCTTTGGAGCAATACATGGCGTATGATTTATCTAAGTGTATACCAACTGTCCTGATGCATTCAATTATTGCAAAAAATTGACTTTTTTTAAGCCAATAATTTATACAGCCATTTTTTTTCACATCGTGTACGTTAAGATACGTATTTTTAAAAGAAAAATGCCCTGTATATGTCAATAAAGTAGATATGGATTTTCAATGATTAATAATTCAAATGGTTAACAATTCAAAGACTTGAAGTTATACTAATATTGTAAATTTATGTAAAAGGAGATTCCGTAAATAAATGTAATGAAATAAAATGAAATGTGTCGTTAACAATAGATATTTAATAAGTTTGATAACTTCGTCGCTTGAAAAGTTTTTTTATGAGAAGTTGAAATATTAAATTAATAAATCAATATTTTCCGAACTTTAAAAGTTTATAAAATCGTCTCTTACTTTCCTTATTCGTTATGCAAACCGTGACTTCTTAAATACTTATAAAAATTGGACAATTTATGTCACAGAACTTCTTCACCGAAGCTGCGAAACAATTGTAGTGAAATACACAAAAAATAGTTAAAAATCATTAAAGGCCAGTTGTTGAACCGTGGCTTTAGCTGCAGTTTTCGTAAACTATTTTAGATAAGTTGCGCTATAGTTCGTAGTGTGTTTTGAATCACATGTTGAGCCGCTTAAGCTATGTTGGTAACAAATATGCTCTGTTCCAATATAGTACATGTGACACTAACGAACGTGTGCTGTAGATAATATAAATATGTATGTTTTTGTGTACATAATCTTAAGCAATTAGGTCAGCGATTCTCAACCTGTGGGGCGCGCCCCCCTTGGGGGGCGCGGGGTTTCTACAAGGGGGCCGCGAGTATATTTAAAATCAAAAACATATTGTATATTAAAAAAAATATTTTATATATTTTAAAATAGAATGAACTTTATAATTACATATTACCAATAAATATTTTATTATATTTATTATTTAAGTTAAGTTTATTAGTATGGAAGAAATACCTCTTAAATATGCTATGTTATTAATTAATGACTTCCCTGAGCCTGTTTCTCATTGCAAAGTTTTTGAAATGAAGGAGTAATACGAGATATGGATACTCTAAGTTCGTTTTCTATATTTAGCTGAGATCTGTATTTTGTTTTCAATGAAGCCACCGCAGAAAATCCAGTTTCGCAAAGATAAGATGTTGAAAATGGTAAAAGTATTTGGAAAGCTCTTCGTTTTAATGTTGCAAACTCGTCATCCAAACCAGCCCAAAATTCAAAAATCGATTTGTTATTGAATTGTCTTTTGATTTCACTGTTTGTTGTAAAATCAATAAAAGTTTCCTCTTCAAAAGTCGAGAGACCTTGTGGAATATTGTGATATGGGTCCCTAACCCACTCGTAACTGGATAGAATTTTTTCGTCAGGAAAAAAGTATTTTTTAAAATTTTTTGCTTGCATGCTTAAATGTTTGTCTATAGTTAGGAAAATCACGTTTATATGTACTTCTTCGGTTTTGTATGTCTTTAAAAATTCATTTATATTAGGAAACATTTCCAATTTCTTTTCTTTTATATTTCTAAGCCACAAATTCAACTTTGTACAAAACGCAGTGACTCTATCATTTGTTTCCAAAATATTTGTATTTAATCCTTGAAGTTGGAGATTCAAGACATTTAACTTCTCAAATATATCGACTAAATAAGCCAATTTCATAATAAATAAAGCATCTCGAAACATCACGGCTTCTTGTCGATTTTCTTCTTCCAGAAAAATACAGATTTCTTCTCTTAATTCAAAAACACGTTTCAAAAACTTTCCACGTGATAACCATCTGGCTTCGCAATAAAATAGTAATGCTGTGTGTACTGAACCCATATCTTTACAAAGTTTAGAAAACATTCTTGATTTTAAAGGTCTTGTTTTTATATAATTTACAATAGTTACAGCTGTAGATAACGCGGTATTTAAACCAGGACTCATTTCTTTCGACGCCAGTGCTTCTCTGTGGATCATGCAATGTGTCCATATACACTGTGATGATTTTTGTTTCACCAATGTTTGCAGGCTTTGAAATCTTCCAGACATTGAACGAGCACCATCGGTACATATTCCAACACAATTTTCCCATTCCATATTCGCCTCGTTTATAAAATTATCCAAGATGGTAAATAAAGCAGTTGATATTGCTCTTTGCTCTATTGGTTTGCAAAAAAGTAGTTCTTCTACAGCTGATACACCATCACAAAAACGTACATAGGCTATCAAATGAGCATCTTTATTGTTGTCAGTTGCTTCATCTAGTTGAATTGAAAACAATTTTCCACGCAATTTTGCAAAAAGCTGGTGCTGTACATCTTCAGCCATGTCACCAATACGACGAGCTACAGTATCATTGGAAAGTGGAATAGATTTTAATTTTTTAGCAAAATTTTCTCCAAACATGGTTTCTACAATTTCAATTGCAGCTGGCAAAATTAGCTCTTCACCAATAGTGTGAGGTTTCTTGCATCTAGCTATTTGATACGAAACTTTGTAAGAAGCAAGTAAAGCTTGTTCATTCACAGACAAAGAGTTTTTAAAAACTAATTTTTGCTTTTCAAATGATTTTAATTTGCTTTCAAAAAATTGTCGAGGTTTGTTAACGTATTCACTATGAAGAGTTTCCAAATGTCGTTTAAGTTTATTTGGCTTCATACTGTCAGCTGCCAAAATTTTTGAACAAATAACACACAAGGGCCTTTCTTCTTCTTTTACTTCAGTGCTGGTAAATCCATAGTTCAAGTATTCGGCGCAATATTTTCTTGATTTAGTTTTTGGAACATGCCTAGCCTGTGCACTAGTTGATGCTTCACAATCCTCCAATGCTCGCTTACGTCCACATAAAAATTTATCCATAATCTTTGCTAAAGATGCCTCTGTTGCCTCTAAAATATATATTTAAGAAAAATTGATCAGAAATCGATAGAAACATTTAAAAAATATGGAAGTAACTAAAAAATTATAATTTTCAAATTCAAAAGAATATAAAATAAAATTTATATAATGGATGATAATAGGTGATGGTAATTACTATTTATAGATTTAAATTTAGTTGTAAAATTTTTTACATTATCGAAGAAAAAAGTTTGAAAAATGATTTTAATAAATTTGTAAATAAAGAAAATCAATATGAAATTGATGAGAATAGAAAGTAGAGATTGAAATAACGTATAGAAAAAAATATGTTAGTGAAATTTGGAATATAAGGAACATTTACTTAAATTTCAATTAATGCTTTGGGAAGCAAATTTTTCTTTTTTCATATATGTTATAATAAACCAACAGGGACTATAATGCTTCATTCACAACCTCCAAAATTAGAATTAGAATTACACTTAGAATTAGAATTTAAATTAGTATGTAAATTAACGTATTTTGGAGCATTCACATCGTCTAAATTAGTCGGTTGTTTTTGCAATAATTGCAGGTACAAAATACCTAACGCCACACTAAGTGAACTTAATATTTTACGTCGATGCTGTGCCCGTGCTCGTGCTCTTCGTATTGGCAACATAATTTTCACAAAATGATAAATTTAAAAACAAGCTGTCAAAAATTTGAGGTTATGTACTACGCCAAATTAGTGTGTAAATTACCGTAAAAGCTTGTACTTTGCTATGTGTTAATTTAAAGTGTAATTGTAATTCTAAGTGAAAACGTTAATTTGAGGTTGTGAATGCTCATGTATTAACTCATATGCCAAACGTTTGCTGTTAATTGTAATTTGAATTGTAATTCAAATTCTAATTCTAATTTGGAGGTTGTGAATAAAGCATAAGGTGATAAGTAACACGTAAAAAACGCAAGTTGTTATAATAAGAATTAAATGTGGTTAAAAATTTGCGTGTTTTACGCTTTTTTTATCTTACAATTTATTAATTAATTTAATATTGTTATTTATTTAATATTTAACAATTAATTGTAAATAAAAATTGTTAAATTTTTCCATTTTTATTCTACAAATATTCTTTATTATTTTCAGATACGAATTGAGTAGCATGATAAATGTATTTTTTGTACTTACCTTTTAATATTGAAGTCCCCTAAAAAATGATCAATTTTAGATAAATAATAGTGCATGTACTCGTGATGTACTGTAAAATCTCTGAAGTTTACTCGCACTGAATCGCACAAGAACACTGGAAAAGCCGATAAAATTATCAAAACAGAAATGCGACCTTGACAGAATGTGTAGGAAGAAATATATAGAAAAGGGTGGGGATAGACGTATGCATTACTGTGCATTTATAGCAAACAGTCGCATTTTACCAATAAAATTAAATGTACGAATATCGGACTGTTTTCATGTTTTAATCAAAAAAATAATAAAAAATTAATACTAATAATTATACAGAACTCTTATAAAAAGCTCCAAATAATAATAACTAAACAGCGCTATAAAATCTTACAAAATAGTCATATATAGCACACATGCTTGTCTGGCCGTAAATATACTGAAAAAAAAAATTTCGATAGATCAAAAAGGGGGGCGCGAGAATATTTATATTGGTAATATGGGTCGCAATAACAAAAAGGTTGAGAAACGCTGAATTAGGTAATAAAATAAACCTATTAAATAATAAATAAAATACACATCAAGTTCGGTAACACGTAGGGCGCATATCTGTGACAATTGTCGTGGTTGGACGACTTTTGGGGTGGTTAGTGGTCTTAAGGAAATGAGGAACACACACTTTTACGGAGAGAATCACTTTATTCGTCAACACCTTTTCTGGAACTGCCTTCTTTTATTACATTACATTACAATTATTTAAGTACCGTGTTAAAACAAATGTCATTATTATAACAACTATTATGACAGTTCTCATCTCATTCATCTTTAGCTTGTTTGCATATTTTGTTTTTTATCTAAATACGCACAACAGTGCAAGTTAAATATTGAAAAAAAAATTCAAAAAGATCATAATAATACAATTGCTGCATCATTTATCCTGTCCGAAGAATAGGAAAAGGAAAATACACGTAAAATTAGTAATATTGGTTACACTAGAAAGCAATGTAAGGATTTAATCTAAAAATTATGTGAGCAAAAGAATGCGAAAGGATACGAAAATGTAACGTGCTTGGCTGTCAACAAATGGACCAGCTCAGGAATGATTTATCCATTGAATTATATAATCGAGCCGATTTCGTATTTGTTATTCATCAAGTATTGTATTACAAGTGAGTTTTATACACATAACCCATACCAAATCGACTTAGAATGTGGATTGGAAGAATAAAATACACGTTAAATTTTACAATTTGGCTTACAAGATACACCATTTTAAAAACGTCAACTTTTTTGTAGTTATGAATTCGAGTTCAGCGCTTTAACCCATTAACGGCTGAGCAATTATAGAGTTAGCTTTAAAAGTTGATTTTTGGTAAAACTCTGCACTTCTCTTTATGATTTCTATGAATAACTTATAATATAGTATTTTATAATTAATTGTTCTTCTTTTAAAAACATTAACTTAACCCAATAACGGCCGAGCAATTATAGAGTTGACTTTAAAAGTTGATTTTTGGTAAAATTTTGCGCTTCTCTTTATGATTTCTATGAATAACTTATTGTTAATTTTTTGTATTATTACTCATTAAAAAAATACATCAGTGTGTTTCTAACTTTACAATATTTCAGTGTTTTATACGCGTGGCGCATGAAGTAAAATTTCGAGTTTAGAAAAGCCCCGTGAAAATTTGTCTCGGGTCGCTGCGCGACCCTCGACAAATTTTCTACGCGGGGCTTTTCTAAACTCGAAATTTTACTTCATGCTTAGTCTGGGAGTGGACAACACTCGTTCTTAGAAGTTTTAAATTGAAGGATCCTTCTAGATTACTAAGTTTATTACCATTATACAGCTACAGCTCGAAGGACCAATCATGGTCTTCGGAGACAAGAAAACAATGAATATCTGAAGGTTTACAGCATGGGTAGGAAAGGAAACATCCAATTTTGTAAAAATATCGAAGTTGGGTTGGTTTTCAGTGCATTTTTACTTCACTTTAAATCATTGTTTTATACGCGTGGCGCATGAAGTAAAATTTCGAGTTTAGAAAAGCCCCGTGAAAATTTGTCTCGGGTCGCTGCGCGACCCTCGACAAATTTTCTACGCGGGGCTTTTCTAAACTCGAAATTTTACTTCATGCTTAGTCTGGGAGTGGACAACACTCGTTCTTAGAAGTTTTAAATTGAAGGATCCTTCTAGATTACTAAGTTTATTACCATTATACAGCTACAGCTCGAAGGACCAATCATGGTCTTCGGAGACAAGAAAACAATGAATATCTGAAGGTTTACAGCATGGGTAGGAAAGGAAACATCCAATTTTGTAAAAATATCGAAGTTGGGTTGGTTTTCAGTGCATTTTTACTTCACTTTAAATCATTGTTTTATACGCGTGGCGCATGAAGTAAAATTTCGAGTTTAGAAAAGCCCCGTGAAAATTTGTCTCGGGTCGCTGCGCGACCCTCGACAAATTTTCTACGCGGGGCTTTTCTAAACTCGAAATTTTACTTCATGCTTAGTCTGGGAGTGGACAACACTCGTTCTTAGAGGTTTCAAATTAAAGGATTACTAAGTTTATTAGCATTTTACAAAGGCTACAGCTCAAAGGACCAATCATGGTCTTCGGAGACCGAAGTACTAACTCCAAATTTTACTTCATGCTTAGTCTGGGATTGTAAACACTCGTTCTAACTTTAAATTGAACTCTTTTATTTATTTATTTATTTATTTATTCAACCAACGGAACAAGGTCCAATTACAGATTGAAGTTAATACAAATAAAGAAAAAACACAATAATTTTAATTAAAAAAAATTAACATTGTAAATACACGCTATTATAAAAAAATCGATTAATGACTGAAAATTTACAGTGTTATACATTTTGCATATTTTAAACAAAAATTCATAGTATGTAGAATTTTTCTTTTAAATATGCAACTGTAAATTCTCAGGCATTAATCGATATTTTTATAAAAACGCGCGATATTAAGTTTAGAACGAGTGTTTCCACTCCCAGACTAAGCATGAAGTAAAATTTCGAGTTTAGAAAAGCCCCGCGTAGAAAATTTGTCGAGGGTCGCGCAGCGACCCGAGACAAATTTTCACGGGGCTTTTCTAAACTCGAAATTTTACTTCATGCGCCACGTGTATAAAACACTGAAAAACTGTGAAGTTAGAAATACACTGATGTATTTTTTTAATGAGTAATAATAAAAAAATTAATAATAAGTTATTCATAGAAATCATAAAGAGAAGCGCAAAATTTTACCAAAAATCAACTTTTAAAGTCAACTCTATAATTGCTCGGCCGTTATTGGGTTAAGTTAATGTTTTTAAAAGAAGAACAATTAATTATAAAATACTATATTATAAGTTATTCATAGAAATCATAAAGAGAAGTGCAGAGTTTTACCAAAAATCAACTTTTACCCTCGACAAATTTTCACGGGGCTTTTCTAAACTCGAAATTTTACTTTATGCGCCACATGTATAAAGCACTAAAAAATTGTGAAGTTAGAAATACACTGATATATTTTTTTTAATAAATAATAATCGAAAAAATTAAATAACAAAATATTCACATTTCTCTTCATACATTTTCAAGTCAGATCAAATAATGTAATATACAAAATTAACTCATTTAGTAATTTGGTTAACAAAAAATTTATATCTTTAATTAATTTCTCACTTAACCCGTGGTGAAACATTCTTGAATATAATACTGGATATTTAATTAAAACACTTGGTTTGTTTCACTAATTTATATTTTCTCCGACTAGTTTCGACCATTGGTCATCTTCGGGGAGGAATGTGACATTCCTCCCCGAAGATGACCAATGGTCGAAACTAGTCGGAGAAAATATAAATTAGTGAAACAAACCAAGTGTTTTAATTAAATATCCAGTATTATAAAAAAATTTATAAGTTGCGTGTATGCACCAATGGCGCTTAATGGGTTAAGCGGTGGTAGTCGGCCGCTTTCGAAAACACGAGTATAAACCATTGCTAAGTACTAAGCTATGATTGACAAACACCAAAATGTATTAAAGCCTAGTTTAAGTCTAAACTCAGCTTAAGAAACAATTCAAAAATTGGGCCTAAGTGTTTTATTTAAATGTTAAAAAAAATAATGATTTACGATATAAACTCACATAGCCATTTATCTTTAAAACACGTGCCCGTTTCTTAAAAAGCGAAAACAAGCAGGGATTTATTTACACGTTATCTCACCCTGTTTTCTGCCGCTTATCGTCCCATTGGTTTTTTCTTCCGTGACATTTGCCAGGGCGGTTGGCGGAGTGAGTAGTTAAGCAGTTATTCGGGTCTCTGCCTCTTCCCATCAGTATCCATTTTCTCGGGAATAATCCAAGTTTTCCGACCTAATCACGCCGAATTCCGCCAAGAAGGGCCCCTTGCAGTTTCGAGCATTTGCATACATTTCGGAATAATTCAGAAAGGGTCTTGATGATAGTGTGATACTCGGCATGTTTTGCATGTACTTTAATAATTTACATTTGGGTTTGGGAGTGTAAGCTTCTCAATAAGATTAGGTAATGATATTAAAGATTTATAATTAATAGTTTTTAGACGTATTCTAACTAGATTATTTCCTTTTAGCAATGTCTTCCTATTTAGTAATTTATTTTTGTAGAAATGAATAAAAACAAAAAATTCGTAAAATATCTACATAGAGGGCAGAAAGACCTTTGGTCGGTAGCCCAGACAGACTAACACTAACATGTGTGATAGGTATATAGGTATATACAAAATCAGTGTTTTGTACGCGTGGCGCATGAAGTAAAATTTCGAGTTTAGAAAAGCCCGAAAATTTGTCTCGGGTCGCTGCGCGACCCTCGACAAATTTTCACGGGGCTTTTCTAAACTCGAAATTTTACTTCATGCTTAGCCTGGGAGTGGAAACACATGTTCAAAACTTCAAATTGAACTGTATTATAAAATCGACGAATGGTAATAAATTACGTAAATAAAAAATTCACTGAATATCAATAAATCCGGAAAAGTCAAAGAAAAGTCATGGATTTGTATTAAAATTGACCAGAACACTAACAAAAAAGCCATATGACTATTAAATTTGTCAAAATCAGCAGGCAAATTACAAAACACGTAGAAATTTATAAAATTAACTTAAATATCGACAAAAAAAATGAAAACAATTTAAAAAATTGGGGATTATACAAAGAAGAAAGTTTAATTAAAAGGCCAGGGAAAAAAAAATTTAATCATTATAATGTCGGAAAAATGTAACTTTTTAGATTGTGGCGGCCATGTCAGTTTTACCTCAAATAATATTAAACAATGTTAAATATTTAATGTTCTTATCAAAGCATTCAGTTTAAAGTTTCGAACGAGCGTTTCCACTGCCAGACTAAGCATGAAGTAAAATTTCGAGTTTAGAAAAGCCTCCTGAAAATTTGTCTCGGGTCGCTGCGCGACCCTCGACAAATTTTCGGGCTTTTCTAAACTCGTAATTTTACTTCAAGCGCCACGCGTATAAAACAGTGATTTAACGAGAAATTTAAAAACACACGAAACACATTTTTCATGTTAATCCTCACAACTCAAATTATTTTTGACGATTCAAACCCTTTTGTAAGTATTTGAATCCTTTTTTAAATGTTCGAATCCTCGAACTAAAGTATTCGAATGCCTCTTTTGAATCCTCTAAAAGGATTCGAATCCAGGTTTCAAATCCTGAATAATTCGAATCCTGCCCAACTCTGATATATTTTTTTTTTAAATCTTTATTTCCACTATAATGCTTTTTACAATAATTAAATTAACAATACATTACACAAAATACGGCAGAATAGTGAAAAAAGGCGGAGTTCAGCATATACATCTCTAGGAGATATTGCTGATCTTCCACTCAACCTTTAAGAACAAAACAAGAATATTTACTTAATTACTATATTACTATAAGCCTAACAGTACATACGCATTTACATTATTTTTGTATAAATATAAACATACTCTGTGTGACAGATAATGTTAAGCTATTATTTTCAGAGTTACTTTAAATTTATTGTAGCTAGATGTTTGGAACAAGTCATGAGCCGAGTTGTAAGCCTGATAGATTTGATACGTGAAAGAGCGTTGAAATAAGCAGGTTTTGTGTTTTGGAGGAGATATTTTCCCCTGAATCTAGTGTTCAGGTGATGAACGTCATTCCTAAAGGTGATTTTGTTAAATAGGTAAGCCGGCATTTTGTTATTAATTATTTTGAAAAATAGACACATAGCTTGAGTCCTCCTTCTAGCTTCCATATCTAACCATTTAGCATCCTTTAATTTATGCGAGATATGGTCAAATTTCCTGAGACCATAAATGAAACGCAAACAAGCGTTCTGTACCCTTTGAATGCGTATGCGCGTGTTGCAGGTTGAGCAGTAGTTAAAGTGGGAGAGAACTAGACTTTCACATAATGTTATTTTAGTATTTGTACTAAGATAATGTCTATGCTGGTATAGACATCTTAAGTTGAGGTATGCTCTTGAAATATATTTATTAATTAACGTTCTAAAACGTAATGAGGTATCCATATAAACCCCTAGATTTTTAGCTTCCTCGGCATGGGGAATAGGTATTCCATTTATGCGAAGGTCTAGTTTCTCCGCTGTAATCTTACGAGCCTTACGATTTCCAAATATCAGAAAAGATGATTTTGTAGGATTTATGCATAGGTCTAAAGTTTTTGATATATTAAGAATGCTCATAAGATCCTTATTTATCTGGGTTTCACACATATCTATTGTTTCTGGCGGGAAGGAAAGGTAGATTTGGATATCATCCGCATACATATGACTGGAACAGTACGTTAATTGATCCAATATACCACTAGTATAGATAGTAAATAGCAGGGGTCCTAAAATCGATCCCTGCGGGACACCTCTCCGTATATCTATGAGATCAGAGATATTGTTATTAATTTTAACGCATTGTTTACGGTTTCTGAGATAGCAACTGAGGAGGTTTACAGCATCTTCCCCAAGACCAATGTATCTTAAGATAAGTTGTAGAGTACTATGTGTTACGGCGTCAAACGCATATCTACATAGTATACAATTTTCCGGCTTGACACTGCATGAAGAAACTTGTCGCTAAATTTTACGAGCTCTACTTATAAGGGACGATATGTTTAAGCTCAAATCAAATCCAAAATTTCGTGACTTACAACAAAAGTCACCAATTTGTTACAGCTCAAACATTCCGTCAATACTAATGAAAATCCTGTCTAAACACATTGATTTGTTTCCAGTGGTGGATTACCATTAACGTGGCTAATTTTGTGCAGATAATAAAATGTTGAACGCGAACAAAAACAGCATAAATCGTCAACGCACGGATTGTAAAATATTTTTTTGTGTTTAAAATCGCATGAGCGCTATCGGTTCATCTAACTTGCGTAAGGGTTGTAAATAATATTGATCACGCAACTAACGCACACCACTAAGTAAACTTGCCGCGTTTATACGCAATTCCTCTAAAGTGTAATTTTTCCAAGATATCTCCGCACAAAACACGGCTAAGTGTTCAAAATCTTGATGGCACACAAAGAGTAATCAATTATGGTACGAAAAAGGGTAGACGGGATTATTAATGGTTGAATCGCCTGTTTGATTTCTTTATTTAAGCAAATCATTAGCAATTTTAAACTTAATTTTAATATAAAATATATCAGCGTTCACATGTTGATTTAACCCAGCTCTAATAATGAATGATATTACAAATTTTGTATTAATAAAACATTTTTCTACGACCGCTGCCGAAAACAGACATACCGTCGCTATACCTGTGCATTGAAAGGTATCAATTGTTTATTTGTATTTTGACAAGTAATATCACGCTTGGAAATTGAATTTTCAGAACTAGTTTTGAAAGTAAAGACGTTTGAGAACGACAGTGTCAAAATTATTAAAATAAACTGAGTAGTGACGAAGAACAATTGCCGCCGTGTCAATCAACCGAACAAAATAAAGGCTAGTATTTTTTTTAAACTTTACAATATTCCAATGTTTTATACGCGTGGCGCATAAAGTAAAATTTCGAGTTTAGAAAAGCCCCGTGAAAATTTGTCTCGGGTCGCTGCGCGACCCTCGACAAATTTTCTACGCGGGGCTTTTCTAAACTCGAAATTTTACTTCATGCTTAGTCTGGGAGTGGACAACACTCGTTCTTAGAGGTTTCAAATTGAAGGATTACTAAGTTTATTACCATTTTACAAAGGCTACAGCTCGAAGGACCAATCATGGTCTTCGGAGACCGAAGTACTAACTCCAAATTTCACTTCATGCTTAGTCTGGGATTGTAAACACTCGTTCTAACTTTAAATTGAACTCTTTTATTTATTCATTTATTTATTTAGTTATTTATTCAACCAACGGAACAAGGTACAATTACAGATGAAGTTAATACAAATAAAGAAAAAACACAATCATTTTAATTAAAGAAAATTAACATTGTAAATAAACGAAATTTTCAGGTTACTAAGCTAATAACAAGAAATAAACTAAAAGTAAAAAAACTAAGAAAATAAACTAAGAAAATAAACTAAGAAAGATACTCAATGATCACATTGAAGAATTCTTTCGCTGATTTAAAGTTGAATATATCCACATCTGTATTTGTATTAATGAGTTTGTTGTACGTAGCGCACATAGAATACATCGGCGATCTGACCAGTACGTTCGTTTTGGGTATTGGTAGCTGAAATAGACGTTTAGTTCTTACACTACAGGGCACCAATATATTCATTTGTTCCAACAATTCAGGGCAATCAATTTGACCATTGAGTACCTTAAACAGCGTTGTCACTAAATTCGCCTTACGGCGACATCCTAAGGAGTGCACTTCAAATTCATCTAACAACGCAGCATAATCGTAATTAAAATCAGGATAAGCCCCGTACTTCTTGAAATGGAGATACTTAACAAACCTCTTTTGTATAGCTTCAATCATCGAGGAGTACTTAGAGTAGTGTGGATCCCAAACACTTGAAGCATACTCCAGCTTACTACGCACAAATGCAAAATAAAGGGTTTTTATTGCACCAATATTCCTAAATGACTTACAATTCCGTATTATAAAACCTAAGGAACGGTTGGCGGTTGAGACAATTTTCATAATATGATCATTGAAAGATAGATGATCGTCGAATATCACACCCAAATCTTTAAACAATACTACACGGGACAACACTGTACCATTGATGCTATAATCATAAGTGATTTTTGATTTGTTTTTAGTATATGACATAACCTTGCATTTGTCTACATTCAATGAGACATTGTTATCCCTACACCAGTTAATTATTATCTCAAGACTATCCTGTAAATATTGGCAATCATTCACAGTAAATATTGGATTAAACAATTTTAGGTCATCTGCAAATATCAAGATGTTATGTGATATTTTATCAGCTATATCATTTATGAAGCAATTAAATAAGACAGGTCCTAGGTTGGATCCCTGCGGGACACCTGAGGATGCGATAAATTGATTTGACTGATATCCCTTATATTCCACAACTAAATGTCTGTTACTAAGATAACTCTGAAATAAATCACATAAACCAGTGGAAAACCCAAGCCGTTTTAATTTATTTATCAGGATCCCATGATCAATTCTATCGAAAGCTTTTGATATGTCAGTGTAAATGACGTCCACCTGAGTACGATTATCCATAAATTTTGAAATAAATTGGGTTTTCAATAAAATATTTGACACAGTTGATTTCATGGGCCTGAAGCCATGTTGATTTGAGGACAATTTATTATTAACGTAAGGATTAATATATTTACAAAGAATAAGTTCAAAACACTTTGCAACGTTAGAGATAATAGCAATAGGGCGATAGTTCGGAACGTCCCTTTTATTGCCCGATTTAAAGACGGGTACAATACGTGCACTTTTCCAACATAATGGAACTTTGCTATAGGTCAGGCATAAGTTAAAGATATGCGTTAAAGGTCTAGCAATAATATCACAACAATCTTTTATTATTAGAGCTGGAATTCCATCCGGGCCCGCACTTAACTTGTTATTTAACTTCCCGAGTGCTTCAATTACTACACAAGTACTGACTTTACATATATTTAAGTAATCAAAGTTATCGTAAGATACATCATTTATTTCGTCAACTTTTCGTAAAGATGATCCTGCATAAGATTTGGAAAAGTGCGTAGCAAAGGCATCGACTATTTCATGTGGGGATGATAATTTTATGTCGTTATATTCCATATATGGAGGAATTGAGGACTCATTACGCAAAATATTAATAAAATTCCAGAACTTGCCCGGTTCTTTGGAAACCTTATCTTCAGTGTTCATGATAAATAACTTCAAATCAGTTGCAGAGAGTAATCTTACTTGAGTCCGCAACTTATTAAATCTTTGCTTAGTAAATTGGGATAAGGGATTATTTTTTTTTTTAGTTTGAGGAATTTATTTTTTTCTCGAATTTTCTTTTTAAGTTTATCCGAGAACCACGAAGGGAATTTGCATTTACTTCCGGATAGTAAGGGAACATGGTCATGAAATACTTCAAATAACTTATTATAAAAAAGTGTACACGAATCTTCAATGGAATCCGTATTCAGAATATCAGACCAATCAATTAAAGCAATTGACTCATACAGATTAATAACTTGACTCATACAGATTAATAACATTCGCTTTCTTAAAATTAAAAGAACAAGTGTGAGTATTACTTTCAAAAGTTGAAGATGAACTAGAACCCTCAGTCAATGGAATGGTAATATTCACTACAAGTGCAGGGTGGTATTTATCTTCTTGAGTAATAGGATCTTCAAAACGATTTTACTTTTATAAAATCAATGTCCGCAAATGTACAGAGTATACGAATACATAAGGATATAATATATAAATATGGTAAATTATTATGTCATATATTAATGATTTTTGTTGATTTTGAAGAATTTTATCAAATTTTATAAATTCGGTTTTTTTAAAAAACAATTGTTTTCTTATTGACAAAGAGTAATCAAAAAAAGACAAACGGGATTATTAATGGTTGAGTCACCTGTTTGATTTCTTTATTTAAGCAAATCATTGGCAATTTTAAACTTAATTTTAATATAAACTCTATCAGCGTTCTCATGCTGATTTACCACAGCTCTAATAATAATATTATAAATTTTGTATTAATTAAACATTTTCCTACGAGCGCTTCCGAAACCAGCACAGCGACATTTCGTCGCTACACCTGTGCATTAAAAGGTGTCAATTGTTTATTTGAATTTTGACAAGTAATGTCACGCTTAAAAGTTAAATTTTCAAAACTAGTTTTATAAGTAAAGTCGTTTAAGCACGTCAGTGTTATAATTAATTAAAAAATGAGTAATGACAAAGAACAATTAACGCCGCCGCTGTTTGGTCGTAGGAAAAGCAGAGTGTTAAACACGTTTTGAAAGTTGCATTGCATGCCCTCAATTTGGTATTCGCATGCATTACAAAGCTTTCTAAACTTCCTATTAAAACTCCTATTTAGTTGATTACTATTGTCAGTTTAAAACTAAAATTATAATCTTTTATTGTAATGCACGTAGGTGCAAGGAATAAATAGAACAGCGCTTGAGATCCAGCGTGTCGAATAATACGATTAACCGTAAATTATTCAATTTGCACGGTCGGAAAAGTGGTATCCAGGTGATGAATTATCGCGGATCAGTGCTCTTTGATCGTCGCATGCAAATGGCAGGAACAAATGAACAACGCGATGGGAGCGTTTCCACCGGAACTTCGGAAGAATGGGACTCAGACACGCCAGAAGTGATTTATTAAATTAAGTCTTCTCTCGCCGCGCACACCGTCTTAACTTTTCCCCGAAAACTGTTTCTTTTATCAAATAATCATTCGCTCTTATCAATAATAAAATTAATGAAGTTGAAATAAATCAAAGTATAATAAAAGTGTTTCATAAAATTTTATTATGTAAGACTGTAAATACGTAGAAAGTAGGTGGAATAAAAATACTGATATTGTGAGTTTCAAGCAATATACCCAGCAAACACACATATATTATATTTGTAAATAATATGTAAACATTTATACTTAATATACAGGGTGTTCCGTTAAGGTGGGGAAATGGCTTAACCATAGATTCCTAGGATCAAAATATGATGATTAAACACAACTTATCTATATCCAAAAGTTTACAGTTTAACCGGAATTTGTATTCAAAGTTCAAAAAATTATTTTTAATTTTATTTATACAAATTGAACGCTGTATTCGATTCAATTGGATATACCTTGTAGATTTGCAAGGTATATCCAATTGAATCGAATACAGCGTTCAATTTGTATAAATAAAATTAATTGACGTTTTACGTCAATAAATATACATTTCTTAAATTTTGTATTACTCTTTATTGAAAAATCTAGCTTTGTATGGTTATGAGTAACACTAACGCATAATTATTATCAGTATTTCGTTTATAAACAAAAACGTTTTCTATCAGTACAGTAATAAATCAGTCTTCAAGGGTGACATGTAAGCAAATTTTGGGCCCTAGGAATTGTCAAATAAGTGAGTTACTCAACTGTTTTCAAGGCTTTTTTTTTAAACAAAAGATTACAATTTTACACATTAAATCTACAAAAAATTATAAGTGTGGTACATCACTGAATTCAGAAAAAACCCACTCTCTGTCTCTTTAAATAACCGAGATCCCCATACATTCTTTTTGAAATACAGGGTGGCCCAAATTCGATGCTTTCATAAGGTATCTCAGTAACCCGAATAGCTAGACAAAATCTGAGGTACATGTCATGACCTCTTTTTCAGAGAAAATAACAATATCATTAACAGATCATAGCTAGCTTGATTAGTTTTCGAGGTATCGGGCGTTTTTCAATTGTTGGCTATTTTTAAATACGTCATTTTCTCAATAACTATAATTTATACAAATAAATATTTTAATGGTTATTTGTGTAGTTTTTAACGTAGAATTCAGTGGCGTACTTATTTATTTATTTCAACTTTTAATTTTAGAGTTACGAGACAAAGGCGCATTTTTTTAATGGAACAACCTGTATGTTTTTATGTTATTAAATAGTATTTTAAATTTGCTTTACATTGATATACATGTTTGACAAAAGGGCAGGTGGTGGCCGAGCGGTAACGTCGCCGGACGGTATATCGCTCGACGAGCCACAGACCGGGTTCGATTCCCGTGCGCGGGGAGATGTTAATTAAAAAATAATATCTGGTCGTGACCCTGGGTGTTGTGTGAATGTGTTGTGACGTCCAAATATGCACGTTATATAACTTGGAATAAGTTTAATAAATATTGATACAAATTAAAAATTGATGTTGGCTAATAGTCAAGAGACTAAGGCCAGGCAAAAGCCAAAACACAAAAAAAAAGAAATTTGACAAAAACTCGTAAAAATACGCAAAAAAACGATTATATTAAAATCTAAGTTAGTTTAAATATTAATTTTATAATTTTTTTAAACTTTTGCGATCAATTACTGAGTCTACAGATCACTTTATTATTAATAAATGATAGTATGTATTATAAAATATTTATCTAAAAGCTTCAGAGTTGAAAACACAATTTTTCAATGAATAAAAAAATGTACAAAAAAATGTAAAGTTCATTTTATATGCTATTCAATAACATCAAAATATATAGGGTGTTCCATTCAAAAAAAGCAACTTTATATCATAACTCGGAAATATAAAGTCCGAATAAAAAATTAAGTACGTCACTGCATTCTACACTGAAAACTACATAAATAATTATTAAGGTGTTTTTTTGTTTATCTTATAGTTATTAAGATAAATACATATTTTAAAATAGCCAACAATTTAAAAACGCCTGATATCTTCCAAGCTAATTAAGTTAGCCATGATCTATTTACCCCATTATTAATGTCACGTAGAAAGAGGTCATGACGTTTATATTAATTTTTTTCTAACCCTTCAGGTTACCGAGATACTCTATGGAAACATCGAATTTGGGCCACCCTGTACAGTAATTAATTCAAGATAATGTAAACTTATATTTTGAATGATTTTAAGAGAATACACTTAGATAAATTTTACTAATATGCTTGTTTTTAATTCCAACACGTTTCAACTTTGAGTCATTCTTAAGGAATGACTCAAAGTCGACTTTGGGTCATTCCTTAAGAATGACTCAAAGTTGAAACGTATTGGAATTAAAAACAAGCATATTAGTAAAATTTATCCAAATGTATTCTCTTAAAATCATTCAAAATATAAGTTTACATTGTCTTGAATTAATTACTGTACAGGGTGGCCCAAATTCGATGTTTCCATAGAGTATCTCGGTAACCTGAAGGGTTAGAAAAAAATTACTTGGAAAAAAAACTACTTGGAATACAGAAACAAATTAGTAAAATTAAACTAAGTGTTTTCTTTTAAAATCATAATTAAGATGAGAATCTTATTCAAGGTATATCTTGAATAGAAATTTCACCCACTAATAGTCTACGAAATTATCCCTAACGATAACAAACAGGAAATAATCATATACAGGGTGTGTTCGGGTTTCCCTTCGGGACCTTAATTATTACAAGCAACAGGTCTTTGCGAGCATCTCCCGACCTTCTGCCCTCATTAGATGCCCTCCTTGCTCGACTGACGAACGCCAGAATTACACATTGCATCGGAAACTAATTATGGGATTAAAGCGGTTGGGTAATTGATGACCTTAAAGGGCCAAAGAGCGCTGTTATCATTTCCAGGCGAACGGAGTTCATGTGTGTACACGAGAGAACGTTTAAGATGTTTTAGGGCTGTCGTAAAAATGTCGGGGGTTTTAGGATAGGGGAATAAAGGGGATGTTTTTTCCAGAAGTACTATATTATTTGGATAAACTGATTCTGAATGTTTTAATAGCATGAAATCTGTAACCACAATGAAAAACTTTTTATTCCTTACTACTATTTATTTAGTAGATTACTGTTGTTCCTTACACTTTTATTTTTATTTGTAAAATATTGAACATGAGGGGATATTTTCCAATAATAACACTAAGAGGTGTTTACTCATTGACGTCTATTGCTTGACTATTACAATTCTTACTACAACTAAATCTAAGACACCCAGGGTGGGGGGTTTATAGCCCGGGTGGACCCAATGCCCGTTAAGAATGGGCGTGAGCTCCAACATTATTCGTTAGATCTACATTTCGATAACTAAGCGTTAGTTATTGATAATGAGTGCCGAATACTGTAAATATAAATTTAAAGAAAAAAATAAAATATTAATAATAATGAAAGCTCTAGTTGGGGACCCCGGTGGTGTAGTAAGTAGAGGCCTCCTAACCCAGGGGTCGCGGGTTCGAGTCCCGCCAGGTGGGGTCATTTTAAAGTACAAAATGATTCCACCTGGGTCCATGGATGTGTGTGAATGTGGTTGTGGCGTCTAAAGATAGTTTAATACAAAAATATAAAGGTGAAATGGTGAAATGGTCTGAGACAATATCCAGTAAATGTATAGAAAAAAGCTCTAGTTTTTATTTATTTATTTATTTATTTATTTATTTATTTCCCAACAGATAATACATCAAATTACAGGGAAAAGGTATAAAAAAACATTCTACTAACAGTGCGCAGTTTTAACTTAGATGTAATAATAATTAATTATGAACAAATAAGATAAAAAGAAAAAATAATTAAATTGAATTAAAAACTAAAACAGAATACAACACAAATGAAATAATAACAATAAATCGCAATAACAATATTAATATTGATGTAACTTGTACACTCCTACAACAACGTACCTATTTGGCTTGTAAATTCTGTAAGACTACAATTAAAAATATCAACAGATTGCTCAATTCTTCAATTTTTAGAGCTTTGTATTTTTTTTGGAGTTTCCCTTGATTGAACTACTGATTTATGTGCAATTAAAAAAAATGTATTCTTTATCCATAATGATAAAAACGCCGAGAGAGATTAAAAATATACACGGAATTTTTCTTTTAAGTAATACACACAGGAAAGTATACATTTGCATATGCTTTTTTAAAAGAATTTAACTTGAAGCTTTAAGCGAGTGTTTTCCACTCCTAGATTAAGCATAAAGTAAAGTTTCTAAACTCGAAATTTTACTTCATGCGCCAGGCGTATAAAACACTAAATTACTCCAAAGTTCAAAATATACTTCTTTAACATAATTTAGAAGTATTTATTAAACTTCACAATAATTCATTGTTTACTACGCGTGGCGCATGAAGTAAAATTTCGAGTTTAGAAAAGCCTAATTTGGATTGGCCGCTCCGCTTCGCTACGCGGCCAATCCAAATTTTCAGGCTTTTCTAAACTCGAAATTTTACTTCATGCTTAGTCTGGGAGTGGAAAACACTCGTTTGAAACGACAAATAAAACAATTTAAAACAATGCTTGAAGAAATACAGCGGATATATCGGGATATTATTTAGTATAGGAAAAATTCTCTATATATAGTTTATTTTCTTTCTTTTGCAATTTATGCTGTGAAGAAAGGACGAACTATATTTGTCGTTTAGCATAAAGACAATTTAAACACTACTTTGCTAGCATGGAGTTCATGGAGTTCGGTAACGACTTTTACCTTTAAATCGACGATATTTAAATCTCAATCTCAATCTCAGTTAATTTTATCGTGAGAGATAAATCATGTTTGGTACTGCACTAACAGTAATTATTTTTGGTTCGGTTGATCTACAAACGAGATCAAGAAATACGTTTCCTTTCTTACATTGTACATGTCAAATTATTTTCCTTAATTAATTTTCATTTTGGACATGTTTCATATGTTCAATAAGAAAGAAACCTCTAGAGTACCATGGAAAATATTGTAGGTTGGCAATTCTGAAATTATATACTATAATTATCATGTCTGACGTATTATATATCAATTCCTGAAGCGTGTTACCAACTTGAATTAAAAAAAAAATAATTCGTGGCATTCTACAGATTTTTTATTGAACATATGATACATGTCCAAAAGGAAAATGAATTAAGAGGAACTGTATTGTTTTGAGTTAACTTGAAGTGATTAATCACAAATAGAAAGACTGTTGTTTACGAGTTTAACGATTTTTTATAGTTAATTAAAATAAACACATTGTATCATAAATAAACAACCTATTTATTAAATAAATGTGCATCTGAATATATATACAAACCAAAATTATAACAAAAATGAATAAAGTAAATTAGTAAATGACAAGAATAAATGACAAAAAAATACAAGTTAAAGATTGAAAAAATACAAGAAAATGAATTATAACAAAGTTTCACAATTAGGTGAGATATTTTAAACTTACTTGTGTCGTGGTTGGAATTAGAATGGTTTCAGTTGAAGGGATGTTGTGGAATGAAAACTAAAGGAAGCACAGGATTGGTTGAAAGTTTTGAAAGTGGGGAAAATGTTTGGAAAGAGATGATAGTAATTTTGCACAGAAAAGAGTAAGATGGGGAAGGAAATTCATGAGAAAATATTTTAGGTCAGGGCTGCGTTTTATAACTTATTTTTACTGAGTCTTGGATGAGAGCTCAATCTTTATTACGGAATTTAAGGCACGTACTGCTGGAAACCATTGTCTGCTCCAAAATTTTTGACAATGAGTTTTACCGCTTGGTTTACGATGTTTTCCAGGAGTTCGAAGTTATAAAACGCACCCTGCCTCTGCGACACAAAGGCTGCAGGTACCAGAAAGGATACAATGAATTGTAAATGGTCAAACATTTCACAACCCAAATGTAATGTTTACAAAATATTCAAAGAAATAGAAATAACACACAAATTTATAAAAATATATAAAAAACACTTAATTCGCGATGTTTAGCGCGAACAACTGTTATTCCTTACTTCACTTTTTATTTTTATGTTAGATGTACATTTCGAGACACAAGGGTTTGTTATTGATAATGAGCACCTTGATAATGAGCACCTTGATAATGAGCACCTTGTGTCTCGAAATGTACATCTAACACAAAAATAAAAAGTGAAGTAAGGAATAACAGTCTTTCTATTTGTAATTAAGAGGAAGTCGACCGCTCTCTAAACGTATAAATCTAAGCATAATGCCGTCTTAACTACATCCTTGTTTAGGGGTGAAATATTTTGAAAAAATAGGTATACTTCAAGGAAAGTACAATCTTTAAGCCCGTCTCAATAAAATATTTTATACTTTTACAGTTATTAAAATAATCAAATAATATCAAACATTGGTAAACTAGCGAAATCGCGTTCCTAATTTTATTTTTGTCTGCAGTATATATAAAAAATATTGAAAAACTAAATCAGTCACATTGTAGATAATTCCTTTGCAAAGATATGTGATTTTTTTCATTTATTTATTTGGTAAAATATAGTCACCAGGATGTCGCGCGTAAAACAGTTTTTCAAATTTTCTGAAACTTCACTATCGCGCGACATCCCAGTGAATTTATTTATTGTACGATAGAAATAATTGGAAAAAAATTAAATTCTTCAAAAAGAATTCTTCTACAATGTGACTGATTTAGTTTCCCAATATTTTTTATAAATGTTGCAGAAAAAAATTATATTGAAGATGCGATTACGCTAGTTTAACAATGTTTGATATTTTTTTATAAAAGAACGGTCAAAGTGGGAAATATTTTACTAAGACAGACATTAAGATTCCACTTCCCTTAACGTATGCCTATTTTTCAAAATATTTCATCCCTAAACAAGGATGTAATTAAGACGGCAGTATGCTTAGTTTTATACGTTTAGAGAGCGGTCGACTTCCTCTTAAGGAAATTTATTATCATCAACTGAACAAAAAATGATTACTTTGTTAGTGCAACATATTAATAAAATCAAATTGTTTTGGGATCAAAGCAAACTTAGTCATTATTTCCTTGAACTAATTTACCTAACTTACTCACATTTTTTGAGTATTGTTTTTAACTAATTGGGACCTGTAGAAACACAGGTTGAGACTGGAAGGATTATTATTAATATCATTTCTTTGTAATATTATTTTTGTTCGTTAATTTTCCAAAGTGGTTTACTAAATCATTACACACACTGGCTTACGACAAAAAGTAAACTCCTGATAAAGGAGGATAAGCGTTTATCCAGCGTGTTCTGGAGCAGACAGAGGAAAGCCTAGGGTGTTGCAGCTCTCCGAAAAACCTGCCAAAGTACGCCCTTTTCCATCTGGCAACTCGATCTGCCCTTATCCGAACGTAATATCTATTATGTGGATATTTAATCAGTTAAGGGATTTGATTTCTTATTGTCGCCGACTTTCAGATTTTTTTTATATATTGAAGTTGTTTGTGGTTTTATTGTTTATTAAAGGTGAGTACTTTCTGAGTAGATTATTGCAACAAACATAGAATATATAACTAACATGATAACTGTCATAACAAAAAAGTTTTGTATTTCTCAACAAACGTCAAATTTTGATTTAAGTCCTTTAAACAACCCACATTTAAATTTAATTCCTTAAACTAGCCTGCCTTTATCTGATTTCAAATAAATCGCACTTGGTTGTGAAAATAGTTGTATTTCTATTTTTATTTATTTACGAAAATGTCAATTAGTTTTTTCTATTGATAAAGGGTACATTGTACCCGAAATGTACATATAGAACAAGATAAATTCAAATTCAAAACTATTTGAATTCGAGAAAATAAGCTTACGCTTCTTATAGTTTGCACACTTTAAATATAATATATAAAATTACGAAAAAACTATTCGTGAAAATGCAAACAATGTCTTAATTAATAAGACAACTTAAGACGATAAATATCCATTGAAACAACTACTTCCCGTGCAAATACACCTCCGGATATTGAATTATACAATGAAATATTTAAAATCTTATTTAATTTGATTTGTTACAACGCTCTATTAAAGTATATGTAACGTTTAGGTCAAATTCTCTTCAAACCAACTAACAAATACAAATTTAAAATGGAAGGAGAGATAACAAAAAAAATAATAATTAGAAGTGAAAGGACTTGGATTCAAACTAATGTTTTAGGCCATCTATAGACGCGTTTCGAGATTTATCTCTCTTCAGTATAGCTTTGCATTGTTTGCATTTTCACGAATAGTTTTTTCGTAATTTTGTACATATAGAATTAAAATAAAAAGTGAAGTAAAAGGAATAAAGGAATAACTTAACTAATTACAATTAAAATCGCAATGAATCGCTTTGGAAAAGCTTTCAGGTTTAGAAATAAGCGAAACAATTGAATCGTTAATGCCTGGGAACACGGTGAAAATGCACAAATACATTTGGAAGCAGTTTTTGGCATTTTGTGAAGAGCGAAAATCCGAATTTCTTGAGCAGACTTCGGACGAACACTTGGCAGGTATTCATTATACCTATAATCGTTACGAATACCACTTAAGCAATCAAAAATAATGATTATTTTTGACTCGTAACTCGGCATAATCCTTAAAATATCACTCGAGCTACGCTCTTGTGGTTTATCGCAGATTACGTCTAGTTACTGGTAAAGTAATCGATTATTTTCGATGCTCTTGTAATATTCTAACTGAATAATTATTGTAACGCATAGTTATTTTTATTTTCTGTTAAATTTGTTAAAAGATTAGAGTGTAATGTACTTTAATCCGTTATCAGAATTTATCATCGTTTGCAACTTGTACATTTTTTCACGCTTGTTCGATGGAGTTCACGTCAAATCGCGTGCATCAATTACAGCGTATATAAATATGTTTTTTTTTTAAACAAATAAACTACTCAATCAAAAACCGCCAAAGGGATTAATGCGTATGCGTATTCTATTTTTCAGAGTAATCCTCCCCCGATAAATTTTCATATTGCTCTGATTCCGGAAAAAAAGGAGTAATTCGCATCGAGAATTTCGCATTTTGTTATTCAAGGATTTTTTATTACCCTATTAAGCGCTATTAATGCGTACACGCAACATTATAAATGTTTGGTTAATTATATTATTAAATAAGTTAATTTAATATATTGTATTATTTGACCTGGCTTCAAAATGTAAGGAGAAACATGTAAATATTTTGTTATTTAAATATTTCGCTTATTACTCATTTAATAAAAAATAATGAGAGTGTATTTCTAACTTCAGAATATTTCAGTGTTTTATACGCGTGGCGCATGAAGTAAAATTTCGAGTTTAGAAAAGCCTGAAAATTTGGTTTGGCCGCTCCGCGCTTCGCGCTACGCGACCAAACCAAATTTTCAGGCTTTTCTAAACTCGAAATTTTACTTCATGCTTAGTCTGGGAGTGGAATCACTTGTTCTAAACTTCATACTGCACGTTTTTATATAAAATCGACGAATGCTTGAAATTTTACAGCATATACATCATGTATATTTAAAAGAAAAATTCAGAGTATGTAATGCAATAAGTTATTTATGAATATCATAAAAACTAGTGCAAAATTTTACCTAAAATTAACTTTTAGAGTTATCTCTATAATTGCTCGGCCGTTAATCTCATACAAAATTCTTCTGAAGATATCTGAAACTCGTAAAGTAAATAATTAGAAAATATCTTGTCGAAACTGCAGTCACATTAAATAAAACGTGATATACAAACAAAGTTAAAAGTGTTTCATTGTGAGAAAATATCTTGATAGATAAAGTTTCCATGATTTAAAATAAAGCAGTTGGTTAAATTGCAATTTAAATTCTACAAGTAATAAATTCTGGAGATAACTAAAACTTGTAAAATAATAAGAAAATATATTGATAAAGTATCTATGATTTAAAATAAAACTTTGGGTAAATGGGAATTTAAATTTTACTAGTGCGAAATTCTGAAGATAAATGAAAGTCGTGAAATAATCAAAAAATATCTTACATATGTTCGAAAGCGTAAACGCCATATAATGCCCATTAGCTTAAGTAACATCGTCAATAGCTGGCAAACTAAACGTTTGTATACAGCAATTGTTCGTCCTCAACAGGGCTTTATTTTATAGAATACAAATATTAAGAATATACATTTGTCTTCAGTACTCATTCATTCACCAGATAACTATATAAGCGTTTCAGGCTTCAACGCTATTATCAGTATAGTCCCGAATCAGTGCTTGAAGAATACTGAACATCTTTGACCATTTATTATGGCCTGTGCAATTTACATATGTCTGAAAGCGTAAACGTCATCTAATGACCATTAGATGCCAGCTATAGACGATGCTACTCAAGCTAATGGGCATTAAATGGCGTTTAAGCTTTCGAACATATATACATAATAAAGGGTCAAAGATGTTTAGTATGCTTCAAGCACTGGTTCAGAACTATACTGATGATGGCGCTGAAGCCTGAAACGCGTATAAAGTTAGCCGGTGAATGAATTAGTACTGAACACAAATTCACATTCTTGATATTTGTAAAAAATATCTTGATAAAGTTTCCATGATTTAAAATTGGAATTTAAATTTAACAAGAACGAAATTTTTAAGATAACTGCAACTCGTAAAGTAATAAGAAAATATCTTGAATAAGTTTCTAAAAAGAAAAACACTTGGTTAAATTAAAATGTAACCAAGAGTTTTCTATTAAAACACAATGAAAAGAAAAAACGCTAATGTTTTTGAATCAAACACTTACTATGTTTTTACCACAAAATATTTATTGTATGTATATATATTATATTACACAAATATACACATAAATTCACGACTTAAGTTTCGACGTTTGACGGTCACTATCATTATCAAGACTTGATAATGACCGTCAAACGTCGAAACTTAAGTCGTGAATTTATGTGTATATTTGTGTAATATAATATATATACATACAATAAATATTTTGTGGTAAAAACATAGTAAGTGTTTGATTCAGTGATCATGAATTACCACGTAGTTACGGTCGCAACCATCATTATGCTAATGTTTTTATTAAATTTATAAATGGTCAAATGGAATGCTTAAAGAAAAGTCTTAGATACACAAAAATGTTTGCAGAAAGTCGATATTACTTCTGTTAGATTCCGATCATTTCATTACAAGCAGACATCACACATCTATTTAATCACCTCGTTATTAATAACATCTTGATCACGTACTATTTTTATTTTTGGAGATTTGTGTGAGTGCAATAAATGTTCTAAATCTCAAAAATCCCTTATTTAATACGGATGTGTTCTTTACTGTGCACTCACCAATACACGTGCAACCCTAGTTATGAATTCAAGGGACAGATCTTCCGATTGTACTTCAAAATTAAATTATGAGTTCAAAAGGAAAATCTTCCGAATTTAAAGTTGATTATAAATTCAAAGGGTATACCTTCCAGGTACCTCAAAACAGATGTGAACATGACAAGAAGGGTACCACCCTTCAGACACTCCCACATCAAAAACTGTAAAGCTGATTAGTCGATATATGTTTCCACCTCTAACTTCAACTTCAACTTTCCTTTATTTCGTGTTATTACAAAAGTGTACACTCGTCATGGGTAAGATACATAAAAGTAATAATAATAATAATAATAATAAACACATTTATTTTTAATGATATTAAATACATCACATTTACATCAGGATATATTAATTTCACAAAAACAAGTCAAAAGAAAAACAAAAAACAAACAGGCATATTGCGTATACGTATTTAATTATTGCCTACGTTAGCATAATACTCATCCATAGTATATGGTTCTATATTTATTAACTTATCTATCAATTTTCTTTTCATGACAGAATAAGATTTTGCTGTTTTTATTTCCTTAGGAAGGCTATCATACAATTTTATGCAGGTATAATATGGACTTCTCTCAAAAAAAACTTAATTTATGAGCTGGAAAACTGTATTCAACGCCATGCCTCGTGTTATAGATATTTGATAGCATATTATTTTCATTATTATACATAAAAGTATAATGAATAAATAAAATTTGCGTAAAAAATAAATAAATAAATAAACAATAATAATAATAGATATATATGGATTAAAAGGAAAACATTGCATTGTACAATATAAATATAAAACAGTGAAATGTATGGAAGTAATACAATATCATTACAAACACATTAAAATTCTATTTAAATTCAAATAGTGAATACCACAAGCAACCTAGTTTCTAACATCTCTTCCCAATAGAAATTAAGCTATCAAATCTTACCTTTGATTTAAAACTAAAGAATAGAGCAAGTTAAAGGCAGTGTTAAGTCAGTAATCGAGCGTTGGTATTTTGAGTGTTAAGTCAGTAATCGAGCTTTGCTATTTTGAGTGTTAAGTCAGTAATCGAGTTGTTATTTTGAGTGTTAAGTTAGTAATCGAACTTTGCTATTTTGAGTGTTGTCAGTAATCGAGTTGTTATTTTGAGTGTTAAGTCAGTAATCGAGCTTTGCTATTTTAAGTGTTAAGTCAGTAATCGAGCTTTGGTATGTTGTGTTAAGTCAGTAATCGAGCTTTGCTATTTTGAGTGTTAGGTCAGTAATCGAGCTTTGCTATTTTGAGAGTTAAGACGGTAATCGTGTCTTGCTATTTCCAGTTAGCCATCGAATCGCAAGTTCTAAAGTGACTTGGACTGGCTCCGATCTATATTACTTTTAATCCGAATATTACGTGTAAAATTCGTTGTAAACTTTTACTTGTGATTGTGAATATATTCGTTAATTAAATGAACCACTGTGTTTAATTTCGACGTGTCAGGATCCCAGGAACACACTTCGTATTTATATTTTGGTCGAAGAAATATTGAAATTCAAATGGAAATATTAAGGCTAGTATCAAACCATTGATAATGACCACGTTGTGTCCGAAATGTTCATCTGGTTACGAATAAATTGTTGAAGAAATGTTCCAAGTGTTTTAATCAAAGTTATTAACATCTTCAAGTAACTCAGTCAATTCAAATATTAAGGGTATGACGGCTCTCAGCCTATCTTCATGTAAGGCTCAAATCAAAGATACCAAAAATGAGATTGATAGCACTATGTATCCATTTTGTTTATCAGTGCTGATTACGTTACGGAATTACGTCATTAATACATGCGTTTAATAGCACAACAAGCACACCTTTTAAGATGCATTACCTTGGCATTTTTGTTTCACATGAAGTTGGCCACCGGCTCTGTTCTAATGTTTCGTTCCAAAATTAAATTTAATAAGAATAAACTATCAATTTTAATCCTTTAACAAAATCATGATGAAATTCCACGTTGATCAAATTAAATAAATCACATTAATAAATATTACACATCAAGTGAATTAAACACGATTTTATTCACGAAAAGATTTTTGATTTCACGAGCGCCTCGGCGCGAGTGGAATCATTTCTTTGAGTGAATAAAGGTGTTTAATTCACATGGCGTATATATGTTTTTATTCAATTTTGACGAAATTGTAAAGAAAATGTATTTTACATTTATTTTTAAATATATTTTTTAACTCACTAGTGACCTAAAAAAAATTTAGTTCACTAGTGAATAAAACCTTGTTTATTACGGTTGTTATGAAGTTAATAATGTCGATTAAAATTAACAAAATTGAATAATAAATAATATCACAAATCTTTTAACTCACTAGTGACCTAAACAAATTTAGTTCACTAGTGAATAAAACCTTGTTTATTACGGTTGTTATGGAGTTAATAATGTCGATTAAAATTAACAAAATTGAATAATAAATAATATAACAAATCTTTTAACTCACTAGTGACCTAAGAAAAATTTAGTTCACTAGTGAATAAAACCTTGTTTATTACGGTTGTTATGGAGTTAATAATGTCGATTTAAATTAACAAAATTAAATAAAAAGAATTAATATTGACTTTCTATAAAGATGTAGTCTCATTGAGACAAGTCTCCAAATATTCATTGAATCAACTAACGCAATTAATTACACATTAACGCAATTAATTACGATTTGCAACAATTTGCTAACTGAATTGGCGAATTTGTTAATTTTATTAAATCTCCGAACCGGCCGACTGAAGCAAATCAATTCCTGAAAAGTGCTTGACATTTCGCGTAATTTTATGCGAATGTGCGGATTGTAAATTTCCCGGTAATCAATATTTAATTAAGCACGGATATTATGTAATTAATTTTGTTAGTCACTATTTTCCGAGAAATTCGTAAGAGAGTCAAAGGACACTTAAAATACAGAGCTTTTTAAAGCAAAATATATAAAAGATACAATTTTAAAACAGAGAGTTTTTCTTTTAAGTATACATATTTTAATTGTGGGCTGTAAATTTCCGTTAGTTTTATAAATGAGTTCAATTTTAAGCTATAAACGAGTGTTTTCCACTCCCAGATTAAGCATGAAGTAAAATTTCGAGTTTAGAAAAGCCTGAAAATTTGGTTTGGTCGCGTAGCGCGAAGCGCGGAGCGACCAAACCAAATTTTCAGGCTTTTCTAAACTCGAAATTTTACTTCATGCGCCACGCGTATACGACACTGATTTCTAATGAAGTTCACTTGTTCACAATATTTTAGTGTTTTCACTGTTTAATACGCGTGGCGCATGAAGTAAAATTTCGAGTATATATTTTTATCATACTGCTTTAGTAATATATTTTGAACTTCACTTGAAATTAGTGTTTAATACGCGTGGCGCACGAAGTAAAATTTCGAGTATATATCTTTATCATACTGCTTTAGTAATATATTTTGAACTTCACTTGAAATTAGTGTTTTATACGCGTGGCGTATGAAATAAAATTTCGAGTTTAGAAAAGCCTGTAAACCAAGGAGTGGAAACACTCGTTAGAAACAAATTGAACTTTTCCAAAAACAACCAACGCCTTAAAATTTACAGCGTATGCTGCAGAATATTTAAACTTAAACGAAAAATTCTTTGTACAGGGTGGAGCGTGGGAACTTCCTTTTTTGAAAATGAAATGAAAAATCTTTACACATTTCAAAACTACTTATTATTATTTTTCTCCTGTCACACAACACGGGAAATTTGGTTTTATACTATTGACAAAAGTAACATCTTGTAAATGTCGCCCTCAACTGTCAATACACTGACTCAGTCAATTTTTGAAGTTTCTGCCCATTCTTTCAAGCATTCCGATTTGTATATTCACAATTTCGACTCCGATTTATTTCTGTAGGCCTTCTAGGGTGTGTAGACAATTTGTATAAACTAGTGATTCGAGATTTCTCTACAGGAATTAATCACAGGGGGATAAATCAGGCGAGCGTGCCCCTCTCAGGAAGATCAGCCGAATGGGGAAGACTTCTTTCAACAAATACTTTAAAGTCCTACCTAGGTGTGTGGTTTGTGACCCCATCTTACTAAAACCACACACAGATTGTCCAGGTTCTTCGAGTGCAGGCAAAAAAACTCCTAAATCATTTTCCAAAAAGAATCCCAAACTCACGTTTACAGTGAAAAATAATCTTGTTGTTGTAAAAGCGCGCTGCTGCCTCGACCAAAGCATTTTTCCTACTAAAACGAATATGGACACAAATTTCCCATCCAGTCTCCATTGAGTCCTTTTCCATCTTTCTGTTACTCTCACTAAAGAAGATGGACTTGGAAGGTGAGCTGTAAGGTCGGATGTTCGACCTTAATTGTGAGCCACAATAGATCCTTGCGGTCGCAGTGGAGGGTAGCATAACTACCCACTCACTTTCAATAGAATAGAATAGAATATTCTCACTAACTTCACTGTGCCCTTTTCAAAAAAAGAAGTTTCCACGCCCCTCCCTGTATGTAAGAAGTATGCCAAAAAATTAAATCATATCTTTTTAAAAATGTATGCCTCAAACATTCAAGAATTATTAAAACCTAATTAAAGTTATCAATTGCAACTGACGATACATAATAAATTTATAAAAAAATCAAATTCCCTTCTACAAACAAAACCCTCCTGCTTGTGTATAAATTAGGTAAAAGTAAGGAATAAATATCATCAAACGCAAACAAAATAAAGCACCCACCTTTCTATACACACAGAGATGCAAAGTATTAGTATTTATCTTCATGTTCCCACAAACAATTTCCGTGTGGAAAACGGGAAAACATAAATAAATACAATCTTGACGCGCGCAGACTTTCCCACCCTGATTTAATAGCGAAATGGGGCACACATAAAGAAAACAAAAACGTGATCGGGCTTTTTTACACAATAAATCCAATCCCTTGGGTAAGGTATATGCATGTGTGAACTTATTTAGCTTTAATGGGATAGTTTAGCAATTCGGTGCTTGTTCTGGCGTGTTATGAGAGCGTGTTTGGGAATTTTCTTTAATATCCCTCTGCGCTAAGAAAGCTAATAAATGGATGGTGTGTTATAAAAAATGTATAAATCTTGATGAGAGGAAATAAATCTTGAAGAATAATGGAGGAAAAGTTGCACAGTCTCTTATTTGATAATGTATTTTTTTCTGGATATCGCTCGTACTTGCTCAGAGTGCAAATATTAAAGAGCACTAACATTGTATTTTATATATTTATATATATATATATATATATATATAAAAACAAATAATGCGAAATTTTACTTCATGCGGCACGCTTATAAAACACAGATTTTAAGCGAAGTTCGAATATACATGTTTCACAATATATTAGTGATTTATACGCGTGGCGCATGAAGTAAAATTTCGAGTTTAGAAAAGCCCAGAAAATTTGTCTCGGGTCGCTGCGCGACCCTCGACAAATTTTCACGGGGCTTTTCTAAACTCGAAATTTTACTTCATGCTTAGTCTGGGAGTGGAAATCACTTGTTTAGAGCTTTAAAATGAACTTTAATTTTTAATTTTAAACAAATTTCATTTACCTACCTAATTTCATCATTTGCTGCAAATAATTGATTGCGACACATCAAGCATATACATTAGTCTAATCCAACAGTGCTAAAGCCCAAGAAAATGATTCCATCAGAGGAGCAGCGCGAGGCTGTGTAATTAAGGGTAGACCCTAAGGGCGATGCTTCCTCTGTATGTTAATGCGCACGTATGAAAGGGCTTTTGCTGATGACTTAAAAGTTCTAAAATGTTGCCGCTGTAATGGGGCCTCATTAAAACACCCACACTCGCGTGGGATTCACATATATCCACACAATGATATCATTATCATCATCATAATCAACAACACCATGGATTGATTACAATTATAGAATTGTAATAATTAAGGCTCGGATTAAATGCAAAACGCATATTTGTTACTAAGAATTTAATATGTTGCAATATTCAGGGGTTGATCGGGGGTTGTAGTAGACGTAGTCATACTAATAAAATATATTTAGCACAGATATACATGGTTACATACTTAATGATCAATGAATGATTGATGATCGTACAGAAATACGGTGATGTTTTATACGAGGAAGAGTAAGGTCGCGAGTACAACGCACCGTGGCGTCTTTTTTGACGCTGCACTTTGGTGTACGTAGTCTTCGCGCGTATTTATAATTATTGTTTTATAATACGCGGTGTTTATCATATCAAGCGCCATTGAATAAACAGTCTTAGTCGACTGTTTATATTCGATGCGTTGTTATGTAAACATCGACCATCACAATGCAATAGTATATTACGTAACGAGAGTGGTATGCAGCATATTACATATGAGCGGACATGTTGCGCACGAGCCGCGCAGCGGCGAGTGCAGTATTCTTCGAGTATGTAATTGCCATACAACTCGAGACACGCACGATACTTTACATACGCCCTAACAAAATAAACAATGAGCATGAAAGAACAACTGGTTTATTGTAATAATTTTTAATAGTACCATGACAATGATGAACACTAAATCACTACTTGATCAACATACCAGGAATAAAGCTGTACATTTTCCGACATTCGTTATTTTTTAAAAGAGTTCAATTTGAAGCTTTAAACGAGTGTTTTCCACTCCCAGACTAAGCATGAAGTAAAATTTCGAGTTTAGAAAAGCCCCGTGAAAATTTGTCGAGGGTCGCGCAGCGACCCGAGACAAATTTTCTGGGCTTTTCTAAACTCGAAATTTTACTTCATGCGCCACGCGTGTTAAACACTGATTTCAAGTGAAGTTCAAATATATTTAGAGTTCACAATATTTTAGTGTTTTATACGCGTGGCGCATGAAGTAAAATTTCGAGTTTAGAAAAGCCCAGAAAATTTGTCTCGGGTCGCTGCCGCGACCCTCGACAAATTTTCACCGGGCTTTTCTAAACTCGAAATTTTACTTCATGCTTAGTCTGGGAGTGGAAAACACTCGTATAAAGCTTTAAATTGAACTCTTAAAAAAAACAACGAATAACTAAAGATTTAAAGAAAATAAGCTGAATTTGGAATACGTATACTTTAAAGAAAAACTCCCTGTACATCAAAGAAATGTCATTTGTATGGTAAACAATCAGCTGTTCAGCTATCAGCACGTAATGTACTTGTCAAAGCTATTACGTGCATGTGTACGTAATGTCAATCATACTTGTCAAGATGACAGTGTGGTATGATGCGGTTACTACATAGGGCGTAGGTAAAAGTTTTTTAGTGTGTATCAAACATTGGACTTATCAGCTAATTGTCATTTGATGTGTCGAAAATGAAAAAAAGTGTCTGGATAATTTCTTTCATTTACATATATTCATTGTTACTTTTCATAAGCTGAATTCAAAAAACCTGACTTAGATGATATAAATTTGGTTATGTTTGACATTATCCAGTTTTCGATTTGTAACAACGTGTTATGTCCACCGATGGTACATAATTTCATTATAAAAATTGCGTTTTAAAATTAATATCATGCCTATCACGTATTGCTTGATTATATATTTTAATATAGCGCAGAAGAGTGGATGCAACGCTGAAAGGATATTATGAAAGAGGAAAAGAGGGGCTTTTCATCAAAGTTTGCCTTTACCGTGAAACATTATCACAGTTAAATAGGTTTGAAAAAATTATTAGAGTTAAGCACTGATTCGGAAAATGTACGCTCCTTGTATGTTTTTTTTTTTGTCACAAAGAAACTTTAATTAATTCAAAGAAGGAGCTTATTTGTTGATAGATTTCGGTTTGATATTTATAATCTTACTACGTATGTATCTAATCCTATTTAAATACATTGACGTATACCGGGTGCTGATACGACCGCTCGGTAATAGCGTTTATTTTTGGTGGTAATAAGAGAACCAGTATAGCTCACAGATTGCCCGAGTGTGGCTGGTTGGACATGCACAACAGGCGAAAACTACATACGGCTTGTTTCTACTTCAAAATAATATCCAGAAAATCGCCCCCATATCTCTTCAACAATATAATGTATAGAAGTGATGTGCATAACATAAATATTCGAAGTAGAGGGCTCCTATCCATCCCAAAGCATAGATTACAATTATTTAAAAAGTGCTTTACCTATACAATTACAAGTTGCATGAACTCGGTACAGTTTCGATTTGGCTCATACACGGATTTTAAGCGGAAATATATAGAAATGCTAAGTGCATCATAATTTATTATTACTAGCTATATTATTTGTATTGTATATTATTTGTATTGTACTGTCTATTACTGTACGGCCTGAAGGAAGATCAGGTTCAGTGTTTGGTTATATACCTTGGACTGTAGCTGATTCAGGACCCTTTGACCATTGAATTTATCTTAAGATTTATGTAATTATATTTGTACTGGATATGGTCAATAAACTGTTTATTATTATTATTATTATAATTATTATTATTATTATTATTATTATAATTATTATTATTATTATTATTATTATTATTATTATTATTATTATTATTATTATTATTAATTTACATGTAAAATCACACTTTTGCAGTTTTCTGCTCCCCTAATTATTTTAGAGCAAAAGCATAAGAGATCAAAGTTGTTCAGAATTTAAAATGCTATATAATAGTTCCGTATTTATTTCCTATTAAGATAGGACTAATAGTACAAGAAAACGAAGATATAAATTAGTAATAATTTGAAAAAATAACAATAGCCATGATTTTATAACAAAATTTTGCGTCATCAACAACTATCAGTTGTTTTTAATAAAATCAAATTAAATGCTCAAAGAGACCTCCATTAGCGGCTAAACATTGGCCAAGTCTATCATAAAAAATTCTGGAAACATTTGCAAGTTGCCGGTTTGTTATTTTGTTGCATATTTCCGTAATTTGACAGTGTGGTATGATGCGGTTACTAGATAAGGCGTAGGTAAAATAACATTTTCAAGATACCTGTGTTTATCGTTTGTAAATATCAAATAAGTCATTTTTTGAAGATGCATCTGTTTATCATTTGTGAATAAGAAATAAGTAATCTTTTGAAGATACACGTGTTTATCCTTTGTAAATCACAGAAAATGCGTTTACAAGAATACATCAAACTTAATTCAATACGCTCAAGGATTCCCCTGTGAAGTGTAAAATTGCACTATCCAGTCAGTGTTATCACGTTGCAGTTGGCTGGAATAGACGTGTCCTGAATCCGATTCAGCTCATCTACATGCATGTATATTTTATTTCACCGGCTGACAAAAAAGTCACAAATTTAAAAATCTGTCACACAAACACATGTCCAACATACGTATCAGTTAAATCGTGTTTAATCACGGCTATTATTGAATACGTTAAATTTTAGGGTGATACGGGAACTAAAAAAATGAAATGATAAACGAAAGATTACACGCACACACGCGGCTTCTATTTTAACTACTTATTTTTACGTCACCTAGCGGTACATTTCTAAACTAACATTTTAGGAACGCCAACTTCTTACCTTTTTAAATATATCGTATGTTCAATAAAAAAAAATGGTCCAGCATAGTACTTTCCCCCGTAAATTGCGTATTAAATCACTTTTAAAATATTTGTAGCATTATTATTTTCAAAATGTCTTCAACTTTTTGATAACTACAACTTTTATTTGAAACATTTTTCAATTGGATCAACACATACTGACACAAACCAATGACTAGATAAAAAACACTATTTATTGAATATCTCAAAAACTAAGAGTGCTATGACAAAAAGTGAATCTACAAAAAATCTTTAATATTTTATTACCTACAACTTTTATTTGAAAAATTTTCCAATTGTATCAACACACACACTGACACAAATCAATGACTAGATATAAAACACTATTTATTAAATATCTCAAAAACTAAGAGTGCTATGACAAAAAGTAAGTGAACAATACATCTTCATTTTGTTATTACCTACAACTTCTATTTAAAACATTTTTCAATGGTATCGACACATACACTGTCACACACCAATAACTAGATAAAACACACAACTTTTGAAATATATCAAAAACTAAGAGTGCTATGACAAAAAGTAAGTGAACAATACATCTTTATTTTGTTATTATCTACAACTTTTATTTGAAAGAATTTTTTGTTTGATGAACATTTATTGAAAAAATCTGAAAAAACTGGAAAACGCTAAGAGTAAAGTACCACTTCCGGTTTTCCGATTTTCACCAAAAGCTTTTCAGTTCTTCCGATTGTAACAAAAAGCTTAAGTTTCAAGTTTCATATCGATATCTTTAGCGGTACAGCGCACACAAACACACACACAGACAGACAGACAGACAGACAGACAGACAGACAGACATTTTTCAAAAATGGTCTTATTCGACTCAGGGGACCTCAAAACGGATATTTCCGCTAAAATTTTTGATTCGAAAATTTTCACGAAAACAATACTTTCCCTTTGTATTACATACGGGGGAAAGTAAAAAACCTCTAGAGTGCCATGATTGAATTTAAGGGTGATACGGGAACTACAACAATAAACTGATAAACGAAAGATTACACGCACACACGCGGCTTTTATTTTAATTACTGGCTTTTATGTCACGTACCAGTACATTTCTAAATTAACATTTTAGGAACAACTTTTTACATAATAATAATAATAATAATAATAGTTTATTATCCAACAGTTACAAGAACTAATTTACAGAATAATTTTAAGAAAAATAAATAATTAATTCTAAGACTATACCAAAAATAAGTGCTACATCTGCACACAAATTAAAGACAGACACAGTAGAAAGCGCAATGATATAATATTGGAAAAGCATCAAGTGTGTGGAGGTAGTAGTCTATTAAATACATTTAGATAAATAGTTCATTCATTTTTTCTGTGATACATTAAAGATATCTATATTAATGCAATATTGATTAACACATTCGCACATCGAGAATAATGGGGAACACAAACGATGATTAGTATTACATTTACTTAAATAAAATGGATATTTCAATCTGCTATTTATACGAGGAACGTAGAAATTTAACTTTTGAACTAAATTTCCGTCATGAATACATTTTAAATATATCGTATGTTCAATAAAAAAAACCTTTAGAGTGACATGATTTATTCTCTGTTCAAATTTACGTTAGCTATACGCTTCGGGAATTGACATATAAAACGTCAAACATAATAATTTAATTGTATAGTTACAGAGTTGCTAACCTACAATATTTTTCACGGCACTCTAGAGCTTTTTTTTATTGGTTATACGATATTTTTCAACACAATATTTTCACAGACTGAACTTTTTACAATTTTAATTCGCTTCTCAGGAACTGATATTTTTGTTTGTCATGACAATCAGTGAAGTTGGAACAAAAACATTCTTGGATAGGATATAGCGGCTAATTGAACGGTCTGGAACTTTGTTGACTGCGATGGGGCCCGCACAATTAACTAATTGACGTGACCTGTTGATTAAGGGCTAGTTAAGTCCCGGTCAGTGTGCGTGGGTACAAACTTGTTTTAGAGGGAATAAGGGCTCGGAATTCCCAATGGCGATCGCCGCGGGCTGGCTAATTTGCCTGATTGTCCGGCGATTGTCAAGACGTGCATATTAATGTTTCTCGACAATCGCATCAAAAGGCTATTGAAATGCTTGTGTATTCTCTATTAACTCAATCATTTCAAATTATTCTTATATCTATATAAAACTTAACAATCGAATTTGCTTCATTTAGATTCTGGGTCTCCAAACTATCTTCTTCGCGGGCCACAATTCTACATAATAAAAGTCGGCCAAGATCCGATTAATTTTATAAAATTATGAAAAATTTAAGGAACAATTGTTACAATATTTCAAAATATGACATTTACAAAAAAATTACAAACAATCGCGGGCCGGGTTCATGCAAGTCGCGGGCCGGATTTGGCCCGCGGGCCGTAGTTTGGAGACCACTGATTTAGATAAAGGCTGGCCAAACCAAATTGCTTCGAGAGCCAGAAATATTTATATATAAGAAATATTACCGTAAAATCAACTTATTCCTTATTTTAATTTTATGATTTTATGTACAGTACAATTTCTTGATTTTTTTTTATTTACACAAAATTGTAATGACAATTTGTTGCGAAAATCCCGTATAGGAATAAATTGCGGAATTAATATCCCCCGACTCTCCTCTCACCTGCGCTGCAAAGAGTGCTTAATTCATTAAAAACTGTTTGTACACGCAATAAAACTGGGTTTTTACACCCCCGAGCGAGAGCCTCATTTCAATTGCCGCGCTTTTTTATTGTTGTATATCTTGAAATGTTCAGAGGAATAAGAAAGCAATGCTCTACTGCGGATTGTATGACTGGAAAATTTATTATCTTGCACTTTGTCGGTCAACGCGTTTATTTTATGGATTCATAAAGTCAAACTCATTTTGATAAAGCACAATTTTGCAACAAGAACGAAACTAGTCGGAATAAATTAACTCTGTTCACATTTTATTCTCACCGCAGTAGGCTTTGTTAGGGTGACATTTTTGTTGGTAGTAAAAAAAAGTTACTACCAATTTGGTTATGTCATTGCATTTTTTTTTTGGTTATGTGTAGTGCAACGTTGCATTCTATAATATCACTCATTTTCATGTAAAAATATTACAATAGTAGGTATTAATGATTTCGATAGCTAACGCCATCTAATGCATCATAGTGGCATCGTCGGAATACTGAACACAAATTCAATTTTTACAATAGTAGGTGTTTGGCAAGGTAACTGGATGACACATATACTATGAGTCTAGGCAACGCCATTGGATGACATACATATCAGGTACAGGTACAGGTACGATTGTACAGGACTACATACCTGTACAATCGTATCTAGCTTTGGTTTCAATTTCGTAACCCCGCAGCGGCAGGGTTGCCAAATCACTAAATCTGGTGGTTTCAACTTTCAGATTCAGACAAATTGTTTGTGAATCAGACGTGGCTTAATTCTAGTGTTTGTTGGATGCTTTTAGTAACAGACTAGTGGTTTACTGTCATGATAAAGCGATTAAAGATAAAACAGTCGAACATGCAAAATACTGTCAAAACTATTAACATTCGGAAATATATATCTTTGAATTCATAAAAATGTCATGTCTAAATGAATCATAAACTTACATTTCTAAGGAGTGTATTTTAAACTTAACTTGAAATCATTGTTTTCTACGCGTGGCGCATGAAGTAAAATTTCGAGTTTAGAAAAGCCCAGAAAATTTGTCTCGGGTCGCTGCGCGACCCTCGACAAATTTTCACGGGGCTTTTCTAAACTCGAAATTTTACTTCATGCTTAGCCTGGGAGTGGAAAACGCTCGTTTAAAGCTTTAAATTGAAAAAGCAACGGATGCCGGAAAATTTTCAGGCTTTTCTAAACTCGAAATTTTACTTCGTGCTAAATTTGAGAGTGGAAACAATCGTTAAAAATTGATAATGAAGGTTTAAATTAAATTACACTTGGTTTGTTTCACAATTTTTTTACTTTACTATTTACTCGACTAGTTTCGCGTTTTACAGCATTATCAGGAAGAAGCTTTAATTGAACGCTTTTATAATCTAACCTAAGTAACTTTTTACTAACTTAACCTAACAAATGGAGAACCAACATAACCTAAAAATGGATACAGACGACATAACGTAACTTATCAATCAGGCTAGTATTAGGTTAGATCAAATTAATAATCAATAACTGACGTCCAACTTAACCTAAGAAATTGGTAATCTAACCTAACCTGAACATAGTTACGCATAACCTAAACTAATTTCACGATGTATCATCTAGCCTATCTATTATCTATTACTTTATTCATTTAATTAGAACTGCTACAAAAGCTCAGCCGTACGTTAACCTAACTTGTATAAATAACCTAACCTAACCTAAACTAATTTCACAATCTATCTTCTAACCTAACCCTAGCTGAAATGCCAACTACGTATATTCATTTAATTAGAATTGCTACAAAAGCTCAGCCGTAAGTTAACCTAACTTTTAATCTAACTTTGGTGGCTACATGTTATAAAATCTACCTTGAGTAAATACTACTTAAAATAACCTAAACGACTTTCTATAAAGTTCGATAAACTGCTAAGAAAGTTATAATAGCTTAGATAGCTATTAGTTAACCCAACTTATGTAACTATTATTCAATCTAACCTAACTTTTGCAAGTGCTATTCAATTTAACCTAACTTCTCACCATTTGAAATAGCAAGTTAGATTAGGTTAGATATGATCTAAATCCATAACTCCGCAGCGGCCTATGTACCCACTGACGTCATATGTTGCTATATTCAGTTCGCAGATGTATCATGACAATGCCAGTAAACATCTACAAGTTAACTGTCATTTAATATCTCATAATCTAACCTAATCTATATCTAACATAATTTGTTATCTAATTTAACTGTTAATAACCCTATTGTGGTTTACGCAGATTAACATATGTGTCTTTGTGCATATTTGTGATTCATGTTTTGTGTCTTACATTTTAGTTATATGTTTTTGGCTCTACATTGTAAATGGCTTGTCCGTTAATAAAGAATTATTATTATTATTATTATTATTATCATTGTCAGATTAGATATTATTAGATAAAGGGTTGGGTTAAATAATTTGTTATTTAACCTAACTGTAATCATTATGTTAGATTAGATATTAATAAATGTCACGTTGAATTAGATATATGCTACAGAATCTAAATTTGTATCTATCTACATCTGGTTTAAGTTAATCAGTAAAAATATAGTTTTTGCTCGTTTTACGTACATTTTTTTAAGGGAAAATTGTGTTTGAATCCTACAATCTTGTTGGCATTTCACTCAAATTTAGTACATGTTGTCAAACCTAACCTAAATTGTCATTTAATCTAAGCAAATGCTATCCAACCTAATTTCAATACAGATTTGTTAAAGATAACTAAATGTTCATAGCTGTTGGGTTCTACACAGGATGTCCCATTAGTGCGGTCTTGAAGGATATATCGGCTCACGTTAAAGATGGAAAAAAAGTGTTTTGACTAAAGTTGCTTGGTTTTAAGAAGTGCATAACCTAAACAAATTTTGATGTATACAGGGTGCGCCATAAAGACAGTAGAGGATGTAATTTGCTTATTTTAAATGGATCACCCTGTATATTATTTGGTTTTCCCTCATGAAAATTTAGTATCCTTAATAAAAACATTCGGTCTAAGTCATACTGCTTCGGAGGTATTAAATCTATGGATTTCTGGTGATTTTTTAGACGATATTTTCAGACGTCTGACAGTCTAGAGTTGGCAACACTGCGCAGCCGGCCTATTTATCCACCGACGTCATATGTTGCTATATTCAGTTCACAGATGTATTATGACAATGACAGTAAACGTCTAGAAGTTTACTGTCATTAGATATATGACGTGTTAGATAATACCTCATAATTCTTCTGCTATTGCTTAATTAATAGCCCTGGCGAACGTCAGAGCAATCAAAATAATTTTTTTATCACAATTATTTGTATAGAAAATCGGATCCAGAGAAAATAATTATGTGTATGATGCAATTTGACGTTTTCGCTGGAGAAGCAAGGGGAGAGACGTGATGTCAATGGGTACAAGAACAGATCACGCACAGAAACTAACGTATTGTAGACATTACGTTATTTTCTGTGTGTGATCTGTTCTTGTACCCATTGACGTCACGTCTCTCCCCTAGCTTCTTCAGCGAAAACGTCAAATTGCATCATACACATAATTATTTTCTCTGGATCCGATTTTCTATACAAATAATTGTGATAAAAAAATTATTTTGATTGCTCTGACGTTCGCCAGGGCTATTAATTAAGCAATAGCAGAAGAATTATGAGGTATTATCTGACACGTCATATATGTAATGACAGTAAACTTGTAGACGTTTACTGTCATTGTCATAATACATCTGTGAACTGAGTATAGCAACATATGACGTCGGTGGATAAATAGCGTCAAATTGCATCATACCTAGATACATAGTATATGTGTCATCCAATTACCTTGGTGTAACTTGACGTTTTCGCTGGAGAAGCAAGGGAAAGGTCGTGACGTCAATGGGTACAATCACAGATCACAAACGGAATATAAAGTAAGGAATTGTATCGTGTTTAACGTACTCGACACGTTATACTTTATTCTTTTCCTGGATCAGATTTTCTATACAAATGATTGTGATAAACATTTTATTTTATTGCTGTGACGGGTGCCAGGGACATAAATTACGCAAAAGAAGACGAGTTATGAGGTATTAAATGACATGTCATATATCCAATGACAGTAAACTTGTAGACGTTTACTGTCATTGTCATAATACATCTGTGAACTGAATATAGCAACATATATGTCACCCAATGACGCTGGGTGTTTGGCAACGTTTTATTGAAATTATTTCTTGTATTTTTTCTTATGTAAGCTATACAAAATTTTATATGGTTGAAAACCTATTGAAAAACTGTACCGGAATAAAAAATAAAAAATATAGGTTGTCATTTGAAAAAAGTATTGATGACGTCACAGCGTTTACAAATTTTTTTTGAAAAATCTAAGAAAATATTTTTCACATGCGCAGTGATTTTAATCGCTATACGTCTTTTAGACTTTTTTCTCTGTCATACACATTCGCGGAGTTTGTCCGCTACTTAATTTCCACACTGTATAGTTAACTCTTAAAGTTGATTTTAGGTAAAATTCTACACTTCTTTTTATAATTTTTACGAATGACTTATCTTATTACATACTAAGATTTTTTTTTAATATACATGATGTATACGCTGTATATGTAAGGAATTTGTTGATTTTGTATAAAAACGTGCAATGTGAAGTTTAGAACGAATATTTCCACTCCCAGACTAAGCATGAAGTAAAATTTCGAGTTTAGAAAAGCCCCGCGTAGAAAATTTGTCGAGGGTCGCGCAAGCGACCCTCGACAAATTTTCACGGGGCTTTTCTAAACTCGAAATTTTACTTCATGCGCAACGCGTATAAAACACTGAAATATTGTGGTTAGAAATATACCGAAAACATTTATTTTCAACGAGTAATAATGAAGATATTTAAATAACAAAATATTTAAATTTTTCTTCCTACATTTTCAAGTCAAGTCAAATAATATAATATACAAAATTAACTTATTTTGTAATTTATTTAACATAAAATTATTAATGTTGCGTATATGCATCAATGGCGCCTAATGGGTGCCATTGACATACTTTATTCATAACCATCAAAAATACAACATGGCAATATAAGGAAAAAAACAAGTCTACTGCAATGAGAATAAAATGTGAACAGAGTTTCAAATTAAATAAGATTTTAAATATTTCATTGTATAATTCAATATCCGGAGGTGTATTTGCACGGGAAGTAGTTGTTTCAATGGATATTTATCGCCTTAAATTGTCTTATTAATTAAGACACTGTTTGCATTTTCACGAATAGTTTTTTCGTAATTTTATATATTAGAGTTTAGTTACTTAGTCACTTAATGAAGTCACCTAATAAAGTCTCAGTTATACAAAGTTTAAATCGTGTTTAATTTGTGAATTATGATGTATAACGAAGTAGAAGCCTCCACCGTTAACAGAGTTTAGTTAGTGTAACAAATCAAGTGGATTCTAATTTAAATTGTTATAATTGATTGAATATTGACAGTTTTATCTTCTAAACCTACTGTTTAATCTGAGGTTTTATCAAAAACTTTAAATAGAAAAATTGGGTTTTAAAGATAAATCATCATTAAATGTTCCCCCTGTGTTCATACAATTTTTTAAAAATTCCCCATGGTATTCAATACGTATTCATAAAATTTAATTACCGCATATGTCGCAAACAAATTATCAAATTGCAATAAAAAGAAGTATCAATCTGCGATTTGCGATGCCAAAAAAAAAACACAACCCCAATAATAAAAAGCACGTGCTGAATCGGACCCGTGCACTTGACACTTTATTAAATGGAAATATTTCGCGAGGGCTTTCAAAGTAAAAATTGCAATTCCGAGCCGGCCATCCGCAGTTCGGAAAGAAAGTTGACAAATTAAAATAAAATCGTTTCCAATTGGAAAATTAGCGACGCTTTCAAGTTGAACAAGTTTTATTTTTGTAGTGGGAATTCATAATAATTTTATTTCAAATAACATTTCCGCATTATTCACGCGTTGTCGCCTTTTTTTGAGTAAATATTAATCGAAGCGGTGAAATGCATTTAATTTAGTATAAAAATGCGTGAGTGTGTTGTTTGATGAAATGCGCTGGTTTTTTTTTTGAGTGGAGTGTTGGGTTTCGTGAAAATGGAATTGGAATAACGGAGTCGTGAGTTTCCTGCACTGATTGCGGAGTATTCATTGAAAGTGTTTAACTTCTTTTATTATGAATGTATTGCCGAGAAAGTTTCATAATTTTTTTTTAAAGTTATTTTTACCTGAACTAAATTTGTGTCGATTCAATCTATTTATGGAAATTTTCTTTTAACGCTTTTTTTAAATGAGTTCAATTTGAAGCATTAAACGAGTGTTTTCCATTACTAGGTTAAGCATGAAGTAAAATACTAACATCGTTAATTAATTTTGCCACTTAAGCTATTGTGAAACTTTTCGAATAACGATGAACAACAATTTAAAAAAATCTTCGTAAAATAATTTATTTAATGCTTGAAACGAGTGTTTTCCACTCCCAGACTAAGCATGAAGTAAAATTTCGAGTTTAGAAAAGCCTGAAAATTTGGTTTGGTCGCGTAGCGCGAAGCGCGGAGCGGCCAAACCAAATTTGCAGGCTTTTCTAAACTCGAAATTTTACTTCATGCGCCACGCGTTTTAAACGCTGAACTATTGTGAAGTTTAAAACATGCTACTAAAACAGTATGCTGAAGACGTGTATTTTAAACTTCACTGAAAACCAGTGCTTTATACGCGTGGCGCATGAAGTAAAATTTCGAGTTTAGAAAAGCCTTTAAAAAATACTTTGAGAGGATTTTCAATTGGCTGAAGAGAGAATTTGGGTTTTATTCATTGAATATTTTCATTCCAATTACCCCATCACCAGATGACACAGTTCATGAAACACCTTTTAATACTTTTTTTCTTGTACAACAATATTAACATCTTTAATTAATTTTGCCACTTAAGCTATTGTGAAACTTTTCGAATAACGATGAACAACAATATAAAAAAACTTCGTAAAATAATTTATTTATAGCTTGAAACGAGTGTTTTCCACTCCCAGACTAAGCATGAAGTAAAATTTCGAGTTTAGAAAAGCCTGAAAATTTGGTTTGGTTTGCGCAATGCAAATAAAACACTGATTTGAAGTAAAGTTTAAAATATGCTGCTTTAGAATCCTGCTTAAGAAGTATATTTTGAACTTCACTTGAAGTGTTTAATACGCGTGGCGCATGAAGTAAAATTTCGAGTTTAGAAAAGCCTGAAAATTTGGTTTGGTTTGCGCAATGCAAATAAATCACTGATTTGAAGTAAAGTTTAAAATATGCTGCTTTAGAATCCTGCTTAAGAAGTATATTTTGAACTTCACTTGAAGTGTTTAATACGCGTGGCGCATGAAGTAAAATTTCGAGTTTAGAAAAGCCTGAAAATTTGGTTTGGTTTGCGCAATGCAAATAAAACACTGATTTGAAGTAAAGTATAAAATATGCTGCTTTAGAATCCTGCTTAAGAAGTATATTTTGAACTTCACTTGAAGTGTTTAATACGCGTGGCGCATGAAGTAAAATTTCGAGTTTAGAAAAGCCTGAAAATTTGGTTTGGTTTGCGCAATGCAAATAAAACACTGATTTGAAGTAAAGTTTAAAATATGCTGCTTTAGAATCCTGCTTAAGAAGTATATTTTGAACTTCACTTGAAGTGTTTAATACGCGTGGCGCATGAAGTAAAATTTCGAGTTTAGAAAAGCCTGAAAATTTGGTTTGGTTTGCGCAATGCAAATAAAACACTGATTTGAAGTAAAGTTTAAAATATGCTGCTTTAGAATCCTGCTTAAGAAGTATATTTTGAACTTCACTTGAAGTGTTTAATACGCGTGGCGCATGAAGTAAAATTTCGAGTTTAGAAAAGCCTGAAAATTTGGTTTGGTCGCTCCGCGCTTCGCGCTACGCGACCAAACCAAATTTTCAGGCTTTTCTAAACTCGAAATTTTACTTCATGCTTAACTCAGGAGTGGAGAACACTTGTTCGAATAATGTCAAAATGAAAACAGATTATTGCTGTTTCAGTTACATTAATTTGCCAATGTTTTTAAACTTTGTAAACAAAAAAAATTATAATTATCTGTTCGCGGCATCCTGATTAAGAAAAACTAAATCTAGTAATCAATTGTACATTAAAGTAATATAAATCAACGATTTCTATTAATCTGATGTACAATTGGTTAATAGATTTATTGATTTTAAATTAATAAACTTTGTCATAATTTTGGAAAAACATATATTCAGAAATTTCAGTTTGTAATATTTACATTTAAATTTCTTTATATTCCCAAGTTAATTTTATGTGGATCTAAAACCCGATCCGGATGAATGGACGCGTGGGGGAAAAAGCCAGTGCGTTTTTTTCTTCATTCTGCTTTTTCTCTTTTTTCGTAACGATCTCGAGAAACCGTTTCCGATAGCGAATGTAAAGCTCGGAAAAGCCCGGCAATTCGATGAAATTTTATCGCTTCTGAAACGGATACTGTTCGATTATAAACCGCGTCTGGTAAGTTTATACATCCGGAACAACCCGCAATAGAGACTTTACGAGGAACGGACGCATTAGCAGAAAAGTAACACGAAATTGATGTGATTTAAGTGCTCTACAACTCTTTTTTAAACAATCGAACCTTTTTTTAATACTTAGCATATCTGTTTTCAGGACGGTTGGTTGTGGTTACCAAGTTGTTATGTATAACAAAACGGTAAATGGAATTTAAGTTTCACTTACCGGTTAGTGAACGGTAAATAGAACTCATCATTTATGGCAACTGATAAAAAAACAACTCAGTTAGAATTGAAAGCAGTCAAATAATCAAATTTTACAAATCGTCGGTGACACACAGGCGCATAGATCGAAATTATTTTCGAGGTGCTTATGACTTCTTAATAAACTAACAAATTGCTGAAACAGAAAATAACTAATAATTACGATTAGATATTAAAATTTCGGGGGGAAGGGGGTGTAATAACCCCCTATCCCCCCCTCTATATACGCCACTGACACATTCCTTAAAGTTGCGAAGAAATGTTGTCCGTCTTTTCCGATCGTGCAAAAAACGTCATAAACATCTCGAACAGTAAGTACAATACCGGTCTAAGACAATAACTGGAGTCGGCGCTCGCTCCTCCTCCAAACAATTCTCTTCTATCGGTAACAAATCCTTACTGTTCTCAATACTTAGTATACTATTATATTTTATTTTATAAACAATTTATTCTTGATTTTTTTGTGCGTACATATAAAGTTATTATTCCTTATTTCGAAACTACATTAGCAATTTGAATGTGTTTACGCGGTTTGCGCGATTTGATTACAAAATTACTTAAACACGATACTTAGGAACAAATTTCTTTATTCACATAAATATGTGCATCGTTAATAATAAAACAAATAGTAACAAAGAGACTATAAGATTTTTTTGTACATGTTTATGAATACTCACTTTATAACCTTTATATATTTTAACTGGCATAATTATAATAGGTTAAGTGGAAGAACAGTAACAGATAATGCTGACTGAACTTCGCCTATTCTTTCACACATTTTGTTTTGTAAAATTACTCTTAATTTGAATAAAACCGTTTATTATTATTATTATTATTATTATTATTATATTTACAAATAAAATTAGACAAATTGAACAAAATTAAGTAAAGAAACAAATTAAATTAGATAAGAAAATATGCACGAAAGATTAAAATGAAATGAAATACACAAGTGAAATTACACATGAAGTTAGAAAATGAATAAAGCAACGTTTAGTTAAAGGAACACAGACAAAAAATATAAGTACAAATATGACACAAAAATACAAGTTTCACGTAAAGAAGGAACAACTTACTCGATTAGAGGATGGTGAGAGAATGCTTGAGTTCTTCTCATTGAGGGAAAAAGTTAACACGAAAAATAGAAAAGTAGGGATGAAGGTAGGGGTGAAAGTAGGGATGAAAAGTAACAAGGACAAGAAAAAACACGCCAAATGTAAGAAAGTGATAGAAGAAAAATAGATAGAATTCGAAGAACACAAATTTTGCTTTCCCCAGGGACGCACTTTACGACTCATACCCATAAACTCAAACTCTGGATTATCTCCTAGTGCCCGTCATCGGTCACGTACCCGCGGAACACCATTGTCCGGCTAGAAATTTTGAAGAAAGAGTTTATGGTTTGTTTGCTCGGGATTCGGCACGTACTGGCAATAAATTGCACACCCTGGGTGAAAGCAAGCAATAAAATACGGGCTAAAATATAATTTCTAATTCTAAAAGGTTATTTCAAATTTTACCAAAAGGTTCGTTTTACCCGAAATTAATACGATTATTTATTCGCGCAATTGTTAGGCGCGAACAGAATGGATAATTCTTTTCCATTCTCATATGATAATCAAAAGATCTTTCATACTGGTGTCAAATTTTCCTGTATCGTTTTGCATACCTTGTTTATATTCCATATATCGAAGAAATTTGTTTTAAACAGATTCAATTAACATATGTTCGAAAGCTCAAACGCCATCTAATGCCTATTATTTAATTTTCGAACGTATTTAAATTTCACAGGCCATAATAAATGGTCAAAGATGTTTAGTATTCTTCAAGCACCGGTTCAGGACTATACTGATGATGGCGTTGAAGCCTGAAACGCGTTTATAGTTATCCGGTGAATTGATGAGTACTGAACACAAATTCATATTCTTGAGATTCTATTAAGTTTATGAAGTTGAAGTTGGTGTGAAAATACAGGAACCAAATTTTGCATATTTTTCATTTAATTTCCCAATTAGATTTAAGAGCACTAATACAAATATATTTGTCCTATAATAATAATTTTATTTGTAGTCTTAATTAAAATATAAGATTAATACACGTCTATTATTTTCTTTCCAGCGTATCTAACAAAAATATAAAACCTAAACAAGATAAATTCAAATTCAAAACTTGAATTCGACAAAATTAGCTTACGCTTCTTATAGTTTGCACACTTTAAACATAATATATAAAATTACGAAAAAACTATTCGTGAAAATGCAAACAGTGTCTTAATTAATAAGACAATTGTCTTATTAATTAAGACACTGTTTGCATTTTCACGAATAGTTTTTTCGTAATTTTATATATTATATAAAACTTATTCTCTCTTCAATAATACTTAAATACATTTGTATTATTCCATGTGCGTTTACTTACAAAAAATATTACACCGTTTTCCTCTCCATTGCAATAATTATTATCATACGAATTCTGTACAATTATCCCTATTCTGTTTATTTGGAGTTTATAACAATATTGCGTTTAATTATTTCGTGGTCGATTTCTATGCATATCGAATTATCGGGATCTAATCTGCCGGTGCGCCGGTTCCCGATTGAAACGTAATTTTCTTGCCCGGAAAATTTCACAATATTGCGCTCAGGTTGCGTCTATTTTTATCGAAACTCGCATACATACACTCACAGACACTTCACTAATTCCGTGCCCAACCACAATGCTTTTCATACAAGTAGGTAGATATTTTTTACAGAAACTTTCACACCCACACACACACACACACACAAACAAACAGTTATTATTTTGCCTCTATTTAGGATTGCAAAAAAACCTGTGCGAAATATTAGCGTTGTATTTTCCGTTCGTTTTTTTTTTATTCAGCATAAAAAATACATGAGAAAGTAGAATTGTTATTTTCTTTCATTTAAGAAAATCTATATGAAATGTGTGGGTTGTACCTTTATTTATTTACGGAAAAAATCCATTTTTATACATTTATCGTTATTAACAGTTCGTTTATTAACTTTTTTTACAACAAAAAAATAGTTTGCCTTGAAAAAATGACATTTTATAAAGCAATTGAGGCTTATTATAATATAGGAGTTTGTTAAATGTTTGTCAAATAAGTTTATTTAAAAATTATGTGTAATAAGAAATGGAAACTGGTAAGAAAAAAATTCCATAAAAAATAGCTGTTTTTACCACTAAATTAGTTGACAAAAATACAAAAATTAAACTATCTGTGTTGTAAATATTTAATTGATGAGGCGGATACATGGTGAAACTCCATAATACTATTTGAAATAAAACAACGCAGTTGGGAGGGTTTCACTTTTATTGTTGAACACTGCAACATGTTTCACCACACAGTGGCTTCATCAGGCAGATGAAATAATCATTATTTCATCTGCCTGATGAAGCCACTGTGTGGTGAAACATGTTGCAGTGTTCAACAATAAAAGTGAAACCCTCCCAACTGCGTTGTTTTATTTCAAATATCTGTGTTGTGTTATGGGCGTTCACTTTGTGGCACATCTTAGATACACTTGTATATAAAACACTTTTCACTTGTCAATTGGTATACTTATTTACAAAAATAACTGAGTTAATAAATATTTTCTATTTTATTAACAACAACAAAATTATTCATCTTGCTGATGAAGCCACTGTGTGGCGAAGCAATTGTTGCAGTGTCAATCAATAAACAGTGATATCTTAACCAAGTGTGTTAATTCCTAAAAGTGTTGATATGGAATTTCACCAAGTAACAGCTTCAACTATTAAACAAAAAAATAGTTAGCCTCAAAATAATGACTAATTACTAATAAAACAATTGCAATTGTTTGTAATGGTTAGTTTACACTTGTAATAAAACGCTTTTTACTTTGTTCAACCACTGTATTTTGCACTTAATTTGTCACTATAGTTTCGACTATCTAGTAATGAATATCAAAATAAAAGTGTTTTAGTTTGATAATGACTACTAGATAGTCGAAACTATAGTCACAAATTAAGTGCAAAATACAGTGGTTAAACAAAGTAAAAAGTGTTCTATTTAGAAGTGTAAACTAACTATTACAAACAATCGCAATTGTTTTATTATAGTCATTGGTCAATATTTCGACGCTAACTTTTTTTTTGTTTAATAGTTGAGGCTGTTACTAACTGAAACAGCAATAATCTGTTTTCATTTTGACATTATTTGAACGAGCGTTCTCCACTCCTGAGTTAAGCATGAAGTAAAATTTCGAGTTTAGAAAAGCCCCGTGAAAATTTGTCGAGGGTCGCGCAGCGACCCGAGACAAATTTTCTGGGCTTTTCTAAACTCGAAATTTTACTTCATGCGCCACGCGTATAAAACACTGATTTCAAGTGAAGTTCAAAATATACTTCTTAAGCAGGATTCTAAAGCAGCATATTTAAAACTTCACTTTAAATCGGTGTTTTATACGCGTGGCGCATGAAGTAAAATTTCGAGTTTAGAAAAGCCTGAAAATTTGGATTTGCCGGTGCGCGACTCGCTTCGCTCGCGCGCCCTGGCAAATCCAAATTTTCAGGCTTTTCTAAACTCGAAATTTTACTTCATGATTAGTCTGGGAGTAGCCTGAACATTTTCAGGCTTTTCTAAACTCGAAATTTTACTTCATGCGCCACGCGTATTAAACACTGATTTCAAGTGAAGTTCAAAATATACTTCTTAAGCAGGATTCTAAAGCAGCATATTTAAAACTTCACTTTAAATCGGTGTTTTATACGCGTGGCGCATGAAGTAAAATTTCGAGTTTAGAAAAGCCTGAAAATTTGGATTTGCCGGTGCGCGACTCGCTTCGCTCGCGCGCCCTGGCAAATCCAAATTTTCAGGCTTTTCTAAACTCGAAATTTTACTTCATACTTAGTCTGGGAGTAGCCTGAACATTTTCAGGCTTTCATAAACTCGAAATTTTACTTTATGCTTAATCAAGGAATGGAAAGCACATGAATATGTTTTAACTTTTCCCACTTCTACTTTGTTTTAACACACAATTTATATTTCTGTATTCTTTGTTTTTATTTGAATTAAATTCCTTAACATCACGATGATTTGTTTTTAAGCAAAACTCATCAGCGCGAATGTGGATTTACTTTAATTTAAGCGCGAGTTCAAAGCAGTAATTTGCATTTAGTGATACGAAGTACTAGAAGATATTAATAGAAGTTATGCGCTAATTAGAAATTGTTGTGCTCGAGAGAAATTCGCGGTGGATTTGTGTTTAACACGATGCACGCAGATTTAACAAATTTAACATGCTCGTGATTTTTGTTTTTTACATGTATTTTTAGTTTAATTAATGCACGAATATGTTAAAAATATCGTATGTTTAATAAATATATCTCCGGTTCCATGGATGTGTGTGAATGTGTTGTGACGTCCAAATAGTCGAAATATATGTTAATATAGATATTATAAAAATCAACGTTAGTGGCTGAATGGTAATACCTATGCCAAACAAACCAAAAAAAAAATAAATAAATAAAATATAACCTGTAGAGTGCTAGAAAATACATTGTAGGTTATACATTACAATTATTATGTCTGACGTTTTGTATGACAATGCCTAAAGCGCGTAGCTAACATAAATTAAAAAAAAATGATAGTACTCTCAAGGTTTTTTTTTATTGAACACGTGATGGAAAGTTAGGTAGTTTGTATTTTAGGAAAGTTTGTCATTATTTTTATGCAGGATTGGATTGGTACCATAGCGAAGCAACCAACCAAATTATCAGGGTTATCTAAACTCGAATTTATGGGGGTTTCTAAACTCAAAATATTTACTTTATGCGCGAGGCATATAAAACACTGATTTAATGTAATGTCCAAAATACGAGGGTAGATTGAAAAGTTTTCGGAATGGGCAAGAGATGGCGCGCGTATCGTGAAATTGTTATGATGGTTGTCAAGGCTAACCTATTTTAGGTAAGCTGTCAAATTTTCACACACGTGTTTCGTTTTTGTTTTATTAGGATATCTTGTGAAGCAAGTCAGGCACCTTTGGAAAAATGGATAAAAACGAATTTTAGGCCCGCCGTGGCCGAGCGGTTGAGCCGCCGGTTTCGCCAATCGGACACGGAGGTGATCTGGGTTCGATTCCCAGCGGAGGCGAGTAATTTTTCTAACGAAAAATACTCGTCTCCGGTTCCATGGAGGTGTGTGAATGTGTTGTGACGTCCAAATAGTCGAAATATATGTTAATATAGATATTATAAATCAACGTTAGTGGCTGAATGGTAATACCTATGCCAAACAAGCCAAAAAAAAAAAAAAGAATTTCGTGCAGTTATTAAACATTTCTGGATGGATGGGAAAAAGGCGATGGAGATACGAGATATTTTGCAGGAAGTTCATGGCACATCCACACCTTCATTTTCGACTATTAGTTTCTGGGTGAGCGAGTTCAAACGTGGCCGTACGAGCACCAAGGATGAACCACGCAGTGGACGTCCAAAAACGGCCACAAATGAAGAAATGGTCGACAAAGTCCATGATCTCGTGTTAGCCGATCGACGAGTGAAGTTGCGCGCAATAGTAGAGACCACGGGCATCTCATATGAACGTGTGCAAAATATCGTGCACGAACATTTGGGCATGAGGAAGCTGTCGGTGCGATGGGTGCCGCGTTTGCTGACTATGGACAACAAGCGAAATCGTGTGACCACTTCGAAAGAGTGTTTGGCCTTGTTAAAGCGTAATCCAACGGATTTTTTTCGCCGATTCGTGACCGTGGACGAAACATGGATCCACCACTACACACCAGAAACCAAGCAGCAGTCGAAACAGTGGATTTCTCCAGGCGAATCTGCTCCGAAGAAGGCAAAGACTGTCCCATCGGCTGGAAAGGCCATGGCCACCGTTTTTTGGGATTCGCAAGCTGTGATACACATTGATTTTTTGCAGAAGGGAAGAACTATCACGGGACAATACTACAGCGATTTATTGGATCAATTCAACGGCATATTGAAGGAGAAACGGCCTCATTTGCAGCGGAAAAAAGTGCTCTTCCACCACGACAACGCGCCGGCCCATTCATCCCGAATCGCCAATGCTAAATTGGTTGAATTGGGCTACGAGGTGGTGCCGCATCCCCCGTACTCTCCAGACCTGGCCCCACGCGACTTCTTTTTGTTCACAAACATGAAGACTTGGCTCGGAGGCAAGCGCTTTACGTCAAATGAGGAGGTCATCGCCGCCACTAAAGCTTATTTTGCAGAGTTCCCGAAATCATATTTTTCTGAAGGATTAAAAAAGTTGGAGCACTGCTGGGAAAAGTGTATCGCCCTGCAAGGGTACTATGTTGAAAAATAAAAAATAAAACCTGTTCAATTACTGCGTTTTCTTGCCCATTCCGGAAACTTTTCAATCTACCCTCGTATACTGCTTAAGTTTGATCTCACAATCATAAATATGACACGTATCGATTTCGTAAAACCAAATCTTTGACAATTCAAGCATCTGGAGCAATTTGCTATCGAATTTTGATAGCGCAAGATTTGTTCAGACGAAATAAATATTTGTATTTGTACATTTAAACCGACATTCAAGCTATAGTGACAGTTGACATAAATTGGCACATTTAGTCCACAGAGTAATGTCTAACTTAACGTCATTTGAGAGAATGATATCTAACCTAACCTCATTTGACAGAGTGATATCTTACCTAACTCGACAAAGCTAAATCTAACCTAATTTAACCTAAATAACGTAATTCTTAAAGTCACATTTTTTTTTTTTTTGGGTTTTACGTCATCTATTTCCGCTGCTAAGGCCAATTATGACGCCGGAGATTAGGTCTACAGCTATCCGGGAATTTTGCCGAACCCGGTGGGAGTTCCAACCCACCGGTAGGGATCTTTAAACGTGCACGCCACATCCAGGCAGTACACGGGTCCTACATGCATTTAACGTCATATCCGAGAAGACGGAGTGTTTGGCATTTTTATCCTAACCTATGTAAATGCAGACACCTTGTTAGGCCGGTATTTGAACCCCGGTCCGTGACGTGGCAGTACAACACTCTAACCACTACACCACCAAGCTGCCCTTAAAGTCACATTGTATGTCATTTTTTGATACTTCGAACGCATTGCCTGAGTTTTGACAGTTAGGTTAGATTATTAATAACAGTTGACACCAGCATTAAAACTATATCGACCGTTGACATAAGTTGGCGTGATCCGACATTTAGTCCACAGAGTGATATCTAACCTTACCTAATTTGAGTAATATCAAACCTAACCTGACTTGACAAACCGTTGTCTAACCTAACCTAGCTTAAATGACGTAACTTAAAGTTTCATCACTTGTTAACGTTCTATCTACATTGTATGTCACTTTTTGACATTTAATGAGAATCGCTTGTGTTTTGCGGAATTTGGTTTAGTTTTCATTTGCGGGTCTAAACATGCGTCGAGTACAAGTACAGGGTGGTCCAAATTGGATGTTACTATAGGGAATCTCAATTATTAGAATAGATAGAAAAAAATCGATGGCGCATCCTCACCATCAACATATTATATATCACTGAAAAGAGAAAAAAATAAAAAAAATTAATAGCACAGCCAACTATGACTTCAATTTAAAAAAATATAACTTTGGACTGTATCTCTTTTGTTAATGCAGATAGAAATAAGCTGTAAATTGCATTCGATTCTTGAAAAAGTACCTGTAGAACATACAATTCTTATCTTGATAAAATAATAAATGACTGAGATATTAGTAAAAATCGAAAATGGAAAATATTGAATTTTTGGCTATAACTTTGAAACAAAACACGATAGCTAGTTTCTGTTTTCGACATTGAGTTTTCCTCGAAAAATGAGCTAGAGGATGCGCCATCGATCTTTTTCTATCTCTTCTAATAACCCAGATTCCCCATGGTAACATCCAATTTGGGCCACCCTGTACAAGTACTTGGAAAAAAAGTACTCGTGGGCTGAGTGGCGAGTACATAAAAAGTACTCAGAATACAAATTTTGGGTACTTGTACTCGAGTACCGCCCAAGTCTTCGTTTGGTTTAAGGCCTTGAAGTGTTAAACTAAAATCAACGAATTCCTTAAAATTTACAGCGTGTACATCGAGCTATATACAGGGTGTGTATTAAGTCTGGAATAAAATTTATATTTCTGTTATCTTGGGTTTGGTGGAAAAACTCTGAATCAGGTCGATATTGTTCTTTAATGTGACGTCATTGGAAATTTTTTTAAATGGAATTCGATTTTTTTTTATTTGAAAACTTTTGTAGAGCTCTTAATTCTCTTTACAGTGAAATATATTTTTTTTTTTTTGAGAAATACGTGTTATGTAATTGTTTTTAATTTTTAACTTGATATTTTGTGCATTCTATTTCATGGTATTTTACTTACTGTAGATCTTGAATTTAGGTGTCAAACTTGTTAAAATATCATATATTAAATACCACACTAAATTTGGAGTTGGCGATCTTTTTATAAATATTTAATACAACAATTATAAATTTTGTGCGAATCTGTAAATAAAATATCTGACTGTAAAGAGAATTTAGAGCTCTACAAAAGTCTACGAATAAAAAAAAAACGTATTCCATTTAAAAAAAATGCCAATGACGTCACATGTCAAACACTAGTGACGTCACAGTATTTTTGAGAGCGCAGAAAACGGCGCATTAAAGAACAAAAATCGATCTACTTCAGGGTTTTTCCATCAAACTTAAGATAACAGAAATATGAATTTTATTCCACACTTTATACACACCCTGTATAAATTTTGTATTGTAGAGGCTTCTACTTCGTTATACATGTTATTTTATTTTTTTGTTTGTTTGTTTGACATAGGTTTTTACCATTCAGCCACTAACGTTGATTTTATATTAACATATATTTCGACTAATTTGGACGTCACAACACATTCACACACATCCATGGAACCGGAGACGAGTATTTTTCGTTTGAAAAATTACTCGCCTCCGCTGGGAATCGAACCCAGATCACCTCCGTGACCGATTTGGCGAAACCAGCGGCTCAGCCGCTCGGCCACGGCGGGCCCGTTATACACGTTAATTTATTAATAAAAAACGGTTTAACTTTGTTTGTATAACACACTTTATTTTTATGTGACTGCAGTTTCGGCAAATTTAGCTTGCCATTATCAAACATGTAGTGCAAGCTAAATTTGCCGAAACTGCAGTCACATAAAAATAAATTGTGTTATACAAACAAAGTTAAACCGTTTTTTACACCCTGTATATTTTATAAAAAAATACAATATGTTTATCACAGTGGATATGATATCAGCTTAAGTTTGTAAACTAATACTTTAGTTTGAATCTTGATTCGATTTCCAAGATAGTTTTAAAAACTAAATCAAGTAAAAAATGACCGTTAATCTCTGCAAAGAGAATTATTTTAAGTAGGTTTATCTTTAAGAATGTTATTGTTTATTTTTTTAATCTTCATAAAATTGAAATTATAGTTTTTATACTCTATTAAAGTACAATATCAGACGTGTTGTGATAAATATGCTCTTTCTCTTTTTTTAATTTCCTGTTGGTTCGTTTAGTTGGGTGAAAGAATAATTTGACCTGATGTTGCATTTTGCATATAAATTATGCATAGAACAGTAAATCTGTCGTGTAACTCAAATATTCATTGTATAATTCAATATCTGTCGGGGAATTAGCTCGAGAAGTAGTTGTTTCAATGAATATTTGGAGACTTTTCTCAATCAGACTAAATGTTTCTTGAATAATTTTCTTATTTATCACTTGGTGAAACATTTTGAAATGATATTATAGGATAGATATTAAATAGAAACAAATAGTGAAACAGACTAAATGTTTGCAGAAAGTCGATATTAATTTTAATTCGTTTATATTTTGTAAATATTCTGCAAACTACTGGCAAACTAAATTTTTTCTTTATGTTAAATATGCTCTTGTTTCATTTTTCAGATTTCTAAAAACGTATCGTGGACAAAAAAATGCTGTTTATTCTATTTTTTTTTTTCCTTTTGGTTGATTTAAATTTCGTTTTCACATGCGCGATTTTTTTTCTGCGCCCCCCGTTGCTATTTTCGCTCTTTCGCCCTGTTTTATCCCGAAAGGGATACTCCGGAAGTGAATATATTAATATCAATACCTTCTGGGAAAAATCCAAGCTGAGAGCTCGTATATATATATATATATATATATATTTTTAATAAAACGCGATACAGACGAATTGAAAAGAAACAAAGTTGTCACCGAACGACTCAATTAAAACAAACCTGAAATCCGCTTTTAATGAAGGATTATGTATGTATGTTTTTAATTAAAATACTCTTATAATAAATTATGCAGTTTTCACTTCACATTGGGGGCAAGTGGTGGCCGAGCGGTAACGTCGCCGGGCTGTATCGCTCGGCGAGCCACAATTCGGGTTCGATTCCCGTGCACGGCGAGACTTTATTTAAAAATAATTTTTCGTCGTGACCCTGGGTGTGGTATGAATGTGAGTGTTTGTCCGTATGAAATAATAGCATACTACAAATTGTAATCGTAACAATTAATACAAATATATAAATAAATGATGTTGGCTAATGGGCAATTTCCCAAGGCCAGGCAAAAGCCAAATCAAATAAAAAAAAAAAGGGTAAAATTAAAATATCAATAAAATGTTATTTGTAAATTAATGAGGATTTTATACAAGAATTCTTTAATAAAAAACGGTTTAACTTTGTTTGTATAACACAATTTATTTTTATGTGACTGCAGTTTCGGTAAATTTAGCTTGCCATTATCAAACATGTTTGATAATGGCAAGCTAAATTTGCCGAAACTGCAGTCACATAAAAATAAATTGTGTTATACAAACAAAGTTAAACCGTTTTTTATTAATAAATTAACATGTATAACGAAGTAGAAGCCTCCACAATACAAAACAAGAATTCTTATTTATTTCTCTGTAAATGTTTGTTATTTTTTAATTTATATAATAAACAGTAAGTAAAGTAGATTTTTTTATTAAAATGCAATACAGGCAAAAAAAGCCACCGTACAACTCAATTAAAATAAACTTGAAATGCATTTTTAATGAGGAGTTATGTGTGCATGTTTTTAATTAAAAAACTGTAATAGCGAATTATGCAATGTTTATTTTACGTTGAGTTGAAATTATAATCACTAATTGAGTCGCCTATTTCCAAAAACCCCCAAATCCATTTGATAAAAATCGATTTAGAAGTTTTTGGAAATAAGCGACTCAATTGTTTAATTGAGTTATGTGAAGTATTTAACCCATTAAGCGCCATTGATGCATACACGCAACATTATTATTTTTTGTTAATTAAATTATTATATAAGTTAATTTCATATATTATATTAATACTGGATATTTAATTAAAACACTTGGTTTGTTTCACTAATTTATATTTTCTCCGACTAGTTTTGACCATTGGTCATCTTCGGGGAGGAATGTGTAATACATTCCTCCCCGAAGATGACCAATGGTCGAAACTAGTCGGAGAAAATATAAATTAGTGAAACAAACCAAGTGTTTTAATTAAATATCCAGTATTATATTCAAAAATGTTTCACCACGGGTTAAGTGAGAAATTAATTAAAGATATATTATATTATTTGACCTGACTTGAAAATGTATGAAGAAAAATGTAAATATTTTGTTATTTAAATATTTCGATTATTACTCATTTAAAAAAAATATATATTAGTGTATTTCTAACTTCACAATATTTAGTGTTTTATACGCGTGGCGCATGAAGTAAAATTTCGAGTTTAGAAAAGCCCAGAAAATTAGTCTCGGGTCGCTGCGCGACCCTCGACAAATTTTCACGGGGCTTTTCTAAACTCGAAATTTTACTTCATGCTTAGTCTGGGAGTGGAAACACTCTATCTAAACGTCATATTGCACGTTTTTTTATATACTATAGAATAATGCCTGAAAATTTACAGCGTATACATTATGTATATTTTAAAGAAAAATTCACAAAGTGAAACACACACGATAAGTCGTTGATAGAAATCATATAAGTGCAGAATTTTTTCCATTTTTAGAGTTAACTCTATAATTCCTTGGCCGTTAATGGGTTAATCACAATGAAAAACTTTTTATTTCTTACTTCACTTTTATTTTTATTCGTTAGATGTACACTTCATTATTGATACTGAGTGCTCAGCACTTAAAATGTACATCTAATGAATAAATTCCGTGATTTTTTGTGTATGTATACTGAAGACATAATAATTATTCTGCATTATTTGACTTATCTGATTTCAAATATTCCACATTTTGTTTTACCAATTATCAAAACATTTTATTATTTGTTATAATCGCCGATTTTTTTATGTATATTGATTGGATAATCAGTATTCCGCAATCAAGTCAATTAAGCTCTTGAATAAATTTGGCTTAAGCTTCCCCTCACCTGAAATGCCGATACGGGATACGGGATCAGATGCCGCAACACAATCAAGATGGGGATTTGGGGGGAAGCGGTCGAAATTAATTACAGTCATAAGTCAGGGGAGTCTATTGGGACGTATTCTGAATTCAGGAGAGTTAGCGCTCATATTTGTCACGAAAAGAAGCAAAAAACTTAACAATTCCGATTCATCGTCGTGTATTAATCAAAATACGCGGAGTATATTATTTTATGATACAAATCTTGGAGTCTTTTATTTTATGATGCGAATTTCTTTTACGAAGGGGTTTTAGGCGATTATATTGATAGGAAGAGGTAACAAAAAAGTTGAGATAATTCCAGAAATGTGGGTGGATATTAAAATGATATACAATTATTTTTTTGCTTCATCGGGTATTTATTTTTGAAGTGGAATAAAGAAGCGTAAGCTGATTTTTCCCGGCGCATCCACCAAATGTTACAAATTGCCTTTCAATTATTTATGCTTTTATACTGTATCCAAGTACAAATTACACTGAATGATTTTTCACCTACAGGCAATTTATCTTTTATTATCTCCAGTTATTTCCATCTCGTTTTTGAAAAACGTTTAATTTGAAGATTGAACAAGTGCTTCCAGTCCTTGATTAACTCATTAAGCGCCATTGATGCATACACGCAACAGTACTAATTTTTTGTTAATTAATTAATTAAATTACTAAATAAGTTAATTTGATATATTTTATTATTCAACCTGACTCGAAAAAGTTTGAAGAAAAATTTAAATATTTTGTTATTGAAATATTTCGATTATTACTCATTTAAAAAATTAATAATATGAGTGTATTGCTAGCTTCACAATATTTCAGTGTTTTATACGCGTAGCGCATGAAGTAAAATTTCGAGTTTAGAAAAGCCTAATTTGGATTGGCCGCTCCGCTTCGCTACGCGGCCAATCCAAATTTTCAGGCTTTTCTAAACTCGAAATTTTACTTCATGCTTAATCTGGGAGTGGAAACACTCGTTTGAAACTTAAAATTAAACATTTTTATATAATCGACGAATGCCCTAAAATATTCAGCATATACATGTTGACAAGTGAAATACGTTAAACTGATGAACTTAAACTTATACTTAACTAAATACATTGCTAATTTATCAGGTTATTGAAAAAGTTGCTTTATTTATTTCCATTCTAAAATATTCTTTTTTATATCCAATGGAACAACGAAAGAAGAATGGGGATTTTTTATCAGCAAACTATTTATAAATATCGTATGATTTTATCTACAGACAAATTATGGCCAAAGGTAACATCAGAAATTTTATTTTGGCAATATATTAAAGTTGCTCTATATTTTTCCACTACTGTAGATTAATGTATAGTTAAAAAAACCCAGTATACAATAAAATAAGTATATCTTTAATTAATTTTTCACTTAACCCGTGGTGAAACATTTTTGAATATAATACTGGATTTTTAATTAAAACACTTGGTTTGTTTCACTAATTTGTGAAACAAACCAAGTGTTTTAATTAAATATCCAGTATTATAAAATAAGTAATTCATAAAAATCATAGAACAAGTGCTAAGTTTTACCTAAAATCAAATTTTATATAATTGCTCGGCCGTTAATGGGTTAAGCGGCGGAATTAATTCAAAAAATAAACTGAAGTAAAATTTAGAGTTTAGAAAAGACAATATTAATTGTGTTCTTGGTTTAAACGGCGGAATTAATTCAAAAAATAAACTCGAACCAGAGACTTTTTTGTAAAAACTTGTATGTGATTTATTTTTTTAAGTCTTTTTTTTAAACAAATATATGTGCCTTTATCTCGCTAAAATTTGTAGGCTTCTTCAGAGCAAAATTCTAAAATTCAAGAACAGAAACAAACAATAGTAAATAAAATGATTATACCAATAAACGTAAAATACTTGCAAGGTCAGGCAGTGTAAAAAAGTTGTAAAGTTGCAAATTTTCAGGCTTTTTTAAACTAAACATTTTACTTCATGCGCCACGTGTACAAAACACAGATTTCAAGTGAAGTTCATTGTTGATACATCAATAATTCTTAATTTAATATATTTTAAGGTAAACTTTTAAGTTTAGTATTTTCTTTTCTTCCATATTGCAAATGTTGTCTGTGATTTGTTGTGATATATTGATTAGGTAAAAAATTGAATACGTAGTTTGTTTGACATACATACAAAAAATGTATATTGTACAATGAGTATGAAATGATACCATTTCCTATGAGTATGAATGGGAAATGGATATTCTATGCGAATTGTACACCATACTTTTTTTACGATTGTTTTTCGGCGACTGTAGATATATTTAAAAAAATCTGTGGTGTTCACGGGTCGGAAGTACTGACTTACGTCGGAATTGACCCATTCGAGGGCCCCTCTGTAACGCAAGCCGAGTGTACACAATTTAGAATTTTAATAGTACTGACTTACGTCGGAATTGACCCATTCGGGGGTCCCATTCGGCCTTTGTAACGCAAGCCGAGTGTATAAAATTTGGAATTTCTGACGTTTTGTCAGATTCATCTATTCCAGGTCGGACTCAACTAAGATTTTTTTATTATGTGATCGTTGCCATAGAAACCATTACAGTTTTCCAAGTACAGTACACCTATTGTAACTCTAGAACTACAATGGTTTCTATTGCAACGACTAGATAATAAAATAACCGCATATAATGTGTTACATTTACTAATCAGTAATGGACTCATAAGTAAGACATTTCAAAATAGGAGTAGAACAAAAATATTCTGACTAGTTTAGATTTTTAAATGAAATTCAAAGATTTTTCTCAATAAATAGCTTTTTATTTGGCTGCGTTGGATATTTCTATTCCAATAACAAATACTATCCAGATTCAACATAGCCAAAAAGAAACCTTTCATTCTAAAACAAATATTTTACACACATTGTTCAAGTTTTTAGAAAGTAGATAAATTATGGATGATATCTTTTTTTATTATTATAATCTCATTCAGTCAAAGTCTAATTTACCTAAGAATAATTTCAATTAAATAATATTTGAATTCGAGAAAATAAGCTTAGGCTTCTTATACTTTGCACACTTTAAATAATTATTTTCCTGTTGCAAAGTTTTCGCAGAGCAAAAATATCCATTGCATATTTTGTTTTAATTCGTGAATTGTAGCAATTTATTTATGCTGCAATTTCGTAGACAGTAAATTAGATAAATTACGAAAATGTTTTTTTGTGTGAAATGCAAACAATTGTTTGCATTTCACACGAAAAACATTTTCGTAATTTTATATATTATAATATATAAAATTAAACATTTTCGTAATTTTATAGAACCAATGTCTCCACTCCCAGACTAAGCATGAAGTAAAATTTCGAGTTTAGAAAAGCCCCGCGTAGAAAATTTGTCGAGGGTCGCGCAGCGACCCGAGACAAATTTTCACGGGGCTTTTCTAAACTCGAAATTTTACTTCATGCGCCACGCGTATTAAACGCTGAAATATTATTATTAAAATTATTATTAAATACTCATTTTCCTGTTGCAAAGTTTTCGCAGAGCAAAAATATCCATTGCATATTTTGTTTTAATTCGTGAATTGTAGCAATTTATTTATGCTGCAATTTCGTAGATAGTAAATTAGATAAATTACGAAAATGTTTTTTTGTGTGAAATGCAAACAATTGTTTGCATTTCACACAAAAATACATTTTCGTAATTTATCTAATTTACTATCTACGAAATTGCAGCATAAATAAATTGCTACAATTCACGAATTAAAACAAAATATGCAATGGATATTTTTGCTCTGCGAAAACTTTGCAACGGGAAAATGAGTATTTCAATTCATTTCTTCGCCTCCGTCGCCGTGTCTTAATCTTTCGTTAAAGTTTCTGGACCGAAAGTTTCGCCGCTGGAAAATTAAAGGAATGAAAGCAAACAAACGGGTAATTCTTATTCAAATACTGCACTGTGTATATATTAATCCTGGATTAATGCGTAAAATAAGATACTATTTTATATTTATACATTTCTAAGGAGGTATGACCCCATTATGAACAACAAAATGTAAAATAGTATTTTAGCTAATGCATTAATCCAGGATTAATATCATATGTATAATAAAAAAAAAACATAGAAAAATATTGTAGGTTGGCAACTCTAAAATTATATATTATAAATATTATGTCTGACGTTTTACATGTCAATTCCTGAAGTGTGTAGCCGACCTAAATTTAAAAAAAGATAAAATCGTGGCACTCTGGAGGTTTGTTTTTATTGAAAATATGATATATGTAATACATGCATGGAAAAAAAGGAATTTTTTTCAAAAATCCAAAAATCGCGAAACAACTTCATATTACATGGTCAAATGTAGGACAAAAGAAGCTGATTTGACTAGCACAGCGCTGTTACTGCATAGCGGCAAAAAATCGAACTTGGCAGTTATTTATATTCGTGTTAAATAGCTATATTAAACACGCAAATCCCGTGTCTAATGAACTTGAATGTTAAGTGCACCCTATTTATGCCGCCCACATAATTGAATAATTCATATATAACATTGTCGTGAGTAAATATATATTTCTGTAGTTTAAGTTACTCCATGTTTGATAATGACAAGCTAAATTTGTCGAAACTGCAGTCACATTAAATAAAACGTGTTATACAAACAAAGTTAAAAGTGTTTCATTGTGTAAATATATATTTACTTCAAAACAAGAAATAATTTAATTGTAAAGAAAATCATCTAAATCAATACGAAATCACCCGATCCAACCCACTCACAAACAACATCATCATTCTCGTCAATATTTGTAGCGCAAACTATTAAATCCCCTCGCCGCGTTTTCCGTCGCCTGTCCGTGGGAATTTCCGTCTCCAGAGGTATAAAAGTCCTTAATAGGGCTTTGGAAAAAAGGAAAAAAAAACGGCCCCAGGGAAGGGAGATAGCACCTCTTGGATATAACTTCTGCTCTTTGTCGCGGGCCACTTTCTTTATACAATTTTTTCCCCATCGACTTTCGCCCACAATCTGTATCTTAATTAAATCAGGAAGTTAATTAAAACCGCTGATTCTTAAGCAATTCCAAACGTTTGATTCCAACAGTTGTTCAAGCGTTAATTAACTCATACAAAAAAAAGTTTGATGTAACGCGGGGTCCATAAGTGAAAATGAATTGAAATAAATTACTTTCATAACATCAAGTTTTAACAATGCTGATAAACCAAATTCATCGAATATAATTTTTCAATGTTTAAATAAAAAGAAAAACGGTTTTTCTTGAACGGTTTTTCATTTGGTCATTATCTTGTTAACACATCTTGTTAACCCATTAGGTGCCATTGATGCATACATGCAACATTATCTTTTTTTTTAATTAAATGACTATATAAGTTAATTTGATATATTATATTATTTGACCTGATCTGTATAAGGAAAACTATATATATTTTGTTATTTAAACATTTAGATTTTTCCTCATAAAAAAAAATGGCAGTGTATTTCTAACTTCACAATATTTCAGCGTTTAATACGCGTGGCGCATGAAGTAAAATTTCGAGTTTAGAAAAGCCCCGTGAAAATTTGTCGAGGGTCGCGCAGCGACCCTCGACAAATTTTCACGGGGCTTTTCTAAACTCGAAATTTTACTTCATGCTTAGTCTGGGAGTGGAGACATTGGTTCTAAACTTCATATTGCACGTTTTTATATAAAATCGATGACTCCCTAAACATTTACATCGTATACATTATGTATATTTAAAAGAAAAATGCACAGTTTGTCATACAATTAGTCATTCATAGAAATCTTAAAAAATAAGTGCAACATTATTACGTAAAACCAACTATTAGAGTTGACTCTATAATTGCCCGGCCGTTAATGGGTTAATCGAAAAAAAAAACTATAACAATGCATAGTGAACCATAAAAAATTTAGAATTTTTTTTTTAATTGTATCATTGGCCTCAGCTTTCACCATACAGCCATCTGCCATTGTATTAATTTCATTTAATTAATTAACTAATTCTCACACTGATTTAATTCGTTTGGACGCCACAATACTTTCATACTACATCCATGGACCCGGATGGAATAATTTATTATTCATAAATCATTCCACCGGACGGGATTCGAACCCGCGACCTCTTGGTCTGTGGGCAAGGTCTCTACCCACTCGGCCACCGAGGCCCCAAAATTTAGAATAAAACAATCTATCGAACACTTAAAATCAAGAAAGTAGAAAATTACTATCTTTTCGTTCCTTTACGTACTAAATAACGTATATATAATGTTGTAATGTGAGCAATTACGTAAGATTCCGAACAAGTTCCAATATGTACCTAGACTTGCATTTACATGCAAGTCTGCACTTTTCGCCTAGTAACACCAGAATACGATCATCATCGTTTGTCACAATGCAATTAAGCATTTTTCACTTAGCAACAACGGTTAATTACAAACACGTGTTATTACATATTTGGTATTGTTGGGATATCTAACGTCTGATTGGCAGAAGCTTATGTCAGCTTGTCGCGTCGGGGTATACCCTCAACGTCGCCATTTTTTCTTGGACTTCAGTTTCGATCGTTGATAATATCACTTCAGTTTCGATCGTTGATAATATCACTTCAGTTTTTTTTTATACATTACGTTTGATAATCTCTTATATCATTTATAATTTTACACTTTATTACGCGTCAGTGTCGCGCTTGTTATACTTGTATGTTGAGTACTTTAGTAAAATAAACCATATTAATTTACCAACGAAGAAGGACTTTCCTCTTAACCAACCCGAAACCCCAAAAGTCGGGAGAAAACAGCCGCTCGTTCTCTCTCGCGCAACAATAAAATCAATGGTACACAGTTATGTTTATTTAGTACGTAAAAGAACGCAAGAATAAATATCTTCTACTTTCTTGATTTTAAGTGTTTGATAGATTGTTTTATTCTTAATTTTTGATGGTTCACTATGCATTTTTAAGGTTTTTTTTCGATTAATAATAAAGGAAGAATTACAAGAATTAAATTAGAGTAATATGTGTAAATATTATAAAGTAACTCACGAATAATAATTAAGGGGCAATTTTCTTAAAAATTGCTATAAGTACAGATATCTACAAATGAGATTCATATTAAGTGATAGAAAAAAAGTTACAATATAGTATAGAATGTTATTGATTAGACATCCACAGATTTTTTAAGTTAAAAATTCTAAGGTAAAGTTTAAGTTAAACTTTATTTCCAATTTACACAAATAAAGTGTGTCTGTGAAGTTTAACTTAAACTTTAACTTAGAACTTTTAACTTAAAAAATCTGTGGATGTCTAATCAATAACATTCTATACTATATTGTAACTTTTTTTCTATCACTTAATATGAATCTCATTTGTAGATGTCTGTACTTATAGCAATTTTTAAGAAAATTAATTATTATTCGTGAGTTACTTTATAATATTTACACATATTACTCTAATTTAATTCTTGTACATAATATATAAAATTACGAAAATTTCGTAATTTTATATATTATGTTTAAAGTGTGCAAACTATAAGAAGCGTAAGCTTATTTTCTCGAATTCAAATAGTTTTGAATTTGAATTTATTTAAATTCTTGTAATTCTTCCTTTATTATTAATCGAAAAAAGAGAGATTCATGTTTATCTCATTTATTTATTAATTTTCATTAATATCGACATTCTGCAAAAATTTTGTCTTGTCGAGACTTCTCCAAATATTCATTGAAACAACAACTTCTCGAGCTAATGAGGGATAAATCTCGAAACACGTCTAAAGACTCGTACTAAGATTCTTTCAATTAATATTCATTCCCTGTAATTTGTTTAATTTTTTTCAATTTCCTGTTGGTTCATTTAGTTGGGCGAGAAAATAGTTTGACGTGATGTTGAATTTTGCATATTAATTATGCATAGAACAGTAAATCTGTCGTGTAACTCAATTATTCATTATATAATTCAATATCTGTCGGGGTATTAGCTCGAGAAGTAGTTGTTTCAATGAATATTTGGAGAAGTCTCACTGAGACAGTCTCAGTGAGACTAAATTTTTGTAGAAAGTCGATATTAATTTTAATTCGTTTCTATATTTTGTAAATATTCTGCAAACTATTGTCAAATTCAATTTATCTTTATGTTAAATCTCATGTTATTGGTACTAATTTTCCACTAAGCCTCTCAATTGTGAAGTATTAAGTAGCTATGTTAAATCATAGTTTTAATATTCAATTATGATAAGATACTGAGTGTAGACTGTATAAAACAATCTTCTAACGTTTATTAATTAAACATTAACCGTTTATTAGGATGACAAAGAAAGTTGATTAAGTGGAAAATTGTGGTCTCTTCATATTTATTATTTATTTTCATTGGAGCGGAATCGAAAGAAATCCGTTGCCGTGCGCGAGGAGTTTATGAAGTTACTTGGCATCATGGTCCATTAATAAGATAAACGTCTTTAATACAACCAGGCCTCGTAAAGATTAACTCCCTTAAGCGCCCCCCGACGATGATTTCGAGAGGGTTTCATAGGAAAACAATTTCCACCCTCGCGCCGAATCGCTTCTTAACCCCCTCGCTTATTAGGCTCAGAACACGATGTGGAAATTATTTATAAAATGAATTAATCACTTTCAAATTCATTTGCATATCAAGAATGTGCAGAATGCTGTTGTTTAAAAAAAACTTGTAAATTTATGGATACAATATAGGCAGATTACAAAAATAATGATTATTTTTGTAATCTGCCTATATTGTTTCCATAAATTTACAAGTTTTTTTTAAACAACAGCATTCTGCACATTCTTGATATGCAAATGAATTTGAAAGTGATTAATTCATTTTATAAATAATTTCCACATCGTGTTCTGAGCCTAATAAGCGGGGGGGTTAAGAAGCGATTCGGCGCGAGGGTGGAAATTGTTTTCCTATGAAACCCTCTCAAAAAACAACCTAGGTAATACAGGCAGTTTTTATTTTCTTAACTATGGAGGCTACACGTATAAATATTGTAAAATTTTAGTATCTTTGAACCTCACTTGAAATCAGTGTTTTAACGCGTGGCGCATGAAGTAAAATTTCGAGTTTAGAAAAGCCCCGTGAAAATTTGTCGAGGGTCGCTGCGCGACCCTCGACAAATTTTCTACGCGGGGCTTTTCTAAACTCGAAATTTTACTTCATGCTTAGTCTGGGAGTGGAAACACTCGTTAAAAGCTTCAAATTAAACGCTCTTTAAAAACTACGATTGTATAAAAATTTTAAAATCAGTATATATATATATATATATATATATTTAAAAGAAAAATTCCCTGTATGCGAAAGCAAAATAGATGCATTTTCGTAATTTTAAGAAAATGATGAACCAAATTGTAAGACTTTTCTAAACTTGAAATTTTACTTCATGCTTAATCTAGGATTGGAATCCCCTGTTAGAGAACTCTTTTCAATACTTTACTTCATACTTAATCAAGGCGTGGGAACACTCGGCTTACACCATTGAAAAAAGAGGTGATTGCTCACCGAGCTTAAATTAAAATACATATTAAAATACATATTAAAATAATATCTAAACACTAACAAGAAATTAGACAATGAAACGCTTTTATAATAAGCTTTTATAAAAAGCCCTAATTTATTCTTTTCCTTTGTGGAGTAATAATAATTTTATATGATAACTGAGGAGAATTATAAACACCCCTTAATTCATTAAATTACGAAATTATTCCTTAATTATAATTACCCGAATCATCAAAAACGACCCGCGCTCGAACCCAATTTGTGAAACTATAAAACCCGCATAATTAAAATTACACCCCAATAAAACTCGTCCTAAATAAACGGAAACCGAACTCCTCACTGCAATTATAAAAATAAACCCTTTGTAAAAAAAACTCCTTGCTGACACACTTATTTGATTAACCCTCTCAAATTACCTAAACTTTCTTAATTAAATTCGAAGTTATTATATATACAAATATCTTTATTCAAGGAATTTATGTACATTATTCTTTAATATAATACGATCTTGTATTCTTATATCATAGGCTATCGACCCGAGGTCTTTCTGCCATTGTTTTAGTGAGTGCTTGTGCTTTTAAAGTATGTTATAAATAGATGATGGTAATGAATGAATAGTATGAATAAATGTCGTTCTAGTTAGTAGGTGTTTCTAAGATGCAGTCAGCGATGGTGGAATGGGTAAATTTAAATTTGGGGATTGTGTTGGGGTTTCTGTGTAGGTAAAGGTGGTTTATAGGATCATGGTTAGTGGGTCTGGATGGAAATTTATGGGCTAGGTGGATAATTCGAGTTTCTATAGGAGTCACTTGTGTTTTTTGATAAAGGAGGTTGTTGGAGGGGTTGTGGAGGGAGTTGTTGGGATGTCTGATTTTCGTCAACACTCTCAGGGCCGATCTTTCTGCTACCTGTAAATTTTTTAGGGCTGACGAAGTTATTATTTTTCCTTCCTCTTTTAATTTTCATTTTTCATCTCTGTTGGCCCATTTGGAATAGCCATCATGCAGCGTTGAATTTAATAAATAAATAAATTTAATAATAATTAAATTCTTAATTTTCACTTCTAATTTGTCGCTATCTCTCCTTTCATTTTAAATTGTATTGTTAGTTGGTTTGAAGAGAATTTGACCTAAACGTTACATATACTTTAATAGAGCGTTGTAACAAATCAAATTAAATAAGATTTTAAATATTTCATTGTATAATTCAATATCCGGAGGTGTATTTGCACGGGAAGTAGTTGTTTCAATGGATATTTATCGTCTTAAATTGTCTTATTAATTAAGACACTGTTTGCATTTTCACTAATAGTTTTTTCGTAATTTTATATATTATGTTTAAAGTGTGCAAACTATAAGAAGCGTAAGCTTATTTTCTCGAATTCAAATAGTTTTGAATTTGAATTTATCTTATTATTGTTCCTTCCTCTTTTAATTATTATTTTTCATCTCTGTTGGTCCATTTGGAATCGCCCCCATGCAGCGTTGAATTTAATAAATAAATAAATATCAAGGAGACACAGTGGGCCGTGAAAGTAGCGTTAATTCTTTGAGAGAGAGTTGTGTTTTTTTGTTTTATTTCAAGAATTGTGTTTAAGTAGCAGAAACTGCGAAGGGGTTTAAGAAAGAGAAAGTATAAGTTGTTTGAAAATATGTATTTTTTTCTGTAAAGGTAATCCTTTCCTTGCTTGGAAATATTTTTGTGTGTGCAACTTTTTTTTTCTGGAAAAACTTCGTTAAACCGTTTGATTAATTATCGGTAGTAATATACCAAGATCGAGGTAAATATTAAAAAAATAAATGTTGAGTACCTTGTTACTATGTAATTTAACGAAACAATAATATTTGTTGTCTGATTATTAACCGAGAGCCTTAATTCGAGGTTAATAATCAGATGACAACAAATGTTATATCGAGATGAATTACTAAACAGTAACAGGTACGATTTTTTTTTGATAATTAATCTAAGCTCGCGGTATATTTAGGTAGATAATTTACCAAATAAAATAATAATAAGGAATCTTTCAGTATACCAGCAAGTTCTACAAGTGAAGTATTTGCATCCAGAACATAATTTCTTTCTTGGTAAAACACGTCAAACATCTTGATGATATACGTTTATACTATACATGGTATTTTTTTAAGGTGTATGTATTATCAGCTCATCAATATCTTCGGAAGTTTTTTTTTTGTTTTATTGGCCTTGGTAACTATGACCATTAGCCATCAATCTATATTTTATTGTTTTAACTAATTCTATATCGAAATTACATCTAGGACGCCACAACACATTCACACTACAACCATGGACCCGGTTGGAATCATTTATTATTCATAAATTATTCCACCGGACGGGACTCGAACCCGCGACCTCTGGGTCTGTGGGCTTCGGAAGTTTTGGACCCAACACGCGACACTTTATTAAAAAACTTAATGACAGTGTCATAATATTATGACCATCATGTTTTTATAATTTTAAAAGCTACTCGAAAAATATCGGTGTTTTGTAATCGATTTTGACATCACAACAATGCAAAACATTGTTGTAATGTCAAGCTACTCGACTAATTATCAATTTTCTGTTATAGCTCCTATTATAGTGTGGTAAATTATCATTTAAATGTATTAATTAAAAAAAGTATATTTGTGATGCAAAGTCGATAGTAATTCGTTTTTATATTTTGCAAATATTTATTAAATCAAAATATGTGTGTCTAATAGAGAAAATATTACATTTCAACTAAATGTTGATACTTAATTTAAAAGCAGCGTTTTCCCGTGTGATATCCTCTCTCACTTTCTTTATTTTATTAAATAACCCAGTTTTGTGGAGGCAAGGATGAGCTGAATGAGCCCCTTTTCGCTTTCGCCCTTATTTAAAACTCAAATTGCGTTCATTATTTCAGAGTGTTGTCGTTTATGTTGAACTTCAGCTGTGAAACGCCCGCGCTTAATGTTCCTCCTAATGTAAAGTGCTTAATAGTACCACTCAACAACAACAAAAACTAAAAGAAAAAATTAGCATAATTTTCAGCTCGAATAAACATTCAAACAGCGCATTCGGATGAACATTTAACAAACTTGATAATTTAATTAAGAATAAACAAATCAAGTGCGTTTAATTGAAATTCAATATTTAGTCAAGAATATTCTGAATATAATACATAAAATTACGATAATGTTCGATAAAAAAAATGTAAGCTTATTGTCTCAATATATTGCTTTTTATATCGTCAATAGTTAAGGCACTTAATTTTTGAAAATCCATGATCACTTAAATAAAACACTGAATTGTAGTGAGTCATAATTATTGATGGGTTTGCAATTAATAGTTCAATAAACTATTAGAACAAATTGGAACAAATTGCAAGCCCATAATGCTGAATAATTATTAATCACTTAACAACAACATTGTGCAAGTATTTATACGTTCGGTAAGCAGGAGTTGAGTGTACAGAAAAGGCAGTGTTAAATAAATCATCGTACAGATTAGTTGAACCAGGAATAAAAATAGTTATTATTGTTCCCATGTAAACCTCCCAAAACCCAACATTACAGAATGATTTTCAACTATTTTTTGTGTATTTTGCTACAATCGTTGGTAATGTTGTTACTTCTTGAGGTGAAGAACTTACAATATTTACAGATTTCTTAAAACTATCTTTATGTACAAATTTAAAAACTGAAGATGGAAGGGCTGGGGGTTTCCATCCAAGTATAGCTTTTTAATTGATTTTTGAATCTTGGAGGCGTTTACTTCGTGGTACATTTTTTTATAATTAATAAGTACAAACTGTTAAGCGTTATTTATATCCTACGTACTTAATGACTTGTACTTTTAAACTGGATAAAATTAGTTACAAAACAAGTTCGCGACTTCCTCTCCATTTGTTATCTTTACATCTGAATACTGAATATTTACATGTTATTCATTCAATAATTAAAATAAACATTTGTCAATGTTGATTCTGTAAATATATGTTCATAATTATTCAAATATCAAAATATGTCGAGCATAAAATACACCTACCTATTGATTTTTAAGGCAGAAAACATACAACAAATACATTTGAACTTTTGGTGGTTGCGCCGGGCACAACGTGTAATGGAAAAATTATAATCCTCACCTGAAGCAACATTATTTTGTTGCCTGGAATAAAAAACAAACAAACAAAACACGTTTTCATCAAATCAAACTTTTAACAAAATACACCGGATAGGGATAAATAATTAAAATTGTCAACCCACTGCACAATTGTAATATTCCTAGGTTTTATTATTTACAGCAAAAATAACAACAAAAGCAATTTTTGAATTGAAATGAAAACTTTAGTTTAGTCTCTGTGTAAAAAAAGAAAACATATTCCCATAAAATTACATTTTTAGCAACAGTTGTTGCTTAAAATCAACAAACTAATACAATACGTGAAAACTATTATCGAAATCATTATTAGTTTTCACATATTGGCTTGAAATAGTCAGAAATGTTCAGTATTCCTCAGCACTGGGTCGGGACCACACTGAAAAGGACCTTGAAGTCCGAAACGCGTCTGTGGGTACCTGGTGCCGGAATACTGAACACAAATTCAATTTTAATACAATACGTATTAGTTTGTTGATTGATTTTGATTAATTTTTAATCTTTCTGATTGTATCATTTACTGCAAGTTTCAATCGTGCACTATAAAAACAATTACTGCCTCTACATATGCGGTTAAAATAAAAGTACAAGTCGTGAAGTGCGCGGAGAATTATTATCACTTGATGAGTTTTTCTTTTCAACCGACGACGATTGCATTTTTTATTTGAATGATTTAACCGTGTATCGTGGATGCGTATCAGGGGACTGATTTTATTATTGCGGATTAATTGAAAAATCAATCATTGTGTATACCAAATATCAAATTGTGCGCTTTTAAAAAAGCTTTTAACCCAAATAAAATTACGCCCGCGTAAAAAGTGAATGGATGAAATGATTTAGGGAATATTTTCAATCAGGGAAATTGTCTAATTCCCACAAAATTTCATTTTTGATTAACAAATACAATTATGAATTAAGTAATATCGTATGTTCAATAAAATAAAACCTCTAGAGTGCTATGGAATATATTGTTGGTTGGCAACTCTGAAATTATACATTATAATTATTATGTCTGACGTTTTATATGACAATTCCTAAGGCGTGAACCCAACATAAATTTAAAAAATGATAAAATCATAACACTCTAGAGCAGTGGTGGGTAAACTTTTTTTAAGACGGGCCATTTGTAATAACCAGACAATCGTAGCGGGCCAAAGAATAATGCTTAATCGTAGGTAGGTAGTTTTTATGCGGGTCATCACATTACGAAGTAAGAACGCGTTCAAACATTCTCACGACGGCACTCTTAAACGGGCCGGATTAAACCTTTCCGCGGGCCGGACTTGGCCCGCGGGCCGTAGTTTCCCCATCACTGCTCTAGAGGTTTTCTTTATTGAACATACGATATTTATTTTGTGTGTAAACTGCAAATATATTTTATGTCACATTTCTATTAATCAACTAATTTCAGTATAACTATTAATATCTCCATTTGAAATTTAATATCCTAGTGGTTTCAGAGTAATCAGAGCTTCCACAGCGGTGTAACGTAATAGTTTCAGGAATACATTATGATATTATCTTGATCTGCACGATTTAATAAAGAGGAAAATGTGTATATTCCTGTTAAAAATATTGACCTTCGCAACATTCTGAAAAAAAATATTTACACTGTACGTAATAGTTATACGGAATATTGTTCGTTACTTTTCATAAGAAAATAAGTAAACATTATTAAGTTTTAATAGGAAATATATAGCAAATATTTGATTTATTTAATTATTAATAATTTTATTAATTCATTTAATGATTTGTTTTTGTTTTTAGTTAAAGCAATGAGAGCATCAAGTCTATCTATGATCTGCGCTGCCGTTTGCCTGGTGACGGCGGCGGACTCGCAGAAGAGGGTGCCGTCCGGGTTCACCGGAGTCCGGGGGAAAAAGTCGACGGAGGAGGGCGGAGAGGTGTACGGTGTTGGCGAGCAGGTGGGCGGCGTCTACGCGGAGGAGGAGGAGGACGCGAAGGGCGCCGAGAAGAGGGCGCCCACGGACTTCTTCGCGATGAGGGGCAAGAAGCCCTCGGAGCAGTGGAGCTCCGGCGGAGCGGATTACGGGATTAAGAGGGCCCCGTCAGGATTTTTGGGGATGAGGGGCAAAAAGGAAATCGATTATGGTAAGGCCTTATCCTCGATATACACACTTTAAGTGAAAATTGAATGAGGGATTTTTTTTAATACAGGATAAAAAAAAAGGAATTTAAATAGTTAATAAGATTATCCAAAAAAATACAAATGGAAATGTTTTTATTAATTGTGAAAAAAAAAGAAATTCAATCTAAATAATTAATAATGAAGATTATTACAAAATAACAAACACCAAGGTTATTTTTTAATATAAGAAGAGAAATTTTAAATATACATATCATGATGCATACGGCTACAACCAATTTAAATTTGATAATTGAGAACCAAATTGAAGATATTTGAATTATGATTTAAAAAAGAAAACACTTGGTTGAATCGCACTACTATTTTGGTTTTTTATTCCAACTAGTTTAGACTTTGAGTCATTCTCAAGGAGTACAGGAAATTATATTTTTACAAATATTATATACAAGAAAAGTCGAAACTAGTTGGAGTAAAAAACCAAAATATTAGTTAAATTTAATCAAGTATTTTCTTTTTTAAATCATAGTTAAATAGGTTTCACCACGCGAAAGATGAGAAACTTGTTCAAGATATAATTGAAACTAGTTGGAGTAAAAAACCAAAATATTAGTGAAATTTAATTAAGTATTTATTTTTTTAAATCATAGTTAAATAGGTTTCACCACGCGAAAGATGAGAAACTTGTTCAAGATATAATTGAATTAGTCTAAAAACACGTTACATTTGAAATAATTGTTGAATATTACAAGAATCTCATTATTACTCGTACTTTTTCAGATGCGCGCAAATTTGCGAGAAATTTATTTTTTCATTCGTGTGTAACATCAAATAAATCGAATTCTTTCGAGTGATTTCGCGCTAAATGGAATCCCTTCGTTGCCTGGCACTTAGCCACCGAAATTTTCGTCCGAATTCCGATGAATATTTCAAACGGGAATTGTTAATTAAAACGTCCCCCTCACACACGCAAGCCAAGTCAGCAGAAGTGTTGTTAATTTGCATTTTTTTTTAAATCATTCATTTTGTGCACACGTGCACGCGCGAGTGTATTTTTGTTAATTTTCCCACTGAGGGAATTTACGGTATGTTTGAGTAGGCGTCAAATATTTACGAAATTAGCAATCAAAAAGAGAGTAGGAAGTATAATATCAATCATTTACAGAATATTAATATTTTTAAAAATGAAATAATTTAGTTTAGTACTGTAAAAATAGTGCATTTAATTTTTGAAAACTTATAACAAAAAAATTGTCAGTTAAATTTTGTGTTGAAGAGCAATCTACTTAAGTATACATATCCCGATGTACATGCTACTAATTCTAAGATAATCGTTAATTTAAAAAAAAACGTTCAATTTAAAGCTTCCAACAAGTGTTTTTACTTTTGTATATACTGCTTATAATTGATTTCACGTTAAAAAAAATTACAAATCGCTGGCTTAATATTTCAAGGTTCTATGTGCCATTTTCGATTTTCAATTTGTGATGTTACAAGGCTCTATGTGCATACATAGAGCCTTGTAGCATCACAAATTGGAAATTGAAAAAAATTGTCATATAGAACCTTGTAATATTAACCTATTAACGGCCAAACAATTATAGAGTTAAGTCTTAAAGTTAATTTTAGGTGAAATTCTGCACTTTTTGTTCCTGATTTTTATGAATGACTTATTGCATTACATACTTTGAATGTTTCTTTTAAAAACATATAATGTATACGCTGTAAGTTTTGCGGCATTCGTCGATTTTATATAAAAACGTGCGATATGAAGTTTAGAACGAGTGTGTCCACTCCCAGACTAAGCATGAAGTAAAATTTCGAGTTTAGAAAAGCCTGAAAATTTGGTTTGGCCGCTCCGCGAAGCGGAGCGGCCAAACCAAATTTTCAGGCTTTTCTAAACTCGAAATTTTACTTCATGCGCCACGCGTATAAAACACTAAAATATTGTGAAGTTAGAAATACACTGACATTGTTTTTTTAAAATGAGTAGTAATCGAAATACTTAAATAACAAAATATTTACATTTTTCTTCATACATTTTCAAGTCAGGTCAAATAATATAATATATCAAATTAATTTATTTAGTAATTCAATTAACAAAAAATTAATAATGTTGCGAGTATGCATCAATGGCGCTTAATGGGTTAAGCCAGCGAAATGTTTATTTGGTCTATGGTTTCAAAATTCAAACAATTTGTTTCTTTTTAGAAATTCTGTTATGATTCTACCTACTCTATTGATATATATAAATATTTTAAACAAATGAAGAAATATTATAAAGAATAATCTATGATTTAATAAAGAAAACACTTGGTTAAATTTCACTAATATTTTGGTTCTTTATTCCAACTAGTTTCGACTTTGAGTCATTCTCAAGGAGTGAAAAGAATAATCTATGTTTGTAGATATTATAGATACAGGAATAAATAATTTGATATGTGCGGTATGCTACTACAATTTTATTAGAGCATCCCATGGCGATGTTGATATCAACTCCAGGGCTCTTTATAAGGGTTTATGTTTTAAAGTCGACCACTGCACGCACGTAGATCTTGGGAGATATCACAAGGGGATTATCCGCCCTTCGGCATGATACAATCCCGCTGCTCGCTTTATTCCCAGACTACATACATTTTACGAATGTACATTCAAGAGGAAATACCTTTAAATACATTTCATTTGAATAAGTAAATCAACCATTAATTTTAACACAAGTATGAAATTGCCAGTACTTGCTTTGAGAATAATTTAAAACATTAAAAGTGTGATTATTTTCGCGATCTACAATGAAAATAAAGTGAGATCAAAGTAAGTTTCAATATCGAAATTTTTAAGGGGGAGTTGAACGAAACATTGAAATAAGTTTATGTGTGAACCCAAGCAATATTTGTTTTAATTTAATTTAAAAAAATATAAAATAATGTTTAACCACTCCGTGTTATTCTAGTTAAAAAAATGTACTTATGTGTTTTTGAACTTCATAATAGGTCAGTGTATTATACGCGTGGCGCATGAAGTAAAATTTCAAGTTTAGAGAAACCCGAGAATTTGGTTTAGTTAGTTTTTTTGTTGTTTTTCTAAAGGAAAATAACGTAATTTATTTCCTAATTATATTTACATCAAAATATGATATTCTATAAAACCACTTGTAGAATTTAAATGAAATGTTGATTTTATGTATTATTTCTCAATTTTAATCAACTTCGAATATTTGTAAATTCATGTCCAATGGATTGATTTTGTATTTTATCACTATCTAATGTTGACAAGGTTACTACATGTTGAATTTTGTGAATCTTTATTATTTTTTGTAAATTTTTAAGATACATTTGTTGTAGATTGCCTAAAGAATCGCAGTTTTAATGTTATTGGATATTTGCCTACTTTGAGCATCCATCCATATAATATTATAGGATAAATTAAAAACACTTGGTTTATTTCACTATTTGTTTCTATTTACTCGACTAGTTTCGCTTTTTATGGCATTATCAAGAGTGGATGAAATAACATCCACTCTTGATAATGCCGTAAAAAGCGAAACTAGTCGAGTAAATAGAAACAAATAGTGAAACAAACCAAGTGCTTTTAATTTATCCTTTAATATTATTTCAAAATGTTTCACCAAGTGATAATTTTTTTTTTATTATTTGCAAAACACTTAGTTGTATTTTACTATAATTACAATCTGATTACAAATGGATCAATGAGTAATATTTAGCTAACTTAACCAAGTGATAAATGAGAAAGTTATTCAAGAAATATCCATCCATATATTTTTTTACAGGTAATTCAGTAAATTTGTAATTCTAAACTGGTTTATAGATAATTTTCCTACAAATCACGTTAAAGTTAAGCGCAATTCAACTTGCGAGCCTTTCGCGAGCGCAGCGAGCAGGCAAGCGAGCGAAGCGAGCTAGGGTGACTTAGCGAGCTACAGAAGCTAATTGAAGCTAAGTGCAGTTGAATTTGCAAAAGAAGCAAGCCTGTTACTAGCTAAGTGAACCTTTTGCGAGCGCAGCGAGCAGGCTAGCGAGCGAAGCGAGCTGGGGTGAGCGTTAGCGAGCTACAGAGCCCTTTTAATATACAAACTTCCTCCATCCACCGCATCCTTACTACCTCAACAACACATCATTCTCCAACCACAACCATTCGGCTTACACACCCTCCTTTCACCCCTTATCACTCCACTCTTGCTATTATTGTATTTTCAATTCATTAAACATTTTTTTGTTTTAATTTCAACAATCCCTCACGCTTTCTGCGGGCTTTAGCTTGGTACCCGCAGGTAGTTCCAGCGGAGCGGTGATGATTTAAAGGTAGTACTAGATACATTCTAGTTATGATGACTA